>OZ020194.1:17656041-18917291 GCA_963971165.1 Philopedon plagiatum | reverse complement strand
GACTCGGAGCGACTTTAAATAAACACCTTTAGAAATAACATAACCTATAAATAATAAAACCTTTTTAAATTAAATTTATTATTATTTAGCAGAAAAATAAAATATTTTGGGGCTTTCATTACCTTTAGTAAATCTTGTGATACTTCTAACGTATTTTTTGTACAAAAATACAAAGTAACATAAGATGTGGTCAATATTTACAAATTGTGTTTACAGTGTCGTTTATAGAATGGTTTGTTTTGGCTTCAAAGAATGTTAAATCATCCCGTATCCAGTCTTAATAAATCCATGTTCTGAACACATTAAGCATGGCTAGTAGACGCTATTCTATAAAGGATTTTCGGAAAAGCTTCTACCCAAAAAATGTACCTTTAAGAAAGATGGTTTTAAAAAAGAAACAAATTCAAAAAATTGTTTTTTGCAAAAGCGTTTTCGGAAATAGCTTGTAGGTCCTTTGGTCCCATTTCTAGTACGTAGAATATTTATTTAATAGAAACCAATATTCTTGATTTTAAAAGAAAAAGTTGTTACAGTCTTAATTTGCTTCCCAAAAATATGGGAAATAAAGGTTTAAAACTTACCCGTTTGTCGTTGTGGCAATGGAAATAAAGCATATTCTCTTATCTTATGATTTCATTTATTTTAGTCCTTGTAAGTATAATGTAAATACTAAATTATAGTTTATTCTACTTTTCCTTATCGTCAAGTCTTCTAGAATGTTTCCTGAGGCCACCCCAAAAATAGAAAATAAGCTAAGTTTAGTTGTTTGGTAGAGAGTTTAAAACTGATAAATTTTCTTCTTTATTGTTTCAAAGTCAAAACCTACCTGATAATTCTTCAAGTGAGACGTAAGCTAGTCAATCAACAGTCACCGTTACTCCTGGTATTTGACTCCATCTCCTTAGATTAACGAATTCTGTTTTAATCGTCTTAAGCTTTGGAAAATCTTGCTAGGTCTTATCTAGTTTTGTGTTGCTTGGTTTATCGAGACCTAAAAATGAAAATTTAGGAAAAATTTGATATAGGTATTAAGATATACTGTAGAATTAACTGTTATGGGCAGAGATAACCATTTAAAATCCTTTTGTATTACAGTGTAGTACCTTAAAAACCATTAATTAAAAATTGTTTGTTTTGTTTTGAAAATAAACAATTGTCAGCTGTCACATTTAGCAAAATGAAATTCCCTAGGTCTTTGACATACAGAAACGAACTGCCGTTTTCTGACGTCGATTTGGTCATTTTTTTTTTTTGGCAATGCTTTTTGCTGAGTTGCATTTTGGCGAGCCAGCAGCATTTTCGCTGTAATATTTTGAATTTTGGGGCCTAAAACTGTAAATTTTGGCGGTAATATGTCTTGTTACGTCAAAACAATCAGTTGATTGAGTTTGTTTCAGTTTTGTGGGCAAAATCCCAAAGTTCAGGTTTTTTTTGTACTATTCAAAGAGGCCATACACGATCTCAGGTGAGTTTCTCTTTCATATACCTATTGTTTTATGGGAATACTGCACTGTTACTTAGATTTGGTTTATAAGATCTTACAATTTGCCTACCTTATTTGGTATTTGACGGTCATGCCCTAACGCTAGGTTTTGTTGCAGGCCTCTTTCCTTTTTTTCTTCGTCTCTTGTCTTTCTGCATTCTCTTATCTCCTGTTTGTGCTTCGTTTCTGGTTCTTCCGGCCTTGTCTTCTCTTTCCCGGCATCCTTATGGAACCTCTGGCGCCGTTGTAGAGGAAGACCGCTGCTCTTACACCCTGCGAGTGCACAGGATTCGGTACAGGGTTCGACTTGCCTCACTGCCTAAGTACTTGAGACACCACACCACTACTAAGTTCAGGTTTGACATGTCTGTGCTGTTTTATCGTTGACCATCGCGTATAATAACTTAAGGCCCTCACTTAACTTACGCACTCACTAAACTTCTCTCACATTATAGCCGAAGCGTCAAGTTTAGAAATTATTCCTGAGCTGTGTAAATGCTCTGACATTTATTGTTATAAATATTATGTACAGTTGATTTAACGATTTGTAGTGTAAATAGTCCATAAGGCCAAGAGTAAGAAGGCCTGTTTACTCATTTTTGACACGTATGTTATTATACTTGTAGCGTATTAGATCTTAATGAGGTAGTTTCTTACTGATTTTGGCTCCTCAACACAATCATTTCATTAATGAAAATTTAAACTTGAAACCATGCTCGGCTGTTCAATAATCTAAATTAACCAAACTTTGTCATTCTTTTATCTTGTCAAACCCATAGAGAGCCGCCAGAATCAGGGGAATAGGCACTATATTCGGGAGCATAACCGTGTTCTAGACGCTCTGTTCAGTACCCCCTCAGGGTTGTATATTGTATATCGGTATATGCATTTCTGAATTACTATTAAATTAACAGTTTTAAGAGGGTAAATGTTGTTTCAATTTTTAGTCTAGCTTTCCTGATTTCTTTTTAACTACTCTGCTTTACCCAGGGAATAAAACAGGTGGCGCTGTTGTTACCGTTCTGGTTACCCCCTCAATCTCCGCGGCAGAGCTAGCCGACGCGTAGCCCATAAGGCAGAGACTAGATAATCTAGAGATTGAGCAACTCAGCTCTGTTATCTTAGGGTCCACGGATTTTTAGCAACTCATTTAATATTTTAAAGAGGCTAACCCCTCTAGTAATCCATTCTTTTCTCTTAATAACAACCCGGACCTCTTCCTCTAAGTTACAAAGTTACAGCAATTTATCGGAAAAGTGTTGGGTGTAAATACGCATTATTGTAAGCAATGACAATATCACTTGTAATTTATAACTCAAGCGATTCTAGGGATAGGTCTTTATGGACACCCTTTAATTTAAAATCAATGATTTAAGGGCGCAACCCCTGTATTAAAAGTAATATTCTGGGAAACACCATGGCAATAGGTGACATTAGTCCAAGTTTATAACGCTGTTAACTATAAAGGGACAACCTGAGCAATAATATATGAAGAAATGTCAAGGACATACATGACCCTTCCATTAGATGAAACATGTTGCTTTGCTTTTAGTCAAAAATATGAGAAATGCTTTGCTTTGTGCCAAAGGAATAAATGAGTAAACGCGTAGTTGTTATTATTCTCATGTTTAACTGAAGGGAAAAATTCTCAAAATAAACAGAATAAATTATTTCTTTCATATAAAGCTGTGCAAACTGCGAGCAACTGTAATGGCATTACCATTTTGTTAATTATTTTGCAGCGATGTTAATAAAATAAATACATTTAATTTTTTTAAGCGAGCTATAGGTAAGGTTTTACATGTTAAATTTTTAATCCCATGTTAAGTTATGTTCCATTAGAAGTTTAGCGATAAAACTTGACATATATACATATGTTGACATATATACATATACATAGGTTAATTTCAGTTTTAATATTGCTATGCCAATAACGCTTCAAAAAACATAAAATTGTGGGAGTAAAGTTTGAAATGCCAGAAAATGTGTGTCGCCTTCACTAGGTACGAAAAGACAAATAAAAGTGTATAAAAATGTTATTTAAAACATTTTTTTTGTATTTTTTGAAGTCATTTTCGGGATAATTGGCAAATTAACATAATCTTAAGACCGGGAAATATATCTATGTCAAGTTTCATCTCTACACTGCTTATGTAACAGAACTGCTTAGTGCTTATAGAACAGAATTTACCATGTAAAACTCTATTGTCTGCTTTAAAAAAATGTACTTACCTATTAGTTCGTTTCTATCAATGGTTGCTAATGTACCTCTGCGTACACTTGCATTATCAGTTCCTACGTATCTGCTGATATAGACCTTCATTGTACAGGGTGTGCGAAAAGCCGTAGTATGGGCACATATCTTTGCTGTCAGTAAAGATAGAAACACCAAATTGGAGGCGTATCTCATTGGTTAATAAATCTACTTTTTTATATAATTTAACTTTCTCAACCCTTTTGAGGGGTGACGCTAGGGAGTTGAGGTCAACAATTTTAAATGCAAAGCCGTGTGGACCTCAATTTAAAGGTATTTAAAAAGGAAACATTTTACCGCAAACCCAAGGTCCGTATCTTAATTCGTTTTTAAATGGCAATCCTTTAATAATTAATAATCGTGAAAAAATTAATGTTCAGATTCACTAAGAAGGTTTAAGACTTAGTACAGGTTTAAATTAAGATCTCCTAGTTGATGTTAGGTGTTGACAGGTTTTTGTCCTGTCATTGTTAATAAGTCGTCATTAAAAACGTGAATTGAATTGAATTATTCTGATATTTCAGCGATTTGTTTGGTTTTCCAATGGTTTTCATCTTGGAACGGGTTGCTAGAATGAATTTAGCTCTATTATTGTCAAAAGTACATACTAAAATTCCCTTGTTCTTTATAGATTTGCGAAAAAACTCAGAAACAAATTCATAGTATAAGACTTAGGTGTCTTATTCTTTAACTTGTCCGTTTAAAACTTCTGGTTGTCAAATTAGACCGGACTATCGTTGGGGAATCTGGTTGTAAAAATTTAAATATCTTTATTTCTCTTATAGCTTTAAACATTGTTCAAAATGATCACCATGAACTTCTTGACTGTTATAAAGTCGATCTTGGAACTTTCTTCCCACCATGTTCTAAAATCGACTATATTACCGCGAAGAAGTTCATGGTGGTCACTTTGAGCAAAGTTATAAGAGAAATAAAATTACTTAAATTTAATTTTTTTTTACGATTTTTAATTTAAATAGGCTTGCCATTCAGAAATGAATTAAGATACGGACCTCGGGTTTGCGGTAAAATGTTCCTTTTTTAAGACCTTTAAAATGAGATACCACACGGCATAGGGCTGTATTTAAAAATTTTGACCTTAGCTCCCTAACGTCACCCCTCAAGGGGGTTGAAAAAGTTAAATCACATAAAAAGTAGATTTATTCACTAATAAGATACATCTAAAATTTGGTGTCTTTATTTTTACTAAAGATATTTGCCCATAGTAAGATTTTCGGACACCCTGTATTTAGAAAATTGTACATAGCGACGTGATAGTCGCATGAAGATATTTTCTCTAAAACCCCAATCCGATGAAACCAAGCAGATGCAGATTCATTTCAGTCAATCTCATATTTGTCGTGAAGTTTTCATTCGATTCAATAATCATGTTTTCAGTTCCATAAACTCGAGAAGAAAATAGAGGTAGAGATCGGTCATACATTTTAAAAATGTTTTGTTCGCAATTTTGTTTGCTTTCTACTAAAATAGCAATTCTATACAAGTTACAAAAATTACGTGTATGTTTTGCTCAGGCTTATAAGTTTTTTTTCAAATTTTAATAAAAGAATAACAGAATTTACAAAATGCGCGAACCAAATACCACGAAGTATATATTTTTTTATAACCACGAGTTTATACAAAAATTGTAATATAACCCCACTTTTTACTGTTCGGCTCCTATATAGTTGTTGTCATTTTTGATAAGCTTAATTTAAGTTTTACGAATTGCACTGGAAAAAAAGTTGATTGGAGGTCTTTGGAAGAACTGATCGAATAGCTTGATTATTATTTTTTTCAACTAAAACAGATCTTAAATATTATTGTTTATATACACGTAAATTTCTCACTCTCTAAAATTTTATTTTTCCACACTCGACGCGCGTTTCGGTAACCAATTTAGAATCATCAAGAGATGATTGAAACTCACTCTTAGTCTCCTGATGATGCTAACATCGTTATTGAAACGCTCGTCGATTGCAAAAAATAAAGTTTTGGCGTGTGGTAAAACTGTATAGAGTGTTAGTATGCCAAAGGTTCGATAATCCGAAGATCCTTTATGTCAATGTTTATTAATTTCGTACGGAAATAATTTTTTGTGGTGCCACATTGTAACAAGAACAAATTTATTTTATAATCTATTTATCAGTGTAAACAGTGCAGATGTTATTGTTATTATTATACTTTTACATTTGTATTTGCGGCTGGGTTTGCGGTATCAG
Source organism: Philopedon plagiatum (assembly GCA_963971165.1). Lineage (NCBI taxonomy): Eukaryota > Metazoa > Arthropoda > Insecta > Coleoptera > Curculionidae > Philopedon > Philopedon plagiatum. Next base: position 18,911,332 of record OZ020194.1, on the reverse strand, counting down.
TCAAGTAAAATCCTTGCTGGCTAATTTATACATCCTCTTTAGAGCAGTTAAATGTAACTAAAACGATATCACCTTTATACATCCGTTTTATTAAAGCGATTTCATGCATCAATTCAAAAATCGTACAAACTTAATAAATAAACAAAAATATAATATCTACCAATGCCCATAGAATAAGACTTAAGCATTCTTGATAACAATCTATATATGCGTTTCGCTACTCTAACTCTATAAAGTGACTATCCGTCTCGATTTTACCGTGACAGTCCCGCTTTTAAATGGTCAATCCTGATTTTACGGGCGTCCCGCTTTTGTTCAAATAAAAAAATCTAGCCTTATGTTGCCGTAAATAGAACAAGTGGCAATGCTGGAAGTGTTAGGTTCCACAATCATGCAGCAATGCCCTTGAACTTTCTATCATTAAATTGTTGCGTTTGTTTTACAAAAAAAATCGCACCCTGGTGCCAGTAGACCCTTCGTTTTTCTGGTTTGCCTTCCGTTAAGGGCAATGTTTTTTTCAGCTCTTTGTCACGCTTTTGCCTCAACCAAATATGGCCACATTTTAACTCTAAACATTTAAAAATTATGAAGACATTCATTCACGAACCAACTGAACAGAAGAGGTTCCATTTTCAACTGACTTTACAAGAGGCAGTTCTCAAGACATTTTTTTTTTTTAAAATGTACCGATTTCACAAACAGAAAAGCACTGACAAGTATGAAATAATTTTTTTTTCTAATTTTGACGTGTAAAGTGACACTTTTTAAAACCGACGACAGTTTGGAACATCTTACTTTTCGTAACTAGTTACGAAAAGCAAAATATTTCCTAACTTGTAGTAGACAACTGTCTACTAGGTACCTACTAGAGAAATAAAAATTTCTTCGTCTGATGCCTAGTTAGATGTTTAGACACTATATTTAGAATTAATAATTTTATTTACATATTTTTGACAAAGTTAGAAAAAGTCTTGTATGTAGTTAGGAAATGCAAGACATCAACTAAGAAAGTTTAAGATTTAGTACTGGTTTAAATTAAGATCTTATAGTTGATCAGTTATGTTTTGACAGGTTTTTGTCCTGTCATTGTTAATAAGTCGTCATTAAAAACTTATGAATTATTGTAATATTTCAGCGACCTACTTAGTTTGCAAATGATTTTCATCTTGGAACGAGTTGCTGTAATGAATTTAGTTCTATTATTGTCGAAAGTACGTACTAAAATTGCCCTTTTCTTTATAAATTTGTGAAAAAGCTCAGAAATAAGTTCATAGTATGAAACTTAGTTGTCTTATTCTTACACTAGTTTAAAACTTTTGGTTGTCAAATTAGACCGGACTAACGTTGGAGAATCTGGCTGCACATATTTAATTCGTATAATTTAAACATTACACTCGTTAGACAAAGTAACGCGTTTTCTGACTGGTTACATAAATAGCTACTACGTATTTGGAAAGCTTAATTTTTGCTTAAATTTAAGTAACTTGTACACAAAGTTTCAAACTTTGAAGCCAAGGATCCGTAATCATAATTCAAAACGATTTATAAAGAGTTGCGCTTACTTTAAAGTTTAAAACTTTGGTGTACAAATTACTTAAAGTTGAATAAAATTTGGCTTACCATCAGGCTCAGCAATCAATAACTGAAAATATTACTTTCTGTTAATAATTTATTGTCACGGTTTTTTTACAAAAATAAAATATATTATATAGTAATATATAATACATAATATTCCTAAACGTTCCAGCGACGGCAGCTGTTCATCGGTGAGCACTAGGTTATGAGTTAGTAGTGTGGTTCACTTTTCTAACAAGGCGCCACCCAGTCTGTATAATTTGCTTTAAGTGAAGAAGAATCCCCAGACTCGGAGATGAACTCTTAGAAAAGAAGTTGTTAAAATAAAAAGCAGATTACCACTGACTAAATTTAATAAGTATCCCAGTACTTATTTAATTGAAAAAAAAAACAATAAATTATTGAGCACTAATTAAAAACATAACGTTTCTGATCGCAGAATTTCAATTCTTAAAATACCCCCACCCTAACTTAATCACGCATTCGAATGGTTGATTGATCAATCAAATTGACACGCACAAAAAATATAACACTAATGAATCAGAAAAGTTTTACAGAGGAGAATAATTTATGAAATTTATATCATTTTAAATTAGGTATTAATACGCATAAAAATTATAAAAATAAATATTTAAGGCATGGCAGATCATATTTGAGTGATGTTAATTCATACAAATACATGGAATATACTGGCCTTTGCTATCAGCATATTTCTTTGGCAGGAAAAGATCCATAAATGTTTGTCCGGAATTTCTTAGGAACTAACCATGAAATACGTATTATTTAGGCAGGAAACATGAGTAGACAGGAGGAAAAACGTATTTGAACATTGTACACCAGTGAGTACCCCAACAAAAAAAAACTGTAGAATAACAATAAAAAAGCAATAAGTAATGGCATATTATACCTACGTTGTTGAAGGTATCATACCTCAAAGATATTTTGAGAGTTTTTGAATCAAAACAGGTATTTCTTGAAGAAAATACAGGAACTTGAAGGTAGATATGGGCATATTCTAATGAAAGAACTGAAATAAGAAACGAATTTTCAAAAGATGATCACGAGAAAACTTGATTATAATTAACATACCTGAATAAAGAATGAAGGCATGGAGGAATATGACTAATATACACTCTTCACCATTCAGCATCAGCACAGTGTCCAAAAATAATTGTTAATAAGGTAATAGAAACGCTTAAGACGCGAAAGAACCATTCTATAATAAAAACGTAAGATACAAGAGCCCATTCTGGGTTAAGGAATGGTTCTCGTGTGTAAAACGCCACACTCGACAAACGGACTTGCAGGAAGTGTCTGTCTTAGCAACAGGAAAAAATCCTTTTGGAAAATCTCGATCAGAGTACTCTGAAATAGTACCTCGATATTGATTTATTCCAAGTTAAAAAGGATAACATTCAAAAACTACATTGTTATGCATATTAACCTAAGCAACTAAATTTCTACCAAAAGAAGAGATACGCAAACACCATTATATTGATTTTTCACGATATTTTTGACGTCATAAATGAATTCAGAACTATGGTACTAACTTATATTAAAATATATTTCTAGCGAATGCGCTAGATAACTAGCAGTCGGAACTTAAAATTAAATATTTTAAATTAATATTTAAATTTTAAAATTTTAATTAATAATTAAATTTACATAAGGTTGTAGCGAAACGCTACAATGTATTATCATTAAGGATTTCTATCGTAATTTATTATTATAATATTATTTATATAATTTTTTACGGTATAACTATTACTCGATATTAGGTCAAGCCTAATTTCTGGTAATAATCTTTTAAATAATAAATCAGAAGTATTTTCTAATAATTAATTCACTGATGATCTAAATATATTTTCTTTTGTCTGTTTTCTATAAATACCTACTTAATGTTATATAATATTCATGCATTACCATTTACAGCGGTAAACTATCATTTCATTATTGATCTGAAAGTTATGCCTATAATTTTCCATCGATTGGAAACATGAAGCGAAAATCCACGTCAGACATATTTACAGTTGATAAATAATTAAAATATGACCCTCTTTTTCTATAAATCGAATGTAACAAAATAATCATACAGTTTGTGTACAGGATGTTTTTTAATGATGGATGACTAAAAATGCAAAGTGTAATGCCTTGGCTTATTTTGGAACTAAAAGTCTATATAAACATATGTCTTAAACCGCTTTACTTTCGAGATATAGCGTGGTCAAATTTAATTCTTTTTCAGTTTGTAATGAATTTCTCTGGCTGTTCTCAAGATAATAGGCTGAATCGAAAACAGCTCTAAAGGAGCTAATCAGACGGTAAAAATACCGGAGATAGAGGAACCCATTTTAAACACTGTTGAAGAGCATCCAGAAGCTAGCCTTAGGCAAATTGAGGCAGCAGTGAATACTTCTCATATTACGAGTATGTACTTGCTTTGCAAATCCTTGCTGATAACTTGTTATACCACTATTACATTGAAGGAATCCAAGCACTTCTTCCTTGTGATATTCCGGTGTTTATAAACTGCCAGTGGTTTTTACAAAAACTAGCTAGAAATCTTCTATTTGATAATCAAAAAATATTATTTAGTGATGATGCTAATTTTTCTCGAAACGTTATTTGGAATTTTTACAGTAGGTAATCATTTATTGGCAGAGAAAAATCCACACGCCTTTATGGAGACACTACCAAAAGCAGTTTTCAATATATGTATGTTCTGAAATTGTTGAAGATTTTCTCATAGGACAAATCTTGTTCGCAGATATCTGTTCTATTAAGATAACAAAAGGTGGTTCAGGCACGATAATGCACCTGCACATTTTAGTATTCGGGTTCGTGAATTTTTTGATCAAGCCTTTAACAAACAGTCGGTGGGGCAGGACTTCAGTCTTGGCCTCCTAGGTCCCCCGACTTAAACAGTTTAGATTTTTTTCTTGGACACCTCAGGACTCTTCTTTACACTACACTTATTTAAACTGAAAAGGAACTGAGTAATCGTATTGTAGCCTCCTGCCAAATGATTAAAACACTCTGCATTTTGGCAGAAGGAGGACATTTTAAACAATTACTGCGAGTTAATAGTTCCTGGATGGATTCTATTGGGTTGGTAGAAAATTACAATATTTCTTAAGTGTTTATTTTTTTAACGATATTGTGCTAATTTTTTTTAACTCCCAGTCTTGAATTTTGTTATGATTTCAAATAATTTCCTTAAAAATGTGCTTAATAGTATATTACATAACAAGTGTTGAAAGTGACATTTTTCACACGAGTGGGAATGTTGTCGCACGAGGCGACAGCCGAGTGCGATAATCCCACGAGTGTGCGAAAATTACTTTCACACGAGTAATGTACAATATTTTTCCTACGACCACAAAAAAATTTAAAATTTCCTCAATTTCTGTCTTTTAAAACCCTCACTTTCAACACTCATATTTTCATCAAGTGTGCTGAAAATAAAACAAACGAAATTGGCACCATCTATTTAAATGTCATGTTGACAAGTACTTTTCAACACACGTGTTGTAAAGTGCTTTTCAACACGCGTGTGATATAAGGCACTTTCTCGCCAAGTTAACCGTGCTGTTTTACTCACTTTCATAGGTGGTCGTAGGAAAAATAGATTAATTTATTGTCAGTCGTAATACATAACTTTAGAAATATTAGTTATTTGCTGACTGCAGTGGTTATGAGTACGTTGCACGTTCGGATGCTGTGAACACGAATAGATAGATATTTTGCCAAGTAAATTATAAATCGTATGGAATAAGAAAAAGATACAAGAGACAAAAAAGTTTTGGCAAAATACAAGGATTATAAGAGTGTTATTAAAATAGCTCAGTGTCTCCGCAAAGAAAGAATTGAGTGGTTAAAGAGTTTATGGCCCAAGAAAAAATAACTCCCTGTAGATTACTTTAAAATCCAATAATACATACTAAATGTCATTCTATTATCTTGGGAAAAAATTTGATTACCCTGCATCTCAAACGCTAAGCAGTCTAGGACATAATCAGCCAGATTCTCCAACGCTAGTCCGGGCTAATTTGACAACCAAAAGTTTTAAACTGACAGGTGTAAGAATAAGACAACCAAGTTTTATTCTATGAATTTATTTCTGAGCTGTTTCGCAAATTTATAAAGAAAAAGGCAATTTTAATACGTACTTAGGATAATAATAGAACTAAACCTAGACCGCTCTAATCTGACAACCAAAAGTTTCAAGTTTATACTATGAATTTGTTTCTTAGTTTTTTTTTGCAAATTCATAGATATTGGCAATTTTAGTACCTGCTTTCCAAAATAATAGAACTAATTTCTTTCTAGCAACATGTTTCAAGATGAAAATCATTTGGAAACCAAGCAAATCGCTGAAATATCAGAATAATTCATAAGTTTTTAATGGCGACTTATTAACAATGAAAGAACAAAAGCTTGTCAAAACATAACTGTTCAACTAGAAGATCTTAATTTAAACAAGTACTAATTCTTAAACCTTCTTAGTGAATCTGAACGAATATGTTTATATGGATTTTTAGTTCCAAAAAAAACTGAGTAATCACACCCAGCATATTTAGCAATCAATTAAAAAACACCCCGTATATTGTTATTTTTGAAGTGAATGAAACCGATCATGCAGTGATCCCAGGGGTAAAAAATTCCGGAGGTGAACTACCCCTCCATTCGTGTCTCTGGGCGAGGGGTGCTCACGGGGCCACCATCGAAGAATTCCAAAATAATAATAACCTTTGCCAACATCTGCGGGCCTAATTTCAATTTGGACTCTGTCCATCACTACCTCCAATCATGTAAATCCCACATTCTTTTTCTGACCGAAACCCAAATCAGTCCCAAATCCTCAACCAATTATCTCCTTTTCCCAGGCTATGCACTTCTCTTATGATGTTTTTCCTTCCCCTCCCAGCCTCCAGTCCTCTAAATCCCGTGTCAATAGATAGCATTTTCCTACGTACGTTAGTACTTAGGCTTGAAGTCTACGTAGACTACCGCAAATAAAAAGAATGAAAATGTGAATAATCTTCTTTTAGAAAATAATATTTTATCAAGCATCGGCCAATCAATCAGTTCGTTCTTAAAATCTTCCGCATCTGAAATTTATTGACTTAACGATGACGTCAATGATACAATACTCATAAATTAGTTGATCTTTTAAAACAATAAAGTTAAAAACCTGTCCAATTAGAAATAATGTCATAATAATAGAAGCTCTTGAGCTTTTAATCAAGTAAAAAATTTAACTGACGTTTAGAGTCACCTTTAGCAGTGACGTTAACATGAGTGTCAGGACAAGTGTCCAGTTAGTTTAATTATTGATTAAATTTTTTGTGCAACTGGACGTTAAAGTTTCAACTCTTTACGGAGGTTACTGCTAACATCCTTTTATTAGAAAGTTAAAAAAATGTTGAACCTTATTATTTCTTAAAATTATTAATATTCAAAGCTTATTTATTAAAAAAAAAACAGTTTTATAGATATTAGACATTTTTTCTATTATCGGAAATATGTGACCTAGTTCCTTCTTAGCATTATTATTTATTAGAAACAACGGTTTTTTAGTTCATTACCGTTTAGATGTTTATTGATTGTTGCTCGAAATTTCTGTGGTAGAGCTCCACCGGGAGTGGCTGTGATACCTTCGGGTTTGTCAGATCATGAGGCACAAATGTAACAGCGATAGGAAGAGAAAAACTTTTAGAAAAGGTAGAATTTACAGTACAATTAATTTCGAAAGGTTTAGGACTGAAGCCAATCTGATTAACTGGCAACCAATAATATATTCTTCTGGTCCCCTATACCACTTCAATATTACTATAATAAAACTATTTAACAAAATTTTTACCATAAAAAATATTAAGACAAAAACGTAAAAAGCCGTGGGTCACAGCCGGAATAAAGAATTCATCAAGGAATTTGAGGTTTTGCATACAATTTCTCGCCTGCTCGTTTCTGTTGAGTTATTTTGATAAATATAAAGATCAATATACAGAGTGCTAAGAGATTGTACTATAATGATAGAATAAATAGCGCTACAAACAAATCCATGGAGAGTTGGTGCATTGTAAATGATTTGAGGGATAATTCCGGTAAGCTTTCTGTGCCTGATTTGAGCTCTGGTGTTCTCAATCAATTTTATTGCGCTGTGGCATAGAATTTGTCTGCTTACTTGACTTCTACAGTTAATCCTATGACATACCTGGGCAGGATTTCTGTGGCTGAGTCCTTCTGTCTTCATCATACTGATATTGTCGAAGTGAAGAATACCTTTAAGTTGATAAAAAATAAAACCTCAGCAGGAATTGATGGGGTTTCCTTAAAAATATTCACTAACCTACCTGATCGTGTCCTGGATATTCTCGTGAGGGCAATTAACGTGTCGTTTGACTCTGGCACTTTCTCCTCCAGTTTAAAAATGGCTGTGGTGAGACCACTATATGAAGGCAAATCGGATGATCCCTCGCCTTTTCGTCCAATTTCACTGCTTCCTACATTGTCCAAACTAATCGAAAAAATTGTGACAGCGAGAATAATCTTGTTCTTAAAAAAACATAACTTACTAAACCTCTCTCAATTCGGTTTCCAGGATCGGAAAAATACTGGTCATGCTGTTTTTAAATTTCTGGAGAGGGTATACCTGGGCTTAAATAGGGATGCGGCAGTGTCTTGCGATTTTTCAAAGGCGTTTGACTGTGGTAATCGTGAGATACTGCTGCAAAAGCACTGTTCCGGTATGGTTTCAGGGGAGTGCCTTTGGAATGGTTGACATCGTATTTGTCAAACAGGAGGCAGATTGTCAGATGTGGTGACAGTGTCTCTGAACCGCTTTGCATTGACTGGGTTGTCCCGCAGGGCGCGGTGCTGGGCCCCATACTGTTTTAAATTTATATCAACGATCTGGCTTCCATTGGCATTAAAGGAGTTTTTATATTGTTTGCTGATGATACGACAGTTTTGTGGCAGGGAAGGAGTGCCAGATTGATTGGTGATGCGATTTTGCGAGATTTAAATAACATCAAGCAGTGGTGCGACAGTAATTACCTAACTGTTAACCTAAAACAAAAACTAACGTGTTGACTTTCAAATGTCAAATCACAGATTTTAATATAAGTAGCCATACTTTGGAAAATAGAGAGTCTACTAAGTCTCTTGCGCTCTTTATTGACAAAGGTCTCAAATTCAATGAATATATATATTAAATTTAAATAAAAAATTAGCCTCCGCATGTTATGCAGTAACAGTGGTTTCAAATGACCTAGGCTGTGAGATGGCTAGAAAAAATGTTGATTTTTCGCTTTTTGAATCGTGCTTAAGATATGGTATTCAGTTTTGGGGCTTTGCTAGCCAACAGCTCATTCAGTCCATTCTCATTTTACAGAATCGGACTGTTCGCTATTTCTGTAAGGTCGGACCCAGGGAGTACCTACTGTGGGCCTCTCTTCATTCGGGAAAGAATACTTACCTTTATGTGTTTGTTTGTGTTGTAGACTGTAAACTTGGTGCATAACAAATATAGAACTATTCCTAATGGTGGTGCCTATAACACTAGAACCAACAATAACTTGCTTTTACTAATACCTAAAAGCACCTTAAAAAAATTCTGTTATATGTATATGAGAGTACCTATCAAGATATTATTAACCATCTACCTGTAGAGTACAGAAATAATGATAATAACAAACATTTTGTTACAAAAGTTTACCAATTTCTACAGGGTAAAGCATACTACACTCTTGAGGAGTTCTATAATGAAATATTCTAAAAGTAGTGATAGGGAGGCTTTAAACCGACCCCATAATATATGTCAGACAGTCGATTAATGTACTAATTAATTATAGTCCACGTGTGCTACAGCGTTTGAGATTCGCGGTGCCGACGGTGCGATGACAGCGGTACCTTTTGTATAGATTTACCGCCTTGAGGGCCAATAATTTACGACGTACATGTCCCTTTCGGTAGTCGAGCTTTATTACTTGGCAAGCATAAAAGAGGGTTTGATGTTTATGTTATGTCGAAGTGGGTGATATAATATATTTTACAATGAGTCTTTTCAATTCTTTTAGATGTTACGATGTTAAAGATAATAAGTATAAGTATTGAGATTTATTAATTAAAAATAATGAAGGAACGCTGGTGATATACATTTTTAAAAAACAAGGACACGTTTTCTCTTGAAATTTATTGTCTGTCCAGATTTGCTGTTCACGTGTGGTAGGCATATATTAGCTCACGTGTACGTTCACGTTTGCTACATGATTTTTTCCTTTAGCGTGTACGGATAGAGTTCGATGATGCATTAACGAAAAAAAAAGGAATGAAACAGTGAGTGTGTGATATATATTAGCTAACGTGTACGACCTATTGTCCACGTTGCTACATGATTTTTCCTTTTGCGTGTGTAGATTGAGATCAATGATAACGTTATTATGTGATTATAGATCTTGTGCGTAAGATACGATTTCCACAAATTTTGGTGTATGGATGTGTACGTGTGTAAGTATAATTTAGAGCTTCATACTAAAGAGTCGGGTTGATAGATGGAGTGATACATGAGAAAATGGGTCCAGTTATTCGAGCAGGTAGACAAAGTGATGGGTTGGTAGACATTCTGATAGCTAGTTAGACAGACATACAGACATATAAATAGTCAGTTAGACACACAGACAGACAGTCATGCAAGCAGTCAATCGAACGGACGCACAGCATGACAGATGGACAGACAGACATACAGACGGAACAGGCAGACAAGCAGACAGACAACCTGTCGATGTGTCAGACAGACAGACACACAGACAGGCAGGCGGCCAGACGGTCATACTTGTGTGTACGAGCTTCTGTAATTTAGAGTCTCGTAACAAATATGCAGCCGACCTAACAGGCAAACAATCAGTCAGAGAGCCAGATATCCAGACAGATGTGCGTGTGGCCGGTCAGACAGTCATACGTGTGTGCGTATGGTCAGACAGACAGTCATACGTGTGTGCATGAGTGTGTGAGAGTAATCAGTAATTTAGAGCCTCGTACAAATAGGCAACCGACCTAACAGACAGACAATCAGTCAGAGAGTCAGATATCCAGTCGGATAGATGTACAAATAAACAAACAGATGGACTACCAACTAGTCAGTAGGCTTGTTATACAGACAGTAAGGAAGAGCGGTAAAAAATTTTTATAACGTAAATTTTACACGCAGTTTTATGTATAAAATCATTCACAATGCAGCAAAATAGGAAATATGTAAATCATGATTTAAAGTAGACATCAAGGAAAAGACTTAACTGAGATTATTCGCAAAAATAAAATTTAAACTTAAATAAAGGAAAAGAATATAGAAGTTTTAGGTGTAACTGTATAATACAACTTTTTAATGTATAGCTTCTATTTGAATCACATATTTGGGAAACTCCACATGTCCATATGTTGAACATATGGGCTTTTCACGAAAAATGCTTTCCAACAAGGCCTTTTCATACGCAGTGACACCAATGACGGGTTGGCGCTCTTACTTTAGCAACCAAAATATCGTCGTCTGAGGAACACAATCCGTACGAAAATATGCCGATTAAACGAAAAAAGTGACTAAATCAAGTTACACACAAGAAGTTTATAAAGCACGAATTTAAAATTGGTTCGACCAGGCCAATTCAGGCGTTTCCTGAAGAACACAGACAGACAAACGGACAGGCAGGCCGACAAACAGCCGATCTGCCAACTAGACAAACAGGCAGACAGATAGTCAACTAGACAGACTGACAGATAGCTATGAATACAGCAAAACAAAATAAATTTATAACGTAAATTTTGTACGTACATACGTCTCAATGAAAATAGTATAAATCCTTAGGTATACCTGAACTTTTAAACATGTAGACAGAGCAGACAGGCAGACAGAATTTAATAATTAAGCACTTCCCTTATGATAAAAAACGTACATTCATAGAACACCACGCGACATTTAATGATAATACATCTTTAAATTAAAGTTGATCCTACCGGCACGACCTCGGTCCCTTAAGCTTTAATATACTGAGGACGGTTGGTAATTAGGTAATAATCCAAATTGATTGACGGCAGGTGAACCGTGCGCCCGTGCGAGACAGATGTCTGGTTTTAAGAAGTACAAGATAGAAAAATTAATGAATATGGTTTATAAACCTTTGTTCAATTAATCATTAATCAATTAATCCATTAATCCATTAATCGTGTGGCATAAGCCATAACACTCATGTTTTAATTTTTAGCTTAGGGTGACGACCATAGGAATAAATAAATGACCTGAAGTCTATATAGAGCAGAATCTAAAAGTATATGTTGTCATTATTTGATTTTCGGCTTAAAATAATAAATATTGAAAATATTAAACAAAAGATTAAATTCGGCACCTTCACAGAGTAATAAAGGGGGTTATTACTGTCAGACTTGGTAAGCGAAGGATGGGACAAGATTTAAAAAGATGGGTAATAAGTGTCATTATTTTATAACTGGAACTTCTAATATGGAAAGTCTGAGCACTTTGACAGTAATTACGAATGTCAAATATGACTGTTTAACAATTCAAGTTAGAAAATAATGACACTTATTACCCATCTTTTTTAAATTTTGTCCCATCCTTCGCTTACCAAGTCTGACAGTAATAACCCCCTTTATTACTCTGTGAAGGTGCCGAATTTAATCTTTTGTTTAATATTTTCAATATTTATTATTTTAAGTCGAAAATCAAATAATGACAACATATACTTTTAGATTCTGCTCTATATAGACTTCAGGTCATTTATTTATTCCTATGGTCGTCATCCTAAGCTAAAAATTAAAACATGAGTGTTATGGCTTATGTCACACGACTATGATATTTATCAATCTTATGAATAAACAACCGGGGCATTTTTCGTGTCCTTTTTGGCCTCTACAAATTTTCACAATCTGACCATATTTCACATGCCCCTGTTTATTAAAATAATCAATAATATCAACTTATATGAGCTTTTCTCTGATACAAATTTATTAGCTCATTAAATATTTTAGCTATTTTCCTTATATTAAGACTTTATTAATTTAAAAACCGTGTCCATGCACATGGTATACACTACTAAATATTTATAGATTTTACTCTATATACCATGTATCAGGTCAATTACAACGGCATAATCTGATCAAGTAGCATACAATATGGTACATCCTATACTTCTTAAATTTTCCCCTGTCGAGATTTGATTTCCTACCCGTGTGTGAAAGTCATAAACATCATTTTTCCGTCATTTAAGACTTCATTAAATTAAAACCTTGATAGCCTAGTCACTATTCCATTATTTTTGTTGAAAAGAAGCTCAGGTCGATATATGGCAATGTTTTTAATGTTAGTTCATATTTCGAAGAGCAAGTCTAATTGCAAAAAAAAAAGCTAGTTAATTATAATCAAAATTACACTTCGATGTATATTCTATAGATTTTTCCCATGTCAGTACTTGATTTTCAATCAAGGGGCAGTAGACAAAGCCTTAAATATGCGATATTATGTTGATGTGTATATATATATATATATATATATATATATATATATATATATATATATATATATATATATATATATATATATATATATATATGTATAGAAAGTATATGTAATTTATAAAACCACGATTTAAACCATTGTTAAGTTAAAATCAGAAAAATTAATAAAAATGAACAGTTCGCAGTATCATGCGTCTGTCAATAATATAGAAATAATACGTGAAAAAATTTCGTCATTTCGACTCCAAATAAGAAGGAATAAAACGAAAAAATGATTCAAAGGACCATTTCATGTAAATGTTAAGTTTTCCAAATAAGGTTAGTTTTTGGTTGAAAACACGGAATGCAAAATTGATCCAATTACTATGTTTCACGTGATGAAACGTCCCCTTTTACTAACTCTTTGCCCTAGAAGGAATAACCAGTTTAATTAGAATAAAATTATAGCACGCGAGTAATTGATTTTTGCCTTTGATTTGAAATAATTTATAGGAAATTTTCTATTATTCGATAACTTTCCAAGACACAAAATAAAAGCGTATAAAAGATTAAGTTTTTATTTTAAAGCATAAGAAATTTAGGGGTGCCACTAAATCGGCACGCTACACTTTATAGACTGTATATGCTCAGGAATCTTTGGCTCCGCCTTGAGCCAGTGCAATTTCCACCTATATGAAACTCGCATTTATTCAGTGTCTCGTTTGCAGTTGAATAAGAAATTAAAAAATATATTTTAATATTTAAGTGGCGCAGAGTTTAATCTTCGGCTAAAATTTTAATTTTTCTTACTATTTATAAATAAAAATACTTTAGAAATTAATCCTAATATTACTACAGATATTTTTAGACCTCGATTTAATGAAAATAATATAATATGAGCCAAATCACAGACAAAACGCTATTGGTAGCCTTGTAGCTGCTTTTGATCGGTATTATTTCGTGTTTAGGTACCTCTATTCACTTTGCAATTTTTTTAAACTTTGGTCATATAATCGCACTGGAATACCTAATTTGACTTCGGTCTATAACAAGCAAAAATAGTATATTATCAATACTTGAAGAGATGGAGCGTCAGTTAACAAAAATAAATCGCATTTTATGTTCTAAGCTGCATCCATGCTGGAAAATTATATAGTGTATCTCGCCCTGGATTTGAAAGTAAATCCATTAATGAAAACTTGGTACTTATTAAGAAACTAGCTTTAGAAAGAAGAATATTTTAACTGAAATTTATATTGGAATATGTACCATACATTTAGTTAGCTAATATTTATGTTTTGCATTATGACTACGCTAAAGTATTTCTCCAAACAGAATAAACAGATATATTTATGCACTTTTTCACAAAAGTGTTTAAGCTGTGCTTAGAAGAAGCTGCTATAGTTATAGTGATACTTCTAATTATCCTGAGACTGCCATTTATGGGTTCCACTTGTTAATTCAAAGTGTTAGCTTGGAGGCATTACGCCGATATGGCTGGGGATAATGCACGGGGGCAATGTATCAAATATAAAGGTTTCAGCGAAAATTTGAAAAGTGTGGAAAAACTATCAATTACTCTGTGGGATTAAAGTTCCACATAGATTATGTAGATTAACAGTTGCTTTGCTAGATTTAAATTTTACACGTTTTAAGTGCCTTTTTGCAATATAAAGAGATTATTTTGGTAATAACCTTTAACGTTACAAATATCTATAGGGCCATTACGCCAATATGAATGCTGATTAGCCAGTGTAACAGATATATAGGTTTAGCCGAAAATTTGATAAAAGTGTTGAAAAAATATCAAATTACTATATATGTGTCTTTAAAGAGTCATATAGATTGCTTTGCTAAATTTAAATTTTTACACGTTTAAGTACCTTTTTTGACCAATAAAAATATTTTTTGTTAATACTATTTCCCTATACGTTACTAATCTTTAAAAGTTTTCTTATACCACACATTCAACTGATCAGTGCGTGCTTTTATGATAATACATACAGCGCTATACGACTCTTTGGAAATATTTATCAGATTCCTAACGCAGAAATACGGTTACGTATATCTTTCTCACAAATCAAAGTTCAATCAAAATTGCATATAAGTTGAAAACCATCGGAAAAAAATCTTAGTTTCATTTCAACCGTTGACTGATGCAGTTGAGTTTTTATATGCTCTGCTAGTATTTTGTAAATTTATTCTTTGAATGATAATACATACCTACCTCGATAAAATGGAGAAGTTTATTGTAATCAAAGATGAGGAAAAACACATCAGACACTTTAATTTACGTGGTCGCACCATCGATTTCAAATTTAAAGATATACCTAAGAATGAGGAGCCTGTTTCATGGCTTAAAAATGCATTATCGGATGTTTTAGAGTACAGTACAGCAGATCTAAATCCCAAGGATAAAGTTGGTCTTAGCTTTTGCTCTAAAGATTTTTCAAGAGGACAAGGCTGGATTCCGTTTAAAGAAGTTAGTCAGATATGCATAGATTATATTTGGTCTATAATTCAAGGACTATACCAGTCAAATTCTACAGGCTTTAATACCGACACGCTTTGTTTAGGAATGACCAGTGTACGTCTGCCTGGAGGAAGAGTGTAACCCGATATTAATAGAACACACCAATGGACTAATAAAATGTAAAATTTCACCATCTTCAGTGTTGTACCACGCAGTTTTACCGTCAAAAATGAACAATAAATCTAATGTTTGTTTTGTGTAAACATGTGGAGAGAACATGAATTATATGGCGTGTACTCACGATGATAATGACCATGCCTTTTAGTAATCATGAATCGCCCCATTTGGATTTAAGAAGCTCAGGCTAGAATAGAAATTGTATTTAAAATGTAAATAAAATCTGAGAATAGAATATGTAGAATAACCAATATTAATTTTGATCAAAATATTCATCAGTATATTAAATCATGAATATATATCCTATTTAATATTCTAAAAATATTTTTTAATAAATACGATTATTAATACCAGCTTAAGTTATTCAGTATCTGGTTATTAACTGATAATTGTGAACATAATAATAATAATAATAATAAATGTAAATATTATGTCCACACAAATATGGTTTAAAATAAATTGCTATTGAAAACATCTTGTCGTGTTTTAGTTTCTCGCAGTTTGCTTAGGCAACTCTAAACACAACGTATAGTTTTCTATCAACGCCGTTATTACTTGCTATATGAATAATAGAATACAAAAAACACATTAAGATATACATATCTACCTATGTGCCTTGTTAAGGTCTTTAAACAGCTCAATTTCATTATCTTCGCTAAGCTTACACATTCTTTGATGCGACACACTTTTATTTTCCCCTTTCTATCTGTGTTCGAAAATGAAAGAAATCTGACCTATATCAGCATACCTGTTTATGATCTTTATTTCGTATTCTTCCTAACTATTAGGTACAGTTTTCGAGCTATTCTTTATGTATGCCCCCGGAGCTGTTTTACGGTTAAGTGTCATTCACATTTTTTAATTTCATAGTTAGAGGGGCAATATAATAGTTTTATCTGTAATAAATTATTCGTCACAACGTCTTTGACGTTGTGTTATACCTTTTGTAGTGTTTTTATGAAGTTAGGTTATCATGATTATTTTAACACCCGTGTTTATACTTTTCTTATAATCAGGCGAAAATTCTACGATATTGTAGGCTTTTTCTACAAAACAGCTAATTTATTTCGTAATCTTAATATCTATGAATTGTCTATACAGGGTGTTTCATAATTGAATGCTGATCCTTAAGGGTGATAATCCTTAGATGATTTTAAGAAAAATTCTTTATATGAACATAGGTCCGCAACAGCTTTATTTCTGAGATACAGGGTGTTGAAATTTAAGAAGAAAATCTGTTTTTCTTCAATATCTCTAAAACCGCTTTGTATTTTTGTTTTAAATTTTGGTAGGTGAAAAGTACGCTTAAAAATACATTTTCTTCAGGATAAAGGTTTTTTAATTTTCATCAGTGGCGTCCCTGTTAACATTCCCTGCAATATTTTTAATCAAAAAAATGACACGCCACTGTTTTTTTTAAATAAATGACATTTTTATAATTGCCTTCTATCTTCTCAAAAAATGGTCTCTTGACTTTTTTTTATCCGGCGTACGGTTTTCGAAATAAAGTTCATTCATTTGCTTGTCCCTATGTGATTTTATCTAGTAGTCTCAATTTCACAATTTGTGGTAACCTAAGCATCTAGGCTAGATTTTTATATTTTATAGTAACTATTATTTAGTTCTAGTAATTAAAGCCGTTAAAGAGTGGGATTATTTTGTAGGCTAGAAACATCTAGTATGCTAACAATACATTTCGTTGTTTTATAAACGCAAACAGTTAATTTAATTTTGGTATATTTTGTCCAAAATGGTTAAGTTTTTACAAATAAAAAATGTATTTTTATGCGTGCTTATTATTAGAACTATATAATAGTTAGTTACTATAAAATATTAAAATCTAGCCTAGATGCTTTGGTTACCACAAATTGCGAAATTGAGACTACAAGAAAAAAATCACATAGGGACAAGCAAATGAATGAACTTTATTTCGAAAACCGTACGCCGGATAAAAAAAAGTCAAGAGACCATTTTTATGAGAAGATAGAAGGCAATTATAAAAATAACATTTATTTAAAAAAAAACAGTGGCGTATCATTTTTTTTATTAAAAATATTGCAGGGCATGTTAACAGGGACGCCACTGATGAAAATTAAAAAAACCTTTATCCTGAAGAAAATGTATTTTTAAGCGTACTTTGCACTTACCAAAATTTAAAACAAAAATACAAAGCAGTTTTAGAGATATTGAAGAAAAACAGATTTTTTTCTTAAATTTCAACACCCTGTATCTCAGAAATAAAGCTGTTGCGGACCTATGTTCATATGAAGAATTTTTCTTACAATCATCCAAGGATTATCACCCTTAAGGATCAGCATTCAATTATGAAACACCCTGTATAGATCCAGCAAAAAAAATTGGGGTCATTTGGATAGAAATGTAAGTAGATTCGTGAAAATATAAACATTGTTTACAAAATTCCAAACCTAGACAAAGACTGGTCAAATTATATAAGTTGAGATATAACAGCGGGTTTTTAGAATACAGGCAATTGATTATTGATATTTTTAAAATAGAATTCTGCATTTAAATTTAAAAACACTTGAATTAAAAATTTAATATCTCTATGCCTTTAAAGACGTCTGACATCTATTTATAGATTATATCACCGTGTTGTGGTAAATATGCTGAAATAATCTTAACTACTATCCATTTCTAAAGTTTTGACCCCTCAGTCTGAGGGTCAATAACAAAAAAACCACGGGGCAGAATAAACTGAAAAAATTACAGCTTGTTAGGACGTTATCCAAGAGTTTCTTCCAAAAAATGTATTATTGTAGTGTAAACGATATTGAACTTATTCATAATCAAGTAGAAAAAAACAACGATTTTACTGCGTTAATACTGATAAACGATTTTCTCATGTCCATATATTGGTTAATTTTTTCCCTATTTAAATGCAATTTTGAAGGTAGATAGAAAAATATCTATACTTTCGCAAGAGATTGGTAGTATGTGTCTAAAATTGTATTTTTTTTATTTTTAATGATGTTTGTGTATCAGCTGTACTGTGGACAATTTAAAACCTTAAAAAAATCTTTACACTCGTAGACGTAGTTATTATTATACAAATGTATTTTATTACACAAAATTAAAAAAAGCACCTTTAGTTCTTGTAAAAATTGCAATAAATATTAAAAGCCACATAAGAAAGAGATGCAAAGTGTCAAACGCCTTTACCGACATACTCACAGGACGGTGGCGTCGTCGTAAAGGTCGTATGTAGTCCGTAGGTCCATGTATTTTTATTTGTTTAGAATTTAATCTATTTCTTATGTATTGAAAATATATCTACTTATTGTTGATTTAAATTTTTGGTTTTAGTGGTAGATAGTAATTTGAAATTATTATTGTTTTCACACGATTTTTAAGATTATCTTGTTCGAATTTATATAAATACCTGATGTAATCTGAACCAAAAATACGGTATCAAACTACAGTCTAATACGTTAAAATGTCTCGTCAGTGCAACGAACAAATGAAAAATATTATATTAAAAGTCAGAGCGTACTTTCAATAAGAGAAAGACAACGGTTTGGAAAATATTTTGATTGAGCAAGTGGTTAAAAGAACAGCAGATTGCCTGGGTATTAGTGAAAACACCGTTAAACGTGTTACTGCGGAAGAAAAAAGTTCCGGTATTATACCATCACAAGGGAGAAGTGGAAGGCCCCGACTGGAATGTGATGAGATTTTGCAGGGCGTCATAAGGAGAACAATATTAAATTTTTACCTGGAGCGTCGGTTTCCTTCTATAAAAGAAGTTTACCAGAAATTGAAAGAAGATGTCGATTATTTACCAGAATTTTCAGAAATGACTTTGTACCGATGGATTAAAGAACTTGGGTTTTCCTAGAAAAAACTAATTAATAAACCAATTTTAATGGAACAAAACACAATTGCTGCCAGAAGAGCGGAATTTTTATACGCCATAAAGAGGTATCGTGAAGATTCTTGGCAAATATTTTATACAGATGAAACATGGTGCGGTGCAAATCATTCGGGAAAGTTTGGCTGGGTTGAAAGAGTTAATCCCACAAAACGGGATAATTTTGATGAATTCAGAGGTGGTATACAGGAAATTAATGGCTTTAGAGGTGGAATAAAACGGCCATCAGGATCAGGACAACGGGTTATTTATTATCTTACATATTGGTAGTAAAAATGGGTTTTTGGATGGCTGCCTGAAGTGTTTCGTTGGGAAAAAAAGTGCGGCGTCAGTGGATTACCATAACGAGATGAATAAACAACATTACGAAGAATGGTTTAGAACATTGCTTTCCGTAATACCTGACAAATCAGTAATCGTAATTGACCAAGCACCGTATCATACAATGTTGGATTCTAATTTTCGAAATCCTACAACTGCCTGGACAAAACAAAAAATAATAGAATGGATGTCCAGCGAAAAGCAACATTGCCCGATGGATTTACAACGTTTAATGAATTAACCAAACCAATGCTTTTGGACCTATGCAAGAACTATCACTTTCCAAAAACGTATCTTTTAGATACAATTGCAAAGGAGTTACGTAATGATAATGTAAAGCTTCTATGGTTGCCAGTTGCACACTGTGAATTCAACGCAATTGAATTAATTTGGGCATATGTGAAAAATAAAGTGGCAAAATTGAATACTACGTTTAAAATCACAAATGTACTAAATGTGTGTCTTGAAACGATGCAGAACGTGCCAAATTCTGTTTGGGAAAATTGCGTTGGACACGCTAATACAATTGAGGAATCCTACAGAGAAAAAGACCTCTTAGTTGATGTTGTTGTAGAACCATTAATTATCAATTTAGATGAAGAGGATGAAGATGATGATTCAAATGAAGACTTTAGTAATGAAGAAGGAGAAAACGATCCATAAGTGTAGGTCTTCTTCGGTAAAAAAGAGTGGTGTAATCCAAGCAGGTTATTTTTAGTTTTAGAATTAAATAAATTTTGTCAGGGCTTTGTACCTTAAAAGTTAAATCAGATGTGATTCTACGTAAACAGGCCACTTTCACATATTTCTTTTATTATTAAGCAAAGGCAAATGCAGACAAACTTAACACAGCATTTGTTACAATTTTCCAAATATGCGAATCATAAAAATAAGGGAACATAAAAAATATTGTTTTTCTTTTAGGTGAATTATAAATAAATAAAGCTAATTGGCCTATTTACGTTACTCACTTTGAAGTAATATTTTTAAATTACTATTGTTCTACTACACACGTTTTGCCTATTGTATAGATCTTAATAAAACAATCGAACATCGTTAAATACAAATAAATGTAAATATTTACCAATGCATATACTTATTGTTTCTTAATTTTACCAGTTACCTAATTTATCATATAGAGCACAAAAATAAAAGCCTTCACTATATTGCATTACTTTAATGATTATTACCTTAACACCCATACTATTGCACCTTCGACGCCCCGCTCCATCCCGCAAGCTCAATGCTGCTATCCTTTACACAAATTAATTGTTTGTATTTACGTTTATGACAACTGCCAAAACAAAATTTTCGTTAAACGTAAAGTTACATCTCTTTATATGTAATACAAAAAAACAAAAATTTTTGCTGTAAGATTACTGGTAGTAATTACATAACCACAATTATTTTTTGACTATTACTACCAAACCTAAGAAAAAAAAATAAAACTAATATTTTTTGGGACTAAAGTAAGGTTCACTTTATCGCCTGTAAAAAATTAGTTAGGCCTGGGAGTACCAGTAAGGCACAATAAATTTTTACAATTGAGTCATTGATGAAATAGGGAAAAAATGGTGACAATTTTACAATTACCTTCCCATTAGAAAAGCACCAAGGCATCTACGGTTACAAAGTTTTACATGTGTAATAGAGACAAGTAACTTTACCGAAATATGTGAAAATTATATTTTTTAAAATTGTGCTTTTTACTTTACAAGCTTCCAAACTGAGGGGTCAAAACTTTAGAAATGTATAGTAGTCCTGATTATTTTAACGTTCAGATCTATTCTTTCCTTATAAGTGCAAAAATTCAGCGATATTGTAGGCTTTTTTCTAAAAAACCATGGTAATTTGCTTTCGTAATCTTAATATCTCTGTATTACCTATATAGAGTCTGCTATTCTATGAATGGCTTTAAACGTATATTTCCATCTGTTTGTTTATTTCAACGTATGTCTGGCTAACTGTCAGTCTGTCTGGCCCTCTGATTGACTAATTGTTTTCCTGTTTGTCTATCTGTCTGTTCGCCTATCTAGTTCCCTCTTCCCATGTCAAAGCGAGAGCTCTAGGAAAAATTTACAAATTCTCTACAATACGATTAAGTCTTATTTTAAGATCTAATTTTTCTATTATCACACTAGAGTATATATTAGTTTATTATTTTATTGAACAAACATATGGTATTCCTACATATTTTACAATTTTATTATCTATATGTCTAATTCTAGGACTGCAAATATAAATCTCTATTGCGCATTAGGATCTCCGCTTTTTAGTGCAAAGTATATTAACACTGCATCCATCTCGTCCAGGGGATTCCTGTTCATCGATAATGCTACTTCTTTATATGTTCTTTTACCCTCTGATTTAATATATTTTCTTTTGGGTGGAAATAACTTAGATATAATATTTAAATATTTCCAGCTTTTACTGGAGCGCATATGCTTATTCCTTTGAAATCCCCATCTGTGTGCATCAGATAATAAGAGAATTTCCTTATACTGGTCCAAATCATAACTCGTATATGTCTTAGGCTTGTGCTGTGTTAACAAATTCAATAACCCTCAGTTTTCTTCATCAATCAACAAAACATTTCCATTGAATTCTACATGTTGACCGCCGATAAACCAGTCAGTTTCCGTCTTTCTAAAACCAAAATCATTTTCAGCGGGCATTGCCAGGAGCTTAAATTTAATTTCACAGTGAATCTTACTCTGCGGACGTCTGCATTACAAATGACATTCTTAAAATATAAACAGTGCCTTTATCGTCTTATTATAACCGTACTCTATCCAAAATGTATCAAAACAATAACGCCCACGTATCGCAACACATACGCCACGAAATTTATTAAAGCGTACAGCTGAGTGGAGGGATGCATCCCCCTATCATTGTATCTGTACCTTGTCGCAGTGATAGGGCTTAAGGACAACTGGCCGAACTAATCAGATACAATATCAACAATTTAAATTAATCTATAGGTATTATTATTATTATTATTATTATTATTATTAATATAAAATATTTGTTTCTTTGAAAGATTAAGCGTTTTAGGTCCTCATTTACGAGTTAAACTCTTTCTTGTTGTACAAGGTATCTTATTCTGAATGTACCAGCCCGGGGTACAATATAAGGTACAGGTTCTTTACCTAATTTATTTGAAACATCTTATCGGTGCGCAAGGAATGTGACTGGCGAAGTTTGGCCTACACAGAACTTCCTACATTCTAAGAACCGCATAGACGTTTCCGTCATCTCATTTCTTTTCCTTGCGCGCGAATGAAGCCCAAGGGAAGTGATCCTTCCTTAGGATTACCTTTAACTTAAAAGGATAATTATTAAATACCGAGTGCTCTTCTATGAATATACGATTTTTAACAAAAGACGTGTAATTATTACGTACTTGGTGGATTAATTGAACAAAGGTTTATAAACCCTATTCATTAATTTTTCTATCTTGTACTTCTTAAAACCAGACATCTGTCTCGCACGGGCGCACGGTTCACCTGCCGCCAGTCAATTTGGATTATTACCTAATTACCAACCGTCCTCAGTATATTAAAGCTTAAGGGACCGAGGTCGTGCCGGCGTCGGCACCGCGAATCTCAAACGCTGTAGCACACGTGGACTATAATTAATTAGTACATTAATCGACTGTCTGACATATATTATGGGGTCGGTTTAAAGCCTCCCTATCACTACTTCTAAATATATTTCTGTTTAATTTTGTCAGTTCTTTTTTTATTCTGACATTTTATATAAATATGAGGGATTTTCTTTTTAAAAGATTAATGTGTGTTTGTGTACTTATTGTCATGCGTGAAAAACGTTTGTACCGTTTATGAATGAATGGACTTTTAATTAATTTGACATACTTACGATGTGTTTTTATTGTGAAGTACATTTATATTATTAAGGGTTAAGTTTATTTTTACATATATGTTTTTGTATATAAAGTGTATTTCTGTTTCATTGTTATTTCACGCTTTGTAAATGGGAACCAATGCTCTTTTTATAGTAAAGCATTTTTTGACGTTGACATTATCTTGAATTATTATCTGCTCTTGAAAGGTAACATAGGTAAAAGGTATAGGTTAATGAAAAATAAAACTGTCAAGTTCTAAAGTTTTTATTTTGTAGAAAAGTGTCATTGCATAATACAGCATTAAAAAAAACATATACAACAAAGAACCTAAAAATTATAAATTTAAACTAAATGAGAGACGTGTCCACCTTCTACGTCCAAACATGTTCTAATTTTCCTTTTTACTGCATCGAAAACATTGGTGAGCACTTGGGGAGCTGTTAATCTCCTGAAATTTATTTGTAATTCTAGCCTGTAGGACTTTCACAAGGGGTCATAAGAAAAGTCGCACGGCGCGTGAGATCGCAGGACCGTGGTAGCCACCTAACTGGCATATTACGACTAGTGATTCGATCTTCGAAAAATTCTTCCAAAAAATTTAAATTATCATGAGTTATCCTGCTGAAAGTAGCCTGGTCGCATCTCTTCATCGTCTAATGCGTTTACAAAATTTTCTAAAATTTCATTACGGAATCGCGCTGAATTTATAGTACCTTCAAAAATAAATCGGCCCAATTAACCTTCTTTTCGATATGGCCTCCCACACGCCAACTTTCTGTGAATGCAGAGACTTCTCTATAAAAAAATGTGGATTTTCAGAACTGTGGATTTACATAATCAAAGAGGTGAAACCATACCTCGTCAGTAAAATTTGTTTTTCAAATACGTTTTCATTATGACGCAAATTACCCATAAACTACTCTGGAAATTGCATTTGCTGCAACTTGTCGTTTGGTAACAATGCTTGGACTGAGCTTAGACGATAAGCGAGCATATGCGGGTCAAATTTCAGGATTGTATTGCAGGTTCCATAGGATCGGAAGGTGGTAGAGGAATTCTTCCTTGACCAAGGTGGTACCACCCCACACATCCTCTTAAAGGGCTTTCCAGCTCTGAATGTGTGAGTCGATTCCCCAGTACACCCACGGTACATCATAATACTTAGACTGCGGTCTTCGTGGGCTGTCAGAAGATAAAAAAATAAATACATTTACTTGCTGGCTTAAACGCCAAATAGGGGTTTGTGGGTGTTCATTAACAATTTGCCTCAATTTATCTACTTTTGTACAGTGCGAGCTTTGGGTCTCCCACTGCCTTCCTTTCTATTCACACTTCCAGTTTCTCTCAACAAAGCCACAGATTTAGTAAAAACTTGCCGAAACTGGTCGAAATCCATGACTATGTGTGGAAATTCTGTTTGAAAATCCTAAATAGCGTCCCGTGTTGGCTAAACCCACTGGCCATCAACCATTCTTCCATTTCTAAAGTAACTTTCGACAATAAAAGCTTTTAGTTCTGCCGTTATTACCATATTTAACACGATACACTTACAACGGTATGCTACGTTATGATGTCACTTCGAGAGAAAATCTTAAATTGACTAGGCGGTCACTTCGAGAGAAAATCTTAAATTGACTAGGCGCTTACCTGAGCAAATGAAATATGACAATAATATTTTAATAAACGTCAACTGAACACGCTACCCGACAATAAAATGACCTGTAATACTATTTTATTAAACGTCAACTCAACACACTACCCAACAATAAACTAACCTGCACTTGGGGTGCAAGCGTCTAGTCAATTTAGGATTTTCCCTCGAAGTCACGTCATAGCGTAGCATACCGTTGTAAGTGTATCGATATTTAAATTTTCTTAAAAATAAAAACTTCAGAACTTGACAGTTCTATTTTGTATTCACCTGTAACTTTTACCTATGTTACCTTTCAAGAGTAATAATTCAAGACTTGCATGCATGATTGATTCCGACAGAATACTTTGAGGTCGTTTTTTTATCTTAAGTTAGATTTCAATGATACTATGATAGTATCATCATATTATGAAACAGGGAGGAGAAATCATTATTTACATTTTATATGAATCAGAGACTCGAGGGTTACTGTTAAACTGGTCAACTATATGGTCTCCATCTATTTTTTGAAAACGGCTGTTTCCAGGCTTCCAGTTATGTGGTGTTTTTAGATTGATAAACTATACTAAAGAAATGCAATTACTGTAGGTTATTATCTGCAATCGTCACTGCCACCAGACTAAAGCATATAACTAAGGATTAAAAAAATCTAACAATATACTATTATTTTTAATGATAAGAAATTTTTAATTATTTATTTCCAATGCATGGTGACGAAATGTAGGGTAAAGGTGGCAACGTCGTTTTTTCCTTGTAGCATGTGCCGTAGTCCCGTGTGTTCATAGCTTAAACAGTAGTTGTCAACATGTAATATTTCATGTATAACATGTTGTAGTGAAATTTTAGGCGAATCTTGGATTTTCTTAAATATATACTGTATCCATAAACTTTGAAAAATGGTGCGTCAGTGCCAAGCGTGTGGAAAAATGGATTCTTCGTCCTGTTGGATCTTTTCACAGGTTTGCTTAGGTAATGTAGACGGCTCGAAAAGCCATAATGATGGCGCGCGATGCTCAATGTTTAGCGTTCTATCTGTTCTTTTTCTTTGTCCTACACACGCACAATATACCAAACAAAACAGAAGGCTAGTTATGAATGAATGGTGTCGTCTCACTCGTCTCCTCTTGCTGCAGGTCAATGAATGATACAAAGATTACAATTTTGTTATAAAACCGAACAGGCGAACTAAATATTTAGTCGCCAGGGTGCAGGTAACATGGCACCATCATGAAGGCACAACGAAACAGGGTGAAACTGCTTAATGCTGACAATTTTCACAGGTGAAAATTGCTTTACTGTCCCCGGCATCAACCCCTGCGCATGAACAGTGTGCCCACTGCAAGCATTTGGAACACTGGATCCATTCTTCCGTGGATTATAAATATAAATAATAACAATACAAGGACCCAAGGTCATCTTCTTCAGCAAATTTTTTTATTTCTTTGGCCTCTTCTATAACAGTTTTCCTACTCTTCTTATCCTTTACACCCTTATCACCAAATTCAATTTTTTTCCTTACTTTGCTCCCAAAAATTTGTGAATCTTCTAATTTCGGTAAGGTGAAGATGATATAATAGCAGTTTTGCCCCTTCTCTTTGTTTATTTTTGGTTCTGGCATGATTTGTTCAGGTGACACGAGAAAACTGCTTGCTTTTAAAGAATTTAATTCGCCAATAACACGAAGTTGAGGAAGTGGAACGTCATCAAAACCAAGTTTTTGATCATCTTCAGTTGACGAGGAGCAACCTGGCTGAGGTTCTTCAACATTGTTTTCTGCCTCCTTACCCGACAGAATAATATTGGCACAAAGTTGGGAAAGTGGAACGTCATCAGAATCAATTTTTTGATCGTCTTCAGTTAACGAGAATCAACCTGGCCGAGGTTCTTCCACATTATTTTCTTCCTCCTTATTCATCAGAATAATATTGACAAGAAATTAGGACGTCATCCGAATCAATTTTTTGACTATCTTAAGTTGACGAGGAGCCACATAAGTGAAGTTCTTCAGCATTGTTTTCTGCTTAATAACTTTGAACGGTATTGGTTGTAGTAGAAAAAACTGGCATAATTTTGAAAACTGTGGGTTCTAAACACGTTTAAAAGAAAGTTTAAAATTCTTAGGTTTATTATGTTAGCATTCTTGACTTTTAAACCGCCATTTTTGTTAAATTATCATATACCCATAAATTAGGACACTGTAATCAACACATTATTAAGTAAATACATCATTTATCCAAATATTTACTTGGAATATCTAATTTTTTACTCTTTCCAATGTATTTGCTGATTTGCCTGCCTGGCGTATTTAGTAAATACAGTTAACGCTATTTACTATAAAATAAATCTTTACATTTGCTGAATTTACTCGAAACAGTTGATTGATTTCGATATTGTATGCGATCTGATTTTCCCATGTGTTTTTGTACAAGGTCACCACCTAAATATTTGTCATAGTCAAGTCATGAGCCATAAGGTTTAAGAGAAGTAATTAGCTCTCAGTCACACTATTTTTTTTACACTGTTGCTAAGTTATTTGCTGGATAAAAACAATGACTTTCCAGTGTAGCCATAAGAATAGACATATTATAAGCCCCTTATTTCCTAAGTGGTTTAAGACCAAGTTTTCAATTTATTTGAACTAAAAATAATTTTTTTTGTGTTACCAAAATACAATCTTATTTGGATTAGTTTTTAAGTTAACATACATGAATGGGCTTGTCAGGTCATTGCGCGTTTTTAATAAATATGTTAATATTACTGCACAATCAGTTAATCGAAACACGCACACAAAAAATTACGTCGAGTGGGCGGATAATAAATAAAACATTAAGGTTTACAATTCGACAGAATTGAAAACATTCAGTTGCCCGCTTGAAGTCGTTCCACAAAAAACAACTGAATGTAACGGGCAATGTGGCGAAGCCATTAAGGATACGGCAACACCGCCATTATCTCCTATAGTGTTATCTCCTATGTTTTAGTACTTACTAACGGGAATGTTTACATTCTATTTTCTTTCATGCTTATATTCTGAATAATTGTTGTATCTTTATATTTCTGTTGTAGTTTATCCTTCATACTTAAATACACCTAAGCACTAAAATTTTCCCAATAAAACTAAATTTGAAGATTAAAAAATATCTTCGAATTTAGTTTCACAACCGGGCTCCGGATTATATGCACATATCTATGGGGAAAAATTGGTAGAGGTATATAAAAAAAAAATATTACCGAAAGTTTTAGACAACCCGAAAGACGTGTTAGGATCGCAACATTCGGAAAATTTTAAAGACTCGTTAGGCAATCAGTATCGCTTGTCGCCTCAGTCGTTTTTCTAAAATAATAGCAGAAGAGGAATAATATTTCTTTTGAAAATATTGATTAGACATGGTTCGACTTATTTGCGTCGACAAAACGTTGCAAGCAAAACGTTGCAAACCAAGTGTGTCTACACTGCAAAGATTTGTTGTGAGTTTTTAGTACGATTTTTCTAGCTGGTGTGGTCCATCATGGAGGAAATACTATTGTGGTCAATTTTTGCTAGATAGAGTACTTACCCCTTACCCCCCATTCCCTCACCCATCCTCTCCGATCAAATCGATTGGCAACCGTTGGAAAGTAGTAGTAATTGTCCAAATATTATATGATTTTAAAGTCGCGCTCCGTCGCATGCAAAATTTAACTGAGCAAATACAGCTGACGATGACCAACTAACATAACGAATTCGTAGATTCCGAAGAGAAAACTTTTCATCTACAATTACACACGTCGCGTCGCGTCGCCTTCTGCCATGCAGTGAGTTGCCTTCTATAATTCTACCAAAAGGATTACCAATTGAAAGAAAATAATAATAATAATAATAATAAAGATGTTCATTTATGCCAATAAAAACAATTTAAAATATAAATATAAAATTGATAAAAGTAAAAAAGAAAACCAAAAAATGACAGTAGTATACTAGTTGGCATAAATAGGTAGGGTTTTGATTTATAAAAAATCATTCTTCCAATCCTACCCTTACTAAATAATTGTTTATATTATTTTTAAAAGGTATATAGCTTAAGCCCCTTAGACTAGAAGGAATATTATTAAAAATTACAGAAGATGTATATTTAAACGAAGCCTTATATTTTTCAGTATGATGTTTAGGTATTTCTATTGCGTTCTGATTTCTAGTATTAACATTATGAATATTATTCCTGAATTCAATTTTTTCAAATAAATATCTAGGTTTCCGAGTTAAAATTAATTTATATATAAAACAGGATAAGTGGATTTCGCGTCTTTTTGACAACATTCGTACTTTATGTTCCGATCCAGACGCCCATGGTACGTTAGTACTTAGGCTTGAAGTCTACGTGGGATGTCTTAGATAAAAAAAGTTCCTGCCGCAATTCAAACGTGCGTGACAAAACCTTTCCCCGAGAGGGCCATCGCGAACATACAGTCTTTTGAGAAACCTTGCCATTAACTTAAAAATCGCGGCTGCGCCCCTGTAAAGAACTGGTGGCGCACCGGGGCGCCGAGGCGCACACTTTGGAGACCACTGTATTAATCAACATACAGAGTGTCCGAAAAGTCTTAGTATGGGCAAATATCTTTGCTGTCGTAAAGATAGAGACACCAAACTTTAGGTGTATCTTATTGGTTAATAAATCTACTTTTTTATGTAATTTAATTTTTTAACTCCTTGAGGAGAGACATTAAGAAGTTGATGTCAAAAACTCTAAATTTAGCCCTATGCCGTATGGTCCGCATATTAATTCGTTTTTAAATAGCAAGCCTTTAAAAATTAAACACCGTGAAAAAAATTTTAAATTTAAATTCCTTTATTTCTCTTATTACATTAAAAGTTGTTCAAACCAAGAAGTTCATGATGGTTATTTTGAACAACTTTTAAAGTAATAAGAGAAATAAAGGTACTTAAATTGTTTAAAGGGAAAAGTAAATGCGAAATAAAACTTTTACTTCTTTAATAAATTATATCTATGTTTTTTATTAGTATACATAGTTTATTAAAGCAAATAAAAGAAAACGAAGGCCAAACTTTCAGAATTTTTTTTTATAAAAATTTCGACGCCTAAGTAAATTTAGCGAGGTTTCACACACACCGACACTATCGGCATCGTTATCGGCTTCGGTGGCATCCTTTTTCCACAGGCCGATAAAAATGTCGTCGTTGTGTAGACGATTTTAACATGCTGGCGGAGTCGGTGGTGCTGTAGATATCTCGGCAGACAGTATAATTTGGTTGTTTACAGTTATGTCGAATAAGTATGAAGAAAAGAGCCGTCTAGTGATTATATTCGTTTTATTTACAAAAAAGAAAGCTAGAGAAAAAAGGCAAAGACGGTTTTGGGTGCATCCACTATTATCTTTTAGATATATAAATCGAGCATTCTACATAACGTTTGAAAAATTGTGTGAGCACAATCAAGAATTGTTTAGTTACTTCAGACGATGTCAGTTCGACATTTCACATATTAAATAGTTTAATGCACGGCTTACAATGTCGCAATTTAGCACTCAAGTGTCATTGTGCTAATACCGCGTACTTTTCGTGAGATACTCACATCAAAAATCAAATATAAACCGGTAACGACCGGTCTGGTATGTGTAGAGTTGCCATAAATTATCTGGCTTATATCGAGACACAAGGCCAGGGGGTGGATTATATTTTTTTTTCATTTTTTCATTTAACACCAAAACAACTATATTAGAACTGAAAATCTTTATTATAACTGATATTCCTTAAATCAAATCAAAAAATTACTTAGGATTTGCCAGTTTTATATTATAGGGTTCTTTAGAATATCTCTCTGATCTGGTTTGATCTATTTCCTTACAAAATTCTGCACATGACAATTTATACGGATTCAGCTAATAAACGATTTCTTCTTCTGACCAGTGGATGGTGTTTCCAAAGAATACCGACGCGACACTAGGCACAAATCCGCAAGATAGAGGTCTACTGTACCACGCTATTGTAGTGCGTTATACACAAAAGCTTTCTTTTTAAAAACCTTTCAAAATCACGTTTGTTAGTGCGTGTGTCTTTTAAATTTAATTTAAAAAACCTTTGTAACGTCGATCGGGACTGGATACCCTTGTCGGTACGTCGGGACACGAACTTCAATATCCGTGATAGTCCCGATATATCGGGACGCATGGCAACCCCAGTATGTGTGAATAAGTGTATTTGGTTTACATTGCGTACTAAAACGGGCGAGAAATGCCTGATATATAGAAAGCCATCCGACAGACACAACGATATTGGCAAGGGCCACCGACTTTTTTTATCGCATTGGAGACTGTGTTATTCACCTCTCCTAAAAAAAATTAACTGAAGGGTCATTCTGACACCGACAAAATAGTTGTACGTGAAACGGCGCTTATTCTCAGTAACTAATATAACAGTCTAGTCGGCGAGCCTCGTTGCGCGTCCACAGAGTAGTCCAAGAGTTTGCAACAAATGTGAAATTATTTTATTAAGAAGTATTACGATAAGTTGGTAGATATCTAAGAACAGCAGAATCGTGAAAAGACAATTAGCATACAGAGAAGAACAGTAAATTTGAAAATCGATTGAGTAAAGTATCCTAAATTTTCTTGAGATAGTGGGCTGTCAGTTCATATTTGGGCATAACTCTTAATTGTAAATACCTTTTTCAAATAACATTTTGCCATATTTGTGAAAATAAGGGTACTTTACCCTTAAACGATTTTACAAATTTTTATTTCTCGCCTGTATGCTATTTAAAGGTGCGTTTCCTATGGGGCGGCTGACGCTCGCGGTTGCCGCACAGCGTCTGACGCCTAGTACTGCTCATGTGACAATTTAATTTATCCGTTTCTTTTCGAGCGTCAGACGCAAGCGTCAAAGTCAATGGATATACTGGCGTCAGCAGACGCTGTGCGGCAGCCGCGAGCGTCAGCCGCCCCATAGGAAACGCACCTTAACTTTTTACGATTCTGATAACAGTTAGCTTTGTTTTTAGGTATCTAGTATACCTCCTTTCAAGACAAGAAAATAATATTTTTCCATAAAAAGCTCCATATATCTAAGTAAAAAGTTT
The DNA here is from genome assembly GCA_963971165.1 of Philopedon plagiatum. NCBI lineage: Eukaryota > Metazoa > Arthropoda > Insecta > Coleoptera > Curculionidae > Philopedon > Philopedon plagiatum. Next base: position 18,878,800 of record OZ020194.1, on the reverse strand, counting down.
GGGCATTTTTAAAGCATAAAGTCTCCCCGTACCTAGCGCCCTCTATACGCTATAGTAAATCTCGTTTGAACGCATATCAACTTTCGGAGTTAACAAGTTTGACTAAATCGCAATATTTTAATGGCAGTGCTTCATTGTTGCCCTATGATGCCCCATTAATTTTAGACCACCCTATATTAGGACAGTTATACGACATTAAATTGCAGAAAATCAACTAGGTAATACCAAGGTACTGCTTTTTTCGATTTAGATCTATTTCGATTAAAAAAGTGAAAACAATATATCAAAGTAATTGTTTATATAATAACAATGCCATTATTGAAGTAACACTGCTTAAATAATAATTTTCTAGCTTTTATGGCATGTGTTATTATAAAATTAATTTTGCTAATAGACGTGCAATAATTTTAATGGTTGCTGACCGGTTTGTTAATGAATTATTTTTTTAGTAGTCTATGTATAGACTGTCTCGTTTTATAAAAATGCAAATTATAGGCCCGTTAAAAAATATTAAAAACAGTCTGTTTATTCTGCATATAAGTTAAGCTTTAATCTAGTTCAAACCTAAATTTACGTTGGGTCACATATTATATAGATACAGGGTGAGCACCATAAAAAATTTCTACAAATATCCGCTTCAAATGAAAAATGAGACGTTCGCAAAATGATATTTTGAATATATTTAACTCGTACCCTTGACCTTAACAAAGGCATCTTTGGATCCTTACATACAGAGGAACAACTTTTGTTGTAACTCAAGTATTATATGCATGGGAAAAATATTATTTACTGTGAATAAGATACTAATTATTTAAAGTGAGAATCTACACTGAAAAAAGAGCTCCACTTGTCTCAAGATATTCAGTGATCTTGACAAATTGAATCTTATAATAATAACAGAATAGACATTGAATTAACAGGATTACTTTTCCCATAGGAACATGAAGGTTCCTGAAATATTTCACAAATTCTCTTGAATAACTATTACTTTAAGACGGGAATTTGGTCGCTCAAAATCTGACTAAAATTAACGGTCAAAAATAAGTGACAATTACTCTCTTATATATTTTGTAGATGGCACCTACAATATTATTTTATAAAATTATTGGGAAAATGAATTTTACAGGTGTACAACTAACCCACAAAGACCTACGTTTGTATTTTATGGCTACTTAGTTTATGGATTGACAGATGGCGCTCGGCTCGTACATCCAAATTATTAAATTTGGGATCATATTATACCGTATACCAAATAAAATACGAGTGTGATTCAAGGTTTTCATTTACTATAAATAATAATATGATCAGAAATTAGTTTTAAGTGTACTTTTTCAACCAAGTCCAAATAATATTTTGGTAGGAATCGTTCATTTACTACTGATTATCTTTTTTTACGCATTATTTCTGAGATTTATTTCATTTCGTGCACGAAAAGAAATATAGGTACATTATGTAGGTAGGTATAAGGGTTATTCCAAGCAAAACAATAAATTTTGTGTTGTGGGGTCATATAATCGGTTAATTTTGGCCGCCGTTAATTAAGCCGCCAAATAAACAATTTTTATATTTAGCAGAACTCATCACTGATGAGTTGGCAGCATAGAGAAAATATATAATAGAGGAATAATGTCATTTGCGAATGTGGCAAATTTACCAAGCTGAATCCGTAAACAGAGACGGTCTTCTGCGGGCTTGCGCCTGGTCGAACGTTTGCCTTGTGATAGACAGGACCGTACTTCAAAATTTATTTCACATTACGTGAATCTTTTATCGAGTAATAAATGCTAAATACTACTGATAAGGCATCAGATTCATGTATAAAAAAGTAATGCACCGCATGCTAAAAGACCTTTAAAGACACCTTTCTCCCAAAGACCATCCAAAATCCACTCATATCTTTCCAATCCTTTGGCGAAAACACTGTTTTCTTTCACCCCTGCCGTTGTGACACTACCCCACACCCCTCACCCTACGACGTTTCCACCTTCACACTTTAATGCCCCTTCGGCACACCCTCATACACACTACTTCTTTTTGGGAAGGAGACATTTCTATACATCCATCACCCACCATTCTGACACTCAAATCTTCAACCTTTGGCGAAAGCGCTCTTACTGCCTTCCTGACATTCCACCCTCACACCCACATCTCATCTTGTCGCTATTCCTTTGACACTGGTGCTCCTCAATTCCTCCTCCGAGCCACTCGATCATTTGTATCTCACTCTAAACAGTCTCTCTCATACACATTACACACGGTTGCTATGTACGTTTCGCTGGTTGCTAGGCAGCAGAGCACTGTTTTACCGACATGACGTCATCCCATAAGAAATGCATGTAAATTTGAATTTCGCGGGCTGATAAAGTTGTTTACTATCGGTGTTAGATAATAGGTGTACCAGTTACAGCTTGGAAAAGAAGTCGGCGAGAAAATATGGTTGTCAGGGATATGCATGCTGTAGGGAGAGGAGTTTGTTTTGAGGAATAAACAGATCTTGGTAGAAGCAAGAATTTCTCTTCAGTTATACATGATAAATACTTAACAGTTGGCGACGAGGTTTTTAAAGAACCATTCAAGGAACTGAAGAAATGCCGAATACAGAAGTTACACCAAAAGCTACGGTACAAGTACAAACAACTTTTTACATTGAACCTTTTAATCCAAAAACAATGAACTGGAATCGATGGTTACAACGATTAGAAGGTGCGTTTAAAATTTTTCAAATTGAAGACAAATTACGGGTTCCATATTTATTGCATTACATTGGCAATGAATCTTTTGAAATTATATCAGATAAAATTGCTCCTGAAGATCCGTACGACAAGAAATTTACGGAACTTACAGAAAAATTGGAACAATTTTATTCTCCGGCGCCTTTAGAAATTGCAGAAAATTTTCGTTTTCATCAACGGAAACAGAAAGATGAGGAAACGTTACAAGAATTTATTGTAGCACTACAGAAGCTTTCAATACACTGTAATTTTAGTACCTACCTAAAGACGGCATCGAGGAACCAATTTGTTTTTGGGATTTCAAATAGAAGAATCCAGTCCAGGTTGTTGGAAACGTCAGAGCTTGACTTTGACAAAGCGGTAAAAATAGCCACCAGCATGGAGTTGTCAGAAAAAGACGTAAATCAATTACAAGGTGGAAGAAATACAAATAGAAGTAATTTGGAGAACGTAAATGCAATCGTTTCGAAAAATAAGAAGAAACAAGAAAATACAAGAATTACAAGTCATATAAATACTAGGCAGAAGAATAATTCTCATTATTTATATAATAAAGTTTCAAATAATAATACAAATTTTAAATGTTTCAGGTGTGGTGGTGGACATCTTGCTTCGAAATGCAGATTAGATAGGAAGGTTAAATGTAGGGGATGTGGAAACAGCGGACATCTGCAGAAGGTCTGTTTTAAAACATCTGCTCAAACTCATCAAGTGGAGGAAATTTTACAGGTGGAGCATGGGGAGTACAGAGATAAATTTTTCGAAAAAGTTAAAGTAAACAATAAAATTTTAACTTTTGAAATAGACAGTGGTGCAGCGGTTACTTTAATGGGTAAGGATGATTTTATGTCTATTTTTCCCCATTTTTCCATCAGCAGTAGGTACAGAGTTAAAACTAATAAGTTATTGTAAAAATTTAGTAAAAATTGTAGGTTTTGTTGAAGTTAGGGTAGAATATAAGAATTTGATAAAAAAATTAAATATCTACCTAACGGAAAATAATCGTTCACCTTTATTAGGAAGAGAATGGATACGCCAATTAAATATTCAGTTACATTTTATAAATACAGTGTAATATGATTTCGAACTTTCTATGTATATTAATAATTACCTTGTTACCAGTACTACTGGTACTTTTAGTAGTTTGTCAGTTTATGCTATTACTTGTCATAATTTATGTGAATGCTTTCTGCTAATTAAAGCCTAAAGTACAGTAAAGGTTTGTCTCATTTCAATTTAATTAGCAGAAATATATATGGATAAGTTTTTGAAGCCGGAGCGATTTGAAGCAGATCCACATGAGGTCTCATCAGCAAAGGAATGGAAACACTGGCTTAAAACTTTCAAGAATTTCTTAGAAATAAGTGATAAAGATAATAAACTCGATGATAGTGCGAAACTAAAGCTCCTCACTAACTTTGTATCGCATAGTGTCTACGAATATATCAGCGAATGTGACAAATTCGAACAAGCTACCAAAATTTTAGAAGATTTGTATGTTAAACCAGTTAATGAGGTTTTTGCGAGATATATGTTAGCCACAAGAAAACAGCAGCCCACAGAAAGTATAGATCAATATGTCCAAGCTTTAAAGGTATTAAGCAAAAATTGCAATTTTAAATCGGCCACTGCAGATCAAAATAAAAATGATTTTATTCGCGATGACGTCTACTTTAAAATAGTCAATGAATCTCACACAAACCCAACTACATCTGCAGCTGCCTCATTACAGCGTTGTTATTTGTGTGGAAACTCCAGGCATCCCCGCATTAAATGTCCAGCTCGAAACGTAACCTGCACCAACTGTCAGAAACTTGGACATTTCGCAAAGGTATGCATGAAGTCAAAATACTCTAAATCAACATCAGCCTCAACACATCTCATCGCTTCTGCATCACGACCAATACCCTACTGTTTATCACAAGCACTGGTTAAAGCCGAAGTAAATGGTACACCTGCAAATGCTCTCATAGATACTGGAAGCTCAGACAGTTTTTTAGACTACGATTTCGTCTTGTCTAACAAAATAAAAATGTATCCAACTCATGGTCAAGTTTCTATGGCAACCACCTCTTGTTCTTCACCTCTAAAAGGGTACTGCATAATAAATTTAATATTACCTACTGCAGAATATAAAAATTTTAAAATATCTGTTCTCTCCAAACTATGCACCGATATAATTATTGGTCATGACATAATGAAGCAACATATTAGAGTTGATATGACTTTTGGTGGCTCAAAACCGCCATTATCAATTTGTTGTCTTGCTGAAGCAAAAATAGAACCACCCCTTTTGTTTTCAAATATAACAAAAAACTGTAAACCTATAGCAACTAAGTCACGCCGGCACTCAAACGAAGATGAAAAATTTATTCAGCAAGAAGTTAAAAAGCTTTTAGAAGAAAATATTATTGAAGAAAGTACCTCACCATGGCGAGCACAGGTGTTAGTTGCGCAAAGTGAACATCACAAACGTCGAATGGTTATCGACTACTCCCAAACAATAAACAAATTCACTCAATTAGATGCATATCCTATACCCAACATAGAAAATATTGTATCAAAAGTAGCAAAGTATAAGGTGTTTAGCACTATAGATCTTAAAAGTGCCTATCATCAGATACCAATTAGGGACCATGATAAACCATTTACGGCTTTCGAAGCAGGAGGAAGTCTTTATCAGTTTCGCAGAATACCTTTTGGTGTAACCAATGGTGTGTCCTGTTTCCAAAGAACAATTGATTCTATTATTTCAAAAGAAAATTTGAGCGGCGTTTTTGCTTACCTAGACGATGTAACTGTTTGTGGAGAAAACCAAGAAAATCACGACATCAACCTAGAAAAATTTCTAAATACCATACAAAAATTTGGATTAACCCTAAATCAAAACAAGTGCCAGTATAACAAAAATTCTATCAATCTGCTGGGATATACTATTGAAAACGGGACATTAAAACCAGATCCAGACAGACTTCAACCTCTCCTACATTTACCAGAACCATGTAATGCTGCTGAACTCCGCAGAATAGTTGGAATGCTGTATCACTATTCAAAATGGATCCATAAATTCTCAGATAAAATCAGAAACCTTGTAAATTGTAAAAAATTTCCTTTAACACAAAGCCAAGTTCAAGATTTCGAAATTTTAAAAAAAGATGTTGCCAATTCCTTACTTTGGACTATTGACGATAATGCTTCATTGATTGTAGAAACAGATGCCTCAGACTATTGTATAGCTGCTACTTTAAGTCAGTCTGGAAGGCCTGTAGCTTTTTTTTCGAGAACTTTATCCGAAACTGAGCGACGACACTCTTCTGTCGAAAAAGAAGCATACGCCTGTGTAGAGGCACTTCGAAAATGGAGACATTTCCTCATGGGACGCCATTTTAAATTAGTAACTGACCAAGAAGCAGTATCCTTTATGTTTCATGCTAAACAATCAAGCAAAATTAAAAATGAAAAAATTATGCGATGGCGTTTGGAATTATCCTGTTTCAACTATGATATCGTTTATCGGCCTGGAAGAGAAAACATAGTTGCTGACGCTTTATCAAGGATATGTGGAGCAAGTACCACTAACAAATTATATGAACTTCATAAGTCTCTATGTCACCCGGGCATTACAAGAATGTATCATTTTGTTCGTGTCCGCAACTTACCATTTTCTATCGAAGATGTCAAGAAAATGAAGCCAAAATTTTACAAAAATCATAGTGGTCACTTAATAAAAGCCACATCCGCATTTGAACGTTTAAATATTGATTTTAAAGGACCTTTGCCGAGTGCTACAAATCATAAATATTTATTAACAATTGTGGACGAATATTCTAGGTTTCCTTTTGCATTTCCTTGTTCAGATATGACTAGTTCTACTGTCATAGAATGCCTAGACCAGCTGTTCACTGCTTTTGGTATGCCAGCTTATATTCATTCAGATCGAGGATCTTCTTTTATGTCCCATGAAATAGTGGCCTATCTTCAGTCTCGTGGGATAGCCCATAGCCGGACTACACCATACAACCCAGAAGGAAACGGACAAGTAGAAAGATATAATGGAATAATTTGGAATGCTGTAAATTTAGCACTTAAAACTCGAAATTTAAAAGTGACACAGTGGGAACTAGTTTTACCTGATGCTTTACACTCTATACGGTCCCTGCTGTGTACATCAACTAACTGTACGCCACATGAAAGGTTATTTTGTTATCAAAGAAGATCGACTAGTGGTACTTCCATACCTTCTTGGTTAACTCCTAAACAAAAAGTACTCCTTAAGAAACATGTCCGGCATAGCAAATATGACCCCCTAGTTGAAGAAGTGGAACTGGTGGAGGCAAATCCAGAGTATGCAGTGATTCGTTATGAAAATGGGAAAGAATCTACAGTTTCCATAAAACATTTGGCACCAAGGGGAGATTTAAGTTTAATCAACCCCGACAATTCTGATCTTGTTACTGATACGAATCCCATTATTCCATTAATCGAGGCTGATACTATTGAGTCTAGAAATGATGAACAAGGCCATCCAGATCCTGTTGGGCAAGATGTAAGCACTTTTGATGACCCGAGACCTAGCACTTCGGAGATAATTATTCAGCCGCAATAAGAAGATCCCTCCGCTGTTCACGAAGATACTATTGAGAATTTTGCAAATAAAGTTCGTCAATCCTCAAGAAAACGCAATCCCCCAGCATACTTAAAAGATTATAATTGAAATTAACCCAAGGGAGAATGTAATATGATTCCGAACTTTCTATGTATATTAATAATTACCTTGTTACCAGTACTACTGGTATTTTTAGTAGTTTGTCATTTTATGCTATTACTTGTCATAATTTATGTGAATGCTTTCTGCTAATTAAAGCCTAAAGTACAGTAAAGGTTTGTCTCATTTCATACAGTATCTACAACAGTTCAGGAAAAATTAGATTTACTTTTACAGAAATACAACCAAATTTTTGAACCTCGTGTTTCTAAAATTACAGGGATTAAAGCTAAACTAACATTAAAGCCAAATGCTAAACCTGTATTTTTGAAAGCAAGAAATTTACCTTTCAAGTTAATACCACTTGTCAATAAAGAAATTGATAATTTAGTCGAAGCTGGTATTCTTGAAAAGGTAAATACATCTGAATGGGAAACACCAGTTGTTCCTGTTTTAAAAAGTAATAATACAGTACGATTATGTGGTGATTTTTCCGTGACGGTTAATCCTCACCTGGTTGTTGATGATCATCCGTTACCAACTGTAGACGAACTGTTCTCGTCTATGGCTGGAGGAAAATTTTTTTCAAAAATAGATTTGCGTCAAGCGTACTTACAAATGGAAGTATGTCCTGAGGATAAGCACTTGCTTACAATAAATACACACAGGGGTTTATATCGTTGCAATAGACTTTTATATGGAATTGCATCAGCACCAACAATTTGGCAGAGGGAAATTGAAAATATTTTAAAAGATATACAGGGTGTTTCAGTTTTCCTAGACGATATAAAAATTTCAGCGCCAACAGATGAAATTCATTTACAAAGACTTGAAACTGTTTTCAGTAGGTTACTACAGTACAATATTACAGTAAATGCTGAAAAATGTGAATTTTTAAAAGATAAAATAAACTATTGTGGTTATGTCATAGACAAAGTCGGAATACATAAGTCACCTGAAAAAATTAAGGCAATTAGTAGCATGCCTAGACCTACAAATATAACTGAATTACGAGCTTTTATAGGTATGATTAATTATTACGGAAGATTTATAAAAAATTTGAGTTCAATTCTTTTCCCTCTCAACAGACTTTTACGTAAAAATATTCAATTTATTTGGTCAAAAGAGTGTGAAAATGCATTTTTAAAAGCAGAAGAAGCTTTTCAAAGCAAAAATTTCTTAGTACATTTCGATACAAAGTTACCATTGGTGGTTGCAACTGATGCAAGTTCATATGGAGTTGGGGCGGTTTTATCGTACATCTACCCAGATGGTTCAGAAAGGGTGATTCAATATGCATCACAAACACTTTCTGAAACACAAAGGAAGTACGCACAAATAGATAAAGAAGCTTACAGTATTATTTTTGCTTTAAAAAAATTTCACCACTATTTGTATGGAAATAAATTTACATTGGTTACAGGTCATCGACCTCTGGTACAAATATTCTCTCCAAATAAAAGTTTGCCAGTATTTTCGGCCATGAGAATGCAACATTATGCTTTATTTTTACGAAGTTTTAATTACGATATCAAGTATAAAAATACAAAATTACATGCAAATGCAGACTGTTTGTCTAGATTACCTATTCGAAGTGAAAATAATACTGATTTTTCGGACGTAGTAGATGTTTTTGAAATTAGTGTGATTGATAGTTTGCCAGTAACTGCACGAATGTTAGCGGAAGCTACTAAATCAGATTTAGAGTTAAGTAAACTTTTCAATGCTTTAAATACGGGAAAAACGATAAAAGACGCTGATCGATTCCGCATCGATCAGACTGAGTTTAGTTTGCAGCAAGGGGTTATTATGCGTGGTAACAGGGCTGTTATTCCCAAAGTTTTTCGAAACAAAATTATAGCTGAGTTACACACAGGTCATTTTGGTATTGTAAAAATGAAAGGCTTAGCTAGAGGCTATTGTTGGTGGCCTGGCATCGATAAAAGTATTGAATCATTAGTTAAAGATTGTGCACAGTGTAACCAGGTAAAAAACAATCCGGCTAAAGTTGAGTCACATTTTTGGGAACCTTCAACAGAACCTTTTCAAAGGGTACATGCAGATTTTGCAGGTCCTTTCATGGGGCATTATTTTTTTATTTTAGTTGATTCTTTTAGTAAATGGCCAGAAGTACATATTATGAAAGATATTACAGCTCAAAGTACAATAAAAATATGTAGAGAAATTTTTGCTAGGTTCGGAATAGCAACTTATTTCGTTACAGATAATGGGCCTAGTTTTTGTTCTAAAGAATTTCAAAATTTTTTGAAAATGAATGGGATTATTCATAAAGTAACTGCTCCTTATAATCCATCTACAAATGGCCAAGCTGAACGATTTGTACAAACTCTTAAAAAGTCATTGAAATCGTTACAGTACGATAATAAAAATTTGGATATACATCATTCTTTACAAAAACTATTATTACAGTACAGAATAATGCCACATGCATTGACTGATACATCACCTTCAAAACTTATGTTTGGAAGGCAAATTAAAAGTAGAATAGATTTAGTATTACCTGGTAACACTGAAACGCACACAAATATAAACGATTTTAAAAGGGTTAGATTTTGCAGAGAGGGACAAAGAGTAGCGTGTAGAAATTATATTGGTTCGAAAAAGTGGATTTTTGGTCGAGTCAAAAAGCGTTTAGGTAAGTTACATTATTCTATACATACAGATGATGGAAAGGTGTGGAAAAGACATGTAAATCAGGTTAGATCCATAGGTGAAAATACTAGAAATTCAACTCAACATAACGAGATGAATTTTGACTATTTTGTACCACCTGAAGATCAAATCAGATTGTCTATTTCAAAGGCAGTCTCGGATGAAATTTGTATAAACCATGATACACCTGTAAATCATGGAATACCTTCAGAATTACCTTCGACATCTGCAGGTGTTCCTGATGCATACGCGGTCCCCGAAGCGTTCGATGTTCCGGTCCGAGAAGAGCAAATCATAGAGAAGCGACAAAATACGTCTGCACCTTTGATGTTACGGGTTAATATTTTGTGACCTTGAGTCTAACTAATAGACCGTTGACCGGTATAACACACTGAGAAAAATGTTTACAGCAGTCTAATAAATGCTATTACACTAAAAAACAAGTACCTGTAATAAATGCCCGTGGAAATATTTTTCCTACGCCCACCTATGAAAGTGAGAAAAAAAGCACGGTTAACTTGGCTAGACAGTGCCTTATATCACACGCATGTTGAAAAGTACTTTGCAACACATGTGTTGAAAAGTACTTGTCAACATGACGTTTGAACAGATGGTGCCAATTTAATTTTTTTTATTTTCGACACGTGTGTTGAAATGTTTTTCAGCACACGTGTTGAAAGTGGGGGTATTAAATAAATACAGAAAATGGGGTTAACCGCCTTGGAACTCCAAGATCTGGCTGATAACCTAGACCTAGATCAGTCGGACATCGACGATGTTTCTTCGGATAGTGGGAATGAGTTGGATTTAGGTGTGGAAAATGAGGATCCAAATGATATGGAGATGGCAGAAAATACGAGCACTTCTTCGGATGAGGAGCCTCTTGCACACTATCTGCCAGGTTACCAGAAAAGATGGTCACGTACTCGTCAGTTTGCACCATGTCAATTCAATTTTCAAAACGAGAACATACCTAACGGATAGGAGAGTCAGGACAGAAGGAAACATCCACCTACCTGTATTCACTAAACAAGAACAAAAATCAAGATCAAAATGTCGATTTCCAAAATGTGGTAAATTAACATTTGCCAAATGTGACTTATGCAATATTTATCTTTGTTGTGCCGTTGAAAGAACCTGTTTCGCTCTTTTTCACAAATAAATGTTTTTTTCCTTCTGTTGTTTCTGTATTCCTCTAGACCCAAGGTATCTTATTTGATACCTGATTTTTTTTGAAAAAAAAAACAAATTAAGAAAAAATTCAGCATAATGGTGTTACTTTGCCCCCGTTCTTAACAAAAAAGTAGATTTTTTAAATAAATTCTCTCACTGGACCTTGGGTCTGAAGAGGTTAGGCGTAATTCTGAAATAATACTACACTTATTTTAATATATTATATCAAACAAACATAAACAAGAATTTTAACACAAATACTATTATTTTATATTATAATATCCATATATAATTTTTTTAAAAAGTCATAATAAATTTGGTAACCACCAAATTTATTTAATAATTTTATCTTCAGTACATTAAAACATGAACTTGTAATAAGCCGCTTGCTGAGTAGTATTCCCATTGTAGTATCAGTACTTAAGCGGTTTCCTTGATTTCTTTTAAACAAATTTACAGTTGAAAAAACTCTCTCAACATTAACATCAAGAGATGGCGCTAGGAAATTTGCGTATAAACGAAAAAGCGATATTTTACAGAGCTAAAACTGGAGAACGGTAGAAGACTCTCTAAAGCGGTAGAAATACCGCTTTAGCGGTAGATCTGGCAACGCTGATGCCGGCTATCGCGAGCACATGTTTATGACAATTGGCCGGTATAACCCCCACTTAAACGTTTTCGGCCGGACTCGCTTATGTCGCTTCTCTATGATTTGCTCTTCTCGGTTGCGGTTGAGGATCGGCATTCCGAGGTGACTAATGATAGTACAGGGCGTACAAGAAAGCCACCTGCACATTTGAAAGATTTTTATGTTTATTAGCATAGTTATGTACATATTTCTTTTATAAGGGAGAGAGGTGTTAGATAATAGGTGTACCAGTTACAGCTTGGAAAAGAAGTCGGCGAGAAAATATGGTTGTCAGGGATATGCATGATGTAGGGAGAGGAGTTTGTTTTGAGGAATAAACAGATCTTGGTAGAAGCAAGAGTTTCTCTTCAGTTATACATGATAAATACTTAACAATCGGTATGTCCGTTTTGTACGTCTGGCGTCTTTAACAATACATATAAATACAATACAAATACTCCTAACCTAAAGAAGCACACCATTTTGCCGTAACATATTTCTAACAATGTGTTTTCCATTTTTTTTCACTTACTTCTAACTTCTTCCATATATACCTAACGTACTATTGCCAGAACGAATTATTTTTTCAGAAAATATATTATTCCCTTTAGATTCATAATTTATATGTGTTATCAAAAATTTTACTCCAATTTTATAAACTTTACCATCAGAAATCAGAAATTATTTTATTTGGTACACTGTATATTACTCATATTAAACATATTAAACGTAAATACATCTTTCTCCCAAATCTTATAGAAAACTGTAAACAAACTATTGAGCTGCCCTCTTTATAACAGGTACTGAACTTTTGCCTGGTTCTTGTCTAAGTAACCACCAGTCCGTGAAATTAAATATGGCGGAAAAATATCGACCATATGATATAATATTTAGATTTGGAAGGATATTGGACGAATAAAGGCATTTTTTCGGTTTAAACTTTCTAAAAACAATTCTCGTAATTTAATCTCGGATCTAACCCATTTTTATTAGATTCTGTGACACAAGTTTTTAAATTGTTATTATTTTTGTTTGTTGATTACGTGACAATGTGGCCAAAGTTTCTAATAAAAAATATGTTAGATCGCAGCTTAACATTTTAGCTTTCAATACATGTCTCTAAATTATTCTAAAATTGCGTAGTTTTTAAAAAGACCTTCTTGAAACGAAGCTCTGCAAGGCAGATTTTTCCGGATTCCACTCTTAAGACAAGAATATTTTTCTTAACACATGAACCCTTGTATCATAGGTCTATTTACAAAGACTCAGCTATTTAAACAAGATACTGCGAATTTGGCTGACGATCCTGTGCTCTAAATGTCACTAGCGTTTTGAATAATTCGCGAAGGGTTTTTAACCAAGCCGCGCTCACTGACCAAAATTCAGTCGAGCAACAAACCTTGATGAGGGAAGATCTGTGTTGTGCTCTTAGCGGTAATTATGGCAATTTACCAGATACTGGAAGATTGAAATCTGGGCCACTTAGTGGCGAAATTCGACGGTACGTATAACTTATTTCTGCATTATTTCAGTTCATGTTATATGTGATGGGGCTAAAATTAGTGTATGGACAGTAAAATCAAAAATTATCCACCCAATTACTGTGTTTTTCCAGTCCTTTTAAGATCGAAGGACAAAAAAAATTTTAAACTTTGCTCAAAAAATGTTGTAGAATATTCTTGTTTAAGCGTGTATCACTCTCCTGTATAAAGCACGAGGTTGTAATAATGGCGTCCGACGTAACAAAATAATTATCTTATAAGAATCTCTGTTGTCCTTAAAACTAAAACCAGTTACTTGTTTGAAGATCCGCTTTGTGCTTAAAATAAAAGACTTATTTCTTAGCTTAAGTCTATAAAGTTGTAATTAAGGCTGTACCTCTTTTGTAATAAATACCGTAACTTTTGTTTAAAGACACCAATGTTTTTAAACAAGCTGTCAGGGTCTACTTGCACATGCACACAATTAGGAGTGTAATTACCAAAAATCAATTAATTAACAAAAATCAATTAAGTAATCAAAATCATTTAATAGTAGTAAATAATTGCTACTATACTCAATTAAATTATTTGATTAGTTAATTACATCATGGTTTAATTACTACGTCTGAGTTTTTTTTTATCAAAATCCTATAGGTCCTACTTGCTCCAGATCAGTGTTTCATATAAAATTATCGTGTACCAACTAACTAATATTTTTAGAACAAAACTTAGGTGAGCGAAAGCTGTTCCTCTATTTAACAGAGGTGCAGATTACTTCGCTAACCTAACGTCTAGGAATTTTGGAGGTATTATTAGATTAAAGGTTGGTATTGATAATTTGAAAAATGATGTATGCATAAAAATAATGTTATTTTTGTTCAAATTGGTTATTTTGTCACGTAATAGTTGTTATAGTAATCACATTTTCGGATTTTCATTATAAATTCTTATAGTATAGAGTATACATAAAATTAACAGTCTATAATTTTTAGGGGGTTGGAACTTAGACTGTAAATTACACAGCCCCACAAAAAAAATCTTCGGACCTGTGGGTCGGACATATGTATTCCCATGTATTTTTCGACACTGAATCCGATCCCGAGCTCAGAAATGGCCCTCCACGTCTGGAATTGGCCCCAGGGGCCAAAAATGGCCTCTATAGGGGGTCACTATTGCTATCTCCGAAACGGTAAAAGATACGAGGTCAGTTAAATTAGCAAAAATGTGCATTTTTTAGTCCCGTTTACGGAGTTGCCAAATTCTCTATAGTTTCATGTCTACAGGGGATTTTTTAAAAATAGTCAAAAATTTACTTCTTAAATATCTCGAAAACCCTTATAGTTGGATAAAAATTGTTTTAACAAAAATCACAAGATTTTTTACCTTCTATAAAGTAACGTTATTGTTTTGTTCATACCATTTGTTTTTATTGAGTTACTGATACTAACTTGTATTTTTCAAATACGGACCTGGACTTTTTGCTGCATTTTTTCAAAGAATACTTTATACCATTTACAACTGTCCATAACTTGAAAATATTTTCCGACGTTTTGATCAAAAATAGCAACATCATCAGGATTTTCTAACAATACGGACCTGGGATCTTCCATGTTAAGGTACAATTCACAACCTATCACTATAGTTTGTAGTTTTTGTGGTTGTGAAATGGCGCATTTACCTGAAAAAGGCCAGGTCTGTACTGGTAGAATATCCTGATGATGCTATTCTGCACCAAAACGTCGAGAAAAATAATCAAGTGATACACAGATGTAAAGGGTATGAAGAATTCTTTAAAAATTACAGCAAAAAGTCCAGGTCCGTATTTGAAAAAAACAAGTTAGTATCAGTAACTCAATAAAAACAAGAGATATCAATAAAACGATAACGTTACTTTATAGAAGGTAAAAAATCTTGTGATTTTTGTTAAAGCAATTTGTATCCAACTATAAGGGTTTTCGAGATATTTAAGAAGAAAATTTTTGACTATTTTTAAAAAATCCCCTGTAGACAAGAAACTATAGAGAATTTTGTAACTCCGTAAACGGGATATGAATACGGACTAAAAAAGGCACATTTTTGCTAATTTAACTGACCTCGTATCTTTTACCGTTTCGGAGATAGCAATAGTGACACCCTATAGAGGCCATTTTTGGCCCCTGGGGCCAATTCTAGACGTGGAGGGCCATTTCTGTGCTCGGGATCGGATTCAGCGTCGAAAAATACATGGGAATACATATGTCCGACCCACAGGTCCGAACATTTTTTTTTGTGGGGCTGTGTTATTCATATGTAAGATTTTTTCCCACTGGTGAACCTACTTGAAGCTGGCCCGTGCAACTGAAGGCAAATCGTTTAAAAATTTCTACACTCGGACCAAAATACCAATCGTTTAAATTAAATCCGAGACGACCTTCAACGAAGAAACCGAAGACCTATCACCAGTTATAAGTTAATTTCTAATTGAACTTCATAATTTTGCTTGGAAAAAAAAATTTGCCTTAAAGCATGATGCTTTTAAAGCAAGAAACCACGATTTTCAACCAATAACATAAAAAATAGGGAAACTGCAAATAAGAAATCAGTAATTTCATTTAAATTTCTGTATTAATAATTGAAGGTACTCAAAAAAGGTAGTCTTTAATTAAGAACCAAATAATTCAATTATGTCTATTGATTCCTTAGGCTAAGAAAATTGAGAAATCTTGTATTTTGGAAACAGACCGTTACTTTTAGACCAAACGCATAGTTCGTTTATTCAAAATCATACGATGGTTTGATATTAAGAGAATAAATACATTTTTTAAGAGAATATTCATTTGGACCTATTCAAAGTCGCGGTTTCATTAAGTAAAATGCAAATGCGTTTCAACCAAGGTATCGTTTTTTTCAGTGTGAGTTCTCTACTCTCTCCAAAAAACACCTGAAGATGCCTTATATAATACGGACTAAACAATTAATATTAATTGTTTCAACTGTTAACACTACAACGAGTTAAAAAAAATAAACAGACTCTAAAGAAGCACGAAAAAGTATGAAATAATAATTTTATCCATTTAACACTGAGCCTAATGGAAAGCTTATTTGTGTTTAACTTTAAGTAATTCGTACGCCAAAGTTTTAAACTGCCTATTAATTATTTATTTGTGCATTATCCTTATAGATTCTTATAATTTAAAATTGCGCCATCGTCAACTTTCAAAACTTTATCGATTATTTAAAATTAAGCACAGTTACGCTTACTATCATATAGGCTCAGCAATAAATAAAAATATTGCTTTATGTTTTCAGTGTTTTTGGTTTCAGTGTAATTTTTGGAAAAAATATTTCGTTCTTTTCATGGCAAATACTCATTCGGTATAATCTTCTACGTGAAATCTTGTACAAATTATTTAAAATTAAACACAATTACGCTTACCATGATAGGGATAGCAATAAATAAAAATATATATGCCTTTATCAACATTTCGTATTTTTCGGTGCTTTTTTGAAGTCCGTTAATTTTTGGACAAAAATCATTTTGTCCTTTTTAGTGCAGATACTCGATTAGTAGATATAATCTTTTACGCAAAATTTTATTTGTGGGTCCTAATAACCTCAAATGCGACATATTACATGATAACTTTAAACATTTTTAGTGTACGCCTATTATCTTTCAATTCTTTCTCATTAATGTAATTTAATATAGATTTTTTGAACACAATACCACTAAAAAGAAAACAACACAGAACTCTTCAACATCTGTTAGACAAAATTGGATTCGGTCCTGTCCGGTTCCTGCAGAACCTTGGAACTAGTCAGAGCCAATTATCTTCAAGGCAATCGTTTTGCTGATCGAAATTGGCAAATTTACTCTGAACGATTGGAAATTTCTGCAGAAACAAACCTAGTAACACCGGAAATAGCATATTACTCCACATTTTTGCCAAAAAATTTTCTGCCGCGTTATTTTAATCACTCCCAACACCACCCCTGTTGTTTGCTTGGATTTGCTAGGTTTGTTAACGTCTGTTATGTCAAATTGGATTTGTTGACCCAAATTACCCTGAAAGCAGTATATGAACTATACATGGTTAAAAAAATCATTCGTTCACCCCCACCCCTATAACATGTTTAAAATATGTTAGATATCATTAGTTTCTTGTACCTCAATAACTCCAATTATGTTCTATCCCCAATACTGTTAGAACTAACACCTAAACACAAACAACAACAAAAATTATTGAAACCGGTGGCGGTGCTGGTTATTTCAAAGTACAAACGAAAAATTGTAAATCTTCATAACTTTCTTTAGTTTTATATAAGCTTTTACTTACTTCAGCTCACTCTTACAACGAGACCATCCGAGAGAACCCGTCTACAAAAAAAATCCTCGAAATCGGTGAATTCGTTCAAGAACATGCATAAAAAAATCAAGAAAAACATACATACGGGACGAACTGAAACCCTCCACTGTCGAAGTCAGAAATAAATTCTCTTTGTTGTTTCTGTATTTTATGAATAAGAGAAGAAAAACAATTTTCATATATCACAGACCTTTTACTTTTTATATAATACTGGATGAAACAGAACTTGTTTAATACTTGAGCAACTTTGATATAAACATTTCTTGATGCAAAAATTTAATATAAAACGTTTCGCCCACGTGGTGGCCCACACGTTACAACGGGGTTTAAACGGTTAACAACTTCTTCGTTTAAGGGCAGCCGTCTTCGTCTTTTGTTACAAAAAGAGCAAAATTGGAAATTTTGTTTACCCTATGAATGGAAAATAACCAGGGCCATATACAGGATCGTCAATAAAAATGTACTCATCTGTTTCAGATAAAGTAAGGCCGTGAGCTATGTTAGATCAATTTTAGGATTTTCGACTTCGCATAAACTTTCTCTTTCTACGACATGTTTCATTACAGCTTTGGGTACCGATAGTGCCCCAATTTCTGCCCGAATGTTTTTCTATAATTGTGCAATTGTCCGGGTGTATTTCAGCAAATCTCTGACAATTCCCCAATTAGAGGAAAACATTCGGGCATAATTTCACTTCCGCCATTGATACTAAGAGCTGTAACGGAATGTGTAGAAAGAGCCCATCTTTGCAAAGCCCAAATCTAAAAGATGTTACTTTTTATTCGAAGTGTATAAGATGAATAAAAATAATAGGAAATATGCATGCATTTTTTTTTATTGCATAAAAGCAAGTCATTGCGAACCTAAAAATGCTATTTTAAAGAAAATTGTTAGGATAATTTAACAAAAACAATACATTACAATTACAATTAAAAAGCAGCCATTTGAGAAATAGCCAATGACATCAGATATTGTGTAAAGCAAGCATTGCTATTTAGTGGAACTTTCTTAAAGTCAATCAATACCATTAACCATGTCCATGTCAAAAAAAAGGAGCACGGCCCTTCAGTTGCCTATACTCACCACACCTAACCCGAACCGTTCATCTGTGCTATAAGTAGAAAATATTTGTTGTTTGCGTAGAGTTCGTTTTATAACATAGTATAATTTGTGTATAATTATTTTTATTAAACAATGAGATTTCTTAAAACTACCCTATAAGAATTGTATTGTGCCAATATGCACAATATATATATGATATATATAATTAAAAAATATAAAAATAAATATTATATTTATGTAGACAATAAAAAAAATATATTCCATGCATATTGCTTATTAATAAACAAATAAGTTATTAAAAAAGTCGCCGTGACCTATGGGCCACCTTGTAGAAATCAATATAATATTAAAAACTTTCTAAGATTATTACGGTCCCATTTGCAGTGGACATAATTGGGTATATAAAATACCAACATTAACATAGGTTATATATAATATCTGAACATTTTTTTGGCGTACCTATATGTTAAAAGAAATTGTATTTTTCAAATTGTGTTACTGAGTTAAAAATAGTCTGCCTTTTTTACCAGGCGAGAAAGATACGATTTAATAACATAGGGTGTGTGTGGCTAGCTAAACTGTATCTATCAATCTAGTATCTGGGACATTACAACAAAGCTTTGTGGCGAGAGCTCAAAACAAAAAACTTACAAAGCAGTTATACAATAGCCAAAGACTTAGAGCAACCGCCAATCTCATTATAAACTTTACAAATTCACACAATAGACTTTTTGCGGAGATGCAACAGCGCAAAATAAATAGAACTTAACTTGGGCTTTAAGCTTTTAAGCTGTCATATATTGTTACTGCAGTGCTTTATCTTTTGTATATATTACGAGACTTAAAACACAACATTAAAATTAATGCTAAAATGTTGCTTCTAAAAAGCTTTTATCTGTTTTTATAGGATTTATGTTGAGTTACAGTACACATAGGAATTCCGGATCCTAAATAAGTTTAAAGATTAGCGTACCCGAGGATATAAATTTTTTTATGTTTAATTTCAAACGAATGACTAAAAATTCAAGTAACTGAGGTACGGAAACAATAAGAGTGCATACGGGTCATATGTTCTTCTCAAGTCATTGGTGTAATAACTGAGATAAGGAAACAATAAGAGTGAATTATTAGACCAGGGGCAACGCTGCGCCGTGCGTTAGCTAATTTTATTTTGGAAAATGACGATGGTGAAAGGGTTAATGTTAATGACAAATGCTACCGCAATATGTTAAAGAATTTGTTATGGCTCCAATGAGATAATATGCACCTCAACAATATGTTCTTTTAACTAGATAGAGCCGAGACAACTTTGGATTTATGACAGACACATTGACTTGACACATTGTCTTGGCCGTGTTATATCTCGAGATGGTGATCACAGAACTAGCGATGGGTCATTCGTTCACTTTCAAGAGAGCCCGCTCACTTGGAAGAGTCGTTCGCAAGGAGTCGTTCGATTACACGAGGGCTGCTACCCGTATCTCCGAGCTGCGAATTGCGGCGCTCTTTACTTTAGCGTGACACCTGCATTTGTTCATGTTCATAAAATAGAGCAAGAAATGCTATGAATTACACATTTTCGACTGCCGATGGCACGCTGCTTAATTGTGGCGCGGCGGCTTCAAACAAAAATAAAATAAATATTAAAATATTGGAATGATTTATGGCTTTTTTTTGCAGGGCGCTTGAGTTTGGTGGGTACCGAGACCGACACAATAATATACTAATATAATAATACCTAATACTGAACCAGGCTTTTAATAAATCATTTGATTTGATTTTTGGTTGTTTTATGGGTTTCGCTTGAGTTTTAACCTACCCGCAGTATACACCTCTGCTTAAAAACCGTTGTAGCAGATTTCCGGCAAAGTAATTAATCGTAAAATAATAGTAATACCAAAGACGTACAAACTGTGTAATGTATTACCATATTATAGGCCGCTAGATGCTCCACCACTCTCGTTCTATTATACGACTCCGACTGAGCCGCTCCCGGCTAGCGCTCTTCGCGGCTCGCGCTCTCCGAGTTGTCCGAAACTCGCGAAAGCGTGGAGTGGAATTTCTACGAACGGACGAGAGCGAGCCAGATATTTTAACGAACGGTGAACGTATCGTTCAGTTGATGGGAGCGGCTCATTCGCGACTCTTTGAAAAGAGTCGTTTAAATCGAACGACTCGTTCGCGAACGACCCATCGCTACACAGAACAACAGGTTAGAAACGTTAAGAGCGTGCTAATTGGTCGCAACATTTGTGACGTTGATTTCAACCGTGGCGTTGACATTTTATAACCTTGTATTTACATGATGCTAAAAAATATTTTATTCGACTTTATAAAAGAATTTTCAGAGAAAATATAACAAATGTCAATTGCAGCTATTTGCTAAAACAAATATTTAAATACAACAAAACATAAAATACCAAACCATCAATTAACCTTCAAAAGCAAGACAAAATTGTCTTGTATTTAAAAGTAAAACAACAATGTCCTATTTTTACTATTTTTTTACTAACTCATTCATTTAGTCAATATAACTGAAATTTTTAGCAACTCATACTCATCTCATATTGTGCTTGTCTCACCTTTTATAAGGATGCTTTACTTTGGTTTTGCCAAGGCAAAACAAGCACAAAAAGTACCTGCCTGTTTTCTTCTATTAAGAAACCTTCCTTAATTAAAAAAGTGTATTTTGCTTGTTGCGTTGATAAGACTAGTTGCTCACAAAATTTTCACCCACCTGTAAAAAAACTTACGGGCCGCGCCTGAGTAAGAGTTGCAACGTCGCTTTGAGGGGCGTCGAGTCGCCTAATTCATTGAGAAATCAAGGCGGAATTTTGTGTGTGTACATGCCCGGCAGGTCGGAATATATGTGTGTAGTCATATTTAATGTGATTACTGTTTTTTCCTGAGAGAACTTTATCCACAAACTTTGCGGAATGATGTGTCAGTGCCAACTGTGTGGAAAAATGGATCATTTTCATCCGGAACTGCCTTTTCAAATGTTTGCTTGGTGAAATACACAATACAGGAAAGCCATTACGGTGGTAACGGTGGTGCGCTAAGACGGAATTATATCGGTCGGTCTTTATCATACACACGCACAACGTATAAAGCAAACAAGAGGGTAGTTCTGATATGAATAAAGGTGCGCGCACACTTAGGCGAAGCGTCGCGAAGCGAAGAGAATTTTATCCGTCCAAGAAACTTACGTGTAATCAAATGGAAGCCCGCACAACGCTTCTCGACGCTTCAGTGTGCGGGCTCCCATTTGATTGCATGTAAAGTTCTTGGATGGATAAAATTCTCTTCTCTTCTCTTCGCGACGCTCCGCCTCAGTGTGCGCGCACCTTAAATGCTTTTGTCTTCTCTAGCTGAAGCTCAATGATCTCACCAGTTGTAGCAGTCTTGGCTTTCTATTTGAGGAGCGGAACAAAATAAAACTAAGAATAATTTTCGGCCGCAACACCAGTCGCAGATTTAATAAAAATTTAAATAATGTTTTTCTTTTAAAGGTGGCGGGTCCGGAAGTCAGGATATCACCAACCCCAGCTGAAAATATCAGCATGTCTACAGCCATTATTAATGGAAACGGTACCAGCACTGAAGATTTTACGAAACATGTCTTTGGAGGTAAATGATTCTATTTTGTTTATACCGGGTGTCAATGAAATTACTAGCACGCTTGTCGTTTTTCTATAAAGGAAAGAATTAATTTAAATTTTTTTGTTTTTGTATATGGTTAATTAGAATGCACGTTCTGACTATTCAAACATGTGACGGTGGCTTTCAATTTCACCAAAAGGGCTAACTTTGTTATTTTAAATGGACAGACTTAAATATTTTTCACTAATTTCTTATATTCGAGCAAAATTTCAGATTTACTATCTTATGTCCACAAAGATCTCCAAAGCGGTTTTAAGAAGTAAAAATTATATTTAAAAAGTTAATTTTGAACTTTTCTTGAAGATGAAAACTAAAATATCTAATTTTGTTGTAAATAACATAACAAGACTGTTAGTTTAGTACAAATATGAAATTCTTATGAGTCAAAAATTATTAATAGAATATTTTTTATATTTTCAGGTGGTCCCGCTCATGGTAAGCTTTCATTTATAGTTTAAAATAGTGGATAGAAAATTAATGTTAAAATGTCGACGACCGCGTGCCCCACAACATTAAAGTTTTTTAAATATGTTATCTATAATAATTGTATTCTATGATCCTATACGAAACAGGAAGATGCACATAGCGGTGTTTTTAGTGTTCTATGAAACGGAACACCTATGGAATCACTTCGGTGTCCGTCCGTCCGTCTGTCACAGGCGATTTTCTCTGAAACTGTTTGACGTAAAAATGTTAAATTTAGCACAGAGGTAGAGTGTGATGGCCCAATTATAGACGTGAAGTATAAAAATTTGAATTTTGATTCTGGCTGTTAATTTCAGGGGGTAAAGTGGGGCATAGGAAAAAAAAAATTCAAGAGCATCATATAGGGTATTAAATGTAATCTTATTGAAGCACGAATTCAACAATATATATTATTATGATGTATTTTTTATGCATTTTTTTTAAAGATATTTTTGGGAGAAACCTTTAAAAATTGCTCTCCCCCACCTTTATCACCAGAAGGATCGCTCTGAAAAATCTGAAAAAAATTATGAAGATAAAGAATTAGGTGTAGATTGAACGAAAATTATTAGCATTAAAAAATTCTAGGGCGATCAATTGTTATAAACAATTTAACTGTTTATTTTCTTATAACTGCTAAACCATTGGTTTGAAAGAAAAAGTTTTTCATCGAAAGATAGATATATCTCGCCATGTAAGAACCAACTTTTGACCTTACACATTTTAAAAAAATTTTAATTTGGCTTGGCGCATACGCTATGTGTACAGCATTGGTGCCATCGGCGCCGGGTAGCGCGGCAGATGGGCGAGATCTGGCGTCCGTGGTTTGCTCAGGTTAAGTGGGGGGCTGATGGCATGGAACACTAATTGTGCAAGCATAGCCTGCGCTTGACTGAATTTTTTTGGTAAGTGATCAAAATCATATGTAAAGAAATCGTTCATTATTCTCACAGAGAATTTTTAAAAAAGTTTTAAATGGTTTGATAAAACCCGACACGGCGAAACAGCTGAAACCATTATTTTTCAACTAGCTTCCGCCCGCGTTTCGTCTGCGTGGTATGCTTTCACGTAGTTTCAAGGTAATAAAAACGTATAACAATTTTACTCCATTACAGAAAATTAATCTCCATTTCACCCTCTTAGGGGTTGTTTACTAAAAACTATAAAACACGTATTTAAACATTTATTTTTAATATTACTTTCATGAAGTTTTGACTTAATAGGACCATCTAAAAATTTTTATCCGTACAAGTTTGAACCCATATTTCACCCACTGAGGGGTTGAATTTTGGAAAACCCTTCCTCAGTAGATGCCTACGTTAAATAAGAAACTTCTGTGCAAAATTTCCAGTTTCTAGACCCAGCGGTGTGGACTGTACGTTAGTCAGTCAGCCAGTCCGTTCCTTCTTTTATAATATACTAGCTTTCGCCCGCGACTTCGTCCGCAGTATGAGAATTTTACTTCGTGACAAACTTTGAACCCCCATTTCATCCCCTTAGGGGGTGATTCATTAAAGACTGTTTGAACCTCTATTTCACCCCCTGGGGGGTTGAATTTTGAAAAACCCTTCCTTAGTAGATGCCTACGTTATATAAGAAACCTCTGTGCAAAATTTCAAGTTTCTAGACCCAGCGGTGTGGACTGTACGTTAGTCAGTCAGCCAGTCAGTTCCTTCTTTTATAATATACTAGCTTTCGCCCGCGACTTCGTCCGAAGTATGAGAATTTTAATCCATGACAAACTTTGAGCCCCCATTTCATCCCCTTAGGAGGTGATTCATTAAAAACTGTTTGAACTTCTATTTCACCCCCTGAGGGGTTCAATATTGAAAAACCCTTCCCTAGTAGATGCCTACGTTATATAAGAAACCTCTGTGCACAATTGCAAGTTTCTAAACCCAGCGGTGTGGACTGTTAGTTAGTCAGTCAGTCAGCCAGTCAGTTCCTTCTTTTATAATATACTAGCTTTCGCCGCGACTTCGTCCGCAGTATGAGAATTTTAGTCCATGACAAACTTCGAACCCCCATTTCATCCCCTTAGGGGGTGATTCATTAAAAACTGTTTGAACCTCTATTTCACCCCCTGAGGGGTTGAATTTTGAAAAACCCTTCCTTAGTAGATGCCTACGTTATATAAGAAAACTCTGTGCAAAATTTCAAGTTTCTAGACCCAGCGGTGTGGACTGTTAATTAGTCAGTCAGTCAGCCAGTCAGTTCCTTCTTTTATAATATACTAGCTTTCGCCGCGACTTCGTCCGCAGTATGAGAATTTTACTCCATGGCAAACTTTGAACCCCTATTTCATCCCCTTAGGGGGTGATTCATTAAAAACTGTAAAACACTGGTTTAGTTTTCTAGTACTTCTATGAAGTTTCGAGTTAATAGGACCACCTAATATTTTTTCTCCACACAAAGTTTGAACTCCTGTTTCACCCCCTTAGGGGGGGTTGAATTTTGAAAAACCCTTCCTTAGTGCATGCTTACGTGTTATAAGAAACCTCTTTGCAAAATTTCAAGTTTCGAGACCCAGCAGTGTGGGTTTTGCGTTGATACGTCAGTCAGTCAGACAGTCAGTCAGTTTCTTCTTTTATAAATTATAAAGATAGAGATTAGCACATTTACTGAGGTCGAGACTTTCTGTCTTTTTCAAAATTTTTAAAATAATCCTTTAAAATATTTTCCTATTAGAATGGGTAAAAATTATATACAATGCGGTTCAGGTCCCATAACGAAGTAAAGCTGCAACTTGGCATTAACAATATACCGGAAAGATGATCTGAGCAACAAGTCAGTCTTCATAAAAAAAAATTTAAAAAAAAACTATTAGATAAGATAAAATGGAATACAGTAATAATATTATTTTTGAATATCTTAAATTATATGTTTCAAAATAGATCCACTTTAATAAAATATTATTTATATCTTGTCAATATTTAATGAGAACTGACAAATATTAATTTTCCTAATGGAACTTATAATTTTCGAAATTTCTCTAATTACAGGGTGGCAAGATATAATTGGGAAAGATGCTAATCCCCTTTTAATTGAAACTTCATATTCATATTTTAACTAGCGGAAAAAAATTAAGTACAAAATTATTTACTTGACTTTGCTGAAATCGGCCAAAAATATCCAATTTATACAGCGTGTTCCACTTAACATGTAAATAATTAAATATCTTGTTTATTTGTTGAGAGATTTATTTTTTGACACATTCAGTAAGTCCACGGGTCACCATATTTTAATAAAAAAAAAGTTACACACTACAGATGTGTTAATGTGCTTCGTTATGAGAGAGGGGAAAATGGAGTCGATTTTACGTTAGAAAGCATTAAGAGTAATTTTCTTAAGAAAATATTTTTTTTTCTCCAAGACTCTCAAAACAAAATTTTATTAATATATGATTGTCTTAGATATTTAGCATCGAAAATGACATTGTGGCAATAAATTAACCCAAATAACATAAAAAGTAGTAACTTCAGGAAAACCTTAATCTCAATTTATATCTTTAAATCGAAAATTCTGTTGAACATCCTTAGGAGGCGATTAAAACAAAAAATTAATTGAGGTTATCAAAACACTGAGACCAAGCGTTTTTTTTTAATTAAATTTAAGTAGACAATGGTAATATGGTCGGACATGCACCAACTTTTGGCAGTATTTGTATTTCGGTTGTGCAACTAATAAAAAAACTTCCCATTTGTTGCACACTTAATGGGCCACACTGTATACTAGGAAAAATAGTTTTTATACAAAACATCAAGACAGTAGCTTTCATAATTTATTGTTTACTCAATAAAAATTATTGCACTAAATTTTTAATCCGAAAAATTTAGCATCTGCGTAAGTTACACAGGAAAATTTTTAAAATCCAACTTTTCTACTTTTCTTTTAATTATTCTTTGTATTAATAGTGTCTAAAAGTGCATATTCTATGGATAAAATTGCTAATCCAGATAACCTTTCCTGCAACATGGTAGATCTTAAGTAACCTTTGAAGTTGTATTGCAATAGATAGGAGGGATTTTTAAATTCGTTTGAGAGAGTAAAAAGTTTAAGCGCTTTTATTTCATTAAATAAATCGTTGCCTTCAACGTCAGATTTATTTTTTGTTTCGTCGGTTAATTTTAAATGTGTTTTACAATGATTTAAAAGATCATGCTCGGGCAAATCGAAACTGTTACTTAAGAATACAAAAACATCATTAAAATTGGACATTAACTCAAATCTGTCGTGCAAGGAGATTAAGGTTTGGTCAATGATTCTGTTAAAAAAAATATATTTTAAGGTTTTGTTTTTGATCCACAACTGGTTAATCGGCGTGTTCATAGTCGAACAGTTTTTATGCGTAATAAGTAATAAATTATTACAATTTTCGTAGAATAAACATGCAGTTAATTTTTTTTGTCTTAAAATATAAACCATGTACAGTGCCTAAAAGGCCATTTGCCGCACCTTGGATATGCCGCCCACGTGCACCGCAGGCTTTGCATTCGTGCTTGCGAGGGCCCTGTTTATGAGATACAAAAGTAGCAGCTTTACGTTTGTTAGGGCGAACTGTTCTTGTATGCAGTAGTCCCATATTATGTGGCGGTGTTGCATATTCTTTTTCGTTTTGTTTTATAGGAAATTGTAATGAGTATGCGAGATTGTTACTGAGGGAGTTGCCTATAGGATTACGAGAGTCTGATAATTTCAACAAAGGTGAAAGCTTACTGCTCTATCTGGCCCAGGGTCTTCCATTCGTTTTTGAATGCCCTGTACTTTAATGCAGAGACGGAATATACGGCATATGTTTTTTTGTTCCGCTGTGCCACTAGTTTTTTCATTCTTTACATTTATTGCAGACAATATTATTCTCAGTGTATAAACAGTGTTAGTAGGCACGTCCATAATTCCAACATAATGCAGTGCACTGGCTAAATCAGATTTTTTAATTTTTCTGATCAGATTGTCACTTTAAGTATATTTTAAGCAGTAAGTATAAAGCGTGTTTTTCTGCAGTTGTATTGTCACAAATCAGGACCTAGATGAAGAATTTGGCAGCTGAATTAATTAATCCTGACTGTAACATAAAAGATGGTATTTCGAACGACCCATATTAAGCGCAATTATGAAGGTTGGGCTTGGGCACTCTGGAAGGTCCTCTGGTCTCGGAGGCGAATAATGAAGTTAATAAAGAGTGTTAGTAAATATAAAACTCTTACCAAACCAAACTTGACCTAATAATGAAGTGTAGACTCGTCAGCAAACTCTGACAGAACTCGTCAGGAACTGGACGACCAACGATTCGTGAACCGCGAGTTATCCCGATATATCAGTTTCGCCTTTAATGAATCTTAGCTCTTAGATAATGTTTGTTGTGAATTATAGCCTCTGTCGTTTAGCAAATAAAACACTTGTGTTTCAAAACACTTAAACTCTATTAACAAAAATGAAATAGAAATTGACTTTACAAAGGTAAACTTAAAACTAATGAACAATAAAATAATTAATTTGGATTAAATTAAATCAGGAGAAGAGATGTAGACAGGCGTTTACTTAAATGATCATGACCTAATAAGTTTTATTAATGTTAATTTAGATAAAATTATAGGTAAAAAGAAAAATAAAACTTTAAAGAAAAATCTATGCTTCTTTCAGAATCACCACGAATTATAAATGATTGAACATCCCCACTCGGGTTGGTCAGACCCCAAACACATTAATACACTGTCTTACCCAAAAATATTCACTACACTTTAGAGTAGATTATATGAAATTTGAAAGAACATAACTAAGAGCACAATTTTTATAAGTGGAACTGATCGACAGTTAGAACACTAAAAGAGGAATATAGTTAGAACGGACGTTGATTAGGAACTGCTTTTGAATATCTATTTTATCTGGAAAGTAACCTACTAGTACCACCTATTTCTTAATTCCTCCCCGTAGGTACTACTCTTTTTTCCCTGTGACCAATGATAGCCCTCGTGATCCCTCCGAGAATCCTTTCGGGGTAGGTCCAAAAAGCTTCTGACCAATTAAAAGAAACGACCTATAAAATGTTAAATTTCCGCTATTTAGCACAAGATGTCACGATGAGTTCCCAATTTTGATGAAATTAAGGAAATTACCTAATTATAATATTTTTCGATCTCCCTCCGGTAATAATATATTTAAATGTATGAAATATCTATATTACTAGCTTAACCAAACTTTCAAAGTGATAAAAAACCTAATCACCGTTATTTAAGCTACTTATGTTTTCTTTACATGTGCATTTTGATATGTGTGAAATAGGAAAAAATCACTTTGATCACAATTGTTTTGAGGGTATATATTGCAATTTTCAAGATATAATCCACATTTTCCCTATTTTTATACCATTAGAGCAACGGGTTGGTAATTACATCGGTATAGCCACATTTTTCGGCATTTTAGGGTTTAGAGAGATCATCCCAAAGTTTTTATTCGTTCCCCCCTTGTCGTATAGTTTATTAGTGACAAGTTTTTTTGAAAAGGCTTTTAAATTTTTAAAAGCTCTTAATCTTGCCTTTTACGTGAGTTTTGAACACAAATATTTATATCGGTTATTTGCCCATTTTATTGCCTTTTTCTGGTATTTTAGATCTCTCCTATCCCCAGATGTTGAACCACATGTTCGCTTTCTGTGAGAAACTGAATATTGAAAATTATGGCTTTTAGAATATTCTTTGTTCAGAATTTTAGACCATTTTTCGTAAAAATAACTATAAATATATATATATATATATATATATATATATATATATATATATATATATATATATATATATATATATATATATATATATATATATATATATATATATATCTATATATTATATATTATATATATATATATATATATATATATATATATATATATATCTATATATATATATATATCTATATATATATATATATATATATATATATATATATATATATATATATATATATATATATATATATATAAATTTTAATACTCCATTTTATTACAGTATGTTTTCTATGTTTTTTTTATTGGTTTAGGGCCAAAATGTTATTTTTGACGCTAAACTAAAGATCTAAAATACCAACAATTATATTTTATGTACGTTTGCTCAGGTTTGTTACATAATCATGGAAAATGAAAAACCTAAATATATAATTTTCTAAAAAAATGTTTTCCCTAAATATTTTTATTATCAAATAAAATGATAAAGTAATAACACGAAATAATTCCTACCTTCATATTTCTCTTTTACGTCTTCTTTTAAAAGAAAAACATGACATTTTCCTTCCTGCAACTTTTACCGAGATGTTTATCAGGTTCCAGTTGGTAAATTAATTCTTTTATATAAATGTTATACTTTGTATAATTTCCGCTTCGAAATTTAAACATAAATCATTTTCGAACTTGTCATAATAAGAGATGTTCATTTTTACTTAAATTGCTACATTTGTGGCACGTTTTATATATAATTATTAAAAAAGAATAATTAGCGCCATTCAGAAAGATTTTTTAAACCGAACGTGCTGTTATTGCGACAAACATCATTTTTTCCACAAAATATTTTTAACACGCTTTTATTAGCTTAACCTGTAACATTGTAATGGAATCTTACAAGTCACTTTTCATCCACATCTAATAATAAATAATTTATCTTATCGATTTTAAACTTTGCAAACTTATGCAATTCTGGTGACAATAGAATGTTTTTTTATTTAAAAAAAAATATACAGCGAGTCTTCGAAAGGCCTCATCATACGGAAATTTTTATTATTGATATTACGAAAAAAAAGTGTCTCTTTATGGATATTCTGCGCCATAAGAAAACAGTATTTCCGTTCAAAAAGTTGATCTAGTACATACAGGGTGGCTTAAAAATGGAAATTCCTAATCCACGTCAAGCTCAAAATACATAAAATCGTTGTTTAAACGTAAATTGCTACTGCAAATGTTCTAGAGTTAACTTTTCTATGTTAGTGCATTAGGTTTGGAACATACAGGAGGTCTCAAAAAAATTAATTTTTTATTCATAAAAAGTTCTACATAATAAAAAAAGAGCATGGTTATTCAAAAATTTTATGTTCTGTTAGGATCAGTCAAGGGGGAATTATTGCGGCTAGTTCTTCAGAGCAAAATCCGTGCAAGTACCGCTAGAAAAGGAACAAATCCCCAACAGCGCGGAGATGAGCGAGAGAAGGGAGTTTTGTTGCGAGGACTGGGTCATTGATGAGTTGAATGGCTCTCGAATGGCTCTCTTCTGGATAGAATCAAG
Organism: Philopedon plagiatum; assembly: GCA_963971165.1. Lineage (NCBI taxonomy): Eukaryota > Metazoa > Arthropoda > Insecta > Coleoptera > Curculionidae > Philopedon > Philopedon plagiatum. The sequence goes on along the minus strand of OZ020194.1, from coordinate 18,847,608 downwards.
GATGTTGTGTTGGGTAATGCCGCTCCCCAGATGTGGGAACTGTACTCTGGATTAGGTCTTATTTGGGAAACATAGAGAGTGTGTAAGTTGGAAGGACAGAAAGACTGTCTGGCTCAAAAGAGAAAACCAAGCTTTTTAGCTGCCAGTGTGGCTTGGGTTTGTTTGAGTGCAATGCTCGAAAGCGATGCCAACAAGATGGAACGTTTCATTGCTCTGAAGGGCTTGGCCATTCATTTGGATAGAGTAAGTGTTGCCGGATTTTTTGTGTAACGGGGAGCAAGACTGGGTTTTGGACGCGTTAAACTAAATGAGGCACCCCAGTCTAAGATTAATTTAAGATCTTGGGAAAGTGATTGGTGCATAGATCTGCATTTATTATCCAGCTCTTGATTTGAGACCTGTCTGGAAAAATGAATGTTGGAGTGAAGAGTACTATAGTCAGCATAACTGGGGATGGGATTGGTAGTTGAAGAGAGCAGGTTGTGTGAAGAGATAGGGTTGGTGCTAGGACTGAACCTTTGGGTACGCCAGCATTGATAGGATGGAAGGTAGATGAATGTCCGTCCACCACAACAGATATGCACCGATTAGAGAGGAAGCTGCCGATCCAGGTGCATAGTTTGGAAGGAAGATCATAAGAAGGTAGTTTGTTGAGGAGTGCCATACTTGGTTAAAGGGCTTGGAAATGTCAAGAGCTTTTTTGACAACCAAAAGTCTTAAACTGACAAGTGTGGGAATAAGGCAACTAAGTTTTATACTATGAATTGTTCAACACGTTCCAAGATATAAATCATTAGGAAACCAAGCAAATCGCTGAAATATTAGAATAATTCGTAAGTTTTTAATGACGACTTATTGACACCGATACAACAAAACCCTGTCAAAAGCTAACTGATCAATTAGAAAAGATCTTACTTTAAACCAGTACTAAATGTTTCAGTGAATCTAAACGTAAAAATTTAGCGTAACTAAATTAAAATTAACTTATTAAAAAATAACAAACCTAATGAAGTAATAGTAAAAAGTAAAAATTGACCACAACACTATTGGCTACTTACATTAGCAGAAACTTAAATTATAAAATATAACATAATATACAGATATCAATAATGAGTGGTAGTGGTAAGCAAACACCGGTTATTATAATCAAAATAACTTTTAAGTGACAGCACTTATAACGTCTGCGCTACGAACCGAACTTTGCACATCTCCACCAAAATTAATCTGGCAACGTTGCTGCGGTGACGTATAAGTATATGATGCACTTGTAACTTGTAACACGTTTACCGGTTTTCTTGCATCAATACCGTAGTCCGGAGGTAGAGTATCCGCTAATGATCCGATAGGTACTGGGTTCAATGCCGGGCTCGGGTTAACTTAAAAAAAGTCCTTTAAAAAATTAGATAGGCTCTAAGAGGTGTACGAGTTTAGCACTTGTTCGGGTGCATTTTTTTATATTATTGGTAATCTCATACGTACTCAAATATGCTTTTGATGGAAATGTGTAAAGTTCGGTTCGGGGCGCAGACTCTAGTGTAGGTAATATAACTTGAATTATAATCCAATTATAAAAATAATTCATGACCTAATAATTCGATTTTTATAATAATACAATTTTGCCCACCACTAGAAAGGTGCTAATAAAGGTTCTAATAAAGTCGGTATGTTACACAATAACGAGTACTGCTTTAAGCTTCTATTTGATAAGGTTATGCTCGAATGAATTTAATATGCGCCACAAAATTTGTGGTTATTTAAGCCGTTTAAAACCACAAAAGCAGATTTGTCGTACGCATATGCTTGAATATTCCCCAAGTTAAATATTTTAATAGAAGTATGATATACGGCGAAACAGAATATAAAGTAAACTTAGCCATCAAAGCACAGAAAACTTTTGACGACATTTTACATAGATTTGCATACTTTAAGAAGGTAAGTGATATATTTACTGTTTAACTACTTAAAGTGCAACATTATATTTCTGAGTGTCATAATGAGGTAGGTACCAAAGTATCGATAGTGGCAACTGTCGATAGTTTTCAATAATTATTCGTGATATAACCGGTAGTATCGTATATAGGTAGGTATCTTCTTCTTCTTTATGGGCCCTGTCCGGCCCCCCGAACGTTGTCGATCACTATGGAGAGGGCATCATTATTTTCCGCTACTCTGAAAAGGTCACCGACTTCACGTATACCTATTCATTCTCATGTGTGACATGTGTCTTCGACCAATGCCGCGTTTTCTCTATCTTATCCTTCATAATAAGCTGAAGGAGACGGTATTTTCCTCCGCGCAGAACATGATCCAAATAAGTAATTTTACGGAATTTGACTGTTAGTATTAGTTGCCTTTCAGTTTGAGCGTGCCGCAAAACTTCTTCGTTGGTTGAAAGGCCGGTCCATGAAATTTGTAACATATTTTGATAAATCCACATTTTGCAGCCTCCAGTCTGTTTAGTGAGCCAATCTTCAAGGTCCAGCTTTCCACCCCATAAAGCAAAACCGATATACCATACGCTGTCGTAATTTTAAAAGTTGAGATCGTCGTTATAAAGGAGTGCTCTCATTTTTTTAGAGGTTGCTCCGTGCGGCATTGATTCGACATTTAGTTTCAATATCGGGATTTAGTAGGTTTTCCGTAATGATACTGCCCAGATATTTGAATTGGTTCACTCGCTCGATGACAGCGCCATTAAGGCTCAACTGTGCATTCTCACGACCTTGTCGACTGAATATCATAAACTTGGTTTTGTTGGCAGTTATTCTAAGGCCCAGCTTTGCTACGATTAAACTGATTTTATCTTATAGTTGCTGGAGGCAAATTCCCAACTGAGTGACATCCAAATATCCCAACTGTTTCAATTTTCCATAGACTTGGGGTTCGCCATCAGCATACCTAATTGTATTCAGAAGTAGACCATTAACACTAACTCCATGTTCGATACCCTCTAGTGCAGTGGTTCTCAACCGTTTTTGGACCAGGGACCACTATGATTTATTTTTGTTCTTATCAGGGACTACAAGGTCCAAGAATAATACACTGTGTTAATCTTAAACTGTAATCAAACCTTTCAACATACTCGTTAAACTGAATAGTAGCAGGCACAGTGTACTATTATTTATTATGATAATATAAAAAAGAATATTTTTAATACAAAATTAAGTTTGGAAAATCATCAGTGTGATTTTTGAGCTTGCATCTCTTTTACAAGCTGTGTAATCACTAGGGTAATAATATTGCATGAATCTACACGCATATCATTACTTACTTTCAATCGATTCCGGGACTTATTTTTAATTACAAGCAAAGCAGAAAATCCTTGCTCACATAAGTAAGTCGTGGAGAACAGCATACGATAGGGCAAGGAAAATTTTCAAATTTCATGTTTAAATATTTTGCGGACGATATTTTGGTTCTCGCGGACTACCTGTGGTCCACAGACCACCAGTTAACAACCACTTCTCTAGTGCTTCTTAAACGACTTTGTTATAGTAAAGATTGAATAACAGGGGTGAAAGAATACATCCCTGGCGTACTCCTCTTTGTATTTTTAATTTTGATATTTTTGTCATACCTGTTCGGATTTCTGCTATTTGTACCCAGCAGAGGATTTCTATAATTCCACTATCTCGGCTGTCTAGCTCTGTTTGACGTAAGATTTCTATTAGTTTAGAATGCCGTACTCTGTCAAACGCCTTCTCACAGTCGATAAAACAGGCAAATATGTCTTTTCAGTGGGTTATTGGTACCTATTTTTTGGCTAAAAGCATTTCGTTGGTTTATTTCAATTCTTCTATTAAATAGTGGTAAAACTCAGCTAGTATGCTAGAGGTTTGAAAGAAAAATCACGTTTTTAAAATAATTTATCTAATGCCAAAATTGGGAATATATATATATATATATATATATATATATATATATATATATATATATATATATATATATATATATATATATATATATATATATATGTATATATATATATATATATATATATATATATATATATATATATATATATATATATATATATATATATATATATTATATATATATATATATATATATATATATATATATATATATATATATATATATATACAGGGTGATTGATGGTGAGTGGCCTATTAGAAGTTCTGGCGAACTAGTCAACGGATCACTTTGAAAATTTGGTAGTTTACATAAGTGGACATGACCTTTCTTTTAAAATTATTTTTGGCCTTGCGGTGTTGCCGCTTCTACTGAAAAGTATTAGCACCTATGATAATTTAAATGGAACACCCGGTATATTATATTTTTTTTAGAATCCCTGTTGGTTTGTTAATAAGTTTCGTTAACATATTCCTATGTCTATCTAGTATCGTTGTCGAGATAATAATTATTTTCTTCTTTTTTTCTCGGAAAACATGGTAGTCAATAAGGGCTGATATTTTTGAACTCATGACAGATAGGACACTAGAATTTGGTGGAGAGCTAGGTAATACCACGAGGCTATTCACTCGGTGTCCAAATCGTAGTTATATTTGTACAGGGTGTTTCAAAAATAAACATATTTTGATGGTTTGGAAAAATGATTAAAAGTACATTTTTTTAAATGGAACACCCTGTATTTTAACCGCGGTCCTAAAAGCTCTGTAAATTTCCTATCTTTCAATATATCATGTCCCTATACCTATCTCCAATAGTTTTTGACTTATTAGCATTTATTTGGACAATTTAACTATTACAGATAACATTCACGAGTTTTTAGGAAAATTTGAAAAGTAGCCTTTGGAAACTGTTGTTTTTAAATGGATGACACTTTTCTATTATTTATTCCGTTTCGTTGTCAGTTGGTTGCCGTACTTGAAAATTCTAATTTAAGGTTTTAAGAGAAATGGAAGAAAACAATAATTATTCAAATACAGTACTTATGAATTTATTTGTTTTACATGGTCAGTGTGATAAGATCATTAGTCGTACTTGTAGAAAATTCAATGAAATGTATCCAAATTTGCCATCAATGAACAATAAGAAATTTAGACGAATTCAAAGCAATTTCAAAAATTTTGGTTCTTCCTTGAAAGTTCCCAGAAATTTACCCAGACCTGTAACATCTAGTGAGGACAACGAAATTAACGTTTTGGCTTATTTTCATGCCTATCCGCAGGCTTCAATAAGATGTGCCAAAGAAGATTTGGGCTTAACCTATTTCTGCGTGCAAAAAATATTGGCTAAACATAATATGCATGATTATAAGTATACCAAAGTTCAATGTCTTAAGCCTGAGGACTGTCCACAAAGAGTTTTATTTTGCGAAAACTTGTTAGTTCATATTCAGGAAGATCCACAATTTTTAAGGAAAATCATTTGGACTGATGAATCAAAATTTTCTCGCGAAGGAATTTTTAATAGGAAAAATATTCATTATTGGGCGAAGGAAAATCCTCATGTAACGAGAGATACTGGATTTCAAGAAAATTTTCGATTTAATGTTTTTTGTGTAATGATGGACAACAAAATTCAATATTTGATATATGATGAAAATTTAACTTCCAGAAAATACTTAGAAATTTTAACTACATTTGTCGAAAATTTCGTGGACAACCTTCCTCTCGCCCAGTATCGCAGCTGCTGGTACCAATTGGACGGGGCTCCCGCTCACTGCACTGGCGAAGTTAGTGCGGCGGAAATACAGAGAATGTTTGAAGATCGTTGGTTCAGGCGTTTGGGACCTTGGAATTGGCCTGCAAGGTCCCCAGATTTAACACCTCTGGATTTTTACCTTTGGGGCACTCTCAAGAATATTATTTACAAGACACCGGTAAATTCAAGGGAAGAGTTAGAAGATCGGGTGAATCGGGCATTTCAAAATTTGGATGCTGGTGAACTTAGACTTGCTACTGGACATGGTGTAAACAAGCGAATTTTAAAATGCTTAGATGTCAACGGCCAACGTTTTGAACATTTATTAAAAACTAATTAAATGTTTTTTACTTTTTTCTTGGTAATTTTGTTAGAAGTCAAAAAAATATTATTATGTACACTACAACTTAAATATGATTAAGTAATTTTAAGCATTTAAGAATTTACTAATTGTTTAAAATTTGTCTAAATTTCTTATTGTTCATTGATGGCAAATTTGGATACATTTCATTGAATTTTCTACAAGTACGACTAATGATCTTATCACACTGACCATGTAAAACAAATAAATTCATAAGTACTGTATTTGAATAATTATTGTTTTCTTCCATTTCTCTTAAAACCTTAAATTAGAATTTTCAAGTACGGCAACCAACTGACAACGAAACGGAATAAATAATAGAAAAGTGTCATCCATTTAAAAACAACAGTTTCCAAAGGCTACTTTTCAAATTTTCCTAAAAACTCGTGAATGTTATCTGTAATAGTTAAATTGTCCAAATAAATGCTAATAAGTCAAAAACTATTCGAGATAGGTATAGGGACATGATATATTGAAAGATAGGAAATTTACAGAGCTTTTAGGACCGCGGTTAAAATACAGGGTGTTCCATTTAAAAAAATGTACTTTTAATCATTTTTCCAAACCATCAAAATATGTTTATTTTTGAAACACCCTGTACAAATATAACTACGATTTGGACACCGAGTGAATAGCCTCGTGGTATTACCTAGCTCTCCACCAAATTCTAGTGTCCTATCTGTCATGAGTTCAAAAATATCAGCCCTTATTGACTACCATGTTTTCCGAGAAAAAAAGAAGAAAATAATTATTATCTCGACAACGATACTAGATAGACATAGGAATATGTTAACGAAACTTATTAACAAACCAACAGGGATTCTAAAAAAAATATAATATACCGGGTGTTCCATTTAAATTATCATAGGTGCTAATACTTTTCAGTAGAAGCGGCAACACCGCAAGGCCAAAATTAATTTTAAAAGAAAGGTCATGTCCACTTATGTAAACTACCAAATTTTCAAAGTGATCCGTTGACTAGTTCGCCAGAACTTCTAATAGGCCACTCACCATCAATCACCCTGTATATATACATATATATATATATATATATATATATATATATATAGATATATATATATATATATATATATATATATATATATATATATATATATATATATATATATATATAATATATATATAGATATATATATATATATATATATATATATATATATATATATATATATATATATATATATATATATATATATATATATATATATATATATATATATATATATACAGTGACCGGCAAAAAGTTCGCAACATATGGGAAAAATTTTTATTAGGAGAGTATCGGAAAAACTTTCCCAGGGGATCGGTTCTGCATGTCCGATAACCTAAAAATCGATTTTGACATACGTCACGTGACCACTGATATAGCGTCAAATTAAAAAAAAAATTGTTAATTTACAAAAAGTGAGGTTAGTTGACGAGATATCACAAAAAGTTATTTGAAAAAATTGCTTAGAATTAAATTCTAGGTCCTTGTGCAAAATTTTAAGATTTTATTTAAAAAAATTGGAAAACTCAATTTTTTTTAAATATTTTTTTATCGATTTACAAATTTCCGGTTTTTTTCATTTAGCTAGCTTGGCTAATGTAAAGTCCATGTATCTGGATGAAAATAAACGAATGTAGTAGTTTTTTCTACAATTGACAGGACAAAATTAAAAAAAACAGGGTTTCGCCGGACGCTAGCTGTTGCAATGATTTGTATCTAGCAGCAGTGTCAAAATTTTAGAGACATTTCAATGAGATTACATTGAGAAAACCTTAATCGTCTTAAATATATCTGAAGTTCGACTTTTTGTAAAGTTAAGGGGATTAAAATAGATAATAAACAAAAAATTACCTGTTTATTTAATCGAAATTTTATAAACGAAAACCAATGTAAGAAAAACTTAAAAGTAGTCAAATTCTGTACTAACAACACAAAAAATCATTGTTTTTCCTTGGGTGCACAAAATTTAAAACTCAGTATGACCACCATTTCTCTCCATACATACTGTTGTTCTCGAGCGCAACTCTCGATTAACATTTCGGAGCATTTTACGATTTATTTGCAATACACAATTTATAATGACATTCTCTAAATTTTGTATATTCCTAAAGGGTCGATGTTTGTACACAGGGTTCTTTAGGTATCCCCACATAAAAAAATCTAACGGAGTCAGATCTACAATTCTACAATTGACAGGACAAAATCGAAAAAATAGGTGTTCGCCGGACGCTCGCTGTTGCAATGGTTTGAATCTAATGAAATGACTGTATCAAGATTTTATTAAGATTTTTCGCACATAAATTTAACAACCAGGTCTATTTAGTTGTACTTAAAACTACCAAAGCAGGCTCTGAAATTAAAACAACCAAATAATCTAGTAGGTTAAAAACAACAGAAAAATGTCAAACAAATTATAATTTGTTTGATTTCAACCTATGTCATTGGTTTATGTCTCGCATCTTACTAAGTTTGATATTTTACATAAGTTTATTAATATTTTATTCCTTAAAATGGCACCCACACTACTTCTTCAGGAAAAGATAGAAATTATTTTAATTTCTGGAGATAATTACAAAAGCCATAGAGAAACAGCAGCAATTTTTAATGAGAGGCACCCCGATAAATCCCTCCATTATTCCACAGTATCTCGTCTAGTCAATAAATTTAAAGAAACGGGATCGGTAGAAAATCAGTATAAAGTTTCCCATGAAAAACCGGTAACAGGTGACGAAGGTTCTCTGGATGTGTGTTTGTCGATCACAGAAACACCCCAATTAGCAGTTAGTCAAATATCGGAGAGCACTAACATTCACGAAAGATCTGTGCGGAGGATATTAAAAAGAAACAAATTTCATCCGTACAAACCTAAATTTGTACAAGTATTAAAAGATAGGGATTATGACGCCCGCTTCGATTTTTGTGCCTGGTTCCAGGGTATGATTGAGGAAGATTTTAATTTCCCAAAGAACGTTCTTTTCTCGGATGAAGCTACATTTACCTCTAACGGAACCGTCAGTTCACAAAACTGTAGATGGTGGGCCACCGAAAACCCAGATTTTGTAATTCAGAGTAAAGACCAATATAGTTTTAAGGTTAATGTGTGGTGCGGAATTTTCAACCTCAGAATAGTGGGACCTTTTTTCTTTAGAGACAATTTAAATTCAGAACGATATTTAGAATTTCTACAAACTGAGATATCTGACTTTTTAGACAATTTGTCATTAGCCGAAAGAAGAAATTTATACTTTCAACAAGACGGAGCTAGCATTCATTCCACAAATGAGGTGAAGAGATGGCTGGATCAAGAATTTGGAAACCAGTGGATAGGACGGTTTTCTGAAAATCCGTGGCCTGCGAGATCACCAGATCTGACTCCGTTGGATTTCTTTATGTGGGGATACCTAAAGAACTCTGTGTACAAACATCGACCCTTTAGGAATATACAAAATTTAGAGAATGTCATTAGAAATTGTGTATTGCAAATAAATCGTAAAATGCTCCGAAATGTTAATCTAGAGTTGCGCTCGAGAACAATAGTATGTATGGAGAGAAATGGTGGTCATACTGAGTTTTAAATTTTGTGCACCCAAGGAAAAACAATGATTTTTTATGTTGTTAGTACAGAATTTGACTACTTTTAAGTTTTTCTTACATTGGTTTTCGTTTATGAAATTTCGATTAAATAAACAGGTAATTTTTTGTTTATTATCTATTTTACTCCCCTTAACTTTACAAAAAGTCGAACTTCAGATATATTTAAGACGATTAAGGTTTTCTCAATGTAATCTCATTGAAATGTCTCTAAAATTTTGACACTGCTGCAAGATACAAATCATTGCAACAGCTAGCGTCCGGCGAAACCCTGTTTTTTTTAATTTTGTCCTGTCAATTGTAGAAAAAACTACTACATTCGTTTATTTTCATCCAGATACATGGGCTTTACATTAGCCAAGCTATCTAAACGAAAAAAACTGGAAATTTGTAAATCGATAAAAAAATATTTAAAAAAAATTGAGTTTTCCAATTTTTTTAAATAAAATCTTAAAATTTTGCACAAGGACCTAGAATTTAATTCTAAGCAATTTGTTCAAATAACTTTTTTTGATATCTCGTCAACTAACCTCACTTTTTGTAAATTAACAATTTTTTTTTTAATTTGACGCTATACCAGTGGTCACGTGACGTATGTCAAAATCGATTTTTAGGTTATCGGACATGCAGAACCGATCCCCCGGAAAAGTTTTTCCAATACTCACCTAATAAAAATTTTTCCCATATGTTGCGAACTTTTTGCCGGTCACTGTATATATATATATATATATATATATATATATATATATATATATATATATATATATATATATATATATATATATATATATATATCTACTATTCATTCTCACGGAATTCGTCTTAAGGTAACTTTTTAGAATCTGCTGGCTGTTGTGGAGGTATAATCATTTTCAGACTTTCCGCAGAAAAGGGGTTTCTCGATGTTCTATGTCGAGGTCTTAAGTTTGATATTAAAGGGTCTAATGTGAGTAGTAATCTGTTTAACAAATCTGTGTTATATGCCTCTCCACTGAATTTCCCAGGCGCGGCCCGTGAGGTTTTTTACAGGTGGGTCAAAATTTTATGGGCAACTAGTGATATCAACGCAACAAGCAAAATACACTTTTTTAATTAAGGGAGGTTTTCTAATAATGTGCCTAGTTTTGCCAAGAAATTATTTACCTACAAATAAACACCGCCAAAATCATAGAATAGGTACTGCAGAATATTGAACATTACTACTCTTGATGTTTATGACTTTCAGTATCACTCTTCTGTTTATGGCTTTTTTCTATCTGTTTTAATACTCTAAGTTAGTAGATTTTAGCGGTTTTCGTTGTGATAAGTTTAGCTTCTCCTCAATAGGTGTCGCGTCTTGTACTAAAAGCCCAGAATATAAACAGAAAAAAATTCTGAGCTAAAAGTATGACTATTCGTAAAATAAAATTAGGAACGCTGCCGAAACTCCGTTTTCTTTAATACATACAATGCTGGCGACTAGACATAGTAATACGATATTTGTCTACGCACGTGCAGGATGTAAGCTGTAGTAAATATGAGATTGCCAACAATTTTAAAAATATTTTATCGAGGAAGAACTTGTTGCCAATACACCTTTTAGAGCCGATCTAATTTTTTAAATAACAAAAAATTAAAAAAAAAGTTCTTGCCCCAACACAGGTGCGAACCCGCGAGCGTCGGTTTACCTCGCTGCGGTTATATCCCTTGAGCTACGCTAGCTATATAAGAAAATCGGTCCGATACCGTTAAATTCGGTGGCTAGCGCTGGCCTGACCGAAATCGTATTTATAATTTTTTATGTTTAACCACTAATTAAAATTGTTATTACAATGCGCATATTAGGTACCTAATTAGTTTTTCTTTTTCCGAACCAAATGTTTTGAAATAATATATTTTAGGGGGCGGTTTGAGAGTATTTCCATAGTGGGAGTGGCCAGATATTATTGGTGGGCCGTCGACCAATTGTGTCTCTTTTTAACTTCCTAAAGCGCGTATGTCTGTTTCTCTCTTGCTTTTAATGAATTTATATCGTCCAAATAAACCTATAAGATCAATTTACAATATGACCCAGCCCGGAAGAAGCTTGGATTCTTGGATATCCTTTGACGATGGCTGGCTTGACTTTATTCATTCTTGGGGAGTTTTAGCATGGAACTTTGAAACAAAAGATTCTTTTTTGGTTTTAAAAAATTAAAAAATAAATTATTAGGTAGATCACTGAAAATTTTAGGTGGGTCATTGACCAAATGACCTTATGGACGCCTGGAATTTCCTAGAAAAATTTAACCTATATTGCCTAAAGTGCTTATTACGGACCTCTGAAGCTTCTTCTAATATAGCCGTCCAATAGAAAGGAGTGCTTCTGATACACATTTTACTCCATGAACGAAGATTTTATGGACAGTGGGTGTCATGGGATAATTGATAAAGGTTTAACGGTTTGACTACAATGCCCTTCAGTCTGAAAATAAAATAAAAGCGTGTATTGATCGTGTCTTTATACTGGGTGGGGAAAGGTACTATAAAATAAATAACAAAACTGTGTTATATGCCTCTCTACTGAATTTCCTAGAAAGCTTCTTCTAATAGCTGTCCAATAGAAAGGAGTGCTTCTGATATACATTTTGCTCCATGAACGAGGATTTTATGGACAGTGGGCATCATGGGATAATTGATAAAGGTTTAACGGTTTGACTGGAATGCCCTTCAGTCTGAAAATAAATTAAAAGCGTGTATTGTACATGCCTTTAGACTGGGTGGGGAAAGGTACTATAAAATAAATAAGATGTATTTAAATTTAAAAAGTTGTGTATCTTCAGAGAAAATTTAGAAACTTGACACCACCAGCAATATTATTTTTTAAAATACGGTATTTTGTTATCCACCTGTACCAAATTTCGTTAAAATCTCTTTAGGGCTTTTCCTGAAAATTATTTTTTCCTATACCTTTTCCGCATCCGTTATCACCAGTTATAAGTTTTTAAAAAATATTTAAAATCCGCCTCCGTGAACTTCGGGAATTTTTTTTGTATTGGCAAAATTAACTAAATACTCATCTTCAGAATAAAACCAAATATATGGTTTGGAAGCACAACAAATTCAATTTCCTAAATGTCTGTTTTATCTACAAAAATCACTAGCGATTTGAAGTTGCAAAAAAAGGGCTAACAGAATGTTGCAGTCTACCACAAAAGTACATTTAAATTAATACATACCTTTAGATGTTGTCGTCATAATCCCAAATCGGTCAGGAAATATATATATATATATATATATATATATATATATATATATATATATATATATATATATATATATATATATATATATATATATATATATATATATATATATAACTAAATATACGAAAACCACTGTCACTGGAACAGACCTTCTGTTTCTAAAGCTTTGAAACACAAATTCTCCGCTACTGGTTCTTACATTTAAACTCTAAAACGGGGTGATATTTCGGCCGTCTACCTAGGAGTTCCTAGAAGTAATTAGGCCCGGGTATTCCACAATTTCAAAAATCGACTTATGACCAGGTTTTCCCATCAAATACTCCTCTGTGCGTCAGCTACTACAAACGCAGATGCTAATTCGTTAAAGTCCACGTATCGGATCACGGAAATTGCAAGGTTTTGTGCAATAACCCATAGCTGATATATTGGCACACTTCGGTAATTCCTGTTTTGCTTTACATCCAATACAAATAGACCCCTCGGGCCCCTTGGTGACCCACCCGATAAAAGCTATTACATTAACTAAAATTGAAAAAGTATAGTCAATAAATGGGTGAACAATAGCTTAGACCGAATTAATGAATTCCAGACAATAAACCGATTCAATTTTGACCTTAAATTGGCCCAGTGATAAATGATCAACCGGAGTATTGCTGTAACCACGACACGTGGACTAATGCTTTTTAAAGGATTTTTAAAAGGATTTTTAAACACAGTTTTAAGCTTCTTTTTAACAAAGTTAATATGTGTATTTAGTACGTGTTTAGTTTAGTACCCAACCTGGACCTCTGGACCGCCCCAAACTTTATCGATTTCAAAAATTGTTTGCAGAAAAAATGTAATAATATATGTTTTTTTTTAAATCGTGCCAGAGAAAATCAATGTTTCTGTTTCTTAATTAAAGGTTTAGGAAATTTCTACTTTACACCATACTTTTTGTTCCTAACTTGACCTTGGAAATTACCAATATCCTGTATTTACCCACTTTTATAAAAGTAAATTATAAATTATTTTGTCCCAAATATTTAGCACTTATAAGGCTATTAATTAGCACTTAAAATCTATAAAAACACCTTAATAAATAATGAAAACGAAGAGAAATCACCCACCTGCTTTCCAGTTCCTTTATCTTTTTAAGATATACACGTCAAAGGTAATAAACCTGTATTAAAAATTAAAAATAATTTTACACGGAAAAACAGTCAAAGTGAAAACTGATTTTTGATATGAATATTTAAGGTATATATAATGTTTTGGGGTAAGAATTTGAACGGAGTTAATGCTAATTTTTTCTACTCCCGTGCTCAAATATTTAAATTGTTTCATAATAAACAACAAATTTTCATTATGAAATGGCGTTATTAGTCAATTTAAAACCCATACTTTTTTAATCAAATGACCTCTTTTTAATACAAACGATCTGACTTTGGTAGTTCTTTTACTAAAATTTACATTGTCGTTAAAACTTTTAAAAATATTTAAATTTTAAATTATGTCAGATTATGGCATTAGCGATAGCGAAGAATTTAATTCGTTTAACTATTGCTAAATTGAATAAGTGTTGTTCAGTTGAATTTTTATTAATAAAATGTCATAGAAAAAAGAGTGTATGCAACACTCGTCATGGCTTGTGTTATTACTTTATGCTCGTCTATTAATAACCATCATTGCACAATATACGTACTATAATTTTTATTGTCATAAAGGAATCATTACCAGAAAGTAGCATAAATATTCACATACGTATCACTACTATATTGTTAGCATGTAATCTACCAGTTGTTAAAATTTGAAGCAAAGATAAATCTTTTGTTTTGTACCACGTGATGTCTCAGCACTTTTGAAGTTTTGATGGGACTGTCACTGTCTGTTCTGACAGCAGTTTAAAATGTGAGCTTGTCGGTTTCCTTTTCGTCTTTTTACCATCCAAAAGTAAAGATTAATGTGTTTTTATTTGTGAAAAGTGGATTAAAAGTTAATTATTATCCTATTTACGATAATGTCATAGCTAATGTACCGATAATGCCAGTTTTAAGCAACAAGAAGTGAAGAAATTACTTGTAGTTTTAGCGGCGGATATTCTTCAGAAGAATGTAAACTGAAGAGTGAATACATCATTATTTTTAAATTTTAATTTGAGATTTTGGGGCAAAACGGGTAAGAACATTATGTAAACACAGCGAGGCATCGTTTGGAAATCTAAAAAAAAACACATTATTTATGTTCGAATTAAAACTCAAAATACGTAAGTATAATTTATTGTAATCATTAACTTATAATATATAATACATTATAATTAGAATCAAAATCTTCTTAAATAATTAATTACCTACCTATGCAAAATCACTTTGTCTTTCTCAACTGATCGTCGACATGCGAAACAAGATCTCATTTTCTATCTAAAATAGTATTAACTCTGTTTCTATATTGTACTGTAAAGTATATAATAATTTATACTTACTGGTTTTTCTGCTATTTTATTATAAATTTAAATAAATATTCACAAAATAACGCTACGGCGAAATCGAAGGCTTGTCAGATTCAAATTGGAACTTTTGAATATGACAGGCGCGAGCGGCCATATTGTCGTATTTGGTGTTTTGATTAGCCGACGGTACGTAGTATTGAGTTCATTTTCTGGGCAAATCACGTGGTGATTTACGAGGGATGTTCAGGACATCACGTGACTGATTAGCAATTGTTTCCAAAGGCTACGTCTTTGCTTCAACATTTTTTCGTCGTTCGCTATATAGTAGTAATACGTATATGTAAATATTATTGACATAACCTTGCGACAACCCTTATCAAATCCCCGAAGAATTTTTGACAAATAATTTTTTTAAAAATGGATTTTTAGGAAGGTTTAATTTTTTAAAAATATCTTTTTTTGAAGACACATTTTCTTCGGCAACATAACGACATAACTTTTTTAAGCTTATTATATCTATCTGACTATTGAAAATATAAAAAAAAATTATCCTACTTTTTCTTAGTCGTTTTACTTAGAAGAAGGATAATCGATTTCATCAATTGTCAGATCGATATACTATATAAGCTTAAAAAAAGTTATCTCATTTAAAAGAAGTGCGGTATGCCGTAGGTGGCCCTCTACTAGTGACATAAAAAGTATGGACGAATTTGAATTCCTCGCCTCAAAAAACTTCCAAATCCCTTCGTGCCGCTGTGTCGTTTTGTGGAGAAATTATTGGAAAAAATCGAAAACAAAATTCAAATTTTGCCACCCTGTATTTTGGTTATTATCAACTTTGGAATTAGGCAAGCTTGAATAAATCGCACCACCTTGATATAAGGAATCTGTTGCTGCACTGTGTCCCATTACTTTTGGACCACCCTGTAGAGCTTAGAAAATGTTAGTGAAAAAGACAGAAAAAAATATTAAGTAAACCTAAACAACTGGTTTGCTTAGTATATTAATTATATTATAAAATTAATGCCCTTCTATAAAGATATTTAAAAAATATATATATTTTTGAAAAAAATATTTTCAAAAATATTTTCATTGGACCTTTTGAATTTCATAATTTAACGGTAAACTGCTCCCATTTATTTAAGAAGGAAACTCAAATTTTAGAAGGATTCTTTAATAAATAAGCAGACACTTGAAGCTGTAGACACAAAGGGCAGGTCGTAAGGCCGCCAACCATTATTATTTTTTCTTAAAATTCGGTGTCGGTATAATGGAGGATAATATTTTATTTTGCAGACTTTATTATTCAAAAGCATATTTAAAAGAACTTTTATTATTTTTATTGAAACATGTAAAGCTTCTATTTACTCAAGTAAAAAAGATCCTGGCAACTCAGTACTAGTGCTGGCGATGAAAGGCCAGCGTAATAGCTCTCATTTGTCGTAAGTGGTTTTATGGTATTGAAATGGTTTTTTTTTCAGTTTATTTATCTTGGACAATTCACATATTATGCTTCTAGTCTGTAGTAGAAATGTACCGAGACGCCTGAAAAGAAACTAGGTACAATTTATGGATATTTCGTTTTGAAGAATTATAGGTTATGGAAAGAAGAAAAATCTCTGCAAACAAGAGATTCTACTCGTATAATCTAAGTACTCCAGGTATGGAAAACGGGAAAATGGAATGTCGCGGTGTCTTTACCTTGGCAATAATGGGATGAGAAAAACTTCTTGTTGTTCTATTAGGAATATATATATATATATATATATATATATATATATATATATATATATATATATATATATATATATATATATATCAGTAGGATAACGACCGTTATAATAAAACTTGCAAAATAACGGGATATCGGTCAATAAAATAGTATATTAGCTACTCTTTTACATATAGGTACCAAGCTTTCGTAACTATTTGGTTACTTCGTCAGGGCTAAAATTATAAATTATTAGGAACTATAAACATATTTTTATAATGTTGATATTTTACCAATGCGGTGAGTTATATTTTCCTTATTAAAAAATTATTGTTATCAGTAGATATCATATAAAAGTTTGTATAAAATAATATTATATTATTATTATTTTATACAAACTTTTATATGATATCTACTGATAACAATAATTTTTTAATAAGGAAAATATAACTCACCGCATTGGTAAAATATCAACATTATAAAAATATGTTTATAGTTCCTAATAATTTATAATTTTAGCCTTGACGAAGTAACCAAATAGTTACGAAAGCTTGGTATATGTAAAAGAGTAGCTAATATACTATTTTATTGACCGATATCCCGTTGTTTTGCAAG
The DNA here is from genome assembly GCA_963971165.1 of Philopedon plagiatum. NCBI lineage: Eukaryota > Metazoa > Arthropoda > Insecta > Coleoptera > Curculionidae > Philopedon > Philopedon plagiatum. The sequence continues at coordinate 18,830,040 of OZ020194.1, read as the reverse complement.
TTATATATATATATATATATATATATATATATATGTATATATATATATATATATATATATATATATATATATATATATATATATATATATATATATATATATATATATATATATATATATATATATATATATATATATATATATATAGCCAATGACTACGCGGCCCCTCGATTTTTTTTTAAATCTGAGAGACGCTTTCCAGTCTGCAAAGTGCGCAGAAGGAGGTACCGGTTACGTCGTTACGTTAAAATCTATAAGTGGGAATCATTCCGTGAAACTAATACCCTGTAAATAATATTTACAATAACCAGAACATTTAAAATCATTGAAAAAAACTAACTGGCTTACCTCTAGGTTAAGGGGATCCGACAAACTACGCGCACATGTCGATTAAGAAACTAAAACGGGACTTCTCCCAGGCAGAATATTTCTGAAGCGGCAAAAAGAAATAATTAGACACTACTTCATATCAAAATAATCTAGCTTGGCGCATAAATAAGCACTGTAAAATTAAGGAAACTTAGGTAAAAAAAATAATGACTCCTCTATACCATTATCGAAATCAGAGTCCGAGAAAATGGCCGGTATGTCGAGCTACCACGCATGGATGCTAGAAGTTTATGATAAAACTCAGCGTTTCGACATTTGACAATCACAGATGACATGAACAGTTGATATTGGTTCCTTCGAAAAGTCCCTAGATCACTAGTGGGTTGGGAATGGGCCGTATCAAGCTGACACGATAGGTCGCGTCGCTCTATTTTCGATTGATTTTGGTGTTTGTGTGGGTGGTAGCGTGTGTTTTAACCATTTTACTTTTGGAATTTATAGATTTCAGAGACTAGATTTTCTTTGTGTTTATTATTTAAGTTGAACAGTGAGTACAAGTCCCATCGTGTCTTTTAGACAACCTTTAAAAGTTAAAAAGTTAAAATTAACCAGACTTCAACAGGATGCCATAAATGACAAATGACCTGGCCACCATATTGCGAGGTCTAAGAAAAAGTTTACTGTAGACGACATTTTCGTCTACTTGGATGCAAATGGTTCAGATATTTTGGAGGTTGGCGAATGCATTGGCTGCATCATAAAAATTTGCAAAAATATTGGGAAATAACAAGGGTAATAGTTGTTAAAAATTTAAAAGCTACAAAGTGTATGGGGAACAGAAAGCAGAGATGGGTGGATGGAGTCAAGAAGGAGGAGAAGGTTTGATAGGAGGACAAACTCAATACCGGGTGTAGTGGACGCGACTAACCGGTATCGCAAGGACGAACTCAAAGAAGAAGGCCTGAATGTAACTGTAGAAGTGAGAGAAGGACCTTTTTGTTCTAAAAGTTCTGGGCCATTAATGAGTCGCTTTTTGTATATAATCAAGGATGCTAAGCGCCGAAGGTGGTGCTGCATCCCAAGATATGGAAACAACATTCTAGGTTAGCTCGTTTTCGGATACAGAGGTAATACACAGTAGATGTGTCCATTGACGTAATATTCTGAGAGCGTGTTAGATACCGATGTTACCAAGATTGAACGATTCTGTACTTTATAAACCGGGCCCAGTATTTGTTTCATTTTTGTACGACAGTTAACATCACTGTGTCTTATCGCCGTTAAACAGGACAAGGTTTTTGGTGCCTTAACCAATAATTATTAGGTGATCCGGTGAAAGGAATAAAAAATTGTGAAATGGATCCATTTAGAAAATAAGATATAATGCTTGGAGAAATTGATAAACAGTTTGCTTGTAATGCTTTTGAGATTTTTATTACATACATTAAAGGCGAAAAAAGTTAATCGACAAAAATCGTATTTCTTTTCCCTTACAACAAATAATATTAGATTAATCTTTCCATACATATAGAAATAACATATTATTACAAAATAAACAATTTTTTCCATCAAACCTTTTTCCTACGTACGTAGATTCCAACTTGCGCTTATCGGCAATAGACGTGAAAATTATAGAATACTTTTTCTATTACCCGCAACAAAATTAGTTTGCTGTGTTTTCCATTCGCTATCGGGTGTAAATGAATTTTTAGTGAGTTGCTCCATTTCCGTTGTCTCGTGTTGCGTTAAATTACAATAATTTTAAAATTTATAGAGTTAAATTTGACGATAAATAGAACTCAGTGCTGAAACGATTGAGTGTCTGTGTATTTTAATCTATATAACTGATATTTAGGATGTTTTAAAATAATCGTGTCTAAAGCGAGATTTTAATAAGATTTTTAGTTTCTTATTTAAAAATTGATAATTCTGTGAGCCTTTTCGGTTATAAGATATTAAAAAAAGTAAAATAAATTTATGTCCGGTTGCACAAACAACTTGATCACGAATTCAACTAATTGGACACTTGTAATGTGGCAGCATTAATGTTAATGTCATTGCCAAAAACACTTCTAAGCGTCAATTAAATTTACTTTAAAATTAAAGTTTTGTGCAACCCGCTGTTCAAGTTTTAGAATTAGATTCTCAACCTAAAGTTGCTTACTTCTCTCGCTAGAGGAAATAATATATTTGTGGCAAAACCACCTCTCAAGGTTTCATCAGATCTTCAGGCTTTGCGGTCCCTAGATATCATTCCCGTCGATCTGTCTGCCTGTCGGTCTGTCAGTCTGGCGGCCTGTCGGTCTGTCAGTCTGGCGGCCTGTCGGTCTGTTGGCCTGAAAACTTAAGAACTACTTTACCAAAAGAAATAAAATTTTGCAAATAGATTGAATTTTACCCTGGCTAAAACCCGACTAAACATCCGGTGAAAGTGAAAGTGAGCACTTTGAAAAATCTAATTTTACTTACTTTTTACTTTGCATAAGTCGTCTGGTATTATTAAAATGTATTATGCATTTATACAGGATGTGCAATTTTAACTAAGAATTACTTTTCAATTGCTGCTTAAAACCAAGAACATTTTTTTGATCATTTTAAAATTCGTGATTTTCGGTAATTTTTTTTTATCAATAAAGCTTGCGGCGTTTACTATTATTAAAACTGGTCTGCAAGACCAACCATTAATTTTTCTCTAAATTCTTACAAACCAAAATCCTTATATACTAAAGTTCACCCAATGAAGTACTAAAGGTTTATCTGTTGTGACTCATGGCCATGACACTTAGCACTCACACACTTGCGTACTGTACTCTGTTTTTAAAAGTCTATACTAGTTCAAAGGGCTTGGCCCTCTTCAGCCTTCTAACTAGGTCCTGGTTGTCAAGAAGCCTGATGGCTTCCACGTTAACGTGTAGATGGAGTCGAGACTCGTGCCTGATGGCAAATCTTTTAATTTCACTAGCGACATATGGGATACTTTATTTTGGAAGGTTTGGATGCGTTTGATGTGGCTCTCCTTGGCATAGCCCCATAACTGGATGCCATAAACCCAGACTGGATTTAAAATCTGGATATATATCATGATTTTGCAGTGTATTGACAGCTTAGATTTTCATCTCAAGAGCCAACAACTGTCTATATTTGAGCCCTAGCTCAGTCCGTTTAGTTCTGATATGTTCCTTCCATCTTAGTTTCACATCTAAGGTCATCCCCACGTATGTGTAAGTATTTTCATAGGGAACTATGATACCATATATGTTGACTGGTTGATGATTGCCTATTCTTCTATTGGTAAAGTTGACACAAATAGATTTTTGCTCATTAAGCTTAATCTTCCAATCTGTGGTCCAGTTGTAAATCTGGTCGCTAGCTTGTTGGAGTTGTCTGGTTACTGCATCTAGGTCTGTTCCTATAAAGCAGTGTCATCAGCGAATGTAGCCAGAGTATAATGGTAAATAATGGTAAAACTGAAAGTGAGATTTTTCTTGTTACCATGGGGATTTTAATTACGTGAGTGACTTACTTTTTATATTTATACTGTTTGTGCCTAAATAGCCGAAAATTATAAAAGTCGTCGTAGCTGTCTTAATAACTAAGATAAAACCAAAACAGCTAAGGCCAAGGAAACTTTTAGAGAGGAAAGATAGGTTAAAAATTCCAGAGATCACTAGAAAAATTAACAAAAAACTAAGTGTTACATTTTAGCCTGTATGTCTTCTTAGTTATATCATATAAACTCGTGTTTCAGGTGACTATAATAGAAATGACTATATAGGCCAAGCAACAGAGCAAAATATTAGCGATTTTTTGACATTAATCTTATTAGAAAACCGCGTGTGCCATCATCTGAAAGACGATCCGTAGATGATTCCTGTTATAAATCTAACTCTGAAATTTTTGCCATGAATTTGTTATAAACATTTTTAAGCAAAAAAACGCGTTTTTTTTAGTTTTTTGCTTATAAAATGAAAAGTAATGAAGCAATCTTAATGATGTAACGTCCGTAACGTGAGAAAATCCGGAAAAACCGGAAAATTAAGAGTTTTTTTTAATTCATAAATCGGCCATTTTTAAACGTAGAGGGCTCAAACTTTGGGAAAAAGTAGTAATTTATAGCTATTTTATGTGTGAAAAACCCCGACGCTGTCCAACGATTAGTTTTGCCACAATCGTCATTTAAATTTTTCAACACACTATTTTGCAACAGGTCTGGATGCTCTATGGATCGTCCGATTTTAATTATTGAAACGGATTTGAAAAGTACAAGTTTAATTGAACGATATGTATATCTCAGTTTTTCCATAAAATGCTACGAAACCGGTTGAAAATGCACGTAAAGATGCGTGAAAATGGCCGAGCGCGCGAAATCGATCGAGTAGCGGGAGAGAAGCGGAGCGAAGGGGAGCCAATCTCCGCGCGTTCGGCCATTTTCACGCATCTTTACGTGCATTTTCAACCGGTTTCGTAGCATTTTATGGAAAAACTAAGATATACATATTGTTCAATTAAGCTTGTACTTTTCGAATCCGTTTCAATAATTAAAATTGGACGATCCACAGAGCATCCAGACGTGTTGCAAAATAGTGTGTTGAAAAATTAAAATGACGATTGTGGCGAAACTAATCGTCGGACAGCGTCGGGGTTTTGCACACATAAAATAGCTATACATTACTACTTTTTCCCAAAGTTTGAGCCCTCTACGTTTAAAAATAGCCGATTTATGTATTTAAAAAGAAAACTCTTAATTTTCCGGTTTTTCCGGATTTTCTCCGTTGCTACTTATCCTATCGGGACGTTCGACCTCTCATTTTGTTCGCATTTCTGTTCTCTACAAATCGTACATTTACATCATTAAGATTGCTTCATTACTTTTCATTTGATAAGCCAAAAACTAAAAAAATCGCGTTTTTTTGCTTAAAAATATTTATAACAAATTAATGGCAAAAATTTCAGAGTTGGATTATACCAGGAATCATCTACGGATCGTCTTTCAGATGATGGCACACGCGGTTTTCTAATAAGATTAATGTCACGACAAATCGCTCTATTGCTTGGCCTAATAATACAGCGTTTAATACGACGTTCTTGCCAAATGGGAAATTTTGTACTGAAAGTTGAAGAAAAACTCACTTCGGTTTAGAAAAGTTCTGCATATTAATAAACTTAAAAGCCATATAGAAAAAATCGAAAAAGACCGATAGTATCTATACAGGATAGCGACAAAAACGTAAAATATACCCAAGAATAAATTATCCTTATTTAGCAAGGAACAAGAAAAAGGTATTTTAGAGAATTATTTCGAATCATTTTCTCTCTCTAAATACCAAATCACAGCCAGCTACGAAAAAAAAGTTCTTACATTTTCACTTTAGGTTAAGAAATCAATGTTAGTATAAGTTATTAAAAAGTGATTATCTTTCACACAATGACTTTGACATAGACATTGACATTCTTTTGCACTATAAATTCAGTTTATCAATTTATCATTTTCCTTAATTATGCCCCCAAAACTAACTACGGAACAAAAAATTCAAATTGTTTTACTTGTTGGCGACAACTCCAAAAGTTATAGAAAAGCCGCTGAGGTTTTCCATGAAAGGCATCCCGAAATATCTGTGTCTCGTCAAACTGTTGGACACATAAGGGCAAAATTTAGAAGTAGTGGAAGTGTGGAAAACCGTTTAAGTAATAAAAAAATCAAGTTTAGGCCTAAGATGATGAGGATATTTATCTACAAATTATCCAAGCTGTTGTTGAAAATCCCAAGACTTTATCGATAGACGCTCTCTTTGTAAGTCCACTGCTGGAAGAGTTCTTAAAGCAAATCATTTTCATCCATACAATCCTACATTTGCCCACACGTTGAAATCTGGAGACTTTAATATTCGATTTGATTTTTCGACTTGGTGTCACGGCATGCATGAAGATGACCCGTCTCTTTGCAAAAAATCATATTTTCTAATGAAGTATGTGTTACGTCAAATGAAGTAGTTAGGTAGCTCTCAAAAATGTCGTCGGTGAAGTACAGCTAATCCGGGATTTGTTATCCAGTATCGAGATCAGTATATTTTAAGACAAATGTGTGGTGCGGTATTTTACATAGTCAACCCATTTTTCTTCCGAGGCAAAATAACGTCGGATATTAACCTTCAATTTTTGAGAAATTAGCTGTTTGACTTTGTTAATGGCCTTCCACTTAACATCAATAATGATTTATGGTATCAGCATGATGGTGCGCCATGCCATAGTTTCTTCAGGAAAAATTCCAGGGACGTTGGATAGGAATATTTTATGAAAATTATTGGCCGGCGACGTCACCGGATCTGAACTTACGCGACTACTTTCTTTGGGGATATTTAAAGAAAAAAGTTAAAATTTTTAAAGCTTATTCTTTCTTTATAAATAATACATTTGTTTCATATTAAAACTCGTATTTTGTTATTCCGTATTTAGAGAGAAACAATGATTCCAGATAATTCTTTAAAATAACTTCCTTTGTATCTTGCTAAATAAGGGTAATTTATCCCTGGGTATATTTTATGTTTATGTCGCTACCCTATATACTATGGGTCCTTTAAGATTTTTTGAATAGGGATTCTTAGTCTATTGATATGCAGAACTTTTCGACTCCAGTGATTTCTTTTTCAACTTTCAGTAACATTTTTTCCCATATGGCAAGAACTCCGTGGGATACGCTGTACACATAGGGCATTGGATTTTTTTTTTAAATAGCACGACATTTTAATTGCACTTCGAAATTAGGTGAAAAAATACAAACCATTTTGAAAGTTTAGACGTTTATAATACCTATAATTCCGGCCTACACCTTACAGCCAACATTTTTAGTATATTATATCTTTAAATCTAATTTAAGATTTTACTAGATTACTAGAGATAGTAATTTAACTTAATAGGTCTCTCCGGGTTAACTTACGAGGATAAAGTTTTCTAATTTCAGTGATATTATTAAAATGACTGCTGCCATAAAATCGTAGTTGTTGTAGTTAAGGCCAAGATGTATAACAACAAGCAATCGACTTGCTCTAAAATAGCGGGGCGGTTTACTTAAGGGGGGAGGGTTACTAATTTAGTTTATTAATTCCACGTGCTAATGACCTATCAATGTTGTTACCAAAAAAAGATGTACACTCCTTAACATTATTGGTATGAGCGAGAAAACAGATCTTATTTGGCGCCACTTATAGTATTTTAAATGTGTCAGATAGCCCAATACCAATACTTAATCCTGGAAGTAAACTCGAAAAGCGTACACCGTAATGAAACAGAGTTAAAAGTAATTTTAATGTTTAATTTAAAAAGAAAAGAAAGGCATTGTAATGCAAATATAATACAAAGGAAAATCATAATCATTTAACCAGCTTTAGGCTTTAGGAAGTTGCAACACAATTACAACGCCAGAACACTATATTAAGTCGGTTTTCTTTGTCAATATGATTACGCAAAACATTTGTCTTTTCTTGGCGATTATAAAATTAGGTGCTTATCTTAACGTCATTTAAAGCTTGGACCCTGGAACACCAAATGTCAATTCCAAGATCGCAAATTTTTCTTTGTGGGGGTTACTCCTCCACTTCAAAGGCTTGGAAAATGATACAGGCCCAGGACTTTTTCGAACCATCAAAACGTCAAAAAGCTTACTTAACTATCCGCCATAATTCACAGAAACAAGTAAGAAAACTACAAATACTTTGCTCGACATTTATTTTCACACTAAGAAGGCGATAACAAAAGCAGCAGCTGTTGTCATATCGACTTCATCGTTTACGTCGATCAAAATGCCGTCGCTGCGGGATTTATATTGATGGTTTGATAAATTTTGGATACTATGCTAGCTATTTAATTAACTAAATATAAAAGAATGTTTGTTCATATTTTTGAATTTTTTCCGTTGAATGCAACACTGTGCAACGGGAGAAACCACGTTTACAGGGCCCACTCGAATGAGGTATGACGAAGACACATAAAACCAATCAAAATGGACGGTTTTCAGTCAATATATGGGGCTGCATCAGGGTTAGACGACCAGGGGTTTGTCAAATTATACAGGGCAGAGTCAATGCAGAGTTATATCGCAATATTTTAATGGAAGTCATGATACCATCTGTTGACGGTAATGATTTCATTTTACAGCATGATAATGCCCCTATACATAAAGCACGAATAGTTGAAAATTATCTTGAAGAAAATCAGATTCATGATTTACCATGGCCCTTGAGGAGTCCAGATCTCAACGAGAACATTTGGAGGGAGATGACAAAATACGATTTCCGCCCAAGAAATCAAGAAGAATTACGACAAACAAATAATTGACGCTTGGGTATAATAACACAACAGTATACTAGAAATTTAATTTTAAGTATGCCGCGAAGGTTACAAGAGGTGATTGATAAGGACGGTGCTATTAGCAAATATTAAAAAAAATCTGTTACGTTCTTGTTTTCATTTTTATTAGATTTTAAAGCACGTATTTTTATTCCCCCTCGTATTTCTAAAAAAGGTAACAATTCACTTTCATGGCAACAATGATAACCTATGATTAATAGATTTTGCATACTCCTTATAGCCTAGCAGCTGGTCAACAACTAAAATTTTGTTGTACCAGTTTTTTTTTCGGCACGATGGTACATCCATCCTAAAACTAAATAGTTCTTAATTTATTATGAATATTAACTCCCTTTAAGATCCTTTGAGGGTACAAATTACTTAGCTAGAAATTTTATGATTAGGTATATAGGTATACAATAAATTATTATAATTTCTGAAGAATGTGTAATGAGGATATTGGCGGGAATTTACGTTTACTCCACTTAACATTCATAAATAATATTACCATATTAAAATAATAAAGAAGTAGAGTAAAGAGCAAGGGATACTGTATCCTGATTAAGAAGGTTATGGCAGTGCTGAAAAACAAGCTTTAAACTTTGTGTTTATAGGAAAAATCATTTTATTACTGATTGTGAAGAACAAGTAACTTCTATCTGGATGCGATTTGAATCCAGTATTAGAGATTCTATACGTCTTTGATAACTTTATTAAACACGGTGTCCAAGATAAGAAGGCCCAGTATGGGAATCTCGCTTATGGTTAGAAATACAAAATTGGTTAAATGAGAAAAACGTTCCGTAACTAAAGAACTAATAAAATGTTGTTCCGGTTGGGTTGGGTTCTTTATAGCAACTTTTAATGAATTTAAAGATTATGTTATACATTTTTTTATTCGACGTTTCGTCTTTGGGCTGCGATCCTCAACTTCATTCTTTTAAATACGGTCCTGATTTTTTGATGTCAAATTTTAGAAGCACTTTTTATTATGAATTCAATAGTGTATTACACATTATGGTTAAATTACGTTTTGAGTCTCCCAGAACATAATATGTTCATACATTGTTCCAGATTTTGAAATTTAATAAAGAAAATAATGAAGCATACTCAAGCTTTTTAATTTCTTATTTTAATTATAGATTGTCAATAAGAAAAATAATCAATTAATTACTGTTAAAAAATATTACAAGACCAGTGTATACCACACATAATGGTTTAATTAGATTTTGAGCATTTTTTGACCATTATTGACAAATTTTGGGTTCATGCATTTTATAATTAGTATAAAACCTTAACTTAATAACCAAGCAATTACTATTAACAAAACAATACAAATAAATGAACAAAAGACATACATGGATGGTAGGTATATTTATCACTAGTATTACCTAACACATTCGCAAAATTCTTGTGGTGCTGTTTTAGAAATGTTTTTGAGGGTTAAGGCAACTCAAGATGTTTTACTAATCATCGCTTTCTCGGATTTCGCCTCGATCAATAACTGATCGAATTTTTTAAAGATGCTGCACGCTAGGGATTCGCCAAATCTCAAAAAATCGATATTTCGAATCGATCTTAGATCGTGATCATGGAGATAGATTCACTATTTAGATCGCTTTAAGAGATCGATCTTTTAAAACATTGATCTTTGGAAAAATTTGGGCGTAGAAGCTGGGAGCCGGAAGAGTAAACAGTGTCCATTCCAAACCAATGCTATTTAAAACTCAGTATAAGTTGTACAGTTGTGGTTAAAAAAAATTTTTAAATTATATATTTTTTTATGTTTATTTTTAAGTTATAGAAGGGTATGGAGGGGAAAATATTTGATTTAAAATGCTATCACGAAAATCATACTAATTGATTGAAAACTAATAAAATAGAAAACATTTGAACGAAAACATGACAACCGTAAAACAAACTGTCCATAGATACCGATCGACATGATCGGCATCGGTGTTTTGTACGATTTCAGATTTGAGTTTTTTTTATAGAAAAAGTTAGATGGCGCAGTTTAACTATGTCCTTATTCCTTTCCTAATTCTTACTAGGATCGTTTAGATCGTGGCGCAACGACCCTATCGTTTGTAAAGAATTACATATAAATATAAATTTCCAAATATTAATTAAGTCTTAAAGTTACAGACACGAAAATACCAGAATAATCGATTCTGCGTAAAATCGCCGATCTCCTTGCAGGTTCGAAGGGTTAAAGATCGATCTTTCCAAAAAATAGATTTAGATCGGGAATCCCTACTTCACGCATGAGTTTCATACACTATTAACCCAATCAAAACTGCCAAAAAAGTGTTAAAAATACATAAAGTAAATATGTACAATTTGAAAAAACCGCTTCAGAAAAAGTTTATTCCTGAAACTTAGTACTTGTTGCTTTCATTGTTACTATGGACACCACTTGTACGGATTTTTTGTTCCTGCCCGTTTACCAAAGTATTATCAAAGTTGTTGAAGAGACACACACAAATTAAATAAAATTTATTGAAAATTGTCTTGTATATTTAAGTGAAAGAGTGAATTAATTATTTTTAAGAGTTTTCTCGTCCTGTTTGGACAGAAATCAAATATTTTAGTTTTCAGTGTGTGAAATCATTTTTCCACGGTTATAAAATGGCCAAGTTCACACATCAAAATCAATGTCAAAAAGTCAACTTTTTTTCACAGTTGTAGGAAAAGTACTTGTCAACATGACATTTGAACAGATAGTGCTAATTTCAGTTTTTTAAATTGCAACACTACAAGTGTTGAAAATAGTTGTGTTGAAAGTGCGGGTATTAAATAAAAACATAAAATTGTTTTTTATTATTAATATTTTTGTGGTCGTAGGGGAAATATGTACATTATTCGTGTGACAGTAATTCTCGCACACTTGTGAGATTATCGCTTCGTGCGACAATATTCTCGCTCGTGTGAAAACTGTCACCTTCAACACTTGTTATGTAATATACTATTACAGCCGTTCGACGTCAAACTTCGAACGTTGCCTCTGCTCTGAAACTCTCGTAAATAATTTAATATTTTTTATATTATAAAAATTTGTCCCTGTAAGACAATTATTCCAAGAATATTAAATAAATAGTAGTTCTGATCAATAATAAATTATTATAGATACTAAAGTGGCATTGTTATTGGTTCATTAAAAATGAATAAATTATAACTATAATTACTAAGGATAACAAATGGATTCGCTTTCTTTCTTTGACCTTAAACAGTTTTCTTTACATTAAAGGTTTATTAATGTACATAGAACTAGTCCATTTTCGCAACTCTTCTAAATCGTGTCGTTTAAGAACGGTTGGATCGATCTACTTCAATTAATAACTACAGTGCGCAAGTATAGAGTGGATACAATTTTTTAAAGAGTTTGTGTATTTTAACAAAAAACTTGTCAATTTAATTTTAGTTTATGCAATCTTCAAAAACTTTATGTCATATATGATAAGCCAGTTATTATTTTAATACATTTTAGTCTATAGCATATAAACAGTAAAGCAGAGAAAAGTCAGCAAAGCCTTTTATAAAACTGACAGATTTTGACAACACAACAGATTTCAAAATTAAAAACAAGAGACCAATTCGAAAAAAACTATGGTTCATGAACTATCTCTTGTAATTTTTCGTTACTCTTACTTTGCTTGGAAACCGTTACTCTAAAATTCACATAGTTTTTATTTATCGTGAAAAACTGTTCCTTACAACGCTTTATTTTCATACCTTGGTTAAAGAAAATTGAAAATATTGTTTCTAAGATTTATGCTATTGTTGTTCGCAGGGAGTGACAATTTTACATGTGTTCAAAATTTTAGCTCAACTGGTTTGTTATTCTTGCGGCAGAGAGACAGGTAAACAGACAGACCCTAAAAACGGCTACCACTGTTTCATTTTATATAAAAAATACTCAATTTTAATAAAACTATTCCTGTTTCAGGCCCGGTTCCATCTCCTCTTAGTAGTGTGCTATCGCCGGTTCCAGATCAAGGAGCTTCCAAAGGACACCAAATCCCCCCACTCTTTTAGCTGGTTTTAGCTGGTTTTAGCTGGTTTTTAGCTGGTTTTAGCTGGTTTTTAGCTGGTTTTAGCTGGTTTTAGCTGGTTTTTAGTTGGTTTTTAGCTGGTTTTAGCTGGTTTTAGCTGGTTTTAGCTGGTTTTTAGCTGGTTCTAGCTGGTTTTAGCTGGTTTTAGCTGGTTTTTAGTTGGTTTTAGCTGGTTTTACTAATTTACTAAAAAAACAGCTAAAACCAGCTAAAACCAGCTAAAAACCAGCTAAAACCAGCTAAAACCAGCTAAAACCAGCTAAAAAGCTAAAACCAGCCAAAACCAGCTAAAAACCAGGTAAAACCAGCTAAAACCAGCTAAAATCAGCTAAAAACCAGCTAAAACCAGCTAAAACCAGCTAAAAACCAGCTAAAAACCAGCCAAAACCAGCTAAAACCAGCTAAAAACCCGCTAAAAGAGTGGGGGGATTTGGTGTCCTTTGGAAGCTCCCTGATCTGGAACCGGCGATAGCACACTACTCCTCTTCCTGGGACTGTGGCAGTTAAACCACAAGCTAAGAAATTTATGTAAATAAAGTGAGCAACTAAAGGTTAAAATCGTTTTTCTCTTAGAACAAGCCCGTGTTGATCAGTTTAATATTTTTCGATAAATAGCGATAGAAAAAATAGTATATACAACTTTCATTTAAGTCATTAATACACTCGCATTCGTAACGATATTCACAAAGGCATGTCATTACTTTATGATCGTATATTAATAACCATCGTTGCATAATATCAGAGACTATAAAGAATATAGACACATTCGAATTACGTTGGTATAAAAAAGAATAAAAAAATAAGAAAAGGTCACATGATAACCTGCCATGAACTAACATATTGTCCTCGCTAGGTATTCCTGGAGAGGGAAAAATTTTAATCCAACGGGTCCTATTTTATGAGTAAAAAACAAAAAATGCTAGATTTTTTCAGGGATGTTATTTAAATCCAGATAAGATAATACTCGTAGATGCTATTGAATTGATACGTAAAACGGCCTATTCTACAAAATTGCCAGTAGGTCAAGTAAAAGTAGATTATAGAGACAAAGAGGTGTATAGTCAAGAAAATTTATATGGGAAGGAGTCTAGTCTCAGATAAAAATCCTCTTATCTGGTGGAGGGAATTACGAGGGACAAATTTACCCTGACATTGCCATTCAAATTCTTAATGCGCCTTAGATATCTGCAGCCACTGGATGAACTTTTAGTACTTTCAGCTGGATTCATTCAAAAAAAAAGAAACCGATTAACTTTTAAAAGGGCAGGTAAAATAACATATTTGTCCCACAACTGGGAGTTACGAAATAAAACAAAAAAATTGACAGAAAGCTTTGAGCAACAAATTTCCTGCCAGATCTCACTACACCAGACTAGTATATTTCCTTCTACATCCATTCGAGTATCTGTTCCTGATGATAATATTAATCCTCAAAAGAGAAAATGCTTGTCAGATACTGAGACAGATGAAATATCAGACAGCGAAATGGACGAAGGAAGTATTTTCTATGCTGACTCAGGCACAAACAAGTCAGACCTATCGGAATGAAGGAGATATGTATTTTGAATAATTTTAATTTAAATATGAGTTTATAAAAACAATATTGTATTTCTTTCTCCTCAGTTTAAACTCTTAGTCCCTCATATGAAGCCATAAAATAAAAGGATTTTAATTCAAAAAACGAAAATGATTTTAAAATGCTCAAACTTTTTTGTGAGTAGGGTTGTTGAACTTTTATTTAAAAAATATTACATTCCTGTTTTTTTTTAACAAACAAAGGTATACTAGTTAAATGACGCTAAAGTTAATTATTTTCGAAGTATTCTCCATATTCATATCAGACACAGAATTTTTATATCATAATACACATTAAAAATCATGCTAATTAAACTTAGTGAAACTTAACACTCATTTATTGTCAAAATCGGGTAAAACTCGCTCTAATTATGCCCAAAGTACGTTTTATACTGCATTTCCGAAAACATATTTGCTACTGCACAATAAAATGGTAAATATTTCTAAATTGGTTATCTATAGCGCCGCTGATCTAGTATATTTTTCTAAAGAATACAAAAAATTTGGATTTTCCATCAAAAGTTCCCTACATCTACTGACAAGAATGTTTGAGCTTTTTAAATCATGAGGTATGTCCTCTATCCGCTATAGTAAAATTGAGACCGGATTAGTTTTTCCCGCCATAAAGCCACTGTCGTCCCCATACTAATTTTTACGGCAATATATCAAAAACTTGGAAAAATATGAAAGAAAATTGACGTTAAAATTCTCCTTTTATCTGGTAATATCCTTTCGGATTTAACAGGTTTGACTAAATCGCTTTATTTTAATGCCAGGAATCCACTATTCCTCTAGTTACTTTTGGGCCACCCCGTATATGTTGTTATAGAGGGAGTTATGAAACTCAATTAATAAACTGAAATTAATAAATCATTCTCTTACGAATTGTGAAAAATATTCTGAAACGATCTCTTCGCGATAAGATATGTCACTCCTTAGATTTTTCCATAAAAACTGTTATCAGTCACCAAAAACAAATTTAATACATAATTATGTTTTGACAGTAAAAAGGTAATGACCTTTTACTGCTTTTAAATATTCCAGTTATGTTGCCAATTCTAGCCGACGCGACGTCGAAAGTCCTTCAAAGACTGAGACAGGGACGAAATAATATTCGAGATCTCGATCAGAATCCTTCGTTGGGCTGTAAACGCTGTCAACCTCAGCGATGATTAAAATATCCTATCCCAATTAAACAGCACGTAAACACAAAACAAATCCTGTACAATTTAGGAAGTTATGATGTACCGTTTAACGTTTTGTCATTATAAGGCGGAATACGACGCTAATAAAATTTTATCTTTCATCATTTGTGAGTACATGACCTACTTATTTTATTAAATTAAGTACTAAAAATAAAACTTTAATATGTGTTACGCTACCGAAAAGTCTCGGTAGAATGGGTTCCATGTGTTCTGACCTAGCAACACATGAATATTGAATCGAAGATCTGTCAAGGGTTTCTGGCTCGTTTGTTACAAGACTGAAAACGAAGACTTTTTAGATTAATATTAATATGTCACAGACCTTAGAGAAATATGAGTATATATCCCACTTTAATCCACATTGCTTTACCGTCGTTGCAATGGCAATTAAAAAACAACGCGCTTATATTTGATTCACCCGATTTTTCTAAAAATTACAAATTAGTTACAGGTCGAAACACTTTTTTATTTTTGGGATTTATTTCATTGTTTTTAACAGTCTCCATAATACGAATAAAGTTTTCAATTCTGTATAATTAACAATAGACCCTATTAGGAAGAAACTTTAATCTGGAAACCTAAAATAAATCATACCAGAACATTTTCACGAGCCGAATTAAGTTGACATTTTAATTATCAAGAAATTCATGGAAGCAGAAATTTAACTCCCTACGTGATTCTGTATTTTTTAAAATTGAAAAATTAGGAAAGAACAAAGCGGGAAAATTGTCAGAGTCGAGACATAATGAAGGATGTCCCAGTGGAAGATATCAGAACAACTTAAGTAACTCCTGACGCAATTAAAATAAAACGTAAAATGTAGGTTGCTGTAAAATTAAAATGACCCCAACTCTGTATGGCGTCTGGCTCTGGATGGAGCGTTGTGTAATATGAGATGATTTCCCGGTTTTCTACGACTAATTGTCTGAAATATACGCATGAAATCGTTATATTTAATTCATAGTAACAAGTAAACAAAAATCTGAGATGAGTTGGAAAATTGTCAGAGGCCAAACATAATGAAGGATGTGCCAGTGGAAGGTATCAGAACAATAATTGTAACTACTGGGATAATTAAAATAAAAGGCAAAATCTAGATTGTTAGTTAAAGTTACTTAATGCCTGTTGTGTACGTACAAATTAAAATGACCCTCAACTTTGTATGACATTTCGCTATGGATGGGGCTTTGTGTAATATGTAAAGAGTTGTAAACATAGATGAGTACAGGGGCGTCTCTAAACTATTTGGAAATAAAGGTAGTATCCGATGTGAAAATAAAATACAAATATGTATTTGCTTACAACGTTTAATTTGAAAATGCGAAATACGAAATTCCTGCGGTTAAAGTAAGAGAAATATATTTTACTCACCCAATGTATGGATACCACAATATACCCTGAGACCAAACGCATGTAATCCAGTTTTGAGCCTGCGTAAACGCCTGTAGCATTAAAATGCCTTCTACATTAGACTCTTTTAATCTTAACGCTTTGAAGTAAATAACCTGTTTACTACATGCTTTTAACTAAGTGACAGAAACAATTCAAAGCATATATCCAGATGTTGAAAAGCTAATTGCCAGCACCAAAAAGGTTTTTACAAAATCACCACAACGGGTTAAAAAATTTCACCAGTTGTGCCCCGAAATTACCGAACCCCCACAGCCCGTATTAACAAGATGGGAAAAGTGGCTGAATGCTGCATTTTATTACAATCAACATTTCCACGCTGTTAAATCTGTAGCTTCTCAGTTCGACAAAAAATATGTATTAAAGGAAGTCAACAGCACTTTAACAACACTAAAACAGAAGCAGATTTACGTAGTATAGACACAAATTATCGTGTATTAGTAGTTGCTATTGACAGCTTTCTAAAGAGTTATCTGTCACTTCCTGACTCGGTCCACATAGTTGATAATGTAAATACAGCTCTACAAACTTTAAAAGATGGCCCTGTTGTTGAAGCTGGGACCAAGTTTAAGTCTTTATTAAGCAAAAATCCCGATTTCGCGCAACAGAGGAATACTGGACAATGCGTAAGGGCTGACAATTGCGGCAGTAACTTGAAGTGTTTTAGATTCGCAAACTTACATCCTTGGATGTAGAGCGTTCGTTTTCAAAATACAGTGCAATTTTTACATCAAAGCGTACAAGAATAAAAGAGTCTACTGTAGAAGGTATTTTAATGCTACATGCGTTTACACAGGCTCAAAACTGGATTACGCTCGTTTGGCCTCAGGTGGTATCTATATATTGAGTGATTAAAATATTTGTCCTACCTACGTTTGAGATGATATCCTGGTTTTCAACGACTAGTTGTCTGAAATATATTCATTACACCCTTATATTTTATCCAGACTAACTTCAACTAAGCGGAAAGTAATCTGAGCTAACCAACATCTTTACAATTGTTCTTATCTGATTCTATCCGAGTTACTTCTAAAAAGACGTTAAAAAATATAACAAGCAAGAGTGGTCTATGGGGGTAAGTGAACCAAATAAATGTCAATACATACACCTTCTACGATTTCAAACCATCTTTAAATTATTTTGGCAAATATCCATCGACCATAGTCTGAGGAATACAGATTCGTGGGTCGTTTTAACTTTTGCGTTATATCTTTAATGAGTAAGTACTAGCTTGTAACACTACTTGGCTGCCCACTTTTTAGAATAAACAGTTTTTGGAAAATGAACATGTTATAAGAAAACGGGAGTATTCAAGACTGTGGAAACTATTGAGGAATCAAGATAATACACGATGAAGATTTGGAAAAAGACTACAGATGAATACTTAGAGAAGAAACGTCAGTAATAGGGGAGTAGTTCGGATTCATACCATATAGGAGTACACAAGGTAAAATTTTTTATTGAAACAGGCAATGGAATAGCAACAGGAGAAGCAGAAAGGACTGCATATGGTTGTTATTTACTAAAAAAAGGGTTATGATCTTCAAGGTAGGAAGTACGGAGGTATATGCGAAAGACAGGATTGGCGAGGGAGTGTATACAGGACCTAGGACACAGGTAAAATTTAATATAGGATGAAAACAGCAATTTCCAGTTATGGTTGACATGTACTAGAGTATGGCCTTCAGCCTTAATCTTTAACTTTGTCAGAGATGGCATGACTCTGAAAGTAAAAGACGCCCCATGGCGCGTGATATTTGCAGACGATAATATATTGTTGCACCAGTAGTGAACACCATGAAAGGATAGTGGAAGAGATCCTTGGAAGATATAAGGTTAAAAATCAGCAAAACCAAATCGGAATATATAGAGTTCAATAAAGAAGGAAGACTACAGTGGTGCTGGTCTCTAATGAGAAAAAATAATAATTATGTATGTATTGTATGATAAAAACCTGAACTCTTTGTTCAATCAATTCTGTATCCGTATACTGATGCATATTATAGTGACCTATATAAGGTCATTAATAAAAAGTGGGGAGAAGGGCTTGGCTATTTCACCCTTGACTAGACTTTTCCATACATTGTCACATTAGTAACACATTAGTGCTACGATGAATGGGAGTGGTCAAAAAACGATTTAACAAGGAAATGCGTGGTACCATCGATCTCATATTATTTTATTTTCCTTGTATAAATTGTAAACAAATCGCCGAATAGTACCTCCTCCTACAACGCCAACTTTCCGAAACTTTTGGTAATTTTTTTTTTCCACTTTACTGAATGATCTGTCACGTCTCCTACCTTTGTTTTGGAATTAAACAGGTTTAGTTAGAACATATTTTTGGCTTTTACGTAAAAATTGCTAAATATGTAACAATTAGAAAAGACAAAAAAAAAATTCTATGTCGTCTATTGTCGTTAGTTCCTACACAAAATTTAAATTTGAACTAAACAGGTTTAAATTTTAATTTTTTCGGGCATGTTGAGTACAATTATTACTAAAGCACAATAAAGGACATAAATATCTAGTCTAAACCAATCTTTCTAATCCTCTAAAATTGTTATAACCTTTCGATTTTACTTTAATTTTACCACCGTTTAAAAGTATTTTATACTATACAGAGGTGCTTAAAAAAGTTGGCCATGAGTCAGTTGAATTTTTAAATTATTTTTTTCCTATTTTAAACGCTATATTTGTAAATATTTTTAATACAATTAAAATAGCACAAGATATACCTAACCTAGATGTTTTTTATTTTTATGGCAGTTTAAAATTTGAAATTTATCCAATACTCAAATAACATGAAAATTATCACAATAACTATAATGAATAAATCAAATATCTGTTAATAAAGTAGGCTTTGGGAACTCTAAAAGAAACAAAAGAATAAATCTAATGACAGCGTATTTTATTGTTAAAAAAGTAACACCAAAATTTTTTTCTGGTCACAAATTGAATGAATATTGTTTAATATCTAAGAAAAATTAAATTGCCATTTTTGAGCCGCCCTGTATAATACAAAACATTATCAAATCTTGAAATGCATTTAGATAAATTTTTGACTTTTATCACTCTTGACACGTGGGCTTTTGCGATAATTAATTACATATTTATCAGTATTCGTATACTGCGCTACACCGTAGAAAATAAGACTACAAATTAAGTGTGAACCTGTATAATTCCAAAACCATTCAATATAGATATACCACATACCTACTATCTGAAAAATGTTAACTATTTTACGTAGAATCCGAAAATGTAAAAATATACAGGGTGTTCCATTTCAAAAATTAAGTTTACGTATGTTTTTGAGCCACCCTGTATAACGACAAATATTTTTAGAATATGTAAAAACTAAAAATAAAGTTGACGTGTCCAAGCAATTTTATATAACATTTGTCATTTTTTATATAATGAATTTATTCCATACTTTATGACCTCACTATATGTATAATACGGTATATGTTAGTTTCCTTTAAGGTACTATGTCAAACAATACTGAAAAAAATCGAATTTTTATTTCAATACCCTGTACCTGTGAAAATATCAAATTTCGGACTTAACAAGTTGAACTAAATCGCAATATTTTAATCTTAGGAATCGACTGTTGTTCTATGGTCATTACTTTTGGACCATCCTATATATAAGTAACTTTGACCTTTCAGCAAAATTGTTTTCAGGTCATTAAAAAAATTTGTAGTTTGCAAACCTACCTAACGCTCAGTGTTTTTTATTAAAGTTCATAAAAATTTGCCCAGACTTATAGTCAGAAAAGAATTCTTGCTAAATTTATAGAAATTTAATTAATTTGTACAAGTAGGTGTGTATGTAGATCGATAGCTTCATTAAAAACACTCCCAGAAAGCAAAAGGAAAAAAATTAGTCTTGTTTCCAGGCAAACAAATAATAAACATAATATCAGGTTTCCATCAGGCCAGTACTTGGAAAGGATCTGTTTCGCCAGAGCTGTAGTTTTAAACCCTTCAGAAATAGAGTATCGTTTAAAAATAAATATTTCGTGGGAGACCCTCCAAACTAACAATTAAGAAAAACATATTTTTTTGACATTAAAATTTACAGTTAAAAATGTACGACCACTAGCACGTGTATTCTCAGGAGAAGAAAACTGCATACTAAAATGTAAACAGTTAACCGCGGTGTTTTGTTTTTTGCGTTTTGTTTTACTTGCCGCATGTTGTACCTGCTAAAACAAGAGCTAATGGAGTGGAGATACGTGCAACTGTTTTCTATGTTAAAATGGAAGATCTAGGATTTAATTGAAACCAAATGCGAAACACTACCTTGGATATCGTGTTGCCAACCATAACACGCTTCTTTCATGGAATTCAAGCTAGATTCGAATGTTTTTCGTCTTTGAATTATAATAACTTTTTAGAATGAAAACAATTCAATGCAAATTAAAAAGAAAGCATTATACATAGTTTTATCACGTTTTTCTGTGTAAAAGTTTGATTTTGCGATATTTCGACTAAATGAATGAATAGGATTTGAATTAAAACGTATTTTTAAACTACTGATACTTACGAGTATCTATGTATTAAGCCTGGCAACCCGTTTTTGGTGTCATTTCGTATATAACTATCGCTGGTTCAAGCACATCACCGTGTGCGTGCGAGGTTCTTAAATTTAATCTTTTTTTATCGTTTTGCTGGTTATTTGTAACAGCCATGTGATACATTTAAGAACGACCTCAAGTATATATTCTGTTGCCTATAATTACCACACCTAACCCAAATCGTTCAACTGTCGTGTAAATGGAAAATATTTGTTGTTTTGCGATGAGTTTTTTTTGATTATATGGTAATTTGTGTGTATTTTTTTACTAAATGCTACCCTATATACCTATAAATATTGTATTGTACCAAGATGTAAAAATACATTTGCAAAGACCATGAACACTATTTGTTTTTCTTGTGCCGAGAACAGCCGCCTTCGGACGAAAGCAGTGCAAAGTTAATTACAATTTTTGCGTAAATATGTTACACTAAATGTTAGTATCGCCAGATTTAGGTATTCATATTTTGCTATTCATTTATTTTTATGGTATAATAAATCCTATCGAAAGATGAAAATCAGGTGTTGAGGTTACAATTTACCACTATCAAAGAATAGAGTTAGACAAACAAAAAGCTTATTTGGAAAACGACTATTTTTTTTTTAAATTCTACCACCATGGATATCTCCTTAGTGAAACCTTGTAGACATATGTTTCGCAAACAGTTTTTGATCCTAAGATCTAATGATCTAAGACCAAATTAAGGACTAAGTTTTATTGTTTAATTCTGACATTATAATATTTGAAATTGAATTTTTATTTCTTTCGTTATGTTGAGCTACTATTAAAATTCTTATATTACTAGAGTTTCTTTTCGAATATTTCTGTATGTTTATTTTATTTTGCTTCTATTTCCTGTTTATTTTTCAAAATCGCAGTTTAAAACTATTCGACGCCTACTGGAGGGAATTTTTCTTCGTTAAAAGTAATTTAATTGCAAAGTTTAGCATCGTGTTTCGAACTGCCTTGGGGTTAATTATCCATTAACCTTTCTTATTTGAGAAAAATGTGGGACGCGACGTAGCATCGTGGAAAATAACAGTTAGATCGAGATTGCGGCGTGGTCCAATGAAACGGTTAATGTATTGTAACTTTCCTGTAGAGAAAAGAATAAGGGATATGCATAGAATTCAAATAAATCCGGACATTTTTATTTATACATTTATGTTGGTCTTTATTACCAAAAAAAGTTTCTACTAGAAATTTTCACACAAAATTCGAAACTTGCAAAACGCGATACTATTGGTTGTGACGTCACATGTCATGCAAATAAAAGTGTTATAATGGTGAATTTCAGTGTTAATTTATCTTATTGATCATTTCCCAAAGGTTATGAGATTTTGCGAATAAGAAACATTACATTTGAACGAAAGGAGTGTTTAACAATGAACGGAATGGAATTTGTGCAATGACAATTGGATAATTTGCTAAAAGTTGATGCTTGTATGATGGATGGTCGCTTATTTGTCTTGAAAATTTCGTTACAAATACTTATTAATTATTGTAACATAAAAATAAACGTACAAATATTCTAACTTGAATTTGACAATACTGACCTTTACTGATACCTATTTATGGAAAGTTATTTGATTAACTTTGCACTAGGTATGTACTTTCTTCCAACATCGACTGTTCTAGGCACGTGAAAAATGAGGTTTCAGGGTGCTTTCAGTGGTATTTTTGCACATTGGCACTGTAACCTACTTTTCCCTAGGGATCTTCTCGCTACACTTTTACCAGGTAATCTAGATGTTCTGACCTGGACACGGCAGCTCTTATTAGTCGCTCTTGGCACAATTGTACAGAGTGGGTCTGTTTTCGCATTTTATCCCCGGTCCATTACCCTCCACGCAGTTTTAGCAGAATTAAAGGAAATCTAGGAACCTTGAGCCATAAAAAGATATTAATTGGACGCCACACTGTGGCAAATTTGAACAAGTGAATCAAAATCCCTAGATTGGCTCACACTCAAACTGTTTCCTTCTCCCTTCCTCACACTGGAAATTAAACTACCCTTGTATACCTTCACATATATATTGCAATTATGAAAATAATCATCAAAATATAATTGCTCACCACAGGCGGTGTCGACCAATTAGTCCCTTCAGGCTACACACTAGGTCTCACAGTCCCACAGAAGCCAAACCCACTAGCTGTCTTCTGTTGACGCACTGTCTTTTGTCCATTCACTTTCCAGACATTTGTTTTTTTTATCTTCTGACAGCCCACGAATACCGAAGTCGAAGTACTATGTACTGTGGGTGTAGTGGTGAATCGACTCACGCATCCAGAGCTGGAAACATCCGTAGGGATTTCACCAGTCCTTTAAGAGGATGTGTGGGGTGGTACCACCTCGGTCGAGGAAGAATTCCTCTGCCACCTTCCAACAACAATCACAAAATATCCATGGTCGAAGCGGGATTCGAACCCGCGCCTCTCGGTTGCAAAGATCAACTCGGCCACCGGAGACCCAATATAGCATTATGCCCAATTATGCATATGAGTCACATGCAAATTATAAAACACTGATATCGTAATACAGTACAATCGTAGTAAGTACAGCAATATGACCTGCGGCCACTAAAACACAAACTAAAATTGTCCTATAGGGATCCTCTAAATTGAACTGACTTAAAAGTTACACACAGTACAGCGTTTTAACCTGCACTGAACACAAACTATAAATTGTCCTCTATGGATTGGACACTCCTAATATAAACTGACTTGCAGTTACTAAAAATTCCTAGACTATGTGGCTAGACTATTAAAACCGTACTACAGATTACATACATTACTTTAGTACTCTGTTGCCTGCAACAGCTTTGCGCAACAAACTTGACTCTCACTGATCAGAAAAAATTAGAAAAAATCTTGTATGAAACACGTTCGGAAATGCAATTTTGTTTAACTCATGTAATTTTGAGGGATCTCGCTTCGCTCGTCCCTCAAATATTACACTCGGTAAACAAAGTAAAGGGGGTACACAAATAGCTAGTATATGCTTCTTTATATATTAACCTTTAGAATCAACAAAGTTTGTATCAAAAAGATGTATTTTTTAAAATTTTGTAAATAATATAAAAATTAAAACAAAATCGAAACTTCTTCTCTGCTTTCCCTTGGAACCCTGTCTGTTTTTCCACTCCCGATCCCTCCGAAATTTGCTCCCATATCACAGATATTATTCACGCAGTTATTGAAGGTTTCATTCCACATACCCGCAAGAAACCTAAACTCCACCATCAAAGGCCATGGTTCTCCAAGGGCTGTGACAAAGCCAGGCTCAAAAAGGTCCAAGCTCACAAAAGGTATCTTCAAAATCCTAAACCCGAAAATCGTCAAATTTTCACAGAGGCCAGAAATCAATACAACCAAACTATCTTAGAGTCCAAAAATGCTTTTAACAACCGCATAAAAGATAAAGTGCTTTCCTGCCCCAACGGCGGCAAATCTTTCTGGTCACTTGCCAAAAACATTAGTCAGAACTTCTGTAGAAGCACTTTTCCTCCCCTGACCTATGACAACGAAGTTATCTCCACCTCTAAAGGGAAAGCAGACCTATTCGCCAAACAATTCGCTGCCAATTCCACCCTGATCCCTCCCCCCAATTTCGCTTTTCCAACCGCAAAGTCTGTACCCCACAAAATACCCGATATAGTACTTAAGGTCAAACAAGTTCAAAAAATTCTTCTATCCCTTGACACCAAAAAGGCCTCTGGTCTGGATGGCATACCAACAATTGTTCTAAAAAAATGCGCTCCAGAACTTGCACCCATCTTAACTCGTCTTTTCCAGATCTCTTTTGACAAGGGTATCTTCCCAGATAGCTGGAAGACTGCTCGTGTGCAGCCTGTCCCGAAGAAAGGTTCCAAGTCCCTTCCATCCAATTATAGACCTATCTCTCTTCTCTCCGTTGTCAGCAAAGTTATGGAGAAAGTAATCAACTTGCAAATTCTAAGATATCTAGAAAAACACAACATCATTCATGGCAGACAGTACGGATTCCGTCTCCAAAGATCCACAGCTGATCTCCTTAGCTTTGTCACACATAACTGGAACAAATCTCTTGAATTTCATGGCGAATCTCAGATTGTTGCTCTCGATATTTCCAAGACTTTTGACCAAGTATGGCGTGCCGCACTCCTCAACAAACTGCCTTCATACGGTCTTCCCACCAAACTATGTACCTGGATCGGCAGCTTCCTCTCTAATTGGCGCATATCTGTTGTGGTTGACGGTCACTCATCCAACTTCCATCATATCAATGCTGGTGTCAAGGTTCAGTCCTGGCACCAACCCTGTTTCTTCTTCACATTAATGACCTGCTCTCTTCAACTACTAATCCCATCCACAGTTATGCTGACGACAGTACTCTTCACTCCAAGATTCATTTTTCCAGTTTCGAATCAGGAGTTGGATAATGGACGCAGATCTATGTACCTATCCCTTTCCCAAGATCTCCAATTAATCTTAGACTGGGGTGTCAAGAACTTTGTTCAGTTCAACGCCTCCAAAACCCAGTCTTGCTCCCTCTCAAGCAAAAAATCTGGCAACGCTTACCCCATCCACCTGAATGGCCAAGCCCTACAAAACAAGGAAACATTCGATCTCGTTGGCGTCGCTTTCGAACATGATCTCAGCTGGCACAAACACATTACTTCAGTAGCCACATCGGCAGCTAAAATGCTTGGTTTTCTCTTCCGAGCCAGAAAATACTTCTCCTCTTCCAACTTATACACTCTCTATATTTCCCAAATAAGACCTAACCTAGAGTACTGCTCCCACATCTGGGGAGCGGCATCACCTTCGACACTTAAGATCCTTGATTCTAGCCAAAAGAGAGCCATTCGACTTATCAAGGACCCAGCCCTCACGAGAAAACTCCCTTCTCTCGCTCATCGCCGCGCTGTAGGGGATTTATCCCTTTTCTACCGCTACTTCCACGGATTTTGCTCTGAAGAACTAGCCGGTATTATTCCCCCTTGAATGTCCCTAACAGAACAACAAGAGGCGCGTTACGTATGCATTCCTTTACTGTCCAGCTACAAAAGCCTAGAACAGACCACTTCTCTCGCTCATTCATACCTAGGGTCTCCAGATTATGGAACAAATTGCCTGTAGGTGTTTTCCCTTCCCGTCCCAACCTCCAATCCTTCAAATCCCGTGTCAATAGACTACATTTCCCTTCTCTTCAGACACCGTACCTCTTCAGTACGTTAGTACTTAGGCTTGAGGTCTACGTGGGATGTCTTAGATAAAAAAAAATAGTCCGTCTCTATACACAACTTTCCGCCTTGTAGGAGGCGCATGACCTACGTTTTTGAGTCTTTTATGCCCTTATTTTTCGCATTGTTTTTAGTTGACTTTTGGCCTCTAAGTAAAGCCAGCTTAAATTCTTGCTTTCAGTAATGGGAATTTAGGCTGGCTTTATCTATAAGCCAACTTAACGCACTACGGAGAATTCGGGCATTAGAACTTTAATCTACGGGTATTTTGGGGGTTTCCCACGCTTTAACTGTTAACTTTGGATATATTCTCTCAGAAACTTTTTGGTACAAAATTTTGTGCTAAATAATTTAGCCTCCTTGGTATTCACAATGGAAAAGATAAAAGTTAAGGAACAAAGAATCAAAAACTATTTTCAGAAAATGTTCATCTTATAAACATACTAATGAAGACTTCTACAGTTCCAGTCATAATTACAATTAAAGTAATTATATTTTCCAGGTTAAAATTTCAACTGAATTGCGGCTTTTAACTAAACTTACTTAGGTATAAGGTAAATTATCAAATAAATACCAAACAGTATTCTCCGGCATTTCCTTTGATCTTTTGGCTTGTAATTTGGTCCTACTTGAATAACATTCAGGAGAAATTTGGATTCCAATTAGATTTTTGCTTTGTTATTGTAATAGGGGATTGTATTAGGTTAATACGTTCTTAAAGTAATATATTATATAATATATACAGCATAAAATTTAACGTTTTACGCTTAAATCGTTTAATCTTATAGTTAATTAGGTTTTATTACTGTAAAAAGTACGTACATACATTGTATTACCCTGTTCTTTCGTCGTGGGTTCAAATACCACCAGGGGATGTAAAAATTTTCTGGGCCCATTCCACGTTTCGTAAAGTACACGCTACCATGCTATAGGTGGAAGGGAAGGGGAAGGGTGTAAAATGAATCAGCGCCAAAACCGTCCTATTCACTAGGGATGTTGATATCGGAAAAAAATATCGATATATATTATATCGTTATTTAAAAAATATATTATATCGGGTATTCGATATATCGGTAAAAAATATCGATATTTCGATATATCGATATTTCGTTCTCACAAAAACTGTCCATTTTAGATACACTAAAACTGAATCAAATTTTTAACTAAATTATCATTAAGTTTTCAATAACGATTAGCCAGTGCAGGACTTGTCAGTCGTACAATCAGTCGGAACAATAAATTCGCTAGTGGCGCGATGCTGCGACACGCTTCATTTCAACTTTCGACGATCGAGATTATACATTTATCTTTTAATTTTTAATGCTGTCATGAAATAAAAAGAGATGTAAACACACAGATCAAATGAAGTTTAGTATTACATGGTACTGTTGCGATCCGAGCTACGTTCCAAAACCCAAACTCAAATATTTTTAGATGCTACTTATTTTCGTTTGGTATCCAAAAAGTCCGAAATAGTCCGAATTTCTTCAAGGTCCGAAAAAAGTCCATAGCTTCAAAAAAAGTCCGAAAATCGGAATAAAGTCCGCCGATTGCCAACACTGGCTTGCGGCGTTGGAGCGTTGCAAAATGGCGTCCAACAAACAGTCGAAACGAAAAACGAAAACGAACCGAAATTCGTAAATCTTCTCTTCTAAAATACAATGGCGTCTCGTCGGCTAGCAACGTCCAGCCAGAAATTCGTATTGTAAATTGTCCGAATTGCCAGTAAATTTCTTCTTCTTATCTTGCGATGGCTTCTTGCTTTTCACCATCTAGCTACTAAAGCTGGCGAAAAATATCGGATCCGATAGTAAGATTTTAATATCGATATTCCGATATATCGGTATAAAAAATATCGTCTAAAAATATCGATATATCGAACAAAAAATATCATTTATTTCATATATCGATATTTTTTCAGCATCCCTACTATTCACGTCGATTAAAGATCGAATATCTCGTAGGATAAAGGCGCCGTTTCACACTCTCCAGTCGGTAGGTAACAAAATACATCATAGAGTAGCACAAAACCAAGGGTTGATAGCCCTTGGGTGCTCTGGGTGTCGTGTTACTGAGGACCGTGGTTCGGAGCCCACGGTAATTTGTAGCTTCCGGGCCAATACACTAGTTTGTAGTGCGAACGTAGTAAAAAATATCTTTAACTTTTTACCCTTTTCATTATAAATTTATGAAATAATTTGGCGGCGATTAGGCGGCGGTTACATTGGATAAGAATTCGTACGAAATTTTGTTCTTACGGATTCGTACGAAGTGACTCGTACCAATACGTAAGACGTGTGTGATTACACTAAATGAAATATTTTCTTACAAATTAGTGGTGCGTTTTTTAAAACAGTGCAATTCAGTATTCAGTTTGTCAATCGTCAACTGTTACTAGGGTATAATGAACATAAATACTTATTCAAAAAGTACCTACCTGTTGCGTGCATATTTTCCGCCACTTCTTTCCATAATTTTTGTATTGTAGTTTCTATTCTACTGCTTTTTTGATCCCATATAGACCGTCTCTCCTGCACAGGTGTAATTAGTTTCGCAATTCATCATTTTGAAATGTAAACTTAAAAATCTTTTCTCTGTTTCTTTCAATACATTCGTACGAGTTCTGACGAAAAAACAAAATAATTTGGTCGCATCAGAAGGTCCTAAAATTTCGTACGAATTCGCATCCAATGTAACCGCCGCACACTGGTTTCATCAAAGGAAAAAAGTGTATTTTTGCTAGTTGTCAATACATCTTTATTTTGCTTTGTTATTTTGCTATGTTGATTAACTAAAGGGTATTATACAATAAAATACTTGGCAATCTTTCTTTTCTGATAAAGGAAATGCAGCACGAAGTCGGCAAAAATTATATTTGCCATCCAGACTAAAAATTTTGTTTCGAAATTAAGGCCAATTTATTAAAGTATATGTACTTAGAATTTAGAAAAAAATATTTTTTAAAAGTACGACCATTACTAGATAATTTTTTTAACAGATCAAAATAAATGATCATTTCTTGCGGGAAGGACCTACATAATACACGGTTGCTTTATTTTTTAAGTTCTTTATAATTCGTCAAGCTGTAACTTTTGAGCTTTAATAATCGTCAAGATATGTAATAATTAGAGTTTAACAAATGGGGGTAATTCCAGAGACGGCTTCTAACCTAGTTGGAAATAAAATTAGGATTCGATTTGAAAATAAAATACAAATATTTATTTACCCACCTTGTGTTATTTGAAAGTGCGAGATACGAAAATATCATACAGGGTGTCTGAAAAGTCTTAGCATGGGCAAATATCTTTACTATTAATAAAGATAGCAACACCAAATTTTAGTTGTAACTTATTGGTTAGTAAATCTACTTTTTTACGTAATTTGACTCTTTCAACCCCCTTGGGTGGTTACGCTAGCGAGTTGAGGTCCAAAATTTTGGATGCAAACCTATGCCGTGTGGCCTCTTCGTTTAAAAGTCTTCAAAAAAGAAACATTGTTTTAGTATTTTAGTATTTATTTATTATTGTAATTCATTTTTAAATGGCAAGCCTATAAAAATTATAACTCGTAAATCGTATAATCGGGCGGGGCACAAGTCGACCATTAGTCGGCCACTTGTGCCAAACAGTACAAGTCGGCGCTGCTATTTTTTGTTTTGTAGGGCACTTTTTTCTAACTTTTTTCCAACTTTACTTCTTCATTTGTCGTTTTTATATGTTTTGTTTTTTGACATCTGCGCAGTAGACCAAAATGCGTACCACGCGCAAACCGAGCGTGCTAGACATGCACACGGAATTTCAGGAGTTGGACTTTGGTGTCTACATTTGAACCCATTCATTGTTCAGAATATATCTCCAGTAGTTAAGGTACCACTACGTATTTAACTTTATAACTTTGTTCCCAAGTTTTTTTCGACTTTATTTTTCATTTTTTTCCATGTGCGCAGTAGACCAAAATGCGTACCACGCGCAAACCGAGCGTGCTAGACATGCGCACGGAATTTCAGGAGATGGACTTTGGTGTCTACATTTGAACCCATTCACTTTTAAGAATATATCTCCAGTAGTTAAGGTACCACTGCGAATTTAGACAACAAAGTACATCCCCTGAAATTTCGTGCGAATGTCTAGCCCTCTTGGTTTGCGCGTGGTACGCATTTTGATCAATGGTAAAACTTTTTCCCCAAGTTTTTTTCGACTGTATTTTTCGTTATTTGCCACCGCGCAGATAGCAAAAAAACAAAAATAAAATCGAAAAAACTTGGGAAAAACGTTATAAAGTTAAATACGCAGTGGTACCTTAACTACTGGAGATAGATTCTTAAAAGTGAATGGGTTCAACTGTAGACACCAAAGTCCATCTCCTAAAAGTCCGTGGGCATGTCCAGCACGCTCGGTTTGCGCGTGGTACGTATTTTGGTCTACTGCGCACATGGCAAAAAACGAAAAATAAAGTCGAAAAAACCTTGGGAAAAAGTTATACAGTTAACTACGTAGTGGTACCTTAACTATTGGGGATATATTCTTACAAGTGAATAGGTTCGAATGTAGACACCAAAGTACATCTCCTGAACTTGCGTACGCATGTCTAGCACGCTCGGTTTGCGCGTGGTACGCATTTTGGTCTACTGCGCAGATGTCAAAAAACAAAACATATAACAACGACAAATGAAGAAGTAAAGTTGGAGAAAAGTTAGAAAAAAGTGCCCCACAAAACAAAAAATAGCAGCGCCGACTTGTGCTGTATGGCACAAGTGGTCGACTAATGGTCGACTTTTGCCCCGACCGATTATACGATTTACGAGTTATAATTTTTATAGGCTTGCCATTTAAAAATGAATTACAATAATAAATAAATACTAAAATACTAAAACAATGTTTCTTTTTTGAAGATTTTTAAACGAAGAGGCCACACGGCATAGGTTTGCATTCAAAATTTTCGACCTCAACTCCCTAGCGTAACCCCCCAAGGGGGTTGAAAAAGTCAAATTACATAAAAACGTAGATTTATCAACCAATAAGGTACAACTAAAATTTGGTGTCGCTATCTTTATTAATAGTAGAGATATTTGCCCATGCTAAGACTTTTCAGACACCCTGTATGATATTTTCGTATCTCGCACTTTCAAATAACACAATGTGGGTAAATAAATATTTGTATTTTATTTTCAAATCGACTCCTAATTTTATTTCCAACTAGGTTAGAAGCCGTCTCTGGAATTACCCCCATTTGTCAAACTTTAGTAATAATGCATATGTTGACCTAAGACTTTTTGCAAACAATCATCATAAATTTAGCTGCCAATATCTGCTAACCTTGTGTACAGACTTATTTAAAACTGACGTTCCCACACAATATCAAGTACTTATGATAATAAGTGCTATGTTTAATTATTTTGTTACTGCGATTCCTAGGGCATTTTCTTGTTTCAAGTCCAATAGACTACAAATTATTAACTTATTAATACATAATTAAATAAATATATTTTTTAAAATTTTCTCTATGCTACAAAGTAAGATAAAGTGGTAAAAAATATCACATCTTGCTAGACTTACATTGTTTTTATTTTACTCAGCTTAATTTCTTAATTTTATACCTAACTTAACTCACTTAGCCATATTCCAATATATTATAATTTTGTCCCTCATAAATCGTTCCAACATTCTTTTAATGAAAACAAAAGTGTTTTGGTAATAAAAAAAAAGGTTTTCGTAAAAACGCAACGCTTATCTTTATTTGTTTACATTTCGCAATTGAAGGGCTTGGTACAAAAACCGGCCAGCACCATTTTAAAAATTTTACAGTATAACACAAAAGTGTTTTTCAAAGTAGGAAACCTTGGCAAAGTAAAACATGCATTTATAAATTAAAGAAAATGATACTATAAATCAGATTTTTATAAAGAAAATATAAATATGTATATATGTATACTTCTTTGTTAAATAATGTTTTTTCAAGCTGGAGCTGTCTGGTTTTTGTCCCAAAATAAGACAACAAGACTCATTACATGACAAAAGAACTGGGGTATTTTTTAACAAGCTTTAAAAAAAGAGTATATAGGGTGGCCAAACGAAAACGAAACGTCGGCATTTTTGGGTGTTTACCATTTGTTATGGAAAAAACGCTCGGATACGTCGATTTTGTTTTCCACGGGGAAACTTTTTGAGCACATACTCAAACCCCTACCTGTAACCCCTTAGCCAGGGTGGGCTTTACCCCTAAAATCTTAAATGGAAAGGGGTTCGAGTTGCACCTTGATTGAAAGGTCTTTCGATTCTCTTTATCATCATACCTATCCAGGGTGTCTAAAATAGGTGATAGCACTATTGCTATCACGGTAAAAGATACGAGATCGGTTGAACTAGAGAAAATGTGCCATTTTTAGTCTCTACTTATATTCCGTTTACGGAGTTGCCAAATTCACTATAGTTTCTTATCTGCAGGTTTTTTTTTAAATAGTCAAAAATTTAATTCTTAAATATTTCGAAAACTATTATAGTTAGAAAAAAATTGTTTCAAAAAAAATCACACGATTTTTTACCTTCTCTGAAGTAACGTTATTGTTTTGTTTATTACATTTATTTTAATTGAGTTACTGATACTAACTTGTTTTTTCAAATACGGAACTGGACTCTTTACTGCAATTTTTGAAATAATACTTCATACCCTTTACATTTGTCTATCACTTGATTATGCCTTTCGACGTTTTGGTGAAAAATAGCACCATCATCAGGATATACTACCAGTACGGACCTGGCATTTTTCAAGCTAATGCGCCATTTCACAACCGGGAAAACTACAAACCATAGCGACAGGTTGTGAATTGTGCCTTAACATGGAAGATCCCACGTCCGAAAAAACAAGTTAGGATCAGTAACTCAATAAAAACAAATGGTTTATACAAAACAATAACGTCACTTTAGAGACGGTCAAGAATACTGTGATTTTTGTTAAAACAATTTTTTTCTAACTATAATAGTTTTCGAGATATTTAAGAATTAAATTTTTGACTATTTTTAAAAAATCCCCTGTAGATAAGAAACTATAGAGAATCTGGCAACTCAGTAAACGGAATATGAATAGGGACTAAAAATGGTGCATTCTCTCTAATTTAACCAACCTTGTATCTTTACTGTTTCGGAGATAGCAATAGTGGTATCACCTATTTTAGACACCCTGTATATACCTATATATGCATATTCCCTATTTATGTGCCGAGAATTTTGCTTTATAAAACCACGCGTTCAATCGTTAACAAACTCTCTTCAACTTTCTTCTTAAAGTTAAATATTTAAACATAAACCTTATAACTAAAACATTACATCCTGTAAATTGCTAAAGATACTAATTATTAAAGTGAGTGCTATGGGAGTTACTACAAATGCATGTTAATGTTTATTTTTGGAAACTCATTTGTTCCAAGCTTTGAACTCAAACAGGTTAATGGAGTTGGAGTTACAAGCTGTCACGATGTACACCAACGGTAAGTAGAATTTAATTGTTTTTAGGGTTCAAGGTTGGCTCTTGTTCGTCAAGCCTAAAAAATACTGTACTGGGTTTGTATATACCCTTCATTTTGAGTGGATCGAACTTGAATCATGATGCACATGAATCTCCCATAAATAGTACTGACTGCGGCATTGGCTACTAGTTATATTGCTCTTGGTCAATTGATATTGTGTTCTAAGCAAGCTAAACTATCCCCTACAACAGGGCTGTAATCAGATGCTCCGATGCCTGCTGACCTACGTTACGTTTTAAACTATACAAAGTCAATGTCAAAATATGTATTATTATCCAAAGAACAAGTTCTTGTTGACAAAGCTGTGAAAGTATATTTCCTAAAGCTAACAAAAAACAAAAAAAAAGCAAGAGCACAGTCTACAGTAAATCAGGATAATATTCTGCTATATCGTAATATGCCTTTTTCACCAACATCCTTTTAACAGATTTTCCAAACACTTTCAGTGGGGACAGATTCTGTATATTATTGTGTAAATGATTAAATATTTTAATGCTCTCGTAAATAATTAATTTTTTTGCGAGTGTTATTGTGGGTATTGGTAAAGGCGGATTATGACATTGACATGTCATGTAGAGGGAATTAACCGGTTCGGCTTGTGAGATTGCATCTTAAGGCGGGGCTACACGAAACAGGGCTATCCCGGCGGCACATGCCGGCGGGCCAGGTCGCCTGTTTTTTCCGGAAAAAATTAAAGAAAAACTTCCATTGAGACCGCCGGCTTGTCTTCGCTGCCGGCACAATGTCGATAAAGATCAAAGGAATTTTCGCGGCCTGGCTATTTACTGCTCTCTGATTGGGGTAAACACGGGCGCACATAGGACAGTGCAGTATTAGTTGAAGAGTTCAGGCCGTCCTGTGAGTTTTCTTTTTCATTTTGTTTAGGCAGGACATGGTGGATAGCCAAATAGATAATAATAGCCAAGAGGATACTCAGGATAGCTTTGATATTCAGTGGACAGATAAATAATCTACTTTGACATGCTTAGAGTGTAGCTTAGGCTAACGTATGAGTCTCCTGCACACAGGAATGGCAACGTTACTGCCAAAGAAGGTGGTAGAGGAATTCTTCCTGGATCGAAGTGGTACCATCCCACACATCCTCTTAAAGAGCTGGTGAAATCCCTACGGATGTTTCCAACCCTCGATGTGTGAGTCGGATTTCCTCAGTACACCCACGGTACATAGTACTTAGACTTCGGTCTTCGTGGGCTGTCAGAAGATTAAAAAAAAGTGGGGCATATTTTGTGGGCAACTAGTGATATCAACATAACAAGCAAAATACACTTTCTTTTATTAAGGAAGGCTTTTTAATAGGATGCCTAGTTTTGCCTAGAAATTATTTGCCTACAAATAAACACCGCAAAAAACATAAAATACTAAAATTGCATTTTCGCTGACTTTTTTTAAGTGACATGCAAGGGTCAACCTAAGACCCGTTAAAGGGAAACTGAGTGATTTGGATTATTCATTTTAGGGGAACATTTAGTACATTTGAGGCCGGTGTAAGTGGCTAATGTAAGATTTCGCTTAAACTGTTAATTGCAAATCTCCCTCCCACATTCCACCACATGTTCTAGATTTAATTTATTCAATTTAATTATATTTACTGTTTCCGTGCGCGTATCCAGCTGGATTATAAACTTGTGTTAATTCCAAGGGAATGGTACGCGGGACTGAATATTCCTTTTCCTTGTCTCGCTAGGGAAATAGACTTAACAAATTTTAGAGAGCGCTTGTTTTAACAGTTTATATTACAAGTTTTTTTTTATTACAAACTTAAATGTGTTACAGTTCATTTTTAATACATGAGAAGTTGATTAAAAATAGGCAAATAAAAAATACATGCTTAAGTGTTAAAATTAAATCTAAAAGGTGAAGTTCTAACAAATTAAATTACTAACCCAGTAAACATGCATTAAGATAATATGTAGTTATTAGTAAAAAATTTCATCCAGTCCGTGGTCCTCCCCGATGGTACCCATTACCGATGCCGCGTTACCTCTTTGTATTGCTAAGCTGATCTTTTGCGTGATAAAACTAAGGGATCGATCACATGGGATCTTTATAGCAATCTCTCGAACCAACCTCCTAGCTTCATCACTCCAAGGACCTAATGTCTCGATCGCAATTGGTATAAAAATAAAGCGGTCCTGTAGCTCTCCATATTTTAAAAATTTTTTGGATTCAGCAAGAGCAGCAGCTGATCCAGGTGTTTTAGATGATTTAGGTAAATAAGATTTTGTCAAGGTATGGCTACATGTTGCATCCCAAATCAGCTGCTTTCCCTGTCTCCAAGGGATCAAAGTCATCCCGTCCGCCCTCTTGCCGTCATTCCTACAAATTCCAAGCGGCTCTAAAACTGCAGGTTGTTCAGCAGAAATTAAAGCGCGTTTAATTATATCATTGATCTGACTATGTCTTGAAGCACGCCCTGCACTTTTCTTGCAGCTAAGCCCGTGTGAGCCATATATATCAGTTGTTTCGCCGCAAATGCAAGGATGTTCCATAGAAATAGGCAGACCAGGTCTAATTGCAATTGAAATTCTGAAAGTTGAGTTATCAAGTAGGTTCCCCAAGGAAGCAGACGGTAGGGCATTAAGCCATGCATTTGATTCACAAGCGTGAAGAGCCAGTATGCGTGCCCTATCCTCATCCCTTTGGCACTCAGTTAGAAGATGATCTTGACGAACTTTACATAATAAAAAATCAAAATCTTTTTGGGATTTTTTAAAATCTTGAGGAACGATATTTAAATTTGAAAGAGAGAGCCACTTTGTTAAACATAAATCAAAGTCTAAATCACAGGAATTTAAAATATGATCTGGTAAAATATTATTTACTAATTTAGTCGAATCGTTAATAGAGCCCAAAAAAGCAGATATTGATAATGTATTTGTATCTCTTATTCCGAGTCCTCCCAATTTTACGGGAAGTGAACTTTGAAGCCAAGAATTTAATTTTATTGGACAATTTGTAATTTCTTGAAGGCAGGTTTCAAGAAGAAAATCATATTCTTTTAAAGATTCGGTACTTTTCCAGCAAGGAACACAACGTAGTAAGTACGATATTTGAGGTATTGAAAAAGACGATTTTAAAAGAAAATAGGCCACATGTGAATCAAGTAATTGTAATTTATCACGCATTTTGTTAAGAAAATTTATTTTATCTTTAATCGCTAAACTAATTTCATCAGAAGAAAAAACACATCCGAGCAAATTAAAATGGGAAATTGGAACTTCTAATAAATTTGGAGCAATAGAGTAAAAATCTGACAATACAGATGAAGGTTTTGTCGATATTGCAGAGATTTCGCATTTATTAAAATTTAGAGAAAGGCCGATATCTTGACTTGCAGAGATTAATTTTATAAAATTTTCCAAAACGTTTTTTGGATCTCCTGCTAAAGTACCGTCATCTAAATACCACAAATTTAGATCTAAGGAGTTTAGAGAATATATGATACTATGAATTGCTAAACAAAATAATGGAGGGCCTAAAGGATCGCCTTGCTGGACGCCTCTTCTAGAAAAGATATTTTCTTTGCCATATGAAAGGATAGTTTGGTGACTATAACATTGATATATGAAATGGTAAAATTCTGGAATATATTCTTTAAGTTTTAATAAAATTGTGTTTCTACTGATCATGTTAAAAGCATTTAGAAAATCTATTTTTAAAATAATTTTGTCAGAAATATGAGGAAAATGAATAAACCTTCTCATTGCATGGGCCGCTGCGTCCGTGCCACATTTCGTGCCAAAACCCAATTGTAGTGGTCTAAAGAATTTCCCAAGTTTATCATAAAGACGGGAACAAATTATTTTGGCTGCTAGGCGTCGAAGGCAGAGTCCAACTGCAATTGGACGTATACCCCCATTTTTTTTATTAAAAGCGCAAAGATTAGCTCCATAAAAAATTGGATGGATATCCTCTGGTATAGGATTAAGAAAAAGGTGATTTATAAATAAACTAAGTGATGATAATAGTTTAGAGTTTTTGCTAAGTTTATAACCTACCATATCTTTGAGGTGACGCGGTCTAAGAGAATCGACACCACCGGAGGAACCAGGACTAAAAGAAAAAATGGAATTCTTTACTTCTTCTATTATGTTAAAAGAATTATGAACAAAATTATTATCGAAAATTGGAATTTTATCAAAATCTTCTGGTTTTGGATGTTTTTCTTTCAGTTTTCGCAAAGTTTCTTCATTTTTAAAGGCAATGGTATCGTTTGAAGTTAAAATTCTGATTGCATTCTTTACATCTCCTTCCGAAATTTTTGATTGTATTTTCTTTGCCAAAAATTTATCTTGATCAAATTTCTTTGTCCTTTTGAGCGTGTCTATGTTTTTCTCAAAAACTTTATATTGTTCTAGAAGTTCAGTTGTAGAAAGTTTTTTGTTATTTATCCAGGAAGATAGACTTTTCCTAATAAGAGATGTCAGGGATGATTTTCGATTTAATTTTGAATTTTCGGGCA
Source organism: Philopedon plagiatum (assembly GCA_963971165.1). Classification (NCBI taxonomy): domain Eukaryota; kingdom Metazoa; phylum Arthropoda; class Insecta; order Coleoptera; family Curculionidae; genus Philopedon; species Philopedon plagiatum. The sequence goes on along the minus strand of OZ020194.1, from coordinate 18,791,316 downwards.
AGGCCAAAACAGAGTATGGAAAAATAAGAAGTAAAATCCAAGAATGTAGGTCGTTTTTTAAAACGCATTGAGTTAAAAGCGAACTGAGTTCTTCTGAAATTGGAATTCTTATTGCTTTAGGAATGATTTTGATAACTGGTACCGAAGATTTTAGATTTGAGAAAAAAGTTGACAAAATTATACTCTGGCTGGTTTGATTATCTATTTTAGGTTTTGATAAATTACTTTTTGTTGTATCCTGGGAATCAATTAATATTGAAGAATTGGATGGATTAATGGAGGATTGACAAAATGCTTGTTTATGCATCTTATCATCTGTATGAATTTTTAGACCATTTGTAGTTTTAAAATTTTTGAGGCATGTAGAACAAATTGGCAAATTTTCTTCCAATAAAAAATGTTGTTTCTCAATTAAATAGTAATGTCCATTTTTCGGATTGCCGCTAAAAAGAAGATTTATGGTTTTTGCGTGGTTTTTAAAAGAAATAACAATGGGCTATTTACGTATCAAGTCATTGATAGAGAGTTTTTCTTCAAACGTGAACACATTAATATTAAGTTGGAGTACCTCAGAAAGAGCTGCGCATTCAAAGTAAGTTCCAAAAACTCCATTTTTCTTGATTTTGTTGCAGTATTCCTCACGAGTTTGGATTATGATCTCTCCATTTGGATTTTCTTCAGAAATAAATTCTTTTAGATTTTCTCAGTTAGTACTGATATATTTAGTTGCAGCATTTCTTAAAGTTTCATGGTTTTCTTGAGATTTAAACAAAAACAAGCTTATTGAACGAAATAAACAGTTCCCATCCTTTAAAATGTCGAAATTTTGAAACACTTCATTTTGACATGCCAACATTTTTCCATTTAAAATTTATAGATTCTATCTTAAAAATCCCATACTATGAACCAGGAACTTTTGCTTGTCACATTCTTAGACTTGTCAATTTACTTACTTGCTTTAATAAATTGCTTGTAAAAGTCCCTACTACTTTTATTATCAAATATAACTAAGTGAACCAAAAAACAAAATGTTAAAAAAACATGAGGTTCAATTTATGTTTTAACTGCAATATTTTATGAATGCTAGAATATTCCACAGGGAATTTTGAGAAAAAATACATACTGGTTGTTACACCGATATACGATGACAATTAATGTTCAAGAAATGTTACAAATACAGTAATATATATATATATATATATATATATATATATATATATATATATATATATATATATATATATATATATATATATATATATATATATATATATATATATATATATACAGGGTGATTCAAAAGTACTTTGACAAACTTCAGGAGGTGATTGCTGGCATTATTTTAAGGTGAAAAGTTCATATAAACAATGGTCCTTGGCGGCTTCGTTACGGAGATACAGGGTGTTGAAAAATTAAAAAAAAAATAAGAATTTTTAAGTAGCTTCTAAACGTTTTGAGCTTGTGTTATGAAATTCGGTGGATGAGATAAGCACCTAAGGACACTCATTTTAAAAGTATATCGCGTACTTTAATTTATCCAGTGGCGTCAGCACGAAACTTTCATATAACATTTTTTGTGAAAACTATGCTACGCCACTGACTTATTTTATTTTAACTATTGTGAGTGTCATTTTGTGAGTCCTTGCTTTATTTGTAACAAAAAAAGTCTCTTGCGTTTTTTTCATACGGGGCACGGTTTAAAGGTAAATCATTATTTTATTCGGCTATACAAATGTATTAAAAAAATTATTTTAAATTGATCAAAAACATTTATTTTGAATTGATCAAACATTCAGACATTATTAAAATAACAACTATTTATTTAAATAAATAAGTAACAGTTATAAAATTGCCTTAAATAAATTGTTGGAAATGTCCACCCACAGACAAGATGGCGGCATCTAATTTTTCAACACCCTGTATCTCCGTAACGGAGCCGCCAAGGACCATTGTTTATATGAACTTTTCGCCTTAAAATAATGCCAGCAATCACCTCCTGAAGTTTGTCAAAGTACTTTTGAATCACCCTGTATATATGCTTAAAGAATTAGCCTATAATACGCAAAAAGATCGTTCAAATTGAACAATAGGTTGAGAAGAAAAAAACGTCAAAATTGTTGCAAATTTCTAGGGGTGCGTTAATTTTGCTGGTCAGTGTACAGGGTGGTCCACATAAGATGACCCACTATCTGATCTCAGAATCTGTAAGTGCTACAAAAAAAAGTTAAAGACAAAAGTTTCTTGTCTTGACTTTAATTTTTTAGGTATTTAGTTTTTACGTATACAGGGTGTTTAGTCTTTTCTGGCCAAGTACCAACTTTCTTATTTTAAATGGAACGCCCTATATATTTTTACATATTCGGATGTTACAGTTGATTCTAAGCAAATTTCAATATAACATATTTACTGAAATTTTGAGTAGTTTTCGAGATATTTTAATTTTTACAGCGAAACCATTCATTTGAAAAATATCATGTATTTATGTTTAATATTGCTCAATTTCTAAAATAATTTAGGATTAGCTTGCCTATTAGATACTCAGTTATTTTTTTCTAAACTAAACCAAAAGTACCATACAGGGTGTTAAATATATTAGTACAAATTTGTCAATTTTTAAACTTCAATATCTCAACTTTTTTAAATGGAACACCCTATATATAAATGTTTTATATAAAGCAGCATTTAATTCCCTATCATTTGACTATAATATATCCTATTCCTAAAATTAACTGTTTTGGAGATATTGGTATATTTCTTAGCTTATTTTATTAAAATTATCAAGTGTTGGCAAAAGTTCGACTAAAATTAATAATATTTATTTGCATTCGCTTATGATATATTTACCAAGTCATAATAAATATATATTACCCTTATACCATCGTTAGTAGTTTGTCCATCACGTTGAAACAATTCAAAATTCCGCATTATTCGATTCCTTAAAAATGGTAAAAAACAAAATTTATCCATTATGAAATTATCGTCACAACAATGTCATTTATATAATGTTGTTTGCAAAAATACTTCTATATACCGAAAATAAGATATATTAGGCTAAATTTGTTAAATTTTTATCAACAAATCATAAATTTTTAAAACGGATTTCTATTAAACGCTTATAATGATTCCTATATCTAAAATCAATAATTTTGTAGAGGTAAGAAAATTTCTTAAAGTTATAGTTTTTTTAAAAACACTCACTAAAATGGCAAAAATAATACTACAGTTGGAAATTATAAGTTTTTAATAAATATGTTTATATTATTGCACACTCAGTCAATCGCATCACGCACACAAAAAATTATGTCGGTTGGACGGATAATAACTAAAATATTAAGGTTTAAATTTCACAAAATTTCCAAAAAAAAAACTACTGCCAATGGTATTATTATAAGGGTAATATATATTTATTATTACTTGGTAAATATATCATAGGCGAATACAAATAAATATTATTAATTTTAGTCAAACTTTTGTCAACACTTGATAATTTTAATAAAATAAGCTACAGGCTTTAAGAAATATACCAATATCTCCAAAACACTTGATTTTAGGTATAGGAAATATTGTAGTCAAATTATAGGGAATTAAATGCTGCTTTATATAAAACATTTATATATAGGGTGTTCCATTTAAAAAAGATATTGATGTTTAAAAATTGACAAATTTGGACTAATATCTTTAACACCCTGTATGGTGCTTTTGGTTTAGTTTAGAAAAAAAGAACTGAGCATCTAATAGGGAAGCTAATATTAAATTATTTTGGAAATTGAGCAATATTAAACATAAATACTTGATATGTTTCAAATGACTGATTTCGCTGTAAAAATTTTAAAAATTAAAATGTCTCGAAAACTACTGAAAATTTCTATAAACATGTTATATTAAAATTTACTTAGAATCAACCGTAAAATCCGAAAGTATAAAAATATATAGGGTGTTCCATTTAAAATAATAAAGTTGATACTTGGCCAGAAGAAACTAAACACCCTGTATACGTAAAAACTGAATACCTAAAAACTTAAAGTCAAGGCAAAAAACTTTTGTCTTTAACTTTTTTTTTTGTAGCTCTTACAGATTCTGAGATAAGATAGTGGGTCATCTTACGTGGACCACCCTGTACATATTTAATGATTCCCCTCTATAAAATGTTATATTATTCTTAATACCCATATTTTCCGGAAAATAAGTGTACGTCATAAAACCACAAATTATGTTTATTTGCAATCTGAAAACCCGACTTTCTGTTGGCATTCAATAATTGAAAATAAATAACATTTCAGATTGTATGTAAACATATCCTGAAAGAAAATTATTAAATTATAAAAAAGCCATACTGTTATTGGCTTACCTAACCGGATCTAAGGAAACCAATCGTATATCTTTCAGAAACAGATATTTGTAGTTTCCATAAATAAACTCAGTAAGAAATATACATTACAAGTTTTCTGGTATATAAAATAATGTTTTTAAAAGGATGTTGTTCATACTATAAGTGATAAATTAGACATTTGCAGGTAGAAACACCTGCAAAAATGCGTCTTCTTCACGATTTTTTATTTTCGTATAACAAACTAGGACCATAAAACAGTACAGTACCCTTAGAACTTTTTTTTTGGCAAGAAGCGAGCTTAAGAAGCCGATTTTAAATTTTGATTGATGAGACAAGCGCTGCAACCTCCTTTTTGATTCGTCCGGATATACTGAAACCGGTAAATCCTGATTTGAATTCAGATTGGGGCAAAATAGTCATAAATGGCGCTTCGCGAAGTTAAGCCAGGTATCCCCCCCAAAAAAACACATGACCATATAAAGAACAACAGAACAGTGAGCTAGGTCGTTGTGTTGCCAGATCTCTTAACAATATTTCTATGTAACAAGTTTGAACAAATAATATTTTTATTACACAACTTTTAAAGAAAGAAATCCTACCAACTCTTCCAAAAATGTTAAAATATTACCTATACCCCAAATAAAGCAATTCAGAGAACAGCTGTCTAAACCAACAAATAAATACCTGAACTTCAACTAAACACTCAGGAATTAGTGTTTTGCTAATTTATAATGCACTATAATCATAAGCGCGGACGATATTTTGTTGATATTAAAAGGCCTTAAAACTTTTTCTTTAGCAAATTAAGAAACAGAAGGCAAAAATGTACACGGCATTATTAAACTCGTCAATATGCATCCATATCTGCATCACACTCAACAGCTGACGCACCACGCACGTGTTCGGCAGACCAATCGGGGAGGTCGGAGGTACCAATCAGGTAGGGACCTGAGATACAGTAGCGGAATGAAAAGTTCAATAACCCTTTGGCTTGCCATATTATGTATTTAAACAAAACAATGATATTTTTTTGACAAAAATTCCTGCTGTAATAAAAGAATATTGGTTATAATTTTATAATACGGTGCAGTTGTGCTGAATTAGTGTGATAGTAAGTTATATGGCTTTAGTGTGACCACGTTACTGGATATGTTAGCTCGGCGGCCACCGATATGAATATTTGCGTTTTGATTTTTAACCTTTTTTTAAGGCAGAAAGTTTAAGCTAATAGGAATAATACTTAATAACGAAATAGGTAAGTGACATCTGTTAACCACCTTTAAGTTACGTAAGTCCCCTGACTACATAATAATTAAGTTCAAAAGCGATTCGCGCATTGCGACGACACCACCGTCGATACGACGCTCCTCTACGCACTATCCGCACTACCCTCGAAACCGTTAAGTGCTCATTTCTCCTATAAAGTCGGGTTGGAGACTAAAGTATCGACATTTCGAAGATAGACCGATGTAAATATTTACCCTACACGTCATAGTCAGACGATCTCGTCGAGCCTCCAGCAGCTTCCTATTCGTATTGGCCGACCGGACATTAAATTGAAAGAGGCGTGCCAGACAGCTATCGGCGGTATTTCGCAGGATTGTAATTAGGCTGTCTAGTGAAAAAGGCTATTCGCCTTTCTTTCGAGTTTTGACTTGTTTTGTAGTTTTAATTTTTTGCGTTGATTTTTAATCGCTGTTTTGTTTGTTCGGTTGTCAAGGCTGGCAATTATTTTAATTTTTATTTAATTGTAAACAGTTTTGCAGTTTAAAGTTTTCCTTCTCATTCTCAATGGGGCCCTGTTCAATTTCGCCGTTTGAACCCATCACTTGTAGGCAGCGTGCATCGGTTTATATTCGGTCTATCGTCGAAATAAATAGACTTTAGTCTTGTAAGAATCCGGATTAAAATATCCGTTGATTTCGATTATCGAAATATTGGGATTAATCCGAATATCTCATACGTAATACGGAATCGGGTATTACTGATGTAAAGTAGACAGAGCCGCTTTACAGGCTAAGTCGAATTCGAATTAATTGTCAATAACCGCGTATACCGCCAAGTTCCGAGCGACGCGACGCGTCGCACGTTGCGATGACCAACCGGGTTTCGTATTTTCTTTTTATTTCTATTCTTTGTGTTAACGGTCTAACATAGCCTGTTTCGTTCTGCTTACAATGTCAACTTAATTACACGAGTGCAATGAGTGCATGGTCCATATTTTCCTATATTTAGTAAAGAAATTTGTTAATTAAATCAACATTTTCAGTGAAATTCGTTTATGGAATTAAAAATACTTTGGATTATTTTCGGTTTCCACTAAATCTGATAAACAAATTGGATGTTAGGATAATATTTAAGTCTGGCAATGCCCCGGCAGAATCATTTGTTTTTTCTTTATAATATTAGAGTCTATTACGTCAGGCTCTTTAGAAGCGTCGTATTAGGACCGGTATTTGGGCATTATTTAAAATAAAAAAAGTGTGTGATTTGAGGGAAAAAAGTATTGGGTATGTCTGAAGACTACCCCAGGAGTTACCCATTTAAATATATACAGTGAATTTCATAGCACCCTCTATACAGCAACTCGGTTCTGCGATATAAAATAAAATAAATAAATTAATAAATAAAAAGGAACGTCTAGTAATTTATTCAGATGACGTGGCATTTTCGAGGCTAGTGAGACCAGTGCATCACATCTTTTCTAGGAAATGTTAAAAGAAAATTTACGGTAGGGGAGAGGGAAGATAGAGAGAATTAATGGTGCGGCCGGAAATTTCCTCAAAAGTGTTAATTAATGTGTAATTTTCGTGGTTATGGAGGACAGAAAAGCTAATTTTGTCTAACAGGTGCTAAAAAAATTAATGAGGAGGGGGAATAAAAATGAATTGCTGGGAATCTCCCAAAAAGTGTTTACTAATGGATCATTTTACGGGTTATTGAGGTCAGAAAATCTAGTTTTGTCTAATAGATGTTAAAACACAGTTAGGGGGGATAAAACGAAGCAGCTGGGAATTTGTGTAAAAATGTTAACTAGTGGGCCATTTTTGGGATTATTGAGGACAGAAAATCTAATTTTATCTAATGGATGTTAAAACAGTGGTAGAGGGAATAAAACGAAGCAGCTGAGAATTTCTCTAAAAATGTTAAATAGTAGGTCATTTTCGAGATTATTGAGGACAGAAAACCTATTTTAATCTTTTATCTTTTAGTTTTATTGCTTTAGCGTTCTAAAATAAATGCCAGAAAATATGGCTACAGATATCAACCCCCTTACGTCTCGCAGTCGTACCTGAGTATCAACGCTCGGCCTCTTCCCATTTTCTAATGGTCAGAATAGTATTTGCTTCATCGCTGTTCTTACTCTAATTGGTCAAACCCTTTCAGGCGGGTCCCCGAAGGGGTCATTTGCACTTCGTTGCCGTCTGAAAAACAAGTTAGTTAGCTAGGTAACTCAGAGAAAGAGTGTTGTGCTCTGGGCACGGAAAGGAAGTCGGCCAAGTTTATGACCAGACACGTTCACACAAAGTCACTGTGCAATTGTGAGTGCGGGAAAAAGTCCTCTCTCATTCTCTTGGGTCGTCAGTGCCCATTTTTATAGGGCAAAGTCCTGCTTTCTTCTCGGGTCATAAAACCTAATTAAAACTATCTTCCCCAGGCCTCCAGTGCCGGAGGAACGTGATATTTTCACATCATCTATAAACAATATTTCGACCTAAGAGCCAATCAAGGACCTACTCATCCTTAACTCAGCTTCATCATAATAATCTTCGTGATAATAAGTACTTCGTTATACTAATACTACTTCGTTATAACTTCTGACGAAGTTTCATGCAAGATGTGAAATCTCTCAACTACAGTGTTATGAAAATCTCTCAACTACAGTGTTATGAAAAATAAACTTTCTTCTTACAACTGTCAGACTCAAGAGTTGGGTTATGTAAATAACTGTAAGTATACATAGTGTTTAGTGAAATTGATGTATTTTACTGTCTACAAGTCGCAGCTGCCACAGATTGCGCATCCAGATGAAAATGAAGCAGCAACCTACGGAAATAGTTTACAGTAAGGTTTTGGTAAGAGCTCCTTATCCCTCCGCCTACTATATTATACAGCACATTTACTTTGGTAGCCACATCAGCAGTTGAACAGCTTGGTTTTTTCTTTTAAGTTAGAAACTACTTCTTCCCTTCCAACTTACACACCCTTTATGTTTCCCAACTAAGACCTAGGCTAGAGTACTGTTTTCACATCTAGGAAGCGCATCATCTACGATACTAAGCATCGTTGATTTTATTCAAAAGATAGCCATTCGACTCATCAATGACTCCTTGCAAGAAAACTTCGTTCTCTTGTTCATCGCCGCGCTGTTGGGGATTTATTCTTTTTCTACCGATACTTCTACGGATTATGCTTTGAAGAACTAGCACCCATAATAAAATTATCCCCTTGACTATTCCTAACAGAATAACGCATTACGTAAAAAAAGTTACTTCTATCTTCTATCTATTCTATAACAGTTTATCTTCTAAATTATATTAAATATGTGCATCTAACTTTTCTTGTAAAAATATCGGAAAAAATACGCTGCTTGGCAATTTGTTTTTTGTCAATGACATTCATGTATGTGCCTAAAATCCTTATCTTCGACTCGGATTTTTATACCCACCAACACTCTTGCCATTTGTTAAAAACATTGCTTAGCAACTTAGTTTTTCGAACTTATTCGAAAACATTATAGTGCTTATGTTATCCACGATAAAAGTATTTCCGAATTTTGTGACATTTAACGTCCTTTGTTAAAATCGTCTTACTAAAAAGTCAACATTGACGCAAAACTTAAAACGATTGCTTTACTATTTATTAAAACAACTTTTTTTCAACTAAGCGATCATTATCATAAATATATAAATAAGATAATAATAATTGTGAAATGTTCTCTACTGTATTTTTACACCCTCGTGGGCACTAAAATAAATAATATATTTCGTAACTTTCCAATCAGTATAGAGCGCCTAAATATTTAATATGTTTTTTCTTTAATTTAACGATACGGCGCTGTCGCTTTCAACAATTGTAGTTTGTTACAGGCTTTTTGAGTTGGTGTCGCATGACGTCATAATGGCTGATCTGACGTCGCGCAAAATCGTTTGTCGTCCCACTCACAAAATATTGAAGAAGTTCGTTAAATTTAAATACGTATATCGAAATAATTCTTTTAGCATTTCATAGTTATCCTTTTTCCATTGTGATGCTAATGTTACTAGGCGCGGCCCGTGAAAATTTAAAGTTGCTACTTATGGACCCATGGCAAGTTCAGGTTTTTTAATAGTGAGCCTACTAGAAATGTTTTGGTAAAAAAATATTTTGTATTTTGCGAAAAAAAGTCGAATTTCTGAATTGATCCACCTGGGAAAAAATTAACACGCTTAGGAATTTTATTTAATATTTTGTCTAAACAAATTCTACATCATTTTGTCGACAATTAAATTTTAAGAAAAAAAATGTGTTAGTAGAAAGTTATAGTCATTTGAATTTTTTTAAACCTAAAATATAATATAATTATTAATAGTAAACCTGCCGACTGAAAGCAAGGCGTCCAGGTACTAGGCTACAAAATAAGAAAAGTCACTAAGATTAAGCGATAGTACAGCAGTATCGTCAGAATTACAATGTTTAGTAGCATTAAAAATACCCTTCGACGACTCTTGAAAATCTGCACCAGTCTCCACTCATCCCTCAATAGTGTACATATCACCAGATAGAGTTCTTGCCAGTATTGAAGAGCAGTTTCGTGCAGATTTATCCTCGTAAATTACGGCCGAGCAGAGAAGCTAAACGTCACTTAATAATATATGGTGTATTCGCACTTTCGATATGCCTACAGCTTCGGCTATCTCATCCAACCTCAGCAGACGATCATTCAAAACGGTTTTATGAACTTTTCACACAATGGCTTTAGAAGTTTTCATTTTTGGCCTGCCAGCACGGATCGAAATTTTTTCCATTATTTAGAGAATGTGAGTGTAAAACTTTATAAGCTTTAATCATTGTAAAGGCTATTTTCGTAACAAATACAAAAAGTAATACTTTTCTGCACCCGACTGCAGTTGAAGCGGAATTCGGTTAGCAGTCGAGTGCGGAAAAGACACATTCTGCACGTGTTGGGTACAATGTTTTTTCTACGAGCGTGAGGAAAATTATCTAGTTTTGGTATCTTTTTGTTTCTTGTAAGAGTTTTAAATTTTTTCGTTTATTTTCTTTCTTGCACACCGTTTACTAAATATTTCCAGTTCGTTGCTTAACGGTATTTCGATTTTTCTCATAACACTTCGACGTTCACAATTTTTGCTTCTTGGAGAATGTCTTCCGGTACTCCGTCAATCATGTTCTCTTTAACTTCTCCATTGATCTCCATTTTCTACTCAAAAGTTGGATACAAGTTGAATAACCTTTGTATTTTCACTTTAACGTCTATACTGACAATCAAAAGATAAGTAAATAACACAAACTCAATTGCATAGCAACGATATAAGTACATATGCCTTGTAATTAGTCGGTGAATTCATAATTTTTGGATGGTTATTTTTTGGTTATTTCCCACCAAAATTTTACTAAATATGTTAAATTGGAACTCTTCGGTCTTGGTCCAGTGACGTTATTAGCACACGAAGTCTAATTAAATGGCGATATAGGTATGTGATTGTTAATGTATTATTTCTCGCGTCAGTGCTGAAAAAACTTTCAGCATTAGCTCTGAAAATATCTTCAGCACTAGTGCAGAAAAGTGCAACTTTCAACACGCATATAAGTGCGGAATTTAATAATAATAAGTTTCTGGTTTCTTGATTTATAAGTATTATTTTTTTATTACATGTTCTAGTGTTTTCAAATCTAAACCTCTTTTTTCATATCATGCATCGAACAAGCGATGTGGTAACAACTCGAAAGAAGAAAAGAAAGAAAGGTTCATTTATTTACAACACTGCAGTTCGCTCCAGAACAGTGAAGCTATCCTTGTTTGACTTTGCACTACTTTCTAGTTAAAATTCTTTCTCTCTCTTTTAGAATTATCTAAAATTACAGATTTTAATTATAATCTGAAAAATTATTTTCATAATCGGATGGCACCGATTCACAGGCCTGTATGAAATTTGTGATGACGTGATTTTTGTTTGTTAAGCTCAGTTTTTATATAGAAATATCTAATTAAAATACAATTGATCTCTATTACCCACAGAATTTTTTTTGAAAATAAAAAAGAAAAAATATAAAAAATCTTATAATAGGCGTTTTAATACATTTTAAAATGAATGTAGTACTTCAAATTCTAGGTATTAACTAAAAATGATTTTCTGTGGTGCTTTTCAAGAAATTTATTAAGTAGGCTCTCATTATCTTAGGTAAATCTTTTATTATATGTATTAATTGTTAAATTTATGGTAGTTTGAACAAGATTTTCTGGAATTTTGACCTGCTAAATCCTATTTATTATGCCCTAACTTTATTAGTACTGCGAAGAAGAAGGGTTTTAAGTTTATCACTCCAAACAAAATTTATATTTTAATGTCATTTGGTTCATTCTAGCTCTGAGTTTTGATCAGTAAACAAGTATAATTTATTTTTTGTTTAGTTTTGTGCGTGGTATTTGTTATATATCGTTTAAAAATATGTCTAGTCTATTTCTAATAGTTTGTATGTGTATATTTTGTATATTTTTGTATTGTATTCTTTAATATATTATAAAACCAGCACATAAATGAAATAAATCGTGTTTTTTCTATATTTTTGTATTTTACTGGTTTGAAAAATACGTGATACAAAAAAAAAACTAAAAGCAGATTTGAAATCAGCGCTACCCAATTACTAGAAAACAGTTAAAATTTTTAAATCAACTTTCAAAGTGTTAAAAAATGCAGGCTTGTGATTTAAAACGTTGGATTATTGACTACTTTTTCGAGTAATTGAAATTATTTCGTGCCTAATCATTTTTCTTAGACTTCCGTTCACCCGTCTTTGCTTCAGTTTTTTTTACCAGTCAGTGTGTGTAGTTAAGATATTGTTTAATATTATTTAAAATATGCAGCTCTGAAGTTTGCTTGTAGTCAGAAAAAAAAATAATACAGACATTAAAAATTTGGAAGAAAATCCGTTAGTTGCATCCAAAAATCATTAACCTCTTAACCTTAAAAAAGCTTAAGATTTAGTACTGGCTTAAATTTAGATATTCTAGATCAGGGTTTCCCAACCTTTTTTGCGTCGAGCCCCCCAGAATTATAAATAATATTTTCGTGCCCCCTTTAATTTTTTTTCGTGAGAAAAAACAAATGCATATTATTTTAACAATAGCGGCGTTCGGTAATTCAATTTTTTCCATCGTTTTGATCCGCATTTTTGACCGACACATGACTCATTGTTGTAATCAGTACGACTGACCACGTGCCTGTCAAAAATTCTGAGCAAAACGATGGAAAAAATTGAATTACCGAACGCCGCTAACATTTACTTGTCAATTATAACTTTTAATTTATACAAAGTAAACAGTTATACAAAGTAAACTTTAATCTAATTTAACGAAAAGAAGAATAAACTTTTTTTATTACTAGTATTGTCAAACAGATGATTTATTTTATTAGTATTAGTGTTACTAGTGAGATACTTGAGCTTGCATGTTCTGTACCAGCTGGTCGATTCTAGGTTCAGTTTTGACCAGAGCTATTGTCAGGTCGCTATCGACGGCAAGACGATTTCGCTGCTTAGTTTTGACTAAAGCCAGAGCTGAAAAACCTATCTCACACAAATATGTCGAGGAAAACGGAACAAGTGTTCACAAAGCAAGAGAGGCAACTTTTGGATTAACACTAGCATGACTGACTGATGGATGTTATGTAAATAATTAGGCGGGACCGAGCAGGAAGCGCGGGAGGAGCGCCCCGCCTGTTGAATTATGATTATTAGGTCCTTGTCGAAACTTGTCCAGTAGCGACGACCAACGACTTCGCGTTGTGGAACAGAGACCGACTGTGTCAATGAATGTTATTATATTAATCTATACGTTTAATAGACTTTTTTTTTCGAAAACGCAAAACATTCCGCGCCCCCCTCGCCATCTCTCTACGCCCCCCCTAGGGAGGCGCGCCCCACTGGTTGGGAAATCGTGTTCTAGATAGTCCGATAGTTTTTTGTCCTGTCATTAACATTTAGATTTACTAAAAAGGTTTAAGATTTAGAATTGGTCTAAGTTAAGATCTTCTAACTGATGACAAACATTTTGCAGATTTTGTCCAGTCATTGTTAATAAATCGTCATTAAAAATGTATTAATTAGTCTAATGTTTCAGCGATTTGCATAGTGAGAATAATTTTCATCTTGGAACTTGCTGCTAGAAGGAATTTAGTTCTATTATTATGGAAAGTACGTACTAAAATTGCCCTTTTCTTGTGAAACAACTCTGAAATAAATTCATAGTATAAAAGTTAGTTACCTTATTGGTACACTTGTCAGCTTAAAACTTTTCGTTGTCAAATTAGACCGATCTAGCCGAGAATCTGGGCATCTTAAATCTTTTTACATAATGAATTTAGATTTAAAATTTTGGAAAATAATACAATCTCGATTGTTTTGATAAATTTGTGCGGAAGCTAAAAAGCTCAGAAACAAATGCATAATACAAAATTTATTCTTACATTTATCAATTTAAATCCTTAATTGTCAAATTAGACCGGCTTAAGCCATAGTGAATCTGGCCGTAACTTTGTTTTAATCATTAATAAAACTCGATAGATTTCAAAATTTCACTATAGCTATTATTTATCATTTTGAAATACTTCTTTACAACGCATATTTTTGACATCCATTTAATACTTTTATCCTGTAGGCTAAACAGGCATTAGAGCGTGGCCATTCTAGAGACAAATACCATAAATTTACAAAATAACCAACACCCGGACTGTATGCGGCGCAGAGAATACTGCAGGATTATATTATTAAAGTTAAATTGCTAATGCTAATAGTCTTAAAGTTACAAAATAATATAACTGTTTGTTAATGAACATACGTATACTGGTGTTCTGTAACTAATATGCCTTAAGGTAACTAAATAATTGAAGGATGGTGAGACCAAACCTTAGGTATAAGAATTTGAAAAATGCTCTCGGTTAATAAGAACAGCTGGGAAAATTTATTTTTGAAATTTAGCAGTATTTTGAAGATATGCAATTTAACATAAAATTAAACTTCCGTTGGCCGGAATATTTATAAACGACTTAGAGACTAAAATTCATCAAAACAGCCTGAGTAGTAACTTTCTTTATTGGTATAGGTATGTGGATGATATTTTGGCTGCTTTGTCAGTACGGAACGTCAACTTCAAAGTTTTTTTCAGTTTTATCAGTAATCTATACCATAATGTAAACTTTACGTTAAAAATAGAATAAAATAATTTAATACATTTTTTAGACCTAGCAATAGCAAAGAAAAATAGTAATCATGATTTTTCAATATACCATAAACCTTCACACACTGATATCACCATACATAATAAATCCAGTCACTCATTTACTCATGGAATTTCTTCTTACAACTCTCTTGTCCACAGACTTATTAACATACCGCTGCTGTCAGAAGAAATATTTAATACAGAATTAAATATTATGAAACAACTAGCAGTAAATAATGGGTACAATGTTAATATGACTGACCAAATTATTATTAAAAAACAACAAGGAAGCTATTAATTTAGAATCCTACAACAAAATCAAAACATAAACTTAGTTACAGAACACTCGTATCGTAAAATTAAACCAAACGGAAATAAACTAGATTTCTATATTGCTTTTAAAACGAATTATAACTAAGGTAAAGTAAAAAGAAACAACAAAATTAAAATTTTAAAAAAATGTGGGGTATATAAACTTAAGTGTGGCAGTAGCCCAAAAATTTACAGAGGACAAACAGGTAGAACTTTAGAAAAAGGACTTAAAGAACACAAAACTAGTAATAACAAAAAATATAATAATTCTCACTACGCTCTACATTTAAATAATGAATAACACAGTTTTGCTGATTTTCAAATTTTACAGTTAGAAGACAAATCTTGAAAACTAAATTTTTTAGAAAGTATAGAAATGGATAAATATAAAAAAATTAAACGATCAGCTGGACTTGAATAGTTTATTCATTATTAAATTTATAATTTTTCGGAAGTTCCACCAGCAATAAAACGGTATTAGGTGGTATTAGTGTCTATTCTCATAACTTAAAAGTGAAAGTGCAAATGTCTATACTTAATAGTATTGTAAACATAATTATTATTGGGTTTATTATGGAAAAATTATTAGGAAAAATTTGTTGAATAGTTGTTGCATTTAATAAGAACAGTTTCAAGTTTATACCAACCATCCGACAAAGACACTTTGTGTCGAAACAATTGTCATGTTTAATAATAAAATTTAGTGAAAAATTATACACGGTTGGTGTTATTATTACATGGTTACATTAAATTCACAATTGGTAAAATAATTTGACAATAAAAATAACAATATTTTTATCCAGGTTTTCATGATAAGAACTTCTTATCCCACTCATTTTGCGTGCGGTAAGGTGTTAATTAAATAATCAGTCGTTAAGTCCATAAATTGTCGACTCAAAGTAAGAACGTGGCGTCCTCTTCAGCCGATTTGCTAACTACTATAATGGGGAATGTTTTTGTTTCGTCTTTGTCTTCATTATCTTGTTAATATTTTATTTTTTTTATCTGAGACATCCCACGTAGACTTCAAGCCTAAGTACTAACGTACCGTGGGTGTCTGAAGAGAAGGGAAATGTAGTCTATTGACACGGGATTTGAAGGATTGGAGGTTGGGACGGGAAGGGAAAACATCTGCAGGCAATTTGTTCCATAATCTGGAGACCCTAAGTATAAATGAGCGAGAGAAGTAGTCTGTTCTAGGCTTTTGTAGCTGGACAGTGAAGGGATGCATACGCAACGCGCCTCTTGTTGTTTTGTTAGGGACATTCAAGGGGGAATAATACCGGCTAGTTCTTCAGAGCAAGATCCGTGGAAGTAGCGGTAGAAAAGGGATAAATCTCCTACAGCGCGGCGATGAGCGAGAGAAGGGAGTTTTCTCGTGAGGGCTGGGTCATGGCTCTCTTTTGGATAGAATCAAGGATCATAAATGTCGAAGGTGATGCCGCTCCCCAGATGTGGGAACAGTACTCTAGGTAAGTTCTTATTTGGAAAACATTTGGCGCCTTTCTCAATTTTGTCGCTCTTCTTTTCCATTTAAAATCAGCTGATTGTAGCTGGTTTTCTTAATTTGAGTTGCCAATAGCAAATATATGACAAAATGAACTTCTTGATTGTTTGAAACAAAATTGTGGTTACCAAGGACGCGAAGCGTTCTAACACTTTTTCACAACTGCCACCTCGATTGCTAGTTTTAATATTTTGATTGTCAAAATAAATCATGATAAATGCCAGATTATTAAAACCGTTTATTTTTACTTTTTAGGTGGCGCAGATACAAAATTATACAATATACCCAATTTCACACGCTTAGATTAATATGGCTCATATCCCACTTATATCGTAAATATCTATTAGAATTCTAATGGATGGGCACTAGTTGAACCGGACAGTCTGGATAAATTCTTGCTGCCCTAATTCCTTGATTTTTTCTACCTATTAGATCAAGAATTATAATATGGACGCTGTTTTAGGAGAAAAAAAATATTTTTGTTATATGACGCTGAAGGACATAGTGTAAGCAATCAAATGAATTTAAAATTTTGACAGCACATTATCTACACTGTATTTAAAAAGTTCTAGACCTGCTAATTATATTTTCAAACCTAGACAAGTCAGCGAAAAATGTTTCAGATAAAAATTCTAGTGCTTGCAAAAATTTATAATTTAAAATTAGTCGGAGTATACAGGGTTACCCAAAAAGTTCTGACGGATCAATGTTAAATGAAAGACCCTGTTTTTTGCTATACCCAAATCTAATAGCTATTATTAGCGCATCATTTCACAAAAAGCGCTTGTTACAGAACTCTTAGATTCCCCCGACAGCAGTCCCATCATTTTTTAAGCCAAAGTGTACAGGGTGTCCCATTTTCGGCACTTTTGCGGGGTTCCTCCCTTATTTTCAAAGATAGAGGGTTGCGGTTTTCGCGACAGTGTGCTACTTTTTGATGAAACGAAAGATGGCTTAAAAATGTTTTTCATTGTCCCCTTCGTTTTTGACATACAGGACGAAATTGATTTTTTTCCATTTTCGGCCCCCCCTCGAATTTCAGTTATCTTGTAACTTATATAAAAAGTAAAACTGGATCACATTAGAGTTTTCTACGTAGAATCGAGTGGCTGGTTAGATTTTCATCAGATGTGATATTTTTCAAGATATTAACCACATAAATGTTTTTTAAATGGAACACCCTGTATATTTCTTAACCATTAAGTTTCCCCTTTCGAGAGCTTTTCAAAAAATATAACACTTTATAGTTATTTTTATTTTTAGCCCTTAAATCAAACTATTTAATTTTAAATTTTAATTTTGCGTAGTTGGTCGTGTTTAACAAGTGGTTTAACGTCAATTCAGGTATTTAGATTTAAAAAAGAAACAGGTTAAATCCTGTATTTTCATTAATTTATTAAAATTCGTATTATTTTTTAAACTACAACACTACTTGTTATCTAGATACATATATAGAAAATCCTAACCAGAACTAAAACTGCTTAGTGTTTAATCACTTGAAAATTAAATTAGTTTTCTTGAATTATTAATAGCAAATAAAAGTCAAATTTAAAAACAAAGCATACGAAACTTTAGGTAACGAAAAGAGTTAGTCCATTTAATCCATTCTAGCTCTTTTCGTTACCTAAAGCTTTGTACGTTTTGTTTTTAAATTTGACTTTTATTTGCTATTAATAATTCAAGACAACTAATTTAATCTTTAAGAACCTAATTAAAAACTTATCAGTTTTAGTTCTGGTTAGGATTTACTATATATCTAGATAACAAGTAGTGTTTTAGGTTAAAAATAATACCAATTTTAATAAATTAATGAAAATACAGGATTTAAACAGTTTCTTTTTAAATCTAATTAATTGAATGGACGTTAAACCACATGTTAAACACGGCCAACTACGCAAAATTAAAGCTTAAAATTAAATAGTTCGATTTAAGGACTAAAAACAAAAAATAACAGTAGATGGTTTTCAGGCATACTAGATCAGGATATATATCCAAACAGGATATATATCCAAACAGGATATATATCCAAACAGGATATATATCCAAACAGGATATATATCCAAACAGGATATATATCCAAACAGGATATATACCCAAACAGGATATATATCCAAAAATTCCCCCCACTCTTCACACTACCAAAATCCCCCCACTCTTCACCCCACCAAAATCCCCCCACTCTTCACACTACCAAAATCCCCCCACTCTTCACCCCACCAAAATCCCCCCACTCTTCACCCCACCAAAATCCCCCCACTCTTCACACTACCAAAATCCCCCCACTCTTCACACTACCAAACAGGATATATATCCAAACAGGATATATATCCAAACAGGATATATATCCAAAAATTCCCCCCACTCTTCACCCCACCAAAATCCCCCCACTCTTCACCCCACCAAAATCCCCCCACTCTTCACACTACCAAAATCCCCCCACTCTTCACACTACCAAACAGGATATATATCCAAACAGGATATATATCCAAACAGGATATATATCCAAAAATTCCCCCCACTCTTCACCCCACCAAAAATTCCCCCCACTCTTCACACTACCAAAATCCCCCCACTCTTCACCCCACCAAAATCCCCCCCACTCTTCACACTACCAAAATCCCCCCACTCTTCACACTACCAAACAGGATATATATCCAAACAGGATATATATCCAAACAGGATATATATCCAAACAGGATATATATCCAAAAATTCAATCAAAATTGTATATTTATAATGGTACTCCATTAAATGCGCAACGGGAAGAAATGGAATCCATTCATAAGGAAGAAAAAATTTATTTTCAAAAAACTACTGGTTGTATAGCCGAGGATGATAGACTTAATACTCTTGTGGATGCTGACCGCTACAATTACGGTGATGAGGATGAAGATGAAGATGACTCCGGCACCGAGGAAGAAGTTCTGGGAAGTGGTTGTGGAGAAGAAGGGTTAGTGAAAATTAAAAAAATTAACGCTTCAGAAGCTGTGAAAGAGAACTATTTAAAACGTGAAGTGTGCTTAATGCAATCATACATATTAATCACATCCATGGCAGGTGGCATGTACAGTCTGTGTCACGAGTGTTACTTTTTATTAGCCATAGAACAACCACGTGGTAAACACATACATGTGAACACCCATTATAAGCGTGCCATGGATTGTTGTAAAGATGAAATTAAATGTAAAGTGTGTGAGCAAGTTCTACATATGATTATTTTATCAGACGTCTGTGTAATGTGTAACAAACCGGATGTGCAGAAAATCACAAACCATAAAATTGAAAAAACAACTTTAGAACAATTCTTATAATTGTATAATAGTTTTACATTGCTGGAACACACACTTCGGTGCTGCGATATAAAAGGAGGGAATAAAGCTTGTGATTTTAGAGAAACACTATGAAGAAGGTTACATTTAACGAAAATATGAATAAAATCCATGTATTGTTTGCATGGAAGTTTGCTTACAAAGCAGCACGCCAGAATGATTATGAGCAGTATGTGTTGGATAGATACCGCTTTCAAAATAGACTTCAATATGCTGAGACCCTACTAAAGGATGTTTTGGATGAAAATTATAGGAAGGAAATATACAATGAACGTTTTAAATAATTTTTGTTTTATTACAACCAATTCAAGCTCATATCCTCCCACCTCGACCATGTGGGCTTGACTTGAGTGGGGGAATATCTATAAATTTATACGCACACGGTTTCTGAAACATTATTTGCTAGAAATATGATTCAAAAACGAAAGCTGGTTGGTTGCAGAAAATCGGTGAAAAAACTTAAACAAGAAGACAGAAGCAGATGCCCTGTTTGTTTATATTCCATGAGAAGAGAAGAAATTTGCACACCCAATTCGTGCACACACAAATTTTGTATAAAGTGTTTAACAGAGTGGACGAAAACAAACGCACACTGTCCTCTTTGCTAGCGTTATGTAACAATGTTCTTGCAGGATCTATAAAATCAAAACATTTTAATGACCATATAAGTCTTATAAGTTTAGGTTTAGATTTATATGAATGGTTTACCGTAATGAGAGGAAGAAATCTGATTGCGGAAGAATAAGTGTAAGTTTCCCGCGCGTTTTTGTTTAGTTCCCATCATGTTTTCATGCAGTGAATGCAACAAGAGTTTTACTCATCAATCGAACGTTCATAGACATAAACGAGAAGCATGTCCTTGTATACCATCCTGTTCTCGGGAAAAACGAAAAACCAATACCCAGTTATGTGATATACCGTTGAAAAGATCCATAGTAGAAGACAGACCCCCATTACCTAAACTTACTTTATCGCGATGTAAAGATTGTGATACTTGGTATATAAAAAATAAACTTGCTGCGCATTTACGTTCAAACCTACATAAAAGTGCACTTAAAAGTATATTATTAAGTATATTGTTAGTAGTGTTTCTATGTTCAATAGATATGATATTATTCAAAGTATATTTGTATTATAAATAAAATTCAATAATAAAAAACATATCTACCATTGTACAGTATAAGTTAAGATTATATTATTTCAATAAAACTTCAATAGTGACACAGGAATGGAATCAGTTGTATAGAAAATCTTGTATAGAAGAATGTAATTCAAATGTGTGTCTAGTATTATTAAGTATATTGTTAGTAGTGTTTCTATGTTCAATAGGATATATATTATTCAAAGTATATTTGTATTATAAATAAAATTCAATAATAAAAACATATATATAATAATGGTTTTTATTCATAACAATACCTATAATTATATAACAATTTTACGTTTGCTAATGCACAATGCCATGGATTCACATTTTTGTGAAAATAACATTCTGGAATTTTCTTAAATTTTCCTTAATTTTATTAAATTATTATAAATTAATTAATTATTTTAAATAATTATTAAAATTACTTAATTTTGGTTCTTGGGCAATAGGAATAGCGTATATGAAATCTTCATCCAAAAACTTTTTTAAGAAGTTTATTTTTTCATTCCCTTTCACGTAAATTTTGGGCGATTGGTAAACTTCTAACATATGCTTTAAAATATTATCAATTTCATTAAGTTCTATATTTCCAAATTCCCATTTTAGTTCATGATACTCTTCGCCCCATTTAACCATTTTGAGATCGAGAGCAGATAACATATTTTTTTGAAATGGTGATTTAAACAGATAATTTGAGCAACGAATACCATCATAAATCGCTAATTCTTTTGGAATGTATCCAAAGGAACTGTTATATCCTTGAATGTCGATAAAAAGTTCTGTCTTACACTCATTCATGGTTAGTCGCTAAATGATGTTTAAATCTATAAGATTAGTGTTTAAATCCCCCCACCACTCTTACTACTCCCCACTACCACGCTTATTATCCCCACTACCACGCTTGCTTATTTAAGCACTCACCCACAGTTCTACAACCATTATTTCAAGCAAGCATCTGAAAATGTATCAACCAACAGGAAACCAACAAGAGTTTAGTAACAAGCGCAATGTAGCTCTCGTCAATGAAACAATTTACTACATTAACAAATCCAAATCCCAATGGGTCAGCATTGGATTTTCCTTAGAGAGAAAATATATTCCTGTTGTTAAACTCTGTGGATACAAATATAATCAAAATGTCACTTTTAATGAAGATCAATGGATCTCCTTCCTAAATAATCAAGGAATTATGATGAGCTTTATTTATTCCAACAACACCGGGTGGCAACCCATGAAGGGAAATGGTTTTGAGATTCACTTTGTGTTTATTGGGGATGCAAGAATTATCAAGATTACACAAGATGGAGGTAATGAGGTATTCCTAGCTGGTGATACCATAAATGAATTAGTAAACTTGGCAAATTTAATCAAATATCGTGTTGATATCTTAAAAAACCAGGAATTTTCCAAATATTACAATATTTTAGTTAGTGGAATCTCTATGAAAAATGGCGATTTGTTAAAAAATGTATATGATGTTATTTCACCTATGGAAAATAGTTTAAATGTTTGCTGTGTTTTAGAATTATTAAACTTTTACTCAGATTGTGTTCTGGAGGATGTAGAAACATTCGTATGTAATGAATTTGTAAAAAGTTGTAGTGAAAATAAAAATGTATAGGTATATTTTTCTTTTTATTCCGCCCACCTCCTAAATTAATTTTTAAAGCTCTGAACTTACTTTAAGTGTCACATACTCATACAAGATGTGGTTAGCATATACATCTCAACGAGTAGCATATAACCTAACAAGCGCTATAGATAATCTATCACAACACTTTAGTAACTTAAAATTTGATGCTGTCCATGAAGCCGAGTATGGATTCGAAAGATTTTATACGTATGAGGAATGTATGGATATGGCTAGAAAATATGAAAAAGCAGCAGAAGCCTGTAACATATATTTTCATACTTCTGATCTCTCTTATGTTAACCGGGTGGCAACCCATGAAGGGAAATGGTTATGAGAATCACTTTGTGTTTATTGGTGTTGCAAGAATAATTAAGATTACACAAGATGTTGGTAATGAAGTATTCCTAGCTGGTGATACTATAAATGAATTAGTGAACTTGACAAATTTAATCAAATATCGTTTTGATATCTTAAAAACCAGGAATTTTCCAAATATTTCAATATTTTAGTTAGTGGAATCTCTATGAAAAAATGGTGATTTGTTAAAAAATGTATATGATGTTATTTCACCTATGGAAAATAGTTTAAATGTTTGTAGTGTTTTAGAATTATTAAACGTTTATTCTGATTGCGTTGTGGAGGATGTAGAAGCGTTCGCATGTAGTGAATTTGTAAAGACTTGTATTGAAAAATAAAATTTTAAAATATATTTTTCCTTTTTATTCCTCCCACCTCCTATTCCTCCCACCTCCTATCCTAAATTAATATTTAAAGCTCTGAACTTATTTTAAGTCTCACATACTCATACAAGATGTGGTTAGCATATACATCTCAACGAGTAGCATATAACCTAACAAGCGCTATAGAGAATCTATCACATGACTTTAGTAACTTAAAATTTGATGCTGCCCATGAAGCCGAGTATGGATTCGAAAGATTTTATACATATGATGAATGCATGGATATGGAAAGAAAGTATGAAAAAGCTGCAGAAGCCTGTAACATATATTTACATACTTCTGATTTAAAGTCTTTTCTGCAAACCATAAAGGAAATGGGATTTGAGGAGCATTTGGGTGAAGTAAAACAGTTTATTCCACAAGACATCATTGAAGAAATATTTGAAACCTAATTTATATCAAATAAAAAACTTTATTTCATTTATGTGTGTTATTCAATCATTAAATAATTATTATATAAATTGTATACATTAGTAAGTGCACATATACATGGTGATTTAGAATGATAAAAACAATGAGCTTCTCCTTCTTGTAACGATGGATTTTCATCAAGTTCCATGACTGGTTTTAATGAATATTTTCGAATGTATTCGGATTTCTCTCTCCTTTTTACTACCTCGCCTATGCCACCTCTCTCGTATGCTACCTCTCTCTTATGCTACCTCTCTCTTATGCCACCTCTCCCTACCACTCCTCTCTCTTATGCTACCACTCCTCTCTCTTATGCTACCTCTCTTTTACTAGCTCTCCTCTCCTATGATACCTCTCTCTCGCTTTTACTAGCTCTCTCCTCTCTCTTATGATACATACCTCCCTACCACCTCTCTTTCTTATGTTACTTTCTCGCTCTCTCCCTATGCTACTTCTTGCATACAAGCTGTCGTTTTACCATTTGTTTCAAACATTACATAGTTCTAACGTATAAAAAAGAATGTACAAAAAGGTATAAAATGTCTATTTTTTCTGAATTTGGTTTCAGATTTTTCCAATTTATCTTTATAATATTGTTTATTACCTATACCAAATTTAAATTAGATTTATCAGCCACATCGCCAGCTAAAAGCTTGGTTTTTCTCTTCCGAGCCAGAAAACTATTTCTTGCATGCCTAATTACACACTCTTTATGTTTCCCAACTAATACCTCCAAATGAGAGCCATTCGACTTATCATTAACTCAGTCCTCCCAAGGAAACTCTCTTATTTATTTTCTATCGATACTTGCACGGATTTTGCTTTGAAGACCTCACCGCTATAATTATCATCCTTAATTGTTTATAATAGAACAACAAAAGGCGTGTTACGTATGCAAGGACCTCCAGATTATGGATCAAAATTGTCTGCAGACGTTTTTCCCTGCCCCATCCCAATCTTCAATCCTTTAAATCCTGTGTCAATAGATCACATTTTCCTTCTCTCTTCAGACTCCCACGACACATTAGTACTTAGGCTTGAAGTTTTCGTGGACTGTCTCAGATAAAAAAGCCAAGTGTTTCACCTTTATTTGTGAAAAGACAATATTTTGATGTGGAATAAATAATGCATTTTTGAGCTTTTTCTAAGACCGATATCTTTCAAAAATCTTGCTCTTGATGGTAGTTTTCGACTGAACAAAATCCTGGCAACGCATAACTGGTCAACTAGAACACCTTACTTTAAACCAATACTAAATCTAAACTTTCCTAGTGAATCTGAACGTTTATGTCGACAACACCAAAAAAGTATTAATCCAGTACACTTTGACGCTAAGAAATGAAACATCCTTTGAAGCTATTTTTAATAAATTTGATCTTAGATCGGTACACTTAATTGTAGCAGCTCGAAAAGGTGGATTAAAACTTTGTTCTTTAACTTGATGCATCCCAGAATAATATAATGACAACTTGTGTTACTATCTTTATTTAACCCATCAGTGTACATCTTACCTAGTAAAAACATTATTGAATTCACAACTAAAACTATTAATAAAACTCAATTCCAAGTTGCTCCAGTTCTCTTAAAATACTCATAATTTTGGGTGTATTAATGCCATCCGTATTATTCTCTTCCAAACATCGAAATTGGTCTATCATGTCATTGACATCTGTATACTCTAGGATAGGACTCTCCGTCTAACTTCCTGAAGCCCTCCTCCCCATTTTTCTACTTCGTAGTTCCCATCGCTAGTGTCCGATTAATTTTCTCCTTTGGATTTCGTTTTGAAATTTTAAAAATTTTAAATATTTCGTATTTTTCTTTTTAGCCACTATATTATTCAATTCTTTATCAGTGCTTCGGGGAGGAAATAGCTTTTTAATAATATTTACATACTTCCAACCAGACGATGAACTAATGCGTTCACACCGTTTAAAGTTTCTCTTGTGGGCATTTGTTAGAACTAAAATGTTTCTATATTGTAAGAGGTCGTTATCGGTGTACTCTACAGGGTGTTCCTCAGTCAGGAGATTTAGGAGGCCATCTGTTAACTTAAACTCTTTCTCACTAATAATTAGAGTATTTCCTTTAAAAACAGCTGGCACATTTCCAAGAAACCAACTAGAGCACACCTCCCGAAAACCAAACACGTTTTTATTTGACATTTCCATCAACTTTAAAGTTATTTTGCTGATAGCCATCTTATCTCTTTAACATCTAACTTGATAATGAAGCTTTCTTAGTGATAGTAGGATATTTATTAACACGTAATGGCGTCGTAAAATAGACGTAACATAGACGTAACATAGACGTAACATAGACGTAACAGAGACGTAACATAAACGTAAAATGGTATATGGCCTGTTTTTACCTGGTTTTCAGCTGGTTTTAGCTGTTTTAGCTGGTTTTTACCTGTTTTTAGCTGTTTTTAGGAAGAGTCCTTTCTACCAGTTAAAAAAATAGAATATTTCTTAACGAGGGAGAAAACACAATTTACACTCGTGTGGCATGATGCCACACGAGTGTGGCGTTCGATCATGCCTCGCCTTCGGCTCGGGATGATGCCACACGAGTGTGGCGTTCGATCATCTCTCGCCTTCGGCTCGGGATGATGCTACACGAGTGTAAATTGTGTTTTCTCCCTCGTTAAGAAATATTCTATTTTTTTAACTGGTAGAAAGGACTCTTCCTAAAAACAGCTAAAAACAGGTAAAAACCAGCTAAAACAGCTAAAACCAGCTGAAAACCAGGTAAAAACAGGCCATATACCATTTTACGTTTATGTTACGTCTCTGTTACGTCTATGTTACGTCTATGTTACGTCTATTTTACGACGCCATTACGTGTTAATAAATATCCTACTATCACTAAGAAAGCTTCATTATCAAGTTAGATGTTAAAGAGATAAGATGGCTATCAGCAAAATAACTTTAAAGTTGATGGAAATGTCAAATAAAAACGTGTTTGGTTTTCGGGAGGTGTGCTCTAGTTGGTTTCTTGGAAATGTGCCAGCTGTTTTTAAAGGAAATACTCTAATTATTAGTGAGAAAGAGTTTAAGTTAACAGATGGCCTCCTAAATCTCCTGACTGAGGAACACCCTGTAGAGTACACCGATAACGACCTCTTACAATATAGAAACATTTTAGTTCTAACAAATGCCCACAAGAGAAACTTTAAACGGTGTGAACGCATTAGTTCATCGTCTGGTTGGAAGTATGTAAATATTATTAAAAAGCTATTTCCTCCCCGAAGCACTGATAAAGAATTGAATAATATAGTGGCTAAAAAGAAAAATACGAAATATTTAAAATTTTTAAAATTTCAAAACGAAATCCAAAGGAGAAAATTAATCGGACACTAGCGATGGGAACTACGAAGTAGAAAAATGGGGAGGAGGGCTTCAGGAAGTTAGACGGAGAGTCCTATCCTAGAGTATACAGATGTCAATGACATGATAGACCAATTTCGATGTTTGGAAGAGAATAATACGGATGGCATTAATACACCCAAAATTATGAGTATTTTAAGAGAACTGGAGCAACTTGGAATTGAGTTTTATTAATAGTTTTAGTTGTGAATTCAATAATGTTTTTACTAGGTAAGATGTACACTGATGGGTTAAATAAAGATAGTAACACAAGTTGTCATTATATTATTCTGGGATGCATCAAGTTAAAGAACAAAGTTTTAATCCACCTTTTCGAGCTGCTACAATTAAGTGTACCGATCTAAGATCAAATTTATTAAAAATAGCTTCAAAGGATGTTTCATTTCTTAGCGTCAAAGTGTACTGGATTAATACTTTTTTGGTGTTGTCGACATAAACGTTCAGATTCACTAGGAAAGTTTAGATTTAGTATTGGTTTAAAGTAAGGTGTTCTAGTTGACCAGTTATGCGTTGCCAGGATTTTGTTCAGTCGAAAACTACCATCAAGAGCAAGATTTTTGAAAGATATCGGTCTTAGAAAAAGCTCAAAAATGCATTATTTATTCCACATCAAAATATTGTCTTTTCACAAATAAAGGTGAAACACTTGGCTTTTTTATCTGAGACAGTCCACGAAAACTTCAAGCCTAAGTACTAATGTGTCGTGGGAGTCTGAAGAGAGAAGGAAAATGTGATCTATTGACACAGGATTTAAAGGATTGAAGATTGGGATGGGGCAGGGAAAAACGTCTGCAGACAATTTTGATCCATAATCTGGAGGTCCTTGCATACGTAACACGCCTTTTGTTGTTCTATTATAAACAATTAAGGATGATAATTATAGCGGTGAGGTCTTCAAAGCAAAATCCGTGCAAGTATCGATAGAAAATAAATAAGAGAGTTTCCTTGGGAGGACTGAGTTAATGATAAGTCGAATGGCTCTCATTTGGAGGTATTAGTTGGGAAACATAAAGAGTGTGTAATTAGGCATGCAAGAAATAGTTTTCTGGCTCGGAAGAGAAAAACCAAGCTTTTAGCTGGCGATGTGGCTGATAAATCTAATTTAAATTTGGTATAGGTAATAAACAATATTATAAAGATAAATTGGAAAAATCTGAAACCAAATTCAGAAAAAATAGACATTTTATACCTTTTTGTACATTCTTTTTTATACGTTAGAACTATGTAATGTTTGAAACAAATGGTAAAACGACAGCTTGTATGCAAGAAGTAGCATAGGGAGAGAGCGAGAAAGTAACATAAGAAAGAGAGGTGGTAGGGAGGTATGTATCATAAGAGAGAGGAGAGAGCTAGTAAAAGCGAGAGAGAGGTATCATAGGAGAGGAGAGCTAGTAAAAGAGAGGTAGCATAAGAGAGAGGAGTGGTAGCATAAGAGAGAGGAGTGGTAGGGAGAGGTGGCATAAGAGAGAGGTAGCATAAGAGAGAGGTAGCATACGAGAGAGGTGGCATAGGCGAGGTAGTAAAAAGGAGAGAGAAATCCGAATACATTCGAAAATATTCATTAAAACCAGTCATGGAACTTGATGAAAATCCATCGTTACAAGAAGGAGAAGCTCATTGTTTTTATCATTCTAAATCACCATGTATATGTGCACTTACTAATGTATACAATTTATATAATAATTATTTAATGATTGAATAACACACATAAATGAAATAAAGTTTTTTATTTGATATAAATTAGGTTTCAAATATTTCTTCAATGATGTCTTGTGGAATAAACTGTTTTACTTCACCCAAATGCTCCTCAAATCCCATTTCCTTTATGGTTTGCAGAAAAGACTTTAAATCAGAAGTATGTAAATATATGTTACAGGCTTCTGCAGCTTTTTCATACTTTCTTTCCATATCCATGCATTCATCATATGTATAAAATCTTTCGAATCCATACTCGGCTTCATGGGCAGCATCAAATTTTAAGTTACTAAAGTCATGTGATAGATTCTCTATAGCGCTTGTTAGGTTATATGCTACTCGTTGAGATGTATATGCTAACCACATCTTGTATGAGTATGTGAGACTTAAAATAAGTTCAGAGCTTTAAATATTAATTTAGGATAGGAGGTGGGAGGAATAGGAGGTGGGAGGAATAAAAAGGAAAAATATATTTTAAAATTTTATTTTTCAATACAAGTCTTTACAAATTCACTACATGCGAACGCTTCTACATCCTCCACAACGCAATCAGAATAAACGTTTAATAATTCTAAAACACTACAAACATTTAAACTATTTTCCATAGGTGAAATAACATCATATACATTTTTTAACAAATCACCATTTTTTCATAGAGATTCCACTAACTAAAATATTGAAATATTTGGAAAATTCCTGGTTTTTAAGATATCAAAACGATATTTGATTAAATTTGTCAAGTTCACTAATTCATTTATAGTATCACCAGCTAGGAATACTTCATTACCAACATCTTGTGTAATCTTAATTATTCTTGCAACACCAATAAACACAAAGTGATTCTCATAACCATTTCCCTTCATGGGTTGCCACCCGGTTAACATAAGAGAGATCAGAAGTATGAAAATATATGTTACAGGCTTCTGCTGCTTTTTCATATTTTCTAGCCATATCCATACATTCCTCATACGTATAAAATCTTTCGAATCCATACTCGGCTTCATGGACAGCATCAAATTTTAAGTTACTAAAGTGTTGTGATAGATTATCTATAGCGCTTGTTAGGTTATATGCTACTCGTTGAGATGTATATGCTAACCACATCTTGTATGAGTATGTGACACTTAAAGTAAGTTCAGAGCTTTAAAAATTAATTTAGGAGGTGGGCGGAATAAAAAGAAAAATATACCTATACATTTTTATTTTCACTACAACTTTTTACAAATTCATTACATACGAATGTTTCTACATCCTCCAGAACACAATCTGAGTAAAAGTTTAATAATTCTAAAACACAGCAAACATTTAAACTATTTTCCATAGGTGAAATAACATCATATACATTTTTTAACAAATCGCCATTTTTCATAGAGATTCCACTAACTAAAATATTGTAATATTTGGAAAATTCCTGGTTTTTTAAGATATCAACACGATATTTGATTAAATTTGCCAAGTTTACTAATTCATTTATGGTATCACCAGCTAGGAATACCTCATTACCTCCATCTTGTGTAATCTTGATAATTCTTGCATCCCCAATAAACACAAAGTGAATCTCAAAACCATTTCCCTTCATGGGTTGCCACCCGGTGTTGTTGGAATAAATAAAGCTCATCATAATTCCTTGATTATTTAGGAAGGAGATCCATTGATCTTCATTAAAAGTGACATTTTGATTATATTTGTATCCACAGAGTTTAACAACAGGAATATATTTTCTCTCTAAGGAAAATCCAATGCTGACCCATTGGGATTTGGATTTGTTAATGTAGTAAATTGTTTCATTGACGAGAGCTACATTGCGCTTGTTACTAAACTCTTGTTGGTTTCCTGTTGGTTGATACATTTTCAGATGCTTGCTTGAAATAATGGTTGTAGAACTGTGGGTGAGTGCTTAAATAAGCAAGCGTGGTAGTGGGGATAATAAGCGTGGTAGTGGGGAGTAGTAAGAGTGGTGGGGGGATTTAAACACTAATCTTATAGATTTAAACATCATTTAGCGACTAACCATGAATGAGTGTAAGACAGAACTTTTTATCGACATTCAAGGATATAACAGTTCCTTTGGATACATTCCAAAAGAATTAGCGATTTATGATGGTATTCGTTGCTCAAATTATCTGTTTAAATCACCATTTCAAAAAAATATGTTATCTGCTCTCGATCTCAAAATGGTTAAATGGGGCGAAGAGTATCATGAACTAAAATGGGAATTTGGAAATATAGAACTTAATGAAATTGATAATATTTTAAAGCATATGTTAGAAGTTTACCAATCGCCCAAAATTTACGTGAAAGGGAATGAAAAAATAAACTTCTTAAAAAAGTTTTTGGATGAAGATTTCATATACGCTATTCCTATTGCCCAAGAACCAAAATTAAGTAATTTTAATAATTATTTAAAATAATTAATTAATTTATAATAATTTAATAAAATTAAGGAAAATTTAAGAAAATTCCAGAATGTTATTTTCACAAAAATGTGAATCCATGGCATTGTGCATTAGCAAACGTAAAATTGTTATATAATTATAGGTATTGTTATGAATAAAAACCATTATTATATATATGTTTTTATTATTGAATTTTATTTATAATACAAATATACTTTGAATAATATATATCCTATTGAACATAGAAACACTACTAACAATATACTTAATAATACTAGACACACATTTGAATTACATTCTTCTATACAAGATTTTCTATACAACTGATTCCATTCCTGTGTCACTATTGAAGTTTTATTGAAATAATATAATCTTAACTTATACTGTACAATGGTAGATATGTTTTTTATTATTGAATTTTATTTATAATACAAATATACTTTGAATAATATCATATCTATTGAACATAGAAACACTACTAACAATATACTTAATAATATACTTTTAAGTGCACTTTTATGTAGGTTTGAACGTAAATGCGCAGCAAGTTTATTTTTTATATACCAAGTATCACAATCTTTACATCGCGATAAAGTAAGTTTAGGTAATGGGGGTCTGTCTTCTACTATGGATCTTTTCAACGGTATATCACATAACTGGGTATTGGTTTTTCGTTTTTCCCGAGAACAGGATGGTATACAAGGACATGCTTCTCGTTTATGTCTATGAACGTTCGATTGATGAGTAAAACTCTTGTTGCATTCACTGCATGAAAACATGATGGGAACTAAACAAAAACGCGCGGGAAACTTACACTTATTCTTCCGCAATCAGATTTCTTCCTCTCATTACGGTAAACCATTCATATAAATCTAAACCTAAACTTATAAGACTTATATGGTCATTAAAATGTTTTGATTTTATAGATCCTGCAAGAACATTGTTACATAACGCTAGCAAAGAGGACAGTGTGCGTTTGTTTTCGTCCACTCTGTTAAACACTTTATACAAAATTTGTGTGTGCACGAATTGGGTGTGCAAATTTCTTCTCTTCTCATGGAATATAAACAAACAGGGCATCTGCTTCTGTCTTCTTGTTTAAGTTTTTTCACCGATTTTCTGCAACCAACCAGCTTTCGTTTTTGAATCATATTTCTAGCAAATAATGTTTCAGAAACCGTGTGCGTATAAATTTATAGATATTCCCCCACTCAAGTCAAGCCCACATGGTCGAGGTGGGAGGATATGAGCTTGAATTGGTTGTAATAAAACAAAAATTATTTAAAACGTTCATTGTATATTTCCTTCCTATAATTTTCATCCAAAACATCCTTTAGTAGGGTCTCAGCATATTGAAGTCTATTTTGAAAGCGGTATCTATCCAACACATACTGCTCATAATCATTCTGGCGTGCTGCTTTGTAAGCAAACTTCCATGCAAACAATACATGGATTTTATTCATATTTTCGTTAAATGTAACCTTCTTCATAGTGTTTCTCTAAAATCACAAGCTTTATTCCCTCCTTTTATATCGCAGCACCGAAGTGTGTGTTCCAGCAATGTAAAACTATTATACAATTATAAGAATTGTTCTAAAGTTGTTTTTTCAATTTTATGGTTTGTGATTTTCTGCACATCCGGTTTGTTACACATTACACAGACGTCTGATAAAATAATCATATGTAGAACTTGCTCACACACTTTACATTTAATTTCATCTTTACAACAATCCATGGCACGCTTATAATGGGTGTTCACATGTATGTGTTTACCACGTGGTTGTTCTATGGCTAATAAAAAGTAACACTCGTGACACAGACTGTACATGCCACCTGCCATGGATGTGATTAATATGTATGATTGCATTAAGCACACTTCACGTTTTAAATAGTTCTCTTTCACAGCTTCTGAAGCGTTAATTTTTTTAATTTTCACTAACCCTTCTTCTCCACAACCACTTCCCAGAACTTCTTCCTCGGTGCCGGAGTCATCTTCATCTTCATCCTCATCACCGTAATTGTAGCGGTCAGCATCCACAAGAGTATTAAGTCTATCCTCGGCTATACAACCAGTAGTTTTTTGAAAATAAATTTTTTCTTCCTTATGAATGGATTCCATTTCTTCCCGTTGCGCATTTAATGGAGTACCATTATAAATATACAATTTTGATTGAATTTTTGGATATATATCCTGTTTGGATATATATCCTGTTTGGATATATATCCTGTTTGGATATATATCCTGTTTGGTAGTGTGAAGAGTGGGGGGATTTTGGTAGTGTGAAGAGTGGGGGGGATTTTGGTGGGGTGAAGAGTGGGGGGATTTTGGTAGTGTGAAGAGTGGGGGGAATTTTTGGTGGGGTGAAGAGTGGGGGGAATTTTTGGATATATATCCTGTTTGGATATATATCCTGTTTGGATATATATCCTGTTTGGTAGTGTGAAGAGTGGGGGGATTTTGGTAGTGTGAAGAGTGGGGGGATTTTGGTGGGGTGAAGAGTGGGGGGATTTTGGTGGGGTGAAGAGTGGGGGGAATTTTTGGATATATATCCTGTTTGGATATATATCCTGTTTGGATATATATCCTGTTTGGTAGTGTGAAGAGTGGGGGGATTTTGGTAGTGTGAAGAGTGGGGGGATTTTGGTGGGGTGAAGAGTGGGGGGATTTTGGTGGGGTGAAGAGTGGGGGGATTTTGGTAGTGTGAAGAGTGGGGGGATTTTGGTGGGGTGAAGAGTGGGGGGATTTTGGTAGTGTGAAGAGTGGGGGGAATTTTTGGATATATATCCTGTTTGGGTATATATCCTGTTTGGATATATATCCTGTTTGGATATATATCCTGTTTGGATATATATCCTGTTTGGATATATATCCTGTTTGGATATATATCCTGTTTGGATATATATCCTGATCTAGTATGCCTGAAAACCATCTACTAATAACTATAAAGTGTTATATATTTTTGAAAAGCTCTCGAAAGGGGAAACGTAATGGTTAAGAAATATACAGGGTGTTCCATTAAAAAAACCTATGTTTGGTGTATATCGAAAAATATCCAATCTGATGAAAATCTAACCACGCCACTCGATTCTACGTAGAAAACTCTAATAGGATCCATTTTTACTTTTTTTATAAGTTACAAGATAACTGAAATGCGAGGGGAGTCCGAAAATGAAAAAAAATCAATTTCATCGTGTATGTCAAAAACGAAGGGGGCCATGAAAAATATTTTTATGCCATCTTTCTTTCCATCAAAAAGTAGCACACTGTCGCAAAAACTGCAACCCTCTATCTTTAAAAATAAGGGAGTTACCCCGCAAAAGTGCCGAAAATGGGACACCAGGTACTTATTTTTAATGGTTGAAAACAAATAAGAAAAATTAATACCCATGAAATATATTTTTTGTACGAGCGTGCGCAATGTAGGTATTCTGCGCACGCAGTTTAGTGCGCAAAAGTGCGCATTATGAATAAATAAGCTAGTCATCATTTTTACGTAGTCCAATTAGATTTAATAATAATATGAAACTAGCAATAATATTTTCTACCTAGATGTTTATTAAAATCATACAAGTAAATAATATAACAATTAACCATTGTAAATCCTAGTTTAATGACCAATTATGTTTTCAAAATATCCACCTTTGGCATCTCTGCACAATCTAACCCGGTAAACGCTCTGTCCTGCTACATTTCTATGCATTTCCGGGGTGATATTTGCAAAAGCTTCTTGTATCCTGATTTTTAAAACTTCCAGTGTTGCTGGGGGCCTAATGTAGACTTAGTTCTTACTATGACTCCATAAAAAAAATCAAGTGAGATTAGGTCCGGCTAACGAGGTGGCAATTGTATTGACCCATGGGTGGCAATAATCTGACCCCCAAATTTCTCTTTCAAATACTTTCTTACCACATAGGAATTATGGGGTGGAACCCCATCCTGCTAAAAATACATTTGTTTTGTTACCGCCAGGGCTAGATCGTCCAAATACCCTTTACATACAATTTCGTTTTCTAAGAATCCCAATTATCTCTCACCGGTGCAACGCCCTTTAAAAATTTATTTCAATATCCTCACTTATTATAAATTCCTGAGGAACATCGGGCTTACGTCGCACTTTTCTATTTAAATAAATGATATATTGCCTATACTTGGATGGTTAATCCGACCAGGATACTCTTCGTGATACATTCTCTAAGCTTCGGCCGCGTTTTCCCACATTGTCCATAATAATTAGAAAATCGACTTGTTTGCTTTTGTTAAACATACTTTTAATTTAGTATCCAAAATAATTGACATAAACCAACACACAAAATTGTTTACAAATTTGTAAAATTTATCATCATGATCATTTATCCTGAATTCAATTGTTTTCCATGGCAAACTTAATAGTATTTTGAGGCTTTATCCCATTACGTTCATTAGTTAATTTATTTAATTGTTTGTCATTGCTAACCGGATATAATATTTGATTGTCGTGTAGTTGCATGTTTGATCAAACCATAAAAATTGACTATTGCAATAAAATGCAGTTTTCTTTAGAAAATTCAAAAGAATTTTAATGTTTTGATGCACCGTTGAATTCGTATTAAAAAACTACATCTAATTATACTATGAAAGTGTTATAGTTGTATTTAATTTTTTAAAATTATTATCAAAAAAGTGATTTGGTCAACTTTGAACGCTCTGGTAAGGCAAATTAAAGGTGATAAAATTATGTAGGTATTTTTGTGCAGATGTAAACTTCTATTAGAACGATTTAAAGTGGGTTATGGTACTCTAGATTAAAAGAAAAAAATTGCTTTAAAAATGTTAAATTGACACAAAAAGTAATACTTCGAAATAATACAGTTGTACGTAAAATGATCTCTAGATTCCAAAAATCAAGTAATATACAGGGTGTCTCATTTGAAAATCCAAAGTTGGGGTCACTTCCCGCTAAACCGGAAGTCGTCAAAACTTGACAAGTACCTCAAAAAGTGACTTTTTATTAGCCTACGACTCTTGCCGAGTTTCATCATGTTCGATTAAAAACTAAATAAATGACAGCAGGTATATGTTCATGTGAAGTTTAATCTTTAAATCTGTCTTTCTCTTTAAAACAAATGGACCGCCATTTAATTTTTGTGTAACCACACTGTATACCTATTTGCACGTCCTATAAAATTTCCAAAGTCAACCAAGGATTTTGTAATCTTTGTATAGCTGAACAACAATATCGTTTTGCGTTGACCTGTTTTCATTCGTTTTATTTGCTTTGATACCCAATACTCCGACTGCACGATCGTGGAGTGAACCGAAAGTGGCAACAAAGTTGTAAAGCTTCTAATGGAGTAAAAAAAAATGGGTCTAAATCGATCTAATTTGACTCCAAGAAGCTACTAATAAAATATGTCATTCGTTTCCAACATCCCTATATAGATATATCACCCAGCAGTTGCATAGACGGACAAAGTTTAAATTGCTAGTAGCTGCACATACACTGACCGGCACGAAAAACTTTGATATTTTAACAAATTTTAAAACGCCACAACTTTTTTGTTTTTGAACCGATTTTAATGATCTGTTAAGAAATTTGTAGGATATTTTGTCGACTATAAATTACTCATTTTAAATTTGAAACACTGTCTATGTCATATTATACAAAAAACCAATATATCGCGTCTTAAGCTTAAGATTGAAACACCCTGTGGAGTTATTTGACAGGCCAGGAAATTTTAAAAGTGATAATCTGTCTGTGTTTACTTTTATTTAACATTTTGTTTTTGATTCATCTCAATAGCTGTATTTTTAGCAGCGTTAGATGTTTAACAAAAACACTTATAATTAATTCACAGTCATTTTAATTCCCGGCAAACCTTCGCTCCTAATCTTAATAGTATTTTAATTTCAATGGGATGTTTTTGCAAATGTCATTCGAAAAACATAATTATTGTGTGTCATCAATAATTACTCTGGCAAAGATGGTTTTAAGTCCAGAAGTGGTATCGTCTATTGTAGCTTTGCTGCAAGACGGTAGAGACCAAAGTCATATATTATAGCCAATAGATTCAGGTGTGCGAGAGGTGGAATGCAACGTGTTTACGACCGCTTCCTCGAGACAGGTTCCTACAGTCGGCGTCCAGGGACAGGTCCTCGTAGAAAAACTTCTAACGGAGACGATCGCTTCATTGTAACTTTATCGCAAAGGAATCGATGTTTACCAGCCGTATAAATACGAAATGAATTACACCATGTAAGGTACTTAAATGTAAGGAAACGAACTGTTAGAAGAAGGCTAAATGAAGCAAATCTCCTGTCAAGAAGATCCGCTACGGAAGTCGAGCTTAATAGGGAACATCGGCTCACTCGGATGCGATTTGCCAGAAAACACCAGAACTAGGATGAAAATGGGTGAAGTGGTGTATTATTTATCGACGAATCAAGATTTTGGTTAGGGTCCCCAGACGGAAGAGAAAGAGTATGGCGACGAGCAGGTAAACGTTATGCCGAACGCACATTCAGTCTAGAGTAAGTTTTCAAGATGGATCAGACATGGTTTGGGTCGGAATTTCAATGGAATTACGCACCGAGTTATATTTTGTCTCCAGCGGCAATGCTGGAAGGTACATCAATGAGATACTAGCAGATTATGTTGTTCAACATACACAGTTGGTAAAAGATGCTTTCCTCTTAATGCAAGATAACGCGCTTGGATAATTAGATATTACCTAAATGACACTAACATCCCATAAATCGACTGGCCACCACGCAGCCCAGATTTAAACTCCATCGAGCATATCTGAAATATGCTCGGTAATTCTAAACCTACTACCGACCCCCAGAACCTTGGATGAACTGCGTAGAGCACTCTTCGAGCAATTTGCAGCTATCCACCAGGAAGATATAAGTCGCTTGGTGTAAAGTATGCCGCGAATAATAAACGCTGTCATCCGAGCTTGTGGGGGTTACACTCGATATTATTACTGCTTTCGTGAACATTTTCAATGTTATTTTGTTGTGTTATTATTTAATAACATAACAAATTTAAGGTAAAATAAAAATTATTTCCGAATTGTTAATTTTTCTTTAAACATCATTATCTCTAACCTAAATTAAGCTATCGATATGAATCAAACAAGAATGTGTGGAAATAAATTAAACCTTGACAGCTAATGAATTTTGAAATTTTCTGGCCTATTGAATAACTCCTCAGGGTATTTCAAACTTAAGCTTAAAAAACAACATACTGTTTTCCTCGTATAATATGACGTAGACACTATTTTTTGTTCAATTTAAAATTAGTAATTTAGAGTCGATAAAATATGCTACAAATTTCTTGAAAAATCATGAAAATCAGTTTAAAAACAAAAAAGTTATGGAGATTAAAATTTCGTTAAAATATTAAAGTGACTGTTTTTCGTGCCGGTCAATGTATTTTATAAACAATGTAAGTAAATAAAAAAGTTTATCTTTGTATTCATTTCTTTAGTAATAAATTACTTTGCAAATTTCTGCCATTGGGTAACATTTCTTTCCTCTAAGCATTACGCTCCTATGAGAAAATCAAATTGACAAATTTAATGCTCTGCTGCTCAATATTCGAAGCATCCTTTGTAGTGGTGAAATATTATTCAAGATAAATATAAATAGTATATTATGCGATAAAAACGGAACTCATTTTCCACGAGCATAAAAGCGACGAGCTTGAGAGAGAATTACAATTTAAGCTAGTGGAAAATAAATATTTCAAACACGGTAATACATTAACACTTTTACCACGACTATGTTGGTTATTTGAAGTAAAAGAATAAATACTAAATAATTTGACATTATACCGCAAAAAGGACTGTTTGTTTTGTCATTATACTACTTACAAGACTTGAATACAATAGGTAAGTTTAGAAATAGCGTTGTTAAGAAGGACTTAAATTTGTTTGTGTCAAAAGTAATATAATTTTATTGAACATAGCCTTTTAACATTATATCATTAGGGGTTATATCTAGGCTAGTGACCTATACTACTTAGGATACCCAACATCGTCTGGCACAGACTTGTATGTCTCAACAAATTAAATTTTAATATTTTTCCTGCATAACGATAGTCGAAAAATCCATTATTATCTTGGTATTGCATTGATCTATACAGTTAGTGTTGTATATCAACACCAACGGCTAGATTCATTACAGCTAAAACCTACCAAATTTGACACTGGAGGATTTATTAAATTAACAAGTTTACGAATCAGAATTAAGTTTTATCCTATGGACTTCTTTGGAGTACTTATCGCGAATTTATAGAGAAAATATCAATTTTAGTATGTATTTTCCCAAAATAATAAACCAAAACTCACATTAGACACCAAACCAACCATAGAAATTTTGGAATAACTCTTAAGTTTTTAATGATAATTTATTCCCAAGACAGGCCGAGACTTTTCAAAACCCAACCCAAGCTGATACAGAAATAATTGTTATTAAACATTCCCCAAATATTATATAGCAAGTAAGTCAGGTGAATGTAGCACAACCCAGTGGTTTATGATACGCCGGCGTTTTAAAATGACAT
Organism: Philopedon plagiatum; assembly: GCA_963971165.1. NCBI lineage: Eukaryota > Metazoa > Arthropoda > Insecta > Coleoptera > Curculionidae > Philopedon > Philopedon plagiatum. The sequence goes on along the minus strand of OZ020194.1, from coordinate 18,751,443 downwards.
GAATGTTGCACAATATCCTGGCTTATGATACACAATTTTAAAATGAAATAAGATATTGCACAATATTCTGGTTTATAATACACAATTTTAAAATGAAATACAACAATATTACAGCTTATGATACGCCATTTTCAAACAAAATAATTGTTGGTTGCACAATGTTATGGCTTATACGTCATATAAAAAATCTGAAATATATACATATTTACAAGTTAAACTGCTTACATTGGTATTCTTTATCCTTTTAGCGGATCCCGAGGAGACTAACTATGAAAATTTAAAACAGTTTTTGGGGGTAGCCCACGTAGACTTCAAGCCTAAGCACTAACGTACCGTGGGTGTCTGAAAAGAAGGGAAATATAATCTATTAACACGGTATTTAGAGAATTGGACATTTGGAGGGGAAGGGAAAACATCTGCATGCAACTTGTTCCATAATCTGGAGACCCTGGTATGAGTGTATGAGAGAAGTGGGATGTTTTGTAGCTGGACAGTAAAGGGATGCATACGTAACGTGCCTCTTGTTGTTCTGTTATGAACAGTCAAGAGGGGATTATAGCGGCTAGTTCTTCAGAGCAAAATTCGTGGAAGTATCGGTAGAAGAGCGATAAATCCCCAACAACGCGGCAATCAGCGAGAGAAGGGAGTTTTCTTGTAAGGACTGAGTTATTAATGAGTCGAATGGCTCTATGTCGAATATAATCAAGGATGTTAAGTATCGAAGTTGATGCCGCTCCCCAGATGTGGGAACAGTGCTCTATAGGTTAGGTCTTATTTGGGAAACATAGAGAGTATGTAAGTTGGAAGGGAAGAAGTATTTTCTGGCTCGAAAGAGAAAAAAGCTTTTTAGCTGCTGATGTAGCCATTGAAGTAATGTATTTGTGTCAGCTGATATCATGTTCGAAAGCGATGCCAACAAAGTCGAATGTTTCATTGCTCTGTATGGGTTTGGCAATTTATGTGGATGGGATAGGGTGTTTCCGGACTTTTTGCGTGACAAGGAGCAAGAAGTTTTGGAGACGTTGAACTGAACAAGGTTCTTAGCACCTCAATCTAATTAATTGAAGATCTTGGGAAAGAGATATGTGCATAGATCTGCATCTATTATACAGTTCTCGATTCGAACCTTGTCTGGAAAAATGAATGTTGGGGTGAAGAGTACTAGCCAGCGTAACTATGGATGGGATTGGCCGTTGAAGAGAGAGTAGGTCATTAATTTGAAGGAGTTTTAATTTCTCCGGTAACTTAAACATCTAGTTCGCCAGTTCTGTTAAACTTAAAGTGGTTATTTATACGTCTATAATACTTTCCTTTACTTTTATCATTTATTTTTCTTGCTTCACCAATGAATTTTATATGGGTGAGATGTTACAAAAACAGAAATACTTTTATAAAAATAACACTTGCTTATTCTTAATATTTTGAACTTATTTTTTTTACAGTAAAACCCAATAACTTATTTGCAATGCAAAACTCATTTGTCTTATTATTGTGCTTGTCAATTCAAATACTTGATTTTAAGCTTACACCCACAATTTTATTGTCAAAATACACCACTTCTAAATGTTAATCAACCCCCTCGTACATTTTTGCATTAGGTATCAAAATGATTATTTAAAACAGAACGTTTAGTGGCAATGCAAGCTGATACAAAGATAATTGTTATTAAACATTCCCCAAACATTATATAGCAAGTAAGTAAGGTTTATGTTGCACAACACAGTGGTTTATGAAACGCCGGCGCTATAAAATGACATGAATGTTGCACAATATCCTGATTTATGATACACAATTTTAAAATGAAATAAGATATTCCACAATATTCTGGTTTATGATACACAATTTTAAAATGAAATAAGATATTGCACAATATTACGGCTTATGATACGCCATTTTCAAGCAAAATAATTATATGTTGCACAATGTTATGGCTTATACGTCATATAGAAAAAAATCCGAAATAGATATTTACAAGTTAAACCGCTTACATTGGAAGGTCCCAGTCAAAACAGTATTTATTAGTAATGCTTGTTTCGTTTGTCGTAAGTGTAAAAGCTTGCCTTGATAGAGTAATATTTGAATACTTTTTGAAATTCACAGACTAGTGCTATACTCGTCACCTCACTTAACCTAAATTTAATAATTTTAATAAAAATTTAAATCAGAAGAAGTGATATGTGTTTTGCAATAATAAAACAATCCTGAGGCATTTAATGATTTGCTAATCGAGGGACAAAAATCTGATTTCAATTGAATTTCAATGACGTCAGATGATTATATTGTCAATGAGCTAACGTCTGCCCTTTCCCAAGAGGGCAGTCGATTGGCTAACGCCTTCGTGTGCGATTAGCATTTTAGAGTCACGTGCTGTCTCGTCAGGGTCAGTTTATAGTAGATTTTTTTAAATGATTGTGGAGATGTATTATGACAAATGTTTTATCTCTGCGTGCTAAATTACTTGTAAAATAAAAAAGTCCTCAATAAATTAAAATAATCATTTAGTAAAAGTAAAATTCTATGAACAGTAAACATAATATTGTGACGTATGCAATGGCAGCAAATCCAAAATTTAGTTAAAAGGTCCATTACATCAGATTGGTAGCCAGTTTGCTGTCTATAATTGTTGAATTTAAATAGATAATAAGAATAATTTTGTGGCAATACTCTTGAAAACCAGACTATATTACCCGATTCGTTATCATCGAAAATATTGATGTCAGATCCAAATCTCTTGGGGATTACTCAAGAGAAAGAACGGGTTTAAATTGTCTATATCGTAGTTATCCATCTTTGCTTTCAAACTTGCCTAAACACTGATTTGGTCATATCAATCACCGTAAAGCTTTATGGCATGATTATTATATGAATAGGTTTCTTAATAAGAATATATACAAGGTGAGTTTTTAAAAGTACTACAAGGCGATATCTCGAAAACGGTTTAAAATTCTTTAATGGAATTTTGTTGAGTTAATAGGGAGGTAGGAGGACATATTTAAACATATTTTTGACATTTACCCATTCTCTCTATTTGGAGGGGTGTTGGGTAATTTTGGGATTTTAAATGAGATGATGTATTTTTGTTTATAAAACTCGAATCTACGTGAGAAACTACGTATATGTCTAATATTTTTTTGATTTGCTCTTTCGATTACGGAATTATGGTTAACTAAATTTTGATTGAATTTAAAAAATAAATAAATTTTACAAATAAATCAAGTTCACTTATGTCAGAATTATTATTCATTAGTAATGGTAGATGGTATGTTCACCATCCTCCCACTAGCAAAATCCATTGCGCTTGCACCAAGGAAAAGGTGCTGGTTTGAACAGGGTTGTTTAGAACAGGGGTGGTTTTAAACAACCCTGTTTAAATCCGCGTCTTGCGATAAAATTTCCGAAAGATTTGTTGGTAAAAGATTATTTTTAATTTTAAAAATAAAAACAAAAAAGTGAAAGAGAATAAAATTCTTTACATCCAACCATTTTAATTTTTTTAACATAAATTTGACTGGCGTATATTTATCTTCATTCAAAATTATTCTTATTGCTTTATTTTGTAACACTTGTAATGTATAAAAAAATTCTTCATTTGCAGTGTATAATATTGTTGAACTATAAAAAATGAGGTAAAATAATAGAATTATATACAGTCTTTTTAGAGAAAAATGATAAATTTGAACTTATTCTTTTTAAATAATTAATTTTGGTGGCTTTCTTTGGCACAATTTGATTATAATATCAGTAAATTTTAATTTTGAATCTATTATTACTCCCAAATATTTGAAAGTATTTACAATTTCTAATTTTTTACCCTCTATTTCAATATCAACATTTCTTGCATTATTTTTTGCTTGTATTAACATTGTTTTAAGAACATTTCATTTTAATGTATTCCATTTTAACCAATATTCTACATATTTTAAATCTTCTTTAATTTTAATACCATTATCTACATCATCATCTCGAGCATAAATCAGTATATCATCAGCGAACATTTGTATACTTGAATTTTTTAGAACTCTATTCATATCATTAATATACAATATAAATAGCAAATACCCTAATTTACTACCTTGCAGTTACTTGTTAGTACACGGTAGTTTTTGAGAAATTGTATTGCTTAATAAAATAATTGCACACAACTTACACTGTAGTTAAGAATCGAACTCTACGCAACTAATATAGTTATTTACATCCCAGATACAGGATTCCCTTATGCTCAGTATACTCAACTTAATATACACTCGATGATAAATTTTTAAATTAAATTTTTGTGCTCTTAAGTTTTGTCCGACGCTTGAATAATTGTTATCAAAAAGAACAAAAATATTGAATTTAAGAACTTAGCACAAAACAGCGACACATTGTTTAAATATCATCTGTCACGGTCACTTGTCGGCTTTCTAAACTGGAAAAAATTGTACCGAAAAGAACAAGAAATTAAATAAATTATCAAATATAATAATATAACAAGTGCATTGAAAATTATCGGCAATTTTTGGGAAAATCCGCATGAATGCGGTTTGAGCTAGAAAAAGCATGAGTGCACGTGATGCATGGATGCTTTTTCTTTCTCTAAACCGTATGTATGCACGCATTTAATGCACGCATTATGCTCGTGGGATATTTTCATGAACCAAATTTACACCCCGTATAGGTGAAGCTTCCACATCATTGTCAGAAAAAAAGTAGCTGCAGGCGAACCCTGTAACATCATAGAGATAGACATAGAGAGAAAATAAGATAGAAATAAATATTCCTTCTACCTCCAGTTCCTACTCACTACTTTTCTTTCCAAAACATCTCGGGTTAAATCGGCAGTAGAAAATAGCGTATTATTGAACCTAAAAACATGTCCCTCCTAGTGAAAATTTTAGGGCGTTTTAAATTTCGCTGTTTTGACATGTTTACTTCTAACCTGTGTTTTTGTTTTGTGAGCAATAATGAAAAATGTGTAATTTTTTCGTCATTTTCAAAATGGATCCTGTTTTTATAGTCCTTGTTCAGGAAGCACCAGAAGAACAATTCAAATAATAAAAATAATATAACTTTCCGCTGTTGGGGCGTAGTTTTAAATAAAAGATAAAAAAGATATAAAATTAACAATTCAAATTATCGACCAATTGGCACAGACCTAATTGTTGGAAATTCTTTGTTCAGAATTCATAAAAACAAACTTTTCATTTAATGATACTTAATCCTACCTCTGAGCTATCTGTACTATAATACAACAATTAATTTTTCACACGGTTTCATCAGTAGTATCACAGAAATTATTACTTACCCATATTTTTTAACGGGAAACCCCTTTAACGTTTTTATTATTATTAAAGAAAATGTAACCAATGTCATTATCATTATGAATGAACATGCAACTTCGAAAATTGCAAACGCAACAAAATCAAATCGCAATAATCGCATAACCTTAAAACCACGTAATACGAACAGTCAATCACATGGAAAAGAATAAAGAAAAACTTATAGAAAGAGTATGCTACAGACAGAGATAGAAAAATAGCAAGAGCTTAACCACTCTTTCTATCTTTACGATTTCCGACTGTTACGTCCGAATCCTTTCGAACCTAACCGATTGATCTTAAACAGTACCATTTTAAATCTTTTTTTGTATAAAGGCAAGAAATTCTCTTTCTCTTTAGTTATAGAATTCGCCGGCTGGTGTCATATATCACCCGAAATTAAATACTGATACATGCATCCATGGTAGCCAAATAACATTCGTCAAGAAACAAATAATTATGTCGCGTTTCGGCAGCATTTCGATGGAAAATATATCCAAAAATATCGAAAATCTAAGTTCAGTCAGTACCAAATGGTCAAAATCATCGATATGGTTGCAGTTCGAATTATTTTGCAATAAAAATAAAAAAAAAATATTTATTCACTTTTAGAGGAGGCAAGTTAGATCAGGAGAGTCGAAATGAGCAAAAAAATTATGCAATGGATGAAACCAATTCGAATGAGTCCCTTAAGGTGTCCAGATGAATGATGTATGATACTCTTTATAAAAATATCTTCTAATTTTTTTATTAATACTTTATTGCGGAAACGTATTTTTTTCATGTTTTTTCCGGTTTTTCCGTCATACCTCAGCTATTTATTAAAATAGCGGAACGCCGTTGGCACCAAAGATATTTTACACAATTTAACTACTGAGTACTTTTGTCTATGACCAATAGATTTGTCAGTATTTAGTAAATAAAAAACCGCCAAAAAAGTACGCTCGCGAGCGCGCAGCGGATGCGCAGCGGTATACTATCGCGAGTCATAACCAAACGCTTATAACTTTTAATCAATTAAAGATACTTGAATTAAAGGAAATTGCACGTATAAATAATCGCCAAGACAATTAATTAATCACATTTTAAAAGTATTTCGAATGTTTGAATTTCCGGTATTCTTGTTTAAGTGTGAACCACCCAAGCAAACCCAAGCAAACCGAAGCTTCAATACTATGAGAAATTTTCTGCACTGATGGATTATGCTATCCAAAAAACACGCACTTGTCGCGCAGGGTGATCGGTGATACTATATTTAATACACAGCTCTCATCTTTATTTAATCCAAACATAATAAATTAACTATTTATTACTCTAATTAAAAAATATTTGATTTCGAAGTTGTAAATATTCTTATTACCGACCCTGTAAAAATGCGAAAAGGAGAAAACCGAGGAGGAAAGTAAATGCCTTGAAAAACAGTTCAATATCCTTTACTTACTCTTATTTTTGTTCTTAGATCGGTAAAAACCTAAAACTCAGATGGAACAAAATAAAACAAACTTAGTTATAAACATATAATGGCGTCGCTCATGACTTCTATTGTTTTAGACATTTAACACGAACAACGCTTTAAAACTTAGGGGGGTAATTAAAAAGAAAGTTAATTTAATATGAGTCGTAATTTTATTTACTTAGTATTTCCCGAATCCACTACATAATTAAACAAAACCCTGCAAACAGGGAAAAGCAAACAGTTAGAACTAAGTTCAAGTTAATTGTCTCAAGGAAAAGCGGTTATATTGAATGCAAAATGTCAACAAATTGTTGTGCGCCTTTACCAGTGACGCTTTGCTCGAGTTGAGCTTATTTCGTTATTCTTAAATAAAGTAAAATGAAAAATGGTTTGTCAGATCAAGAAGAATGACTATTCGGCAAGTAAGGCTATTGAAAACAAATTTCCTGGCGTAAGTGTTAAGAAGTAATAGGGCTGGTGCCAGCTTTGGGGTACTCCAGTATTGATTGGATTGAAATTGTGAGTGTCCATGTACTATATGACGACTATTGTAAGACCAAAAAAAACCCTCAAAGTATGCCACGGAATCAGTCACGCATGTCTTGAATTATTATTACTTTTGAAAGGTAACATAAGTCAAAGGTATGGAAAGGTGAAAGAAACATAAAACTGTCAAGCTCTGAAGTTTTTATTTTTAAGAAAATTACATTATTGTCATAATCATTGCATAATACAGAATTAAAAAAAAACATATACAACAAAGAACCTAAATATTATAAATTTAAACTAAATGAGAGATGCGTTCACCTTCTACGAGTACTTCCAAGCATGCTCTCGTTCTTCTTTTTACATCATCAAAAACATTGGTGAGCACTTGGGGGAATTGTTAATCTCCTGAAATTTATTAGTAATTCTAGCCCGTCTCGTCTTCTAAATTTTCACAAGGGGTTTTGAAAATCGAGTTATTAATGTGTGGCCATAAAAGGAAGTCGCACGGCGTAAGATCGCAGGACCGTGGTGGCCACCTAACTAGCATATTATGACTAATGATTCCGTCTTCAAAAAATTCTTCCAAAATTTTATATTACCAAGAGGTACGTGAATTGGTGCGCCGTCCTGCTGGAATTAGCCTTGTTGCATCTCTTCATCGTCTAATGCGTTTGCAAAATTTTCTAAAAGTTTATTACGGTATCGCGCCGAATCGAGAGTCCCAAATCGGCCCAATTAACACTCTTTTCGGTATGGCCGCCCACACGCCAACTTTCTGTAAATACAGAGGCTTCTCTATAAAGAAATATGGATTTTCAGAACTCTACATTCTCATTTGTTGAGAATTTACTTAACCAGAGAGGTAAAACCATGCCTCGTTAGTAAAAAAGGTTTTTTCAAATAGGTTTTCATTACTATGCAAATTACCCATAAACCACTCAGACAATTGCATTTACTGCGGCTTGTCGTTTAGCAACAATTCTTGGACTGAGCTTAGACGGTAAGCGTGTATATGCTGGTCAGATTTCAGGATTTTATTACAGGTTCCATAGGATACACTTTTGTACTTGCTGGTTTAAACGCCGAATAGGTGTTCGTTCATTAAGAATTTGCCTCAATTCTTATACTTTTTGTGCAGTGCGAACTTTTGGTCTCCCTGTACCTTCCTTTCTATTCACACTTTCTAGTCAAAACCTGGCGGAACTGGTCGAACTCGACAACCAAGGGCATCAAATGCTGGTGACATAGCTGATGACATTCCGCCATCGCCACCTTCTCCACTTTCTTCAATGTATAATTCAGACGCTGACTCTCCTTTCGGACAGTGCGAAGTTCATAGGTGCACAGATGAAGTATTTAGCTCTGGCGAAAAATGCCAAAGACTTGTATGTTTGACTCATTTCGTTTCGGATCTGAAACATTGTTGTCAAAAAAAAAACCGGAAACTGCTAACTGCCGAAGACGAAGTTACAATAGAGAACAAATTAACACGTGATGTCGTTTCTGCTATCGAAAAAATCCATAACTATATGTGGAAATTCTGTTTGAAAATCCTGAATGGCGTCCCGTGTTAAATAAATCCACTGAACATCAACCCTTCTACGATTTCTAAATTAACTTTTGATCATAAAAGCTTTCTGTTCTGACGTGATTACCGTATTTAAAAAATATAAAAATAAAAACTTCAGATCTTATCAGTTTTATTTTTCATTCACCTATACCTTTTACCTATGTTATCTTTCAAGAATACCTATATATATATATATATATATATATATATATATATATATATATATATATATATATATATATATATATATATGTATACAGACCAGTGCCATTTTGGACTTTACCTTGAAGGACAAATTTATAAACTTGAGATCTATCTGCTGTGGATCTTTGAGTACTACATACGTATTATCTGTAGTGGATAGGTTTGTTTATTTTTTTGTAAGACAACCCACATAGACTTCAAGCCTAAGTACTAGCGTATCGTGTGCGTCTGAAGAGAAGGGAAATATAATCTATTGATACGGGGTTTAAAGGATTGGAAGTTGGGAGGGGAAGGGAGGACGCAGCAGGCAATTTGTTTCATAATCTGAAGTCCCTAGGTATGAATGAGCAAGAGAAGTCGGATGTGTGGTTGTGGCTCAAAAAATCGCATTAAATCATTCAGGACGGGGGCAGGGGATAGGGGGTCTAAGGTAATAGGCTATAAGGCTTACTGCGGCGGTGTTAAATGATTGAATGCGATTTTTTTAGTTTAGGTTGAAATTCTCATCCATACCCTAAAAGCATTGTATCCTTGAGCATTTAACTTCACAGGTTTTTTTTTTATTTTATTTCATTTCCTCTCATTTCACGCAGTCATCGAGCACTCAAACAAGTTTGTGGATACAGAATTTCAACTACTGTGTTTTTTCTGAGGCTAGAACGTGGTGATCATTCGACTTATCAAGTCGGTTGTTGGATACATTTTATAAACGTACCAAAAACTTTCGATTTCGTAACTTTCATACAGTTTGTACGTTTTGAATGCATTCACGCAAGTTTTTTCAAGTTTAAGTTTCAATCTTAACTTATATTCGTTATTCGCTGAGAACTACATACTTAAGTATTGATTTTCATCAATTCATCACACGCGCAGTATTTGTCGTGATGTAACCGAGTTATGTTTGAGTTATATAGCTTTGAATCAGCACGAAGCACCGTTTTTCGCCATTTTGATTCATTTCTTACGGTTAGAAAAAACTCTGACCTGATGGAGTAATTTTGATGTGAACGTCGTGTTCAGCAGCTCAAAATACATATGAGTAGGGGTCTAGTCTACCGAACATGAAACTTTTTTTTTGTGTGTCCGTGTTATTATTGTTATGGATCCTTATCTCTCGTCACATCGCACTTCCTATGTTGGGTGGCGGACCCTCTCTAACCGTGTCACTCTATGACATAGCAACGATATTAATGAAATAACAGTTTAAATGACACGGGCTGTTTAATTAAGCCTGGGATGACAGCTGTTATGTTAACACAATATATGTATGGTTTTAAGAGTTTTTGCTTATGCCAGTCTTGTTTTGATATTGTCTTGACAAGTTGTGTAAAAAAATATACATGGAAAAATGAAAGCCTTATATCTGAAATTTTAAATTATATAAATTAATATGCAATGCATTCCACTGACTCGCCAGTAAAGTAAATAAAAACGCTTAAATCAGTTACATTGTATAAGTATTTAATTTTGCAACAGTATTAATAACAACAGATGCAATATATAATAGTAAAAATATCAGCACAAGCTGCAAAAACAAATTCAATTAAAAATATTGGAATTTTGATTCTGGGGGTTAATTTCGGGGGGTAAATTGGACAATGGAAAAAAATTTCAAGGGCATCATGTATGGTGTCAAATAAAAGCTTATTGAAGCACGAATTCAACAATATATATATATATATATATATATATATATATATATATATATATATATATATATATATACAGGGTGATTCACGGTCGATGGTAGGTTAGACGTTTATGGAGAACGGAACGCGGGATTTTTTTGAAAATTTGGCAACGTGGGTAATTAGCTATGCTCTGTCCATCTAAAATATTTTCAGCATTGCGACGTTGCCGCTTCTATCAAAAAGTCCTAGCAACTTTATTTTTTTAAATGGAACACCCCATATATTAATAAATTTTTAGAATCGCTCTTTTATTACAATACTTTTTTGTTAATATTACCCTATACCTATCTCTATCGGTTTTCGAGATAAAAATTAGTTTGTGTTAAATATGGTCCAAAACATGGCCCTAATTACACGTAAGTAAATTAGTGCTCTCAATTCATGGAAAGTTGATATTTTGGCGGTAGTTTAGACAGACCCGATGTATTTATTTTTCACCATGAAATCGACTCCATATCATACAGGGCGTGCTAAGATTACTATTATTTCCGTTGTTCATAAAAGGGGTCAAATGTTCGTTTTTTTAAATGAAACCCCCTGTATATTAATCAATAAATTGAAAGACGAAGAAAAACGCTTTAAGATGGTACATCATATTCCTATACCTAAATCATCAAGTTTTCTTAATAAAAGCGCATTTTTGTGAAAAAAAAAATAAAGACTTTAATTTTAAGTAACCATGGATATCAAACATCAAAATATCAAACTTACGACATTTTGACGACTGTGTTTAAAAAAATCTCCCAAAATGAACGCAGATAATCATTATTCAAACGAAGTTCTTATGAAATTATTTATTTTACACGGACAATGTGATCAAATCATTGCCAGAACTTGCAGAAAATTTAACCAAATGTATCCTGAATTGACACAAATGAACGAAAGGAAGTTTGTAAGATTACAAAATAATTTCATTAACTATGGCTCAAATTTAAAAGCGCCTCTAACATTACCAAAACCTGTTACTTCAAATGAAGATAATATTGTCAACGTTTTGGCATATTTTTATGCATATCCAGAGGCTTCCATTCGTAGTGCAGAAAAAGATTTGGGTGTATCATATGCTTCAATACAACGAATTTTGGGAAATCACGAAATGCATCCGTTTAAATTTACTAAAGTGCAAGCCCTCAAAGCAGAAGACTTTGAACGTAGAGTGCATTTTTGCGAAACCCTTTTAATACGTATACAAGAGGATCCGGAGTTTTTGTCAAAAATCATTTGGAGCGACGAAGCAAAATTTACAAGGGATGGGATTTTTAATAGAAGAAATAAGCATTTTTGGGCTGATCATAATCCTCACGTGACAAAAGAAATGGGATTTCAAGAAAAATTTGACCTAAATGTTTTTTGTATTTTAAAAAAGCACAAAATTAGCTTTTTTATTTATGATGCCACTTTAAATGCTGAGAGATATCTCGAAATACTAAGGACGACTGTTACCGATTTCGTCGAAAATTTATCTTTAGAGGATTATAGGAATTCGTGGTTTCAACTGGACGGAGCGCCAGCTCATTGCACCCAGGAAGTTTCCAGGGTACTTTATGAAATATTTGACGATCGTTGGTTTAGGCGCTTAGGGCCGTGGGATTGGCCACCGAGATCCCCCGATCTCACGCCGCTTGACTTTTATTTATGGGGTGTTTTAAAAGAAAGAGTGTACAGTACTCCAGTGCCTACCAAAGAAGAACTGCGACGGCGAATAGTTCGGTGTATTGAAGATCTGGATCCCCATGAAATTGAAAAAGCAACTACGAGTCGCGTACAAAAGCACATACTAAAATGTTTAGAATGTAATGGACAACATTTCCAGCATTTATTGTAAAAATTTCTTATTTTGTTTACAGTTTTGTTTTTTGAACCTTCCTAATTTTGTTATTTAATTTATTTTCACATGTTAATGAAATTATTTTGTAATCTTACAAACTTCCTTTCGTTCATTTGTGTCAATTCAGGATACATTTGGTTAAATTTTCTGCAAGTTCTGGCAATGATTTGATCACATTGTCCGTGTAAAATAAATAATTTCATAAGAACTTCGTTTGAATAATGATTATCTGCGTTCATTTTGGGAGATTTTTTTAAACACAGTCGTCAAAATGTCGTAAGTTTGATATTTTGATGTTTGATATCCATGGTTACTTAAAATTAAAGTCTTTATTTTTTTTTTCACAAAAAAGCGCTTTTATTAAGAAAACTTGATGATTTAGGTATAGGAATATGATGTACCATCTTAAAGCGTTTTTCTTCGTCTTTCAATTTATTGATTAATATACAGGGGGTTTCATTTAAAAAAACGAACATTTGACCCCTTTTATGAACAACGGAAATAATAGTAATCTTAGCACGCCCTGTATGATATGGAGTCGATTTCATGGTGAAAAATAAATACATCGGGTCTGTCTAAACTACCGCCAAAATATCAACTTTCCATGAATTGAGAGCACTAATTTACTTACGTGTAATTAGGGCCATGTTTTGGACCATATTTAACACAAACTAATTTTTATCTCGAAAACCGATAGAGATAGGTATAGGGTAATATTAACAAAAAAGTATTGTAATAAAAGAGCGATTCTAAAAATTTATTAATATATGGGGTGTTCCATTTAAAAAAATAAAGTTGCTAGGACTTTTTGATAGAAGCGGCAACGTCGCAATGCTGAAAATATTTTAGATGGACAGAGCATAGCTAATTACCCACGTTGCCAAATTTTCAAAAAAATCCCGCGTTCCGTTCTCCATAAACGTCTAACCTACCATCGACCGTGAATCACCCTGTATATATATATATATATATATGATAACACTCTCTAAACCAACTTTGTGTAGTTGAAAATTATATTTCAAAAGTAATTTTTAATAAAAAAAAGAGATTTCCAACCAAACTGCTTTATTCTGAAAAAATATTTAATGTCCGTTCTTTGTATATATTGTTTACCTGTGTTTATGTTCATAAAAAAAAACCAAACTAAGAAATTATGTAAATCATTCCTTCGAAACACGAAGCAGAATTAATAAAAACTTAAAAATACCACTTAGAAATAGAAATATAAATAATAGATTTATAGGTTACTTAGGTCCTAAATTTTATAATATTATTCCAGCAAAGATAAAAACAATAAAAAACGTCAAAACTTAAAGTCAAAATTGTCGTAACTTTATTTTTTTAAACTTAAACAAATTTTCATTTTTTCTTACTAACTAAAATAATATAAGTAGGTTAAATAGTATTAGTTGTTAGTTTAAGTGTATCCTTCCAACATTGTATAAGGTTCAGTATTTTAAATTTGATAAACTTTACTACCTAGAATTAGTGCACAGTATTGACTTACCTAGGTGCACAGTATAAAAGCACATGAGTTTATATGACATACAACTTAGAATTAAAACAAATATATAATAAATTTTGTAAACTTTTCAGTAATATATTTTATTACTATTATTATTATTATTATTATTATTATTATTATTATTATTATTATTATTATTATTATTTTCACGCATTTTTAACATTTTTGAGAAAATCGCTTAAAAATTGCTGTCCCCACCCTTATCACCAAAAGGATCGCTCAGAAAAATCTGAAAAAATCATGAATATTGATAATTAGATGTAGATTGAGGAAAAATTGCCAAACAGTTGAATTTTGATTCTGGGGGTTAATTTCAGGGGGTAAATAGGAAAACCAAAAAAAAAATTTTTTTTCACGGGCATCGTGTAGGATGCCAAGTGAAAGCTTATCCAAGCACGAATTCAACAATATATTTATATGATTTATGATGCATTTTTTTTATGAATTTTTGTAATAGTTTTTGGAAAACACGCTTAAAAATTACAGTCCCCCACCTCTATCACCAAGAGGATCGCTCAGAAAAATTTGAAAAAAATCATCAACATAGAGAATTAGGTGTAGATTCAGGGAAAATTATCAGGATTGAAAAATTCAAGCGCGATCTATTGTTATGAACAATTTAATTATTTATTTCCTTATAACTGCTGGACCATTGGTTTTAAAGAAAAAGTTTTTTCGACGAAAAATATTCTTTCGATGTAGGAAACAATTTTTGTCCTTACATGTTTCTCAAAATTTTTAATTTGGCTCAGTCGAAGCGCTCTCCACTCATTTCCGCGCATACGCGATGTGATACGGCGTTGGTGCCATCGCACGATGATCAGTTTCCTTTCTTTAGAAGGACAAAACTATTATTCGCTTCATTGTAGTATTACGTGAATTTTATTAGCCTTGTGTACTAAAAACTTTAGCAAAATGTGACTATTTATACAATTGCACGCCCAAAATTTCAAAAATCGATAAACTTTTTATTAGGTAATATTTATTATTATTATAAAAATCTTTAAAAAAACATTAAAAAAAAGTAAGAGGAAGTACAATTGGCTGTGAAGCTTTTTGTAAAACTCAAGCGGTAGTCCGTTTCTGTATAAGCGATTAAAATTTAGGTATTGTAACTTTGGGGCATTCTCTAGGTAACAGAATGTGTCTAATTTATAGCTGAAAGCACAAACCTATAACACAGAACTATAATAGTAACCTTCTACACACAGTGCTATCGGCTGAACAGTCCACGACTAATTAAGCACTGTACGGTAATATTGGTATTTATGACCTTGATCGCCTCAAATGTGTTGAGTTTAGCCCAGTTGCTTTTGTCATTTACCAATACCTGCTTCATCAGATTTACAAAAAGGTGTAAGATTTAGTAATGGTTTTAATAAAGATCTTCTATACCGAATCCATTTACTTTTGAGAATGATGACAGAAACCCATTTTACAACGAAGAGATCAATTATGTCTCTCTCTCATGTTCTTTCTCTTATCATTTTTTTCTCTCTCGTCTTCTTTCTCTCTCATACTCGTAAAATTTTTACAGCTGGTAGAAAGTTAGGTTATGTGAAAGCTTAATATGACATATTATTTGAAGCCTGACCCATGATATAAGTTGTTTTTGCAGTGTAAAAATCTACTTAAACAGTTTATATAAAGTATTAGCAGCTTGAATTCCTGTGTTCCATGAATCTGAGACTGACTAACAACTGTTGAATTATTACGCAAGGTACATATTTGTTCTCCTTTACATTACTTGGACCTGGCGTAATGGGAATGAGTAACAGGAACACTGACCCGATATAAACTTGAGAATAGTGGGCATTGCAGAAGACTTCTTTAGTTATTGAGAAAGTAGTGAGAATTGCGCCCTAGAAGCGTTTGGTTTCAGTTTAAAGCAGAAGTCACAGTGCCATTGCAAAGTGTATCTATCCTTCTGGAACTAAGACTCAACATTTACAGTTAAAAATTGTGAAACTACTTGGTATATTCGATTAAACAATTTTTATCGCGTCTTTAACTTACACAAACATCACTGTTCGCAGGTAGGCTATATTATAGATCCATTTTCATTATATATCGGAGAATAGGGAATATTTTTTAACCTTATTATAAATTGTTTATCCTAATAAAAATATTTACTCATTTTTGAAATTTTTCCTTTGATTTATTTAAATACTTTTCCTCTGATCCTTTTATTGCAAATTGTTGGTTAGAGGTAGTATTGTTATTTGGGTAGGAAACAATTTTAAATGCTATAAAATAATAAGGTTAATGTGGCTATGCTGACACTGTTTTTGTTTAACAAAAACGAGATTTTTGCAAATGCTGTTTGTGTTCAGTAAAAACAAAGGTCTTTTGCTATAATATCATAAAACTTACGTAAGTATTTTGTCAGGTTAGAAATTTATTTTTTATGACAACTCCGATTAAACTTTTACTATAGGCAACCAGAAATACAAAAACAACATCGTTTTTATTTGTCTTTTACTAATGCCCCTTTTGCTAACAAGGATAGAAAGAAACCGGATTCCGCTGGGATTTTATCAGGAAAAAAAGAATTTTGCGATGACTAAACTTTCGAAGTATATAACCAGCTATACTTCCACAAGCAAAGAATGTAGGATACAAATTTGAACAAATCCTTTTTTTATTTGTCTTTGTCTAATGCACTTTCGCCAACACGGATAGAAAGAAATCTGATTCCTCCGTGATTAGCAGGAAAGAAAAGACGAATATTGTGATCACTAAAATATGTTCTGGTGTAAACGGTCCATGGAATTGACCAATAGGGTTAATTCTTGTTCAATTGTTTTTTCTGTCATCATTCTCAAAAGTAAATGGATACGGTATAGTTGATCAGTTAGGTTTCGACAGGTATTTTTCGTGTCATTGTTAATAAGAAGTCATTAAAAAACTTATGAGTTATTGTAATATTTTAGCGATTTGCTTGGTTTCCAAATTTTCGTCATGAAACGCGGTGCTAGATTGAATTTAGTTCTATTATTGTGGAAAGTATGTTCTAAAATTTCCCTTTATAAAATTTCAAGAAAAGTCAGAGTCAAATTCATAGTGTAAAAGTTAGTTGTATTATTCTTAACTTGTCAGTTAAAAACTTTGAATTGTCAAATTTGACCGGTCCAGCGTTGGAAAATCGTTTAACTTTATAAAGATTGTTATTAGTTGCCACCATGCTACCTGCAAAATGTTTGGCAATAAAAAAGAACAGTTTATACTATCACACATTTAGTTTATTTTTGTGAATAAAGCAGTACGTAAACTAAAAGCTGTTTCTTTACATTCATTAATTGAAAATCTTGATTGGGTGCTAATGATTTCCAACTACTTTTTCTTTTTTTTAAGAGGAAAATTAAAAATCTCTACACGTCCGGAAATGTTTTTACCTGTCAGGAACCTATTTTAAAATTGTTAAAGGGTGAAAATTTGTAAAATGCTAATAATTATACATAAAAGGCAAAGTTGTTAGTTTGTGGAAACGTATTTAGCTCAAAGTCGGTTTTAATTTTTGTGCTGCATAATTTTACTTTTATAAATTTTTAATAGAGAAATGCAGATAAGGAGCCATTAAAATATTTCACACTTATTGGTGTTGATGCACGGAAGTACGAAAAAAATAAGAGTGCCTCTTATTTTATCTTATAGTAGAGTATATCGATCGCTGATAAAAAAATAACATAAAGAAAGTGACAGAACGGGATCATGTGTGTAACAAACGTATGTCTCAAGACAATAAAATTGTAAAAAATATTTACCTATAATAATACCTATAGTTTATTCCGACGTAGGTGTATGATACAAAATATCACAATTAACAGGTAGTGTAGCGTTTTTGATTAATGATTAAAAATTGTCAGGGTTGAAAATTTTAGCGCTATCAATTCCTATAAATAATTTAATTGTTTCATTGTTTCTTTCTTTATAACTGCTGAACCATCGCCTTTAGAGAAAAAGTTTTTTGACAAAAAATATTTCTCACTATGCCGATGTAAGGAGCAACTTTTTTCCTTACACATTTTTTAAAAATTTTATGTAGCTCAGTTGATACGCTCCGCACTCAGCTCCGCACATACACGATGTGATACGGCGTTAGTACCGTGCGGCAAATGGACGGAGATCGGTCGGCCGACGTTTTCTCAGGTTAAGTGGGGGGCTGATGGCACGGAATACTAATTGTGAAAGTACCTATAGCTTGCACTTAACCAAATTTTTTTATCTTAACCTTGAGAATCAACAAAATTTTAAATTTTGCAAATTTTGTCCAATAATCAAAATAGTCTGCCTCTTGTCATAAGACTCCATTATTACCTAACTTGAGCAAAGATCTCTATAATACAGTCTCGGCTTCTCATAAAAAAAGAATTCCTTTTACAAAAAGGGTATTTTCAAACATGTTTAGCTGAATACAAAGTAAATCTAAAAAGACTTGAATAAGCCACCAATTTATTAAATGAGTTTGCCTTGCGGATTTTTAAGAAAAGTTCTTTT
Source organism: Philopedon plagiatum (assembly GCA_963971165.1). Classification (NCBI taxonomy): domain Eukaryota; kingdom Metazoa; phylum Arthropoda; class Insecta; order Coleoptera; family Curculionidae; genus Philopedon; species Philopedon plagiatum. The sequence continues at coordinate 18,732,886 of OZ020194.1, read as the reverse complement.
TGTCAATTTTTTACTGCAGAATAAATATACTTTTACTTAGTACCGAGCCCTACTTTTAATACACAGCGTAACAGTGAAAATTGTCATTTCATGAGAACAATATAAAAGATATAGTACATTGTTGTTAAGTAATTTTTTTAATGTTAAATAATATAAAAAGTAATGCGAATCCCTGAGGTGTCAGTACTTTACGTTTGCGCTATTTCGTAAATTTTTAAGTACTTCTTTCTTGTTACTATTGGACTTATTACGATTCTGATACAGGCTAATTTTATTTTTAGGTATGCACCAATTTCTCATAGTACACTTCTATAAACTCATTAATAAAATAGTTACATTTGTTCCAAATTTGTTGCATCACTCTTTTGGCACGTAGCGAGGCTTACAGTGGCGGCTCATAGTCATTAGTAACATTGAAGCAAAACAATAACATGAGGTGAAAAGCGCCACTGAAAAAATTGTTACGGTGCATTCACCATTTTGTAATAACTTATTGTTTTTAGTATTATATATTATTAAATAAAATGAAAACACAAACGGGATTATAATGCGGAAACATTCTGCACATGTCAATTGAAAAATATAATCGCGAGAAGTCGACGTTGCTCTAAAAAAAGAATTTAACTGAGCAATGCGAGGTCGCAGTATTAAACTAACTCAAATTTCTGCTTCATGGCGGGGTGAATGACCTCTTCCACACGACTCGAACACCGACGCTCCAGACGAACAAGGATTCGATCGGGCGTACCGAGCAAGCAAATTCACAGTAGCTGTTCATTCACATAGTGTGGCCCGAGAAGACCAACGAGAAGCGACAATATCCGCAAATCCTTTGTTCTTTCGTGTTCACGAATATTTACGAATATTTAACGATAATCAGGTCCGGTACACTGAGGAGAATGCTGCGACCGCGTAAAAATTACTTGTACCTACACTGAGAAACTAAATTATATTTTATACGAAATTGTAAGAAATTAATCTGATTTAAATTTTAATGTATATTCCTTGCACAATTTGATCTAAATGTTATTATACAGGGTGCTGATATAGTCTGAAACAATGAAAATATCTGGATAACGATTCACTTTCGGATAAAATGCTCAAACCTCTAAATTGCATCGTTTTTTTCTGGCGCTCTCTTAGTAAATGGGTCTTTTCATATTGATATCAAAAATATTAGACTGTTTATAATTTTTTGTCTCGGATTTTAAACATTTTTACGTTTAGGGCATATAGAAGAGATTTTGCGCCTGTCTGTCAGTCGGTCTATCTGTAGACAAATCCTTGGAAGGCGCTCAGCTCAAGAACTGTTGGATCGATTTTAATAAAATTTGGTAGAAAGATTAGTACTGCCGAGTGGATGGTCCTGTTGTTATATTAATAATTTTTTCTTTCCAATTGAATTCTAAACTTATAAAAATTTTAAAGAAACAGAATAAATTAAAGTACTACCTAAAATAGGTACTACCTGGGTCTAAATCGGAAAGAAATCATAAGCAGGTACCAGTATAACTTATTTTTATACCTAAAAAACCATAATTTCTAATAAATAAGAAGGAAGAAGGCACTATAATAATCAAAATATGCATGGGGAGAAAATTTCAATAATAATATTTAATAATAGAATAAACCCCATATTTTTTTTTGTTTACACCTTTCTGAATATTTTAGCTACTTTGTTATAACAATTTAAATTATAGTCAGCTATAGCAAAGCCTAAGATTTTACAAAATATTAAATATAATGATTTTTTCATCCCTACTGAATCCCTAACTTATACACATTTTAAAGAAAATGAACCAATTGAAATTAAATATTTAATGTAATTGCCTAAAATAGGTACTACCGGGGTCTAAATAAAATACAATTGTACCTTATTTTTATACCTAAACAACCATAATCTGTAATGAACAAAAGAAGACAGTATAATAATAAAAATATCCGTTAGGAAACATCCCAATAATATTTAACAATAGAAAATAACAAACTTAAGTAAATAAGCTATAACAAACAATTACTTAGGGATAATTAAATGCATATTGTGTTTACTAGAGACTAGAGACACAAGAATACTTAACTAAGTAAGCTAGCGATCCATCAGTAAAGGGACCAGATCTTGTGGCTGCCAAAACTCATCTCTTTAATTTTTAGTACTGTTTCAAATTTTTAATTTCAACTATAATACACTTTAATGCGGGACGGAATCCGGCCAACCAGGACATTTTTGGGACGTTGTAAATGCGGGAAGGCTTGTCTGAAAACTGACCGTCCGGCAAAATCTGTAACGAATGGTCACGTTACCCATCACCCAAACTTGTAATTTTTTAATTTAATATGATTAGATTTTTAAAACATGTTTGGGTAAAATGATGTTTAAAAAAATTAGAACGATATGGATTTTAATGCAGGTTGTCTGAAAGTTTAATTAATTAACCCTAAGTTTGCATTTTTCTGTGAGGCATGATTCGTTGTATGTCCAAAACGCTACAAGATTTTAAATTTTAAAAAAGATATTGGACCTAAATCCTATAGGTACCAAAAATTAGTTAAAATAAAATTTAAAACAATATTGTAAACAGCTACGCTTTACCCTGGGGTGCTAAGTCTCAACCCAGCGTTTTCGGTCCCATAAAATGGAAATGTATTTTATCAATATGTTCCTTTTTTTGTCATTATCAATGGACATAAATCTGGTGTCAGTGTTGTTTAGATAGTATAATGAGTGTTAAAAATTCTACTACTTAAGCATTCTAGAGAAGGAAAAATTGTTCCTGCTTTAGACTAGAAAAAGTGAGTTTGTCTTTTAAATGCTAAAATGTTAGAAAAAATAATATTGGGCCTGGTAATTTTAATTTAAAATCTGTTTTTGGCCCTAGAAATAATTCTGTTTTATACAAATAACGCAAAACTTAGGATATGAAGCTATGCCTATATTTTAACAATTACTTAAGAGCAAATATTTCAGAAAGCTTATTTAACTATAAAATATATTCCTCACAGGATTTTTTAAAATATTTTTTGTGTCAGACAGTTGTATCCGAGATAAGATTTTACCAAAAAGTGCCTTTTTGGGGGAAAGTAATTTGGTACATGTTATAATAAAAAAATGCAAATTTGGTTAATGGAAATATAGTAAACATTTACCTTACTTCTTTAGAAAAGCTTCTGCAACCAAAAGACATAGATATAGCACAATTTTCTTAACCATGTTTTTCCCAGATAATTGTAGTGAAAATGAACTTTCTGGGGGCTAAAATAATCTCATTTGCCAAGAAAATTACAAACTTGGATCATGGGGCTATGGTAAACAATTACTGTAAGTACTGCTTTTATATATTTTAAGAAAAAAAATACGAAAATTAACATTTCAAAATACGTAAACACTATTTATATTGAAAAGGTGTATATGTACTTACGGTTCAAGAACCTTGGGGAATGTAAACATACTTATTTTTTGTCCTCCTTGGGTACTGCATCCGCGAAAGGCACAACAATTTCCAGGCATATTTTTGCACGACACAAGATAGAAAACTAAACAGTTAAAAACTTTAATAACACAGACAACAGCACTGTCAACATAAGTTAGACATCGACTCCCGGACTACCCGATCGGGTCGAAGCTTTGCCAATAATCAGGTTTTACCCCCACTACATTTTTTTTGACGGGAAGCCGATTGTCGCTTCTCGTTGATCGGTCTTCTCGGGTGTGGCGGCGCGCGGCCCGACTGAACGACAGGGTTGAAGCGTGGATTTTAAAGGCATCTTGTTATAATAAATTGTGAAATGTGAATATAAATAAGCTGCAATTATTAATAATCATAATACTATAGGAGAAAATTTAATGAAATGATTGAGTTTACTGTTTAGTATTGTTACTACAATATTTTAGGTGAAAGTTTGCTTCACCCGGCGAGCCGCCAGACTCTGATATTAGTGATTGAAATCGGATATAAAACACAAATGACCTCGAAATATTCGTGACGAAATTCTTACAGTTTCTCTAACACTAGAACGGTCTAATTTGACAACCAAAATTTTTAAACTGACGTGAGAAGTGAAGTGTGAGAATAAGAAAGCTAAATTTTATACTATGAATTTGTCTCTGAGTTTTTTCGCAAACTAATGACGAGAGGGGCAATTTTACTACGTGCTTTCCATAATAATAGAACTAAATTCATCTTAGCAACACGTTGCAAGATAAAAAAATTATTTGAAACCCAAGGAGATCGCTGAAATATTAGAATAACTGAGAATGACGACTTATTAACAATGACAGGATAAAAACCTGTCAAATCCTAATTAAACCTTAACCATACTAAATCTTAAACATTTTTAATCCATCTGAACGTGAAGGTTTTGACACCGCTGCAGCGCCGCTCTCTCTTAGTCTGTTTAGGACACATTGTTTCTGATATTCTCGATATATTGTTCTTAGACTTTAAAACTTTAAGCTGTCGGGATAAAACGGGGCTAGCAAACTTGTTAATTGAAAACATAGCAGCATCTGGAAAAGACAGTCTATATTCTAATAAATATGTGTTTAATACACAGTGCGTCCATGAAATGTCAACCCTGTGGTAACTTTTCGAAAATTGGGTCTGGAGAATTACTATTTTTAAGCAAAAAATTATGTCTGTCCTAGTTATTGTAGAGGTTGCCGTTTACGATTAAATTAAGTAGAGGCAAATGAGGTCAGTTTGGAGTAAAAATAAAAAAGTTTACTTTTATTTATTTTGATTTTTCTGGTTAATTTATGGATTACTAAAACCATCCGTATTTGTTATTGAATTGATGCAGCCTTTACTTGATGAAGATCCATTATAAAACTATTTAGAAATAACAACAAACGTGTTTAAATCTTCACAAAATTTTTATTCTTAGACCATAACAATTGTTTCGACACACAGTGTCTTCGTCGGGTAGTTGGTATAAAAAAACTGTTCTTATTACATGTATTAAATACTCAACAAATTTTACCTAAATTTTTACAACCTTGTGATTATGTTTACAATACCATTAGAATTAGGTAAAGTCCTTTAATTGTACAATTTTAAGTTATAGAATGTAAAATACCGTTTTATTGCTGGTGGAATTTCCAACAAATTATAAATTTAACAATGAAGAACTATTCAAGTCCAGCTGGTCATTTAATAATATGTTTAATTTTTTACATTTATTTATTTCCATACTTTCTAAAAAAATAAGTTTTACAGATTTGCTTTCTAACTGTAAATTTTCACAATTATCAGCAAAACTATGTTGTTCATTATTCAAATGTAGAGCGTATGGGAATTATTAATCTTTTTGGAATAACTAGTTTTGTGTTATTTAAGTCTTCTTGGGCAACTGCCACATTTAAGTTCATATACACCACACTATTGTTCTTTTTTAATTTTACTTTTGTTGTTTTTCATTAAATTAATTAAATCATTAATAAAATAATAAAACAAATAATATAATAATAAATAATAAAAAATGTTGTTGTACATTCTATAACGGAATATTGTAAAATTTAAGGACTTTACCTAATCCTAATGGTATTGTAAACATAATCACCAGGTTGTAAAAATTTAGATAAAATTTGTTGAGTATTTAATACATGTAATAAGAACAGTTTTTAGTTTATACCAACCATCCGATGAAGACACTGTGTGTCGAAACAATTATCTTGATTTAAGAATAAACATTTAGTGAAGATTTAAACACGTTTCTTGTTATTTTTAAATACCCGTATTTGTACCAAACCTGTGACGCATCTCGGTGACATTCCCGGCATATGTATAAGTAACGAATAGAGAAACTAATTTTGTATAGCTAACCGAAACCCCAATCGTATATGTCACACTGCTTATTATATTCCGTGTCCTACGCGCGAGAAGTTTTGGGTCGAAATTAGTAAAGCATCTATATTAACCAAGACCGCAAGCTTACTTATCAAATCTAGGAAAACCTGTAAAAACGGGTAATAAATTTATAAAATCTATAACAGAAAGGTCTAATGTAACTAATGCACGAATAGCTCAATATCTGTTCAATATTTTTTGCATTTCTGTGTGTGCCATGTTTCAAACAAGCGAAGCTACGGATAACAGTTGTGACATATCTAACTAGCCTTAACGCTCAGGAAACTCTTCACTATTCATCAGTGAAGGAACTTTTTGTTTAACTGCTTTGTGTAATCATCTTTGTGGATACCACTTTTTGCGATAAAAGGAAGCCTATCCTTGTTTAATTCCAAATACTAATCTAAACTAAATTTCAGCCAAATGCGTAAAGCCGTTTAAGCATGAGAATTTTAAATTTTAAGGGCCAATCTTTGTAACACACGCTATATATTACTCATATGGATAAAAATAGCCTATGTTATATTTCAAATCGTATGAATTTAATACGTATAAATCTAAAAGACTTTGTTTTTAATACACCAGGTGGTGAAATTTTTTTCAAGGCTTTTCCTAAACATTCGAGAAAGAGCAAATTAGTATCAAGTTGAAACTTGGTGGCAATTTTTGATGCTTTTACCAGTGGCGTGCACATGGGTAACGCCCGAGGTTTAGTTAAAATATATATACCTATATATATATATATATATATATATATATATATATATATATATATATATATATATATATATATATATATATATATATATATATATATATAAAGGGGGAAAAATTTTGGCTAATCGGACAAACCCAGTAAGTTGCGTTCTTGCATTAAAGTACGGGGAGTCCAAGATCTTATGGATAACCCCGGGCCGGTAGACAGTTAGCTTTCGTCCTTATTAGGACTCATCAGACTGACTTAACCCTTTGGCACCTTTCCACACATAGAACCCTCGCATATTATGTCGTCCGCTTTGGATAAAAACGGTACACAATACACGTGAGCGCCATTTATGGGAAGTCACTGAAATGCAAGAACAGATCTTACTAGAGTAAAGCTGCTACTGTAGGCAACCAGTAAAACAACAATACGTACGGTAACATGACTCCCGGTACCCGGTACCGATTTTGAGCATCACTCCAGCTATCCACAATTTTGCGGTTTATACTATGAGTCGCACACTCAGTCCCACCGAGAGCCGTGCAACTCCGTCTAAAAAGCCATAGAATAAGAATAAGAAAAAAGGGATTTAGCGTCCGTCATATATAAGAAGGGGGAAAATTTTTGGCTAATCGGACAAAACCAGTAAGTTGCGTTCTTGCGTTAAAGTATGGGGCGTCCAAGATCTTATGGATAACCCCGGGCCGGTAGACAGTTAGCTTTCGTCCTTATTAGGACTCATCAGACTGACTTAACCCTTTGGCACCTTTCCACACATAGAACCCTCGCATATTATGTCGTCCGCTTTGGATAAAGACGGTACACAATACACGTGAGCGCCATCTATGGGAAGTCACTGAAATGCAAGGACAGATCTTACTAGAGTAAAGCTGCTACTGTAGGCAACCAGTAAAACAATAATACACACGGAAACATGACTCCCGGTACCCGGTACCGATTTTGAGCATCACTCCAGCTATCCACAATTTTGCGGTTTATACTATGAGTCGCACACTCAGTCCCACCGAGAGCCGTGCAACTCCGTCTAAAAAGACATAGAATAAGAATAAGAGAAAAGGGATTTAGCGTCCGTCATATATAAAAAGGGGGAAAAATTTTGGCTAATCGGACAAAACCAGTAAGTAGCGTTCTTGCATTAAAGTACGGGGAGTCCAAGATCTTATGGATAAGCCCGGGCCGGTAGACAGTTAGCTTTCGTCCTTATTAGGACTCATCAGACTGACTTAACCCTTTGGCACCTTTCCACACATAGAACCCTCGCATATTATGTCGTCCGCTTTGAATAAAGACGGTACACAATACACGTGAGCGCCATCTATGGGAAGTCACTGAAATGCAAGAACAGATCTTACTAGAAACCGCAAAATTGTGGATAGCTGGAGTGATGCTCAAAATCGGTACCGGGTACCGGGAGTCATGTTTCCGTACGTATTATTGTTTTACTGGTTGCCTACAGTAGCAGCTTTACTCTAGTAAGATCTGTTCTTGCATTTCAGTGACTTCCCATAGATGGCGCTCACGTGTATTGTGTACCGTCTTTATCGAAAGCGGACGACATAATATGCGAGGGTTCTATGTGTGGAAAGGTACCAAAGGGTTAAGTCAGTCTGATGAGTCCTAATAAGGACGAAAGCTAACTGTCTACCGGCCCGGGGTTATCCATAAGATCTTGGACTCCCCGTACTTTAATGCAAGAACGCAGCTTACTGGTTTTGTCCGATTAGCCAAAAATTTTCCCCCTTTTTATATATGACGGACGCTAAATCCCTTTTTCTTATATATATATATATATATATATATATATATATATATATATATATATATATATATATATATATATATATATATATATATAACTACTACGCCACTTTTTTTTCAATCTTATAGGATTTACGATTTACCAAATAATACTACACAAAAATCGTATCTTGCATTTTGTCGCTCAGATTAGCCGTTTTCGATAAAAATGAAAAAATGTAAAGTCCATGTGTTGAAAATAACAAAAAAGTAACATAGCCATGGAAACAAGTTCACTTCTTTAATCAAATTTGTCAATTAGCAAAACTTCTCTTTATGCATTAAAAATTGTCACCAAATTTCAACTCGATACTAAGTTGCGTCTTCTAGTTATTTAGGAAAAACTTAAAAAAAAAATTGAACACCCTGTGTATTAAAAATAAAGTTGTTTGGGACCTATGTTCATATGAACTTTTTGTCTTAAAACTGAGTAAAGAATAATATCCTGAAGTTTGGTCCCATATTTTATTAACACCCTATATATGCTATTTGTCTCTGTCTACACTGGAAAGTCATTGATTTTTAGCTGATTGCTCCTCTCAATACAGAAGAACATGTAGGATGTTGTAGGCGCTCTCTGTGTTCTACAGAAAAAACGAATGGGTATTTATACTTTGAGTTAGCTATCCTAAAAACTCCTACTCCTAACGCCAAGATAATAAGAAAATAAAGACTTACAACTTTTTAATGAAGCCCAACTGTACAAAGACGGTAGTCTTAATTCTAAATCAAAATTCCATCATTTACGACAGGGCTTCCTTCTGTTAACAGAAGCTGCTAATAAATTTGATTTAAATCAGTCTTACTTCATCATTCCTTCTAGGGAAGATAGTTGATTTAGATTGTCCCATCTCAAACCCAAAATCAAAGGTGTTTGATTAAAACGGGTAAATTAACTGATCTGTCTCCTCGCAGAAGCCAAATGACAAAATTTATAAAGTTGTGCTGCCCTGTAAAACGATTTAATTAAAATCATACACGTCAACCCGTTAAAAATAAACAATTGATTAGGGGTATAACCCATATCAAACTTAACCGAAAATCAAAGATATTCCATTAAAACTGACAAAATAGCTTAACCATCGCAACTCGCAGGCGCTTTGTCCTTATGGCACGGCTCGAGCAGCAGGATACCTAGAATCGGGGCAGGAAGAGCGTTGCGTCCCGCAGTTGTGCCAAATTCGGTTCGTAGTTCATAGCAGAAACAAGCATGTTTTGACGGGGCGAATTAGGTATATAGCCTAAGTTTAGAAGCCTCAAAAATTGGGTATCATGAAAGAAGCTCCAGGTAGATTGAATTATTTTGCATGAATATAAAGATTTTTTAACGATTATCTTTGAAAAGAAGCTTTTTTTATTTAATTTATTTACTCGTATTTAATAAATGTGTTTAATAATATTTTGGCGGGAAATTTCTACGCAGTATTTACACAGGATTTGTGGATACTACAGAGCTGTTATATACATTTGATTTGCATGCAGTTTTTATTACATAATTAAAATTACTAAGTTTTTCTGCACTTGCTTTGTTGGGATGGTGGTTGATGACCTTTGAGCCTACTTTGGAAGGGTCGGGAAAATTTCGCGTGTGTATATTTATAGTTGCTAGAGAAGCTATTGAATTGAATTTAAAACGTAGGTAAACGGTGCTAAAGACCTGTTGGGCAATAGTATTAGAAACAATTGTGAATTAAAGACCGACATATTTTTAATTGTGAAATTTTACTCACGTATTTCATTTTGTTACTGTCTATTTATCTGTCTATCTTTGAAGAAATATATAGGTTTTTTCTTTCTTTTTTGAATATATACTGTGATAAATAAATAAAAATACATATAATATAATTTATTTAACTTTTTAGAAAGCTTATTATTGTATTGTATTCAGCTGATATTTGCACGTTAGGAAAAAAGCTAAATAAAAATGTTTGATTCTGCATAGCGTGTACCAGGCAATTAAGGAAAATCTCGTTTTTGTTATATTAATAAATTACAACTCCTATAGATTTCTGCTCGGTTTATAGAAATAAGATATGATAGTGTAATGACAACAAACACAAATTCCATAACAATAAATTTAAAAATTAGTTAAAAACGTTGTGTAAATTTATTGTTACTAAATTCAATCTCATAAAGAGTGTTTCTTAGGCAATCTAAAAGTGGCTAAAAACTTAACGGCAGATTTTGCAACACTAGACCAGTCTAATTTGGCAATCAAAAGTTTTAAACTGACAAATGTAAGACTATGTTTTATACTATGAAGTGTTTTTTTTGCAAATTTATAAAGAAAATGGCAATTTTACCATGCGATTTTCACAATAAGAAAACTATAACAGGACAAAATAATATTAAAACCTAACCGATCAACTAGAAGGTCTTAATTTAAACCAGGACTAAATCTTAAACCATTTTAATAAATTTAAACGTCTGTAAGAACAGAAACCGGGCAAAAGAAAAGATATCCTAAATGATTTGTGGAAAAGCATTCTGTATATTCCACCAATGCAAAAGCTAGGTAAAATATATATGCAAAAATTAGCTAATAATGCTTAGTTTTCTGATGCAGATTGATAAAGCTTAAATTGCTGTAGGTTTTGGATTTATTTAATTTATATTTAAACATTAATACAAAATTGACGCGGGCAAAATTCGAAAGTAGGCAATGTCAGCATTGCCCGGCAAAGTCCGTAGTGTTTTGCAGGTTTGTTTAGATTTGCCTAAATTTGCTCAGGATCTTTTTCTTTAACAAACAGGACAGACGAAAATCTTAAGCAAACCTGGATAAAACCAAGTAAACCTGTACAGTACTGCGGACGTTGCTCGTGTAATGCCCGGATGATGTCAGCAATGCCCACTTTTCGGGCATTACCCATAACATATACAGTGTGTGTCACAACGAGCGTGCATTAAGAGTTTATGAGGAAGGGTTTCATATTAAATTTGAATATCTGAGAAGTTTGTGTTTCTCGATGCGCTAACTTCAAATAAAATGTAACCATCGTCCTATCTTTTTCCATTACCATGGTGACCAATATCAACTTGGTAATTTTAAATGGGATATCCTACATGCTTTTCAATTTTTAGATATCTTATTAAGCTAAACATTTTTATCTAGCATACAATATGCCTAATTCTTTTTGATGTCGAGATAATTTCTTTTATTCCGAAATTTAATTGTTTCAACCCTAGTTTTCTTCCGTAAATATGCAATTATACAAAAAAATGCATATATACAAAAACTTATTAGTTATCTAAAAATAAATTATACAGGGTGTTTCAAAATTAGTCAGCAAACATGAGGAATGGCTTGTTTTGCTGTTTAAAAGTACAATATTCCTACTTTATTAATTTGTAAAAACTTCAGTGTGGAAACGGGTGGAAGTAAACTATAATACTACCAAAAAAGAGTGTAATTGATGAATTCTGAAACCTATTTGTAAGAATCTATTTGCACAAAGTATGGAACACAATTAATATAAACCAGATAAGGGGAAATATTCAGTACATCCATAAAGGTACTGAATCCATAATTAAGCAAAGTTTGTAATGCGTATACTAAAACAGTATTGACTTCGCAAAATCGTACCAATAACTAAATAATGTGTAACACAGATCACTATTTGATCGCACGTTAGTGGTCGCCTGAGTAACTCTTGCTTGAAAAAAGTCGTGCATAATATTAAGGTGGGGAAAATAACGCAGTGGTATGTGTAGTCAAAAAAAAAAATAAAGCGAAGGTAATTTCAATGTTCAATTTCATATTTTGAATAAATCACAAGTTTCTGGGTTCCGGGTCCCACTGTGCAGCGTGAAAATTTAACACTTCTGTACGTAGTCCACCATTGTACTTCTTTTGACTGTAGCAAAAGATCCACCTTAGCCGGCTTACAAATAATTTAACAGAAAAATTTACTTGTTATTGACCCATGTCAAGTTCAGTTATTTTTGATTTTTGTTAATTAATAGCCTTGGGTAGTCAATGTGTACATAAATAACTCAGAAAAATATTAGCCTGTTTATTTGGTTTGTAATTATTTTACTTTCTGGACACTACAAGAATCGTCACTCACGCCAAACCCACATTAATCATGTTTAAAAATAAGTTAGATAAATTAAGAAAACAACAAAAAAATTTGGATCAATTATTTTAAAAAAATACACATTACATGTTACCAGAATTACCTTCTTTTTTTTTATCTGAGACGGCCCACGTAGGCTTTAAGCCTAAGTACTAGCGTACCGTGGGCGTCTGAAGAGAAGGGAAATGTAATCTATTGATAAGGGATTTTTGAAATTTATAAAGCGCAATATAGAGTTTACGTTAGTTAAAGGCGATTTTATATAAATTCTATTAGCAATATACTTTGCCTCCTGCTTATAGATACCTAATACAAATTTTAAAGTATATGAATTGAAATAATCATGTAAATAAACTGATAAATTAATTTAAATTAATAATTTTTATTTAGAGGCATATCCCTGTTGAAGGACCCAACACGTCTCGAAAAATTTTGACTTCGTCTGCGAACAACAATTTATTGCTGGTAATATCTGTTGTTATGTCGTTTATAAAGATTTAAAAAATAAGTGGTGTCAGGTTGCTACCTTGTGGTGCTCAGCTTGTACCAATATACTGTTTATATCTACATACAGAATATTCAACAAATTGCACGCGATTTGCTAAAAATGATTTGAAAAATGAACTTAGACCCATTCCAAAGCCAATATTCCGCATCTTACTCAAAATTATACCATGATCATAATTAGCATGTTATCATAAAAATAATTTTTAGTTAAATTGTCATATTATTATATAATATAACAAGTGCATCGAAATTTATCCACAGTTTTTTGTAAAATACCCATGAATGCGGTTTGACCCAGAAAAAGCATGAGTGCATGTAGTGCACGAATGCTTTTGCTTTCTCTAAACCGCATGAATGCATATTTGTTTAAAAATTTATTAAAATTCTCAATGCACGCAATATTCTTGGGAGAATTTCATAAACCAAATTCGCGAAACTACAATAACTGTGTGTTTAATTGCTAGAAAATCAATAATAATTAATATTGTTTGGTATATTAGATAGCTGTTTTTATTTTAATTATGGTAAAATAAAAAAAATATTTAAAATAATAATATAATTCTTCAAAATAACTGTGTTCGTTTTTCAATAGGGCTAAAAAAGTATGATCACGTATCACCTAGTTTTGACCAACATAATTTAATTAAATTAGAAAAAAGACGCGAAATCCACATATCCTGTTTTATTTATAAAATAATTTTAACTCAGAAACCAAGATATTTATTTGAAAAAATTTAATTCAGGAATAATATTCATAATGTTAATACTAGAAATCAGAACGCAATAGAAATACCTAAACATCGTACTGAAAAATATAAGTCTTCGTTTAAATATACCTCTTCTGTAATTTATAATAATATTCCTTCTAGTCTGAGGGGCTTAAGCTATATAACTTTCAAAAAAAATATAAAAAATTATTTAGTAAGGGTAGGATTGGAAGAATGATTTTTTATAAATCAAAACCCTACCTATTTATGCCAACTAGTATACTACTGTCATTTTTTGGTTTTCTTTTTTAGTTTATCATTTTTATATTTATATTTTTAATTGTTTTATTGGCATAAATAAACATCTTTATTATTATTATTATTAAAAGGGTTTTAAATATGATTTTGGCAGAAAAATTATCCGGGTAATTTTTTTTTGACATAAAAGTTGATGCCATATTTTTTTTCAACAATGAATGTAACAGACCCGTACTCGTATTTTATTTTTCAAATTTTGATTTTGACTGGCGAATAAAATTCTCACTTATAATAAATATCCTTAGGAGTGCTTAAATTATTACCGAAAATTTTTCCGAGGTCTCAAATATTTTGAAAATTATCCCGAGCCACAGGCAAGGGATAATTTGCCGCAATAGTTTTTTTTAATAATGAATGTAGCTGTGGTAACAAACAATAAAATACTCGTGTTTTATTGTTAACATTTTGAATTTGACTGGCGAATAAAATTCTCAGTTATAATATTGTGCTAGTGCTCAATTTATTACCGAAAATTTTTCCGAGGTCGCAAATATTTTGGAAATTACCCCGAGCCGCAGGCGAGGGATAATTTTCTTAAAATATTTGCGAACGAGGAAAAATTTCCGGTAATTAATTTAGGCTTGTAGGACATTCGGATAGCAAATTTCAGACCTAAGAAAATTTCAGAAATATTTTAACAAAATTGAAAATTTTTATCACTAAAAGATTATATGCAAAATAAAATACAGTCTTTTTTTACTGAAATTAAATGACATTTTCAAATTTTAATTAAATAAAATTTTTATAAATCACTTAAGGACATCTTGTATTTCTTTTTCGTATTAACTTTAATCTAGTAATATTGGTGAAACTTGCTTTTGATAATCATTCCGAAGCACTACAAGATTACCTACTAAAGTACCAAGTTTCTTAGCGATATAAAATGATAGTCCGAGATCCGGCTGCGGGATTACTACGTTCATCGAGTTTTTAATCAAAATCTTATTTTTACATATACCTAATAATGGATGGGAGAATATATTTTTGCCAGGGTGCCTATCAAAATGTGACCGCTAGTATTTTTAATTAAAATAATATTAATTGATTTTTTCGAGAAAATTGAATTCACTTAGTTTTAAAATAAATCATAATCCACTTCAAAGCAATATATACAAAGAACTTGAAAAGTTTTGGTTGCTGTCCCGCACTTGGCCGCAACCTCTTCGCAGCCAGGTGTAAACAGGTATTGCTTTGTTACATTTATACGTTTATTAGGTATATTCATCAATTATATATCAAATTAAAGTTAGTTTTTGTCTGTGTGTGATGGAATACCTCTGCCTATGTAAAAGTGGCCGCAAATAGGGGTTGCTAGCTGTTAAAAATAGATTAGAATGAAAGGGAGTTAGCGCGCTACATCGTTCGTTAGACGAGGAATGGTGATTGCCAGCTGTACGAGTTTTTAAAGCCAATGCGCATGCGTCGATCGCTAGTGTTCTCAACTAAAGAGCGACATTCTTATTCTAACCATTTTGTTTTGGAGCTCTTAATACACAACGTTGTTTTATTTAACTTTACATATTATTATTTTTGTTAAAATAAATCTTAAATTTAAAAAAATGAAGAATTGTTTTCTGTGTAATAAAAAGAATAATGTGCTTGACTTTAATAATGCATCATTTAAAAAGTGTTTATTAATGTTATTGTTTCGTCGTAAAAAAAATATAAGTAGCATGACATTTCATTAACAGTGGAATCTACGGACAATTAATTTCGGATATCATAGAGAATGTCTGAAAAAATTACAGTTTTAAAACTAAAAGATAAGCAAGAATTTGAAGATTTTTGCAAAACGCAAACCATAAGTAAAATTTTTAATTTAACTTAAGAATGATTTAGTTTATAGTTACATATAATATATCGGTACCTCAGGTATCTGTCTTAAAAATGATGTTTGTCTTTCTTATTTATATTAAAGAAAAGACGATTCGATTTTTTATTTAAGAATGGACGTTTTGTTATATTTGAGTAATTTTAAATACAACTAAACAAAAATTTATTAATTATATTTTTTTGGAGTATTATAAAGTCGTTCCCACTACTGTTTGCGCCGTTTGTTGAGAACACATTGGCTTTAAAAACACTCGTACAGCTGGCAATCACCATCCTCGTCTAACGAACTATGTAGCGCGCTAATTCTCTTTCACTCTAATCTATTTTTAACAGCTAGCAACCCCTATTTGCGGCCACTTTTACATAGGCAGAGGAATTCCATCATACACAGAAAAAAATTAACTTTAATTTGATATATAATTGATGAATATACCTAATAAACGTATAAATGTAACAAAGCAATACCTGTTTATACCTGGCTGCGAAGAGGTTGCGGTCAAGTGCGGGACAGCAACCAAAACTTTTCAAGTTCTTTACATATATTGCTTTGAAGTGGATTATGATTTATTTTAAAACTAAGTGAATTAAATTTTCTCGAAAAAATCAATTAATACTATTTTAATTAAAACTACTAGCGGCCACATTTTGATAGGCACCCTGGCAAAAATATATTCCCCCATCCATTATTATATGTAAAAATTAGATTTTGATTAAAAATCGATGAACGTAGTAATCCCGCAGCCGGATCGCGGACTATGACGTTTTCCAAAATTAGTTAAATAAAACTTTTATAAATAAAGAAGTTAAAAACCTCCTATATTTCCATTTTTTATTAACTTTAACTAATATCGGTAGAAAATCATTTACTTTTGATAATTCTGCACTACAAGGTTATATGCATAATAAAATACAAACGTTCAGATTCACTAAGAAGGTTTAAGATTTAATACTGGTTTAAATTAAGACCTTATAGTTGATCACTTATGTTTTGACAGGTTTTTGTTCTGTCATTGTTAAAAGTCCTCACTAAAAACTTATGAATTATTCTGATATTTCAGCGATTTGCTTGATTGCCAAATCATTTTCATCTTGGAACGAGTTGCTGTAATGAATTTAGTTCTATTATTGTCGAAAGTATGTACTAAAATTTCCCTTTTCTTTATAAATTTGCGAAAAAGCTCAGAAATAAATTCATAGTATAAAAGTTAGTTGTCTTATTCTTACACTTGTCAGTTTAAAACTTTTGGTTGTCAAATTAGGTCGGACTAGCGTTTGAGAATCGCTGCAAATTTCTTACTAAAATAAAATGATATTTCCCAATTTTGGTTAAATAAAACCTTTTTAAATCGCTTAAGGACATTCTATATTTCCGTTTTTTTATTAACTTTAATATAGGGTGGTGCAACCAAGATGGGGTGGACGATTGTGAGTAAACGGTGAGGAATTTCGACAATTTTTTTTTGGATATTATCAATAGTCAGACACGCTATGTTTTAAAATTATTGCCATAATACAGGGTGG
This sequence comes from Philopedon plagiatum, assembly GCA_963971165.1. Taxonomy (NCBI): domain Eukaryota; kingdom Metazoa; phylum Arthropoda; class Insecta; order Coleoptera; family Curculionidae; genus Philopedon; species Philopedon plagiatum. Next base: position 18,715,557 of record OZ020194.1, on the reverse strand, counting down.
TCCGAAAAACTCGTGGCGAACCAAACTTGTATTTTTGGGACACCCGGTATATAATTATTCCAATTGATTCTCCTGTTCGTTATGATCATTTTGTGTTTATTGGGTCTAAAACTTATAGTAAGGGAATGGGACGCGGTTAAATTTGAAAAAATGCTCACAGTTCGGCCATTGGCCAAAAAATTTGAAACTGGTATGGAAAAACTAAATATTCCATAAAACGTTACATATCCTTGAATACATTAATCACTTGTAATTTGTTTAAAATTATTCACTGTTATACAGGGTGGTCAAGTTTTGCAAATACGCCCTGGACTCAATTTTTTTAAATGGAACACCCTGTATATTTTATTCTCATGTTAAAGATATCATTACTAGCTTTCAAGAAATACCATACATGATGCCTTTCTGACCAACAGTTTTTTAGTAAACTAGCCGTGAAAGCAAAGTTTCTTCATTCTAATACGATTATACTGAATTTACGTTGTTTATTATTGAAATGAAACAAAAGATTGACGAACTTGTCAAAGCTACTGCCGCATAATCCATTATTTATAAGTTAAGTGTAGGTGGCCCAATAATTATGAGGTAAGAAAACTGAGACCCCAAACTTTTACATGTTTATTAGAGATATTTCAAAAAACAGAAAATATTGTTTTTAGGAAATGTAAAGTAATTAATAAACCAGTTATAAACAAAGATAATCAGTTATCAGTATTATTAATAGTGTAGGAAAATTAATAAAGCAAAAACAGAACATCTTTTAAAATTATTTAGGTATGTACTTACTTGTAAACCTAATTTAATATAAACAAGTAAGTACCTACATACCTAAATAATTTTGAAAGATGTTCTGTTTTTGCTTAATTAATTTTCTTACACTATTAATAGTACTGATAACTAATTATCTTTGTTTATAACTGGTTTATTAATTAATTACTTTACATTTCCCTGAAAACAATATTTTCTGTTTTTTGAAATGTCTCTAATAAACATGTAAAAGTTTCGGGTCTCAGTTTTCTTACCTCATAATTATTGGGCCACCTACACTTAATTTGTAAATAATGGATTATGCGGTAGTAGCTTTGACAAGTTCGTCAATCCTTTGTTTCATTTCAATAATAAACAACGTAAATTCAGTATAATCGTATTAGAATGAAGAAACTTTGCTTTCACGGCTAGTTTAATAAAAAACTGTTGGTCAGAAAGGCATCATGTATGGTATTTTTTGAAAACTAGTAATGTTATCTTTAACACGAAAATAAAATATACAGGGTGTTCCATTTTTAAAAAATGAGTCCAGGGCGTATTTGCAAAACTTGACCACCCTGTATAACAGTGAATAATTTTAAACAAATTGCAAGTGATTAATGTATTCAAGGATATGTAACATTTTATGGAATATTTGGTTTTTCCATACCTGTTTCAAATTTTTTAAAAAAATGGCCGAACTGTGAGCATTTTTTCAACTTTAACCGCGTCCCATTCCCTTACTATACGTTTTAGACCCAATAAGCCCTATATCAAAATGATCGTAACGAACAGGAGAATGAATTGGAATAATTATATACCGGGTGTCCCATTTAAAAAAATACAAGTTTGGTTCGCCACGAGTTTTTCGGACCACCCTGTATTATGGCTATTATTTTGAAAACATAGCGTGTCTGACCATCGATAATATCCAAAAAAAAGTTTTCGAAATTTCTCACCGTTTACTCACAATCGTCCACCCCATCTTGGTTGCACCACCCTGTATACTAATATCGGTGGAACATTATTTACTTTTGATAATCATTCCGAACCCGAACCTCTACATGATTATATGCATATTAAAGTATTAAATTCCTTAGAGGAATAAAATGACGTTTTCAAAGTTTAGGTAAGTACAGCTTTTATAAAGAACTTAAATACAACTTTTGTGTACCGAATACGCTTTGCTGCGTCGACAAATAACTTTAATTTTAGACACTCCGGTTACCGCGTCAATATTTTGACATTTAAAAAGACAGAAAAATTTCCAGTGTACTTTTGCTGGATAAATATTTTCGGAAACTTTACTCGTTGCCATGGAAACGATTCAAAATAAAAGCGTGCGATTGGTTAGAAAAAACGGGTGCGAGATTTTCCTAGTAATTTTTTAAAATATAGTTTTAGGTTTGTAGTGACTTGCTGAAACGTTATTTGCAAGAAAAATAAATACACATTTCCCATTTAGGTGACCAGAAATAGAAAGACAGGGCTTTCATCCGAAAAATCGTTTTTGTATTGGGCGAGAATTCGGCTAAAAACTGTAATTTGACATTGGGTAAAGATATTAGTCCATTTTAAAAGTAGAGGAGTTTATTTTTAATTAATGCGGTTATTTTTAAATTAATTGTTTTCTTCTAGTCGGCAGAATTAGAAAACTTGAAACAAGGGATCGTAAAACTGAAACTTTTCTAATGCTCGGCGAGCCGATAAATTTATTAATTATGTCAGTTTGCTTTTTATTAAAATTCTGTAAAACTTGTTTTTGGCTATAAGGTTTACACTGAGTAATTATGGCCCCAGGGGATTTAAAGTATCAAATTAATTTTGAGTCAGCATTAGGTTATGTTTATAATAACTTGATGCCCTCAAGGGATTTACGAAATTTTTTTAAGTAGCCGATGATGGATTACAAAAGAAGGTATTTAGTTACTGATCTTTAATAAAGTATACCTATATAATAACATAATGATAGACCAGGCGATAGCGAGGTACAAACCGACTTCATTTTTTAAAGAAAATTTCGAATCTCTTTATGTTGTAAATTCCTTCCTCATGTATTAATAGCATGTGAAAACTTTATGGCATACAGTACCAACTATATAATGATACATACAGCTTTGCAGTATCTGTCAAATATTCTCGAAAAGTATCAACATTTACGTTCAGATTCACTAAGAAAGTTTAAGATTTAGTACCTACAGGTTTAAATTAAGATCTTATAGTTGATCAGTTATGTTTTGACAGGTTTTTGTCCTGTCATTGTTAATAAGTTGTCATTAAAAACTTATGAATTATTGTGATATTTCAGCGATTTACTTGGTTTCCAAATGATTTTCATCTTGGAACGAGTTTCTATAATGAATTTAATTCTATTATTGTTGAAAGTACGGACTAAAATTGTCCTTTTCTTGATAAATTTGCGAAAAAGCTCAGAAATTAGTAAAAAAGTTAGTTGTCGTATTCTTACACTTGTCAGTTGTCACAGCATCTAAAGTGTGGTTTAAAAGGGTTGCAGCAAATATGAAATATAGCCTTCTACCTCAAAAATGCTATTTGCTTTATTCTTGAGCGATTTTCATATTTTTGTTTCTTTCCTGTGTCCCATTTGACTTTTTACGATTCTGAAGTCGATTCATATTATGTTTAGGCATGCACCAACTTTTTGTATAACATACTTATATTTCGATAAACGCGTTATTACTTTTTTCAAACTTTTTGGACCACACTGTAGATGCGCAACAAAAGTCGCCAGACAGACTCTGATAATAGTGACTGAGACCGGATTAACAGCACAAAGCGAAATTTTTATTAAAAAATCATGTAGGTTTTGACGTGGCTAGCTCTTAGACTATTAGTGCTTGAAAACATTCTGATTTGGTTCTGCTTGACTTTCTTCTCCCCTTTAAAATAATAATAAAAAATGGTTTTAATAAGGAAGGTTTAAAAATAAAACGTATATTTCTTTGTTTGGGTTTTGTGTGTTGGTATTTGATTTCTAATTTCAATTAACTAGTATGCAGTTTGGTTGGGTTTGATTGGGTTTGATTGGTAATTACATCAAAGAAATGGATTTCTTACAATAGGTACTGAAAGTTTCTGCTACATTAATATCAAACAAAATTAAAATAGTTACGTCCAGTTTCACAAACAATTTAATTAGGAATAGGAAATTTTTGAGGCTGGCTCAATGGCAGAGAGATTGGGTAAATTATAGAGGGAGAGTCCCCTCATCCTTCCGTCAGAATTAGCCACAGCAACCTTAGCGATTGTGCATTATCATGATAAGTATTACCTTGGCTAAAAGTTTCATTCTTTCGGAAATAAGCATAATATTTTCATGGTCACCTCTTGGTCTATTATGATCATGGTCTCACGTAGCACAATTACATTACATTAATAGCCAGATGATTTAATAGAATGATTTGATTTAAGCTCGAAAATACGTTTCTAATCTGTTTACTATAGTAATATGTGATAAACTTTAAGGTAAAGGTCACTGATAGGCTTGTAGTTTATTTGGTGTCTGTTAACTTTATCAAAGGTAAGTTTTAGTTTTCACGGTTTAGTTTGGGGTTGCGTCGAGAATAGAGTTGGGAGATATAGTGATTTTTCGATATCTGTTAGAACAGCGATAGTGATTTAAGAATAGCCGTTATTTTTAACGGTGATTTTTCACTACAGCGATTTTTATTTTTAAGGCGAAAAGGAGCAGCATAGTTGCTTTTACAAGACTGATATTCGGTAATGCAGCTACAATTGGAAGTAAAATTAAAATTATAACTTGACTTGGTCAGTAAGTTATTAGGGTAAAAATAGTATTTTTTCGATACGGCCAGTGTCAGAGACGTGGCGAATATTAATCGAAAATAACCTTTATTCTTGATTTTTGCGCTAGATTAAGTTAAAAATATTACATTTTTTCCGAAATTAGAATTATAATGCTTTAGGCAACATTGAGTATACCTAGGTATACCCGAAAATGTTTTTGTGACGCTGAATCTAAATACGACAATAATTAATAAAATTATAATCTCTTAGATACTTTTCACATTTGAAATTAACCATCTAAAACTGAAAAAATCCCATTTAATAGCTTCAAAATGGGGGCACACGGAGCCTAAGGGAGATTACAAAATGCTTAATATAACCGACAACATAAATAACAAAATAATTAGAAACAATAGTATGACAATATAATAAAAAAAAACATTCTCGTTTATATTTAGCTAATATAAAAAATATAAACAAAAAACATTCTCTTTTATATTTAAATACTTTTTGGTAAAATTCAAAATTCAGGTACATTGAGACACTGAGACAGAAGGATAACTTGACATAATATGTTATTTTAAATTTTAGTGGAATGCTTTATGTGAGTATTTTTTTTGCAAATATTGCACTTTTCAGAAAAGTTTCATCTTCAATTGGTTTAAAAAAATTCAAAATTTCACTGGTTTTCTGTTTTTTGGACATTTTGTGAATCTAAATATATTGCAGGTGTTGAATTTTGCTATAATTAAAAGTATTAAAACTAATTTATCGGTTACTCTATAATCGTTACTACGCGCAATGAAGAATAAATGGCTAATTCACCAACAATATCGACTACGGCCGACCGAACCGATAAACGACAAATCACTGAACATACGTGAATATCTAAAGAATCAGATATATCAACAACGCAAGAAGCGATAATATCTGGCGCAACCGTTCAAGCAGCGATTTTATTTATCAATATCTCAATAACCCGAGAAATATTTATTTTACAAGGGGCGATTACGCGGTCGGATCGCCGTGATCTATTTTGTTTCGGTGAACCGTCCGTGGCGCATGCAGATTTGTTAATCACTGAATACTGAATAACTGGGTTAGCGAGATTTCGATCGCCGCTACCGATAGTGATTTGTCTTTCACGGTGATTGGATCATGGTGATTGATATATCTCCCAACACTAGTCGAGAATACTGTTTAAGCTCATTTTTGTACGAATTCCATTTGTTTTTCAAGAGAAAAAATCGTTATTTTACCTTAGCGAATTCTTTTGGTTCAAAGAAAGAAATTATAGAATAATTTCCTTGCTGGTGCAATACAATACAGGCAATAAAATCGAGAAAAAGGACTGTTTTTGACTCTGACCCAGGAGCTCTTCTATTGTAGCGATTTCTGGGCCAATATCATTGATCCAGTACGATTATATCCAGGGTGGCTAAAAATTAGAAAAGTTTTTAATCAGAACCAATCTTTATCCATATTTGGGTTTTGGATGGGTCAAATATAGTTGCTCCCGCTTACTAGTTCACCCAGTGTGGGAGCTTTCTTCAGAATTTCCGAAAGAGTTTGATGTACATTGTAGTAGCAGCCGAATGTTATTTCGGAGCAACCCTGAGTGAACTGGTTGGCACGGGTCAGTAGACTATCCGATTTTAATTTTCCTCCCACAGTATGTACCATATCTAATGCGGTGAACGGTCACTCATCTTTCTTGCATCCTATCAATGTTGGCGTACCCCAAAGCTCAGTCCTGACATCATACTATTTCTTCTTCACATTAATGAGCTGCGCTCTTTTCACCTACTAATCCCATCCACAGTTACCCCGACGATAGTACTCTTCACGCTAATATTTATTTTTTTAAACAAGTCTCGGATCACAAGCTTGGTAATAGACGCAGATCTATGCACTTATCCCTTTCACAAGACCTCCAATTAATCTTAGGCTGGGGTGTCAAAATACTTGTTCAGTTCAGCGCCTACAAAACGAAGTCTTGCTGCAGACAAAACTAGCTTGACTTTAAAAAAATTAAAGGGTGATCCATTTAAAAAAATAATGTCCGTTTATTTTATTTTATCTCGCGAAGGAAGTGCCGTATAAAGTCTTTTATACAGAGTGTTATGAATGACATTCACTGCATATATTCGAATGGGTGCCTCCTGGGGTAGTCTAGAGACACACACGATACTTTCTTTGGTTTAAAACCCTCACCGGACCAAAATAATATTTTGTTTAGGTGACCAAACTGGGTCAGAACCGACCATAGTCTGTAAAATATTTTTTTTTTGAATATTGAAAAAGACAATATTCTTATTTTAAATAAAACAGTAGCAAGGGACAAATTTAACCTTCTTTTAAAATGAATAACAGTTTGTACAGAAAAGGTTGACTGGTGACGGTATAATTATGACGTACCAGTTAAACTTTTTTGTACAAACTGTTACCTAACCTCTAATGTTTTATACAAAAAAATACTAATTTTTTATGGAGAAAGCGAAATATACAAAACAACATGTTACAAAACCGGGGTCAGCGGTGACCAAAATGCTGTTTTTTTTTATAAAGAAATAATTTGTATGTAAAATGAGACGAAGGTCATATTTTTTGTTATAAATTAGGAGAACTCATGGAAGAACGCTGAGGAGAAATCAAGGAATTAGAAGATATTCACAAAAATGCAGTTTTGGGGTCATCTCTGACCCTTTTGTAGACAAGGGTTAATCGAACAACTGTAAAATTTTCTCTAACGCCCAAAAACCTTATACGCGCGCCCGGTGCTGCGACGTTGCCAGAATTTTATTTTTTAAGGGGAATATTATGTTTTAATTTTTTTTACTAACAGATAAATAAATAATGCTAGAACTGTCCAACAGTAACCTATTAATAATTTAAAACTATCAAAAACGGATTCAACTTTCAAAAAATACCTACATGAACTACGGTATAACTTTCCTACATATTGAAAAATGTACCTATTAGAAACAGGATGTATTTTTGCAAAAAAATCTATATCCGAAAATATGTTCACAATATAAATTTCGTAAAAGTTTTGCAGTCAGCGACGCTTTAAAATTTGACCGCATCAATAAAAACAGCAAAAGCAGCCGGCACTCATTTGTTACTTACGAAATGAAAACATTGCCCACTGTGGTAGTTAGGTAGTTCAATCGCCATGTTATCTCGTTCTTGCATCCCTGTTCTTGACCTCAGCTCTTTTTTCTTGTCGGTTTCCTTATATTTAACAAGCTCGTGATCAGACGAACTGTTTACAACAATAAGTCCCCTCAAAGATTGAGAGGTCAACGTTAAAACCTGTTAGTGAGATTTTGCAAAAAAAAACACGCTAACCCATAACCGTTAAAATTTAGAGTGGTATTTTAATCAGAGTTTTCACCTCATTTCCTAAATAAATTTATAAGCCTACCAAGGATTATGATTTAAAAAAAAGTTTTTTTATAATCATTTTGGGTTGGATAGAAACACCACTTTAAATTTTATCGATTATGGGCCATCGTGTCTGCAACTGCTAGTTGCAGAATCCCTTTATAAAATGGTATTTGAGTTGTCTATGCTTTCTGGGGAATGTCATGATTATTAAAATTGGACGTTGTCCTTGTTAATGAATAAATTAATTTTAGTTTTCGGTTTTTTAATAGTGCTGATAATAGAACTTACCGTGGATTCTTTTAAGCATAGTATTTATTTAGTTAGTGGAATGTTTTTTTCATTAAATACCTACTGTTTTGTTAGTATTGTATAAGTGTGTTAAGTTTAATGTAAAAATCTTTCTTAGTCTTTTATTGGGGAAGTGAATTTTACAGATACTTTACTTTAACAGTAACAGTAACATCAGTTTTAAGTTTTTAATAGTGCGGGTAGTGACAAAATACCGTGAAATCTTTTAAATTTTGGGTTTGATTCATTATTGGAACTTTCTTAAGTATTAATTATTTGTCAAGCATTGGTTTCTTGCATTAAATTAATGACTTTACTATGTTGTCAGTGTTTTTTTGGTATATTGGTATTTGCTAATCTTAAACATTTTCAAAATAAGTGTATTTTAAAGGGATTTTACTACAAATGTAACAATATCATCATCTCTTATACTGACTTGTTACATAAAAATGTTATTGATATAATTGGAAACTTATTCCATATTATGTGTTTCTTGCCCGTTGCTGGTTAGGGAAAGTGTAAAAGGCGATTACCAGCTTATTATTGCGAAGCGCCATTTATGATTATTTTTCTTCAATCTGAACTCATACCAGGATTTACCGGTTTTAATATGCAGTGAATTTCATAACACCCTGTATATTTTTAATATGTAATAATTATTATAATATTTTTACGATTTTTAAGTCTCATTAAATTATTATTTTTTGGAGTTTTTATTTTTGTAGCAATAAAGTCATTATTAGCTTCTTACTACGTACAGCTAATACATTAAAAGGCTGTAAACATTATTTGGAATCTTTTTAATATCAAAGAAAAATACCTAAAAAGTGTATAAAACATCAATATGCTGCCTTCTTGAAAGAGCTAAACACAAATTTAAGAGTCTGTTTTAACTTTAATGGTAAATCAACAAGGAAATTATTATTATCAATTTACTTTTTATTAAAGGTCCATAAAATTTGGTTTGTTTGAGGTACTAAATTTATCCTTAAGTAATTATGGCTTCAGTAAAGCATGAAAATATTCAGATAATAATAAAGAAGGAAAAACGTTCTTTTCCAGTAAGTTGATACTAGAGGTAAAATGAGTTTCATTAAAAAGAAAAGAAAGGAAAATTTTTATCTACGGATCATTTTAATACGGTAGCTATGTTTTTTCTGTGAAACCGTGTACAGATTTAATATATTTAAGAACCGCACTTTTAGACTTTCTTGTTTACCATTCTCTCTTTTTCATTAAGTCAATCTTGTCTCCATTTTATTTGGAGTCGAGATTATTTACTAATAGCCTCCATAACACCCGGCCCGAAGCTTCTTTGCTTACTTCTTTTTACAAGCTTTTATTTAACTTCACCTGTTAGTTGGCTTGTATGTTTGTTAGTATGTTTATGTCAAATATTGCAATCAAAATTTCGACTAGTTCTAATTGAACTAGAGCTTTGCAATTTAATAATAAGTCATAATACAATATAGTATATCTATTATTGTTCTAAATCCAATATGGCGGACGCCCCAAGATGACGGATTACCTTTTTCGTCACAATACCCTTGATATGGATATCAAATGAAAGGGTTTAATGAGTAGAATGCGATAAGCTATGTGACGTCATTCTTAACCCAATATGGCGGACACCATAAGATGGCGGATTGCCTTTTTTCCACAACCCCCTTGAAATGGGTATCAAATGAAAGGGTTTGACGAGTAAAATACGATAAACTATATGCTGTCATTCTAAACCCAATATGTCGGATGCCACAAGATGGCGGATTACCTTATTCTTCACAACCCCCTTAACATTTGTATCGAATGAAACTGTTTGACGAGTAGAATACGATAAGCTATGTGACGTTATTCCAAACCCAATAGGGCGGACGTCACAAGATGGCGGGTTACCTTTTTCTTTACAATCCCCTTGATATGGATACAAATGAAAGGATTTGACAAGTAGAATACGTCGAAGAGGTGAAATGCCTGGTAATAATGATGAATTATTGGAAATGCATAGGTTAAGACGTAACTACTTTAAAAATAAAATCTTATATAAAAAATACTTTTAAGAACAAGCTTTTATTATTTAGATGTACTAAAACGAAAAATTTTTTTTTTTTTCATTGTTGCAATGCTGAATACTATTTATAAGTGGACGTAGTTCGCGTGGGTGGATCCTAATAAAAGTAGTATCAGAGTTACAACTGAAAAACATTAATGCCTGCATGAACTTTTCGCGCGCGACAAGCTTTTAAGACAATAAAGTTACCACAAAACATTACATCTGTGTCAGTGATACCTTTGATACTACTTTTATTAGGATCCACCCAAGCGAACCATGCGTCCACTTACAAATAGCATTTAGCATTGCCCTAATGAAAAAAATATGTTAGTTTTTTTTGTTTTAGTACATGTAAATAATAAAACTTGATTTTAAAAATTATTTTTTAGATAAAATTTTATTTATTGGTAACAACATGATTTTTTTAATGTAGGTACTTTTGCCAACATGAATGAAATAAATCTATTTTCTTTAATAATCTTTTTAAGAAAACAAAAAATAATATTGCGATGGCTAATCTTTCAAAGTATAGGTAACCAGAAATACTTCTAAAAGCGAAGTAGCTAGGATAAAAAATTGAACATATTTTTTTATTTATCTTTTTCTAATGCACCTCCGCCAACAAGGATGAAAATAAATCTGATTCCTTCGGTAACTATCAGGAAAGGGTAGAATATTGCGATTGCTAAAATATGTTATTGTGTGAACTGTCCACTCTATTTAACTGGGATGGAATATAGAAGAGTATTTGTCCTTTTTAAAGTATTTGTCCGTCATCAGACCAAAGACAGGCATATTTGTATCTTATTTGTCGCTTGCGCAAATAATGTAGTGAAAGTTAACAAAAAATTATCTCAGGCTTCAGGAAATGCAAGATGCTGATGCAGAGCTCAACAACGGTACTGTTTCCTTAATTTTACAACTGTGGTTTCCCTAACGAATATTATATTCAAGACTTAAATAGCTTTTAACTTTGTACTATACTAATACTTTCTCACCATAACTTTGGGTTAGCTATAAAAAAAATATCTTCAATTGACTTGTATATTCATTAGACAAACACGGCCCAAAAATTGCGCTAATTTAAAAAAAAATCAAATTCCAAATCCTCCAATCAATAGGAGATCCGCTGTCCATTACAGGCATTGAAAAATTTTCCAGTTTAAATCTGACATTAAGGGGATAGAAACCAACCACGTCAATAGGATTTGAATTGGAAAATAATTCTAAAATTGATTCCTCGCCCAACGACTCAACCGCCAGCAGCAGCATGATTGCTCGTTGTAATTTTCTGCAATTTAAAATCCAACAGTCTGGAAAATTTGCAGTAAAAAGCTTATGCAGTGTTCTCTATTTTCTGTAAAACGTGGCAGATAAGGTAGTTGGCGCAAAATTATGTATTTCTGATAGTAACGTAACAGAAGAGAAAAATCAATCTATCAAAAATCTCTCAACAAATTAAATACATGCGGATTCTTTCGCTTTGTTAATTTAGTGATATAAGTTCTTATTGAGGCTATTTAGGGGTCGAAACTTAATTAAAATGATGTTCGTTCTTATACAGCATGTCCCACGGAGTTCTTGCCATATGGGAAAATTTTTACTGAAAAAAAATCATTGTGGGATCATGCTGTAGTTTAATAGCATCTTCTTTCTAGTAATAAAGGGTTGTATTGGGGAAATTTTAGCTCCATTAGCAACAATAATAAATAAATCCGTACAATTGGGACAGTTTCCTAATATTTTAAAACTTACAAGTGTTATCCCAGTTTTTAAAAAAGGAAACATAACAAATATGGAAAATTATAGGCCAATTTCCATTTTAAGCATATTTTCTAAAATTCTAGGAGAGATAGTTTATGCTAAAATAACTAACTTTTTAAATATATTTAAATTACTGTCAACACGACTTCGGACAATGCTGTTCCACAGAGACAGCCACCATTAAGTATATTCAATACATTTACTATAAAATGGATAAAAATGAACATGTCACAATTTTCTTTGATTTGAGTCGGGCGCTTGACACCCTTGAATCAAAAATTTATAGACTCGAAACTGAATTTTTAGGGTGTTTGGGGTTACTAATAAATGGCTGATCTCCTTTCTACAAGATAGAAAGCTGGTGGTTAAAATCGACGATTCACAATCGGATGTTTATGATATAAATTTAGGTACCCCTCAAGGAAGCGTCCTGGGGTCCTTGATGTTCTTGTTGTACGTGAATGATCTACAGAGTCATATTTCCGGTTACGGTGAACCAATCATGCTCGCGAATGACACTTCCATCGTAGTATCGGGTAAATCGCTCTCTGAGGTGGAATTGAAACTACAGGCAGTCTTGCGCTTTTTCGGTGAGTGGTGATTTTCAAAACAGTCTTCATATAGAGTCATAATATTTACCGGCCAGGAAGTAATTTAAGATTTCAAATTATCAATCTTTTAATAAACACACAAAAATCTATCTCATTTCTGGTAGTAGTTGTTGACGAAAGTTTTAGCTACGTTAATTCGTTATGCTTAAAACTTAATAAAGCTTATTATGCGATCTACAACTTAAAAAATAAACTAAATACTGCTGCACTGCTAACTGCATATTATGCAATGGTGTTATTGTTGTTGCTATATAATGTGGCGGTGGGGGGACAATCAGGTCAATGGGAGCGCTTGTTTATTGCACAAAAGGGCATAATCAAATTGATTTTTGATCTTTCTTACAGAACCTCATGTAGAGACTTTTAAGAATAATAATATTTTGACTTTTAATTCAATTTACCTATTTAAACCCTTAACTTATGTTTATAAAAACCAAAATTAATGTTTACTTAATTCTCCATAATTACCACTTCAGAAACATGTCAATATTTCACTTAAAAAGCATATAACATATAATAGAAAACTCTACTTCATTACCTGTTTACAGAGGGGTTCCTCAGGGATCAGTATTGGGACCATTATTATTTATTCTTTATACATTTGATTTTTACCTAGCTATTAAAAATGGAACACTATTATCTTTTGCTGATGATACTCAAATTTATTATCCAATTCACTATACAAATTTAAAAAATTATGTATCTTTAATAAATAAGGATTTATCTAATATTTCACAAACTATTACACATCATGGCTTAAAAATAAATGAAACTAAGACAAACCTTCTTGTAATTGGTCCTAAAACTTTGGTTACAAAAATTGAAAATAATTCTGATTTCAAAATTATTCTCAATAATGATTTTATATTACCAACTATCAAATTAGGAAGGAATCTTGGCGTAATATTTGATCAAAATCTAAACTTTGATGCTCATATAAGAAACATAGTAAAAAAAGGATATTATAAATTAAGGATCTTGTATCATTTTAAAGAATTTTTAAATATCGAAACAAAACTTAAACTTGTAGATTCGATCATTATAAGTGGATTAGATTATTGTGACGTTATATATCATAAAAAGATCAGCTACAATTCTAAACAAAAACTACAAATCCTACACAATAACTGTGTAAGATTTTCAGTAAATCTTAAAAAATATGATCACATTACCTCAACATTCAATCAGTATAAATTAATTAAATTAGAAACTAGACGTGAAATTCATCAAACTTGTTTCATTTACAAAGTCATAAACACTAAAACACCTGATTATCTATTTAAAAAATTAGAATTTCGTAATAATGTTCATTACGTGAATACAAGAAATCAAAACAACTTAACTATACCATCACACAAAACAGAAAAGTATAAAACATCTTTTAAATATAATAGTGCAATCATATATAACAGCATTCCCTTCTATCTAAAATATTTTAGTTTTTCAACTTTTAAAACTTATTGTAAAAATTATTTAATCGGGGTGGAGTTGGAAGAATGATTATATATAATCAAAATTCTACCTTTTTGTGCCAACTAGTGTGTTACTATTGTTATTCATTTTTGTAAAATATTTATGCATGATATTATATTGTTACTTTTTACACTGTTTATTGTTTACTGGCACAAATAAATAAATATTATTATTATTATTATTATTATAGCCATAGCTTTTATAAAAAAATTCCGGTTTTTACTGGTTGCTCTTTTTATAATGTATTGCCTGCATCAATAAGAAAGGCAAACTATTTTAATCAGTTTTAAAAGCAACTTCAAAGATTTTTAAATACAAATTGCTTTTATTCAGTAAATGAATACACCTCATTGCGCAATTCTTTAGATGTGACGAGTAAGTATATGACGAACATGTTTGTATCTGTTAGTAATGTTTGTAAGTGTATAATATTTTAAATACTTTTAAAAAATATACAATATGTATGTACAATTTATACATAATACATATATGACTTGTCTATCTACTTTTTGTATCTAAGGATCAATAAAGATTATTATTATTATTATTATTATTATTATTATTATTATTATTATTATTAGTATTATACTTATTATTATTATTATTATTAGATCTAGCCGTTCTGTTTTGTTTTTTATTGGTACCCTAGGAGTATAATTCGCTGCCTTTTTAGCACAAAACCTGATAACGTTTGCAATTATATTGCGCGCCTGAGTTTGATTGGGTTTCTCTTGAAATTTACTATTTTTAAATTTCGTAACTCCAAAACGCTCGACCGATGATGGGACAACTATGAGAGATGGCAGCTTAAGAGGCAGTAAATCATTTGTACTGAATGTATTTGAATTTAAATTTTTTTAAACCTAAAATATAATTTAAAAAAAAATTCATATGACCATAACTTTCCACTAACACATTCTCTTAAAATTTAATAATTGTCGACAAAATGATGTAAAATTTGTTTAGAAAAAATAATAAATAAAATACCTAAGCGGGTTAATTTTTTTCCCAAGTGGGTCGATTCAAAAATTCAACTTTTTTCGCAAATTGCCAAATATTATTTTCTTTACCAAAACATTCGTAGTAGGTTCACTATTAGGGATACACTCACATGCATGAATACATGAACGCACGTTGATGTACGCGCGTTGATATTCGCCAGTGAGCAGACGATTTTTTTGGTAAAAGTACCGGAAAATTTACCCATACATCGACGTTGATGAATGCGCGTCTCAGCCAATGCGTTGATGCATACAAACATCTCTCCCTGTCTGTGGCCGCCTATTAAAAAATCTGACTTGGGATGGGTCCCATAAGTAGTAACAGAAATATACAACTTTAAAGTTACATGGGCCGCGCCTGCTACGAAGGCCAAGACCGACTCGGCAGTCCGCCAAATAAGTTGTACCTATTATTTTTCTAGTCAAATAAGTATATTACCGACGGGGTTCATGTCACTGTTGTTTGGACTATGCGAGGTAGATAAGGAAAACTTGTAGCAGTGTTACTAATGTACTTATAAATATTTTACAGAAAAATTTCATTCGGGAAATTAACTGAAGAAAATAGTATATTTATCTAATTTTTAACAATAGGTGTTACAGGAGTAATTTCAGGATGTGGTGAGAAAAGTTTAAAGTTTATTATCGAAAAATTAAACTGTTTCTTAAAATTGGTTTACAAACAAATTTAATTCTTTAAGGGGTTATATACAGTCAGGAGGCCTAAAAAAGCGATTTTTCAAGATTTTTTCCTGAGAAGACGTTTAAATTTATTAATGTAAAAATTTGTACATATATTATGGTAACTTTTAGCTGTATTTTAACATTTTTGTATTTGTAAAAATAATAATTTTGAAAGCTGCTATAGCTGATCTCCAGAAGTTCCTCTAAAAAAAGGCATCTTGCGGTGACAACGTATCTCTGGACTGGATCATTTAATATGAAAAAACCGAACGGATTTCGTTAAAGTAATGTATAATCTTCTAATTAATCGAAGGAATAAGCAAAATAAAATGTTTTGACAAAATTGCGGCTTCTCAAAAAAAAAAACACGATTTTTAACCAAAATTTTGGCCTTAATTGTTTATAAAAAAATATATTTATCGGTGAGAAAAAAACCTTCGATTAATTAGTAAAAAATATTCTTAAGAAGCTTGTGTTAAAATTTGAGACTGATCGGTTCAGCCGTTTCCGAGAAATCTTCGTCACTGACTTTAAAAACACAGTTTTGAGAAAAACGCGTTTAAAGTTTCAAAAGCACTTTACATAGCGTACAATCGCTCTGAGAGGTCTTTACAAATATGCGTGTAAAATCGCCGGATTGCCTTGAAAGTCTCTGTGTGTATACTTGCATATATGTACATTATGAAAATGAAATTAAAAAAAAATCGATTTTTTGAAAATTCTAACTGTATATAACCCCTTAAGCCTTGCCTTGCATTTTTTGAATTCTTCTGCAGGTTGCAGATATCTTGGGCAGACAATAGCACTCCTTGGTCAATCTTTACGTTAACATGCAGATTAACACTTATTTTTGTTTATCTCCTGACGTCACTTGGCACTGTTGGCAAATGGCTGCTTTTTAAATTATAATAAATTAAACCGAGGAGTAATTTATTTTTTTTTACTTGAATTATCCCAGTCATTTTCTTCAGAATAATATTTTTGGGTGTGTAGTGACGTCCTTAAACGATTTATGCAGTAAAAAATATATACATATTCCTTATCGTCTATGGGGTAAAATTAAGTTTAAAACACCTTAATTTTAGTGAAAGAAAGCCTATGAATAACTAAAACAACAATACCACGCACAGTATTGAATTATAGATGATGTTTACTGCTCCTGTTTTGGATGTTAATCAGCCGTACAGAGTGTCGTGGGGTGACCACACCAAATTCTCTATTTGCTAATAACTCCGTCCTTAGTAAAAATATCAAAATATATTTTTAGCCTCTTATCTTCCTTTCAAGAATAAATTCCTATAACTTCTCTTTTCTAAGTGGAAAACGTTAGCGGAAGTAATCTACTCTCGGCAGCCGTTTTATTGGATTTTTTTAACGGTTGACTTATTGTAAGAAAATATTTACCGTTTCTACCTTTTTAGGCTGCGGAGCTGAATAACAAAAAGGGAATGTTTTAACTTAATAGCAAGCCATATACCAAGAATTATGTGAAACTGGCCAAGTTGTGGCTGGGATCGATGTTAAATTATAAGCTATTGAAAAAAATTAAATTATTCTGAAACTCCAGATACCTGAAAAAGAGAGAAAATTGAAATTTCCAGTTTTCCTTTTCAATTTTTTTACATTGGTAATAGGGGATCAGCATCTTTTTCGTTCATTTTTGAATACTAATAGATGACAGTACAAGTCTTATAATCTGCCGTTTCATATTTAGATTTAAACCGTTTTTTGATGCTTATATGGTTCAAAACGGTTTAAAAACATTTGATTTTCTTGTTAATCGGGGACAGCATTCAGGTTTTGTGTTTAAAACGCATTGTCCATGTCCATTCTTCCTAATGTACAGGTTATATTTTTATGGCGGAGGTTCCCTAATCAGCGTTCCGGTGGCGTATGAGATTTTTGAATTATTGGAGATCATTCTAATTTTATTTGAAACTAAGGTAATCTGAAATGATCAACGGTATTGTCAATTATGAAACAGTCACCCCACGCGGTGAGTCTAATTTTCAGTATAACATTTTTTGTTTGTACGAAAGAAAAGAGATCCGCATGGGAAGTGACTTCTCGATCCCTTCATTTGCCAAGAGGCATAAATCAAAAATGTCATATTTTAAGCTTCCAAGAAGATTATATAAGAATTTTTCCCTGGCCTTGGAAAGGTAATAGAATAAAATTATAAATAAGGCCTTTTGGCCTAGGAAAATGACGGGTAAAATTTCTAACAACGAGAAATGTCAAATTTTTCGGGACCGTGCATGCTGCTGTCAACGGTTCAAAAATATTACTTTTCTTGACAGTCTAATCAATGACGTTGCCTCTCAAAGATGGTTTAAAAACTGCCTTGAATACGACTAGCAAAAAAAATTGACTTTAGACATCCCAAAAACGGCCCTCAAATGATCACACAGGTTGATAATATCTTTATGACTGACAGCATTACTGGTTGTTTGAGGACAAGTACTTTTTACTAAGACAGCACACGTAGCCTTCAAGCCTAAGTACCAACATACCGTGGGCATCTGAAGACAAGGAAAATGTAATCTATTGACACGGGATTTGCTTGGGTTTGCTTGCCCCAACCAAACAAACTGGAAATCGCCTTGGTGGTCTAGGATATCGCAGTCCTTCCTAACTTCTGTACTGCATCCGCTAGTGCCAGTGGCGAATATTATAGGGGGGCAAAAGGGGCACGTGCCTCCCCCGCTCATGTCCCTACTAAATTGGGCGCCCCTTACTATGACGCTCTTTTCATTTTCTAATGAAATATTTTTTAAGCTTTTAAGTGAAATATTTAATAACTTGGCACCAGACCCGTCCAGAGGGGGAGGACAGCCGGGGTGATAACCCCGGGGCCCGGTCAAGTCAAGGGCCATGGCGAAACCCGGCCTATAATTAATACTTCAAAAATTCAAATTTTAGTTTTGTGCTCTTGAACATATAATATAAATAGTTACAAACAATAAACAAAAAGAAAAGTCATGCATAACGCGGCACCCTTTAAATTTCTTTATAGCTAAAAAACGAATTTAGTATTTCAACGGCAACCAGTGGCGTATTCAGGGGGTTTTGGGGGTTAAACCCTCCGACTCAGCTGTCTGAAGAAAACTATTTTTGTCTAATATTTTCTAGACGTTGTAGGTATAATTAATATCAACTAAAGTTGATCGCTCGACGCCATTGGTGGTTGCGATTGCGCCGCGCAGCAAATAGACATCAAGCGCGCAGTGGCCATTTTATACTTGTTTTGCGTCTCGATCGTCGCTAATTCGCCATTCACCCTTAGAAAAATATTCAAACCACCAAATTTAATTTACGAAATTAGATAGTAGTTGGGTGAATTCTTGACAAACTTTGGGCGTGGCCCTGAATTTTTTTTTACTTTTCCGCTTTCCATTTAGTGGCTAACACCTCCTCGAAACAAAATCATAAATACGCCACTGACGGTCACTAAAGGGGCCTGTAAGCCCGGGTTCCCCGGGGTTCGTCCCGGTTTTCGACGGCCCTGATTGACGCCTCAATACTGGCGTGCCCCCCCGCCCCTAAACCAAATATCCGCCACTGGCTAGTGCTCCAAAATTAGTATACATCGTTTGAAAATCTGCTTCAACTTGACAGTCCTAAAACTTTATTTCTTACGGATGGCAGCGGATTCTGTAGCATCGAAGTTTAAAATTACTGGTTGGATTTTCTGAAAATGTCTCAAATAATAAAAAGCTTCTTTTTACAATGTTACCCAGCGTATAATACCACTGCGATCAGACCAAAAGTGGCCGGCCTTACTAATTTACTAGAAGATTTAAATATCGACCAATACTAACTTAAATCCTTTTGGTAAATTCCGTAGTTGGTGTTTTCTTACACCTAGATTTTTAAAAATTTCTTAGCGGTTTATAATTTAGCACAACGTTATGCAGCATTGCACAACTTTATAATTTTCAAAATTCTAAGCACGAGGCTTGTATTTGGGATACTCTGTTAATTGGAAAACGGGCCAAAATAAATGAAAATGTTACATAAACAAAGTTTTTATTAAAATTATTCGTGTAAAAATATTTTCGCAGTTGTTAGAATTCGTGTTTTTTTCTCGTTTCTGTTTTCTGTTCATGAAGTTTATTCCGAAACAGCCGAGTTTATCGACTTGAAGTACGAAAAAATATATATCGGAAGAAGATTTTTGCTAATGGAACATTTCTGAAATGTTCTTTAAACGTGACTTTGACTTGAAGGGGTTCGGAAGTGCGTAGGAAATATCGAACGATTGTATAAATTCTCATTGGTTTGACACCATTTGTACAAGAAAAAAGTAGACTTCTTGTCTGAATTGTTAGGATATTTTAGTAGATATATTTATGCGTAGTGTTATAATATAATATTTTTACAAATGTATTTTTGAAGCTAAAATGCAGTTAAATCCACCACAGTGGGTCTTACTCGTGTTATTGAATTATACTATTATTTATAGAGGAAACAGTCTTAATGGAATTATCGAGCAATTTGTTTTTTATTATACAAATATATAATATAAAAGTACTCCAGTCGAAAAAGCTTATCCCATCCTCAACATAGCGATTAAACATCGCTCATTATAAAACTGGGATGTGGCCTCTGGTGACGTAGTCCCACGATGGGCGACCCAAATTTAAGAAATAAGTTAAGCGGTGGCACCGCTGTAAAAATTTTGTGGGATCGAGGTTATGTTATTAAACTAAATTATAAAAAGACGGTCAAGTGCAAGCTATACTTGCACAATTAGTGTTCCGTGCCATCAGCCCCCCACTTAAATTATTAATAGTAATGCACTCGCGTTTCGACTGGCCAAATTAAAAAATTTTAAAAACTTGTAAGAACAAAAGTTGTTTCTTACATCGCCCATAGGGGTATTTGCATAAAATACCTGGTCCGTTTCGTAGAATCCATCATAACACAAAATATTGTTATGCGTCAGGTACCTAAATAGACAAGGAACAAAGGGCCAACCATAGGCTAACAAAGTTTATAGACTAGAAACTGAATACCACATCTTTTTCTAAACTGTTGTTAAGCGCCATCCTTAGTCGGTACGCCCAAGCTCGCTTTAATGATCGATCGAATCAAACTTAAAACACAAAGAAATCATTATTATTGGGAACACATTTTTGAAATCCTGCTTTACCAACAGAGTAAATGGCGCTCTTTATTGAAATATACAGTATATCCACGGATGGAGTTGACAAGAGGAAAAAATCTTTATCAATTTTACGATCAAAACTCATTGTTTATAAAAAAATGTGAGTGTCGAAAAAATAAGCTTACCATATAAGAATCTGAGATCAGACGTACAGGATGTTAATAAATTACGAAAAATGAAAATGCTTTTG
Source organism: Philopedon plagiatum (assembly GCA_963971165.1). Lineage (NCBI taxonomy): Eukaryota > Metazoa > Arthropoda > Insecta > Coleoptera > Curculionidae > Philopedon > Philopedon plagiatum. The sequence continues at coordinate 18,694,421 of OZ020194.1, read as the reverse complement.
GACAGAAGGAGCTTTATTTATTATTTTAAATAAAATGTTCGTAAAACAACCCTGTACTTAAATAAACCAATTTCATGTTTCAAAATTCCGCATGAGTCATTAAGAAACCTATAGAATATACAAAAGGTACTATCCATATCTGTAGTAATTAAAAAATAAACACACAAAGACCAAGAAAATCCAGCAGTTGCTGAAGAAAATACATGAAAAAATTTGGTAAAAAATTTTTTTTGGCTAAAATGGTCAGTACCTCATTATCTGCCTGCCTTCGAATAATTAGCATTACAATTGTCTGCCCTTTCTATTTTTATGTTTTTTTTATAATTAATAACACAATTTAGGCTTAAAAAAGACACGATTAAATGATTTCATAGTTGTTCTTTTTTTAATAAATTTGCGATATTGCAGTTTTCTAATGCAGTGCTATCTAAGTGGCACAAGTAACTTTTTGTGCTTTTCATAATATAATTTTAATAATTAACGCAATCTGTCTGACGATGAAATAATTTTTCTAAATATATATCATAATAGTTGAAAAAAAAAATTAATTACGCAGTAGGAAAAACGTCTGCCAGCTGCATTTCTTTTTTTTTAATTAAGACCATTTTATTAAAACCAGAAGCAAACGCGATGACATTGTTTATAGAACCTATGTTTTTACATCTTTAACAAGCTCACATTTGATATCGCAACACTAAAAAAGGCAGAAGTTGCCCATATTGTTTATTTTACTCAGGTCTTTGCTTTAGTCAACATCTGCCAAATGATGAAATCATTTAAAAATTACTACCACCAGCTTCTAATTATTTGGTTTAAAAATGATTTGCATCTTGGAACATGGTTACTAGAATGAACTTAGTTCTTTTTCTATAAAAAGTAAGAACTAAAATTGCTCCTTTCTTTATAACTTTGCGAAAAAGTTCAGAAAAAAATTCATAGTATAAAACTTGGTTATCCTATTCGTGCACATGTCAGTTTTGGTTACCACAGAAGGCCAGTCTGGCGTTGGAGAATCTGTCCGTAATACTTTTGTTATAATCCGTCCAACCGACGGAATTTTTTGTGTTAGTGTTTCGATTGGCTGATTGTGTAACAATATTAACATATTTATTGTCCATTGTCAAGTCAAAGTCAAGTCAGTTTTTCTAAAAAAAACTGTCCCAGGACTCTATATTGAAAACAAAATTGTTTGGGAAAATAAAAATCCCACCATATTTTCATCATACATATTTCATATTTCTTTTTTGACTTCTGGTTTCCACTGGCATATGCTATTTTTAATTTCTGTTCAGGGTTCTATTGACATCCCACATTATAATTATTAACCATCACTCACTGTTTTTGCCTGTAGCAGATTTTAACCCATTAGCCGCACACAAGACTAAACACGAAAATATATCTGTTCACTTTTAACAGCCGGTCTATTCAGTAATTGATACGAATCGCACCATATTCTGTCTAATCCAATACTAAATACCGCAAAATAGATACAAAGGTTGAATAGCGAGGTGGGGAATTTCAAAATAAACCCACTATTCTTTAAATAATCGATCTAGAAGAGGTAAATAGAAATACTATTTTTTTGTCATTTTTAATGTTGTTAAAGCTGCTTTTAAAGAGCATAAAATTAAACTTCTCCTGGACAAAAATTGCGAAAGAGACCTGTTATACGAGCAGTTTAATATTTGCCGAGATATTTGCCCTGCTGTATTTTTTAAATTTAATTAAATTCAGCTAACAAGACTTTCATATTTGCAAATCTCTAGAAAGTAAAGAATAATCCTTAAGTACTTTTTAAGCGTTTGAAATGCTCTTCAAGCTTTGCGAAAGTGCTTTAATTCCTTGAAATTGCTTATAAATCCTTTAACTCGTAGCTTTTCTGTTTTTTAAATTATTTTAATGTCCTTTATAATGTTTTACGTAATTTTATTTTATCCTTTACTACTCTTATATAAATTCTAACCGATTTTAATAAAATGTTAATTAATTTTAGAGGAAGGTTACTAATATTTTTATGAGCACATCCATTTTTTTAAAACGCAGTTATATAAGCAGGTATATCGGGAAACCACGTTTTTTCCACGTCAAGTTTTAAACACCCTGTAAAATAATTGGGCAATAAAGTGCTGTTTCACTATGCTTTATTATTATAGGTATATTTATTAAGTTATACCTATTATAAATATTATTACTTCCATTAAAATTCACCAACTATCTTAAATTGCTTATACGTTATTATTACACTCTATTATACTAGGGTTACATCTGTGCTAACGCCCAACAGGCAGCACAACAATATCTAATGCCAGAACTCTCGACTTTACATTTCTAGCGACTAGACTTACGCGCTACGTGTAACGTGATTGTTAACGTTGTTTCTAGCGCATCATTTTTTTATTCGCTGATTCATTAAAAAAGGTTTGTTATCACTTTTTCATTGGACTAGTCCACTGCGTATAACTGGCGATTATATCTTTCCGTCACAAATAATAAAACACGTCCGTTACCGCATCGGTCACGTCCGCTCGTCCGCAATGCAGAATTAGTAACGCACGTGTGGCCACAACAACGCGTTACATTAAGCGTTAAGTTTTTTTAGGGTTTACCGCCTTTAATAATGCCAATAGAAAATTAGTGCGTTAATTACCGGTCATTAAGCGACTATTGAAAGCGTGCACATCGGTTCCTCATAATTTGGCATTTTTTGTCTAGTTAAAGATTACTAAGTATCATGTGTTTAGTGTCGCCGTGTGTGTAAAGTTACGTACTTTTTACTGACTAACTTTTTATTTCTCACAATTCACAGAACTTTCAAAAATTCGCCGAAAATCAAGTTTAATCTGAGGACAATATATTTGCACGAACAGTAAAAACAGCAAAAAATTGTTTAATACAGGCGATTCCATTGCTTATCTTATCTCTTACAAAACTATTGTAATTGTAAACCAGTAACGGACTTGGAATATTTCTTTCTGCAAGGCTTGTTTTTATTAACAACTTTTAAATCTTTACATCCTTGCATTTCTGCTAACTATTGGTTTTGGCTCATTACTCGAATGTTCAGAAACCAATATGACTACTTTAATTTGTATTAAATGTAAAGAAGAATGCAGGACCAGGAGCTATTTGGGGCCCCTTGTGACGCTTGCAAGGAGAGTTACTGCAGAAACTGCGCTGAGATTAATACCACAGAAGCCCATGCAGTTGCCTTGACTACGAAAAGGAATTTGATTTTTTATTGCTCTAACTGCAGACGCAAATTTAAAAAAATCCTAGAACAACAGGATAAAGTAAAGGCAGATTCCAAGAAGAAAGATTTATATATTGATAAGCTGAAGTGTGAACATGAGAAAACTCGTGAGGAACTTCAGAAGGAAATAAACAAACTTCTGACCAAAATTAACGAAAAGGAGTTACATATTAAAAGGTTAGAAGGAAAGACTCAAGATTCTGAGGATGCTCTTGGAATAACGGCGGAACAGGAGTGTCTTGGGAAAATTAGTGAGCAGAAGGTTGAAATAATAAAAATAAATAAAGAACTCCTACTTTTTGCTGAAAAAAATGGTCAGCTGATGGACCAAATCAAGGAACTGAACCGCAACATTGACAGGTTGTCTAGTGATTTGGGTGAACTTAATAAGGTCAAGAGTGACATGTTGACCAGTCTGGAGACCCTGTCGAAAGAGAACGATATTTATGCTAAGGATTTAAAAAAGGCGCACTTCGAGATTTTTAGTTTGAAGGAAGAACTTTACTCAGGAAAACAAGCAAACAGTCATATAAGCTTTGGCGCTTTGAGTACTTCGATAAACACTCAACAAGGACCGGAGGCGGCTGCTTCAAACACTAAAACTAAGCAGAGGACTGCAACACGCCTACCCCCAGTCAACAGCCAGGCACAGACTGCTAATCCTCACAGATGAACATGGACGATTCTTAGACCAGGCGCTGAAAAAGCTAATGAACGACAGTGAGTTTAAAACTGAACATATCATTAAACCGGGTGCCACCTATTGCAATGTACTGGAAAGTTTAGAAGTATTGGTTAGGGACTTTGGTAGGGACGACTATGTTATTGTTATGGCGATCGTAAACGACTTTCAATCCTATAATGCACCGAGGGTTAAAAACATCTGGAGTAAGTTAAAGCTATGTATGCACACTAATTTTATTTTTCTGGCTACTCCAAACCGGTCATATGGCGGTGGGCCTAATGATAGTATTTGTAATTTTAATAACAACTTGAAAAACTTACTTTTTAAAATCAACAGAATCTCGGAAGGCTGGATTTCCTTTCTTGATGTTAAGCTTAACTATAAATGTAAAATTAATTTACGAAGTACTGCACTCGACATTTACAAAGAGATTAGTTCTTCAAATATAAATTTTAAACCTCTCACTTACATAAACTGCTCTAGCAGTCCTAATATATCTATTTCTAAGGAAAACCTTGCAAATCTTGGCAATGAAAATGTCAGTTCGAGCGAGGTACCGGACAAAGTTGATAAGTCCCCGGATGCTGTGGAATTGGAGGTTGTTGAACCTAATAATCCCAACAAATCTCAACAGGACGACGAGATTGTTTTTTTAGGGTAGACGATAAGGACATGTCTCTGATTCTTTTGAACGTGTAATCCATACGCAATAAAATTGACGGACTCTTTATATTTCTGGATAGCTGTAATTTTCCAGATTTGGTTTGTATTACTGAACATTGGCTAAGACTAAATGAACCTATTTATATAGAAAATTACCAGATTCTGTCATGCCTTTGCAGGGAAACCTACCAACATGGGGGTACAATGATTTTAATTAACAAGCTTTTCCTTAAAAAATTTGATTTTATCAACATAACCAAATACAATAACTTGGTAGTCGAAAAAGAATTTGAATTGGCGATTAGCCTTTGTAAAAATTTGAATATATTTCTGATATGTATCTATCGACCTACCATGTGTAGTGAACACTTGTTTGTGGAAAGGCGGGGTATTTATTTTCAGGGTCTTTTAAAAGAGGGATAATTGAAAGTAAATTAATTTCTAAGTGTTATTGTCTGAAATCGGTCCTAGATTTAATATAGTTTTGACAGGTGACTTTAATATTGACTACGAGAACGCTGGCAACCGATGCACGCTTGAGCTTCATAATTTGCTACTGTCCCATAATTTGACTATGCATGTATCAACTCCTACAAGAATAGCGCGGTCCTCGTCTTCTATTTTGGACTATGTATGTTCGAGCGTGGATGGGGTGTCATGCACAGTAATAAACGCTGGTCTCTCTGACCATGAGGCAGTATTTTGTAGTCTGCCTTGTCTGACTCAAAGGTTTCAGTTGCCAAAAAAGCGAGGAAGATTTTTCTGTAGGAGAAATTTTGACAGGTTTTACCTGGATTGTTTGAGTGTTCGCTGGTCGGATGTCTTGGATGTGGATGATCCCTTAGCGAAATTTCACGAATTAATAACAGGAGTTTTTGATAAATGCTTTCCGATAAAAACCATAAAGAAAAGGAGTAAAAAGCCTTGGGTTACCAGGGGAATACGCGTTTCAGCAAGTAACTTAAGATTCTTGCACACAGCACGTAAATTCTACTTAGGCAATAAATTCTTTATAGGCTATTTCAATAAATACCGAAATATTTACAGAAAATCAATTCTACTAGCCAAAAGCTCTTATTTTGCAAATCGTATTAACAGGTCACATAATAAGCAGAAAGAAAGTTGGAACATTGTCAATGAAATTAGAGGAAAAACCAACAGAGTGATACGTCAAACTTCTTTGGAGCCTGACGAATTTAATAATTTTTTCTGTACCATAGGGCAAAATCTGGCTAAGAATACTGTTTCCACAGTCAATCCCCTGGACTACCTAGAGAAATCGTCTATACCTAATTCTTTTTATTTAGAGCCAACTGACATTCATGAACTGAAGCAAATATTTCACGAACTTAAAAATAAAAAAGCAGCTGGGTGGGATAGCATTTCAATCAAGGATTTTCAACACCTGCCTGACACTGCTTTGAATACACTGGCTGAAGCCGTAAATAAGTCTTTTCTCAATGGGAACTTTCCAAATTCATTAAAGATTTCGGTGGTAATCCCAATTCATAAAAGTGGTGAAACAGAAACTCCCTCCAATTTTAGACCCATCTCGTTGATTCCTACCCTCTCCAAAATAATAGAAAAATTGGTAAAAAAACGAATGAACTCTTTTATGTATAGGTATAATATTCTGAACATCTCCCAGTATGGCTTTAAAACTGACAGAAGTACAAGCGATGCTGTCTTTTCATTTCTTAATAATCTGTACTTGCAAATTAACGAAGGAGAAGTGTCCGCGGCAGTGTTCTGTGATCTTTCCAAGGCCTTTGATTGTGTGGATCACGGAATACTGCTGAGGAAACTTGAGACATATGGTTTTAGAGGTAGTGCACAAGCTTGGTTCAAATCATACCTATGTGGTCGCACGCAAAAGGTTAGCATGCAAGGTCGCGAGTCAGACGAAATGTCTATTGCCTGTGGCGTCCCTCAGGGTTCTGTATTGGGTCCCATCTTATTCCTGTTATATATAAATGATATAGTGAAAACAAATATTAGAGGTTGCTTCACGATATTCGCGGACGACACAACCATTCTTTGGCATGGTTCCGATGCTGATGCACTAAAAGAGGTAATTTCAGAAGACCTGGGACGAGTTAAACTATGGTGTGATGCTAATTTGTTGTCATTTAATATATCAAAGACCAATATCTTGCACTTTAATGCTACATTATCTGATATATACCTGGACAATAGCAAGATTTTGAGTCGTTCGGATGTTAGATTTCTGGGTATAAGCATAGATAGCAAATTAAGTTTTAAGGCACATGTAATTAACCTCTCCAAAAAATTGGCATCTGGCTGTTTTGTGATTATGGTGGTCTCTAGGGAACTAAATATGGCTGTAGCTAGAGCGGTGTATTTTTCTCTCGTGGAAGCTCACATTAGGTATGGCATTCCATTTTGGGGTAACACAAGCCAGTATTTGGTTAATTCCATTTTTGTGCTGCAGAAGCGTGCTGTTCGGTATATGTGTAGCGCAGGTTGCCGAGACTCATGTAAGCCTTTATTCATTAAACATAAAATACTGACTCTTTATTCCCTGTATATACTTGAGACTGTTACTCTGATACATAAAAAGTTTCCTGAGTCACATAATGGTGGCAACAACTATAATACTAGGCAAGCTGGAATGGTACCTCTCCCAATACCTCATTCCACATTGACTAAGACTCTATTTTTTATACTGCCAAAAAATTTTATAATCATCTACCACGTGCTATTAGGCTGGCGCAACCGATAAAAAAATTTAGGAAACTAGTGAAATCCTTGTGGCTTCACAAGGCTTATTATTCTTTGACTGAGTACCTTGAGGACGAATTTTAACTTAAAGTTAGATCATACATTTCTTGTGGTATGATGAGTATGAACATAGGTACATCACAGTATTTTGCAGATCCTGTTTATAGATGCTCTTCAACTTTAAAACGTTTTGATTTTCTCTTTATCACACTTGAGGGGCTCATCTAAGGGTGTGTGTGTGTGTGTGTGTGTGTGTCTGTTTGTATGACTTTTATTAATATGTTCTTGACTTGTACTATATATGTTTCCAAAGTGCGCAAAACTAGTGTATCCGTCAGATTTTTATTTGTTATTTTTATTTGCTTGTTACTGGTATTTTTTGACGTTAGTGTGCGTTATATATTTTTTATATCCATAACCATCTATTTTATTTTGTTATTACCTAAAATTTTAAGTTTTATTAATATTGTTACCAATATTTTTTTTTTATTGGTTGGTCTTGTCTCATTATGTAGATTAGCTTTAACTTTGTCAATAAGAAAGGTTTCTTTGGACAATAAAGTACAGTTTGAGTTTGAGTACACTTGTATTGATTATCAAGTTACACGATAATCATCAGCTACATATTAGGCGCAAGTATGGCCTCAGGATCATAATACTTTAACTAAAACTATAATTGTAAAGAAACATTTATGATTTTTAAAAGGAGTTTAAAAGTTAACTGGTCGAAACTTACAAAAATGCTTATGCCATTGAAAGTAATTTAAAATAAGTAACTTTAAATTACAAAAGCTATCAAAGTAATTGTATGCCATTTAAAACATCCATGCTCAAATAGCATATAACCTTGAAACGCCTATTAAAAGTTCTTTACCTTTAAGTAATTCAGCCGCATCTTAAACTCTTGAGAAAACATCGAAAAACTTTAAATTGCTTTGCAAAAAGGTGCTTGTTTAAAGGTCATTTTGATGGTTAAAATAAAGTTTTTTAAAATATGTACAGCAGGAACTTTGCCTATCGACTTGTACACCTACTGATGTAGTTAAAGTTCTTTCGGCACTGATGTATACAGATTACGAGAAGTTTTAGACGCTTTATAAATATTTTCAGTACTTTGGGATTACTTCAAAGTTAAAAGCTTCGTAAAGCCATTTACAACATTTGCAAGGCATTTACAATCAACTCTAAACCATAACAAATTTTACAACCAGCTATGAAGACTTTAGAAGCTATTTCGTCACTTTAAAATTACTTTAAACCGACTTAAAGCCATTTAAAATCATTGCCAGTCAAGACCATTAAAAGATTTTAAACAAGCTTCAAACCCTTTAAAAAGACTTACATTGTTTTAAAATGACCAGAGTTATTTACTCAAAGTCAACTCAAATAATTGCATGGCCTTTAAAATCATCTACACATTATTTTAAATAGTTCAAGCATGACCGATTTGTACAGATTTAGCACTTCCTACAACACGTTAATTTTTGAAAACGCTTGAGGTACTTTTCTTGTTGATAAGTATCTTTAAAATGTATTAAGCCGTTTAAAGTAATTGCAGGTCCTGTAAAAGCTCCAAGACAGCCATTTTTATAACACTTGAAGTAATTAATTTACAAGCGCCCTTAACATGCTTTTGAAGGTTAATTGCTCCTAAAAGTAATTTGTAACTTCAAACCCTTTTTACAAAAATCAAGCAATTTCTTCCTAAAAACAACAGTACTTGGCTAATGACTTAGGGATTGCAGGAACCCTTTTCCGGAGTGTTCTGCTTAGCTCTCTCTACAAGGGTGAGGGTGCGTTTTAAGCGATCCATCTTGGGTCTTGCTCATTTTACCCGGATGAAAGAGGTCAAGATACTTTAGGTCAGTCATTTGACATTCTAAATTGAAAGTAATTACAAAGGTAAATTATTTGGCCTATTTAGGCATGCGGGGTCTTTGTATTATGGAAATTGCAATATAATTAGTGCTGTGTTTTAAAATTTAGTAATTAATTAAATGTCATGTTTCTTATCCACAAAGTTCCTCAATCTTCAGGAAACACACAGGAAATTAAATTAACACTAAAATTTATAGTACACCAGCCTTTTGTTATATTATGTTTTACTAGTTTGTTATAGTGCATTTATTGCTTAGTTACAAACCACGTAATAATACACCCATGTGAGTATTATTATGGTTATATAAAAAGACACAAAACAAATAATAATAATATATAATAATAATAACAAAGTTTATTAGCTACAACAAAGCTATTCAAGATAATTTTAAAATATAACATCTAATTTATTCTATTCTTCTTTCTTGCTTTTGTTTTGCAGATAGGTAAGTTTAGTCCATTTTGAATTTTATCGAATAAGGCTTAAATTGCTTAAAATTTTCGTTTTTAATTTTTTAATAAATGATTTTAAACTACTCTCTTTAATTTCATTACTTAATTTATTATACTCTAAAACACCTTTTAAAAAATAGAATTTTGGGTTTGCTTTAAATTCCTATGTCCCAAAATGAAATTATTTTTTCCCCTTGTATTGTATTCATGAATTTCATCAAATTTAGTCAAAAAATTGTTATAATAAGGTGCTGATAAATTTAAATTTATTTTATGAATAAAAATAAGAGTGCGGTAAAGTAAAAAGTTTTCTATATTCATCCATTTTAAACTTGTTAACATATCGGTTATTTTAGTGTATTTATCACACCCCAGTATTATTCTCATGGCTCTATTCTGTAGTACTTGTAATCTATTTTTATTCTGTTGTGAACACATATATAAAATTGAACTACAGAAAATAAAATGAGGTAGAACAATTGAATTAAATACTAACTTCCTACTATAAATACTTAAATACTCTCTCAATCTACTTAAAACTCCCAATTTTTTTGATATTTTTTTACAAACATAATCTACATGATCATTAAACTTTAAATTTTTATCAATAATTACTCCTAAGTATTTAACTTTATTTACAACTTCAACAATTTCATCATTTATTTTGAAATCGAAATTTTTTGTCTTAAATTCATTATATTGTTTTTCAGAACCTAATAATAAACATTTAGTTTTATCAATATTAATTTTAAGCTTATTTACACTCATCCATTTATATATATTATTTAATTTTATATTCATTTTCTGTGTCATCAAATCAAATACCTTATCAGACAACTAAATTACTGTATGTCGTCTGCAAAAAAATGGAATTTAAAATCAAAGTTCATTTATTTTATTTTCTAAATTAACAAATATAAAATTAAATAATTGTATTCGTACAAACATTATTAAGTCAAATTCACAATAAATTGACAATTTTTAAATGATTCAGTAAGCATTGCCTGCATTGAATGTTGATTCATTATTCATAATTTGGTTATAGCATTTATTTACAGATATGATTTGTGTAAGTAAGCAACAGATCCAGAAGGTACGCCAGTATCACTAGCCTCTAAATATCCTTCGACAGCCTACGTACTTTTCCATCCACCGCACGCATTTTTCCATTTCCGATACGGTTACGACTACTAGCTACCTATCTTGTTCTGTATGAGGCTAAATCATAGAGAAAATATATAATAGAGAAATAATGTCATTTGCGAATGTGGCAAATTTACCAAGCTGAATCCGTAAACAAAGACGGTCTTCTGCGGGCTTGCGCCTTGTCGAACGTTTGCCTTGTGATAGACAGGACCGTACTTCAAAATTTATTTCACATGACGAGAATCTTTTATCGAGTAATAAATGCTAAATATATTACTTGTAATTATTCTTTTTATTAGTGATAAAAATGCAACCATTAGTGAGATTTTAACAAAAATTGTATAGTTTGTTGGCTTAAATCTGAGTTTTCTTGCTATACAAAACTGTCGATAATTATTCGAAAATAGCTCAGTTTATACATATACAGTGCGTCTCTTTAATGTCCCCCTCTTAATTTTTTAAACGTTACATTTACAAAATTGAAAGTTGATATAAAATATAAACATAGTATTCTAAACAATAGAAATAAAATATGCAACTGTTTTAAGAAGTAAAATAGTAAATAAAAAAACTACCAAAACTATGTGTATATTTTATTGGATTGGCATCCCATCCTGTATAATTATTGAACAAACCAAGTTCTATGGTAAGATGGAAATATTTTTACACCTATTTACAGTGTGTGCACTTGATACTTTGGTGAAAGCTCTACTTACTTACGGCCCCATGTCAATCTAATCCACTGATATCTTAGCGATCCTTTGGCGAGAGCGCTTTTTTGTTTCGCCATCCCTTTTAAAATACTCCTCTCTACCCCAATCCACTAGTATTTTTAGTGCCCCTTTGGCGAAAGCGTAAATATGCCTTTTGGACACTCACCCTTCTAATCCACTGATATTAGCGATCCTTTGGCGAAAGCGCTTTTTTCTTTCGCCATCCCTTTTAAAATACTCCCCTCTTCCCCAATCCACTAGTATTTTTAGTGCCCCTTTGGCGAAAGCGCAAATATGCCTTTTGGACACTCAACCTTCTAATCCACTGATATCTTAGCGATCTTTTGGCGAAAGCGCAAAGCGCCTTTTTCTTTCGCCATCCCTTTTAAAATACTCCCCTCTACCCTAATCCACTAGTATTCTTAGTGCCCCTTTGGCGAAAGTGCAAATATGCCTTTTGGACACTCACTCACCCTTATGCAATATAGGGGAAGGAGGCATTGACACTATATATGACCTTCTTACACCATCTTACCCCTTATACAATGCCCCTAATACACACACACCCCATCAGTGCCTTTCTGACACCTTGACCACACTCAATATACGTCACTGACAAATATTTCTACTTCTCCGTGTGTGTATTCACTTCAACACCGGAGATAAATTATATTTTTTACCTACTATTCTTTCACATATTGATATAATTTAAATTTGGAATTAAACTATTTGTATTTATGCACTAATTGTAAGAAATAGACTACAAAATAATTCCTTATATTTAAAAGTTGGATACATAATTGGCGAAACATATGAAATGTCTTTAACACTTTGTAAAGACTATTTTTGTATCGAAGTAACAAGCTTCAGAGGTTCGCTATATGCGCCACCCCAACCAAAAATACCATAACATAAAAATGACTGAGATTTTTTCGGCCCGGTTCTGATCGCCGAGTTGCGTCATCGAGTTCAACAGCCACTTTCGCGAGACGTCCCGAGTGCGCATGCCTCGAGAGAACCGTCGTTTAAAAACCTGACTGGCGCCATATGCGTACAAACGCACTTTTTCGCCCATACATTGGACGGATTCAGCTGGTGTCGCGAATACGTTGTGATGGTCTAAATATATTTTGTCTATGGGCTAAATAGCTTTAATCACATAGAAAATGGAATGGATTTTATGGCGAACTTACAGTTTCTTTTATTTCACGATCATGATACGAGATGATCGCAGCCTGCCGCCGCGCCAAAAGTTTATTTTTGATACTCTTTTTTGTAAAAGGTTTAAATTACATAATTTCAGATTCTACTTCTGTTTGATTTGTAACCAGTGTTTTTCATGTTGTAGCATTACTCAATATTAGTATGTCTTTTTTTTTAAATAAAATAAATATCTAGAAAAATTATTGTTATATTTTTAAATGACCGTACCTAATGGGCCATACAAATATAAGCATTATATTTTGATAAACTATGTAGACTTGTGATGTATTTTTTTGAGTTTACTTTCGACGGTTATTATTAGGTCATTTTGTTGGAATAACCTATTACGTTTTAAAATTAAATACAAATATTTAATAAAATGACTTTATGGATTTTAGTTACAAAAACGCGCGATGGCCAAAATTTCATCAGCGACTATGTAATAATCATTCTGTAGCTTTATACCTGCAAAGCTACAAAGTGTCTGCACTGCACAAAGTGTCTGCACTGCTCTTTCGCTGTGTTGGTATAGACAATGGGGGTCCGATGTAAAAAAATACGTTTTCTATGCTTTTAAACCCACCTAGCAGCATACAGAACAGGTGGCTAGCTAGAAACGTTTAGAGAACAGAATTCAAGAGGGAATCTTTCATTTCCTATACGAGTATGGCAATGGGTAGCCATAACCGTATAGGAAACGGGAACATGCCTACCGCAATCGCTTTGAAGTGGTTAGCCCCAGCATCTGACAGAAGAGTTACCGGTGTTTGTGGCAAACAGAGACTTGTATACTTTTCAGCATCGCTCAGACCCAGATATTTTGTTATAATGAAAAAAATTTTGTCCAAATGTATTGTTTGTACAGATTGTCCAGTACACTGACCTTGTCTATAGTTAAAAAATGTGTTTTCAGAGCAGTCTCGTGATCGTAATGACGCTTTAAACTATTCATTTGTATTTCATTAGTCATAGTAAAAATTCGCTTTTTATTGCTCACGCGTATTATTATCTCAGTCACATATAACACCAATCAAAACTGAGCCGCTATCTTCTACATAATTAACTAGCATAGTATTTACCAGTTCCTAGCATACCAAGCGATAATGAAACTTTAACTATAGAAAATTTGTCATTAGGTGCTCCATGAATAAACTTCAACAGTTCCTCTCTGGATAGAACTTTAGATTCCTTTGACTCGTATCCTTTTGATCCTTGCTTCAAATATTCTCCTAACTTATATAACATATAATTTTTAATGTTGGTATTTTATTTACCAATAGCGGCTTCTTTAGCATTCATTATTTAGCCCATAAAGATTTCGGAGAAAATAATTGAGCGAGATCTCCGAATTATCCAAGTATTACAGTCTCATTTATGTATTTAACACAATTTTCTGACCATTCACTGTTGAAATTTATCATATTCTTTATCATACACGTCTTTAGATCTTTAGGTCTCTAAATTTCAGTAGCTTTTCTTTAGATCTCTAAAAGTTAATACACTTTCAGTAGCTTTTTCAGCAATTTTAGCAATTATTTCTTTAGAAATTTCCCGAATTTCTTACATTCCGACCATATCTAATAGGATATGTAATAAAAGTTTTCAGAATTTTTTCTTCCGCAGTATAGAAAAAACAAATCATTGTTTTGAAATAATTTATTTTGGAACATAAAACATTATATTTGTTTAACAGAAAACACAAATCAAATTATACTTAAAAGTCCATTATTTTCTATAGCACGTAATTTTGTTTTAACCTGTCGCATCATGTTCTGGACGGGCATGTTGTCTATTTCGCGAATTTTTTGAAATATTCTGCGTCATAATACTTCATTTTTCGGGTTCCCAACCACTGTCTTCAATAGGTCTTGCTTGTCATTTTTTGGTACGAATGAGATAACTATCCCATTCGTAAATCCCCTAAATGTTCCTCAAGCAAGACCTATTGAAGATTTTTATTTATTTATTTATTTATTTATTTATTTATTTATTCAATATATACGGCATTACACCATTTTTACAATAAAGTACTTAAAATTAACAAATTACAATCAGATGACGGATGATCGCTATTTCATTAAGTAATTGAATCAACAATAATTTTATTGGTACAGTAGACTAAATAGATCCTGAAAAGTAACTATACCCAGTGAACTAGTTCATTTTTGTGCAATATTGAGCAGAAAGGTTTACGACAGTGGTTGGGAAGCCGAAAATAAACAAGTGTTATAACAGAATATTTAAAAAAATCGCGAAATAGACAACATGACCGTCCAGAACATAACATGGGATAACTATCCCAGTCGTACCAAAAAATGACAATCCCCCAAATATTCCTCAAGCAAGACCTATTGAAGATTTTCGGGCAATATTAAGCAGAAAGGTTTACGACAGTGGTTGGGAAGCCGAAAATGAAGAAATGAATGAAATGAGGCAGAAAATTTCAAAAAATTCGCGAAATAGAAAACATGACCGTCCAGAACATGGTGCGACAGGTTAAAACAAAATTACGTGCTATTACAAGTAATGAACTTTTAAGTATAATTTAATTTGTGTTTTCTGTGAAGCAAATATAATGCTTTACGTTCCAAAGTAAATTATTTCAAAATAATGATTTGATTTTTCTATACTGCAGAAGAAAAAAATTCCGAAAAATTTTGTTACATACGACGTACGTTAAAATACACTTTGTTTACACAAACAATGCGTTACTAAATGCTACTTTCCTGGCAACATTAGTGCCTACTGTGACAAAACGTTATTTCAAATATCAATTTAAACTTAAATATTATCAATGCAATAACGAACTAGTAAAACAAAATTCTGTAGGCACCTTGGGCGTTACTTGATGTTTACACCCTAGGACGACTTATAACCAAACCCTCGCGCCAGAGGTCCTCGGGTTTGCAAACTTGTCGGCCAGGAGGCATAAACATCATTCATAATGCTCTTAAAGCCATATTTAGCGATAAAAAATGGAAAAGAAAACTAAATGTATTTTACTTTAACCTAAAAAGTTGTTGAGCAGACTTTGTCCGGCTAAATCGAACATTAAAGGTGAATTTACGGACGCTGTTCCTTCTGTCTAATACAAAATGAAAATATTTTTTATTCGGAAATGTTATTATCAAAATATCTTGTATTTGTTTTCCACTTGATGTCGCGCTTAGTAGCTTTAATAATTTCGCCTTTAAAATATTTAAATGTTATTTAAAGCATTTGTTTGTAAGCTATCACCGTATAAATTATGAAAATATCAGAGTAGGGCGTGTAATAAATATATTTCGTAAAATGATTTATATTCCATTGGAAGAAATTAATAAGTAAACAAAGTGTATTTTCAAAATGGAAAGACATGTAATTATAGAGAATGTGTAAATAAAATTCAAATTATTCCATTTTAACTTTGTACTTACAATATTTTTTGTTTTTGAAAGGAATTCAGTTTCAGTTCAATTATTTCGTTTTACTAAATCAGCGTTGTTTAAATTCTGTTGCACAAAAGATAATCTTGTAAATAACAAATAAATGCCAAGGTTTCTCGACCTAAAATTACAACTCCATATTATGACAAAGAAACAAATAAAGGTCTAAAATTATACTAAAACAGCGGTCACAGGACTGATATTTTTAGCCATTATGGATGCCTGCGCCGGCAGCCAACATGGATACCGGCGCCGGCAGCCGGCCAGGGTGCCGGCCGGATTAGAAAATTAATGTCAAATTACCTACCAATTCAATCAAAAAACAATAATTTATCATAGTGTAAACTTTAACGAAACATAAATCTTGCTTCAAAAATATAACAACTATTATTCTGCGAATAATATAATAATCTTCATCCTCGTTCGCCAACAAGCAAATAGCTACAATCTCACTCAGGCCGCTTCCATCTTCTACCATTATTATCTAAGTCCCAAATCTTAGGTACCATCAGAGACTATAAAGGATAGTACCATCAACAAAAATAATCTTTGGAAAACATTCCAGTTATTTTTTGATTCGGTCATCTTGGAAAAATAAACCGTTGAAAAGCCCATTTTAATCAACTAAAATCTCAATATCAATACAATGGTATGAATTTCTTAAAATATGCATGCATTCTTCAAAATTCTGTGCCTCAGTCTTGCTACAATTTCCAAGATTAGTTTCAATGTCATTTTACAACCTGTTTCTCTAATTAAGTTATTTAAATGATATTTTTATTTGCCCCAGCCTTCAAGGCTTCTTGAGTAGTAAAGTTTGACATTTTCTGGCAAATTTAGTCTTTGTTTTGCTAGAAAATTGAAATAAGCTTTGGATGAAGTATGATCGTGATTTTGTTCAAGCTCCATGATAGAAATTGTCTATGTTCACTCACTTTCAAGAAAATGCTAGCCTGGCAGCCTTGCTTATACGTGGAACACTTCCTTGTTGACTTTTCATTTTTTGTCTTGAATGGTCTTCCACCTTTAACACAGGCTAATCGCTGAAATAGTATTTAGTATTAGGATTTTGTTGTCTTTGATTGTCAATTGTTCTGCTATTACGCCACCAAAACACCCAAATTGTTTGTGGTTTTCTTGTAGTCCATCTAAACGCAATATAGAAAATTAATCACCTATTTTCATGTTTTATAGTTTTTACGCAAAATTAAAACAACACAATGTTTGCATATTATTTAAAAGGCGTAGCTATTTTTATTTTAGTTTAGAACTGCCGGCACCCGAGAAATTTTGTACTCGGGTGCCTGCGCCGGCATCCATGCATCAATATTTTGGGAACGGCCGCCGGCAGCGGACTCACTTCCTTTTTAATTTTATGACCATAATTTGACACGCAACATATGAAACTGAGACCCAAAAAGTGATACATTTTTTACCATCATAACAGGCAATATGCGCGTAATCCAAATAAATCTGAAATATATATTTTGTATTCTATACATAAACGAAACCTGTATGGCGGTTGTTTTTAACCATTTATTTAAGTTTTTATTCAGAAATAAAAAGATTCACTTTCAAAAATTGTCATACAAAATTTTAAACTGGCAAAAGGTAATTCTAGTTGTTGTGATGTGACGTCACATGTTATGTAAATAAAAGTGCTGTTAGGGCTGGTGTACTGTAAATTCAAGTGCTAATTTATTGCCTTCATTATTTCCCGAAGATTAGGAGATTCCGTAGATAGGAAACAATACATATGATTAAAAAGGTTGTTCAACAATGACCATAAGCACAATCATAATATAATTAGGAGGCTAACAGACCTATTTTATTCGTTGCCGCCATTGATTTATTTATGATGACTGCTTATTTTTCTACAAATCCTGATTTTACGTGCATCTGCAGAAATTAAAGGAATAAAAGCTTAAAGGTATTTGTTTAGGAAATACTAACTGTTATGTGCTAATAAGCTCCAAATATTTTTTTTGTTTTATTTATCTTACGCTATACTTCGACACTGGTGAATTATATACCATTTGTCTGTAAAGCTTGGTTGGAATTTATTATAGCACAAAAATAAATCAATAAATAAACAGACTAACTTAAATATGGCGACACAGACATTTAATTAAATTTATGTAAAATTTTTAATTAAGTTCCTTATAATTTCGGCTCCGGCCGTTCTTGGTTTGGCTGATGCAGTGGTACTTTTGCATTTTGGCACAATACGATACTATAGGGTGTTTTTTTTTTTTAAAGAAATTTTAGTGTTAAGTAACAAGAATTACACGTATTACACCATAATTACTCGTAAACTCGCAAACGCAAACAACAAATATTTTATATTTACAGCAAATCCGAGTTAGGTGTAGTGAGTATGAAAAGTTATGAATTATTCTGATATTTCAGCGATTTGCTTGGTTTCAATATAATCTTCATCTTGGAACGTGTTGCAGTAATGAATTTATAGTTCTGTTATTGTTGAAAGTATGCACTAAAATTGATATTTTCTTTATAAATTTGCGAAAACGCTCAGAAATAAATTCATTGTATAAAACTTAGTTGTCTTATTCTTACACTATTGTATTGTATTGTATTGTATTAAATGGGGTCGTTCGGCTCTGGTAGCCATACATCACTTCGACCAGGTTAGTTAGGTTTGTGAATACCCTACATTATTTACCCATCAATTCCCAAACTTTTCGCGAAGTTTAGGATGTTTCTGGGGGCTCATTTTAATATATCTTCGGGCGTGAGAAACGCTCCCTCAAGATATTGCAGCCTTTGACGAGTTATTACTCTGCATTCACAGAGCAAGTGTTCGCCAGTTTCATCTGCTTCGTTACAGAATCTACAGTGTTCTTCATCAGTCTTTCCCATTTTTTTGAGGTGATACCTCCAAGGACCGTGTCCAGTAAGAAGGCAGAACCAGTCTAAGTTCATTCTTTTGAAGCTCGAGGAGCTTTTTTGTGTAGTCAGGCCGATAACTAATCATTCTCTTTGCCTGTCTTTGTCCTGGAGCGTTCCTCCAGTGGGCTGTTTTCTGTTCTTTTTCCCATTCCCTGAGGCTTTCCGTACGATGACCTCTAGTGATGCCGCAGAAGGGTTCAGGTCCGTAAAAAGGTGCCTGTGCTCCTTCTTTAGCAAGTTGGTCAGCAATTTCATTGCCTTCCACACCTTTGTGGCCCGGCACCCACACTAGAGTTATACTATTGGTTTTTGCCAGTTGGTTGAGGGATTGTCGGCAGTCCCATGCCAGTTTGGAGTAGAAGGTACATGAAGCTAGTGCCTTTATAGCTGCCTGGCTGTCCGATAGTGGCGCATAAATCTATCGCGTGTATTTCTGCTTGAAAGATGTAAGGTGCTTTGCCCAGATGCTTTGAAATTCGGCATTTTGGCCCAAAGACCCCCGCTCCCACCCCCTCTGCCATCTTTGATCCATCTGTGTACCACACTAGTGAACCTTTCTCAAATTGCAGCGCTGTTTCGCTCATACTTCGACGGTCTTTTATAACTACTTGAAAAGAGCGCTGAAAGTCGCACACTTTTGGCATTGAATCAATTGGTTTGGTCATATCCTCTAACTGGATGTCTTTTAGTATTTTGAGGTGACCAGTCAGATCTCCTGACTTAAATTTTGTTGTTTGGGTAACTCTTAAGGCACTCGTCAGTGCTTCCCTCCTTATACATAAGTGTAGTGGAAGAAAGTCTAGCATTGCCTCCAGAGCTATAGATGGGCAGGTTTTTATTGCGCCCGTAATACCCAGACAGGCAAGCCTTTGTAATTTTGTCAGCTTCCTTTGCGTTGTAATTTCCTCTGTTTTTGTCCACCACACCAGTGAGGCGTATGTGATAATAGGCATTACAACAGTCAGGTATGACCATGAGTCTTACACTAGATAGTTTAAAACTTTTGGCTTTCAAATTAGACCGGACTAGCGTTGGAGAATCTGGCTGTTCCACGTTTTTCTTTTTTTTTATGTCAAAAAATTTTATATATTTTTTTGCACTTTTGTTGTTACGGAAAATCGTCCATCAAATATGTTTAGTTGCCTTTAGATGTGTTGCCTTAAAGAAACAGCTTTCATTTATTTTTATTGATATTTGATTAAAAAAGTGCTCGAAAAGAAGGTGAGGAGACAATAACAATAAACATGAATTCAAGCTGTTTCTAAGGCAACAAACCTTCAGGCAAAATGTTTGACAAGTTCATGTCCTTAAAATATTACTACAGAATATTCACTCCAGGCCTTGTTTCTTATTTTTGATATGCACGTGACTAATTGTAACCAACACGATTAACGACTGTTAAAAGTTCCGAACAAAATCATGGAATGGATTGAATTTAAGAACGTAGCATGAAACAGCGACCCGTGCTACAAATAATATTAGACGATATTTGTCATTGCTTGTATGGCTGCCTTTTAAAGTAAAAAGTTAAATAATTTATATAATTTTATTCAAAATAATATTTTTGGGGTTGTTATGACATTCTTAAACAATTTAAGTAGTAAAGAAATACATGCATATTCCCTATTGAATATAAGAAAATAAATTAAAACACAAAAAAAGGTTTTCTCACTTTTGGGTCAATTACAATAAAATATTTTTCTCGTATAAAATGTCAGGTTGTCACAACAAAGTAAGAAATAAACTTTTTAATAAATTTAAACTTTTTAGAGTGGGCTGTCCAATTCATAAAATAAATTACCTCAAAGCAGTTGCTTATAAATTGAAGAAGTTGCTTATTTCAGACATTCCTTCAATTTAAAAAGACTTAGGGCAATCGTGATTGGAATATTTATGACCTCAAAAGCTTTAGATAACGCTTTACTATTAAAAAAATTGTTTAAAAACTTATGATCTGAATTTATAAATCAAATTAAAATGTAGTTTAGTAAACTAATTAATATGTTGTGAACTTTTCTGACAATGTTGTAATTTTTAAGTAGGTACTTTTTAGTATTCTACCATGCTTTAATATTCTTTTTATTTAATAATTTATTTCCTGGGTATGGGTTTAGATTTAAAAAAACGGGGAAGAACTTATAAAGACCAAAAACAAAACCTGAAATCATTACAGAATAATTCTAGCGCGCCTGCTTCGCCAAAAAGCAAAAATTTGTTGTTTCTGTATACTTTTGCGTTCAGATTCACTAAGAAGCTTTAAGATTTAGTACTGGTTTAAATTAAGATCTTAGTTGATCAGTTATGTTTTGACAAGTTTTTGTCCTGTCATTGTTAATAAGTCGTCATTAAAAACTTCTGAATCATTCTGATAATTTAGCGATTTGCTCGGGTTCTAAATGATTTCTATCTTGGAACGAGTTGCTGTAATGAATTTAGTTCTATTATTGTTGAAAGTACGTACACGTACCTACATTTTCGTTTGCTTTATAAATTTGCGAAAATGCTCAGAAATAAGCTCACAGTATAAAATTTAGTTGTCTTATTCTTACACTTGTCAATTTAAAACTTTTAGTTGCCAATTTAGACCGGACTAGCGTTGGAGAATCTGGCTGTTTTAGGGTTTTAGGAAAATATTATTATTTAAAAATATTTTTTGGTTTCCCATATGTAGCAATATGCTTCGCCTGTAGAAATCTGACACGCTTTAGAGGTAACGGTTACCGTTAAGAACTGAACAATTGTATTGCGGTAAAACAAGATAAAAGAACTGCGTCCTAACTTTAAATCTCAAACAAAAACTAGTTTACGTGCAGTGACTAAAACACATTACAAATTTCCCAAATACAAGAAATCTGTGATATTTAAAGGCTTGGTATTTGTCGTAAAAATAATAGGATTTTGTTGTGCAAGGTAGACAAAGATTCTGAGCAAATCTCAGTAAACCTGAACAAATGTGCAGTTATTCGCCTTTGACAAACTATTGACAGCGAGTTTTTCAGTATATAACAAGACACATTGGTTGCCGAGCAACTAACAAATAAATAAGGTAAATCACTTAACAATCACTCGATTTCTGATTTTTTTGACTCTAATTATTTTGAATAAAATATTAAAATATTACTCGTTTATTATCGTGCCCAGTTTAATAGTGTTTCTAGAAAAAATAGTTGTATGATGTACGCGTTAAAAGTGATTTTATTTTGTTCGAAGGACAAATCTCACAATATTATCACAAAATAAAATAGCACTTTTAACACTAACATCATAAATTCCTATTAAAGGGGTGCCAATATAGGGCTTGCGATAGCGAAATTGTGATTATCAAATTCCTTTATAGGTTTGCAGAAGATATTTTTCCATTTACAAAAAAGCTCTAATAGTTCACGACACTTTTTTTACAAAAAAAGTCAATCTTTATAAAATGTCAGTATTAAAAATCATTTCAGTTAGATAGACCATTAAGACTGGTACAGAGCCCCCAGAAATCAGGGTTTAACAGAAAGAAATTCCTCATATAGGTAACTCAATAAACATGATACTTTTCCGATTCCTTTAGGTAATGATGACTACAATAAGGAATCACGATTACTGAATATAATCGTGGTAACTTTTTCTCCTGTAAATTTGCTGGTAATTACAGATTCCCCAAAAATTTTAATCGCCGATTACTAATAACACCTAAAAAAAAATAAACAACGGCGATTTCCAGTTACATTAATTATTATTCCAATTAATTACAAAACCGACTACAAAAGTAATCGATAACTTCCCAGCTCTAACTGATTTTTTTATCTGAAATAACCCACGTAGACTTCAAGCCTAAGTATTAACGTAACATAGGCCTCTGAAGAGAAGGGAAATGTAATCAGTTGACATGGGATTTTGAAGGTTTGGAGGAGAAGGAAAAACATCTGCAGGCTATTTGTTCTATAATCTGGGGACCCTAGGTATGAATTAGTGAGAGAAGTAGAATGTTCTAGGCTTTTGGACCTGGACAGTAAAGGGATGTATACGTAAAGCGCATCTTGTTGTTTTGTTAGGAATAGCCAAGGGGGACATTATAGCGGCTAATTCTTCAGAGCAAAATACGAAAAAATATCGGTAGAAAATGGACACATCACACCAACAGCGCGCAGCGTGGCGATTAGCGAAAGAAGGGAGTTTTCGTGAGATTTTTCGAAGGCTTTTGATACCCTTAAACATGAACTCCTTTTAGCAAAGCTTAAATATTACGATGTGTAGGAATCATCTTTAAATCTTGTTAAATCATATTTTTCCAATTGTTTTTAAAAAATTTCTTGTAAAAACAGTTTGTCCGAAGAAGTACACATTTTGTCAGGTGTGTCTCAAGGATCGATCCTCGGACCGCTTCTGTTTATAATTACACCTGACATTTTAAAATCGCTGAAACATTGTAGAGTTTAGGCTTATACAGACCATACACAGATTTATTTTCATTTCAATCTCCAGGAATAATTAAATGCTTCCGATCTAATTATCGAAGACTTAAACACTCTTAAACGACTTGTGTGCTTTGGAGCATAATTTAAAATTTAATCCTTCTAAATCTTTTCTAGTGTTTTTTGTAATTAAAATAAGGTGGCGTATCTGAGTGAAAATACCTGCCCTGAGTCATTGATTGAATGGCTCTTTTCTGGGGAAAATTAAGGATGTTAAGTGTCGAAGGTGAAGCCGCTCCCCAGATATGTGTACTGTAGGTTAGGTGTTATTTGGGAAACATAGAGAGTGTGCAGTATGAAGGAGAGAAGTATTTTCTGGCTCGAAAGAGAAAACTAAGCCTTTCAGCTGCTAATGTGGCTGTTGCAGTAATGTGTTTGGGCCAGCTGATGTCGTGTTCGAAAGCGATGCCAAAAATATCGAACGTTTCATTAGTCTGTAGGGCCTGGCCATTCATGTGGATGGGGTAATTATTGCCGGATTTTTTTACGTGACAGGGAGCACGTGTGGGTTTTAGAAGCATTGAACTGAACAAGGTTTTTGGCACCCCAGCCTAGGATTAACTAAAGATCTTGGGAAAGGAATTGGTGACTTAAATTAAGAACATGGCGTTCTCTTCAGCCGATTTGCTAACTACTATTTCGGGGAATGTTCACGTTTCATCTGTGTCTCCATTATGGTGTTATTTGGCATCTTTGTCAATTTTGTCGTCAATTGAGCCCTTCTGCCCCGTTTAAGATCACCCGATTGCAGCTGAATTCCTTAATTTGGGTCGCCAATAGGTGCAGAGATCTGCGTCTATTATCCCGCTCTTGATTTGAGACTTGTCTGGAAAACTGAATGTTGGAGTGAAGAGTGCTGTCGTCAGCGCAACTGTGAATAGGATGGGTTATTGGAGAGAGAAGGTCATTAATGTGTAGAAGAAATAGGGTTGGTGCCAGGAGTAAACCTTGGCGTACGCCAGCTTTTATAGAATGGTAGAAAATGAATTTGCATCCGCTCCCATCGGATCTGGATTTGACGATATATCTACCCTTACGCAAAAAACGAGTTATTTTTAATTATTCGGCAAATATTCCAAATTTGAGGGTCAATGTTAAAGCGAACTAATATTCCCATAATAAATAATCTGCAAACTAGCCGTAGCAAGGTTGCCGTTTACCATAGTATTAAATAATGTAAGAGTAAGTACCTTGCTCTTTGATAAATTAAGTTTTAACTTAACGCCCGTTCTCTCTGTTTTGAGCCGTTATTATGCGGAACAGATAAATTGCTCTGGGAACAGTTTAAAGCACGAGATATGTGTATTATGCTGGTATTTATTGCTCATTGGTTTATTCATTTATGAACAAACTAAAATTGTACTAATTAGTATTATCAGCATGTTAATAAATTTAATACAACTTTATATTTATTATCCCTAATTTGTTTGTAAATGACTGCCGTTAAACGCAACGATCGCCTAATTTAAATTAAAAATAATAGATAATATGATTTTTTAATAATCCGTACCTATTATTTAGAGCAATTCGACATTTCTGGGATGGGTTGCTTTTACGAAATTGTTCCATTTACATTCCCTTATCACCATTGTCACATACTAACCAAATATATTTTTTTATCGATTAAAAATGAAGAAAATTACTGGTTCGATAGAAATACGCAGCTCGTTGGCAAAGGTTTTGAGATTTTATCTTAAATTTTTAATCATCAATACGTGACACCTCACGTCTATTAATTGTCCCCAGTTCGACTTCCAAAGCTTTTAGCAGAATTGTCACGCTGTTAACACGAATAGCTTAAAATCTAAAAAATATATTATAACGAGGAAACTCAAAAAGATGTATATTCTAACAGAAAATTTTATAACAAACGTATTTCTAATAAAGAAAATTCAAAATTATACTTGTCCCCAAGTTCAGTTCTCACTTTTATTAATGTTCCATTTAATATTTATTAAAAATTATAGATGGCACGAAAGTAGCAAATAAGATCACAACGCGACGGCGGGGATTAGTTACTGTTTGGTCTTCGGTTACGACGGTCCGTTCTTCTTCTTTTTAGAAAGATGTATAGTAAAAAAGACAAAAAGTGCCTTGGCGTCAAGCACACTCTATCACTTCGGTTAATATTAATCACACAGGTAAAAATGACATATATTTAAATAAATTATCATTTTCATTGCTTAACAAAGGCATGGGATTTGTATGTGCAAGAGGTAGCAATTTTAAGAATTTTAAGATGCCTATGGAGGGATATTGGAATAAAATCCTCATCTCCGTTAATCTAATTCCCGTTAGTGCCACTATTAACGGAGATCAGAAGGATTAACGGAAGTGAAATTTTTTGTTAATAATATGCTAAAAAAGAAAGAAAAACCCCAAATGAAAAATCCTTGGAATGCATGAGAAAGCTTAGAGAAAAGATCACAAAAAATCAGTCTTAACATGAGGAGCAAAAATAAAGAGATAGGGAGAGGTATAAGGCAAGAGAAGAAGCTAAGAAAATTAAATTAATAAGCGATCTTGACGAGAGGGAAAAAAGAAAGATAAGAAGAAATTGGATAGAACGAAGTAAAAGATACTTTCATGCGAAAAAACAAAGAGAAAAGATGGTCGAAGCAGTTCAAGGATTCACTCCTCCTACCACCCCTGTTTTCGACTAGCCTACTGTTCAAGTTGAGCCCATTATATCTAGACAGTGTATAAAAGGAAAGCAGATACAAAGAAGAAGTCGGGATATAATGGACAATAAAATTAGGATATTGCAGGAAAAACAGAAAGAAAGGCACAAAAATATAATTAGAAGTTAAAAAGGAATAAAGAAACTGTATCTAACACACCTAAGAAGAAGGTAAAGCCAACAAGGGCCAACAACAAGTAAAACAAAATTTTCTTTTGGGTGTAGTTTTGAAGGTACAGATTAAAATTAATTATTAAGAACAACAAAACTTTGCCGATAAAAGAAATTTTGTGCATTGCATTTCTGGAAGGATTGTCAAAAATATAGATTAAAGAGCGCGTTACTCACATTTACTTCAAAAAGATTACTTCATAAACATAGTCCTAAAGAAATAGTAAACAAAAGAAAAGCGTATGCCTACCGAATTAGGAAAACAGTTGAACAGCTTTCACCCTTGTTGGGGATTATCAGACTGACGTAGCCTTTAGGCAGCTTCCCCACTAGCCACTTCGCCTATTCAAGTCTATCTTTTTGAACAACGACGGTACAGAACACACGAGAGCGCCATCTATAGGAGACCACTTCAATGCAAGAACAAGGATCGGTTTTAGGGCCTCTTTTATTTTTAATATATATTAACGATTTGCCTTTGGCAGATCCCGCCAGCCACTATGTCCTCTTTGCGGATGACACTACCGTTGCCTGTACTGGCCAAGATTATGAAGAAGCTATTAATGCATCGCGTGAGGCGCAGGACAGGGCTGAAGCCTGGTTCATGGCTAACAAGCTATTCCTGAACATAGCAAAAACACAAAAAATGGTTTTCTCCATGAGATGGCTTCCGGATGAAGGGGAGAGTGTTGAGTTCTTAGGCATAAATCTAGATTCCAGACTATTGTGGAATCATCCCTGGTCTCCAGGCTAAGCTCCAATACCTTTTTACTACGAAGGCTCTCGGACAGTGTTTCGGAACCTATCCTGCGACAGGCGTATTTTGCCCTTCTGCATTCTCACATCTCTTATGCCATCTTGATTTGGGGTTACTGCACTGGCGCTGTGGATGTTTTTCGGGTCCAGAGACGTGCAGTTAGGATAATTTCAGGTTTATCTTACCATGAGGATTGCAGACACGCATTTATATCCTTAGGGATTCTGACCTTGCCTTCACAATTTATCTTTGAATGCTTGTTGTTTGTTAAAAACAACCTGCATAACCTCAACAGACATGAGGATGTTCATTCTTATGAGACACGCAACCGTGCACATCTAGTACCCCCATATAGACGGCTTCGGAGGTGTCAGGATGGTCCTGGCTTTCTTGGAGTCCGTCTTTTTAACAGACTGCCACACCGAGTCAGGGAGATGACTCCGGTTGTCTTCAGGAGGGTTGTGAAGGGCTTTCTTCTCGGTAGGGGTTTCTATAGTATTAATGAGTATTTTAATTGTAATTTTACTGACTTTCAATTGTAATTTTTAACCTTTTGTGTAACTCTTGGTATGTAGTTTTAAGTTGTATTTGTGAGTGTTTTTTTAAATGTGTATTTTTAGCCCTATCTGTTAGCTCTTTTAGCTTTTTCTTTCCAAACTACATGCTAACGATTTACACAACCTATTGACGTATGTAAGTGCTTATTGTACCATAACATGAATAAATAAATAAATAAATAAATAAATAAATAGATCTCACTCGAGTAAAGCTGCTACTGATATAAAGGTAGCTAGTAAAAAAAAACACTGCGGGAGTATGACATCCGGATCGGAAAAATCGATTCCGATACCACAAAGTGTATAAAAAAAGTGTTAGTAAATGTCGTAAATGGCAAGAAAGTCATTTGATTTTCTTTAGGTCGAAAAATGCCATTTGCAGACCCCCCTTTGGTACCTAATAACTCGAAAACAAAACCTCGGATCGAGAAACGGATTCATAAGTGAAACTTTAAAATCTCTTATCCTCTCTTTTTACAATACATTTATTTAAACCTAAAATCACTAGAAAATGGATATATTTGGGAAAAACAGGAAATTTCGATATTTTACCCATATATTTCACCGTTTCTAATTTTTTGTGGGATCAAAATGGCTCAAACTAAAATCCCATATACGTCATCGAAAAGAGCTCGTCGAGATCCATGATCCAGATTTTTTTGTTTCTTCATTTTTTATAGGAAGGGAGCAATCGCCCATTGAATTTCGATTTTTTGACTTTTTTTTGCCCTGGACATCGGTATATTTGAATCACTCTTTATTTTGTCCTATCTAATTTTTTCCCAATTTTTCAACACTATGCATAAAGGGATAATCACAGTTTAAAATGAATACCGAATTTGTCATCCAGGAGCGTATTTAAGTGGTAAAACCCGAATTTTATTGATTTATTCCAACAAACCCAATTTTTAAACGACATTATTCCACACTATTTTCCTTATTTAGAGATTCTTATTGGGTTTATTTTATCCGCTACTAATCCAAATCGCCTATTTTTTCGTTAAATAGGTTTGTTTGCATCGGGGAGATGCCAAATTTAAAAATTTTTGAATTTTCGAGGTAGCCATGAGAACAAAGAATTATTGCAGTTTATTTACTCAAAATTATTAAGATATGATGTGTCAAAATTTCGCAAAAATCTCAATTTTGTTGCAAAATTGAAAGGTTCCTGGACGGCTTGAAATATACATGAATAGGATTTTAGGAACCATCTACTTTAAGTGCAGTGATATTTAATTGGATCAGTTACGCATTAGATGCCATTTTTATTGATTTTTAATGACCCTACAACACTTGAATTCGCTATGTAGTCATTATGAGTCATAAAAGCACGTTTGACGACACAGCCAATGAGATCACGTTTTACAAGTTTCAAAATTCGCGCGAAAAGTTGCAGTAGAAAATCCTTTTTTTGTTAATGAAGACCAAAATAAATGGACAACAGCAACCGCCATAAACATTTAATTTATGTCTAGAATATAAAAAAAATATTTCAGAATTATTTACATATATATACATAGTCCCTATTGTTTAAGTCTTGTACAATCTAAAGCACTATTACCCGGAACCCGTAATCAACTAAATTGAACAACTTTGTCCCAAATTAACAAACTTTCCCGATACGAATTACTCTCTTGGAAAGGTCTTAGGGCAATTTATACCAGAGCACAAAAATATAATTTACCTACAATGGGATTTAATTAATCGGACAAGTTATATTTTTGATTAATATCTGTTTTCTTAAAAACAGATGAATAATTCAAAAAATGTGTTAAAATTATACAGCCAGATTCTCCAACGCTAGACCGGTCTAATTTGAAACCAAAAGTTTTAAACTGACGTGTAAGAATAAGACAACCAAATTTTATACTATGAATGTATTTCCGAGTTTTTTTTGCAAATTTATAAAGAAAAGAGCAATTTTCGTACGTAATTTCCACAGTAACAGAACTAAATCCGTTTTAGCAGAATAACTCAAAAGTTTTTAATGGTGACTTTCTATTGACAATGACATGACAAAACCCTATCAAAACCTAGCTGATCGAAGATCTTTATTTAAACCAGTACTCTTAAACCTTTTTATTGAACCTAAACGTTATTGTTCTAGCAACTTATCGTTCTAGTTCATCAGATCGGTTTCATAAAAAAAGTGTTATTTATGTATTAGTGGAATTTACCTTTGGAATTTAACTTTATTTTTAGCTTGCTGAATAACTTATTCTTTCGACACAATCTTGTAAAAATATAAAAATCAAATTGTGCAAAAATCTAGAGCGCTTGGTTTTCTGGTAACTTGTACTTATGAGCTAGCCGAAATAATGCGAACTTACAAACAAATATCTCTCTGTATATTCAGTGCGTCTGTACACGCTAGTGAGAGAGAGAGAGAGAGAGAGAGAGAGAGAGAGAGAATAATTTCCCTCTCGCCTTCGGCTCAGGACCACAAACGTCCCACTCGTGTGAAAAGAGTAATTTTCAAAACTATTACTAAATTTCAAATACAATATACTATTAATACTATTAATACTAAACAATATACTATTAATACTAATTATTTTATTAATAGTTTTAATGTAGTTTGTCACGATAATTATAATCTTTTTGCAAAATTAAGCATGTGCCTCGCAGAGAGCAAAAATTTACCTCTTCGAAAGGGTTTGATTGACCCCTTAGTTTTATGATTTTAGGGACTGACCTAATAGACTTGTAAAACATTTAAATACGCACAAGGTTTCTGACGTTAAATTGGGACCCTATTACTTATTATTGGCGATGTATAGTCGATAATTATTTTATATTTGAGATTTTGAGAGGAAATTTTGTCAATGAATTATTAAAGATTTGTAGTTGGCCATTAAAAGCTTTTATGTTTTGATGGCTTCTGGAAATTTTGACTCTAAGGAGGTCTAAAAGTGCTTTTAATCAGTTGGCAAAAAAATATTGGAGTTACTCTGAAGTGCTGCGAGGCCATGACTAAAGGAAAGGCATTGAAACTTCTGCGTAGGCGAATGCCTAAAGATAATATACCGGTGCTGCTTTAGGAACTAAAGCTGTTTGCAGTACCACAGGAGGTGACTTTAAGGGAGGATTAATTTAATATTTATTAGACAAAAAAGCATAGAGTTTCTTCTGCGCGTCGCTAGCCGGCGAGTTTACTTGCAATTAGTAAACTAGCTCTTTAGAATTATATCAACTAGTAAACTAGCCGGATAGTTTAATAGTCACCACTATTTGATCTAGCAAAGTGGAAGATTAGGAAACTTTATTATCAGCTCTGTAACTTTTTACTATTAAGAAACCTCAGAATAATATGTGCGTCATTATCTTGGCGAGCACACTAGCGCTTAAATTACAGATAGTAGAATGTCCAGTTTCCAGTAAATTAAAAGTTAAGACATAAAAGATAGGTCAATTTGCTATGTATTAATTTGAAAAGTACCTAAAGAAGCACCTCGGGGAGGTTTCTTTTCTTTTTGATACTATGTTGGCAGTAAAATTACAATCATATTATATAATATAGATTTTTTTTTAGATATTTCTGATATATTTCTTTTATCCGGGGCCGCCTACCTAGATTTCAAGCCTAAGTACTAACGTACCATGGGGTCTAAAGAGAGGGGAAATGTAATCTATGGATACGGTATTTAAAGGATTAGGTGTTAAAAGGAAAAGGAAAACCCCCTGGAGGCCCTTTGTTTTATAATCTTGGAACCCTATTTCGATATTACTTACGTAATATAAGCCCTAGCCAGCTTTCGGAGTGTTGAGGATTCCGTAGGTTCAGCCTCCTGCTATTGCTCATCGTGTCATAAATCATTGATGTATTTATAAATTAAGGGCCACTGATTTTTTGAAGGTGTCCTTTGTGGTGAAATCAGAAACCTTTTGTAGAAGTTACCACTTATGTATCCGAATATCGCAAACAAAAGATTTGGGTAGCAAACAAATAAACTTCTACTAAATTTTTGATATAATTTGACCCACTTTTACTTGTTTACAATTTGTACATTATTTACATTTTATACATACATATATTTACACTTCAATAATTGTGATGGTTCCAAAAATAATTCAGCATGAATCGATTTGTTTGAAAAATTAAAAGCTTAGATATAAAAAGAGTATATTGTCGCACCCTTCTTTTAGGAGCGCTGGTATGGACGTAGAGGTAACGGAACTTTAACTAGATTAACAATAATCGCAAGTTAAAAACAAACTTAAATTATTTATTTACAAGAAATTGGAACAGTACAAAATAATAATATAAAGGACACACATAATATGTAGTTCCTCTTAAAAGACAACCTTTATAACTTAAGTTTATACTACTTACATTGATATTGAGTTGAGAACCATTACTTCTGCCACTCTTTCACAATGTTTCACAATATTCGATCCGGCATCCGGACGCACCGAACCGGGAAACGTGTATCAGTCTAACTAAAGTCTTCTTAAAAAGTGCCTCTTAACACACTCGTCTTTCTTATCGACCTGTCATCCAGTTAGCAGTTTTCCCCCCTTTCAGGAAACATTGACTTTCGGTCAGAAACCGCAATTCTGCTGACTTGATGATTCAGCGTCGTTTAATAAATTATTTAAAGTAATTGTCAAGTTTTATAAAGAAACTATATTTCATAGTTTCAATTTTAATGCGTGTTCAATAAATAAGCTACATCCTCCCATTGCAGGAGACAATAACTTATTAGTAAGTAAAGTAAGATTATAGTTTTTCTATTGAACTTCTGAATATTGATCTATGAAATATTATCGGATTTTCAACTTGTTTCAATTTTTTTTTATCTTCTGACAGCCCACGAAGGCCGAGGTCTAAGTACCATGTACCGTGGGTGTACTGGGGAATCGACTAACACATCCAGAGCTGGAAACATCCGTAGGGATTTCACCAGCCCTTTAAGAGGATGTGTGGGGTGGTACCACCTCGGTCGAGGAAGAATTCCTCTACCACCTTCCACTTTTTGTGAGAATCCTACTAAATGTCCGGCCACACTTTTTTTATTAAGCGTACGGCCAGGCCAGGATTCGAACCTGGTCTAGTGCCGGAGACGCGTCACAAACCCAGCGCGTTGGACCACTGGGCTATTGCTATAACTGCTAATCTAAATTCATGAATATATATAGGGTAGAAATTAAAATCTTTCACTTAAATGAGATAAATATCATAGCATAGCCTTTGCCTAATGAATAAAAGAAACATTTCTAAGGTTATTGGGTAAAATTGTGAAGATGTGTTTAAATAATTATAAATTAAAATGGAATAAAGTGGCATTAAACTGCTGTTCTTCTTGATTAAGCTGATATCAGAGCACCAACATAATACATGCTGCTTCTCACAGGCGTTATACTACTTATAGTTTATTATCCTGCATTCGGAATTGTAGTACTGAGCCCTACACCTGTCGGTTTTCACTAAAGAAGAGGAATTTCACTGTCTCAGTAGACAAAACCACAATGGTAGAATAAATGGTGAACCCAAAAGATGAATCCGTAAGGTGAATCCGAAAGGTGGCTCGAAAGGTAGACTCGAAAGTTGGACCCAAAAGGTGGACCCCAAAATCAATTTATAACCATATAATATCACACGATAAAAGCTATGGTTTGAAACGCTTGGATAAAGAAAACTTACCGCTAGTTACGAGGGAACCTTTAATAAACCAAATCCATATTGGACTTCTAAAGTTCCACCAAAAGCCAAAAAAATCACGTTACCAATTACCCATTATCCTTACGTAATTATTTACTGAGAATTAAAAGAGATGAGACGCATTCTTAGCATGAGGTCTCTACAAAATTGAAACTTACATACGGCAAACAAAAGAAACCATTGTCAAAACCATACAGCAACTTTTCTTTTTCCAGATAAAGCTTTCGTTTCAGGAAATAATATCCATTACATGTACTTCCAAATTTAAAACTAGCAAAAACCAATGCCAAAGAAAGCCTCTTTAAAGCAGGTCTTGTCTATCTGTTTCTTCTACAGATCCGGAACGAAATAAGACCATTTATTTTTCGTTTCAGCTATATTTATAACCACTTATGAAAAAGCTAGATTTTTTCATTCAAGACGTCAAAAACCGGATAACCAAGAAACGTGATGTCTGATGAATAGTAGAGTTCATTCATCTTCTAAAAACTTTGTCAGCGAACTGCCAAAACCAGCTATTGATAATTCACAGCCCCACAAAAAATAAAGTTTTGGAACTTCTATCGAGACAACTATATCCCTATGTAATTTTCGACGCTGAATCCGAATCCGAGGTCAAAAAAATCGTACACCCCCAAAATCAACCCCTAGCGCTAAAAAACACCTCCTCAGCGGGGTAAAAATTACTTAACGCTCCACTAATAGTCCTAAATCTCAGTAAATCGAATTAAATATAGTCAAGTAAATAACGCATAAATACAGAGTTAACACTACTTTCTATTGAAAATTACCCCCATGAGTGGGTGAGAACTACCCCTCATATAACAGGAAACTTAAAAAAATGCAGTGATTGCAAAAAAAGCTTACGATGTCCAGTTTTTTTTGCAAAGAGTGAGTAACTGCATTAGTGCCGATGCGATGCTCAAAATCTACCCCATAGAGTGGCGGAAACCACCCCTAGATTAATATTGCAAGGAGAATCGGGGAAAAATTTTTGTCATCGTGATTTCTATTTTAATCGATGCTAAAATTGGATAAAGATATGCAGCACTGCAGTTTGGAGGTGAATACTTGCATTGCACCAAAGTCCACATCCCCACGAGAGGGTGAAAATTACCCCTCACATAACAAGAAATTCAAAAAATAGTTGCAATACCTTTTAGAAATGCTCAAAACATCTGCATTTTAAGATTCTTCGACAACGTATTTGAAAAGTATCCATATAATGAAGACGCAAAAATTTACCCGTAGTCTTAATTCAATTAAATTTATTCTTTCTTTTTGTAATACCTATCTTTTGGATTTGTTTTCGAATGATCTTCTGACCGACTGCCGTTTATGGTTTTCAGACGTCTCTCTTTTTAAGGATCAACAGTAATCTGCCATCATGTGGTCGTCCCATCTTCCTTGGTACCTTTTTTCCATTTCTGATATATCTTGGTGAAAGCGTTCACCCTGCTCTTCACTGTAGTCGCCTAAATTTTCTGGGAAATAATCAAGATGGGAATCGAGAAAATGAAGTTTCAAGCTCATATTGCACCCTAAAGATTTGAAATTTTTAATCATTTCTGCAACTTTTTATAATTTGTATCTCTTTTCCCAGAAAATCATGTGCTAGTTTTATTAAACTTAGCAATAAAAAAATTAAATTAAATTTAGGGGTGGTTTCCGCCACTTTATGGGGGTAGTTTTTGAGCATCGCATCGAGACTAATGCAGTTACATACTGTTTCTAAAAAAACTGAGCATCGTAAGCTTTTTTTGCAATCACTGCAGTTTTTTTAAATTTCCTGTTGTCTGAGGGGTGGTTTTCACCCACTATGGGGGTGATTTTCAATGGAAAGTAGTGTTAACTCTGTATTTATGCGTTATATACTTGAATGTATATATTTAATTCGATTTATTGAGATTTAAGACTATTTGTGGAGCGTTAAGTCATTTTTACCCTGTTTAGGGAGAGTTTTTTCGCGCTAGGGGTTGATTTTGGGTCGTGTATGATTTTTTTGACCTCGGATTCGGATTCGGCGTCGAAAATGACGATCGCACGATGACAAAAATGTTTCCCCGAATTTCCTTGTAATTTTAATCTGGAGGTGGTTTCCGCCACTCTATGGAGGTAGATTTTGAGCATCGCATCGGAACTAAAGCAGTTACTCACTCTTTGCAAAAAAACTGGACATTGTAAGATTTTTTGCAATCACTGCATTTCTTTAAGTTTCCTGTTGTATGAGTGGTAGTTTTCACCCATTCATGGGGGTGAATTTCAATGGAAAGTAGTGTTAACTCTGTATTTATGCGTGTTTATATTTAATTCGATTTACTGAGATTTAGGACTATTCGTGGAGCGTTGTCATTTTTACCCCGCTGAGGAGGTGTTTTTTAGCGCTAGGGGTTGATTTTGGGGGTGTACGATTTTTTTTGACCTCGGATTCGGATTCAGCGTCGAAAATTACATAGGGATATAGTTGTCTCGATAGGAGTTCCAAAACTTTGTTTTTTGTGGGGCTGTGTAATGAAACCAGCATGGGCGTGCGGTGAAAGTTGTATATCTCTGTTCCTACTTAAAGGAACCGCACCAAATTTAGAGGTTTTAATAGTGAACTGGGAATGTTTTAGTAAAGAAAAAAACACATTTTGTAATTTGCGAAAAAAGTTGAATTTTTGCATTGCTTCCACTTGGAAAAAATGAACACGTTTAGGTATGTTATTTATTATGTTTTCGAAACAAATTTTACATCATTTTGTCGACAATTTTTAAATTTTAAGAGAAAAAAATGTGCCAGTAGAAAGTTATAGTCATTTGAATTTTATTTTGAAATTATATTTTAGGTTTCAAAAAATTCAAATGACTATAACTTTCTACAAACACATTTTTTTCTCTTAAAATTTAAAAATTGTCGATAAAATGATGTAAATTGTTTTTAGGAAAAATAATAAATAACATACCTAAACGTGTTCATTTTTTTCCAAGTGGAAGCAATGCAAAATTTCAACTTATTTTGCAAATTTCAAATGTTTTTTTTTCTTTACCAAAACATTCCCAGTGGGCTCACTATTACTAAATTTGGTGCGGTTGCTGTAAGTGGAACAGAGATATACAACTTTGAAATTTCACCGCACGCCCCTGGAAACCAGAGATCTTGGTATACTAGGTATGATGCAATTTCATAGAAAGTAGAGTACTTTTTAATGAGTTATAAAGACAGATAACAAAGAAGTTATAAAGGACTTAAATGACTAATTTTACGTAAATCAAAACCATTATAGCATTGTTCCTTATGGGAAATATGCGTAAAACAAAAATGCTATAACCATAGCCATGAATGGGCGAGAGAAGTGAGTTGTTCTAAGTTTTTGTAGCTAAACAGTACATATGTGGTTGTTCTAAGTTTTTGTAGTTAAACAGTAAATATTTGATGCATTTCTTGTTGTTCTGTTAGGAACAATCAAGGCAGAATGATAGCGGTTAGTTCTTTTGAGCAAGATCGGTGAAAATATCTGCAGAAAAGAGGCAGGACCCAAACAGCGTGACGATGAGCGAGACAAGGAAGTATTTCTGTGGGGACTGGGTCATTAATGAGTCAGATGGCTCTCTTTTGTGGGAACTCTCTGTGGGAATAGTACTCTAGGTTAGGTATTATTTGATAAACATATAGAATGTATAAGTTGGCCATTCATGTGGATGGCTTCAGTCTTGCTGGGTTTTTGGCGTGACAGGGAACAACACTGTATTTTGGAGGTGTTGAACTGAACAAAGTTTTTTGCACCCCAGTCTAAGATTAAGTCGAGATCTTGTGAAAGAGAGGGGTGCATAGATTTCCGTCTATTATCCGGCCTTTGATTCGAAACTTCTTTGGAAAAAGGAATATTGGAATGAAGAGTACTATCGCCAGCGTAACTATGAATGAGATTGGTAATTGAAGAGAGCAGGTCGTTAGTGTGAAGAAGAAATAGGGTGGGTACCAGAACCAGAATTAATAAGGCGGAAGTTAGATGAGTGACAGTCAACCACAACAGATATGCGTCGATTAAAAAGAAAGCTACCGATCCAGGTACATATTTTATGGAAAAGACCACATCAGCTGTGGATCTTTGGTGACCAAATCCATACTCTCTCATAAATGAGTTTGCGTTTTTCTTGATATTTTATAATCTGCATGTTGGTGACTTTCTTCGTAACTTCTCAGACAACAGAGTATGCCATCCAGACCGGTAGATCTTTTGTTGTTCATGAATACAGTGAATATTTTACTTTGTGCATTTTGTTGAGTACAGATTTATCCGTTGAAAGAGGGAAATTGGCAAAATAAATAAGGATGTAATTAGCAGCGAATTGTGTGGCAAATAGTTCAGCTTTCTCTTTAGAGGTGGAGACAACATCGTTGTTAGAGGTGGAAAAGTGCTTTACATAAGTTTAGGCTAAGGTTTTTTATATTGTGTGTAACTCTGTTTAGTTTTGTGTGATCTAGACTTAATAGAAATTTATCTCAGAATTCACTAGACTTTCACTAGGATTCACAAAGGTTTAAATCTGAAATCTGAATGCTGGTTTAAATTCAGATTGACTAGTCGAAAATTTTGACTAGTTGTCTTTGTTAAAAAGTTTTAATTAAAAACTTAAAATTGATTCTCTTATTTCTGCAATTTACTTGGTTTACAAATGATATTTATCGTGTTTTTAAATGAACTTAGTTTCATTATTGGGACAAGTACATACCTAAATTATCCTTTCCTTTATAAATTTGCAAAATAACTCAGAAATAAATTCACAGTGCAAAACTTTAGCGGCCAGATTTTCGAACACTAGACTGGTCTAAATTAATAACCAAAAGACAACTAAGTTTTATACTACGAATTTATTTTTTAGCAAATTTATAAAGAAACGGGAAATTTTAGTATTTATTTCCACAATAAGAGTACTAACTAAATTCATTTAAACAACACATTCGAAGAATAAAATTATTTGGAAACCGAACAAATCTCAGAAAAATTAGAATAGCTCGTAAATTTTAACAGGTGACTTATCAACAGTGATAGGACAAAAACCTGTCAAAACCTGACTAACTAGAACATCTTAATTTAAACCAGTACTAAATCTTAAACCTTTTTAGTGACTCTGATCGCTGTTGCCTTATTCTTACACTTTCAATGCCTTATTCTTACAATTTAAACCCTTCGTTTCCAAAGTAGATTGGTCTTTTCGGTAGTAATCTTGCTGCAACTAATGTCCTAAAATTAAGGGGTAAATTACATCAACTTTGCTGAAGAACAGGTTAAGAAATGCTACATTTTTTTTAGTACACGGCAAACCAAAATATAAAGTTAACTATTAATAATTAATCAATCAAATTACTAATCGATACAACTATATTCGAGCAAATAAAAATATTAGGTACCGTAGAAACGTAAATAAGCAAATAATAATAAATAACGAAACAATTTGTTTCAAATGACTAAACTAGTCATTCTTTCGCAGTGGTCATGAGTTTAATGATATATTAATAAGGTTTTAAAACCGTCTACCGATATTTCTGTTATTTCAAACAGAGTAAGCAATTTTTACTAACTTTACAGCAATAATGTGCTTATAAATTATTTAGAATTCGTCTATTCATACCCTGTATCGCCATTAATCACATGTCAACCAGGCCACAAAGAAAATCAATCGTTGAGTTGCTGGTACAATAGGTGATATATGTTGTAAGGTATAGTTTTTTCTTTCTGGCATGAGCAAAGAATGCGTCTTAAATTCTGTCCTGTTCTCCAACAAAAGCATTGAGGTGGTCCTTCAAACGACAACGTAGTTTTTAAAAAATCTTAATTTTTGGAATATTAATAGTATCCACTATTCACATGGTTGCTTTTAAGATGGTTGATTAATAGTGTTTCTATTATTTCATATTTTTTAGACATAAATACGGGGTAATGCATCAATAATTTTTATTATTGATTATTATTCTTGTATGACATTTGTATATGAAATAATTTTTGGTCTCCTATTTTAGAAACCTCAGTCTGCATCGTATCATATAGATACAGGGTTTATTCGCTAATGAAACAAGATTCATCTTCCATGCCACAAGATTCACGACACTCATTTCTGTAGTGTCACTCGCCTAAAGCACCCCGAAAAAAGTTTCAAAATAAAATTAAATTCGAAGATTGAGAAATGCTACAAAAGTTACGTTTTCCTGTTTCCCTATCAGTACTAAAACAGCCGACAGGACGGATGGCAGTGCTGCCGTAGCCTTAATTTGATTGGTCACATTGCCCACTAGATTCAGTTGTTTTTGGTAGGATGACGTCAAGCGGGAAACTGAATGTTTTGTATTGGGTCGTATTTTAAACCTTTACGTTTAGATTCACCAAGAAGGTTTAAGATTTACTACTGGTTTGAATTAAGATCTTATAGTTGATCAGTTATGTTTTGTCAGGTTTTTGTCGTGTCATTGTTAATAAGTCGTCATTAAAAAGTTATAAACCATTCTGATATTTCAGTGATTTGTTTGGTTTCCAAATGATTTTAATCTTGGAACAAGTTGCTGTAATGAGTTTAGTTCTATTATTGTCGAAACTACTTATTAAAATTGCCATTTTCTTGATACATTTGCAATAAGATCAGAAATAAATTCATAGTAAAAAACTTAGTTGTCTTATTCTTGAACGTGTCAGTTTAAAACTTTTGGTTGCCAAATTAGACCGGACTAGCGTTGGAGAATCTGGCTGTAATATGTTTAGTGTTTCGTGCTAAAATTAAAACGAAACTGTTATGTAATCACTTCGGTGTTCGTCCGTCTGTCACAGGCGATTTTCTATGAAACTGTTGTACGTAAAATTTGAAATTTAGCCCAGAAATAGAGTGTGGTGGCCCACTTATAGACGTGAAGTATAAAAAGTTGAATTTTGAATGGTGGTTAATTTCAGGGAGGAAATTGTAAAATGGGAAAATATTCAAAATCATCGGGTAGGGCGTCAAACAAAAGCTTATAGAAACACGGATTTAACAATATGTGTGATCCATTTTTGTATGTATTTTAGTAGTTTAATTATTTATTTCCTTATAATTGCTGAACCATTGGTGTTAGAGAAAAAGTTTCTCGACAAAAAATATTTATCACGATGTAAGGAACAACTTTGGTCCTTGCACGTTTTTCAAAATTTTTAATTTATCTCAGTCGAAACGCTCTCCACTCAGCTCCGCGCATATGCGATGTGATACGGCGTTGGCGCCGTCGGCGGCGGGTAGCTCGGCAAATTGGCGGAGATCGGGCGGCAGACATTTGCTCAGGTTAAGTGGGGGCTGATGACACGGAACATCTGTCAAGTGCAAGTATAGCTTGAACTTGACTGATTTTTTTTATTGTACGTCCAGCCGACTTAATTTTTTGTGTGCATCAAATCGCGAAATGACTGAACAAGCCCTTTATGTAATTTGCAGTCATTCAAATTACTGGAAAAGTCTTGATAAAGAAAAAGTTTCTTTTCAATGGGTACTTATGTTTTTTCGAAAGAAATTTTTGATTATTTGCTTTTAATGCTTTCACTTGTTATAGTAAGTTAATTGCAATCTTCAATAAGCATTAATTATTTTTTTATTTTTTGTTACAGGTAAGCAAATTACACACTTACGCACTGCAATGCCTTATTATACATTGTCGGAATATATACTTCTGTAAGTATAATCACATTTTTGTATCCTCTGTGTAGAAGTTCTGGAATTTAAAATTGATATACAGCTAAATGAGTGATTATAAGGAAATTCAAATACAACTTGATATTCTTCTTAGCTCTTAGACAGAAGTAAAAGTCACATTTTAAAGAAAATCCCCTGGGTAGTGACATGCTTCTGCATTCAATACGAAATATAATAAATCATATATCACGACATGACGTTACAAACGGGTCTTATTACAGACAATGACATTATTTAATACGTTTAAAATTAGCATAATGTACTTGTATTTAGCGTTTTAATCTAGTTATTGCAAACTGTTAAATGATTCCGATTCTGCTTTTTGTTTCACGTTTTACTTTAAACAAGTATGCTACCATTTTTGAAGGATTCCTTCCCATCCTCTTTTAGTGTTTGTCTATTCTAAGGTCATTCTTTTGTTTAGCCCTGTTTTACAATCAATTTGTTTACTACCATCAGTTATATACAAATTTTAATAAACCATGGACTGTTTTCAAGGGTCTATCGTTAGAAAAATATTGTTATGCATGGCATTCAGTACATTTTTAAAACAGTCTTTAGTATTTTACATGTTAAACTATTAACCACATATTGGGCTATGTTCTATAAGGAATATAGGGGTAAAACTTGACTTAGGTAAATTTCAAAATCTTAAACTATGTTAGTTTGCCAATTGTGCCAAAAGCTCTAAAATACCTACAAAAATTTATTGATGTTTTAAAAAGAGTCATTGGTAATTATTGTTTTTACCTTTGCATACCAGGTGAAGATGACATACATTATTTCCTGGCATGTAAAACTTTACTGTCATTTAAAATAATAGGATATATCTAATCCTAGTTTTTTTCTTAAATTTAATAACCTCATAATCTAATTATTTGAATTTTTTAAAAATTTTTACATTAATCTTTTAACGTTAAGAAACTGGCGAACCGTGATATTGTCTGATAATTCTATCTTTTTTTTTAATCCCGTACTCTTATATTTAAATTAAATGGCCTTAATATGTTTCATAATAGTATTTATTATGATACAAATTTTCATTATGAAAGCGCATTATTCCAATTTAAAATCAAGATTTTAATCAAGTAGCCTCTTTTTAATACAAATGATCAGAATTTGACAGTTCTTTTACTAAAATTTACATTTTCTTTAAAACTTCTAAGAATATTTAAATTAGAAATTACGTCAGATTATGGTACTAGTGATAGTGAAGAATCTCTGTTGCTAAACTTATTGTTGTTCAGTTTATTATTTATTAATAAATGATCGTAGAAAAAAATAGTTTATGAAACCCTCATATAACGAATGCGAATGCATTAATTTACACTCACATTCGTAACGACAATCGCCAAAGCACTTTATGCTCGTGTGCCATCTGCTAATAGGTAGCCATCATTAAATAATAGTTGCATAATATACTGTTTCAGTTCTTCCACATTAGCTCTTTCACATTATCAAACACTTCTAATGACAGATATCCCCAAAAAACTAATCTAGAGTCGAGATATCTGAAATTCGCGCGGACCATTTTAAAGACCCAGAATGTTCAATCCAGCTTTCCTAGAACGCAAATTTTCGTTAAGACATTATTTCTTTTAGACAATGTAAATCATTTCAGTTCGTTCATTAATGGACATTTTGTAATCCTCAGGAGATGTGCTATCTTGACCTGATATGCAAAGGTAACAAACGATAATTACGAAGAGTGTGAAGTACCTATTACCAAAAATAGCTAAAATTGCATTGAAATTGTGATAAAGGAGAACTTATATTTACGTGTAGAATACACTCCTAGAATTTGGTGCGTTCCTCCTGACTCACCCTGTATATCAAGCTTCAGGCATGACGAGAAAACAGTACATATTATCATTCTTTGCGCAAATAGCACAATGTAAACTATACGTGTTATAGAAAATGTTGGCTTTGCCAGTATACAGTGAGGGCATAAAGTCTGGAAACTCCTAGTTTTTTACGAAACTATACATTTTCGGAAGAAACGCCGAAACACGTCGATTTTGTTCTTATTTTCTACACATTCTGAAAATATTTGATTATATACAGGGTGTGCCATAAAAGTTGGGCATTTGTCAAATTTGATTTTTTAAATAGAACACCCTGTATATTATTCCATTTTTGAATTGTGCGTTAGAAAATCAACATCTTTTGTATAAACCACTCTTCCTCTAAAATCAATTGTTTGCGAGATATTGCAACTTGAAAATTGTTAGCCCGCAAAATTAAATAAAGTCAAATAATAATTTAACACATTTTTATTTTAACAACAACAATCCAACTGAGACAATTTTAACGCAGCAAATGCTGAAATTATTGACCGTTAACTTCCCGGCAATATCCTAGCCTATCCATAAACTCCTCTTGTACGTTACGGATGAAAGGTGGCGAAATTTGCCGAACTTCATCCCTTATACGATTTTTTAAAGCTTCTATGTTAGGAGGTCTGTTAAAGTAAACTTTACTTTTTAAATAACCCCACAGGAAATAATCAAGGGGGGTCAAATCCGGTGACCTCGCAGGCCATTCTATGGGGCCACGACGTCCTATCCACCTGTTAGGAAATATCTCTTTGAGATATTGCCTAACAGCTAGCGCATAGTGAGGTGGGGCCCCATCTTGTTGAAACCACATTGTTAAGGCTGGTGTATCAGGCTCATCACCTGGATACCGCTGAGCTAAGGCAGGAATTAACTCTACTTGCAAAAAGTCTAGATACATTTGGCCGGTCAAATTTTCGTCAAAAAATAGGGACCAACAATCTGGTCTTGAAATATTCCTGCCCAAACGTTGACTTTTTCGGGATGTTGCGTAAGAGCCACTTGAGCCCAATGGGGATTCTCTTTAGACCAATACCTACAGTTTTGCCGGTTGACAGTACCATTGAGAAAAAAGGTAGCTTCATCCGAAAATAAAACATTTGCACAAAACAAGGGATCCATGTTGCACCGTTCTTGCATATTTTCACAAAACTGGAGTCGGCGGTCATAGTCGTCTTCGTTTAATTCATGTATTAGTCTTATTTTGTATGGATGATATTTCTCTTTATGCAGAATATTTTTCACTGATGACTGACACACGTTTAAATCTAATGCCACTTGATGGGTTGACAAATGTGGATTCTCGTTGTAACTGAGTAAAACATCTAATTTAATATTATCATCTAATTTGGGCCTACCTGTCCTGGGCAGATCTTTTACAGTCCCATGTTCATGAAATTTTTTGATAATTTTGCTGACCGTCGATTTTGTAATTGCTTGTCGCTCTGGATGTGTGTTATTAAAAAGTTCGCAAACTTCGTCAAGATGCCTACGACGATCTCCCCAGCCAAACATCATAAGGATTTCAATCCTTTGGGTCTCGGAAAGCATATTTTAAGATACAAATTACTATCTTATTTAAATGTGTTTGATTTTTGACACAACTATCATAATGGGACATGCTGGTTTCCAGGGTAGTGCAATAATTCAAGGTGTAAAAATTACCAATTTTCAAGTTGCAATATCTCGCAAACAATTGATTTTAGAGGAAGGGTGGTTTATACAAAAGATGTTGATTTTCTAACGCACAATTCAAAAATGGAATAATATACAGGGTGTTCTATTTAAAAAATCAAATTTGACAAATGCCGAACTTTTATGGCAC
This sequence comes from Philopedon plagiatum, assembly GCA_963971165.1. Classification (NCBI taxonomy): domain Eukaryota; kingdom Metazoa; phylum Arthropoda; class Insecta; order Coleoptera; family Curculionidae; genus Philopedon; species Philopedon plagiatum. The sequence goes on along the minus strand of OZ020194.1, from coordinate 18,649,714 downwards.
ACCCTGTATATGATCAAGAATTTTTAGAATATGTAGAAAATGAGAACAAAGTCGACGTGTTTCGGCTTTTCTTCCGAAAATGTATAGTTTCGTCAAAAACTAGGTGTTTCCAGATTTTATGCCCCCACTGTATATTTAAAATTAAAGGAATAAATAAATATAATAAAAAAAAAGATACATACTAAGCTGTTTCTCAAATCTAATATAAACAGAGTATTATTATTGCCTCTTTAACTAGTTATATAAACAAATTAATTAGATTCATCATTTTATTTATTAATATGTTTTTCATACACAATTTTTTTTATCATAAAATCCTTAAATTAATAAAATTAGCAAGAAAAAACACTCCAATATTTAAAAAAATGTACTAATTTACTTATACATCATCAAGGAAAATATGAAAATACCGTTCTTTCACTGTCTAATGTAAAATATTTTAATTTTTGGACAATTCCTGGGGGTTCCTTCTCCCATATCCAGCAAAAAAATGGGCTCATTTAATGTTGGTTAAGGGCAGCCGTGTATCCAGCTTTCAAAAAAACTACACAAAACGAATGAGAAAACCGGCTAAAACGATCAAATTCAAAGATAAACATGAAATCGATCTGCAACACGTGTCTTCTTGTCATCGTTTGAAAAACAAGTCTATGATGATAGTGGATTGATTACCCTATAATGATTGTTAAATTAATACAATACAATAAAAACAAATATTTTCTCATATACACAGGTGTGTACAAATTTTCCCTGTATACTTTTGATTACTTTTCAAAGTTCAATAAACATTTTACCGGGCTTTCTAAAAGTAGTTTGATCCAACACAAAACTAGAAGAATAAGTACATATCAGGCTTGTTTCCAAAATAAATTAAATTCAGTTAGACATCAAATATGAAAAAAGCAATTAGCTGGGTAAATCTTCGCAAATTTTGAATAAACATTATTGTTTACATTTTCTTTCTGTCCAAACGAGATTATTCCCTGTAACAAGATCTTTCTGATCTTTCTGTGCAATTCCATTGAATATGCTACACCCTCAATAAACAATAACATGTTTTGTGTTGTTGGCGAAATTGCAAATAGACTATTTTTTTTTGTTTAACACAGTTTGCTTTACAAAGACGAAATTTTTTACTTCGCTGTGGATTGATTTTCATTGGCTGGCCAAAGTGCTTCTGTTTTGAATATACTTTAATAAGAATTAAACTAATGTGGAACTAATAAAATTTTAGTTTTAATAGGCAATCATATATTGCAAATGCTGTAGAATGGCGATAATATAAGTGCGTATTATATGACAAAGAATTATGTACGCACTCTTACCTTCTAATGAATGGGAACTAACTAAAGTTTACTTGACAACTATAATAAAATATCCTCATGCACAAAGGCACAAACTCAAAAGATTTATTTATTATATATTTATATTTGACTCAGGAAAACTGGTGATACTGATGTCCCTAAGGATGTTTTCAGCACTGAGTGTGTGAGTCGGGTTTTCGTATATAGAATCCCCGGTACATTAGGCTTGCTACCTTCGGGAGTTGCACAAAGATTAAAAAAATAATGAAATATGGGAAATGCCGTAGATATTGGTTAATCTTCGTATCTTGTACATTTAATTAAAGTTATGGTTAAAGTTTATATTTACTTCCCTATTATACAAACAACATTATATCTTGTAACAAGGTTTTTCTGATGTTGAGATCTGGAAAAGACAAGTTAAGATGGGTCCAGCTTTGGAGGGCATTTTTTTAGAACAATTGCTGGTATGCGATCCAGACCGGAGGACATTTTGGTGTCAAGGGATATGTCGGACATTTTATGGAGCACAGACTTAGCCGTTGGAAGAGCGAAAATGGTAGAGGGAATGAGAGTGGAATTAGCAGCGAATTTTTTTTGCAAATAGTTCAGCTTTCCCTTTAGAGGTGGATATAATTTCGTTGTTATAGGTCAAGGGAGGAAAAGTGCTTCTGCAGAAGTTTTTACTAATGTTTTTGACCAGAGAGGTTTGTTGCCGTTGGAACAGGAAAGCACTTTATCTTTTATTCGGTAGTTAAAAGCATTGTTTTGAATCTAAGATAGTTTAATTGTATTGATTTCTTGCCTCGGTGAAAATTTGACAATTTTAGGGTGTAGGATTTTGAACAAACCTTTTATGAGCTTGGACGTTTTTGCGCCTGGCATTATCACAAACCTTCAAGACCATGCCTTCTGATGCCGGAGGTTAGGTTTCTTGCGGGTATGTGGAATGAAACTTTTAATACCTTCTTAAATGATATCTGTAATATTAGAGCAAAAGGAGGGATCAGGAGTGGAAAAACAGGCAGGGTTCCAAGGAAAATCAGAGAAGAAATTTCGAAGACCATCCCGGTCAGCAAACTTGTGGTGCCAGATCGTGCGTTCCGGCATGATTTTAACGAACACCGGCTGTGTGAAAGAGACCGTAATGAAGCCGTGATTTATACGACCAAGGGGAGTGCCTATAGATGTTAAGTATGGCTCTAGGTGGGTCGTAAGGAATATATATATATATATATATATATATATATATATATATATAGATATATATATATATATATATATATATATATATATATATATATATATATATATATATATATATATATATATATATATATATATATATAGTGGGTTTCGTTTGTGGGTAGAAACGCGAGGAAGGTATGTTGGTTCTCTCAATTCTCTGAATAACTTGGTGGGCGAGCTGCTGATTGTGTTCTGCCGCTCTGCCTTTTGGGTCGGTTTTTGTGGATTCTATGAACAATTTGCTATGAACATTAAATTCACCTAGGATTTTAACTTCAGCGGAAAAATTCAGAGGTCAGTTTTTACCGAGAGAAAATCAATGAACGAATTGTAGGAGTTGTCTGATGGGGAGCGATAGATGCAACAGATATATTTAGTGGAAGATTTAAGGGTAAGTTTTAGCCAGAGAACATCGTTCTTGCCTGATTTCAGGTTCGGAAGTCTAGTGCAAGAAATACTGCTGTGTACGTAGGCGCATACCCCACCATGAAGAAGAAAAGACGACAGAAGTTTATAGCCTGAAAACAGGAGATGTTTAGTTGAGGATTTAAGACTAATTTGGGTTTCGGTAAAAGCATGTTGGGTTTGCATGATTGCAGGTAGTGATGGACAGAGTCAAAATTGGAATTAAGTCCGCAGACTTTGGCAGAGGTTATTATACTTTTGGAATTCTTATTGTAATAATATTATTGTAATTCTCTTGTAATAATTATTTTCAATTTTTTTTTAAAGAGGTGGATATTTACTAAAACAGAATTAAAAGTGTCAGAGAAAGAAGGAAGAAAAAAAAGGACCAGGAAAACCGACTCAAGGCTGGAAACATCCGCTAAGATTTCACCAGCTCTTTAACCACCCTGCGTGTGGTGGTATCTCCACGGTCGAGGAAAAGCTCCTCTATCACCTTGCCCCCACAAGGATACATGGAAATATAGTTGTCGTTGGCTAAAAGTTTTTCTTTCTGTTTCACATAATTTTGCTTTAAAAACAAAACAATTTTTGTTTCCCTTTGAAAAACTTTGTTTTTGTATTAAATTATAAATTCTTTGTAGAATTCTTTGTTAAGATCCCAATAAACATTCCTTTGTTTACCAAATTTGTGGCGTTATTTTGCTAAGAATGCAAATGTAAAGCTAGATCTTTAATTAATGTGAATGCTGCAAAATAACGCCTAAGTGCGCATTATATGACAAAGGATTATGAACTCACTATAACTAACAACGGTATTGTAAAGAGTGTTACCCCACAGGAGCTTATTAAATAAATAAAATGATAAGAACTGACACTGTTATATACAAAGGCAAACATTTATCATGTTTATTCGCATACGCATACATAAAAAAGTTTTATTTTGACTTAGCAAGACACTTTATTGAGTTTCCTTAAGTAAAGCATAACCGAAACCGTAAGTATATTTTGATGTTAAGGATATATGGCTTGTTTCCAAGATAAACAGAATTCAGTCAGACTTTAAAATAAAATATGAAGAATGCCATAGATAGGGAACATTTTTTATATATTGTATATTGAAATTGACGTTGTTACATTATACTTCTTTTCTACCCAAAGAGTATTATTCCTTATAACAAGGTCTTTCTGATGTTTCTGCGAAATCTTGTTAAATATATTTCCCCCAAAGGAAAATATAGCGATTTACTTATTTTTTACTTAATTTTTTTTTGCTTGACATTGTTTTGCTTTAAATAGAGAAAAGCGGTTTAAAAACCTGTTTTATTATTTTTGCTTCATTATAAGTCAAACATTTTCTGTTAAGAACGTATTAGATCTTCTCTTATTTAGCGGACTTATGGTTCTCTTTCCGTTATACTAAAGAATTTAATAAATGTCGAACTACATTACTACTACTAACATTGCGAATGCAAAATAAGTCTTAACGTTGAACCGTAGATCCCGGGGCTAATACACTCGCTTGTAGTGTCAACATACTAAAAATATAAAAATATATGATTATATTATGATTATATTATGATTATATTATGACAAACCATTTTGTCCGCGCCATTACCAACATTACCTGTTAGAAAAATAAATAAATGCAGGATATTATGAAAATGGTTTAATCTGCAAAATTTTCTCTTACACCCAAAAATGCAGCTCTCTTTTCCATAGTACAAGCTGCAACGTTGCCAACATTATATTTTTGAGCGAAATATTATGTTCTTTTATTTCAAAAAATAATAACGCTACAATTGTCAAACAATTACTAATTATAAAAACACAAAAACACATCTTACTTAAAAAAAATTACTTACACGAAATAAGATAATACTTTCCTACGTATTTAAAAATGTAATAGGTAGATGTACTTTTGCAAAAAACGTAATTTATGTAAGGGTCTATATATTATTGCGTAAATTCAATCCAAAACCGAGTTTAAACCACAAAATTCGTGGAAGTTATGCATTCAGCGACGCTTTAGAATCTAACCGCACGCAAGTAATGAAAGTACCCGGCACTTATTTACTACTTACCTTTTGCTAGGTTTCTGGTTTCAATAATATTACTACTGGTTTGCATTAAACAATGTTTTTCTACTCCAGTGCTCTAATATTCAAATTCAATGTCTTCGACATGTTTCATAAAAATGGCCATTATAATACAAATTTTTGTTAATAAACCGCGTTTCTAGTCAATTAAAAACCCATTCTAGTTTACTCACGTGATCTCTTTTTAATACCTATGATCTGATTTTGACAGTTCTTTTACTAAAGTTTGCAATTTCATTAAAACTTTTAAGAATATTTAAATCATAAATTATATCAAATTACGTTATTACTGATAGTGAAAAATTTAATTTGTTTAACTGTTACTAAATTAAATACATGTTATTCAGTTTAGTATTTATTAATAAATAGTAGAATTATTAATAAATCATACCATTTTGCTCTTTGGTTAAGGGTTTGCAAATGTTCGGCATGACACTTTTTAAAAGTCTTGGTGTATGCGTTGTAAAGGCTGCGAACGTGACAGTCCATCCAGTTTAATCTCTGTTAAATCGGGTTCAATAAAATAGTTAAGAACTCAATAAACTCAAAACATTTAAGTCATTGGGGTCCTTGCTCAGGGAACACAAGGGCCGCGAGTTTAAAACAGCTTTAATAGAAACCAAAACTGTTGACAATTCTGCATAAGTCAGAATATGATTGAGTCGTTGCTTGTTGCTCGTGTATTATTAGCTATCATTACATTATTGTTGCATATACTATTTCGTCACTGTTATAACAATAAATTCCATTACTTTGAAAAATTACCGATATCTATTTGTTTACCAATTCGTAAGCATCTTTAAAAACTAGAAAATATATCTTATCTCACTCTTGCTCTCCTCTTTCCCGTCTCTCCTTTCTTGCTTGAGTGCTGATTTTCAGATCAAAACCCTATATTATTTCGACACAAATAATCAAACCCAAACCAACCCAAACAAAAACATTGGTTTTCAATTTTTAATAGTGCTGATAGTGACAAAATAGTGTAGAATCTTTAAGTATTATGTTTAATTTGGCAATGGAACCTTTGTTATTGTTAATTATATTAGTCAAGCGTTGGCGTCTTGCATTAATGGCTATACTGTGTTGTTAGTGTTATTTGGTATGTTGATATTTGGTAAAAAAACCTGAGAGAAAGCGTATTTTAAAGGAATTTTACTTTAAATGTAACAGAAAGAGTATTTGTTTTGTTTACTTGTTGCACAGAAAAAACTATTTATAGAATAATTCACAACTTTTTCGGAGTCCTGTGTTTCTTGCCAGTCGTGGGTACCGTTTGATAGAGAAAGTTTAGAGGTAATTACTAGCTTATTATCACCAAGTGAATTCATACAAGGATTTACCGCTTTTAATATACTAAGTGAATTAAATAACACCATATTTAACAATAAAACCTTATATTGTCATATTAAAAGACAGATTTCCCGTGTTTATTGTGTTTATTATGTTACACATTAATCTAAAATTTTATTTATTTTGACTTTGCCAGACATTTTTTGGATTTTGCTCTTTGACTTTGTTTATGCTACATTAACAAAACCAAAACTAAAACAGTAAGTATATTTTGATGTTTTGGATATCTGGCTTGTGTCCAAGATACATATATTAAGTTTAGTCAGACTCTGAACTAAAATATGAATAATTCCGGCAAAATGATAAATCTTTGTAAATGTTATATTTAAATTACCGTCGTTGTTACAGTTTATATGTCCTTTCTATCCAAACAACGTCATCCACTGCAATAAATCCTTTTTGACTTTTCTGTGAAATTTCATTTAGAATGGTGCTCCTACGGGAAAACACAATAATTTACCATAATAAGTTTAAAAGTGTTTGTTTAGAACTCGTTATATTTTCCCTTGTTTATTAAATTTGTGGTTCTCTTTTATATATAATTTTTTAACAAATACCAAGCTAAAAAATGTTGGATTTTTAATAAGCATACTCATATATTAAAGTATTGTGAATGCTGTAAAATAGCTAGTAAGTGCGTATTATATAACAATGGATTTCGTATGCACTTCTACCAACAGCCTTCTAGTGAGTGTTATTTAAAGAACTTTCTACAGTAATAGAACTAAATTCATTTTAGCATCACATTTTAAGATGAAAGTTATTTGCAAACTAAGCAAATCACTGAAATATTAAAAGAGCTTATACGTTGTTGATGACGACTTATTAACAGTGCCATTACAGAAACCTGTTAAAATCTTAAATGATCAACTAGAAGATCTTAATTTAAACTAGTGCTGAATCGTAATCCTTTTTGTTGAATCTGAGCATTATATGTTTTTGTAGGAAGACAAAAATCTTGCTTGTTGCTCTACTTCTTATTATTTTATGAAACACTGGGAATACTTTCGTTAGTAATACGTATTGTAAAAAATAAAAATATTAGTAACATTGCGAACCCAAAAACATACAGGGAAGAGCTAATGGAAATCCCCGAGCCAGGTAAATTGTTACCGGAACAAACTGTATTTTGTTTTTGGTCCCCTATACCACAAATATTTTCATTCTATACGTGTACATACACAGTGTTATGATTTTGGTCCCCTATACCACTAATATTTTCATTCTATGTACGTACACAGTGTTATAGATATTCTGTCTTTTTAGACAGGTTTGCACAGCTCCTGGGGGATCGCGTTGTGTAAAAGATAGTGGAGTCCACAATATTGTGAAGATATGGGACAAAGCACAAATATTTGAAACCGTTGCAGAGGGTGTTCCTCCTGCGCCTATTTTTTCCAATCTATCTCATGGGCTGTCTATAAAACAGTAGCAACTTTACGTCTATTAGTGTGAGCCGTTGTTGCGTTACATTAGTTCTCATAGGTGGCGGTATTGCATGTTCTCTATTGTTTCTATTATACGTAATGAATGTGTGAGATTGCTACTGAGGTAGTTGCCTAAAGGATTACAGCAGTCTGATGATCCCAGCAAGGGTGAAAGCTAACTCTTTACCTGGTCTGGAAGTTTACATTAGTTTTTGGCTTTTCCGCATCTTAATGCAGGAATGGAATAAACTGTATTTCTTTTGGCCCGCTATGCCACTAATACTTGCATTCTTTTTATTAACACGGTTTTATTAGCTTGACCTGTAACTTTCTAACATTGTACTTATGCAATTCTGGTGACAATACCATAATATGGTACCATCGAGCAAGTGTCGTACCTAGGGGGCTAGGGGACGTCAGCCCCTCGCCCCTAGCTCATGGCGCCCCTAGCGCTTCTTTGTTTTATTTGTCAGATAATACTACGATACACCATGGTGAACATGGGTATCTTTGATCTCACATATTATTAAAACAAAAAGTATGAGGTATGGTTTTAGACTTTTAAGTAAGGACAACGTAATGAGTATAAAATCAAAAAAACAGTAAAATAAATTATAGTTTAAAAGACTCACGATGCGACATAATTAAATAGTATTATGCCCATGGTAAGCACATAAGTGCGCCCCACGCTTTTACCTCTAATTATCTATTTAAAGACCAAATGTTTTATAGCTGTACAAGTTAACAAAAAACGGGGGTATGCATGTGCGGAGTAAAGGAAGGCACAGTTTGTTAGTTACTTTACTTTCCGCATGCCGGGCGCACTGCACATCTCGGTTTTCTGTTAAGTTGTACAAGTTATAAAAGGAAAATAATTATCTTTAACTTTTTAGTGCGCTACTAATAAAAGCGAAGTTTTCAGTTTTTTAAACTATAATTTATCATTCATTATATTATCAAATTAATTAAAAGTTGTATTTGTTTGACTCACCAAGACATTTTATATATTTTTATATAAAGTAGTAGTATATAGTCCAATACCAAACTGGAATAACAAATTTCGGTACATTTTGCTGTATCTAATATATTATTTCTAAAATAAATAGAATAGTCCGACTTTAAAATAAACAGGGAGAACGCCAACGACATTGGTAAATCTTCGTTAATTTTACATTTAAATTAACATTGTTGTTACAGTTTATATTTCCTTTCTATACAAACAGTATTATCTCTCGTAACAAGGTATTTCTGATATTTCTGTAAAATGTCATTCAATATGCTGCCCTCACAGGAAACATAACAATTTACCTGTTGCTTGCTTAAGATCGAGACAAATTATTTAAATTTCAAATATTTATGTTTTATCTGAGGGATATTTTTGTTGTGTTTTAGAAGCTCTATTTTAAAAATTGCTAATTTGCTGTTAAGATTTCGTTGTATTTAAAATTTAAGATCGGTCTATATACACTGTTGGAAGAAAAGTTATAACTTTAACATTTTTTTAGTGGCCTTGAAAGTCCACTCTTTTTCCTTTAGTAAATTTAATACTTATGAAGACCACAGGGGAAGATCTTAAAAAAATTTTAAAATTAAGGGTTTGCCTGGGTTTCAATCAAGCCATAAAAATAGGATATACTTTGGAATAACGATCTAAGCCCGCTTGCATTCGGTAAAGAACGACCCAAGTCCACTATGTGTCCACTTAAAATGTTTGGAATTCGTTTAGCATTTTACTAATCAATTAGTGGTCCTAAGGGGATCACTGTTCGTTGTTTGTTTTATTTTTGTTTATTTTTTAAATCAACGCATAAAAAAAATTGGTCATTTCCGATAAGGCCAATAAAAGAACTAATAATAAGTCATCAATATTCACGAACTTTAGAAACAAGAGAAGGTTAGAATGGAGCTACGTCAAGTTTTGTTCTTAGAGTTCAGTTCATCCTGCCATACGAAAGCTGAACCATCAGACAAACTTAACACTGACCTCATTCCTATTCCCCAGTTGAAGTATGAGCAGTTCCAGGAACTTAAGAAGTTTGTGGATGAAACTTCTCTAGCTTACTATACATTTATTTGCCTTGTGCTGCTAACAATGCCCATGTGGATGGATATGGTAAGCTACAAGAGTCAAACTAGATCCTTCTTGGTAACGATAAAGCGATTTCTTTTTCAACACGAGTTACTACCAGTAACAATGTCCATAATGCCCATGTATTTAATGTAAACATGGTAAACCATAACCATAAAAAGTATCAAGCCTTTTAGTAGGTAATGTCGTATTTGTGTTATAGCCGCGTTAATAACCTATTTCCTGTGGACCTAGATCTTTTTCGGTACACCGAAGAGAAGATTTTTTATGTTTTTTTCTAACATTGTTTATTTTTTGAAATCTAATATTAAATAAATATTGCATATGTTTATGACTTCCAATAAAAAATATTGCAAATCATTATATTTTATCTTGCCTCCTGTGTAAGTCTTGAAACTCTCAAATTCGTTTTCCTCGAAAGTATAAAAATGTGTTAACTTAAGGCTGACTTAAATTGTGAGCGATGCCGCTCGGTCTTGTCTAAGTTTGTCTTGAGGTCGAATAAGATACATACAATGTGAAGATGTGCAACGCAACGGCCACCGAAATTGTATTAATGGGCCGCTGCTTAATTCTGAGGTACAAATATGGCCAGACCTGTAGTGGAACGAGACTCCAAGTATAGAAGATCTGATTTAACGGCTAAATCATGGCAAGAACCGGCTAGTGTAGTAGGAGGAGTACCAGGTAAAAAGTAAAATGCTTATACATGTGGATTCCTATAATGAATCTAGCAGTGAATTGAAACTTAGATCGCTCTTCCCCTGTGGTCTTCATATGGTTTAGTCAAATAGGAAACTTAAATATAACTAAACGTTGGCCATCTACTTGACATTTTTATTTAGTAAGAGTGCGATATCAACATAATATATTAGTAAATAAACCCTTTTGTGTAGAAGTAATTTATTAAGAAAGTTAAAATACAATAATTCGTTCTTCGTGTCTCAAAAGGTACCTACAGGGATATCCAGATAAAAGCGAACAGGCCTTATAACTTTTTTATTTTTAGAGATGGGAAAAAATGTTAAATATGAAAGTATTTAGGATTTTTATGGATCATTCATATATCTTATCAGCAAAACAATTTAGCATCGAACAAAAAAAATATGGTATAAAACATAGATTTTTCTCGCTCATTTTAAATTGGATGGTATGATTTTTATCATATTTTTGGATTCTGGGATAAGTTCTAGACATATTTTGTATAACATACCATACGCAGTTTTTCAATAGGTTTTGAAATTAAAAATTATTTCGCATAAATATAATTTAAACTAACTATCCAGGTTGCGAACGAAATACCTCATAAATTTTTAAATTTTCTTCGTAGGTAAGTCAAAGTTAATGTCAAGGTTGACAATAATACTTTAGTCACCGTGAATTTATAATTTTAGTTTAATGCAAAATGAGTTATTCTATTAAACCATAAATGTTGATTTTTATTAGTTAGTAATATTGCAAAGCATTAACTAGTGAGTATAGACAATAACAAATGAATTATAACATAAACAGATAAATGTTAACATTGGCGAATAAATATGAAAAGAAATTTTCAATATGTCTTCGTACTTTACATACATTTCTTGTCTGCCGCTGAAGTGTGCTTATAACATTTTCAGCATCATTTTTGTTCAGATTTCTTACTTCATTTCTCACCTTCCTAGATACACTGTATATCGTTAACCTACCAAGAGCCTACTGGTGGTAAGGCGGGGTGCGGGACGAACGACGGCGGGTTGGATTAGACCTTGAGCGAGAGTGCTTCTACTTGTCTTTGTCTGTATCCGGTGCTCTAGGTGACTCACGGAAAATATACAATTTCTGGGCATAGTTGTTGCGCCAAATTTTAATCCCCAAAGTAACTGTTGAGACACCCTTTAGTTGGCCGGTCAGGTTTTACAAGTTTTTGTCCTGACATTGTTTATAAGCTATCATAAGTAGCATTATTTCTGTGATTTGCTTGGTTAACAAATAATTATCTAAGACTTGTTGCTAAAATAAATTTAGTTTAATTATTGGAAACAATACCTATTTAAATAATTACTCTTCCCTTTTATAAGTTTAAGAACAAGCTTAAAAATAAATTCCTAGGGCGAAATTTAGTCTGCCAATTCAATTTAAATCTTTAATTGTTGCAATCATGAATCTGAGAGTAAAGATTTACAATTTATTATCTACACAAATTAGAGTTCCCTGACGATCTACATTTTACCTCCTCAACATTTGAATTTGGTTCCTTGATTTTGGGTAATGATTGCTTAACATTTGCATGTGCCATTTAAATTTATAGTTATAATTATTGTAGAGACAAATAGAAATACGAACATGTCACTCTGTTTATAAACATGTGACTTATTACTGTAGTTGAATCTGGAAAATGTAGGCATGATTTATCTACTTGACGTCTTATATGAATAGAAAGATGCGTGCTCTTAAAAAAACTGCTTTGATTTTTTGTAGTTGTGAACAGATTTAGGGGAGAGACTTGTTTCCTTTTGGTTATTATGGTTATCCAGACGGCAATTAAGAAGTTTCCATTTTTTTATTTTCTCTTAATTAATAGTCCCCAAAATGTAAAAAAATGTCTGTACTTTTCAGTTTTAATTATCTATAGAAATAAAAATGTTATAGTCCTCCAAAGTTTGAGATGCCACGCTCACGTTGGCTGAGGCTCGATGACGTCACAATACACGACTCGGTCAACAGCGGAATAGGCGCCCGTTTAATATTTAGTATTATTCTTACCGGACAGGACACTGCGTAACGTCGTTGTAGTTTTTGCTTCTTTAACATTTTAATCGTTTGAAAAACAAAGTCATGCCTAAGATAACAGGTTCGTATAAGTACTGTATTGTTCCAAAATGCACCAATACTAGTGTAACTAGTCTCAATAAACGTTTTTGATAAATCTGACATATTTTCGAATATAATTATTAAATGTGAGGATATGTTAGAAGTTATTTATAGATACGCAATACAAAAGCGCATCATACCATCTAACTTTCCATTATTTACTTTATCTATGGGTTACACGATGTACGGGGTGCGTTGAAGAAGTCACTTATTTTTTGAAATATTTTGAAGAAAAGAATTAAATCTATACTTATTATTGTTCAAAAAAGCTGCTGGCAAGTTGGTTTAAACCAGATCAATAAAACTTAATCACACACACAATCAATCAATATAATTAACTTCATTTTTAGCGAATTAAAACAGACTTCACATTTTAACTTTGCGAATAAATCCAGACATTCTAAATTCCAAAGGAAATAAAAGAATTTTGTATTCAGTTGCAATATTCAATCAACATTTGACCCTCTTAAAAACCCTCAAGCCCTACGCCAGTAAGTACCAAAAACTAATCAGCTCCATGCTCCGTACATGTACAGTACACCAACAAATATTCCTGAAAGTTCAGTGAAAATAATTGTTTATAGGGGTCATTATTCATTCACCACAACTAACAATAATGAACAAATAAATTAATTAATAAATTAAAAGAATTAATGGATTTTCCTAGTGTCAAAAGAGGGTATAGAATGGCTACAACCTAGGTCAAACATACTTTGAAAGCTGAGCTCCTCGGATCCCGGCAGTACTGTATGACGGATTATTCGCAAAAAAATCCATTATCATAGCAAAAATATCAACTTTGGGTAGGTTTGTTGAATCCCCAGGAACAAAACCTTTCATTTTCGAGAAATGCACACCTCACTCAATAAACATCACACTGAACATGAGCATACTAAAATAATACCTAAATGTAAAGTAATCACGCGAAAGCAGCAGCAGGCAGCTAGCCCGGCGACAATGTTGTGTATTCTGACGTCACGAGTCGACACAAGATCGGAAAATGGGCATCAGGGATCGCCAAAAGATTTTGCCGATCCCTGTTTTTTCTTATTTCTGATTCGTGTATATAAAAGATACTGCAAAACTTGTGGACAGGTCTGTCTTGCTTTCGTTACTATGGAGTTTATGTTATTATTTGGATGTCAAAATAAATAATAGATAATACAGTCATAATTTATTTTTTTATTGACAAAAAGTGTGATAATTCTTAGCATTTCAGAGACATCTTCCCTTCAAATATTGAACGTTCACAATTGTATATTTACAATAAATATTACAGAATACTTTGTCGAGTTAGTTCAGTATTTGTTAGGAACATTACCAAAAATAAATAATAAATAATTGAGTTTTTATTATAGTGTTGGCCGTAAAAAAATATTGGTACTTTTCTTGACCGAAGAGTATTTTGCAGGTCTCCCCAAGCCTCCAGGACTCGCCTTGGACTCTACTTGGTTCGACTTGCAAAACCCTACTTTCCGGTCTTGTAACGTAAATTACTATTTCATTATACCTTTCTGAAAACACCATTTTTCATATATATGTATTTAGATTAGAGAAAGTCTATTTTTCCGTGTGCTAACGTTAAGCGCCACAATAGCAATAAATTTAGAATGGAAATGGGCACAATATTAGTCAACAAATTAGAATACATTCAATTAATATCACGCTATGTTGCATTCTGCATCCATTGAATTGTTAAATTTCAGGCTAAATATTATAATTATTAAATCAATATTTGATATTTCCTTCCGACACAACCTGTCATAAATATATTCGGACTGTCTATTTTATCGATCATAATAAACAGACATTAAAGTTTAGTAGAAATAGTTTAAATTAAAAACACTACTGTTCATGCTTCGAAATAGAGGTACTTAAAAATTAGTTTACTATTATTACTAGGCTACTAACTTAGCTTACTTTTTATTTTTATGTGTTTTTATTTTCAGGGAAGTATAATGAAATTTTACCCTTAATCGTTGCTAAAGCAACCACCAGAATCGAAATTTACAACAATATTTTAGAATGATTGACTGAATTCTACCCAGATGCGAAATTACAACTCTCTAACTCAATTAATAACAGATCTGAGTAAAACCAAATCAGTGCTAGCATTGTGATACACCCCATATACTACCGAAAGGAACAAAACGTATTTTCAAATCGTTTCTGATACGTTAAAAAACTAATAATAATAAATATATTGGCCCACAACAGCTCATGGTATTTAATAAAAGATTATTTTTAAACAATAAGAATGTTTTTGGATGCACTGTGCTTCATTTCGGTATTTTCTATGATGCGTTGTAGGGTCATCAAGTAAAATTAATAAAGATGGCATTAGTGCGTAACTCATCCAATGCAATGTACCTGAATCCAAAGTAGAAGGTTCATAAAATAGTATTCGTGTATATTTCAACCAAAACCGGTCCAGAAACCTTCTAGGTACTCTTGCATCAAAAACTGTAATTTTTGCAGATTTTGACCCATCATTATTTTTATTTAATTTTTTCCGTATTTGCATGATTCCTATATGAGGCGAAGCCTCATGCGCCGAATTTTCAAAGATAGGATGTAAGCGGAGTACTTGAGAATAAAAACACGGTACACCTCAACTACAATAAATAATATAATCTTTTACAATATTACCTAAATCATATTTGTATACAAAATGGGTAACGTCTGGTGCTGGCGCAGTAAACATTTACAATATTGTGGATATATTCATTTTTCTACAGCTTTGAGTGGCAATACGCTTTCTTTTGCATACTTGCTGGCAGCAAATTTCATTCTTTATTGGTTTCTCCAACACCTTAAGGGTCGGGTATTTGATGTTTTACACTGATGACGTCTTTCTCCATTTTTTTCAATAACAGTAATAAGGTGATGTAAGGGTAACGATTTTAAACAGTAGGTTTTCTTCAATACTTAAGTTCTATTTACTTTAAACTTTATTTTATATTTCTATTTGCAAATGATATTTAGGGAAATACGTATATAAACAATCGATTTAATTGTGCGTTTTCTAGTGGCAAAAGAGTGTTCTGTTAGTTATTCAGAAATAAGAATAATTTTTCTATTAACCCAGCGCCGGAGAACGAAATTATTCGGTCATCGAGTTCTATCCCCCGCTTTTGGTAATCTCATGAATTAAATAATAGGATACTCTATGATCGAGTAGATTTTTGAAATGGTAGCAACTTCTTACACAAGCTCATTATTGTTTAAAAAGATGTCGAAAGATTTAATAAACAATAAGTACCCGGTACTTAAACGCAAACTGTTATGTGACTTTTAGTAGAAAGGAATTTATTTAAGGGAAGTTACACTTTTCATTTCAAAAACGATAATTTTAACAATGATTTTAACTATTTAAATATGATTTCGATTTATATATCTTAGCTATGTATCCTGTTAAAAAAAATGCTCCTCCTATTCGGTTATGAAGCCTTGCCTTACTAAAGCAGCTTGCGAAAATATAACTTTCTGAAAGACAAACACACTTTTGTTGCAGCGAGGACTTGGGGATTCTTTCAATAATATGTACGTTGGCTCCCGCCGACTTTCGCTTTGAGTTTTCTATTTCTGATGCCCCTTTGGGACTCTCCAGCCCTTCACGTCCTCCCTCGTGCTGTAGGTTTTTACTATATGATAGCTTTGCTACTGGCTTATCGTTAAGAGTCTTTTCCAATTTTATAGTTTTACCAGAAAATGAGCTCTAAAGATTTAGTTCGTTGCGTAGGAATAAATACAAGTAAATGAGGACTGAATAACGGGTATATTGCCAAGATATCAAAAGCACCGTGTATTCCATAATCGTCCTGTACCTCAGGCGCTACCCGTGATTTTTTTGCAGGTGGGGCAAATTTTGTAGGCAACGAGTGATACCAACGTACCTAACAATTTAATTAAGGAAGATTTTTCATTAATGTGCCTAGTTATTATTATTATTTACCGACAAGTAAACACCGCAAAGAACATAGAATACTAAAATTGCAATTTTGCTGTGACTTTTTAAAATTATATGCAAACAGTTTTAATATATTTTTTTATAATTCACTCACCTTTTATTTAGTTAAATGTATGTATATCAAATCGATCCTTCTGTTTGGAAAAATGTTTAATCACTAGCTCATTAAAATTAGAAATACTTCTTATAAATGTTTTTTCAATGCTTAACATAGCCAAAGTACTTAACATTGACTCCCTCATTGTATTTCTTAAAAAGTCCTTATACTTTTTACTGTTGAAAATCACCTCTTACTTTCCACTGTCATCATTGGAATAGTACATAGAATCTCTTATAATTCTACGCTTTCCGAAAACGTTGCATCGAGGTTTATTTCTAACAAGAGCTGTAAAATGGCAACAGCACACGCACTATTATTAAAATCTTCACGGCTAAATAAAGCTTTCAATTCTGATTTAAGCTTGGAAACGTTTATACTCTTATAATTATTTTTTACGTATTTAAAAATGTCTTTAGGAGAGTCGTTTTTATAATCAGCAAACATCAAAAATATTTGTATTAAACAAATGTGTGACAATTAAATGTTTGGTAGAATTAAAACGACAGCGGATTTCGCATATTTCTAAAGAAACTGTTCTTTTGGAGTCTTCCGGATTTTTTCTTTTAACAGTACTCATCTCGATGTTAACATTTGCGTCTGTAGAGATACCATTCTCTTCTGTCACTTTTTTTAAACGTGTTATGTCAGTAACTGGTTTTAGTCCATAATAAATCATCGGTACACAACAAAAAACACGAAAAACGCTTCACCCGCAAATCCAGTCAGAAATATTGTACATACTTGAATTAAAATACCTGTTGATATTTTCTTTCCCTCTGTCTTTCGTGGTCAGTTTTAGATCCAGGAGAGGTTTGGAGCGTTCTTTTAATATCTAAACGTTTTTCGAATGTTAATGCGCCGCTTATTTTACACTGTAGTATTTCTTGCACTGTTAACACAAGTACTCAAGTACTGGTACTACACTACTACAAAGGACACAACACAAATATCAAGTAATATCCAAAACGCAACAAAATTAGGGAACCTCTTAAACTTAAAAAGTACCGGCGATGAAAAGTAAACAAAAGTTTATGCAAATGAAATCCGCTTATTAGGTAATTAGTTTTTCTTTGTCTAACATAAATGTTTCGCAATAATATATTTCGAGTTTGGTTCGGTTCGAGTGTATTTCCATAGTAACCCGGGACAATCGGCGGCGTTGACGCGAAGGTAACACGCGTGTCGACAGCGATAGAAGAGTTCAATGTATGATAAAACTCAGCGTTTCGACATTTGATCCGGTTGGGTTTGATGACACCACCAGCTGATAGTGGTTCCTCCGAAAACTCCCTAGATCACTACTGGGTTGGTTGTGTATCAAGCTGATACGACAGGTCGCGTCGTTTTATTTTCGTTTGATTTTGGTGTTTTGTGATGTTGGTGTTTCTGAGAGAGTGATTTTTGTATAGTGTGTGTTTTGAACATTTTACTTTTGGGCTTTATAGATTTCCGAGACTAAATTTTCTTTGTGTTTATTATTTAAGTTAAACGGTGAGTACAAGCCCGGTCCTGTTTTTTTTTCCAACCTCTAAACGTGAAATAGACCAGACTTCAACAGGGTGCTATAAAAGACAAGTGACTTGGCCACCATATGTACTTAGTGGGCCGTCGACAATGTCGTTTTGTCTCTTTTTAACTTCCTAAAGCGCGTATGTTCGTTTCTCTCTAACCTTTAATACATTTATATAGTTTTATATTTTCATTTTCCATATAAACCTATGAGGTCAATTTAAAAAAGGGTCGAGCCCGGACCAAGCAACATAGTGTGCAATATTGGTGCTTGGCTTCGCTGATTCTTTATTCCGGGATTTTCGTACGGAACTTGCACTTTTTTGAAAGAAAATATAAATATTTTCGGGTTTTAGAAAATAAACTATTAGATCATCGACCAAATGACCATATGGGGAAGCCGCGCCTGATGTATCTACACTCTTAAAAATAATGATTAAATTTTAAATTAAGGTCGACACAATTTCGGTTAAATCCAGCTCGATACCGGCTTGATTTAAAAAAATTAACACTGGTTATTGATTAAATTAAGAGATCTGTGACTAAATTTTCTTTTCCAGTAAACAAAACGTTGAAAAGATATATACAATACTTGGTAATATGTAATGGCTAATCATACTACCCATAATAATTGACCTAATTTAAGTCAAATAGATGACAATACCTTATTAACAACAGGCAGGCGCAAAATGAAACACACAACTTAAGTCTATTTTTGGCACTCGGCTGCTCTAGGAACAACTTTTGGAAGTTTCGGTTTCTGGAATATTTCTTTTCTTGAAAATTAGTTCGACTATATTAGAACATTATTTATTTTTGAGTCAAATTTCCCGACTGTTTCGCTAAGTTCTTGTGAGCACCACCTGACAAATCTCGCATACGCCAGTGACTTTATTTAATCAATATTTTGTTGAACTTAATAAGAATTGATTTGAAATATTTGAATATTTTTGCTCTCGTAATTAGTATAAATTAAAAGTAATCAAAAAATGTGTAATTTGTATAAATAGCAATAAAAACTCACAGAATTGATTTCCAAATTGACTTATTTGAATCCAGAAACATAATTAAAAATTATTTGTTATCGGAGTTCTCTCGAGGTTAATCAATTTAACTTTTTACTGTGTACCTTGGCTCTTGTAAAATTGCAAAAGTAGGACAAAACGAAATGTAACTTTTGTCAAATGCGAAAAGGTTTGTTAAATAGGTTACTGTTAGATCAAGGCATTATTTAGAAATCATATTGGGTACCAGTTTACTTTCAAAAAACTAGTGTTCTGCCAGTATTTTATTCTTATTGAAAAGGAACAGTTAATCCAGGAATCATAAAAATCCATCTAACTTGAAAACCGTAGGGAATGGAACCTCTATTTAAAGGATTCCTTGTATTGCAAAGAACACCCATCGTCATTTTTCCCGCTTAATCCACGACTTATGAGACAACTTGTATTTGTCTCAGCAACCTGGCAAAACCTGAGCATATCATAAATCTCTCATTTTAACCTTTGTTTTGCAGTGCATATTTTAAAAAAATAGTAATTTGTACCCCCAGAGCTCCCCATTTGTTTGCTTTTCGCGGAAGGAAGGTAATGTGCTTCACGTGCTTGTTTGTACTTTGTTTTCTGTATGATTTATTCTCCCTCTTCATTAAATTTCACGCTCTCAAAAGGGTACGAAACTTTTTAGTATTCATGTTTGTACAAACAGCAAAGATTTTTTACAGCTGGCTTAGTAATTAAAACATAATTTTTTAATTTTAGCGTGGGCCCAAGAAAGTTTATAATGTTTCTAAATCGGTTTTTTAGGGAGATTTTTTTCTTAAAAATGTAACATTTGGGCTCAGATTGAGAAAATAATTATTATAGCAGGTTAAGTTAAGTTAAGTTAAACAGATAAGATAGTAGAAGTAAAAGTTTTAAACGTAATTAAGAACATGGGTCTACTAAATTGAAGTTAATAAAAGAGGCTTTTGTTCTGATACATGAGCTGCAGATGCTACAGTGCGGATTGCAAAAATGACGTGTAGGTATTTTTATGTATCACGTAATTGTAAAATAAATTTTATTTATAATTGCAAAAAGAATTAGGAAAATTAAAATTAAACATTGTTACTTTTTTCTCGAAAGGAATCTTCGTCCTTTTGTCTAAAACCTTTTTTTCAACGAATCACTACTCTAAAGGTCACTATATATAGGGAGGTTACACTGATCGGACAAAACTGAAACAGTTTCATCTGACTGGATGTGTAGCCTTACATAGCATCTATCGCGTTAGTCCTGCCG
Organism: Philopedon plagiatum; assembly: GCA_963971165.1. Taxonomy (NCBI): domain Eukaryota; kingdom Metazoa; phylum Arthropoda; class Insecta; order Coleoptera; family Curculionidae; genus Philopedon; species Philopedon plagiatum. The sequence goes on along the minus strand of OZ020194.1, from coordinate 18,629,075 downwards.
AGCTGCCATCAGAAGAGTTGACCAAAACATGTAGAGTGGGCGAGAAGTTTATGCACCGATAGTGTGAAAATGAAAGATAGTAAAAAAGGACCAAAAAGTGACTTCGGAGAGAAAATAACAACTTACGTACAGCTGATTGCAAAATAGAATAGGACAGATTTTTCGTTGTGTAAAACCTGCCTACCATTTCCAGTATAAGACTGAATTTTATCAAAGTAATTAAAATAATAGGGACTTATAGAAAGTAACAGAAAAAAAAATATATTTAAGGCCAAAATCAAAACATTTACAACAAAATAATATATAGATTGTATAATAAAACTTCATTTTTTAATAGCAATAATGACATTTTAAACATAAATTAAACTGTAATAAAATAATATATAATTAGATAATGTTTTGAGATAAATCCTTTCTTCCACATAGAGTCAAAGATAGATAAAGATCCAGAAACCATACGCTGGATTAGATCTGATTTTAGAATCATATTTATTAGTTTTAATACTGGTTTCATTTGATCACCAACAGACAACGGAATTCTTGGGGCATCAATGTAAACAACAATGTTTAGTTTACTAATTACCGTTCTTGTAATGTACCGTCATTGAGAATTAAAACATTCTGGTGCACACTGTATTTTTATTTACACCTAATAGTTCAAATTGTCAATAGCTATACCTACCTACTACCAGACGCGGGCCATGAGTTTTTTACAGGTGGGGCAAATTTTGTGGGCAACTAGCGATATCACGTAAATGTATTTGTATATCAAATCGATCCTTTTATCCTTCTGTTTGGAAAAGTGTTTAATCACTAGCTCATTGAAATTAGAAATACTTTTAGTAATTGTTTTTTCAATGCTTAACATAGCTAAAGCGATTAACCTTGACTCCCCCATTGTATTTCTTAAAATCTTAAACCTCTCACTTTCCAATGTCGTCATTGGAATAGTAGATACAATCTCTAATAATTTTACGCTTTCCGAAAACGTTTCACCGAGGTTCATTTCTAACAAGAAATGTAAAATGGCAACATCAACTACGATAAAAATCTTTACGACTAAATAAAACTTTCATTTCTAATTTAAGCTTGGAAACGTTTATCCTTTCATAATTATTTTTAACATATTTTAGAATGTCTTTAGGAAAATCTTTCTTATATCAGCAAAATTTGTATTAAACAAACGTTTAATTAAAAGACAACACAAACATCAACAAACAAAATTAGGAGAGCCGAAACACCTCTTAAACATGTAAACAAAAGTTTATGCAAATAAGGTGATAATTAGTTTTTCTTCGTCTAACCCTAATATTTTACAAGAGTATATTTCACAGAGCGGAGCAGTGCGAGTGTATTTGCATTGTAGCACGGGACAACAGGCGGCTTCGACGGTCACACGCGTACCAAAAGCGATATTATTAGTGAACCGTCGACAACTTCGTTATATATTTGTCTCGTTTTAACTTTCTAAAGCGAGTATGCTTGTGTCTCTCTTGGTTTTAATGCATTTATATCATGGATCTATTATAATATGGATTCGATATCCGTATACTGTGAGCGTATCGAACGTGAAGCCTTATATAATATAAATATTTTGTTGTTTGTTATTCTCTTGAGAGAGCAGTTTACGAACTACGAACATAGACAAGACTACGAATTACTACGTAATTGAATCAAGAATGGTAGTAGAAAGAGATAAAATAGCATTGGAGTGTTGGAGCTCAGAAGTGTTGTTGTCTGCTGGATGCTTAGGAAAAACGTCTGCGAACGCTCGGTTACACGTACGTCTTTGTCTAATGAACTAGAAAAGAAAAAGTGCGACGTATAGATTTATATAGATTTATAAATGACTCAGAGCGACTTTAAATAAACGCCTTTAGAAATCACCTAACATAACATAACCTATAAATAATAAAACCTATTTAACTTAAATTTATTACTATTTAGCAGAAAAATACAATATTTTGGGGCTTTTATTACTTTTAGTAAATCTTGTGATGCTTCTAACGTATTTTTGTACAAAAATACAAGGTAAAATAAGATGTGGCCAATGTTTACAAATTGTGTTTACAGTGTCGTTTAGAATGGTTTGTTTTGGCTTCAAAGAATGTGAAATCATCCCGTATCCAGTCCTAATAAATCCATGATTTATATAGTTTTCTAGTTTCATATAAATCTATAAGGTCAATAATTTAAAATACGGCCGAGCCCGGAGCAAGCAACACAGGAACTGGTGCTAGGCTCGATTTTTTGACAGAAAAGATCATTATTTTTGGGTTTCGGGACAGAGTGGGTCAAAAATAATTATACATTACAATTTCACGGAGAAATTTGAAAATCGGCAAGCAGTTAGAGGTTAGAGGTTTATATTTTTCGCTGTAATTTGGATGGATTGTTTGGAAGAACTATTGATATTGGCAGGAAAAAAAATATTAAAACCTGTGTTTGTAAATTTTAAATATTGAAGATATTGAAACTGAGTACCTTCCTAGTTTAAAAATCTTAGATATAAAAATATTATTACTTGCCGAAAACTTTCCATATTGGCAAACCGCCAAATTGTCTTAGTTTAAAATTTCAGGATGGCCTGGGTTATCAGTTTTGAGAAAATTTAATTTTATCGGTAAATGCGAAAGTTTGGGGATTCATTCAAAAATTTTGTTTCCATTGATGGTCCTGAAAATTAGGTTTGGTGTTGACTATTTTTTTTTATATATCTAAGACATCCCACATAGACTTCAAGCCTAAGTACTAACGTACCGTGGGCGTCTGAAGAGAAGGAAAATGTAGTTTATTGACACGGGACTTAAAGGATTGGAGGTTGGGACAAGAAGGGAAAACATTTGCAGGTAATTTGTTCCATAATCTGGATACCCTAGGTATGAATGACAAATTTTCTCTGCTAGGTCAAGCACCATCTGTTGAGTAGCGGAGAAAACATATAAACATACTAGTAAGTAGATTACCTAGCCACCAGTGAATTGCTTAAAAAAATTCATGAAATAATTTAGTCTCCCCATCCATTAAAAGTGGACTAAACTTCATTCGTAAGAGTTTTAGCACACTTTTTAGGAAGATTTTCTGGAATTTGATGCCCCTCTTAAAGGGAATTTTAAACACGCATGTTGTGTAACTACACTCCTCACGCACTTTACACATTTTGTTTAGCAAGAATTATATTGTATCGAATTAAATTTTTCCCTAAAATCGTTATAACTTAACCATTTTAATTCCAACCACAAAACCCACATTTCTAAAAGTCAGTTTTAATTTATTTCAGTTTAATTTGTGTCAATTTTCTCGTCACGGAATCGCTTAATAACGATAGGTAGGTTTGATGTCAAAGGTTATTTTTTATGTGCATGAAAAGTTTACCTTTCCAATAATTTTCGCCTGTACGTTTTAATAATTAAAATCATATTTGTTCAGGCTTTTGGTAATTAAGCTCTTTAGTATATTCTAACACAAAATAAACAGATATACATTTAAAAATGTTTATTCTGTGCTGCAATATGGAATATGCATATATCCCAAATAAATCGGAAATATATTTTACATAAATTAAATATTTGTGATTGTTTTTATGAATTAATTTTGGTCTTTATCAACAATAAAAAGGATTTTCTACTGAAAATTTTCGCGCGAATTTCGAAACTTGTAAAACGTAATCCCATTGACTCTGACGTCAAAGGTGTTATAATAAGCACATGGCGAGTTCCAGTATTGTAGGGTTATCGAAATATCAATAAAAATGGCACTTAATATGTAACTCATTAAATGAAATATTCCTGCACTTAAAGTGGAAGATTCCTAAAATCTTATTCATGTTTATTTCAAGCCAAAATCGATCCAGGAACCTCCAATCTTGCAACAAAAACGGGCATTTTTGCAAAATTTTGACACATTATATTTTAATAATTTCGACGTAATTAAATTGCATTTCTTTGTTTTCATGGCAATGCAAAAATTCGAAAATATGCAAATAAACCTATTTATTTATAACTTAAACTAAAAAATAAGCGATTTAAATTAATGCGAGGTATTCTTAGATAATTAGCGGATACAATAAAACCAAAAAGAATCTCTAAATAGGAAAAATAATGTAGAATTATATCGGTTAAAAATATGATTGGTTGGAAAAAATCAAGAAAATGCACTTTTTACCCCTTAAAACGCTCCTGGATGACCCATTTTGTATATTTTAAAGTCTGATTAAATAGGAAAAAATACGGAGTGATTTAAAGGTACTGATGTCGAATGCAAAAAATAGAAAAGTAGAAATTTAATTGGCGATTTCGCCCTTTAACTCATTTTCATTTACTTATAAAAAATTTGAGCCCTTTTAGGCATAAAGTGTACCGTACATAGCACGCAGCATCCTCTATCCGATGCAGCAAAATTGAGGACGAATTATTTTTTCTCGCTTCCAACAAACCCAATGTTTAATTGTAGGTAGCTTCCACAAAATTACAATCTTATCCATGCTACGTTAAATTTTTATTCATGATTTTACATTTACTTGGTTTCCTTTTTCGTTGGATGAAGTTATTCTTTTATGTTTTTGTCTTGATCATTAAATATCGAAACAATTGACTTGCGTTTACCGTACGTACTATATATTTGTATTGGCGGTAGTGGCTGTCAACTTGCCATCCGGGGCACGTGTCCCCTTTTACCCTCTTCGCCTTGATTCGGCGCACCAACTGGCATAACGAACAAGTAAAAAATATTAAAATATTCTTTTTCACAATGTTTTTATGCTGGAAGAATACTCTGTCATGAAAAGGCAGTCTCTTTGAAGTTAAATTGATTCAGTATGATGAAAATGAGCTAAAAGGGATTAAAATTCGCTTTCAAATACAACGCTTTGCTGTTGATATAAATATCAAAGCTTTTAAATAATACCTGTACAATTCGAAGGGTTTTCAATAAGTAAAATTACAAATTTAAAACTCTTTTCATTAATGTCTAAGTAATAAAGCCAGGAAAGTATCGGAAAATGTTTAGCGAAAGGGTCTAAAAATGTGAAGCGTTCCACGTTATTGTGAGTATATTCGATGTTAAAACCGACACTGAATATACAATACACAATACACCAATATTAGAAATTTTACCAAATTGGTCCCTGGAATGTATGTTAAGAAATTTAAAGGTTTTAACACGATAGCAAATGAACCAATTTTTAACAGTCAGATAATAACACCTATTTAATGGGGAAGGTAACATTTTTAGATGTTTTATTTATTGCCTATTGCCAAAAACTGAAAGTGTTTTAGAGGTAGAGAGTGTGACAGGCAGATGAATTAATTTTTGTTGTACTCCATTTTTTTTGGATTGAAGCACACACAAAAATGCAAAATCTTTTTATAATATCATACTTGAAAAAAATGTTGCCAATTTAAATAAAAAAAATATGTCTGCGGAATTTCAATAACATTCTAACCCCAGCGAAGTAATATATGCACCCCTAATAGACAAGCCTTCTGTTCGCAGCAAAAACATTTTCTGAATTTAAATTGCTGACCCATTTATATGTATTGTAAATTTCCAATGTTTTGTTTTACATGGTGCTATATGGGCCCTAAATAAAAATAAAAATACTGTTTGAAAAAAAATTGGCAAATATGAAAATATCTAAAAGATTTTGAATTCAAAGTAAAAATACAGCCAAGTCAATAACTACATTAAAGTTGCTTTATTTGATAAAATATTTTTTAAATCGTTTCGTTTTCGAAATATCCGTTGACATTTAAACTTTGTATTTTATTAACTTTAAAGAGATTTTAAAAACCTCATTTTAACCTATTCGTTGTGACTATTAATTGTTATTTCGAAACAGAGAGGGGCTTAGTAAAAGGCCCTAAGCTCTTACCCGACGTGCTTTCATTTTGCAAGCACTAATTAATTTTCTTCAAGGAGCTGCAAATTACCAATTATTTTTAAAGTAATTGTCATTCAAGCTTCAAGTACTTTGAAAAGCGTGTCAAGCCTTTAAAAAGTGCTCCAAGTCGTTGAAAGGTATCACATGGTCCGAAAATTGCTTCCGGCTTATGAATTTATTTTTATTTTAGTGTTTGAAAAACAATTATTTGTGTAAATGAACTACCGAGTGCCATCATTCCAAATTATGACAGTACTTGGTCTTGTATAATATGTATGTACATATGTGTCGATGCTGATCCGATGGCTTGGTTTACTTCCATCAACACTCTTAATACCCACTTAATTTTTCGAGTTTAAACTAACTAGTTTGAAAGTGCTTGATAATTTAAAATGCTTTTCAGTCCCCAACAAGGGCTCTCAAGCCCATTAAAAGGATACGGAGCACTTTGAAAGGGCTTGGAGCACTTTAAAAGAGTAGTTATTTGACCGAGATTAACTAAAAAGGATAATGACAGATTATAATTAACTTTGGAATTCTGATCGCTCTGAAATGTAAATAATGTTTTTGAATCTATGATTTCTTACCATATTGTAATACTGTGCACACGGGGAATAGCGATATCAAACACGGGATGAAATTTGGATTTTGAAATCTCTCTATTATTTAGTCAGTACCCAAACAAAAATTGTTGGATTTCATATAACAATAATTTAAATCCGCCTAGTTCTCGAAATATCGTTCGGCATACAAATCTCGTATTTTGGTAACATTACTACTGATGGTGATCCAGTGTCAATAATTTTATGATTGCTGGTTTAAAACATTCGATATACGAGGCACATTTTATGCTTGGGCAATTTGTCTAGTTCAACAATACAGCATGGCCTATTCAAATAGTTTATTACTTATCGGGTTTGTTCCAATTTGCCACAAGCATTTTCCTCGCAAGAGTGGATATTGTTATGGTCTTGTACACTTATCTTTTCTATTAAAACGTAAATTTTGTATTAAACACGTTTGGGCTCAGTTTGCTATCCCTAATTAGGAATATTGGCTGATAAACATAGCTTATTTTTCTCCCAGCAAAGTTGTAATATTGTTTTCGTAAAAAGCCGACAAATTCTACACGAAGTTCTAATTTCATACCTCTGGGTATCTAATCAACTAATTTGCGACTTCTAGGGGTCAATAGGGAACTAAAGCGTCCTGAGTTAAGTCAGGGATATTGGCAATGTGAGTATTAGAAGCGCCACGCCATCGCCAATCTGTTTTAAATTGAAAAGGAAAAGTTTTCCAATGTGAGTTTTTGTTGAAATATTTATTGTTATGTTAGCTATAGAAAATAACTTATCAATTAAAGTGTAATTTTATAATCGATTAAATAACTGCGTGGAAGGTAAAACAGTTTGCATTTAATTTGAATAACTAATCACTATCATTCCCTCTGATAAAATATGGTGACTAAAATGTAATACTGAATGCAAAACCTGTCAATTAATACGATAATTGAAAATTTGCATAGGTTTGATGTACGGTTGATAATGAAATGATATACTCAATAGAAATTGCCAGCTGGAGTGGCGCTGAGATCTAATTTTACACTTAATTCGTTGTGATCCATGGCAGTTTGGTAATGGATTAAATCGCCCCCTTAGTGCAATAACTAGATAATTTAAAATTAACAGTTTTGAGAAAATGCAATTTAAACATTCTAAATGGAAAAAATTACACCCTATAAGTAATCAAAAATAATTATTACCACAGACGTGTTACATACAAAACTTTGATTTGTTAATCTTATAGGAAATTAGGTTTTATGTTCTTATGTTGTTGCAATATTTTAACAAAAACTTGAGATATCTAGTTGTAGCAGAAAATCCCACCAAAAAGATGAAAAGTTGTAAACGTAAGCAATCAAACGCAAATTATCTTTTAAAGGCAATTTTATTTGAAAGTAACGATATGTTTTATGTTAATTGAAACCCAAAAGTCAAAATTTTACAGCTCAAAATTCAATATCACTTATGTCACTTTCGAAAATTTCTTTTTGTTAAGGTCTTTTATCTAATTCGAATTGGAGATTTTTCTAAGAGGATCTAAATACATTTTCAGATACCTGAAGTGTTTTCCGCTTACCTAAGTGCTCTTTTTAATATTTTCTTTGCTCTTGTCATCATTTTCACAATTTAACAATATTTAAAAAACCGGTGAGAAACACTGATAATCACCATTTCGTTCAAACACACAACTAGATATCTCAGACAGACCCACGATACAAACCAAGAAAGTGGAGGCGGGTAACTTAATATCAGTACAAGAACTAGGTATCTCAAGATATCTAGTTAAAAAATGTACATTTTGTTTGTCGTGGGAGTTAATTGTTCATGAAAGTTATCTAGTTGTAGCAATGAAAAGAGTATACAAAATAGAGTAGATCTAACTAGATAACTCAAAATTCATAAAATTTAAGTTACCTAGTTGTTGCACTAAGGGGGCGAAATAATTTAAATATATTCATTTCTTTTACTGGTTGCACAGAAGCATAGATAGCAAGCATAGAAGCGAGATAACAACATGCCGGTTACCGTTAAATCAAACCACTTTGTGAAACTCGTACCAACATAACTGCTGTTAAAAATGCCAACAATTTTTTTTACTTCGTTTAATGCACGAAAAGTTGGTATAATATTTCTATGCCGTTTAGAAATGGTACCCATCTTAACTCCTCTTTTAGAACCTTTTCTTCTTTCCATCTAATTAATAGGGGCCTACTTTTATTTTCCGCAAGGTTACAAAAACTTATCTAGAACAACACAAAATTATTTGCGACACACAATATAGACTCATCACCAAAGATAAACAGCCGATCTTCTCACCTTTGTCACAGACAACTAAAACAAGTTCCTCGAATTTCCTCGCGTTTTCCATATGGTTACTCTTAAAATCTCTAAGGCCTTTGCCCAAATATGGCATTACACTCCTCAACAAAATTTCTTTTTACTTCTTAATCCGTGTACCTAGATTGGTAACTTCTTTTCCACTTTTCCAATCGACGTAAATATATCTGTCGTGATTGACGGTCACTCATCTACAATGTTGGCGTACCCCAAGGTTTAGTTCCTCCGCCAAGTTTATTTTTGCTTCAGAATGAAGACCTGTTCTTTTATAATACCAATCCCATTCATAGTTATCTATTTCCCCAAATGAGTCTGAACTATCGAACTGGATAACTTACTTCTCTAACTATTCTTAGCCTGTGCTGCCAAAAATATTGTTCAGTTCAACCTTGGCCTTGCTGCCTCTTAGGCAAAAAATTACATTAATTCTCCATCCATATTAATGGTCTAACTGATAAAATAAACCGCCTGCAGAGGTTTTCCTTGTTCTCCAATCCGTCTGAATCAATTGATTGCCTTTATAGACACCCGTGATACTTAAATAGTTGAACTTAAAGTTTAGGTACGCTTTCCCAGATAAAAAATGGATGTAAAAGCATTTGACAATTATGTTTCGTGTTTTATACGATACAAAATAAAACTTTCAGTGTTATTCAGTGGTTCCCAGAGTAAGCGCCGCGCGCCGGCGCCGGCCGCGGCGCACACTGGTCATTTTTGTCAAATCAGTCTGAAATCTGTGTTTTAACATAATTTTTTCCAAGTGAAAATTGTAGATTAAACAAGGAGGTACTGGTCCAAAACGTTTTTAAGGTTAGCCTTTCTAGTGCATAAGTTTTAATAACGTTCACTGTTAAAATATTTTTTTTTAAAAAGGATTAAGAGATGTCAACTAAAATGCAATAATATATGTTTACAACGGGGATCTCAGGTGTAATATCTAACTCGAAGTTTCTATGTAACGACCCTTTCTGCAGGGACTCTAGAACAATATTTGATTCATTAAGGGCACCGGCAATCGAAAAAATTTGGGAACCACTTAGTTACACCATAAGCGATTTGGGTGTAATTTATTAAATTGTGTTTGTTAGCTTACCTAACCTTGATCCCATTATTAACGAAAGTTGAATGGAGGTTAAATAAAGGCGTCGTAAAATAATAATTAGTCACTGGGTTCTTCTAGGATCAAAATTAAATTAGTTCCGTATATTTAACAAATTGATTGATTAGCCTGAGTCCCTCCTGATGATTGGTAAGAGATTAAATTACAAGCATGGCATAGAAAAGCAGACAAAATTATATAAATGAGCATTGACTTGTGTAAACCGCGGATACATATTGGATTTTGTCAGATTAATGTAAGAAACGATCGAGAGATTCAGGAAATATGTCTTTAATTTCTTTAGTTACGTGATAAATTGATTCTGTGGAATTTCAGAGGAGGTAAATTTATCTTTTCTGTTGATTGCTATCGTGTTTTTCTCTCGCATAGACAGGTGGTCATAGAAAACTCGAACACAACGAAACTTTCTTCAAATAAAAGTTCAACAATTTGTTTTGCAAAAAGTACCTGTAAACGTTTAGCGGGGTGCCACAAATAGTAGTTGAGATGTTTATGAGCCCCGTATTTTCCAAGTGGTATAAGTACAATTTTTGTGAGTTTGAGTTAATACTAGGAACGTGTTCTACAAGATGGTCTCTATCTCTGCCCCTAAGTGACAGATAAAAATAAAAATGATATTTATATCACATGCCTGCTAAGAAAATAGTGATATACCTGAGTCCCGGGTAGGTCGACTTAACTTTCTTCTATTTATATTTTGTTATTCTCATTCAATTACATTACTAAAATACAATAATTTAAATGAAGGTAATATAATACATGTGCAAGGAGTTATTTGGTTTAGACTTAAGTGGTAATAAGGCTTAGTTGGTAATAGTCAGTGGACAAATAATAAAAAGGTAGTTTTTACAAGCGGTAGCACACGAATACTTTCGTTAAGATCGGATTTTAACAATCAAGATCTTACGATATTCATTTAAGTATGTGATGTTCTCAAAAATAGAACTAAATTTATTTGTACGTACCGTTTCAACACGAAACCTATTTTGTAAATAAGCAAATTGCGGCACTAACACAAAGACCCGCAAGATTTTAACACATTCACGATAATAATAATGAATCAAAGTAGTATAGCATAGCCCCGAATGGATTGTTTTATAAATAAAACAATTTAGAGAACAGTTAGTCAAAGCATGAGTAAAATAATAACGCTCAGCTAAAGACCCCGAAAAGTTCTGTTTTACTAACTCATAATGCACAACTCTAAGCGTGTATCATATATTGTTAATACTAATAGCACTATTCAAGTAGTCTAGTCAACAAGTTCAAAATCGTGTTAATTCTTGATAAAGGTCCTAAAAATATGTACGATAGCTCATTGGATTCGGAATGACGTCTAGAAACATGTATTCGAAGGATTTTACTGCATGATAAAAATTGAAAAAGTTAACAAACTAAGATGAAAAAAAAAGGTGTTTCGTTTTTTGGCAATTACTCGAAAGCTATTAATATTTAAGAAATTTAAAAACAAGATTCATAAAGAGGAGAAAAGTTCCAAAAAAAAAGTCCCGACTCCCGGAGCTCTACCTCCATTATTTATAATTTTAAGTTAGTGCTGAAAATAGGGCCCCGCACGGCCGATACAGCATGGCCGCGCTACCGCTCAACAGAGTCTATTACATAAAATAATTTTTTTATCGAGTTAAATATGAATAGAAAAATTTTAAAAAATTATGGTGTCATCAGAACACTTTAAAGAATAAAGTCCCGTTGGAAAACAAATTTTTTGTTGATTTTTCAAAAAGATATACTATTGTTAACTAAGTAATTTTTCATGGGCTTTCATTTTTACAAAAGACAGTATAAAAATGTAAATAATTGGCCTATAAATTTTTGGCTTCTTGGAGCTCTTCTTATATAATATATATATATATATATATATATATATATATATATATATATATATATATATATATATATATATATATATATATATATATATATATATATATATATATATATATATATGTATATACAGAGTGGCAAAAAAGTCGCGCATAATGCCTGTACCTTTTTAATTACATCGTATACGAAAAAATAGTCTTAATCAAAGTTGTTCAGTAAATTAGTCGTCACATTTCTACTTGCATGATTTTTTTCTGTCATTTCCGGTTTGGTTGCCATGGATACCAACTTTGTTTTTTTAAATAGAACACCCTGCATATTGTTGCATATTTGGATTCTACTGGGAAAACTATGAATTTCTTGTGTTTAAAATTTTCACCTATCTCCAATCGTGTCCGAGATAATAAGAGCTGAAAATCTAAAAGAAAATTTGATATTTTTGAAATCATGCATTTTTCTCTTTATTTTATAGGTTATTTGTTTTGTTATTAATAAAGTTAGTTACAAAAATTGACTTAAAACTCACAAATGTCTCTCCGAAACCATAATAATTCATAATATCATAAAGAGAAAAATGCATGATTTCAAAAATGTGAGTTTTTGTTTTAGATTTTCAGCTCTTGTTATCTTGTACACGATTGGAGATAGGTGAAAATTTTAAACACAAGAAATTCATAGTTTTCCCAGTAGAATTCAAATATGCAATAATATGCAGGGTGTTCCATTTAAAAAAACAAAGTTGGTATCCATGGCAACCAAACCGGAAATTACAGAAAAAAATCATGCAAGTAGAAATGTGAGGACTAATTTACTGAACAACTTTGATTAAGATTATTTTTTCGTATACGAGGTAATCAAAAAGTTACAGACATTATGCGCGACTTTTTGGCCACTCTGTATATATATATATATATATATATATATATATATATATATATATATATATATACATATACTTAGCAAGTCATAAGTCATAAAAGAGACAAAAATGTCAAAAAATCTTCAATGTTTTTAAACAAAAGCATGTAATATCTAATCAACAATAGTTGCAAACTTCGTTTTGAGCCCATTTTAAAGAGTAGTTAATCCTTGATAAAAATGACCTGAATGTTGATTATCGTATCTCTAATAGTTTATGAGTTATGGTAATTTGTTACTTGACAAGTTATGTGACCAATCAAACTTTGGTATCGTGGAGTATTCGATTGGTCACATAACTTGTCAAGTAACAAATTACCATAACTCATAAACTATTAGAGATACGATAATCAACATTCCGGTGATTTTTATCAAGGATTAACTACTCTTTAAAATGAGCTCAAAACGAAGTTTGTAACTCTTGTTGATTAGCTATTACATGCTTTTGTTTAAAAACATTGAAGATTTTTTGACATTTTTGTCTCTTTTATGACTTATAACTTGTTGAATAAACACAATACACAAATTTAAGATGCTTTTATAACGTGGTCTTGTTAAGTATATATATATATATAAGAAGAGCTCCAAGAAGCCAAAAATTTATAGGCCAATTATTTAAATTTTTATACTGTCTTTTGCAAAAATGAAAGCCCACGAAAAATTACTTAGTTAACCATAGTATAACTTTTTGAAAAATCAACAAACAATTTGTTTTCCAACGGGACTTTATTCTTTAAAGTGTTCTGATGACACCATAATTTTTTAAAATTTTTCTATTCATATTTAACTCGATAATAAAATTATTTTATGTAATAGACTCTGTTGAGCGGTAGCGCGGCCATGCTGTATCGGCCGTGCGGGGCCCTATTTTCAGCACTAACTTAAAATTATAAATAATGGAGGTACAGCTCCGGGAGTCGGGACTTTTTTTTTGGAACTTTTCTCATCTTTATGAATCTTGTTTTTAAATTTCTTAAATATTAATAGTTTTCGAGTAATTGCCAAAAAACGAAACACCTTTTTTTTTCATCTTTGTTTGTTAATAACTTTTGCAATTTTTATCATGAAGTAAAATCCTTCGAATACATGTTTCTAGACGTCATTCCGAATCCAATGAGCTACCGTACATATTTTTTGGACCTTTATCAAGAATTAACACGATTTTGAACTTGTTGACTAGACTAAAGGGACGAAAACTATTTTCTTTCACTAATTAATAAACAGAAAGCAACACAAAAGCAATAACACAAATGTTATAGTATTTTACCTTTTTGAAACGGAGAATTTTGGAGGATTTCTTTCTTTAAAGGTAACAAAAATATTATTTCTGCAAATTTGTTACATAGAATTATTGTTGAGAGACTTGTCAACACAATAACCTAGCTCACTGTTTTTATATGGTTAATTGTTTATTACTTGGGGTGCGCAGTGGTTAATTTTTTTTTGCGGTGCGATATCTAGCTTGTTATCGCGAAGTGCCATTTATGGCTATTTTTACCCTCTCTGAAATCATACTAGTCGCGGTCCGTGAAATTCTAAAGTTGTACATCTCTGTTGCTACTTATGGGACCCATGCCAAGTTCAGGTTTTTTAATAGTGAGCCTACTAGGAGTGTTTTGGTAAAGAAAAAAATATTTTGTAATTTGCGAAAAAAAAAAATGAATTTTTGAATTGACCCACCTGGGAAAAACATTAACACGCTTAGGTATATTTTATTTATGATTTTTTCTAAACAAAATTTACATTACTTTGTCGACCATTCTTAAATTTTAAGAGAAAAAAATATATTAGTAGAAAATTATAGTCATTTTAATTCTTTTAAAACTAAAATATAATACCTAATTAAAAAAAAAAATCAAATCGCTATAACTTTATACCAACACATTTTTTTCTCCTAAATTTTAAGAATTGTCGACAGAATGATGTAAAATTTGTTTAGGGAAAATAATAATTTTTTTCCCAGGTGGGTCAATTCAAAAATTCAACTTTTTTACGCAAATTACAAAATATTTTTTTACTTTACCAAAATATTCCTAGTAGGCTTACCATTAAAAAACCTGAACTTGGCACGGGTACCATAAGTAGCAACAGAGATGTACACCTTTAGAATTTCACCGCCGCCTGATTCATACCCGTATGTACCGGTTTCAATATAGGCATTGAATTTCATAACACCTTGTATAAGGGTTTTCCACTTAAAACTCCGAGGGCCTATATCTCGAAAACGAATGGATATATTTTGATTTCGTGGAAAGCCGTCGTTAGGTAGGATCAATTAGCAATTTATAAAGATAACATGAATGCGACGCCCTGGGCGTCGCTACGCGTCAAAAATATAAATCGATTGCAGGGACTTCGAAAGTAGGTACTTTTGAAAGTACTTTAAATGTTAAGTCTTTTTAGACATTTATCCTATTTCGATTATTTCACTCGTTTTTTTTTTATTATTAGATTAATAGCTCATATTCCTGAGCTGATGAGGCCTAAAAAGGCCGAAACAATATATTGTAAACAGGATTGAGATGTAAGTAAATTTTTTTAAATCATTTTATGACAATTTTTATTTTTTTAGAATTCTGTATTTTAAAAGATCTCATTTTTCTTGCTACTTTATGAACTTAAATTTTTGCTATGTAAATTTAGATATTTTTAGATTTTCATAAAGGTTTTTTCTTTAATAAGCAATGAATGTCTAAAGTATTGTGTAGGAACAGATATAGTTCTTCCAATACTAGCGACATAGAATGTATTCGTTGTCATTTCTAATTGTTATATATTTAGTAATTTTTGCGTAAAAGCCAAAAAATATGTTCTAACTCGTTTTTAAGTAATACAAGGTTTTAAAAAACTGTAACACCGAATTTCTATTAATTTTAATAGGTATTTATGTCTCGCAAAAGTAAATAATTTACTTTCCCTGAGGTAAGTGAAACGCCTTGATGAATTATGATATTAGATTCATTGTACCTGTGACGTAGTCATTTATACGAATTAATAATATTTTATGAAAATTGTTCAATACACTAACCGAGAAAAAGTAGATATCTTACTGATTTACGGTGAACGTAGGTCAAATGCTAAGGACGCACAAAGAGTGCACGGGCATCGTTATCCTCATAGAAGAATTCCTGATGACAAAACTTTTGCAGCTCTCCTTACAGCTTAAGAGAGTATGGCTACTTTGTAAAACCGAAAAGAGATAGGAAAAAATTGCTACAAATTATGAAAATACATCCCGAGTTTTACAGCAAGTTGATAATCCCAAAACTTCACAAGCCAAAATCAAAGGAAATACTGGTGTTGCCATAAGCTCGTCATGGAGGATTCTATAAAACAACAAATTTTATCCATACAAAACCAAATTAGCCCATAGATTGGAGCCAGGGGATCCCGCACAAAGACTGGAATTCTTAGCAAGATTTTCCGAATTGTATAGCCAAAATGAAAATATCTTGTCCAACATTTTATGGAGCGACGAGGGTCGCTTTCCTAATAATGGAATCGTGAACCGACAGAGTTGCCGCTATTGGTCCTAAAATCATCATCGTTGGGTTAGAGAAAGCGGAAAGCAACGCGTTTTTGGAATTTATGTTTGGTGCAGTTTATTAAATGGATATCTTATTGGACCTCATTTTTATGAAGTCACGTTAACTGGAGAACGTTATTTACATTTTCTTCAAGTTGCACTTGCAGAACTGTTAGAACAGGTACCCTTTGAATACAGAACGAATACGTGGCTGCAGCAGGATAGGGCTCCTGCTCATAATGCTCAAATTGCTAAGGACCATTTGGACAGACAGTATCTCAATCGATGGTTTGGAACCAACGGACCAATACGATGGCCAGCAAGGTCACCACATATAACACCCTTAGATTTTTTTCTTTCGAGTCACTTAAAGGATATTGTCTACGAAACACCAGTTGAAGATATGGCCGATCTAATAAACAAAATTACAGCAGCATGTACTATCATAACAAGAAGAACGCTTTTAAAAGTTACCCGAGCAAACTTTAAAAAAATTTTGATAGCTGTGTTCTCGCAGAAGGAATTAATTTTGAACAAAATTGACTGAATTATTATTATTATGTTATAAGTGAAGAATTATTTTAGTTTTACTACTGATCCGTTTCCAAAATTAATAATAAAATTTAAATAAAACCTTGTATTCCTTAAAAACGAGTGAAGTAATCGGATTAGGGTAAATGACAAAGAAGTCTTAAAATTTGAAGCTCTTTCAAATGTACTTACTTTCGAAGTCCCTGCAATCGATTTATATTTTTGAAGCGTCGCGATGCCCAGGGCGTCGAAGGCGTCACATTGATGTTAAAAAATGCTAATTGATCCTACCTAACGACGGCTCTTTACGAAATCAAAATATATCCATTCGTTTTAAAGATATAGGCCCTCGGAGTCTTAAGTGAAAAACCCTGTATACCATTCCTATAGCCCAAATAACAAAAACATATTTTAGAAACGCAAGCTTTTAGATGACATACAAATTGTTAAGCCAGTTGTATCACCGGTGGTCACCAAAGGCTACACACGAAATATGTGATGTACCACCAGTGTATACGACCGTTACTTGTTAAAACCCAACTGATCAATTACAAAATTAAGCGAAATTTATCGTAAAAATTCAAGCCGTAACAGTTTAAATCGCCCTACATTTCTATCCTTCCTTATGAAATTGAGGGTAAATGTTTTAAATGGAACTGTATTAATTCTGTCGTATCTCTTCAAGCAGACTAATAGGTTTCTAAATTGTCCATTAAGATAATTACTAGTAATGTTAATGAAAAGGAAATTAAGCGTGGTATTAGCCGCCCACGTTAGTTTAATAATTAACTCAATTAAAAATGTACAGCACTTTGATAAACTTCTTTTAGAATAGAATTTTTGCTTAATCATGTTTTTTGTCACTTAATCGAATGACATTAACATAAGTGCTGTCACATTAGACGTATCTTATTAGTTTAATTCGTGATTAAATTGTTTGTGCAACCGGACGTAAGTGAAACAGTAAGTTGATTTTACGGAACGATTATTATTTTTCCTAGCAATTAAAGTAAACAAGCCGTATCTAGGCCGGCAAGTGCAACTTACCGCACTAGTGACGTAAGTGAAGTATGCGGCTAAAAATTGACTAAAAAAGAACACATAATGAAGAATTTATTTATTTAAATTAAACTTGAAAGTACAATTTGCTTGTTGTCCTTGGCATTGAATATTCAGCCCACAAACTTGCAGGAGATTTTAAACTTTTCACTAAAAAATATGCCGGTAAGCTTTTCTCAATAATTACACGGTTTTTCTCGTGTAGTCAGTCTTTAGGAACTTTATATGCACTTTTGTATCTTTCAGATGATTTTAGTGGGATTAGCTATGAACAAAAGGCTCTTCATCCTTCCTCGGTTTTAATATTAACATTTTCCGTGTCGTTAATACTTTCTTCCCCAAATATTTAGATTCATTCTTTTACGCTGATCAAAAATTTCTTAAATACTCGGAATCGGCTAATTCAAACTGAGAGTAACAAGAATTACCACGAACCGGGATTATGTCGGCCACTACAATACTGAAACATTTTTTTTCCTGAAACCATTCTTAGAAAAGTCGCGATAATTACCCTGCTAAAAAGTAGACCGCAACGGCATTTCCCAGTCTGCATAAGGTAGCGTGACATTTTCCATGATATTCCTGTACATGAATCGATCCATGGTACCACTAGTAAAGTGCAAAGGGCCAGTCCCGTAACGCGAGAAGCCACTCCATAGAAAAATGCTTACTTGATCATCTTTACTTGTAGGTGTACTGTATTTAGGATTGAACCTAGTATTAATTAGTCGCTTTACATGCTTATTTTCATCGTAATTAAAGTTCTTATAATGCGCCTGATTACTCAATAGGACTTTTTTCCAGTTATCTGTTGTCCCGCAAGCCTTGCGAGCGGCTTTTTAGCTGCGCGTCTACTAAATATCTTTGTTTCTATTAATTTTCTCTGGATTATTCTGGAACTTACCACTATTTCTGGAATTTCAGCAATAATGATAATTCTAGGCGCAGACTTCCAAGAATCATTTTGGTAAATCTAAAGCACTCTTCGCAACTTATTCAAGAATGGTTTCAGGAGAATAATGTGTCAATTTTGCAGTGGCCCGCACAATCCCCAGACCCACACTCCAGCGAAAATCTGTGGGAAGAAGTAGAACGTCATACTCACATAAAATTGCTTCAAAATAAACAATTATTGATGGACAAAATCAATGAGGTTGAAGAAATCTTCCTGAAACAGTAACTTAAAATTTAATGCCTAACTGCCGTTGTCAGCAAATTATAAGTGTTTATGGATATTCCATTAATTATTAAGATAATGTTGCTGCTATAATTTTGAAATGTTTTGTTTGTTTTTCTGTCCTTTAAAATAATGCAATGCAATGCAAATGCAATTTATTGCTTTACTTTTGTCGCATTTATTTTTGACTTCTTTAATTTTTATAATTATTTGTTTCTGTAAATGGTGTTTAAAATTTACCAGTATTTAATTAAAATTCATAACAGACAGCGGAATGTAAAGAAATAACCATGTTGTTCCAACAATGAATGAAGTCTACTTGTCAGGGGTACATATAAATACGTAAAATTGAGGTATGGTATGTAATCCAGCGCTCGGAGGGGCATATAGCCTGGAGAATAGCTGTTTTACCATGATTTGTTCAAATCCTTATTGTATAAGGAATTTTCAGGTGGTTTAGAGAACTTATTCTCAATTTTACGTATTTATATGTACCCCTGACAAGTAGACTTCATTCATTGTTGAAATATTTTACCTCAAGGTAAATTCTACTCCGACTGCTTGAAACTGCTAATGGATGGCGCTGCCTGTGTTATACTGCTTATGCAGTTGGACATGGTTAGCTTTAAGGATATGCTGTTTCGGAAGGTAGGTATGTTCGTTTATCCTGTACTGACGAGAACTAAAGAGTTCGAAACCGGTATGCAGGTAACGACATCCTAACTAAAGAAAAAGCTTCCTTCTTCCTAGTAGTTTCTTGCAGTCAAACCAAGTATTTTGTTGTCTAACAGTGTTAGTCAAAATACGGCAAATTTTGGTATGTAATCCAGCGCTCGGAGGGGCATATAGCCCTGAGAATAGCTGTTTTACCATGATTTGTTCAAATCCTTATTGTATAAGGAATTTTCAGGTGGTTTAGAGAACTTATTCTCAATTTTACGAAACCATGTTGTTGCTCTACTTTTGTTCAATAATGTATATAAACAAAATAACTTATTATGCTCGAAACAAGAATATAAAAATACTTCAAAATCCTCAAAACAGAAACAAATTGAACTCGGAGCATAAAAAATCGCTTAATAAATTTTTAAAAAGTTCTTAAATTCAGCGACTAATTCCATTACCAGATTCTGCTCCTTTCTTGTGCGCTCAATACGACAAGGATAAAATTCATCGGAAGCCATTGATCGAAACATTTTCTTAGGGTAAGAATGCACCTTATGCTATAGCGGAATTTGGTTTGATTTATTAAATTGCCTTATTAATCCTTTATCACACTGTTCTGGAAAGTTTAATCGTGGTAAAATAAATCATTTGTGAAATGTATCAAATATATTTAATTAGCCACTGGATTCTTATAAGATTACAATTATATTAGTTTCGAATAATTAATAGTTAAATTGATTGATTAATAAGATAAGCTTCTGACGATTGATGAAAGAATAAATTCTAAGCACGTACAAAATGGTTAAAGAGGCAAACATTTTTGTAATACCTATATAGAAATATATGGAAAAGGGCAATATTTTAGGTATGAGTAACTCAAACTAAACATTAAAGTTTGTCGAAACGTGCATCCGATTTACAGCCATTATAGGAATATGATTTTTAAAAAACGTAACACTTAGGGGGTAAATTTTTTTATATTTAGTATATCGTTACTAGGTTGGCGTTGGGTTCAACCTGTCAAGTAAGCATGTCTGTTGTTCTCCAGTCCGTTTCAGTATAGGTCTTTTCCAGTAATCCATTTCGTCATCTTGACGAAACGAATTGTCAGAAAATACCAAATTACAAACCTAATGTATTGAAAGAGTATATTTCACGGGGTTCGAGTTTATTTCCACAATGGGAGTGGAGCGATATTATTGGTGAGCCGTCGACAAATTTTGTCTTTTTCTAACTTCCTAAAGCGCGTATGGCTGATTTTCTCCTAGTTTTAATGAATTTATAGAGTCCATATAAACCTCCTTGGGCAATTTAAAATACGACCCAGCCCGGAGCACGGTTGGATATCTTTCGATGATGGCTTGGCTTGATCCTTTCTTGGGGAGAATTCGCATGGAACTTGTACTTTTTTGAAAGAAAAGTTTAGTTTTAAAAAATAAATTATTACGCGAGCACAAGAGGAAGTGAACTGATTAACTAGAAGATTTAAATTTAAACTAGTACTACTAATTGTAACTCTCAACCCTTTTAAAAGTTTCTTAATGCGAGAAAACAATGGCCCATTAAAAAAAATAGATCCATGCAACCTTAAGTGTGGATACATCCCGTACTTTTTTTTATTAGGATAATAAATAATGTGTGCAGCATCGTAACACTTACCTGTGTGAAGGGTTTAAAAAGGTTATTTAGTGGGTTTAAAATTTTAATCGTTTCCTTTGACAATATTTTTTTTTAGAAAATCCTGACTTAATTTCCATGAAACTTTACCAGCACTTATTTACTTTGCACCACACCATTAGAACTTTTAAAAACATAAACGCCAACTTTACGGGTCGAACCAAATACCTATCTTAACTTGGGTATAAAGTTTATGTAAAGTTTTAAACGAACTATAAAATCTTAAATGGTTTAAGAGTTTGAAAAGGACGGCGAGAATAGTAAGGGACTTATAGGCGCGTTCCTAACTTCAGCAAATTGTTCCGTCGATGGGATATCTTTGTGTTTGTCATAATAAGTGTATTAGAAAAGGACAGAATACAGAGATAGAATAGGAACTACGCAATATGCATATAACCCTGACCTAATTGTTTTTGTATTCTCTACATAAATCAAATATGCATTTTAGTTGTTTATTTTGGCCTTTATTAACAAAAAATATTTTATTTTACAGCGTCATACAAAATTCTAAAGTTTCAAAACGTGATATTATTGGTTGTGGCGTCACATGCCATGTAACTAAAAGTGTTATATTGGCTAGTACATGGTGAATTCCAGTGTTAATTTATCTTCTTGATTATTTCGCAGAGGTTAGGAGATTTCGTGGAGAAGAAACATTACATCTAAACAGAAAGAATGTTTATCTATGACCGGAACGGGTAATTTGCTAAAAGTTGATGCTGTATAAAATTTCGTTACATTCGTTACGTTCATTGAAACATAAAAATAAACGTACAGTCAAATATGCTTGCTTGAATTTAACGATACTGACCTTTAATCATACCTATTTGTGGAAATTTTTTGATAACCTTTTCAATGGGTATGTACTTTCTGCCAACATGGCCTGTTCTGGACGTAAAAAATTAGGTTCTCGGGGCACTTATATTTTTGCACATTGGCACAATAAAATATTTACAGGGTAGTTTTTTTGTTTGTTTAATAAAAATAATTATACACAACTTATACTGTAATAAAAGAAACCAACCGTAAAACAAACAAAAGCTACTGTCCGGGCAAATAATGCAGCTCTCTACATGCTACTCGTCTAAATGAACACCTTTGTTTCCGAAGTTAAATTCTTCGTCGAATTGGTTGATGTCGTGTTGCGAAGAGGAAAAAGTAAATCGGATAGAGTATATGACGCTGGATGTTTTTTTGTGTTCCATAACAAATCTTTTCAACTTTATGTCTTGTTGACTGACATTTTGCCACTCCTAAGCATACAATATTACAAATAATAACAGTTAAGTTGGCAAATCCATTGATATAGGTAAAATCGTACGAGAAATTGCTTTCCGACTATCACAGATGTTGTCAATTCAAATACGTTTGTATTTAGCTCTCCTAGGTTAAGATTTACGTTAACATGTAGATTGACACTTATTTTTGCTTGGGTGCGCTGCGTCTATTATCCAGCTCTTTTACTGGAGACTAGTCTCGAAATATGAATATTGGAGTGAAGAACATATGGGATTGCTTGATGAAGGAAGCACGTGATTAATGTGAAGAAGAAATAGGGTTGGTGCCAGGACTGACCGTCAACCACGACAGATTGCTCCGATTAGAGAGAAAGCTGCCGATCCAGGTACATAGTTTGGTAGAAAGACCGTAAGAAGGTAGTTTGTTGAGGAGTGCGGAATGCCATACTTGGTCAGAAGCCTTGGAAATATCAAGAGTAATAATCTGAGATTCGAGAGACTCGTTCCAGTTATGCGTGACAAAGCTAAGGAGGTCAGCTGTGGATCTTTGGTGACGAAATCCTACTATCTGTCATGCATGATTTTGTGTTTTTCTAGATATTTTAGGATTTGCAAGTTGCTCGCTTTCTCCATTACTTTGCTGACAACAGCGAGAAGAGAGATAGGTCTATAATTGGATGCCATGTCACGAAAATGAACATCAAATGTATTACTTAACAATTGAATACTCAATAGGCGAAATTAAAAAATCTTTTAGATACTTAGTGCCATTCTTTTCTTAACAGTATTTTATATGCAAGTTGTGCCACGATAAAGACTAGTAGTCATAAATGTATGAAACAGGGCGTAAAATTTTTGTAATGTGAAGGTTTGAGCACTGTTCGAAAGTCGTAACGGCTTTTACTGTTTTAGTTCAGTTGTATATTAGTTATATACAGGGTGTGTCAAGGCTATCTATAGGTATGTGAAACGGAGATACTAAAAATAATTAAACCGATATGATTTTTTTACAAAAATGCAGGTTAATTTTTCATGGTAAGATACTGGTACACCACAAATGTCAGTGTTCAATAATAGATAAAGTACATAAGACTTACGCAAGCTCTAGTTCTATTACCTACCTGTAAATATATGTTTGCGTAGGCTCTATAAAAGCAATAGACAATTTACTATGTAACTTAAAGTCTAAAAAAGTATTGGAGAATCTCACGAATTTACGAATAACGCAGTAATAAAGCAGTAACTAAATTTACAGAAAACGTATTTCTCGTTTATTTTTATGAAAAATGAAAGATCGTACGTGCTTCCACGCTATAGTCGCAATTCAGTCGATAAAACAATGCTATTAGAGAAAATAAAAACGTGGATACAAGCAACTCGTCAAAAAAAAAATTGAAGATAGCAATAATAGATGTTAAAAAGTCAAGCCGATTGTTTCAGCAATTTAATAAAAGATTTAAACTGTACGAGTTTAAAACCATCAAAATTAACCTGTGTGGCAAATTACGCGCTTTATGGATGTTTAGCTAAGAGCCAACATCACACTCGCGCTGAACATAAATAATACTTATTTTTCACTAAACAAAGCAGATTGAAAATGAAATTTGTGAATTAAAAAATAAAAGCTTTATAGTAAAACAATAAAATCCGGCCCTGTCTTTCCTCTAACCTTCCTATGGCAGCTTGTTTTTACCGACACAGTTATGCGATTCTGGTGCGTATATTGCTACGTGGCAACTTTTTGGCGACTCTTATAAAATAAATTACTTTCTGTTGCGATATTTTATTTTCTTTATGATAAATATTCTATTATCTGGTGGTAAGCATGACAAATATAACCTACCTTGTTATGTAAATTTAAAAGTATTTTTTATTTTTATGTTTAGCCACAAAACGCAGACAAGAACTTTCACGTTACGTTGTTTTGAAATAAACTTCAGCTGAGTGAAAGTGGGTATAAATTAGTTATCCTAAATGTACTTCACTATATCGTCAATAACGGAAAATGTATATTTTAGTCGGCATTTTAATTTTATAAGACATTTAATATTCTTTCATATTGTCATAGAATTGCACTAATGTAAAATAGTTATAAAGTGGTCACTTAAACAAGAAATTAACTCTTAAAAACGAAATTGTTTCTAAAGGAACTTTAATGTAACTGTTTTCTTATAGTCGCAAGCAGCAACCGTAAAATAAATTTTAAATAAATTTATAAGGGTATTAAAATTATCGCCGAAATGTACTAAAAAGACACTATAAAATAATATAATTCCGTAAGCTAAAATGTTTTATTAGTTGGTCATAGAAACGTTCCTAGAATAATTTTGTGACAGTTTTATAAGATATTTATAATTCTGCTATAGTAACGTTTTGGATACTACTATATACAACAATTTAGCTGCCAACAACAAAATAGTGTTCATTTTAGCTGTAACATAATTAATTAGCATTTTGAAAGTATCAATAGAATACCAATAAGACAAAATAATCGCAAATTATTTGAATTATAAAACAACTTCTTAGTTGGGCTGGTATTTTGAGTTCATTTTACAAGACTTTTCACTTTTTTTTGTGGCAATACTTCTTTATTTATAAAGTGTCTTTCTTCCATGTATTCATCTGCAAAAATACTAAACATAGTAAAAACTACACCACATTTTTTAGATAACGCGCGGCTCTGGAATTCGAAAGCGAACACACTGCTGTGTTTCTAATTAACTTGCAGGCTTTATCATCTTACTATTTACCTCACTTTTAAACCCATTATTTAGTTTAGAAAACAGTATCTGATGAAGTTTAAATTAAACCACACAATTTCGAGGATTTCAAAATGTGAAGTATAGAAGCTTTACAAAGAAAAGCACCACTACTTAATGAAAGTTAGACTGTCGGAAGGTATTAAAGTTTGCTAGAGCTCCAAATAAACAAAACTAAAACATTGCCTCGTGTTTATTAAATTTTGCTGGAAGTAGAGGAGTTGATATACATTAGGTAGTATTTATGCATACATTATATTAATCAGTGTGAACAATAAATTAAGTGCTTTATTTATCAGATTATCAATTGATATATTGGTGCTATGTTAACTTAGCTTTGTATTTAAAATGTTCCTAAGTTTAATAATTCTGGTTAAAGTAGAGAAAGTTAATATTTAATGGGTGGTATTTAATTATTCATTATGTTAAACAGTGTAAGCAATAAATATATTGAATTGTGCAACAACATTGCAAGCTTTTATGTGTGGTAAAATGTATAAATTATAATTATCAAAATTACTGTTTTCTTCAACAATATTTCTCGTTTTGCGAATATATTAATACAACAATTTTAAAGAGATAAACGCACAGACTTAGGCGGCATCAAATTGGCAAGTAATATATTGGTGCTATATATATATATATATATATATATATATATATATATATATATATATATATATATATATATATATATATATATATATATATATATATATATATATATATATATATATATATATATATATATATATATATATATATATATATATATATATATATATATATATGTATATATATATATATATATATATATATATATATATATATATATATATATATATATATATACAGTGACCGGCAAAAAGTTCGCAACATATGGGAAAAATTTTTATTAGGTGAGTATTGGAAAAACTTTTCCGGGGGATCGGTTCTGCATGTCCGATAACCTAAAAATCGATTTTGACATACGTCACGTGACCGCTGGTATAGCGTCAAATTAAAAAAAAAATTGTTAATTTACAAAAAGTGAGGTTAGTTGACGAGATATCAAAAAAAGTGATTTGAAAAAATTGCTTAGAATTAAATTCTAGGTCCTTGTGCAAAATTTTAAGATTTTATTTACAAAAATTGGAAAACTAAATTTTTTTTAAATATTTTTTTATCGATTTACAAATTTCCAGTTTTTTTCGTTTAGATAGCTTGGCTAATGTAAAGCCCATGTATCTGGATGAAAATAAACGAATGTAGTAGTTTTTTCTACAATTGACAGGACAAAATTAAAAAGAACAGGGTTTCGCCGGACGCTAGCTGTTGCAATGATTTGTATCTAGCAGCAGTGTCAAAATTTTAGAGACATTTCAATGAGATTACATTGAGAAAACCTTAATCGTCTTAAATATATCTGAAGTTCGACTTTTTGTAAAGTTAAGGGGAGTAAAATAGATAATAAACAAAAAATTACCTGTTTATTTAATCGAAATTTCATAAACGAAAACCAATGTAAGAAAAACTTAAAAGTAGTCAAATTCTGTACTAACAACATAAAAAATCATTGTTTTTCCTTGGGTGCACAAAATTTAAAACTCAGTATGACCACCATTTCTCTCCATACATACTATTGTTCTCGAGCGCAACTCTCGATTAACATTTCGGAGCATTTTACGATTTATTTGCAATACACAATTTCTAATGACATTCTCTAAATTTTGTATATTCCTAAAGGGTCGATGTTTGTACACAGAATTCTTTAGGTATCCCCACATAAAGAAATCTAACGGAGTCAGATCTGGTGATCTCGCAGGCCACGGATTTTCAGAAAACCGTCCTATCCACTGGTTTCCAAATTCTTGATCCAGCCATCTCTTCACCTCATTTGTGGAATGAATGCTAGCTCCGTCTTGTTGAAAGTATAAATTTCTTCTTTCGGCTAATGACAAATTGTCTAAAAAGTCAGATATCTCAGTTTGTAGAAATTCTAAATATCGTTCTGAATTTAAATTGTCTCTAAAGAAAAAAGGTCCCACTATTCTGAGGTTGAAAATTCCGCACCACACATTAACCTTAAAACTATATTGGTCTTTACTCTGAATTACAAAGTCTGGGTTTTCGGTGGCCCACCATCTACAGTTTTGTGAACTGACGTTTCCGTTAGAGGTAAATGTAGCTTCATCCGAGAAAAGAACGTTCTTTGGGAAATTAAAATCTTCCTCAATCATACCCTGGAACCAGGCACAAAAATCGAAGCGGGCGTCATAATCCCTATCTTTTAATACTTGTACAAATTTAGGTTTGTACGGATGAAATTTGTTTCTTTTTAATATCCTCCGCACAGATCTTTCGTGAATGTTAGTGATCTCCGATATTTGACTAACTGCTAATTGGGGTGTTTCTGTGATCGACAAACACACATCCAGAGAACCTTCGTCACCTGTTACCGGTTTTTCATGGGAAACTTTATACTGATTTTCTACCGATCCCGTTTCTTTAAATTTATTGACTAGACGAGATACTGTGGAATAATGGAGGGATTTATCGGGGTGCCTCTCATTAAAAATTGCTGCTGTTTCTCTATGGCTTTTGTAATTATCTCCAGAAATTAAAATAATTTCTATCTTTTCCTGAAGAAGTAGTGTGGGTACCATTTTAAGGAATAAAATATTAATAAACTTATGTAAAATATCAAACTTAGTAAGATGCGAGACATAAACCAATGACATAGGTTGAAATCAAACAAATTATAATTTGTTTGACATTTTTCTGTTGTTTTTAACCTACTAGATTATTTGGTTGTTTTAATTTCAGAGCCTGCTTTGGTAGTTTTAAGTACAACTAAATAGACCTGGTTGTTAAATTTATGTGCGAAAAATCTTAATAAAATCTTGATACAGTCATTTCATTAGATTCAAACCATTGCAACAGCGAGCGTCCGGCGAACACCTATTTTTTCGATTTTGTCCTGTCAATTGTAGAATTGTAGATCTGACTCCGTTAGATTTTTTTATGTGGGGATACCTAAAGAACCCTGTGTACAAACATCGACTCTTTAGGAATATACAAAATTTAGAGAATGTCATTATAAATTGTGTATTGCAAATAAATCGTAAAATGCTCCGAAATGTTAATCGAGAGTTGCGCTCGAGAACAACAGTATGTATGGAGAGAAATGGTGGTCATACTGAGTTTTAAATTTTGTGCACCCAAGGAAAAACAATGATTTTTTGTGTTGTTAGTACAGAATTTGACTACTTTTAAGTTTTTCTTACATTGGTTTTCGTTTATAAAATTTCGATTAAATAAACAGGTAATTTTTTGTTTATTATCTATTTTAATCCCATTAACTTTAAAAAAAGTCGAACTTCAGATATATTTAAGACGATTAAGGTTTTCTCAATGTAATCTCATTGAAATGTCTCTAAAATTTTGACACTGCTGCTAGATACAAATCATTGCAACAGCTAGCGTCCGGCGAAACCCTGTTTTTTTTAATTTTGTCCTGTCAATTGTAGAAAAAACTACTACATTCGTTTATTTTCATCCAGATACATGGGCTTTACATTAGCCAAGCTATCTAAACGAAAAAAACCGGAAATTTGTTAATCGATGAAAAAATATTTAAAAAAAATTGAGTTTTCCAATTTTTTTAAATAAACTCTTAAAATTTTGCACAAGGACCTAGAATTTAATTCTAAGCAATTTTTTCAAATAACTTTTTTTGATATCTCGTCAACTAACCTCACTTTTTGTAAATTAACAATTTTTTCTTTAATTTGACGCTATACCAGTGGTCACGTGACGTATGTCAAAATCGATTTTTAGGTTATCGGACATGCAGAACCGATCCCCTGGGAAAGTTTTTCCGATACTCTCCTAATAAAAATTTTTCCCATATGTTGCGAACTTTTTGCCGGTCACTGTATATATATATATATATACATATACATATATGTATACACTGTACTGTACTAACAACACAAAAAATCATTGTTTTTCCTTGGGTGCACAAAATTTAAAACTCAGTATGACCACCATTTCTCTCCATACATACTGTTGTTCTCGAGCGCAACTCTCGATTAACATTTCGGAGCATTTTACGATTTATTTGCAATACACAATTTATAATGATATTCTCTAAATTTTGTATATTCCTAAAGGGTCGATGTTTGTACACAGGGTTCTTTAGGTATCCCCACATAAAAAAATCTAACGGAGTCAGATCTACAATTCTACAATTGACAGGACAAAATCGAAAAAATAGGTGTTCGCCGGACGCTCGCTGTTGCAATGGTTTGAATCTAATGAAATGACTGTATCAAGATTTTATTAAGATTTTTCGCACATAAATTTAACAACCAGGTCTATTTAGTTGTACTTAAAACTACCAAAGCAGGCTCTGAAATTAAAACAACCAAATAATCTAGTAGGTTAAAAACAACAGAAAAATGTCAAACAAATTATAATTTGTTTGATTTCAACCTATGTCATTGGTTTATGTCTCGCATCTTACTAAGTTTGATATTTTACATAAGTTTATTAATATTTTATTCCTTAAAATGGCACCCACACTACTTCTTCAGGAAAAGATAGAAATTATTTTAATTTCTGGAGATAATTACAAAAGCCATAGAGAAACAGCAGCAATTTTTAATGAGAGGCACCCCGATAAATCCCTCCATTATTCCACAGTATCTCGTCTAGTCAATAAATTTAAAGAAACGGGATCGGTAGAAAATCAGTATAAAGTTTCCCATGAAAAACCGGTAACAGGTGACGAAGGTTCTCTGGATGTGTGTTTGTCGATCACAGAAACACCCCAATTAGCAGTTAGTCAAATATCGGAGATCACTAACATTCACGAAAGATCTGTGCGGAGGATATTAAAAAGAAACAAATTTCATCCGTACAAACCTAAATTTGTACAAGTATTAAAAGATAGGGATTATGACGCCCGCTTCGATTTTTGTGCCTGGTTCCAGGGTATGATTGAGGAAGATTTTAATTTCCCAAAGAACGTTCTTTTCTCGGATGAAGCTACATTTACCTCTAACGGAACCGTCAGTTCACAAAACTGTAGATGGTGGGCCACCGAAAACCCAGACTTTGTAATTCAGAGTAAAGACCAATATAGTTTTAAGGTTAATGTGTGGTGCGGAATTTTCAACCTCAGAATAGTGGGACCTTTCTTCTTTAGAGACAATTTAAATTCAGAACGATATTTAGAATTTCTACAAACTGAGATATCTGACTTTTTAGACAATTTGTCATTAGCCGAAAGAAGAAATTTATACTTTCAATAAGACGGAGCTAGCATTCATTCCACAAATGAGGTGAAGAGATGGCTGGATCAAGAATTTGGAAACCAGTGGATAGGACGGTTTTCTGAAAATCCGTGGCCTGCGAGATCACCAGATCTGACTCCGTTAGATTTCTTTATGTGGGGATACCTAAAGAACTCTGTGTACAAACATCGACCCTTTAGGAATATACAAAATTTAGAGAATGTCATTAGAAATTGTGTATTGCAAATAAATCGTAA
Organism: Philopedon plagiatum; assembly: GCA_963971165.1. Taxonomy (NCBI): domain Eukaryota; kingdom Metazoa; phylum Arthropoda; class Insecta; order Coleoptera; family Curculionidae; genus Philopedon; species Philopedon plagiatum. The sequence goes on along the minus strand of OZ020194.1, from coordinate 18,598,242 downwards.
AATGCTCCGAAATGTTAATCGAGAGTTGCGCTCGAGAACAATAGTATGTATGGAGAGAAATGGTGGTCATACTGAGTTTTAAATTTTGTGCACCCAAGGAAAAACAATGATTTTTTATGTTGTTAGTACAGAATTTGACTACTTTTAAGTTTTTCTTACATTGGTTTTCGTTTATGAAATTTCGATTAAATAAACAGGTAATTTTTTGTTTATTATCTATTTTACTCCCCTTAACTTTACAAAAAGTCGAACTTCAGATATATTTAAGACGATTAAGGTTTTCTCAATGTAATCTCATTGAAATGTCTCTAAAATTTTGACACTGCTGCTAGATACAAATCATTGCAACAGCTAGCGTCCGGCGAAACCCTGTTTTTTTTAATTTTGTCCTGTCAATTGTAGAAAAAACTACTACATTCGTTTATTTTCATCCAGATACATGGGCTTTACATTAGCCAAGCTATCTAAACGAAAAAAACTGGAAATTTGTAAATCGATAAAAAAATATTTAAAAAAAATTGAGTTTTCCAATTTTTTTAAATAAAATCTTAAAATTTTGCACAAGGACCTAGAATTTAATTCTAAGCAATTTTTTCAAATAACTTTTTTTGATATCTCGTCAACTAACCTCACTTTTTGTAAATTAACAATTTTTTTTTTAATTTGACGCTATACCAGTGGTCACGTGACGTATGTCAAAATCGATTTTTAGGTTATCGGACATGCAGAACCGATCCCCCGGAAAAGTTTTTCCAATACTCACCTAATAAAAATTTTTCCCATATGATGCGAACTTTTTGCCGGTCACTGTATATATATATATATATATATATATATATATATATATATATATATATATATATATATATATATATATATATATATATATATATATAATATATATATAAACTGCTGGCCACTCGAACTTACACATAGAGATTTTTAAGCAAAATTTAAAGTTCAATATTTTCAAGAGGAATGCAAATTTTTGAACGCGTCTTTCAGATTTTAAGAGCTCGTTTTTTTCGGATTAAGCTGCATGGCGTGTATTTATCGTAGGATCATAGGTTTATTATATACGGGGTGATCAATGAAGTCATGCAAAAAATCAAAAAGGTTGTATGAGTGAAATTTCCTCAAAAAAAATTTTTGGTCGTTGCAATATGGTTCGTTACTAAGGTAACATCAATATCTCTAGACGTTTTTGTCACTATTTGGATTAAGGCCCTTAGGTCTTGTACACACTACTAAACATAAAATTTGGGTAGCAAAATTTTTAAAATGCTCTAACTTGACATTGGATTGACGGTTCCTGATGATTTCTACGGATTTGGAATCCTTATTTCACGTATATTTTCTATAATCTAAGCATTTTATTTGGGGGTTGAAATATACAGGTTGAAATTTACACATTATACCGGGTCGATAATAGACAAGAACGTAGCGACAAGAACAAGTTTATTACATTATATTCTACAATATACAAGATTGGTTAACAACGGCCAAAAGTCAATTCTTACAAAATTTCTAATTCTAAACCTAATTTAAGGGTTCCTGCAATCCGTAAAAAAACCGGCAAATATCAATGGAAAATTGCCAAGTGTCCTATCTTTAAATACCTAATCTTTGGTAATAATTTATAGACAAAGATCTCTATAAAACTGAATGAATGAGGACATTAAACAAAAACAACTTGAGGTGAGAATTTATTTTTACAAAAACTTAAATACTGCCAAACAGTAGAGAGCGTCGTACCCTACGTTTTTGTCTATTATCGACCCGGTATAATGTGTAAATTTCAACCTGTATATTTCAACCCCCAAATAAAATGCTTAGATTATAGAAAATCTACGTGAAATATGGATTCCAAATCCGTAAAAATTATCAAGAACCGTCAATCCAATGTCAAGTTATAGCCTTTTAAAAATTTTGCTACCCAAATTTTATGTTTAGTAGTGTGTACAAGACCTAAGGGCCTTAATCCAAAAAGTGACAAAAACGTCTAGAGATATTGATGTTACCTTAGTAATGAACCATATTGCAACGACCAAAAAAATTTTTTGCAGAAATTTCACTCATACAAACTTTTTGATTTTTTGCATGACTTCATTGATCACCCCGTATATAATAATCCTATGGTCCTACGATAAATATACGTCATGCAGATTAATCCGAAAAAAACTAGCTCTTAAAATCTGCAACACGTGTTCACAAATTTGCATTCCTGTTGAAAATATTGAACTTTAAATTTTGCCTAAAAATCTCCATGTGTAAGTTCGAGTGGCCAGCAGTTTATATATATATATATATATATATATATATATATATATATATATATATATATATATATATATATATATATATATTAATGGAAGTGACTCCGCAGCCGGCGCCGGTTCCCAAAGATTCATGGATACCGGCGCCGGCACCCGGGTACAATTTCTCGGATGCCGGCGCCGGTTCAGACACGGCCAAAACGGAATGCCGGCAGTTCTAACCTAAAATAATCATAGTTACGTATTTTAAATGATATGTAGACATTGTGTTGTTTTAAGTTTGCGTAAAAACTATAAAATATGAGTGTGTGATCAATTTTCTTCATATGAAAATTCTAATTGTGTATTGGTGGAATGCAAGAAAGCCACAAACAATAAGTTTTGGTTGCGTGATAGCGTGATAGCAGAAATACTATTATCTGCGGTTAGCCTATGTTAAAGGTGGAAGACCATTCAAGACAAAAAATAAAAAGTCAACAAGGAAGTGTTCCACGTGTAAGAAAGGCTGCCAGGCTAGCATTTTCTTGAAAGTAAGTGAGTGTAAACAATTTCTATGCATACTGGGGATTGAACGAAATCACAATCACACTTCATCCAAAGCTTATTTCAATTCTCTAGCAAAACAGAGACACATAGTTACAGATCCATATGCTCTGCTAGTGATTTGTACCTCAAAAAATGGCAATATGTCCATAGAAGACAAGAATTCCAATCAAATTGATATCAGACAAATTGAACACTCTTATTGAAGGTATATTATATGGGTTTATTTTTCTTATTTCTACCCTCAAATTCGCAGAATATTAACAATTGTTATATTTTTGTAGGAAGATTTAAGTTTCGCTAAAGTTTACACTATAATAAAATATTATTTTTTGATTGAATTAAGGTATTTTGATTCTCATCTTATTTTGACACTAATTTTCTAATGCTGCCGGCATCCATGATAGCTGCCGGCGGCAGCAGCGGCGCCACTTCCCCGGCAACCAGCTCGGCTATAAATATATATATATATATATATATATATATATATATATATATATATATATTAGAGAAATAATATAAAATATTAATTCAGTGGGTTCTATTGTTGGCTGAAATATTACTTCTATTGCTCGCGGACACCCCTTGGAGAGGTTAAAATTACTGCAGCCTGTTTGTTTATTGTGTTAAAGGTACGCCAAAAATAATAATCTTTTGCAATTCTGGGGACTGGAACAACCCATTGCAGTGTTTTATGGTATGTGGGTAAAACAAAGCTTTGCAATAATAATAAGTATTTCGATTCAATAAGATGTATATTCACACAAATAAACGTTTACTGAAACCGGTGATATTTTTTATTGAATTTAAAATAGGGTATTACTGCCTCCAATAATTGTTATTTTTAAACGACCTACTCGTATAATAACCAATGAAACCTTATATTTCAATCAATCTTATGAACTATTGGTTAACAATGACAAAACTAGTCATTTAAAGAAACTGAATTTGTATTGTGCAATACCGAATAGAGTGTGTCATTGAGTGAATTGGTATCTAATGTATTTTTCCTATTTCTCGTTAAAGATATAAAACCAAAATAATACGACGTAATGACAATATAAATGGAATGACAAAATATATTGGAATATGTGGAATTAAAATATGTTACAATTTTATATTTCATTAAATATGATTTTCAGGGATTTTAAAACAAAGAAAAATGGAAACAGGCTATAAAATTAATAATCCAGTATAATCTTCCTTTTTCGTCTGTTACGTTTTGCTAATGCTCGAAAAAATACGGGATAATGGAGCAGCATAATAAAATACGGATATAGCTCAGGCTTTACAAAAAGAAAGCAACAGTGTTTCTGACGTTATAACAAGTATTATAATGACTTCAAATATTTTACCACAAGTTCTCTGATTTAAAATGCAACAACTGAAAGTTGACAAAAAGAGCACCAATCTCTTGTTTATAAAACAATGAATATTTGGTTATAAACTTGTTGAAAACTTTTTTACTTGGATATGTTGACGATAAACATTAGGAAACGCAAGCTGCTAGCTGGTGCGTTACGTTAAAATAATGCATAGCCCTTTCATACATTGAAACAATAATTTATGAATGTTTTTGAATACTTTTTCCGTAATTATAGAGCTTTAAATAGTTCAAAATAAACGCCATGATTGCTTTTTTCTCAGGGGGATCGTCAATTTTTAATATTTCAATACTTCAACTTTCTACACCCCCAGCAGGTCGAAATACTTGCTTTTCTTTACTAAGAAATGATCAAAAGGGCATTTTAACAATTTTCTGTTATATACCGACCAAAATGATTATCGTTTTTAAAAATCTATAATATATAAAAACAATTCCTGAATCTACGTTTTTTTTATCTAAGACATCCCACGTAGACTTCAAGCCTAAGTACTAACGTACCGTGGGCGTCTGAAGAGAAGGAAAATGAAATCTATTGACACGGGATTTAAAAGATTGGTGGTTGGGATGGGAAGGGAAAACATCTGCAGGCAATTTGGTCCATAATTTGGAGACCCTAGGTATGAATGAGCGAGAGAATTGGTCTGTTCTAGCTCGACAGTAAATTGATGCAGACGTAATACGTATCCTGTTGTTAGGAACGTCAAGAGGGATACCGACTAGTTCTTTAGAGCAAAATCCGTGGAAGTACCGGTAGGAACGGCATAAATCCCCAACAGCGCGGCGATGAGCAAGAGAAGGGAGTTTTCTTGTGAGGACTGGGTCATTGATTACGTTCATTTATTAGATAGCTTTGTGGTGCCATCCTTTGGTTATTCTCCTAACTTCTTAATCTTTATTTGCAAATTTTTTATACCCTCAGGTATTGTACACCTAGGTGCAATAATGTTTATATTCTTTTATAGTTATTAAGGTGTTGTGATGTGATAACAATCAATTTTTTGCAAACAAATAAATAAATAAAAAATAAAGAAAAAAACTTTTATAGAAATCGTTCCCAAAAAACATAATCTTACAAGGCGGCCATCTGCGTCATCCAATTTTTCTTCAGCTAACTGATAGAGTTTTAAAAAGAAATTAACAAGATTTTTTAAATTGTGGGAACTTGGTATGACAGACGTTAATAAGGTAATAATAACAAAATTATTTAACTTTCAGTAAGTGTAGTTGGAGGCTCATTAGTTGACAACACCGTTTATTGGGCCTAAGATTGCTCCCCAGAAAAATTTACGTACAGATTCACTAAAAAGGTTTAATATTTGGCACTGGTTTAAATTAAATTAAGATCTGTCAGTTGATTAGTTTGATTTTGACAGGTGTTTGACCTGTCATTGTTAACAAGCCGTCATTAAAAATCTATGAGTTATTTTAACATTTCAGCGATTTGCTTGGTTTCCAAATAATTCTCACCAGGGAACGTATTGCTAAAGGTTGTCCCAAAATAAACGCACTCTTTAATTTGTAAATAAAGCACATTTATTTTTTGAAAAGTGCTGATATTTTATTGTTATAACAAAGTACACATATCCCTGTTAAGTGTGAAATACAATATCGGACAAAATCCCACCGCGGCTTTGCTGGCACGCTCTTGCTCTTTTGATGATTTTCGATAACATTTTCGCATAATAGAGAAATAAGATATAGCGCAAATAAATCTGAAATAGCATATAACCCAAATAAATCTGAAATATATATATTTTTCATATTCCCTATATAAATTAAATAGTTGCGATGTTTCGATCTTTATTAATAAAAAAAAAGATTTTATACTGAAAATTTTCGCGCGAATTTAGAAACTTGCAAAACGTGATTCCATTAGCTGTGACGTCAAAAGTGTTGTAATAAGTACATGGCGAATTCTAGTATTGTAGGGTCATCGGAAAATCAATAAAAATGGATTTAATGCGTAACTTATCCAGTAAAAAAATATCCCTGCATTTATAGTAGAAGGTTCCTACAATCTTATTAATGTATATTTCAAGGCGAAATCGGTCCAGGAACCTTCCAATCTTGCAACAAAAACTGCCAATTCTGTGAAATTTTCACACATCATATTTTAATAATTTCGACGTAAATGAACTGCAATTCTTTGTTTTCATGGCAATGGTCAAAAATTTTAAAGTTTCAAATTTTGCATGTTGCCGATGCCACTGGTTCTCGGTATTACGATATTTTCCTAATATTCGTGAAATCCAGCAGGTAGCGAAACAAGATAAAATACGAATCGGGTTGTGTTTTACATAATGTTGTTAAATGCAACAGTGTGTTTTGCTTTTATTTCAATAGTGCAGGGGGTGTCTTCAGATACAATGGCTGTCATGAAACTTTAATTTTCTGTTTTATTGTGCATCATGCTTTTAAGCAGTTTCCAGAATGAGATTTCCATCATGACATGTATTCGCGATCTTTTAAATCTCTTGACTGCAATTAAAAAAGGCAACTTACTTATAAATGTTAACTCATTTATTTTTAATGTTGGCAATGTTTACAAAGTAATCAAAATTCTATGGTACTTCCAGTAGTGCTGGATTTTGCCTGTATATAGGTTCTAGGTCACGAGTAGTGACAAAAATAAGAAACTATGTCTTTTTTTTTTGTAGTTGGTTCACTTACACGATGTGCCTCGACTAAGTTTATCCCGAAGTTCTTCCCACTTCCATTTTTTTTAGATTTTGTTAACGTGGTGTGACTTAAGTAGTTTAAGCCCACAATGAAAATCCTAGATCAATAGCATAGTTTGACAAGAAAACTTGATTTTACTATTTTGTTTTAGGTTATTCGACTTTATTTTATAAAAAAGAGTAGTACCAAAATCCTGAAAAAAATGAGTATTTTTGTCAGTTTTTGGTACCTAATGGTTAATGCGCGGTGCGTTCAAATACGATGGCCTATAAATTAGATGTCACAAAATAGCTATTTACCTAACAAGTGCGGAAAATTAATTTTTCCGCACGAGTCTGCCGTTCACCGAACGACGCGTAGCGGAGTTCGGTAAAGCAGCCGAGTGCGGAAAAACATTTTCCGCAAGTGTTAGGTACAATAGTTTTTCTACGAGCGTGAGGAAAGTCAACAGAATTAATCAAAAGTTGAGATATTTTTATCTGATTATAAGTGCTTATAGTTTATTTAGAAACATATTTTATTAGATTATTGATAAAGTAAACATAAAGTAAAATATTATTAACAATAATAGTTACATGTCAAAATCTATATCGACATAAGCAATTACCTTGAAATATCTGCTTATGTCGATATTTTTCTTGAGCTTGAGCATGGTTTTCAGCATTGAATATTTTGACCAGAGTGTGGATGGTTGACAGGATGCAGATAATTCGGAAAAATACACTAAATAAATATCCTCTTTATCAAAACTTGTAATGCCCTTCTTTACGCTCCGTTTGCAAAAGATCTCGTATTCTTTTTCATATCTTCTCTTTGATTTTTCTGGTAACAGGTCCGTTTTCACATTTTCTGCTATCAGAAGAATCTCATCGGGAACTCCCTCGCTGGTATTTTCATCGATTCCCTCGAGACAAATATTCATTTTTAATGAGGATTCACTTATTCACGAGCAAAATATTTTAGAAATGCACTGACAGTTTTCTGACAATAAACAAACAAAGATGAAAGTAAATAGCTGGTTAGTTACACATGGTAACTAAAGCATTTCGCAACCACCATAATATACCGGCTTATTATTAATTTGATATATTGAGGTGGAAATTATTTCCACACGGTGCGGAAAATTATTTCCACACGGTGCGGGAAAATTAATTTTCCACACTAAAATGTGTGTGGAAAATTCAATTTTCCGCCCGCTCGTAGAAAAAAGTATTTTAAATAACTTCATGTCTGAGTATTGGTAGCCAGAGTCTGTTGATATGTACAGAAAAATTAGAGAAACATTTATCGTCATAAAAATAATAGTGGTTTCAATTAATTAATGCCTATTAGAGAATATTTTTCCTTTTGACCAATGTCAAGCTTCTGGTAGCAGAAGAGCAAAAACTGTTAAATAACACTGAGAAGTTCAGGCAGAAATGTCATTTATACTTCTTTATTAGTTTTTGTAATTATTCAGTTAATTTTTTTAATTTAGATATTTCGAATTGATTAGATTCGTAGGGGATTAGGTCGGAAAACGAGACGAAGAAAAATTGTTTTCATTAGATTGGGATTTAAGCAGAATATACACTTAATTTTTCTTATTCAGATTCGTTTTATTTTTGTATTTTTTAAATCCATTGAATTTTTCCTTAACAGTGGAGCGGCGCAACATTCAATTAATAAATCTTCTCATTATGAATCCTTCATAATTATAAAGGGTGTCTAAAATAGGTGATACCTATTGCTATCTCCGAAACGGTAAAAGATATGAGGTCGGTTAAATTAGAGAAAATGTGATATTTTTAGTCCCTATTCATATTCCGCTTACGGAGTTGCCAGATTCTCTATAGTTTCTTATCTACAGGGTATTTTTTAAAATTAGTCAAAAATTTAATTCTTAAATATCTCAAAAATTATTAGTTACAAAAATTTTTTTCAACAAAAATCATATATATTTTTTTTTTACTTTTTTACCTTCTCTGAAGTAACATTATTGTTTTGTTTATACCATTTGTTTTTATCGAGTTATTGATACTAACATTTTTTTTTCAAATACGTACCTGGACTTTTTGCTCCATTTTTTGAAAGAATACTTTATACCCTTTACAACTGTGTATAACTTGAATGTGTTTTCCGACGTTTTGATCAAGAATAGCAACATCATCAAGATTTTATATCAATACGGACCTGGGATCGTCCATGTTAAGGCACATTTCGCAACCTATCGCTATGGTTTGTGGTTTTTATGGTTGCGCATTAAGTTGAAAAATGCCAGATCCGTACTGGTTGGCATCCTGATGATGCTATTCTTCACTAAAACGTCAAAAACATAATCAAGTGATATACAGATATAAAGGGTATGAAGTATTCTTTCAAAAAATGCAGCAAGAAGTCCAGGTCCGTATTTGAAACAAACGAGTTAGTATCAGTAACTCAGTAAAATCAAACGGTATAAACAAAACAATAACGTTACTTTGGAGAAGGTCAAAAATCGTGTGATTTTTGTTAAAACATTTGTTTCTAACTATAACAGTTTTCGAGATATTTAAGAATTAAATTTTTTACTATTTTTAAAAAATTCCCTGTAGATAAGACACTATAGAGAATTTGGCAACTCTGTAAACGGAATATGAGTGAGGACTAAAAATGGCACATTTTCTCTAATTCAACCGACCTCGTATCTTTTACCGTTTCGGAGATAGCAATAGTGGTATCACCTATTTTAGACACCCTGTATAGACTGTGGTAAATAGGTCGTTTCTGATGTGTCGATGCGCCTTCAAACCTAAATTCTATCTCTCTCTAATTGTAATGTAAAAATATATTTTGGTTCGTTTTCTGTAAAGTAATAACATACACGTCTTAGTGCATTACATATGAATTGTGATAGTGTTTTTTTTTAATTTTCTTATCTGTTTTATACAGCTTTTAAAATATCATTTTGCTTTAAATGTAGTTCTCATTAAATCCAGATAATTTCCTTTTTTTTTTTGTTAGCGACAACAAGCGACATACTTTCCATATTCTTACTCTCATACAAGGAAAGGATTTACTTGCTGAATAAATAGGTGCGCAGTATACTCACCCGAGCAAAATATTTCAATATTAGAACTATCTGATTACCACTTTAAACAGAAGTTAGTAAATATAATGCACAAGCAAGGTTTTAGTTTTTTATTTCAATCTCGAGTCAACTTTACCTAATACCTTTCTAGCAATCTAACTTTCGTTAAATAGTAGTGTTTTCTTTATAAAGCTACTATACTTCGCTGTTTGAAATTCTTGAAATTAATTGTGTGGTTTGATATAAACTTTATTAATTAGTGTTTTCTAAACCAAATATGATTGAAATTATAAGTTTAACGGTGCAGTAAATAGTATGAAGGTCTGATAAAGTCTGCAGGTTAATTAAGAACACATCAAATTGTTTACCTTTGAATATCAGTGCAGCATAATTAAAATGTGGAGTAGTTTTTAACATCAGTTTTTTTTAAAGTTCAGTTTTGGTGAAAGATGTATACGTATCTTTCACCGAACGGGAGATAGGCTGCACTTTATCTACAGACGAGATGCAGATCATCTACAGGATATCTATAGGTGAATTAATGGAGCTTTCTCTTAATCTTTGCCTGTCTTTGGGTCGTTGCTAAGTAGAATTCTTAACATAATCACGAAAACTCGAATGTCGAAAATGGCTTCACTTCCTACAGGTCGAAAAAATGTTTTCAGTCTGGTTTAAAAGACATAAAGAGTATAAAAATTAAAGCGAGGGATGTATTTTCGAGGTCTAAAGGAAATCCAAGCTTTTCCGTTTTAACAAGGGAAGTAAAAAGAAAGAAAAACAGGCTGCAGCATTATTATTTTAGCATAATGTTCCTTTGCTCAACCGTAATATTTTGATAATGTTCGTAAAATCCAGGAAAATGAAAAAACACAGCCAGATATGGATTTAGTTTTTATGTAAAAATGTTGTTTCCATTTTTGTTATTTTCGACCACCCACAACAAACAACTGTTTAAAAATCGAGGTAGAGCTCCCGACCTTATTATTTAGGTATTTATAAGCAATTCTTTATTGAGCCAGCCATTATTGATCAGACCAAAAATAACAGTGAAAAATTGACTGCAATGGCCAAGAGTAAAAGTAAGTAATATTATATATAAATAACCAACTGTAAATTAAAATTAATAATAATTTTACCCAGCTTAATACATGCTTTGCATCATACTTTATTTAACGCGGAGCAGCTTTTTAATATGACTCTTTATAATTTCTTGAAGTATGATTGCCAGTTTTTTCTATATACTTATTTGGATATGATACTCATCTCCTTTTTAAATCCTAATTTATTTATATATGATACTCGTACTTTCATTACTGACTTCTTTTAATGTTGTCATAGTTTACAAAGCTAAAAATGGCACCAGTTAATAATTGTGCAAAATATAAAAAATACAGTGTAGCACCATTTGTATCAGGTTTGTCCAATTTGCAGTTGTTTCACTAGATTTTTGTGAAAATGGTGGTGCTACACTTGGAGTTTTAAGATCACTAGCTATTGCAATTCAATTTTTGTATTACTATTCCAAGTAAACAGTAGAAAAGTTGTCAAATATCAAGTAGACCGGTGGGTGACTTAGTAGGAAGCACCGCAGAAAAGAGAAGCGTACTCACTCGTCCAGCCTGCCCCACTTAAATCGATTCTGGTGGTGTACCATAAAAAAATGCAGGTCTAGGGTTTGTGATCGTTAGAATAAATGATGCGTGTTAGCCCAGTCGCTATGTCCAAAAAGCACCCTGAAATTAAAGACATTTTTGTCCACAATAATTTTCTATTTGTTGTCGTCGGGGAGGGTCATTGTTAGTCTAAATCCAGAATTACGACCGTATTCTGCCTACTAGCCGACCACAATCTTGAATTTAAGGAGGAATTGTATTTTTATTAAGTAGCTCGTCCATTTTCAACTTTTGACTAAAAATGGTCATATCGGGACTTGTAGGAGATTTAATTCTCTACAACTTTTAAGTAATTTTTGTATGTATATATTTTATGCAAACCCGAGCATAAAAATGTCATTTTTGCAAAAGTTGTTGTGCGTAATAGCGCAAGAAATGTCATTTTGGCAAATAGCCATCCAAATAACATAGAAAAATATTGTGTGATTTATTACTCAGAATTAAAGATACTACCTAAGAAAATGAAATTATGATCAAAAAGTAAATTAGAAAATGTGATTTGTAAGATTTTCAGTAAATCTTAAAAAATATGATCACATTACCTCAACATTCAATCAGTATAAATTAATGAAATTAGAAACTAGACGTGAAATTCATCAAACTTGTTTCATTTACAAAGTCATAAACACTAAAACACCTGATTATCTATTTAAAAAATTAGAATTTCGTAATAATGTTCATTACGTGAATACAAGAAATCAAAACAACTTAACTATACCATCACACAAAACAGAAAAGTATAAAACATCTTTTAAATATAATAGTGCAATCATATATAACAGCATTCCCTTCTATCTAAAATATTTTACTTTTTCAACTTTTAAAACTTATTGTAAAAATTATTTAATCGGGGTGGAGTTGGAAGAATGATTATATATAATCAAAATTCTACCTTTTTGTGCCAACTAGTGTGTTACTATTGTTATTCATTTTTGTAAATTATTTATGCATGATATTATATTGTTACTTTTTACACTGTTTATTGTTTACTGGCACAAATAAATAAATATATTATTATTATTATTATTATTATTTAGCTGGGTCCCAGAAAAATATATTCGATTATTTCACTCATGTGTTAAAAGTCCCGTAAAATGACTGAAGTTTTGTAAAATTACACCGATAATTTTTTCCTGTCATTTTCTTGGTTGTCATTTTAATTTGTGTTTTCATTCGTGAAATAATCCCCTAAATACCACTCGAGCTTTAAAATTACTGATAATTTTTCACTCTTACGTGTTTTCTTTGCAAATTTCACTCGTCCTGCGGACTCGTGAAATTATGGAAAACACGAAGTCGTGAAAAATTATCGGTAATTTTTAAGCTCTCGTGGTATTATCCCCGATAATTCAATGAAATGGCTAAATAATATTTTTATTTACTTATTTTGTTTTTAACCCGATTTGTACTTTATAAATGTTGTAGCATAAAAGCAGTAAGTTGTTTCCCTAAAGTTAGTATTTTCTGTGTTAGATAATAACTGCCCAAGTGCCGTTTTTAATGTTTAATATCTAAACCACCAACAATCACATTTTGATAAAATTCTGGGTAGGTCTCATTTTTTTTTATAAAAGATGGGCTCCCTTTGTTCTCCTTTACAAGGCACACATATGATGTATACACAGTTTTATCACAGAATGATGGTTATTATAAATGAACACGCTCAAAAAATAGAGGAAATATTAAGGCGGAGAAAACTAACGCAAAAATGTTCTTTGCAAATAAGTCGACGCAATAGATAAATTTGTTCTATTATAAATCAATAAACTTGCAGCAAAGGATTTTATATATAATTTGATCACAAGCTTTAGCATTGAAGTATTTTATAGGCAGGATTGTTTCATATTTTCTCACAAAATGTTTTTCTAGAAAACATTGTCGAAGCTTTTAAACCAAACAAAATTGCAAAAACAAGTTGCAGCAACATTATTTTAGTATACTGTCGCTGTGCTCGTTCTTAATATTTTGCTAAATCCAGGAAAATGGAGAAACTGAGTAAAATATGGATAAAATGAAACTCTTGTTTTACCTTTGGTTTTATTTTACTATAAAATGTCGCCGTTGTGTTTTCCTTAAAATAGGATATGCACGAATGGTGTCGGGTTTCGCTACAATGCTATGTAAATTTAATCATAAATTAGCAAATTAAATCAAAATACTTACTTTTCAAGGGCTACCTGGATACTACCTAGTTATCTGGCGCATACTACAACAGTGTCGAAAATAATAATAATAAAGATGTTTATTTATGCCAGTAAAACAATTAAGAATATAAATATAAAATTGATAAAAGTAAAAAAATAAAGCCAAAACAAAAATGACGTAGTAGTATACCTACTAGTTGGCATAAATAGGTAGGATTTTGATTTATAAAAAATCATTCTTCCAATCCTACCCCTACCAAATAATTTTTGATATTATTTTTGAAAGTTATATAGCTTAAGACTTAAGCCTTTTAAGACTAGAAGGAATATTAGCTCTGTTCGTAGAGGAATCACAAACCGATGAGCGCCAATCAAATTTTAGGTATTTGGTAACGTGACAGTTTGCCGACTGGTTTCCAGTAATTTCATTGGCTCTGACTAGTTTGAGACTCTTGTGCGAACAGGGCTATTATTATAAATTACAGAAAAGGTATATTTAAACGAAGACTTATATTTTTCAGTATGATGTACTACATGTAGAATTATAAAAACACATGTGTATTTCTTCATTGGTGGAAATTTGATTGTTTTCTGTAATTTACATAATGTAGTTTTTGAAATTATTTCTTTTCCAACTTGGAATAACTCAATATTAAAGGTACCCATTCTGAGTACCCATCCATTCCCCATAATAGGTCTGTCGTGGTTCAAAAATTTCTATTACCTTATTAACAACAGTTTATTGGACACTACGCTGATGCTGAATGGTGAAAAGTGTTTATTAAGTCGTATATCAGGATTCCTCCATGCATTCATTCTTCATTCAGGCGTCTTAGTTATAATCAAGCTTTTTCGTGATCATCTTTTGAAAATTTGTTTCTTATTTTAGTTCTTTTATTCCTTTATTTCCCTATTTTCGTCAAGAAACGCCAGTTTTAACTCAAAAGCACATTTTGGATTAAATATTGCATTAAATATGTAATTAAATATTAAATTGACATACATAATTTTAGGTTTGTAAATGTTTCATAATATGGAAAAAATTGGAAATGTGCTAAAAAGTAACTCATTGTACAATCTACTGTGTAGATCATTTTACGCTGATCCGATTGGTAATAAAAGCTCAATTTTAAAGTATCTCGACTTACTTGGTTTTTTGGTTGGCCCAAGTTACCCAAGAATCATCCTTTTTGTCAAGCATGTGATAAATTCGTAGGCCCCTGGCCCCCTATTATACGGCTAAATTAACATCCTAATTTTAATTACAATATTAACTATATGCGATAATTACTTTTAAAATTAAACGATTTTTTAAACATAAAAGCAGTAAGAGAACGTCTTTCAATAACAAAAGCGTTGTTCGATTTTAGATAGTTAATTTCTTGCTATTATTACTATAAATGGAAATTAGCCTTTATGTTGCAATTCGGTAATAATTTTAAATAATTACTCTTTTTTGTTTTAGAATTTATAGGATCTACAGCAACGACTAGCATTTAATTTGTTGTCAAAATTTCTAATTTCTAAAATGGGTATGACGGTTAGAAGGCAAAGGGGCCTAAGCCACATAACCTAAATTTTAGAGGAAATGATAATAACATTTTTTAATATTCTTGATTGTTTTATTTATTACTGCTAATAAAAGAATAAAAGTATTTTGCAATTATATATTTTAATACAATAATACTCCTATGTATATATTTACCAAGAAATAAATTTAGTGAGGCTTGAGTCTTTTTTGCGTGACCTATTCACCTTTAATAATTTACATAGTGAGGCACACTACGCCTAATAGGGACCAGTTGGTTATAAAAAAATGTGAGTTTATATTTTTTAAATAAAATAAACACAGTTTATACCTTTTCAACAAATGGTAACAAATCTTGTATCTGCACCTACTTAACTACTACAGGTTTAAAAAACACAGACAAATTGTTCCTTAAACAGTAACTAAAAATCAACAACCGCGAAAAGACAGCTCCTTAGTAAAATCATCAACATTTATGGCAACCGCTAATTATTGTTGACCATTGTCATCTTCTTCGTATGTTTCAGGTAAAATAGTGTTAAGTTAACCTTCTCGCTTGATGTTAGTACATTGTACTTATGATGGCATTTTTCTTCTATAAGTAAAAAGGACCTAAGCCACATAATGACATTTGTTTAAAGATAAATTAAACAGTTCAGCTCTATTTTTTGTGCGTAAATATTAATGAAGCCTAGTGTCCTAAAATAGTAAATATTTACCTTTGGTTGTAATTCTGAACACAAATCCACTAAAAACACATACACTTATGAACGGCCACCAGAAAACGCTTTCTAATTCGACTTTGTGACAGTTTGCTGACGCATGAGAAGGCCTGGTTGGATTTTCCCGCAGATGCATAATCTTCGGGTTATGCCTTTTTTTCTTAAAACTCTATTAGTCAGCTGATTTAGGCGCACTAATTTATTAATATGGCGGTTTTAAGCCGTCAAAAAAAAATTAATAACAATATAAATTAAGGTGAAAACATGAAAGAAAAGGCCACTCAAATGGTAATTTTTTCGAGAAATACTAATCGGACGCCAAATATTTATAGATACCTTTTTTATATGTAATTTGTAATTTACTTATCACTAATTTCTAACAAATTTTGACGTAAAATAAATGAATAAAATTGCCAAAAACTGATTATTTTGTATCTTTATTCCCCCTAAAGGCGTAGACGCCGAACTCGTACGAAGAGGAATACTGATTATTGGTAAACAGCAAAAGACCCATTACATTATTAATTTCTGTCTGAAATTCCTTTAACCCACTAGGCACCCGGCGTATTTCGAACCGTCTTATGGATAAAAAGGTACAGGGTCTTCCAACGAGGACTGAACAGGGGCTCATTTTTGAGCTTCCTTGTATTTAAAGAAAAATCTAAAATAGCCAATCGATGTACTTTTTCCTGCAGAATTCAAAAATGAAACCAAAAATTTATTTGAACCAGAAACAAAAGAGTTACGCTATGGATAAGGTGTTTTTTAAATGGAACATAGCTTTTTTTATACGATTTTCGGAACGAGTGATTTTTTTTATGTCCGTTCTGATTAAAATATTTAATATTGTGACAGCTATCTTTATTAAATTTTAATGTTTTATCCAGTATAATTTAACTTCAACCTGTTTGAATACACTAGGTAATAAAGGTAAAATCACCTTGAAATCCTTCAAACTCAAAAAATTTGACAAATTTACTATAATATTGCCGAAATGAAATATTCATTAGATGAGAGATTGCAGATTGTTATCTTGTTGTACAAATGCCAAGAAAATGCAAGAGAAGCAACGAGAAGATTTATTGCAAATTTTCACAGAAATAATATATATATATATATATATATATATATATATATATATATATATATATATATATATATATATATATATATATATATATATTATAGTAAATTTGTCAAATTTTTTGACTTTGAAGGATTTCAAGGTGATTTTACCTTTATTACCTAGTGTATGTTTCAAACAGGTTGAAGTTAAATTATACTGGATAAAACATTAAAATTTAATAAAAATAGCTGTCACAATATTAAATATTTTAATCAGAACGGACATAAAAAAAATCACTCGTTCCGAAAATCGTATAAAAAAAGTTATGTTCCATTTAAAAAACACCTTATCCATAGCGTAACTCTTTTGTTTCTGGTTGAAATAAATTTTTGGTTTCATTTTTGAATGCTGCAGGAAAAAGTACATCGATTGGCTATTTTAGATTTTTCTTTAAATACAAGGAAGCTCAAAAATGAGCCCCTGTTCAGTCCTCGTTGGAAGACCCTGTACATAAGTTTCATCTTTTTAAAATTAATTTCTTAGTATACTTTCGGGTATTCTAAAGCAAAAGAAGATAACTGGGGAATTATATACATGGTACAGCAGTATAAATATTTTAGAATTCTCTTCCCCTTTGGTTGTTTTCTTAATCTTTCCTAAAGAAATTGTTTCTTTAGGAAACATTGTGTTTAACTACAAACTACCCTTTTTGTGTCCTAAAAAGGATAGGTTTATCAGGGGGCAAGCAGATTTGTCATTTGATGAGCTTTATTTGTAATAGAATTTACATCCTATTCAATGCATCCTATGCAAAAACAGTAACTGGAATCGTCAGAATTATTGTCAGAAGCAGAATCGCTTTCAGGTTGGATCACTATTGGCACTATAGGCGGTAAAACAGGAGATTTATTTTCAGTTTTTATAACATGAGCTACGCAGTTCTTCCATACATCGCTACTCATTTCACTAATTACCTGCCGAATATTATCAAGGACAGCTGAGTTTAAAGTTGGTGACTAATTACATTTTCGTAAACGTTTTTTATGGTACCCCAAATCATTTCGATAGGATTAATTATACAATAATCGCAAAAGGGTATGACCGCACCGAGTGCAAAGAGTATCAATCACGTATTCATTTTTAAAATTCCGTCTTTGGATGATTTTAATTAATTCCTTTTTACTGGAATCCTTTCAGGAATATCCATATTTGTCATAAATTTCTCATAAATGTTAGAATATTCTCTTTTTTAGTTTAGTGTTAGGAATTTTATTTAATATTCGCGAATGATACGACGCATTCTCCATAACAATTACCGAATTCAGCGGAATGTTAGGTAAAAGCTGTTCGGTAAACTATTTCTTCGGATATTCCTTCATGATAATCGGCGGAAGATTGAGTGATATTTTTTGCCAAGAGCAACGCATTAAGTACAAAGCCATCTTTACGACATGAAGAATAATATCGCGTTTTCCTCTCGAACATGGTGTGTTTAAAGTACAATTTTTTGTACTGTCTGTTCAACCATACTTAACAACATCATGCGTATCAAACCAAGTTTCTTCTAAATAAAATACTTTTATCTGATTCACGGTACTCCTTTATTTTGCGCAAATACTCCTGTCGTAGTTCAACTATGCGCTGAGATTGCATTACAACCATTCGATTATTTGATTTTTTATGTTTAAAGCCACAACATAGCGAAACACCACACAATGTTTTTAAAGATGGGTAATTATAATCAGTGTAACCTCGCTATGTATCACTAGCCAGTTCTAAAGTTGGCACTACATTATCCTGGTAAAAATTGTAAACAGTTCGCCGAATAAAATCTTTAGCAGCATTGTCAACCGTCTTGAATTTTTGATTTATTCGTTTTCGCGTTATAGAATCGGTTACAGTCTCCAATTCTTACGTTACAAATTCTTGCATACCCAAGTTTTGTTAATCCGGTAATTCTTGTAACAGGCGCATTATCAGTTTTTTCGGGATTTTATTTTTTTAAAGAGGTGTACATATTTAAAATAATGCGTTGACATTGAACATGTAAATCTTTGTTTTTCAATTCCGGACTTGTTTCGCTTTCGATCGCCGACTCTACTGGGCAGTCTGACACACGGTCCTATTAATTTAATTAATATACGAAACTATTAATAACTGAGTAGGTGGATAGAAATATTTTCATTGGCTCAAAATATTCCGCTGTTCGAGAACATATGAATTTGCAGTTGCCTTTGTCTTTTCGAGATAGCATGGCTCGACTCAGACGGCTGTCTCTAGGGTGTTGCCAGTTCTACAAAATTTTCGTAAGCATAGGAGAAACATAAGGCGTTGTCAATTAGTTTTTTTAACAACAGTGAAATCCCTTTTTATTTTGATTTCAATTACTTTTTTAAAAATAATATTACTTAAGGACTAAAAAAATATTATAATATTAATGAATAGCTTGTTCTTTTTTCCTTTGACACTCAAAACTTCTTCGTTTAAAGTACATTTGCAAACTAGCTTTCAAAGAGAGTTACTGGCTAACAATTGAATACTGATATAAAAAGGACATTTCTAATAAAAAAACTTAAAGAATTATTAAAAAAAATATCTTACACTCCTGGTTATGAGGTCGGCCTCTTTGAAGCCCGTTATAAAAGCTTTTTTATGTTATCAGACTGGCTTTGGCTAAATTATACCTGGTTTTCTTTAGAGAATACCTGAGTAAAATTTCTTAGTTAAAAATGCAATAACGTTGGCCGATATGTTTCTGTGGGGCCGTTGAAAACACATTGTTTATGCCATTCCAATATTAAATAATATTGACGAGCTGAAAGACAGAATTACCTAGGCTGTTTGTTTAATATCCCAGAAAGAAATCAGATATTTTTTAGATATCTAAGGTAGCAATTGGAAAAATGTATTTAATGGTGGAGTTTTTGCATTTTTGATATCTTTATTGTATTGCTTAGTTTATATCATATTTCTTTGAGTTTAATTAAATGTTCGTATTATCTAAAAACTGTACTTGAATATGAAATATTTTGAATTAAATAACTGCTTCACAGTGATGGACGATGTCGGCAATGTCATGTAAACAATTGAATTGTCGACGCGTCGACTATGGTGTCGATGTCGACAACTTAAACGATGTCGACAACTTAAGCGATGTCGACAACGTCGACAATCCCTTTAAAATTTATAAGGCCCATTAAAATAATGTTAAAAGATACCAAAAATACATTTAGAATACGTTTTAATAAAATAATATTAATTAAGGTTGTCGTCGAAATCGCTTTCATAATGATCACAATTTAGCGTGTTTCTTACTGTTTCGAGTTTAAGTGTGAAATAAACATGTATCAACATTTTAGAATGCGAGAAAGACACTCTGTTTTTTATTGGTTTGTGAATGTATCTCCAATTGGAGAACAACGTTTCAAGTGTTGCTGAAGATGCTGAAATTTTAAGTAACTTAACCTCACATGTTTCGTATTCTTGACATTGTCGACGTTTTTGACATTGTCGACGTTAATTTCATTGTTGACGCATTGTCGAGGCGTCAACGTCAACAATTAAAGTCGACGCGTCGACGCCCATCCCTGCTGCTTCATTGGATAGATACATTGACAACCATGTCCACAGGTGTCACTATTGTTTAATATGTAGAAACTAGTTCACTGATTCAAGGTGTGGGAGACAATAGTTGGGACTTCAAAAAAATAGTGGGATAAAACTTGTTACTTTTAAAATTTAAATTTTTTAATGAAATGCTGTACTTCGGCTTAGAGTGTAATTTAAAACATATTTCATATTTGTTCTTTTGGTATGTTTTTTACTCTTACACAAAATAACGTTTTCATATTTTTTAGGCTACCTGTATAAAAAATTAAATTTTTTAAAACGTAAATCTTTTTTATTTTACAAGCAAAAACTTTTATTAGGAGTGACATTTTTACGTATCTTACAAAATTTGGCCCATGTGTCCTCTTCTAATTCCTATCCCCGGACAAATTGAATATCAATTTCAATGGTAATAAATAAATCTGCATATATGTACCTAAAAATAAAACAAAATCCAAATTCCCAGATGTTTAAGAAACCTAGTAGAAAATAAAAAACCTAAAAGAACAGATCTAGCCAAAGAATAGGTCTTGATAAAATGATATTTTTATTCGGATCATTTTCAAATGCGGTAAAGGAAAGATACTGGAAAATAATTTACCACATACATAAATTTCAGAAGATAAAAGTAAAAAGG
Source organism: Philopedon plagiatum (assembly GCA_963971165.1). Lineage (NCBI taxonomy): Eukaryota > Metazoa > Arthropoda > Insecta > Coleoptera > Curculionidae > Philopedon > Philopedon plagiatum. The sequence continues at coordinate 18,576,929 of OZ020194.1, read as the reverse complement.
ATCGTGGTATTCTCGTATTAAGGTTTAATCTCACTTTGGAATTGCTGATTGCGTTTTTTATCTTATGAGAAGAGTCGACTCAAAATGATATGCTATAAAATATCTTAATGGATAATAAGGTGTTACTAACCAAACGAAATCAATAACGACGTCTCTCGATAACCAGTAATATCTAAAATAAAAGTGTCCTTTAATTTATGTTGATTTTGTAGGCCTTTATTTTAAGATAAGCTATGCAGGGTGGTTCAAAACTAATGGGATATTTTTTTTTCTGACAGCCCACGAAGACCCAAGTCTAAGTACTATGTACCGTGGGTGTGCTGGCGAGATCCGACTCACACATCCAGAGCTGGAAACATCCGTAGGGATTTCACCAGGCCTTTAATAGGATGTGTGGGGTGGTACCACATCGGTCAAGGAAGAATTCCTCTACCACCTTCCAGCAATTAACAATCACAAAATATCCATGGTCGAAGCGAGATTCGAACCCGCGACTTCTCGGTTGCAAAGCTGAGAGCAAAGCAAAGATATTCTATTTCAGGTGTTATTAAAAAAATATGGGCCTATAGTCCCATGGACAGATATCGCGCACCAAACATTCACTTTGTAAAATATTGTCTTAGCCTCATTACATTACTCTAAATTCGGGATTTTCTCGAGACCAGTACCTGACATGCTGGGATGCTACAGTACCAATGGTAGCAAATATACATTTATCAGAAAATATACTAAGTTTATAAAAATGGATATTTTTACCTAAAATTTGGTCTTTCACCCATAAACAAAAATCTAGTATATTCGCTTCATTTGCTTCTTCCAGTGTTTGCTTAAGGTGGGGTTTGAACGGAAATCATTTATTTTCTTGTAAAAAAAAAGATGTTTCCAGCTCTGTATGTGTGAGTCGATTCCCCAGTACACCCACGGTACATAGGACTTAGACTTCGGTCTTCGTGGACTGTCAGAAGATAAAAAAACACTGCCTAAAATATACAGAATTGCACCGAAAAATGATACAGAAAGAAACGTGGCCCCTAAAGTTTGTTTGTTATAACTTACCAATATTCCTTCGTGGTGTTTGTCCTTGTAGGTGTTAGCTTTATTTGTTTTTTTTTATGAAAAAATAACCATCCGTTTCAAAACTTGAGAAGTTTATATGATCTTACGCGTGATTTTTTTATATCCCAATTCCTTTAGATATCTACAAAAAAACACGAATAACTTCTTAACACCTAACATTTATTTTTTAAAGTCAATTTTAATAATACCCAATACCAGTGAAGCCTCAAAACCACGATTCAGGAATTTTCCCCAATTTTCTTTTCCATCGTGTCTATAAAAATTCCAATAAGACTCACTGCTCCGGCCTCATTTATCTTTTTCACGTTGCCATCATATTTATGAGGTGTCGGAAACTTTACGAATTTGGTAAATTGTGTCAACTCCAGCTTCTTTAAAAGTTGTGAACTTTTTGTCCTTTCTTGCTGAAAAACTTTAATCTTGGTAATTTTTTGATTTTTTTTACTTGAAGAAATATTCAAGTTTATATAAACAAGGCTCCATAAATGTTAACAAGTTATGAGGACAAAATGTAATGGCGTGTGGAATTTTTTTTTTTTTTGGGAAACATTATATATAAATTGGCGAGGCCAGAATTATCGATATCATCCGATTATGAAAATCACAACTTAAATTATAATCAACAAATTCAATTCCTATCACTTCCACTAATTATTTCAAAATTATTTGGAAAGCTTTACTTAAAACGACTTAAGATTACAATAAAGAAGAGTTATCTGATCCCAAATTTGGCTTTAGATATAAGCACCCCACTATAGACCAAGTTTATTGAATTCATAGAAACGGTACTAGAAGAAAAGCTAACCTGCTCAACTATCTTCGGTAACGTAGCACAAGCTTTTGACAAAGTTTGGCACAAAGGGCTAATTAACAAATTAAACAGAATGTTAAAAAAAATATATGTAGAGTTGCTAAACTCCTATATTCAGAATTAAACAGAAGGATGAATACTCTAAACTGATAGACTTAAAGCAGGTGTGGCTCAAGGAAGCATCTTGTCCCATCCTTTATTTGCTGTACACTGTACACTGATCTCCCACAAACAAAAAATGTAGCTGCGGCTACATTTGCAAGTGACACTTCTTTATTGGCAGTAGAAACAGAGCTAGATGCAGCAACCAACCAACTCAAACAATCTAGCGACTAGATTTACAGTTGGACCACAGATTGGAAGATTAAGCTTAATGAGGAAAAAAAGAAGAAGTTCATGTCAACTTTACTAACAGAAGAATGGACAATCATCATCAAGTTATAAATGGTCCCATAGCTTCCTATGAAAACACCGCCAGAAATTTCGGGATAAAAGGAACGTATCATAATTAAACGGACTGAATTAGGGCTCCAATATAGACAGCTATGTTTGCTCTTGGGATAAAGAGCGTGGCAGTCAGTACACGGTAAACTCATCACATATAACCAGATTTTAAAACCAATCTGGGTTTATGTCATTCAGCTATAGGGCTGTACCAAGAGGAGACACATCAAACGCGTCCAAACTTTCCAAAATGAACTACTTCGCAACACAGTTAATGCACCATGGTACATACATAATAGTGACTTACATCGCGATCTTGGTATCCCGTATGTCGCTAGTGAAATCTATTTAAAACTGTACACCTAATGTCATAAGTAATAACAGCCTACTTTTGCTAAATACAAATGCTTGATAAGTAATATCGTCCAAAGGAGTGATTGAGTTAAAAAGAAATCAACAAAATTTAAGTTTTTAGGGTGACTACCTGGAGCATCAAAAGTGCTTATGTTAATAGTAGCCTTAGGTACTGTTGCGCAAATTAAATATTTTAATTGTGTGAGAAAAACACTTTGTTACTAGTTTTTGATTATGTAAATAATTCCATTGAAACATCGTTTTCAATTAATCGTATAATTTTTTTAGTGTATTCTTAGATGTGTTTTTTTAACCAGCGATCTAAAGAGAGAGTCGTATCTTTACGTATATAGAATAAGAGAGCATGGGGCTTTATACCTTTTAAACAAAAGTTTAGTTTGGTTTAAAATTTAGTTTTATTTATTCAGTTTGTCGGGAAGATTCTTAGTTATTATATGTGTAAAGCTATTAGTCCAATAAAAATATGTCTTGAAAATAAATTTCAGCAAAACCGCTACTTTTTTAGAAAAAAATAATTTTATGGTACAAAATTTAGTTGTCTTACACTTGCCAATTTTAGCCTCCAATTGTCAAATTAGACCGATGTTAGGGCTAGCATAGCAGAACCACCACAAATACGGCACAAATATTACGCACACCGCCAAAGTGCTCAAAGCCCGTAAACAAATCGTGGCTATTTTGACTAAGTGGCGTATATTGAAAAAATCTCAAATTGGTTTTTTTCATTAAAGAATAAAGCGTGGTATGACACGTATACCCTCTAAGTGGCAGGTCTCAATTCAAAATGGTTTTAAAGATATGTACATTTTTTATTGAAACGTACTTTCCAAAAGCGCGAACTTCTTTTTCCCTAAAGGACATATATCATATACGCCTCTATGTAAACCCACGCTTAGTTATCACAGTGGGTAGTTCCCAGGCGAATATACTTATATACAGCCGTTAGCACGCAATGTCAGTGCTGTTACATAAGATACAAGTACGCCAATTAAATGTTACAAATCAAAAATTATCAGAGAAAAAGTATTCCAAAATGAACTACTTCGCAACACAGTTAATGCACCATGGTACATACATTTTAGTGACTTACATCGCGATCTTGGTATCCCGTATGTCGCTAGTGAAATCTATTTAAAACTGTACACCTAATGTCATAAGTAATAACAGCCTACTTTTGCTAAATACAAATGCTTGATAAGTAATATCGTCCAAAGGAGTGATTGAGTTAAAAAGAAATCAACAAAATTTAATTTTTTAGGATGACTACCTGGAGCATCAAAAGTGCTTATCTTAATAGTAGCCTTAGGTACTGTTGCGCAAATTAAATATTTTAATTGTGTGAGAAAAACACTTTGTTACTAGTTTTTGATTATGTAAATAATTCCATTGAAACATCGTTTTCAATTAATCGTATAATTTTTTTAGTGTATTCTTAGATTTGATTTTTTAACCAGCGATCTAAAGAGAGAGTCGTATCTTTATGTATATAGAATAAGAGAGCATGGGGCTTTATACCTTTTAAACAAAAGTTTAGTTTGGTTTAAAATTTAGTTTTATTTATTCAGTTTGTCGGGAAGATTCTTAGTTATTATATGTGTAAAGCTATTAGTCCAATAAAAATATGTCTTGAAAATAAATTTCAGCAAAACCGCTACTTTTTTAGAAACAGGTAGATTTGTCGTTTAGAAAGACACCCCACACTTTACGCCAAGCCCCTTCAAAAGGGCAAAAATAGCAAACTTTGTTGTTGCCTCCTGTAGATCTAGTCACGAATTTTCCTTTAATAGGATCACCACGCAACCTTTACCAAATAAAAAAGAGTAATCACAAAATATTGTGCAAATAAACAAAAAAAAAAGCAGACGTGTCAAACTGAGATTATTGTAAAGTTGAATAATGCAAAAGATAAATAGATGGAACAAAATTTAAAACTTTTCCTGTACTCTGAAAATTATTACTTAAAAAAAATATTCTGAATGAAAATACCGGCTTTATAGCAAAATGGAAAATCCAAAATATAGTTATTATAATTAGGAAATAAGGGATGACTTTTTGAATATTACACAGACTAAATTGTGCTTTTATGCTACTACCGTAATCTTCAGTAATGAATAATTTATCTTTTACACTAGCCGTGTTCGGCAATGCCATCTTTTCCATCATTTTGCTCGGAATTATTGACCGGCATGGGATCGGTCGTACTGTTTACAATAATAGGTCATATGACCGTCAACAATTCCGAGCAAAACGATGGAAAAGATGGCATTGCCGAACACGGCTACTGATGCATGGAACAGAATTCATAAATCTTTCCGCAATGATTAACCATGTGTATAATGGATTAATAAGTAGATTAACGAATAACGTGTGGGAGTATTTAGGGCTAAATTCAGCAAATTCCAAAGTGGTATATAAGTATACGGCTATGCGTATTTTCCTACAGAATAATCTGCTAAGGTTAAGTTTCTAAAATAAAATTAGTTAATATGGGTTTTGGGAGCGATATATGTAAGATATATGTAAGAATTTATACAATAAGTGTGGAAATACAATACGGTACATAGGAATAATAAAGTAATCTAATAGGCAAAGCAATAGAGCAATTTGTCGTGACATTAATCTTATTAGAAAACCGCCTGTGCCATCATCTGAAAGATGATTCCTGTTATATTTCCAACTCTGAAATTTTTTCCTTTAATTTGTTATAAACATTTTTAAGCAAAAAACGCGATTTATTTAGTTTTTTGCTTATAAAATGGAAAGTAATAAAGCAATCTTAATGGCCTTAATGGGCGATTTGTAAAGAATAAAAATACGAACAAAATGAGAGGTCGAACGTCCCGATACGGTAAGTAGCAACGGAGAAAATCTGGAAAAGCCGGAAAATTAAGAGTTTTTTTTTAAATTCATATATCGGCCATTTTTAAACGTAGAGGGCTCAAACTTTGGCAAAAAGTAGTAATTTATAGCTACTTTATGCGTGCAAAACCCCGACGCTGTCCGACTATTAGTTTTGCCACAATCATCATTTTAATTTTTCAACACACTATTTTGCAACAGGTTTGGATGCTCTATGGATCGTCCAATTTTAATTATTGAAACGGATTTGAAAAATAAAAGTTTAATTGAACAATATGTATATCTTAGTTTTTCCATAAAATGCTACGAAACCGGTTGAAAATGCACGTAAAGATGCGTGAAAATGGCCTAACGCGCGAATATTGGCTCCCCTTCGCTCCGCTGCTCTCCCGCTACCCGACATCTTTCGCGCGCTCGGCCATTTTCACGTATCTTTACGTGCATTTTCAACCGGTTTCGTAGCATTTTATGGAAAAATTAAAATATACATATTGTTCAATTAAACTTGTACTTTTCAAATCCGTTTCAATCATTAAAATCGGACGATTCATAGAGCATCCAGACCTATTGCAAAATAGTGTGTTGAAAAATGAAAATGACGATTGCGGCAAAACTAATGGTCGGACAGCGTCGGGGTTTTGCACATATAAAGCAGCTATAAATTATTACTTTTTCCCAAAGATTGAGCCCTCTGCGTTTAAAAATGGCCGATTTATGCATTTAAAAAAAAACTCTTAATTTTCCGGTTTTTCCGGATTTTCTCCGTTGCTACTTATCCTATCGGGACGTTCGACCTCTCACTTTGTTCGTATTTTTATTCTCTACAAATCGTACACCATTAAGATTGCTTCATTACTTTCCATTTTATAAGCAAAAAACTAAAGAAATCGGGTTTTTTCGCTCAAAAATTTTTATAACAAATTAAAGGAAAAAATTTCAGAGTTGGAAATATAACAGGAATCATCTACGGTTCGTCTTTCAGATGATGGCACAGGCGGTTTTCCAATAAGATTAATGTCAAAAAATCGCTAATATTTTGCTCTGTTGCTTGGCCTATAAGTATTATGTATATTGTCAGCGTATGAGAGCTTTATTTATTATTCACTGAGTAAAATACAAAAGAAAGCAATAACGTTATATTACAAAATAAAATGAATAATACAGGTCCATCAAATGCTTTAGGGACAAAAATATAGGCACTGTAACAAAAAGGCGAAATTCAAGGGTTGATGAATTTTGTTTTATTACTTGTTTTGTGTGTAGGCCCTTATGATTAATAACTAATTATTAATAGTCTTCTAAACGACAAACGAAAGAATTTTCTTAACATTTGCAAAGCTGATCCCATCCTTCTTTTAATACCCGTTATAAAAGAGCACTGAGTGAATTTTTATGTCACAGTTTCTATTACAGCTAATATTGAGGCCCGTGCTGGAGGTAGAGCAAGTAGCTGAGTCTTCTACGGTGTCATTCTGAAGGTACTGAACTTGTATCATTTTTGGTGGTTCGGAAGAACATTGTGGTCCCAATATTCTGGTGGCAACATTTATTTTGCTAGTTTCAGATTCCTCAATGTAGCCTTCTCCTACAGTTATAAGCGCCATCACCCGTGTCGCATTATACTTTCCATGCTTGTCCCTAAATTTGCTTGAAGACTTGCCTATGTGCGTCTAAAACTGCGGCCGGTATATAATTTTAGGTTCTCCAGTCCTAGAGATTTTGCAAGAATACTTGCCACACCATCATTTTTGTGAACTTCAAATCGTTGGACGGTGCATTTTTATTTTGAATAATTTCCAAAAAAATCGAATTTGTGACGCTGTGGCTGGTCTAAGTTTTATATATTTTTGAATTATTTCCAGTAAGTTTACATTTCCCATTTATCTAGGCAATCCGATGAAAGACCTATCTATCTTTGTCTTTGTGTCAAACAGTTTTAACTTAGTGAAACTAATTCGTGCCGGCGCCGGCAGGCACTTTCAACGCCAAACACAAGAATAATCTTGTGTAATACATGACAGGTTTCATCTGCTCGAACCAAAAGAAAATCTACATTTTCTTTGCTTAGAGTGAGACTTTTTGGGTTTGTGTCCTTCAGATTCCTTCCAGTCCTTCTCTTAGATATACTAATTCAATTATTGTAATTCTCATAAGTAAATAAAAAAATTGTGAAACAGACAAATTAAACTCGTTAGTTTCTCTTCTAGCTAGTAAGTTCGACTTTGTAACTAAATTATTATTTATTTTATATGCCACTGAATCCATTGCTTTTTTCATGACTTTTTGTAAGGACAATATTTTTTTAAAATACAAGAAACACTGCATTTTTCAAGTATTTTTTTAGAATAGAAGTATAAATTTAGAATTAAACCTCAAAAGTGACTTTCAGGTGAATTAATCGTCTCCTGATGATACCTACATGGTGAGTAAAACTCGCATTAAGTGCAAGAAATCAAGTTTAGGTGTGTGGTAAAATCGTATTTAAACAGTGTTAGTGCGCCGAAGAATCCATAATCCCAGCATAAAAGAATGAAATATAAACATCTAAGGGTTGAAAGACAGAAAGTAATCAAGCACTTTCTATAGAATTCCCTGTATTTACAGATAAGATTCTCAAACCTTTATTTTATTTTATCCAAAATCCTCATTTGCTTATTCACTTCCGTGGCCTTAATAAAATGCTGATGAGGTTCTACACAAGTTAATGTAAATTGAGTCAACTTTAGGACTTGGGCTGTTTAATATTATTACACTTTTGAGACCTTAGTACAAGAAAATTTGGGACTTAATCGATTTAAATCTGGCGGCAATCTCTTTGATGTAAATTAAGGTTACTTTATTGAGTTTGGGTTTGGCTTCAGCTGTAAATTTTCTTATCTTTTAAGAGTCCACTGTCTTAGTAATTTGTTTATATAAGAAGCTACGGTGGCCCTTTCCCACGAATACCCTTAGCATGCATACAGTCGAGATACCATTTTCTCTAAACCTTCGTGTTTATTTTAATACCGACATCTTAAATCAGTGTATGTTATATGTGCTTTATGATAGAAAAAAAATCCTGAGGAGTTCAATAATTTTTTAATAAATAAATAGAAACCTAATAATATTTAATTGAATCAAAAATCTAGTAAATGACGTCGAATGCTGCCATTGCCAATGGGTCACGGCTAGCGTCTGTTCTTTTACTAGGAGTCAGATGATTGCTAGAGCTTTCGTGTGTCATCGGCAATGTGATGTTCAGCCAACGACAGTTGTAGATATTTTTGTTCAGGCTCATTATTAGGTTTTGCAGTAACTTTTGGTAAGAAGGAAATCTATAGTAGACATTTCATGGGGAATATATTTTGATTTGCGTTTTATCTCTACCCGCTAAATTTCGTCTGGATGAAGAAGAAACTCTACAAAAATCGAAAGAATGACTGATATAATAAAATATTGAATGTCGAAAGACTTAGGATTTATGAATACCCTTCGTTTCGGTACTTAGGGTGGCCTCACCTTGAAAGATGCTTTTAATTCTGAATAAAAAGTAAACATAATATTGTGACGTAGGATAAACGTTTTCGATTATTATTTTATAAGAACTCTTATTTTGTTTTTACTTACGGTTAAGTCATCGCATTATAAGATTCCCTGATGTTAGCTGTTTTTAATATATGAAACGACTACAAGGGAAAATTGTGGTCCAATATTTTTAATTTACAGTTTATAGTGCCTTCCGTTAGCTAAAGAGGAATATTTTAAGTATGTCCAAGCCAGCAGGCGAACAGTCCAAAGATACAAGTATTTTAAAATAACGTGTATATGAAAATAACATAATTACAGTCGCAAAGGTATGACAACCTTATTGCTGGCACCAAATAATAGTTCTTATACACTGTAAAAAAAAATGATTAAATTTTAAATCAAATTCAACCCAATTTTGACTAAATCCAGGTCCACGCCAGATTGATTGAAAAAATTAACACTGCATATTGATTAAATCGAAGGATCTGTGATTAAAGTTTCTTATTCAAAATTGATTAACCTAACAATTAATTCTGATTACATCTAAATCAATTTTTATTAAAATTTTCTTCCATAATGATTAAATTTCCATAATACTCTAATCATTTTTTATTAAATCTTAAATCCAATGTGATTGATATGCAATCATCAGTAGCACCGCCCTTACCCTCTCCGCCCTATAAAGTACCTGATTAGGGCGTCGATTTTATTTATTAAATGACAATACTATAATACATAAGAAATGGGAACACATTAACGAACAAACAGATGAAATTATATAAAAGATAGGTAATGCAAATTCCCAAAGCATGGGAATTGTTTGTCCCATATCATAAACAAAAATCCGGGGAGGTGAGGCGTGGAGCTGGATTTAGTCAAAATTGGGTTGAATTTGATTTAAAATTTAATAATTTTTTTTTACAGTGTAAAAGTTGAAAATAATTATATGAAGTAAAAACACGAAAATTATTTACTCATCTGTAAATAAATACATAAAACACTAATGAAGACCTGACATGACAAATCTTTTCTTTGAAAATACATGGAAAATAACTTACATTGGTGCATGAGTTCCTCCAAGGGATTGGATTCAAGATCTGAGATTTTTGCGTATTTCTTTTGTTTTTGAAACATAATTTCACCAACATGATGTAACAACAAAGTTTTTAAAAGAATATTCGTAAAATTTTAGAACAGGTTGACCACTTCATTCGTTATAATCTCACATTGCACATTGCACTACCACAGAAACCGCCATACCTACTGCCGATTAAATGGAATTTTTGCAGATTGCAGCGGGGTGGATGGATATCGGTACTCCCTTGTGATTAAAAGGTTGCGTACTGCGCATGTGTTGGCGGCTTGGTTTAGAAGTTTGAGTATTTTTTAGTCAGTAGGTGATTGATACTGATTATTGTGATTATTTTAACAAGGAAATATGATTTAAAATGTTTGTCTTTTTTATGCATTTGATCAGTATCGATTTAAAGTAATCGAGAATGAGTAATTTGTTTGAATCATAACGAAGATTATGAAACTGATTTAGAAAATAATTACAAATTAAATCAAAAAATTTAATCCGGCCAATAAAATCAGACATCTCTTGTGGTTAATCAACTGGATTTTTTACTGTGTACTAATAGCCAAGATGTATGACAACAAGTCATCCACTAGCTCTAAAGAGCGGAACAGTTTATTAATTATTGTTCAATAATGCCACATGCTAACGATCTATTAATGAAGTGCACATTATAATGAAACAACGATAAAAAGATTAATTCAAGGACATTGCTACACCTTTACAGTGCTAAAACTCTATGCTAATCTGCTTTTTATATAATACAAATCCTAACTTAAAAAAATCAATCTTAAAACTTAAAACATTTGCAGTCAGATTATGTCATGTACTTTTGTTTATAAAATTCGAATCTACGTAAACGGTAAAAAAAATGATTAAATTTTAAATCAAATTCAACCCAATTTTGACTAAATCCAGGTCCACGCCAGATTGATTGAAAAAATTAACACTGCATATTGATTCAATCGAAGGATCTGTGATTAAATTTTCTTATTCAAAATTGATTAACCTAACAATTAATTCTGATTACATCTAAATCAATTTTTATTAAAATTTTCTTCCATAATGATTAAATTTCCATAATACTCTAATCATTTTTTATTAAATCTTAAATCCAATGTGATTGATATGCAATCATCAGTAGCACCGCCCTTCCCCTCTCCGCCCTATAAAGTACCTGATTAGGGCGTCGATTTTAATTATTAAATGACAATACTATAATACATAAGAAAAGGGAACACATTAAAGAACAAACAGATGAAATTATATAAAAGATAGGTAATGCAAATTCCCAAAGCATGGGAATTGTTTGTCCCATATCATAAACAAAAATCCGGGGAGGTGAGGCGTGGACCTGGACTTAGTCAAAATTGGGTTGAATTTGATTTAAAATTTAATAATTTTTTTTTACAGTGTAAAAGTTGAAAATAATTATATGAAGTAAAAACACGAAAATTATTTACTCATCTGTAAATAAATACATAAAACACTAATGACGACCTGGCATGACAAATCTTTTCTTTGAAAATACATGGAAAATAACTTACATTGGTGCATGAGTTCCTCCAAGGGAATGGATTCAAGATCTGAGATTTTTGCGTATTTCTTTTGTTTTTGAAACATAATTTCACCAACATGATGTAACAACAAAGTTTTTAAAAGAATATTCGTAAAATTTTAGAACAGGTTGACCACTTCATTCGTTATAACCTCACATTGCACATTGCACTACCACAGAAACCGCCATACCTACTGCCGATTAAATGGAATTTTTGCAGATTGCAGCGGGGTGGATGGATATCGGTACTCCCTTGTGATTAAAAGGTTGCGTACTGCGCATGTGTTGGCGGCTTGGTTTAGAAGTTTGAGCATTTTTTAGTCAGTAGGTGATTGATACTGATTATTGTGATTATTTTAACAAGGAAATATGATTTAAAATGTTTGTCTTTTTTATGCATTTGATCAGTATCGATTTAAAGTAATCGAGAATGAGTAATTTGTTTGAATCATAACGAAGATTATGAAACTGATTTAGAAAAGAATTACAAATTAAATCAAAAAATTTAATCCGGCCAATAAAATCAGACATCTCTTGTGGTTAATCAACTGGATTTTTTACTGTGATACGGTTAACTTAATTTTGACTGAATTTAAAAATTAATTATTTATCAGTTTATTGCTTAATTAAACATGGAAGCAAATTTAAATGTGCAAGTAGATATATTGTTAATTTTTGGGGGAGTGCAGAAGAAACTACAGAGAAGCAGCACTAGGGTGGGCGGAGAGGTTTCCTAACAACCCGAAATCTCACATGGCATTTAAAAGGCTGGAAACCAGAAGACGTACTACTTATTGGCAGTCTGAAAATGAAACCGCTAGTTCGGAAGCGAACTAAAACGAACGAAAATAGGGCAGTTGCGCTTTTAGGAGCGGTCGCTATTAACCCGCATGTAGGTACCAGACGGCTTCCTACAGATGCTGGAATGAGTCAAAAATCAGTTGCGACCATATTGCACTTGTACAATTTCCATCCATACCACATTAGACACCAAGAAGAGATAGATGGGCAAGACTTTAAAAATCGTGTTACATTTTGCAATTGGGACTTAAGACAACTGCAAGGAAATAACAGATTCATAGTAAATGTATTTTTTTCTGACGAAGCTACTTTCCATAATTTTGGTCTTAATAAACTGAATTTTTTTGTTTGTTTTTTTTTTGAAGTAAATAGACACAATATGCACTAGTGGGCATCAGAAAATCCCCGCTGGATGAGAACTCTGCCAAATTAATATACCTGGTCAATTAATGTCTGGTGTATAATCGGAAATAGAGGTATTGGCCCGTATTTCTTTGAAAGATATTTAAAAGGAGAAATGTACACAGATTGTTTAAGAAACCAATTACCCCAATTATTTATTAAACCAAAACATAAATCCTGACATATGGTTTCAACAGGACGGAGCTCGACCCCATTATGCAATGCAGGCCCGTAATCATTTAAATGAAATATCTGAAAACACTGGACGAAGTGGTCCGGTCAACTGACCTGCTAGGTTCCCAGACTTGACCACCCTTGACTTTCTCTCGTGGGGTTTTATAAAGGACAAGGTGATGGAGACTGCACCTACAACTTTAGATGATACGAAAGATCGAATCCGCTTTGGCTGCTAATTAGTGACACCTGAAATGTTACAGCCAGTACGAAATTCATTTAGTAAAAGAGTGATAAAGTATTTTGAAGTTGAAGGGGGGGCATTTCGAATAACTTTTCAACCATGACAGACGATAAATAAGTTGAAATTATAATTTTTTTTAAACTTTATGACCTAATAAATCATAATTCGGTAACCGAAAGCAAATCAACAAAAAAATTTCACACATACGTATTTTTTTCGTAGATTCGAATTTTATAAACAAAAATATATTGTCTCATTTAAAATTCCAAAGTAACCCCACCCCTCAAAATAGAGAGAGGGGGTAAATGTCAAAAATATGTTTAAATATGTCACTCCATCTCCCCATTAACTGTAGATACGTGGCAGAGTTGCGACTAGTTAGGTTCTTAAAATTCGTAATGGCCAAGCCCGGCATGAAACTCGATTTGCTTGAGTAAACTTTAGAGAAAAAAACTTCTAAAGTATTTTTCAGGATACTTGGTTACTTATTAACTGCAGTAGCACTACCAGTTCGACTCCATTGTGTATACCCTGGAATTTTAGTATTAGTCAACGGGGCCGCATTTTAATAATTTGTATTTTAAAAATAAAAGTATCTGAAACTTCTTCTGTGGCAGGTAGACATAAATAAAATACTTGTTCATGTTTTCGAACATTGAGGCAAATAAGTTAGTTTTTATTTCGCACATAAAAACTTCAGTTGTATTGTAACATATTTACGTGATATCAGTATTATGTTAACTGCGCTAGCGGATAGTGGTTAAATATTGGACCACATAATGGATCAGTCTGAACTACTGACAATGTGGTCGAAATGTTAACCAGTGTGTGATAAGCATAGTAATCAAATGTACACATGTTTACGTGCGGTCTGAAAAGAAATGGTTGTTTTTGTGGCAGTATTGCAAATAGTTTTGTGAAAATTTTTTGCTAAATACATTGAGGTACGTAGCTTTCGACACACTAATTTTAATTTTGATAAAACTTATCGGCAACATAATAGTTCGCATTAAAGTTAAACATTCGATCATTAAACCTCAAAATTTATAAAATTTGGAACATAATTTCACGTTTTGCGTTCTTATACATTTATTTCCAGTATGTAACATATCCCAGTTGATATACGTCAGTCACTTATTAGTGTGAGCGTGATTTTTTTAATTTACAACTATCTCCACTACAATTGAAAAAAAAAATTTAAACTCAAACGTGCATTTCAATATTTGAAATATTAATATAATAAATAATCGCACTTCTACAGCAGCCCTACCCTGTACTGCATGTTTGCAGTAGTACTTACGCAGTTGTCTACACAACGGGGCCGACCAGGTAGTTTTATTGCACTTAATAAGTCTTACCCAAATATCCTGAAATATCATGGATTTATTAAGAATGGATACGGGATGATTTAACATTCTTTGAAGCCAAAACAAACCATTCTAAACGACACTGTAAACACAATTTGTAAACATTGGCCACATGACCACATCTTATTTTACCTTGTATTTTTGTACAAAAAATACGTTAGAAGCATCACAAGATTTACTAAAAGTGTCCCTAAAATATTTTTTTTTTTGGTAAATAATAATAAATTTAAGTTAAAAAGGTTTTATTATTTATAGGTTATGTTATTTCTAAATGTGTTTATTTAAAGTCGCTCCGAGTCATTTATAAATCTATAAATCGCACTTTTTCTTTCCTAGGTCATTAGACAAAGACGTACGTGTAACCGAGTGTTCCATGGATCTATTATAATATGGATTCGATATCCGTATACTGTGAGCGTATTGAACGTGAAGCCTTATATAATATAAATATTTTGTTGTTTGTTATTCTCTTGAGAGAGCAGTTTACGAACTACGAACATAGACAAGACTACGAATTACTACGTAATTGAATCAAGAATGGTAGTAGAAAGAGATAAAATAGCATTGGAGTGTTGGAGCTCAGAAGTGTTGTTGTCTGCTGGGTGCTTAGGAAAAACGTCTGCGAACGCTCGGTTACACGTACGTCTTTGTCTAATGAACTAGAAAAGAAAAAGTGCGACGTATAGATTTATATAGATTTATAAATGACTCAGAGCGACTTTAAATAAACGCCTTTAGAAATAACCTAACATAACATAACCTATAAATAATAAAACCTATTTAACTTAAATTTATTATTATTTAGCAGAAAAATACAATATTTTGGGGCTTTTATTACTTTTAGTAAATCTTGTGATGCTTCTAACGTATTTTTGTACAAAAATACAAGGTAAAATAAGATGTGGCCAATGTTTACAAATTGTGTTTACAGTGTCGTTTAGAATGGTTTGTTTTGGCTTCAAAGAATGTGAACTCATCCCGTATCCAGTCCTAATAAATCCATGGAGTGTTCAGACCGAGGTTCAGCCGTTTTCCTAAGCAACCAGCACATACAGCAACACTTCTGAGCTCCAACACTCCAATGCTATTTTATCTCTTTCTACTATCATTCTTGATTCAATTACGTATTTCCTGTGGTATTTCCTTAAAGTTTGTAAACTGTTGCCCCAAGAGAAATTTAAACAACAAATATAAGGATTCACGTTCGATACGGTCACAGTATACGGAACATCGAATCCTTATTATAATAAATCCATGTGAAATACACTTTGCAAAAGTTTAAGACCCAGTAAGTAAGAGTAAAGATAAACTTGGCTTTACATCAGACTGTCTACGGCCGAATAGTCATGAAAAACTCAGCTACGTTTTAGTAGGGACAGTTTAAAAAAACACTATCTTTGGAGATATACTCTTTCGTCCTTTTATTAACATCCCTGAAAGCTCAAAACCTTATTTTATATCCTTTCCGTTAATAAGCTTGTTTGTTTTTTGTTTCAGCCGAGCAAGTCATAGAAGAAAATAAGACCTGCGGCAAGATATTGACAATACTGTCATGGGGACTTGTCGTTCTTACTATGCCGTTCTCCCTGTTCGTCTGCTTTAAGGTATTTATTATTATTTTATTGTCATTCTCCTGAACGTGTATCAGCTGAGCTTTTGATATATTAGAGTTTCATTTATCTTATCTTAGTATATTGTTTTGGAAAATACAGGGAATTTATGCTAATAATTTATCGAGAGAAAGTTTATAATACATTCATTAGATTTAGGTACTTACATAATCTTGGAAACTATTCAGCCAATTTGGAAAATCCTTTTACCGTCAAAAAGATCAAGGCCAAATGCTTATATTGTAATTTGCACTAACAACGAATATTTTAAACATATATTTTTTCGGCCAATTATTTAAAAATTTTAATAATTCTGAGGATTTCAATATTACAATACACATAGGGTGTCTGAAAAGTCTTGAATATGGGCAAAAGATATATAGAGACACCAAATTTTAGGTGACTCTTATTGGTTAATATATCTACTTTTTTATGTAGTTTAACTTTTTAAACCCCCTTGAGTGGCGACGCTACGGAGTTGAGGTCAAAATTTTTGTATACCTATAACCCTATGCCTCATTTTTAAATGTCGTCAAAAAAGAAAGCCTAGGTCTGATCTTAATTCGTCTTTAAATGGCAAGCTTATAAAAATTAAAACCCGTAAAAAAAATTTACGTATCCTTATTGCTCTTATCATGTACAAGGTTATTCATTATATTTTGACTCACACCTATAGCTCTTATTACGAGTTATAGAAAATAACTTTTAATGCAAAAGTTTTAGGATTTTTCACGTAGTATCTTTCGGTAACAGCGGAAATAAAAAATCGACTTTACAACATTGAAAAAATTAATTGAGTCATATTTTTTAAATGGAACACCCTGTATATTATCAAATGAAAGATCTCTTTGTTCTGATTTCAAATATATATAATTTGTTGGCATTTGGTTCAGCCATTTTTGAAATATTTGAGTTTAAAAAAAAGACTTTATTTAAAGTACAACAATACGTTTTCGAGGCAACTTGATTATATTAAAGCAACAAACTTTTAGGACCGATGATGATCTCCAATTGTGGAAAAATAAGTTGTAAACTCAAATATTTCAAAAGCGGCTGAACCAAATGCCAACAAATTATATATATTTGAAATCAGAACAAAGAGATCTTTCATGTGAGCTAATAATATACAGGGTGCAGTGGCGGTTGGTGAATTTCGAAGTTGTATATCTCTGTTCCTACTTGCAGGACCCTTACCAAATTTAGGGGTTTTGATAGTGAGCCCACCGGGAATGTTTTGGTAAAGAAAAAAAGCATTTTGTAATTTGCGAAAAAAAGTTAAATTTTTGGTGCGCCCCTCCCAAGAAAAAAATGAACATGTCTAGGTATCTTATTTATTATTTTTTCTAAACAAATTTTACATCATTTTGTCGACAGTTTTTAACTTTTGAGAGAAAAAAATTTGTTAGTAGAAAGTTACAGTCATTTGAATTTTTGTAAGCCTAAAAGATAATTTGTAAAAAAATTCAAATGACTATAACTTTCTACTAACACATTTTTTTCTCTCGAAATTTAAAAACTTTCGACAAAATGATGTAAAATTTGTTTAGAAAAAATAATAAATAAGATACCTAGACGTGTTCATTTTTTTCTTGGGAGGGGCGCACCAAAAATTTAACTTTTTTTCGCAAATTACAAAATGGTTTTTCTTTACCAAGACATTCCCATTATTAAACCCCCTAAATTTGGTACGGGTCCTGCAAGTAGGAACAGAGATAAACAACTTCGAAATTTCACCAACCGCCACTGACAGGGTGTTACATTTAAAAAAGTTTTTTTCTATAACTTGAAATAAGAGCTGTAGGTGGGAGTCAAAATATAATGAATAACCCTGTACCTACTTTAAAATTTATTCAAAATGACCACCATGAACTTCTTGGTAGTAATAAAGTCGATTTTGGAGCTCTGCCAAGAAGTAACAACTGTCATTCTCGAAAATGTGAGACGTGAGTTCGAAAATCGATTTTATTGCTGCCAAGTAGTTTAAGGTGGTCATTTTGAACAATATTTAAAGTAATAAGAGATATAAAGGTATTCCATTTTTAAATTTTTTTACGATTTTTAATTTTTAAACGCAATGTAAAAACGAATTAAGATATGGACTTCGGGTGGGCGATAGAATGTTTCTTTTTTGAATACCTTTAAAATGAGGTATCACACGGCATAGGCTTGCGTTTAAAATGTTTGACCTCTACTCCCTAGCGTCACCCCTCAAGGGGGTTGAAAAATTTAAATTACATAAAAATGGAGATTTATTATCCAATAAGATACACCTGAAATTTGGTGCCTCTATCTTTACTAATAACATACTAAGACTTTTCGGACACCCTGTATATAGTCTGTTAGGAAATGTTTATTGCTGTAGGTACTGTAAGGAAATAATATTTCCGTACATTTGTTAGTGTAACCTAAAAGTTACTAAAACACGCCAATTCTGGTGGAGGTCGACGCAGCCGCGCCGGCCAGTTATTGGGTTGTCCCAGGCCACTATGGAAATACACTCGAACCGCTCCGTGAAATAAACTATTGCAAAACATTTGGGTTAGACAAAGAAAAACTTATTTCCTAATGTTATGCGCAATATATGTGCATGATCTTTTGTTTACATTTCATTACGCCGCGCCAGTTAGTTTAAGAGGTGTTTCGGTTTTCCTAATTTTGTCGTGTAAAATGTTTTGGGATATTTGATATTTGTGTTGTGTCCTTTGTTAGTATTTTATGTTTTTTTGCGGTATTTATTTGTAGGTAAGTAATTTCTGGGCAGAACTAGGCACATTATTAAAAAGCCTTCCTTAATTAAAAAAATGTATTTTGCTTGTTGCGCTGATATTACTAGCTGCGCACAAAATTTGCCACACCTGTAAAAAACCGCGGGCCGCGCCTATTTATTAGGATACAAAAAACATTAAAACAAAAAATAGAAGACTGTGGTAAATTCTAGGCATTCTGTTATAGGTTTTCCATGCAAAACATAACAGAATCAAATATCCGGCAAAGACCAGACCCTCTTTCCCAGGCGTAGCATGTGAAAATTAATCAGGGTATTACATTAGAAACTTGTATAAAATAAACTTAAATTCTCAAAACGTTCAAGCATAAACTATAGCTAAAAAGTCTATAAACTTTAGCGAAGTTTGTAACAATATTTTAACAATTTGATGGTTTACATATTTAATTTTATACGTGTATTTGCTAATGCCATCGCGTATGCGCGGAGCTGAGAGGGCCAAATTAAAAAACAAAAGTTGTTTCTTACATCGTAAGATATATTTTTTGTAGAAATACTTTTTCTTTAAAACCAATCGTTCAGAAGTTATAAGGAAATAAAGAATTAAATTGTTTATAACAATTGACCGCGCTAGAATTTTTCAATCCTGATAATTTTCATTCTAATTTTCGGTCTACATCTAATTCTCAATGTTCATGATTTTTTTTTAGATTTTTCTGAGCAATCCTTTTGGTGATATAGGTGGGGGACAGTGATTTTTAAGCATTTTTCCATAAAAAATCGAATAAAAAATACATCATGTATCATGCTTCAATAAACTTTCATTTGACACCCTACACGATGCCCTTGATTTTGTTCTCCGTTTCCCAATTTACCCCCCATAATTAACCCCCAAAATCAAAATTCAACTTTTTATACTTCACGTCTATAATTGGACCACCACACTCTATTCCTGTGCTAAATTTCAAACTTTTACGTCAAATAGTTTCAGAAAAAATCGCCTTGAATGAATATTAAGACACAAAAAGCAATCCCTATTTACTTACCTTACCTGACTTGAGCTAACCGATATTCCATGTAATTATTACCTACTTATTAGGGAATATCTTCTACGATCTTTTGTAACCCAGAATCACAGTAATCAAAACTGGAAACTTGTATGCAGATCAAAGTGGCGACAATGACATGTGACGGTATATAGCTCAAAAAACCAATCAAATGACGTAAAAGTGCTTCACAATACCAGTGTATATTTTACAAAATTATGCCTGGTGTTCTTTGGTTCTGCCCCAAACTCCCCTTCATACAGCAGACCATGTAGATTGTGTTTGGAAAATAAAAAATATGGACGAAATCCAGCACATTTTATGGCAGCCTTTTGATTTCTTTTAATTTCTCCTTCCGAAAACTCATCATTAATATATTTTGAAAAACAAATTTATTTTGTTTGACTTGCTTAAAGTTAATTCCCAATCAAATAACTTATAACGATACACCTAATGGACGCTTTTTTGTGTAAGTAAGTTATTTTCATCAAACAACCTAAATAAATTGGATGATACCTAAATATATTTTGTATTTCAAATTTCAAAATAAATTAGCCTCTTTAGGTAGCAAAATAACAAGCAAACAAGAGTGCAAAAAATTACCGTAAGCTATTTTGCAAAACGAATTTGCGTCTTTTAGTTGTCAAGCAAATTTATCAGAAATAAGCAAATTGTCTTTTATGTAGAGAAAACAAGTACCTTTATTAGTTTTAAAGTAATATTGATGAAAATAGCTGTATGTAAAGTATTTTGTGACCCGAAATTCGAAAATGATGTGCAAATTACTAACAACAAGTACAGTTTGTTTGTTACAGGGGTTGGGGTTCTGACGAAGAACAAAATACGAGATATTTTTGCAATGTAATGTATATTGAATAAAAATACATTTATATCGAAAACATGTTAACTCTAAGTAAAGAAGGAAAGGTTTTCTCTTTCGAGCCAGAAAATACTTCTCCTCTTCCAATTTATACACTCTCTATGTTTCCCAAATAAGACCTAACCTAGAGTACTGCTCCCACATCTGGGGAGCGGCATCACCTTCGACACTTAAGATCCTTGATTCTATCCAAAAGAGAGCCATTCGACTTATCAATAACCCAGCCCTCACGAGAGAACTTCCTTCTCTCGCTCATCGCCGCGCTGTAGGGGATTTATCCCTTTTCTACCGGTACTTCCACGGATTTTGTTCTGAAGAACTAGGTGGTATTATTCCCCCCTTGGATGTCCCTAACAGAACAACAAGAGGCGCGTTACGTATGCATCCCTTTACTGTCCAGCTACAAAAGCCTAGAACAGACCACTTCTCTAGCTCATTCATAACTAGGGTCTCCAGATTATGGAACAGATTGCCTGCAGATGTTTTCCCTTCCCGTCCCAACCTCCAATCCTTCAAATCCCGTGTCAGTAGACTACATTTCCCTTCTCTTCAGACACCCACGGTACGTTAGTACTTAGGCTTGAAGTCTACGTGGGATGTCTTAGATAAAAAAAAAGATGTTTAATGAAGGACTATATGCAATAATCAATTAAATGTTACATGAAGGTACCTACACACCATACAGTGACAAAATATTTCACTTTTTTCTCTTGTGTTCAGTAAAATCTTCTCTTTTTAAAATCCAGCAGTAGTCGCCCATCATTGATGGGTCCCAGCGTCCATGATATTATTGTGTTTTCATTGTCCTGATATCCTAGTGAAATCTCTTTTCTTATTCGTCACTTACCGCACCCAAATTTTTCGGAAAAATGTCCAAATGCGAGTGCAAAAAATAAGAATTTAACGACATGCGATATCCTAAAAATTCGTAGGCTTTTGAGTGTTCATCTATGAGGGTTTTATAGGTCTTATCTTTCTTGTTACCCAGAAATCCCTCACTACTTGCCATTTTATGTAAAATTCAACAAAACCACTAAAGGATACTTGACTGTACGGAAGACAGTATCAAATTAAACATTAAAGAAACAGAAAAGTGTCTTTAAAGGCTCGTTGGAAATATCCCTGGCACCCCACGGTACCTCTCGTGGTAGTTAATCCTAAATTGAGTAAAGTCAGGCACAACCAATTACCAATTCCAAGTACTTCTAGGCGTAGGCCATGTCTGTGGATAGATAGCTTAATGACTAGTAAAACGAAACACCCAAAGGGTATTTTCTAGAGATGTTAAAGAACAGGTAAAATTGCTGATAAAGTTCGAACTGTTCGGTTTCCACCCAAGAACATGTTCCATAGACCTGTTCACCGGTTCATCTGTTCTTTTGGCCATATTGTAAATTATTCTTGACAACATAACAAAACAACAGCTCTAGACGTAGTGAACTACTGGGATTCTTTGCCAATCAGTTAAAAACTCTGCTGGTACGGTCAGTTCCTTTCCAAGCGGAGTGGAGTACTCCACGCACTCGCCACTCACACAGATGCTGCGCCGTGTTGGTCGGTTCGGTTCGGCTGAACAGGTTAAGCCAACGCCATTATCTTATCATAAGTTTAGCTAAAGAACCGGTTCAGTTCTTGTAGACAGAATACTTCAGTGAACAGGCTACCTCGAACCTGTTCTGTTCTTTTCTTAACAACTCTAGTATTTTCACTAATGTTACAAAAGTCATACAAACCCTTTATTTTTATCAAAAACATGAAAATCGCTTCAGTTAAGAATAACATAAGTATGTTTTGGGTTTGCTCGGTGCTGGGTATGGGTTTGCTTAGGTATTCGATGCATTCATATTTGAACATAACTCAACATAACAAACCCAATTCCAAACAACTGTTCCTAGTAACATTATGCCTTGTTTTTAAAAACAAGGGGGCTTTAACTTTAGAGGGCTTTTTATATTTTTGTTGCTCCCCTATATGTTATTTAACTTTTCACAATTCTAAAACCGGTTATTTTGGTTTAAGGTATGCGCTCTTTGCAACACTTACATATTGATTTACTTATTAATAAAATAATTTTAGATATGTTACAAACTTTTTGGTCATACTGTAATTGCACAGCTGGGTTCTCCAGCCAAACTCCGATGTTAGTGACTGAGACCAGATTTAAAACACAAAGGGATTCAAAATTTTGATGAATAATTATGTTCGCTTCGAGGTCGCTATCTCTTAGTCCATTACTTTTAATTAAATTACAAAAATAGAATAAAATTTTATCGTCGATCGTGTTTATAAGCTGAAGAAAAAACAGTCTCCCATTTATTTATAACCTTTTTAATTCGCAGTTTAATCTTATGTAAGGTATATTGTTTATAGACATACCTCTACGATTTTATTATACTTAGGCATAAATAATTTCACTATCACTCCTATCTGTTAAAAACCACAACATTATTACAAAAAAAGCATTATTTTATTTTACCACTTCGTCAAAAGAGGGAACAAAAGCATCACACAAAATTATTTTTATATTCTACACCCTTCTTTCGTTCATTCCTTAGCCCAAGATTATCTGCTATAGATGCTAGATAATATTTTATCTAAATTCCCTTTAAAATCCGCGCAAAAGCCGAGTTGGCAAGGCTTAGTTATTATACAATGTAACTTTCTGACACGAACTTTTTTGAAACTTTATTTAGAAAACTATTTTTTCTGTTTTTGTTAGGTTGGTTATATTAGGTTTCATAAGGTGATAGGTAGAGGAGCTTTTCTTCGACCGAGAAAGTACTACCACACGCACTCTCTTAAAGAGCTGGTAAAATCTTAGCGGATGTTTTCAGCTCTTGGTACGTGAGCCGGTTTTCCTGTCCCTTTCCTCTTCCAATTGTCATTATTTCTCTTCTCTCTTCTTTCTCTATCACTTCTAATCCTATTCTTTTCTAACTATCCACTTCTTCAAAAAAAAATTAAAAATGATGGGAGCTCCCAGTGGTAAACTACCCCTCCATTCGGATCTCCGGCCGAGTAGTGCTCAGGGGGCTCACCATTGAAAATTTATATTTCCTACCTTCTATCCTCGTTCAGATTACAGCCTCATTACCGTCTCTTATCCTACACATCCCGAGTTCGTTGAAATAATGCCGGAACTCACGATCTGGTACTACAATTCTGCCGACTGGGATGGTATTCGAAACTTCTTGTCTGCTTTTCCTTGGAACTCTGTCTGATTTCAACTCCCGATCCCTCCGAAATTTGCTCTTATATCACAGATATCATGTAAGTGGGCACTGAAAGTTTCATTCCACATACCTGCTTCAACGGCAGCAAATCTCTCTGGTCACTTGCCGAAAAGATTGGTCAAAACTTCTGTCGAAACACTTTTCCTCTCCTGACCTCTGACAACGAAATTATCTCCACATCTAAAGGGAAAGTTAAACTATTTGACAAACAATTCGTTGCCAATGCCAATTGCACCCTGAGTCCTTCTGCCAATTTCGCTCTTCAAACTAGACGTATACCCCATAAAACAAGTTCAATACATTCTACTACCCATTGACTCTAAAAAGGCCTACTGGATAGCATACCAACAACTGTTCTAAAAAAAATACACTCCATCTTAACTCGTCTTCTTCAAATCTTCCATTACAAGGGTATCATAACAGCTGGAAGACTACTCGTGTGCAGCCTGTCCCGAAGAGAGATTCCAAGTCCCTTCCATTCAATGATGGACCTATTTTTCTTCCCTTTGTTGTCAGCAATGTCAGCAGTCAGCAGTTATGAAGACGGTCATTAACTTACAAATTCTAAAATATTTAGAAAAACACAAAATCATCCATGACAGACAGTACGGATTTCGTCACCAAAGATCAACAGCTCACCTTACCTTTATCTCATATAACTAGAACAAGTATCTTGAATTTCATTGCGAACCCCAAATTGATGCTCTTGATATTTCCAAGGCTTTTGATCAAGTTATACATGCTGCACTTCTCAGCAAACTACCTTCATTCGGTCTTACATGAAATAGTCAACATTTTCTCAAAGTTTATTTCAGTGAAAGACGTTCTTTTATAGTTAAGTATATCTCTAACCCTCAAAAAGCTTCTCCTGCGCCACAGCTTGTCACTGGAGCGAAACGAAAATGTGGATACATATCAGTACTCTCTCTTAGGATTTCAGAAATATACTTTAGCTGAACAAATCCTGGATTTCTTTCTAATATTCGCGATATATACAATTTTATTTTCACACCAATTTCATTAGAAACTTAAGCTTATCTAGGGTCGTTTCAAACAAGTGAAATGATGTTAAAAGGGGTACATTTTGTGTCTCTAACTGATTAATAATATATAAATATACATCTAAACATAAATATCTGCAAGATATCCGAAATTGTCACAGGTAAAGTCTAGATCATTTTTGAGGTCTGGTACATTTATTATAACTTCTTTAAATATTTTTACACTCTTCGCATCGTCCTTTAAGCTGGTAATAACACTTTCAACTTGTTCAAAATGAGTTCTGTAATATGTAACTGCGGTCGGCCATGTTCCCCATCGCATTATCACAGGTTGTGGTGGTAATGCTATATTAGGGCACATTTCTTTGAACGTTGCAATTCTGGCGGGTGACTTAAGAAAGACTTATTTAACCTCACTAACTAGACTATCTATTAGTGGGTAAAACTCCCGCACAAATTCACATATTCTGTGCAAGGCGTGCGCAAAACATGTAAGGTGGATTAGATTGGGAAAATGTTGCTTTAATTGTCTTCCGGTTTTCAGCTTATACGCTGCACTATCCGATAGAAGCATAACAACGTTTTCACTAATATTTATATCGGAAAAAAGTGTACTGATACTTTCTACTGCAGCGTGGGTTATTGTATCGCTACTGGCTTTAGAAAGAAAGTTACTCGACATCACATATGATTGTTTAGACTGAATTGGATTTAAAGGTCCAACTATAATATTGGCAACGTTTCAACCTTTGATGTCGGTAGTTTCGTCGATACTGAACCATAACTTTTTTCCTGTAAGATTTCCTTTTATTCTGTTCATAGTTTTGCAGAACACTTTGTCAACACAAGACTTGCGAAGAGTGGAGGCATCTGGTACTGTGTGGGTGCAGTATTTTTCTAAAAATGTCTTCATAAAAGGATTAATTATTTTTATGAAGTGGGATATTAGCTGCAACAAAGGCTTCACACAAATCCATGTAGAATTCTTTGTGCGTGTTGCCTTGGTTTGGTTTGGCCCAGGAAGAGATTTTATCTTTATCTTTTCTAAATGCTGTGGACTGGTTACATGGCGATCTATGTTATACTTTGTGCACAGAAACTCAGAGTTACATACTGAATACCATACGCCTTGTTCACTTTCAAATAGTATGTCAGAATATGGACTGAGCCCCTCTAACTTTTTTTTTTTACTTGTACCTACTCATTTTAATTACTTTCAAATCACTATTTACAACGCAACTGCTTTGACTAGAGCCTTTAGGTTCTCTGTAGTGCGTAATGCACACAGAGAAAAGCGATTCCGTCTTATAAGGCATGGTAAGTAGTGTGCATGTAATAAAATAAAATAATTCATAACGACTAAGTTCAAAGAATTCTGTAATGTTATTTGAACGGCAATTAAGCATCTATTGGCCTTCCATGTCAAATGTTCTTAGAAAATTTTACCTCTCTAAATTCCGACCTTTGTTTTCTTTCATCGCAAAATCTGGCTACCTATATACCTAGGACTGTTACGACTACCCAGGTAGGTTACCTAGACTTAATTTTTAAAGCATTCTTCCGGTGCTTTATTAATATTTGAGTGCCAAAGTGTACAAAATTATAAAAATATGTATAGTTATTATTATTAATTATAATAAAATAACTAACTAAAAAACGAATCAAATAAATTCGTTTACATTATAAATGAGAAATTAAACTTTATTCAGTTTTAAGTAATAACAACAAAATCCTTTTTCATTTTCAACATACCAGAAGCAGTAATAATAACTCATGAAAGGTATTGGTTGGATTATGTTACCACTCACAATCAGAAAAGAAGGTATTCAGTCGAAATTAAAAACCTATATCAAATTAACAACATTTGGTTTACTTCAAAGAAACTTTTCAAACAACATATTTTTAAGCTGAAAAGCAGCAGAGCTAAAAAATAGGGAGAAAAGCACAAAATTAAGGAATTTTTTTAAAAGGCTTATTCTCCTCCAAATAACATTCCCTTCTGTCCGTATGTTTTTGCGTTTAAAGGTACCATTTTATACAATTTTTTATAAAGTAAATTTGGAGTAAATTTGGTAGCTATTAATAAATAAAGCTAACCACTTGGGTTCCAACCCAGAGGCGTACATGCCGAGAATAAATAAATGCGTATAAGTTATAACTGAAAAAATTGATAAATTCATATAATATTGTGAAATGCTTACCCGATAAATTTTAGAAATTTGGATGTGCGCGGCTAAACATCTGCAGCATTGAAAATGTCTCCACAGTAGTTTCCGAAAGCGATATACGGCGAGGAGAAAAAATATGTTTATATAACGAAAAAGACTGTTCCACATCTAATGACGTAATAGGGGCGCAGTCAAAATTATCTCTGAAATTACGCAATGGATCTGTAGGAGCACGATGACTATATATTTGTCGTAACCTGGGAAATCTGGATTTTTCGTTAACACGCTGTTAAGCTTGTCTTTAACACGAATACTCTTCTTGTCGGCTAAAGACTGTAACGCTGTTTGCACGCCATCTGTGATCTGAATGGATTCCTCTAACGATATTGCAGTCCAATGTTTTTTAGAATCTGTTGTCTGGTCCACGGTTAAACACAGTTGTTGATCGTATAGTGCGCATATAATATTTTTTTCGATTCGCTCGCGCACAACTGGTAAATATCGTCGTACCGCTGTTTGGCTGGGCAATGCCCACGTTGAATTATATTTTTTCCAGAACTGTTGAAAGGGTTTCTTGGCGAGTGTATTGAAGGGCACATTACAAGCACTTAACATACAAATTAAATCGAAAATAAAGTCCGCAAAAGGTCTCTGGCCTTTTTTAATATATGAGTTACTGTTTATGTGCTTTCTACACATAACTCTTTTTCAACATAACAATTGTTTGTTACATACTAACCAAGTCACGTGACAGCCGGTATATTTTAAATCTGGATATTCCCACAGCAGCGTTCGCACTTGGTGAGCAAAGAGCCGCTTCCTACCTACTTCCGACATCTGTACGGTGCGACGAACACTGCGGAATGGAAATTTCCCAAAATTGCAAAAGTCCAGCGATACGGACTCTGAACTCGACACTACCTATTTCAACTACGTCGAAAACATGGAGATATACAATATAATAAACAAGTCGTACGTTGTTTTCACTAAACAACCTAATACTTACGAACTACTAGTAGAAAGTCCGTGATGGCATACAGATGTATTTTGTAACATTTTATTTACTAGCCATACCGATAAAATTATTTTGTATCGACAATTTCCAATTATTATAGAGATATCTTGCCATTGTTTCAACCTGGTTCAAACTTTACTCGAATATACATTGGTGCAAATGGACGTAGTCACCGTAGTAAATAAGATGGCGAGAGGATCCTAGACAAAGATTGATTATCTTGAACACCTGAGAAATGTATAGCCTATTCCTTGTATTTATCGTATATCGCCTGAGACGTTCTCCCTATTCTGTAAAATAATAAGCTCGGCGTTTAACTTCGATGGTCGGACTATCCTTCGCTTGATCATATTATTGTGGTTGTAAATATATTTAATAAATAAAGTGGTTTTAAAGTAAGTACTGAAGTTGAGCTACGCCCGATACGGTTAGTATTTGGATGGGTGACCGCTAGGGGACGCCGTGCCACACCGCTTTAAACAAGGAAGGTGGTAGAGGAATTCTTCCTCAGCCAAGGTGGTACCACCCCAAACATCCCCTTTTAAAAGGCTGACGGCTGGCTACGGATGTTTCCAGTTGTGGATGTCTGAGTCGGACTTCAACAGTACACACACGGTACATGTTACTTGGTCTTCGTGGGCGTTACATTTTGTTACTTTTACTTTTAGTTCTATTTACTTTTGAACAACATGCCATTTACACACTTCAATACTGTTGTTAGCGGCATTTTTTTCTAATATTGCTTCGCAGTAATTCATATTAGGTTCATCTTTATAAACTTTTCTCATAAAAATGGTAAACGAAAAATCAATGTTAAACAGAAATTTGTGTCCAGAAAATTGTTTTCAAATGGAAAAATAATACCTATATCTTCTTGAGATTTTATTTTGTATGACGCTTTTCTATTTCTTGGATAAAAATTCAAAGACGTATTATTATTTTTTGAAATCTTATTTCCACAGTGGATACAAATCCCTTGGCATTTTGTTGATATTTGATCGGTAAGTTAAAGGGCTGTTTATTCGTGATACAGGTAATTTTGTGGCAGTTTTTATTTTAATTAAGGCCAGCTTATACAAAAATATTTTTTTGGTTGCTGTAACAAACGATAGTTCAATACGTTTTTGTGCATTACATGGTATTACTTTGACCATTTAAATAATAAAAAAGATACTTAACAAATATGGTATTAAACCACTGGAAAATTCTTAACTTAAAAAAAAAATTGCGGTATGAATCATTTCTGCATAAAGTGACTTAGTTGTAAAATCATACTGCATTGATGAATTCACTAGTTTACAAGAAAAATGTACCTCGTGAAAAAAGTGTTTTTTAACCTAATTTGAGCTCGCTGAAAACGAAAATGACAATCATTTGTTTTTCCAAAGAAGCGTTTGCGAAATATTCGAAAAAAACGTGCTTTTCGGCTCTTTTTCCAGTTATGGTCCAACATCTCGAAAACAGTAGACGTAATCGACCTAAAATGTACACACATTTCGAGGTACGCTTCTTTTTTCACATAAATATTAATTTTGAGTCAAGTGGAAGAGTATTTTTTGAGTTACAGCTAATGAAAGTTGAAAAAAAACTGCATTTTTTGAGCTTTTTTGAAAATTGCACTTTTTTGTTTGTTTTATTTAGTTATTAGGAATTTTTTTTTCATGTTTTTTGAATTGCATTGAAAGATTATTTCGCCACGAAAATATATTGCCCAAGTTTGTTCAAATCGGTTGTAAAATGTGGAAGATATTACTGATTAAGTGAAGGCAGACGATTTCAGCTTTTGCCATGAACGCCCAGAAGTCCGAAGAAATTAGATGAATTTTGCTCATGTAATTAAGGTAGTAAAGCCTAACGTACTCATTTGAAACTAATTTCTTCGGACTTTTGGGCGTTCATGGCAAAAGCTGAAATCGTCTGCCTTCACTTAATCAGTAATATCTTCCACATTTTACAACCGATTTGAACAAACTTGGGCAATATATTTTCGTGACGAAATATTTTTTCATATGCAAGTCAAAAAATATGAAAAAAAAATCCTAATATCTAAATAAAACAAACAAAAATGTGCAATTTTCAACAAAGCTCAAAAAATGCAGTTTTTTTCAACTTTCAATAGCTGTAACTCAAAAAATACTCTTCCAACTGACTCAAAATTAATATTTATGTGAAAAAAGAAGTGTACCTCGAAATGTATGTACATTTTAGGTCTACCGTTACGTCTACCGTTCTTGAGATGTTGGACCATAACTGGAAAAAGAGCCGAAAAACACATTTTTGGCAAAAATTTCGCAAACGCTTCTTTGGAAAAATAAATGATTGTCATTTTCGTTCTCAGCGACCTCAAATTAGGTTAACAAACACTTTTTTCACGAGGTACCTCGAATGAAGGTAAAATTTGTAAACTAGTGTTATTAAGTTTCCATTTTTAAACATAAACTCAGGCAATATTTTTGTTACATCAAAAAGAAAACTTCGGCCTAACTCTATTAAAAAAGGAGACGTAACAAATTGTGTTTTATTTTTTAGTGGTATATTTACATGGGTCTTTGAAAAAGCTACGGTTATTAAAAAATTTACTCGTAAATACTGATTTCTTATATTTACGTTACCAATATTGGAACTTAATTTCATTTCCTTTTTCCATATTTTGATAACGTTATCATATTTTACCTAATATTGGATTTCTTCTTTCTGAAAATGATTTTTTGTAAGGAAAATTGGAAATTAAAGTAGAGAAAGTCTTGAGTCGAAATATTGCTTGAATATTGGAAATTTATATGCAGCTGATCGAAAATCAGTTTCTTCCACATTCTAATTTTTTAGTATTCATTTCTCCGTATTTGGAGGAAATGCAAATTTTTTTATCTCTAAATATAGATATTAAGATTTAAACAAATATCGGTTCAAAATATTTATTCGCATTTCTCACTAAATTAAATGTGATCTTTTATTTCCAGAGCAGTAAATAAAATTTTACAAGTGAGAAATCTTTCACCTTTTCCTGTTGCCATTTCTATAGGGAATATGCATATAATCCAAATAAACCTGAATTTTTTTTTTGTATTCTTCACATACATTAAACATGGTTGTTTTTGTCCATTTATTTTTATTGACAAAAGAAATATTTTCTATTGCAAATTTTCATACCAATTTTAAAACTTGCAAAACGTAAAGCTATTGGTTGTGACGTCTCATAACATGTAAATAAAAGTGTTATTATGGCTGGTTTACCGTAAATTTGAGTGTTGATTTATTTTCTTGATTATTTCCCGAAGATTGGGAACCTTTTTAGGATGAGAACTGTTACATTTGATTAAAAAGACCGTGCAACAATGACCACACGGACATTCGGATAATTTAGTTGCTAACACACATATTCTATTTTCTTCGTTGCCGACAGTTGAGTCATTTACGGTGACTAGTTATTTTTCTGCAAAAACAGACTTTAACATACCTACCTACAACTGCAGAAATCAAAAGAGTAAAATCTAAAATATATTTGTTTAAGGTAATGTTATGTACTTATAAGCTCCAAATAAGTTTTTTCTTTTTATTTATGTTTAGCTATACTTTGACAGTGGTAACTCATAACCTCATTTTCTTTCAAATTTTTGTTTCTTAAATTTAACGATATTAATATTTAAAATATTTATGTCAAATTTTTAATTTAATTGGCCCTACTTTCGGCTGTTGTTGGCACATGAAAAAGAGTTTGCTTGGGGATTTGCAGTGATTTCTTGGCATATTGGCATAATATAATACTTAGTTTTAAAAAATTCCATTGTTTAACAAAAATAAATACACACAAGTTACACTACAATTATAAAACAAATTCTACGCAAACACCAAATGTTTTCTAATTACATCCCAGACAAGCGATTTTGGTTAGGTGTGGTGAGTATGCGGAACTGAATATACATACATTCGAGGCCGTGTTTTGTATTTTGTGTCAGGGTCCTGACTAATTATTGTAAGCAATACGATTGCATGAATGTTAAAAATTCAGAGCAAATAGATAAAACGGATTGAATATAACGTAAAACGAAACAACAACGCGTACTTTAGGCAATATCTGACGTCATTTACCATTTCTCAAACGGCTGCTTTTAAAAGTTAAAGTTATTTTTTATTACGTCGACACTACAAGCTAGTGTATTGACCCCGGGACCTACATATTAACGTGGGCTCTGAACCATGGTACTCAGCAACACTACACCCAGAGCATGCACTCCCAAGGGCTATCATGTCTTTTGTTACCTACCGACTGGGGAGTGTGAAACGTTGCCTTCATCCTACGAGATATCCGATCTGGATATGGCCTTTAACCGGCGTGACAGGATGGTTTTGACGTCGATTCATTTTACACTCTTCCCTTCGCATTTCCACATACCGCACAGCTGCTTTTAAAATTTTAATAAATTATACCGAAAAGTAAAAACAAATAGTTGAATTACCAAAGTAATTTTCTTTAAAACGTTTTTGGGTTTATAATGACTTGCCTAAACAATGTATGCAATAAAAAATATAATATGCATATTCCTCAGGCGCGGCCCGTGACTTTTTTTACTGGTGGATCAAATTTTGTGGGCAACTAGTGCAAGCCTTTTTAATATTATTTTTTTTTATAATTTACTCACCTTTTATGTATTTAAATGTGTTTGTATATCAAATCGGTCCTCCTATCCTTCTGTTTGGAGAAATGTTCAATCGCTAGCTCATTAAAATTATAAATACTTCTAATAAAAGTTTTCTCAGTGGTTAACATAGCTAAAGCGCGTAACCTTGACTCCGCCATTGTATTTCTTAAGAAGGTCTTAATCCTTCTTAGTATCGAAGAGCACCTTCACTTTCCACTGTCGTCATTGGAATAGTACATAAAATCTCTAATAATTTTACGCTTTCCGAAAACGTGTCACTAAGGTTCATTTCTAACAAGAGCTGTAAAATAGCAACAGCACCCGCACTGTTATAAATATCTTCACGACTAAATAAAACATGCAGTTCTGATTTAAGCTTGGAAACGTTTATCATCTCATAATTATTTTTAACATATTTTTAAATGTCTTCAGGAAAGTCTTCCTTATAATCAGCATTTTATTTGTATTAAACAAACGTATGACAATTAAATGTTTTGTAAAATTAAATCGACAGCGGATCTTCTTTTGGAGTCTTACGGATTTCTTTTTTTAGATGTACTTGCCTCGATGTTAACATGTGCGTCTGTAGAGATAACACTCTCTCTAATTTTTTGAATGTTAGAATTAAAATCTGCAATATATTTACTAATCAAAATTGCATCAATAGCAGATTTTTGCAGTTGACAAAAAAATATATCAACATGGAGCATAACAAAGTGAAAAAATGACAGCATGTAAAAAAGTCAGAAATTGTACATACTTGGCTTAAAATACCTGTTAATGTCTTTCCCTCCGTCTTTCGTGGTCTGTTTTAGATCCAGAAGAGGTTTGGGGCGTCTTTTCCTTTAATTTCTAAACGTTTTTCAAATGTTAATGAACTACTTATTTTACACTGCAGTATTTCTCCTGGAATTCCGGGAAGGTTGGCAACCCTAGTAACAGTAGTACAATTGATGATAAATCTTCTTGTACATTTTTTGTTCAATTTATTTTTAATTCTTCCGGTTGTTGGGTTTGTTATCAGCCTGATTTTAACTTAATACCTCAGACTAAAAACAATTTGTTTCTGTATTGCGTTGTATTTTTACGTTAACATGCCACCAATAAGAAGACGTGCCGAACTCAGATAATTAACAAAATTGAACGAGGCCGTATTGTGGGACTAAGGAAAGCTGATCTCACGTTCCGGGAAATTACTGGTTATGTTGGGCGAAATGTGTCTATAGTGTTATGCAGGTGGTGGTTTTAGGAAGGCAGAGTACATCGTGTTCGTGGCCCCGTATGAGCAGTGGCGTAGCCAGATTTTGGGGGCGGGGAGGGCATATAGATCAAAAGGACGCGCAAATAAAAAGGTTATATGAAAATATATTAAGCGATTATTGTGAAGCTTGTATTGACAGCGGGCTGTGTCGGCGAGGGGTGGGGCATATGCCCCCTTTCGTCCCCTAACTACGCTACTGTTTTATTTTCCCACCCTGTACTATTGTAAAATAATAATTTAAAACTTACCAGCTGCTGTTTGCTATTGCTTTATTAATAATAAAAGTGCCAATTTCCTATTTAAATCTTTATTTTTTTATAAATCAATTGAGAAATTCAGTAACTGTAATACATCGAACAGAGACTTCTAGGAATCTCATAAATCTCCCAAGTACTTACAGCAATCTTCGGTTCACCTAAAAATAAGAAAATACACCATTAGTTCACAGTCACCGACTGACTAAAAGTTGGTCCTAGAAGTTGAGGTTATAAAAGTTTTAGTTAGCCATATTTCCCCAATCTATATACAAATAGGGGTTGTTTTTGGTTGGGTTGATTATCTGAATTTGTTTGGGTCCTGATATTTGTTTAATAAATATTTGCTTAATTAATTTCTGGTTTACCTTTTTTTTTGATTATTTCATTTGGACGTTTGTCAGGTGCTAAATCAGTCAGTTAAGAACAAATAAAAGCCCCTAAGGTTTTTGACAAGGAAACTTGCCGCCTTTTTCGTGAGATGAAGATTGAGTTGGACAAAAACCTCCTGCCGTGATGCATTGAGGCAAGTCCAGGCAATTTTGCCGATTTCTTTGTGGTCTTGAATTTGTTGGCAAAATCCTCTTTTTGCACCATCAAATCAGTAGTGTTTCAGTTTTTTTCCCGTTATATGGGAAAACCCCCCACATTTCTGTCGGACATAATTTTGTTTTTGTCGCTATAAATCAACACTACATAAGAACCCTACCGTTTTCATTTTAAAATGATATTATTTCATATGACTGAAATATCTTATAAACATGAGACTTTTGCTTCGTGGCGTGTGACAACTTAATACATCTTCCATTTATTTTTCTGACGCCACATAAGACACGAAACAAAGCTGTACACAGCAACCGAACATATATTATTTTTGGAGTTAAAACGCCAGTTCTCTCTTCCATCTGTCATCATTTGTATTTATACAAACTAAACTGACAGATCTGTAGTCATCCTAGTGTCACAGTAAAAATAATACAGGCCAATTTTTACTAAACAAAATTAAGAAATTTGAACTTAGTACTTAGACTGAAATTGTTTTGTATAATACAGAAAAGGGAACATTCATGTATTTTTTATTGCATTAATTTTTTAAGCAAGTTATAGCAAACCTCAAGTGTATATTCAGTTGCCTATTGCTAACACAGCTAACCCGAATCGTTCATCTGTGGTGTAAATAGAAAATATTTGTTGTTTGCGTAGATTTCGTTCTATGATTATAGTTGAATTTGTATGTAATTCTTTTTATTAAACAATAAAATTTCTTGTAAACTTCTCTATAATAAGTATTGTATTGCGCAAATATGAAAAATATCACTGCAAGTGCCCCGAACAAACTCTTTTTTCATGTGCCAAGAATATGTGAAATCGGAAGTAGGTAGTGCAAAGCTAATTAAAAATTTTACATAAATACTATTAAATGTTAGTATCGTCAAATTTAAGTAAGCATATTTTGGTATTAATTTATGAGTGTGATTTTTTCGGTCACCAATAAATTTAATTTTTATTTACAAAATAATTCGATTTGTTCTCAAAATGATAGATCTGTAACCAATTTGTTAACTTCAAACTATTTTAAAGCGATTACTTGTAAAATTATGTAAAATCACCTAAAAACTTAATTAATAATCAAATAATTAAAGTTGTGCCTAGAACTGTAGATGTGTGCTCACCAATATATTTCAAAACGAGTATCTGTAAATTTATGACGATCACACTAAAATGTTACTAATAATTAGAACACTATTATGTTTGGAAATAGATGTATTCTAACATTGTTATCATCAGACTATCATCAACAAACCTGAGCAAACCCGACCACAACAGGTAAAACATAAATAGTAATAAGGTTCTCATTAGGTGATTGGCGCTGCCCGTGAAATTTTAAAATTGTATATCTCTGTTGGTACTTATGGGACCTATGCCAAGTTTAGGTTTTTTAATAGTGAGTCTACTAGGAACGTTTTGGTAAAAAAAATATTTTGTAATTTGCGAAAGGAAGTTGAATTTTTGACCCAAATGGGAAAAAAATTAACACGCTTAGGTATTTTATTTATTATTTTTAAAAAATTGTCATCATTGTGTCGACAATTCTTAAATTTTACGAGAAAAAATGTGTTAGTAGATAGGTATAGTCATGGAATTTCTTTTTTAAATTATATTCTAGTTTTTCAATCTATTCAAATGACTAAAACTTTCTACTAACACATTTTTTTTTTCTTAAAATTAAAGAACTGTCTACAAAATGATCTAAAATGTGTTTTGAAAAGATGATAAAAAAGGTACCTAAGCGTGTTAATTTTTTCCCCAGGTGGGTTAATTCAAAAATTCAACTTTTTTTCGCAAATTACAAAATATATTTTTTGTTACCAAAACATTTCTAGTAGGTTCATTATTAAAAACCTGAACTTGGCATGTGTCCCATAAGTAGCAACAGAGATATACAGCTTCAAAATTTCACGGGCCGCGCCCGTGTTATAGATCGATTATTTTGAGAATATAGTTGTTATTTCAAACATAAAACAGATTTATTAGACATAACTTACGATAATTATTCGTTTATTTTAAATAAAAAATGGTATAAATTTGGATAACATATGTTTCGAAACACGTAAGTTAATCTGAGATAAAAAAAATTTCTGGGATTAAATTTCATAATCAGAAAATTTCGTTTGATGACAAAAATGTGTTATGGTGGCAGGCATATTTATTATTTATTTATTTATTCTTGTGGTATAATAAATCTCAACAAAAGTTTAAAGGCAAATAATGCTATGATTTACCATCTCATAATACCTAAAGCGTAAGAGAAATAAAATTTTTAAAAAATTTGAGCTTATTAGCACATAACATTCTAAACAAAATCTTTTAATGCTTTAATATCTGCAGATGTAAATAAAGTCAGGATTTTTAATAAGCAGTCATCGTAAATGAATCAACTGTAGACAATGACAAAAATAGATAAGTTTTGTTCGCCCTGGCTATCCTTCTTGTGGTCATTGTTGAACAGCCTTTTTAATCAAATTTTAGGGTTTCCAATACACGAAAGCTCCTAGTCTTCGGAAAATAATCAAGAAAGTAAATTAACACTCAAACTAACAATACATGAGCCAAAATGTGAAAAACTTGATGTTTTAAATTGAATTATCAATTTTTTAAAACAGTATGTTTTGATGAATTAGAAACAAAAAAAAACCTCATGACTTTTTACTGGAAAATTAATGCTTTTGAAGTAATGAACTCTTTTAGGTTTATATTAAATATCGATTTTCAGTAACTTTGTCTCATAAATATATTAAAAATGTGATTAAATAAACAAAATAATTTTTATATACCTTAAACTGTAAATAATCTTTAATATTTTAAGATATATTTATACAGTTTAGAGTGCATACAAATTCAAATTCGGAAATGCCAAGCACATCACCCATGCAGCAGCAGGACTACTCAAATCTAACTTGCGCTGGTTAGCTCCTGTGTGTTGATATCTTCTGTATTAGATTATTAATTTTTTGTCAGGTACTAAAACACTAATTTAATTTATTTTTTGGCTGCACTTAAATGAACGGCTGGCCATTTTATGAAACACAACACTTAACGTCTACGACGTTTAATTAGGTTTGCTCAGGTTTGATTGGGTTTGCTTGGGTTTGAAGAAACTAAATTAACACTCGAACTAACAATACATTAGCCAAAATGTGAAAAACTTGATGTTTTAAATTGAATTATCAATTTTTATAAATCCTATTTTGGATGAATTACAAACAAAAAAAACCTTACGACTTTCCACTCGAAAATTAATACTTTTAAAGTTTTGAATTTTTTTATGTTTATATTAAATATCGATAGTAGTGATAGTTGGTGCGTTCTGCGCCCGCCGTCCACCGGTGGGATTTTATGATCTATGACGTCATATCAAACCCAACCATACCGCATGCGTCAGTATCAAACCCAAGGGGTGGTTCTAAACAGGGTTGTTTAGAACAGGGGTGGTTCTAAACAGGGTTGTTTAGAACAGGGGTGGTTCTAAACAGGGTTGTTTAGAACAGGGGTTGTTCTGAACAGGGTTGTTAAGAACCACATCAACCCTGTTCAAAACCACCCCTGTTCTAAACAACCCTGTTTAGAACCACCCCTGTTCTAAACAACCCTGTTTAGAACCACCCCTTGGGCTTGATACTGACGCATGCGGTATGGTTGGGTTTGATATGACGTCATAGATCACAAGATAAAATCCCACCGGTGGACGGCGGGCGCAGAACGCACTAAATATCACTACTATCGATTTTGAGTAAATTTATCTCATAAATATATTAAAAAATGTGATTAAATAAGCAAAATAATTTTTATATACCTTAAACTGTAAATAATCTGTAACATTTTAAATATTTATACAGTTTAGAGTGCATAAAAATTCAAATTCGGAAATGCCAAGCACATCACCCATCCACCAACAGGACTACTAAATTCTAACTTGGGCTGGTAAGCACCTGTTTGTTCACCTCTTCTGTATTATATTATAAATAATTTGTCATGTACTAAAACACTAATTTATTTCACTTTTTGGCCGCACTTGAATGAACGGCTAGCCATTTTATGAAACGCAACACTTAACGTATACCACGTTTGATTAGATTTGCTCAGGTTTATTAAATAACAATAGCTAAACCAAAGTATTTTAAGCCCTTGCTTAGGTTTGCGACCGTTTCTTGTCATTGCCAAAGTCATCGTAACGTAACTTATATTTCATACACCTTTGATTGTTTCCATAACATAGTGTTTTCTTTAAGTCGCTTGAGTGTCTTTTACATTTATCTACTCCCGTAATAAAAAAAAATTGTACACATACGTAGTTTTTTACGAAGATAATTTTATAAACAAAAGTCATCATCCCGTTTAAAATTAAAAAGTTAGCCCCACCCCTCAAAATAGAGAGATATCGTCTTGTACACACTTAAAAAAACCCACCCTCTATATTGCCAAAGAAAATAACAGCTTAGCTTTTATACTTTTTGGCATTACTGTTCATTAGAATTGTGCCTCGAAAAGAAAAGGGTGTTTATTTCAAATAACAAAATAACTAATAAATGTTAGAACTTCGCTCCATCTTAATACATTTTCCCATTTATTTCTGCCGTACGGGATGAAATATGGAATAAAGCTCTATGCAGCAGCCATTTTACAACCTTTTTAAATAAGTAAAACATTATAAATGCAATAAGGGCATGAAATAAAATGCATCAGTAGAACTAGCACTAGGTTTGAAGTAACAGAAAATCAAAATAAGAGTATAATTTTACTTTAAGGCCTCCTATAAATTTAAAATAAACAACTTTTATGAATAATATTACTTAAATTGAAGTGGACTTAAATTCAGAATACACTTTGTTATACTGAAAAATAATGCCTTTGTAATAAAGTCATCGAAAGTAATCACAACAAGATCATGTAATTTTAAAAGGTCTTGTTTTAGGAGTCGCATTTTTATAACAAAATTCCAATGTTTTTCGAGTAATTCTTTGTAGAACTACTAAGAGAAGTTCTCAGGCCTCTAGAATTAAACAAGTCGTTCCTTGTGTTGTCCTGTCGCCGGAGTTTTGTCTAATTTATAATCCTAATAAGACAAAATTAAGTAATCTTTATCCTACCACTATTTCTCGGAGCGAGATCTCTATCCCGTATAAGAAGATAATCGCTAGTAAAAAAAGTCGTTACAGTAGTGTAATAGTACAGTAGTTATTTATTAGACATGTGTTAAGTGAATAGTGTAGTGAAACAACAAATACTGAATACGCGTTCTGGTTAAGAAAATTGGATGACCCGGGGTTAGGAATGCACAATATTCAAAATACATCGAAAATCGATGCATCAAATTTCGATCCATCGATATACGTACATCGGAAGCATCGACCTTAATTCATTGATGTTGAAAAGACATCGATTGAAAAGCATCGCTGTATCGAATTTATTGATGTATTTTTCTATTGCAATAAAAAACAACATAAAATTTATTGATTGCTGCAGATTTATTGCCATACTCCATAGCCGTGTGTAATTTTACTTCAAAATAAATCTGCAGAAATATGTACAGTCCAGTGAAATGTACTAAATTTTATTTTAATATTTTTTTGTAGATTTATTATAATATGAAACAAAAACTAGAACACTAGTATTTAAAGTAGTTATTTTATTTGGGGAAAATAAAGGGATAATTGTATTACAGGTACAGGTACAAATAATAAACGGAAAAGGTACAGGTATAGTTATGTCACCTTTTCTGACAAGAGCGTGGCGAGAATAAGAAGAACCTTTCTTATCCATGTCCATTTCCTGTGTCTCGCCTTTGTTCCGTCCGTGTTGCCTCGATCTATATGTTTTCTGTGTTTGAGCTTAATTTGATTTCTTTCTTGTCCCATTTCCATGTTTGTCCGTCCACCATTATTTTCTGATAGCCCATTTTGATCTTTTTTCCCATGTTCCTTTGTTGTTCCGCTAGTTTGGCCATTTCTTTTTATATTTCCATATCTTTCTTTGTAAGTTCGTTGTTTATGTAGATTTTTTCGGAGTATTTTTTTAATTTGGATTTGTTTTTCAAAACTTCTGTCTTTTCCTGAGAGTTATTAAGTTCTATCTTGCATGTTTTCGGTCCCAGTTTGTAAGCGTTTTTCTATACTTATTTTTGTTCCTGTTTTTTCTAATAAAA
This sequence comes from Philopedon plagiatum, assembly GCA_963971165.1. Taxonomy (NCBI): domain Eukaryota; kingdom Metazoa; phylum Arthropoda; class Insecta; order Coleoptera; family Curculionidae; genus Philopedon; species Philopedon plagiatum. Next base: position 18,535,696 of record OZ020194.1, on the reverse strand, counting down.
AGTTCTCCTTTTCATTCTCTATATTTTCTCTATCGTTCGTGTCAATTGGTAGACTTGTGACCACGATATTTTTCTTAATTCTCTGTTTTTCTTGTCTTTCGACCGTTTCCTGCAATTCTCGCATAGGTAACTTGTTTAATTTCTTTATTATCTTGTTTTAATTTCTCATTTTCCCTCCTTTCATTTCTTCTTGTAGGGCACATCGGTTTTGTTTGACTTCCTTTATATCTTTTCAGATTTCCTTAACTAGCTCTGTTAGAAAATCGATTTCATCTTCTTGTTTTTTCATATCCTTCGTCGGGGTTCTAGACATTTTCCTGTTATTATTTTTTTTTTTTTGGAATGACTTTGTTAGCTCTTCTTCTGCTTTCCGCTTTTTTTCATCCGATGTATAATCATCGCTGTCCATTTGTTCACCGTACATTTTTTGTATTTTTTAAAACACTGTTTAGTCACTTAATCACTCTCTCGATTTTTCAGTCTTATATATGCACTTTTTATATACGCTTTTTATATACACTATAAACACTTCCACGACCGGTTTCCGTGATGAGACTCGAATATCGATGCTTCTTATCACCACCGTCCGATATGCTTGCTAGAACTCAACTCCTTTTAAAAATTAACTGACTCCAAAAGTTACGTTTCGGAATTCGACCCATATGTAGGTACGTTTTTTTAATTTTTTTGCTTAGGTTCGAACATAATTTTTGAACGGATTTACCGATTTAAATGTTTACCGTCGTCTTGTAGGCTAGTTCTCCTGGATAATTTCTTTGTAAATGGTTTCTAATTACAGTAGCTGGAAGCTTAAAAAAGTAAATAAAACTAAAAAAAAGTCGTGTGAATAGAAAATTCTTCGTTTGTACTTCGAAATGGCAACACCGATTTAATTTTTTTTTCGTTATGTTCAGGATGATGGCACGGTTGTCTTGTTGGTATTTGACTTTAAAAAATAATAAAGGGGAGGGGTGAGAAGGCACGCGGAGCGGCTGGGAATTCGTTTCCAAAAATTTTGGTTAATTTGCCATGTTCGTGATGATTAAAGTTTGAGAATCTAATTTTCGGAATCAATTAGGTTGGAGAATTTAATTTCTTCTAACAGATGTTAAAAACAATGAAAGTGTGGGAGAGGAGAGATCAAATGAATTTTTTTGAAGAAATTCTGTATAGTACCTATATCCTTTTTGGCGTAATTTGGATTAAAAATTCAATTTTTTATAACGGATCTCACTGCTGAGGTCATTGTACCTAGAAGACAAGACAAGACCATCTGTTCTATCTACAGTATATATGTTCCTTGTTTAGTATTTTGTTTATTTTTTTATTATTAAATGGAATTTACGGCCACCTACCTTCCGTGCCTTCGTGATAGTATAATAGTTTTCTGTTGTTTTGTATTTTGTATAGGGGATGGGATGAGAGTGACTAGAACGTGGCTGCTGTATTTTTTTTTGAAATGTTGACTAGTATGTCATTTACGGTGTTACTGAAATAAGGGAATCCAGTTTTGCCTCACAGGCATTAAAAAAAGTTAAAGTGGAAGGAATGAGAGGGAATCAATTTTAACAATAAAAAAGGTGGTGGAAAACCATTTCAGACATCGAAAAATTACAGGGATGTTCGTTTTTAGGATAATTGCAGTCAAGGGAAACAGTTGTACATAACGTATATTAAAATCGTACAAGTAAGGCGATGAAACGGGAAAAAGTACGACATGTGTAAATATAGCGTTCAATATTTAATAGTTAATATTATATTACTGAAGGGAAGAGTTAAGTTTGGTGTACGATTTTGCGTAAACGATTATACTAAATGAGTATTTGCACTAAAGAGAAATAAAATAAAAAATTTTCAAACTTCATAAAACACTGAAAAGTATAACATGTTTTAACGTATTTATAACTGAGCCTCAGAGTAAGCCTAATAATTGTGTTTAACTTCAAGTAATTTGTACACCAAAGTTTTAAACTTTAACGACTGCGCAATTCCAAAATAAAAAAATCCGTGATGAATGAATAAATAAGGAGTGGCACAGCCAACTTTATATTTTTGAATATATAGTTGAATATTTTTGTTTTAAAAATTATTTAAGTATAGATAATTAGGCTTAACACTAGGGTCCGTAATTAATAAATACATAAAAATATGATTTCACACTTTTCAGTACTTTTTGAAAAGAGGTTTGTTTTTTGAAAACAAAAATATAAGTGTAGATAGTGCGAAATAAAACTGTAAACAGCCGTAATCAGTTCAAGTAAGCAAGAACATAATCGCTAACGAAACTTTTTCCACAAGTTAATTCTAACGACTATTACTCACATGTATAATGGAAACTGAATATGACAGCTCAAAGGTAAAGCAATGGATTTTTTTGGCCATTATAACCATTTGATGGAAAAGCTGTTTATACTAGAAATGCTGAAATGAGGAAAAAGCAACTCATTGTTTGAATATAACATTATTTACCCAACATTTGGGTGCAAACAATGTTAGATAAGGTTTCTTTATGCTTTAGATTATCCACTTTGGGCAGAGAATAGAAAATGTTAAATAAAACAATTTCGTAAGTCTCAAAATTCTATTTCATCCACAATGTAGCGGTTTACAGCCTAACTTTCTTTTGGCAGTAAACAATAAGAAAAGAAAACCAAGGGCGACACGAAACACCCACAAATTAAAAGTGATAAAATCAAATGCTGTGTAAGTACTAAAAATTGCATCTTATCTTATGTAATAAAAATAAAAGGATATTAACTATAAACTTAAGCAATACTTCGTAGATTAATGTTCTGCAGGAAAATCGTTGCTGTATGCGCCAATCAACTTAAAACTGACATAGGGATTTTAGGGATTATTTTATAAGTAAACTTAAAAGTTGGCGAGTATTATATTACTATTAAGAGATTGCGACCATAAATGCAAGTGTGTGCAATGTATAGTGCAAGACAGCTTGGGTTTTTATATACAGGGTGTCCCAGAAGTCTTAGCATGGGCAAATATCTTTGCTATAGTAAAGATAGAGGCACCAGATTTTAGGTGTGTCTTATTGGTTAATAAATCTACCTTTTTGTATGATTTAACCTTTTCAACCCCCTTAAAGTGTGACGCTAGGGGGTTTACGTCAAAAATTTTAAATGCAATCCTATGCCGTGTGTTACCTCATTTTAAAAGTTTTCAAAAAAGAAACATTTTACCGCAAACCCGAGAACCGTATCTTAATTCGTTTTTAAATTTAAAATTAAAAATCGTGACAAAAAATTAACGTTCAGATTCACTAGAAAGGTTTAAGATGTGGTACTGGTTTAAATTCAGATCTTCTATGTGATCAGTTACGGTTTGATAGGTTTTTGTCCTGTCATTGTTAATAAGTCGTCATTAATATCCCATGAATTATTCTATTATTTCAGCCATTTGCATGGTTTCCAAATGATTTTATCTTGGAATGTATTGCTAGAATAAAGTTAGTTCTACTATTGCGGGAAGTGCATACTAAAATTCCAGTTTTCTTTATAAATTTACAAAAAAACTCAGAAACAAATTGATAGGATAAAGCTTAGTTGTCTTATTTTTACACTTGTCAGTTTAAAGCGTTTGGTTGTCAAATTAGACCGGTCTAGCCTTGGAGAATCTGCCTGTTAAAATTTAAATAGCTTTATTTCGCTAATTATTTTAAGAGTTGTTTAAAATGGCCACCATGAACTTATTGGTAGTAGGTAGGTACTAAAGTCGATTTTGAAACTCACTTCTTACATTTTCGAGAATGACAGGTGTTACTCCTTGGCAGAGTTCCAAAATCGACTTTATTAACGCCAAGAAGTTCATGGTGGTCATTTTGAACAACTTTTAAAGTACGTACCTAGTGGCTATATGTGCGCCGGCGGTAGGTTACAGTTAGACTTAAAATTCCGCCGCAAGGCGGACTCATGCAAATAATAAGAACTTATCCGCCGTAAAAATTATAGTGCGGCGGAACGTAATGGTTGATAATTCATTTTCCGCCTTTCGACGGATTTTACTGCATAGTAGCTAAGATCCGCCGACAAAATTTGGCAAGCTTTATAATTTATATATCTATAAGATGTACTGGTACTTAGGTAGGTTTACAAAATCCTTAAGTAATCAATAAATAATTATGCTTGCCAGGTAGTAATAACACAGAAGGTCTACTTCCTTGTCAGGTAGTAATAACGTTCTCGGACAGGTTTGCTCAGTTTTCGGTTTCACCAGTCTTATTTAATAAAATATCAGTTGGATGCGGTGTTGATAAAATTTTATACCAACACGAATCATGCAGTCGCAGTAAAAAACTCAACAAAGATAGATAAAAAATTTTGAAAAAATACTGTTGAAACCTAAAACTGAGCAAACCTGTCCGAGAACGTATTTCACAACTCCTCACCTCAACTTTTAATGCTGATCTAAAAATTTGTGGGAAAAACAACTTGTAAATTTTTAGTGTTACTTTATTTAGTTTTTTAATATTTTCTCTGTTTTTTTAATGCGTTTTTAAATGAATTTGCCTAAATGTGGTTCAGAATTATAGTGTGTCATGCCTTGTAGAGATATGTTTAAGTGAAACTGTCCAAGTTTTAAACTATCCATAGAAAAAGCTACCTGACAAACATTATTATTTATTGATTACTTAAGAATTTTGTAAACCTACCTAAGTACCAATACATCTTATAGATATATAAATTATAAAGCTTGCCAAAATTTTGTTTTATATATAAAATAATTTTAACTCAGAAACCAAGATATTTATTTGAAAAATTGGATTCAGTAATAATATTCATAATGTTAATACTAGAAATCAGAACTCAATAGAAATACCTAAACATCATACTGAAAAATATAAGTCTTCGTTTAAATGTACCTCTTCTGTAATTTTTAATAATATTCCTTCTAGTCTAAGGGGCTTAAGCTATATAGCTTTCAAAAAAAATATAAAAAATTATTTAGTAAGGGTAGGATTGGAAGAATGATTTTTTATAAATCAAAATCCTACCTATTTATGCCAACTAGTATACTACTGTCATTTTTTGGTTTTCTTTTTTACTTTTATTAATTTTATATTTATATTTTTAATTGTTTTATTGGCATAAATAAACATTATTATTATTATTATTATTATTATTATTATTACTATGCAATAAAATCCGTCGAAAGGCGGAAAATGAATTTATTATCAACCATTGCCTTCCGCCGCACTATAATTTCTACGGCGGATAAGTTCTTATTATTTGCATGAGTCCGCCTTGCGGCGGCATTCTAAGTCTAACTGTAACCTACCACCGGCGGACATATAGCCACTACGTTTAAAGGATGAAGATAAATAAAGGTATTTAAATAGTAGGCTTGCCCTTCAAAGACGAATAAGATTCGTACCTCGGGTTTGCGGTAAAATGTTTCGTTTTTGAAGACCTTTAAAATGAGGTACCACACGGCATAGGGTTGCATTTAAATTTCTTGACCTCAACTCCCTAGCGTCACCCCTCAGGGGGGTTAAAAAAGTTAAATTACATAGTTTTAATAGCTACTAGGAAAAAATTATAATTTTGTTCCTTGGTCAAAATAAACATTAATAATCTATTCTAAAAGATGAGCCTTTAAAGCACTTTTCAATTTATTTCAAGAAATTAAACAAGGGTCTAGAAAATCCAGATCAAGAAAATAATATCCTTTCGGACATCTCATCATTCGACACACTGGGAATTCCGAGAACTGTTAGTAATACTGGAAAGAATATGAAACATATTGTTACGGACTTACAGAACTTTATAGACTTTTTAGTTTAGTTTGTATTCGTGTGTTTTAAGATTTTAGGTTTATTTCATACTAGTTTTTTATTTAATACCCTGGTTAATTTTCACACGTTACGCCTATGAATGAATGTCTGGATCTTTGAAGAGTATTCGATTCTATTATCTTCTGCATGGAACGCCTATGATAGAATGCCTAGAATTTACCACACTCTTCTAGTTTATTCTTTTAATGCTCCTTGTATATTCTACAATATTTCAGAATTCTCCAGAACCAGCAAAAGGGTATGTAAAGGATCCAGATCGGCTTTCGTTGTTGATTTTCAGTTTGGTCTTAGGGTTTATTCTTTTGTATTGCACTAACCTACACTTTTATTTTATTTGTGGAAAACCATCCATTAGAAAAGCCAGTGTAGGTTAGTGCAGTTTCGTGCAACGCAAAAGAACAAACCTATTGAATCGTATTTTCTTATTGTGACATTCACAGTAAAAAGATGGTTATTGTCAGTGAATAAAGATCAGAAAACCGGAAGTTTATATTGTAGGGTTGCATTGGAAATTTTTGACCTCAACTCCCTAGAGTCACCCCTCAAGGGGGTTAAAAGAGTTAAATTACTTTAAAAAGTAGGTTTATTAACCAATAAGATACACCTAAAATTTTGTGTCTCTATATTTACTAATAGCAATGATATTTGCTCATACTACGACTTTTTGGACACCCTGTATACCGCATACCAAGGACTTCACACCGATGCAATATACAGTTTACTATAAAGCATAATATAAGCAAAGTAAAGACTTGGCATTTTTAAACGGTTTTGCGTATCTAGTAATAAATCCTAACATCTGTAGGAAAACTCGATACTAAATCACTGACATGCTGACGAATAGCAGCTTACCATCTAAGATAACTCCAAGATGCCTTACCTCCCATACCCTCTTAGCCATCTTATTGGCAATCGAATAATCACATTTAATTAAATTTTTGTTTCTCGTAAATGACATTGCACAATATTGATCTATGGTGATCAATAAACTGTTATTTGAACAATAGTTCTGGAAAGGTCGCAGGTCTTGTTGAAGCAGTAAACAACCCGACATTGAAGGAAATCACCTAGACATTTTTAAATCGTCTGCATAAAGCACAAATTGAGAATCATGTAAACAGTTTTTGATACCATTCATATAAATAATAAATACCCCAAAGGAGACTAGAACCATTTTGCTTTTTTCCTTTTATGCAGACACTGAATCTTCGATTATTATTACACGTAATCTTTGTAAGTATGATTAGCAATTGATCGATTTATTGGTCTGCATAATCCTCGTTAGTAAAATAAGCATTTTATTTTTAAACTTTATTTAAAAAAATACTTGTTTGTTTACCTCTCTTCCAGGCCAAAGCCTACGTAATTATATTTTCGTTAATGAACGTAAGTAAATTAGAAAACTAGAAAAGAAACTCTTGTAGATGTGTGTAGATTCTAAATGAAAAAGAGGGATCCTACATATATATATATATATATATATATATATATATATATATATATATATATATATATATATATATATATATATATATATATATATATGTATATATATATATATATATATATATATATATATATATATATATATATATATATATATATATATATATATATATATGTAATAGCACGTCCTTACTGACTGAAACACGTGTTTTACAGTTTTTAATAAATCAACCCCTACGGGGGTCAAATAGTGATTCAAAGTTTGTAATGGAATAAAATTGTTATACAGCGGACGAAGTCGCGGGCGCAAGTTAGTTTAACCCAAGTAAACCCAAGTAACAATATAAACGCATGCAGTCCATTATTACGAAGTGGAGAGAGCTAAGAAAACAAACCGATCTGGACAACTCTGTTATTATAAAAAATGAACTGTAATTTTTGTTAGAAACTGTAAAAATTGTTATTTTCCAGTTGCGGCCCGTCGGATATTAAATAGGGTCGGCAGAGTTTGTTGATAATCAAAAAAGAAAGTATTTTTCCCTTAGCAAAATTAACCTAACATCTCTAACTTTTATCATATATGAATGCTGGACCAAAGTACTTTGCATAAGTCAATTTATTTTATTTAATTTGTATTAGTATTTGGTGTCTTCTAGTTAAAGTTAAATCTGTTTCTTATTTTTATTTGTCGTGTATTCCAAGCAGATCGTAAAACAACTCTCCGCGTAAAAAAAGGCTGTTTGTCATTTCAAACATGTAATTTTAGATAACTACTTCTTTTTGCCCTGGTCTTAAAGTTACTTTTAATTTATAAAAATTGCTATAATCAAATTATTTGTAATTTATTCGCAACTTTGCTTGTTATGTCTTTAACTTGATAAATAAAAAAATCTTGTTTATTTGCGTAAAATGCTTAGCATACAACTAATTAATTTCGAGGATATTTTATGGGGTCATTTATTTTTACCATCTGTGCTACACGTCGCACTACGCGACAATTTTTCGCAATTAATGTTCACAACAAAATGCAACAAAAGTGCATAGTAGGTACCTGTTGTATTATGCAGTAATACGAAACTCAGATCTTAACTAAAATTTATATTAAGAACTTTTTGTTTAAAATGAGAAGTAACCAAGTTATTTAAGAAAATTTATTTTAGAGCATTATTTCAGGTCATGCAAAAATTACTTCATCCCTATTTATACCATCATTCTAACAACATATTTGGTAGTTTGACTCTAACGTCTGGTTGCAGAAACAATGTAATCACAAATTAAAGTAACTGGGCACTTGTAATGTGACAGCAGTCATGTTACACTGTAAAAAAAAATGATTAAATTTTAAATCAAATTCAACCCAATTTTGACTAAATCCAGGTCCACGCCAGATTGATTGAAAAAATTAACACTGCATATTGATTAAATCGAAAGATCTGTGATTAAATTTTCTTATTCAAAATTGATTAACTTAACAATTAATTCTGATTACATCTAAATCAATTTTTATTAAAATTTTCTTCCATAATGATTAAATTTCCATAATACTCTAATCATTTTTTATTAAATCTTAAATCCAATGTGATTGATATGCAATCATCAGTAGCACCGCCCTTCCCCTCTCCGCCCTATAAAGAACCTGATTAGGGCGTCGATTTTATTTATTAAATGACAATACTATAATACATAAGAAAAGGGAACACATTAAAGAACAAACAGATGAAATTATATAAAAGATAGGTAATGCAAATTCCCAAAGCATGGGAATTGTTTGTCCCATATCATAAACAAAAATCCGGGTAGGTGAGGCGTGGACCTGGATTTAGTCAAAATTGGGTTGAATTTGATTTAAAATTTAATAATTTTTTTTTACAGTGTAAAAGTTTAAAATAATTATATGAAGTAAAAACACGAAAATTATTTACTCATCTGTAAATAAATACATAAAACACTAATGAAGACCTGGCATGACAAATCTTTTCTTTGAAAATACATGGAAAATAACTTACATTGGTGCATGAGTTCCTCCAAGGGATTGGATTCAAGATCTGAGATTTTTGCGTATTTCTTTTGTTTTTGAAACATAATTTCACCAACATGATGTAACAACAAAGTTTTTAAAAGAATATTCGTAAAATTTTAGAACAGGTTGACCACTTCATTCGTTATAACCTCACATTGCACATTGCACTACCACAGAAACCGCCATACCTACTGCCGATTAAATGGAATTTTTGCAGATTGCAGCGGGGTGGATGGATATCGGTACTCCCTTGTGATTAAAAGGTTGCGTACTGCGCAAGTGTTGGCGGCTTGGTTTAGAAGTTTGAGTATTTTTTAGTCAGTAGGTGATTGATACTGATTATTGTGATTATTTTAACAAGGAAATATGATTTAAAATGTTTGTCTTTTTTATGCATTTGATCAGTATCGATTTAAAGTAATCGAGAATGAGTAATTTGTTTGAATCATAACGAAGATTATGAGACTGATTTAGAAAATAATTACAAATTAAATTAAAAAATTTAATCCGGCCAATAAAATCAGACATCTCTTGTGGTTAATCAACTGGATTTTTTACTGTATAGTGTCATTGCCAAAGATGACTCTAAACGTCAATTAAACTTAGTACTTGATTACAAATTTTGTGCAAATGAATCTAATCAGGTAATAAATTTAATTGACGTTTGCCACCTTTGGCAATGGCATTTGACATTACTATAATATGTGGTATCACATGACAAGTGTCCAGTTGAATAATTATTGGTTAAATTGCTTTAAGAAATCGACCAGTAGACTACAAACAAATTTTAAACTTAAAGTTATAAGATGTTGTATTTCTACATGTCAATTTCAGTCCCCTTATCTGTTATTTCCACTATATGGTTTTAGTTTAAAACAAAAATAAGTATTTTATCAACTCCAATAACTAAAATTCGACATACCAAAACCTTTATAATTTAGTATTTTAACTTTATTACAATACATAGCTTTAAACTAACTGGGACACTTTTGAAGCCAACACAATTTAATTTACTGAAACCGTATGGCACAATAAATAAAAGCTATTTTACATTAATTTAAATTTCAAACTTTACTATGGCTTAGGACCTAAAAGTTTGGGGTAGTCAACATTTCCCTCCATAATATACATTAAACATAAACATAAATAAATTCAAAACTACGTATACAGACAGGTGTTACTTTGCATTCAGTGTTTGAAAACGCCCAATAGTTTCTATTTTCGTTGTAAACTTCTCAACTTTTGAAATTGGTGCTGATATTTCATTTAATTTTAAATTGTGGTTTATAGTCGAATTCTTCAACTTTAAAAAACTTTACTTCAGTTGGAAGCCCTATATATCTACTTTCTATTTCTGATCATCCGAATTACTAAGGATGAAATTGAAGCAGGATGCAGGGGCCTTTTTCGGTAATTTCCCTAGAGACCTCTGGAGTTTTTTTGATCGTGGTTCAGAGCCCATGTTAAGTTATAGTTCTTGAGGACCAAAGATCTTTGACCTCACGAGCAGATCAATAGATCAATAATACCCCTTGCTAACAACATTCCTACTTTATTTTTAAATTTTAAAATACCAAAAAGCTAAAATAATCACAACCATATAGTCAAATTTGATTAAAAAATAATTCTTAGGAAGATAATTTGTTCAACAAAATAATTCTCTCGAGGGCCTATGCATTTATCTAGATACGATAATAAATGCTCTAGACGATATTGAAGGGGCTGTTAGTAAAGAAACACATGGTACAATATTGTTTACTAAAGAGGACCAAAATACAGTATACGAATGGCCACTGTCATCCTACTAAAGAATCTCACCAGAATAAAACATTAAAATGGCATTCTTGAGAAAGAAAATCTTATGTTAAAGAATCTCCAAAGCAATATGAGCTCTAGAACAACATATGATTGACATATATTGGCGATTAAATATCGCATACAATTTTCAATATGTCCGCCATTTAATTCTTAGCACATTTTTTCCAATCTTCTCTGCCTCTGAAGTGTGTTTATAATACTTTCAGCATCATTTTAGTTCAGATTTCTTACTTCATTTCTTACCTTCCTTTGAATTTCTTCAATATTTTCATTATGATTGCTGTATATGACATTCTTCAAATGACCCCAAAGAAATGTATCTAAAGGTGTGAGGTATGGGCTATTTGCAGGCCAATGTAACGTTCCGTATCTACCGATCCATTCGTTATACTGATAGTTTAAAAAATTGTAAACCTCAATTATGGGGAGGAGCTCCGCCCTGTTGCCATATTATACGTTGACATTCTTCAAGTGACAATTCGTCGAGAATATCTTCGATTTCATTTTCTAAAGAATTAAGGTAGCTCTGGCCAGTTAATGCTCCCCAGAAAAATAGTGGTCCTAGAATTTTATTTTGTAATATCCCACACCAGACACTGATTGAATTACGCCTCTAAAAAGCAATATCTTCGACGGTTAAGGGATACTCATCCAACCAAACATGAACATTTCGTCTATTAAACATTCCCGCAGTGGACAAAGTTCCTTCGTCTGTCCAAACGACAGTATGAAATAAATTAGGATCTTGCCGCATTCTTTCGTTAATATTTGTGACAAAAGTATATCTCCTTTCATTTTGATCTGCACTAAGCTTTTGAACTGGCATAATTTTATATGGCCTATACTTAAAATACTTTAACGTCTTTTGAACTATTCCATAAGTTAACATTTTATCTCTTCTTCCATATCTGAGATACCGCGCCCAATCGGAAATTGATTTTTAGATTCTCTGGAAAATATAATAAAATCGCTAGGTCCCTTACTTCATTTCTTTCTCTTCTTCTTTTTCCATTGCCCAGAATTCCTCTTTCTTCTAGTCTTCTATTTGTTTTTATTATGGTGTTTTTTAATAATGGAGTTCTTTCTCCCTCTTCAATACCTTCTTCATGTTGTCTTTGAGCCGCTCTAACATAAGTTTTATTTTTTAAATATAATTTTAACATTTTGTATCTCTCATTAATAGAATAACTCATTTTGAATAAAAATAAAATTATAAATTCACGGTGACTAAAGTAATATTGTTAACCTTGACATTAACTTTGCTTTACCTACTTTACCTATTTAAATATGTAGCAGGTATTTCGTTGGCAACTTGGATAGTTACGTTTAAAGTATATTTATGCGAAATAATTTTTAATTTGAAATATATCAAAAACGTTTGAAAAAACGCATAGTGTATGTTATACAAAATATGTCTTGAACTTCTCCTAGAATCCAGAAATATGATAAAAATCATAACATCAGATTTAAAATAAGCGAGAAAATCGTTGTTTTATACTATATTTTTTGATTCGACCCTCAACTGTTTTGCTGATAAATATATGAAGAAAAATCCCCAAAACTTTCATATTTAACATTTTTTCCTATCCATTTTTAACGAATAAAGATAAGAAAGTTATAAGGCCTGTTCACTTTTATTTGGATATCTCTGTACCGCTCCTTAATTACACTGTCCCCCCGGCTTACATCACCAGGGGCCATCAACCTAGTTCCGCGCAAACTTCAGTCATCTGTGTATTCTATTTACCGACTGGGGAGTGTTCATTCTACGAGACCCACGCGGTCTTAAAGCAGTGTTTATAGTGCTGTTTTAACGTCGATTCATTTTGGACTTTTTTCTTCATACATACTACAATCACACTGCATTCATATTGACAACGATCAAAAAATATCCATGGTCGAAACAACGATCTATCGATTAAAGCCGCCGTGCCAACGCGGCCACCGGAGACCCGAAAAATTAAATACTCGAGTAAATTACAAAGACTTTTGTAAAAATAGTAAATGTGGCCATTTTCTTTCAATATTCTTATGGCTGTGTACCAGTAAATTTTATTTTGTTGTTAAAAAAATACAATGCCATACCTACGCATTACTCTCTCACGTTCAGCGCTCAAAAATTATCACTGTTGTATAAATAAGGTAAGCCACAGAGGCAGATCGCAGAAATTGTAGATGTTACACAAAGCGATGTATTCAAAATCTACACAAGATACTTAGAATTGGGAACCCTTAACAATAGACCTAGACGAAGCCATCGAAACAAGATTTCTCGTCCAGAGACCCAAGGACAATTTTTGACAGCTACGGATGTTAGTGTTTCAGTGGAAACAATTAGAACTAGACATAGGGTTCTGGGTCCGTTGAATATAAGAGATTTAAAAATTCGTCAGGGAAAACAAAACTGACTGGCTTAATTGGTCTTATGAGCACCAAATCTGAATAATTGAAAAATGACCAAACGTCTTTTTCAGATGAAGCCAGAATTAGCGTTATGTCAAGGATCGTCGAATTCGGGGTCTAAGAGCCAGTTTAAGACAAGCTAGACTTCAAATTGCTCGGCCTGTGAGCACGAACGCGAACGAGGCATGCGATGCCAAACGAACGCCTCGCTTTAACTTGTATTGATTGCCTCTCCTCGGTGATCGTACAAACTTGTACGTGAGCGGCGGCTCGCCTTTGCCTCGTACCCGTTCGTGCTCAGGTGTATACGCGCCTTAATGGAGGAACTGGTATGGTGTGGGGAGATATCGCTAATTTTCTTACAAAAAAGATAGCTAGCTGATCGCATGTACGGTAATTTGATACCGGAACCGGTAGTTAGATTGGGAAAAGGTGCAGTAGGTCACAAGTTTATTTTCATCCAAGTTAATGAACCTTTAAATGCCAGTAGAATTGGCAGAGACTTTCTGGAAATAGAATATACCATCGTTCTGCAATATCCTGCCTACTCACCGGACCTTAATCTCACAGTTGCTTAATCCCCAATTTTGTGGGCATCCTTAAAATAATGATTAGAGCTTGAAGATAAGCTCCGGGAACATACCCCAAAAAGAAGGTGACAATTTGACTAGAAGCATGCTAGTTGAATCCAGTCTTGTGTAAAGGTACACTGATCACTATATTGAAAATAAGTTTTGGTAAATTTAAAGTTTCTTTTATAGAACCAAACATTTTTATTTTGCAATGTGTTTTTTTTAGTGAATTTTATAAATTCTTTTATCCTTTTTTTAGTTGCTGGTCAATAATATTATTTAGTAAAAAGTACTTTTGATTTCCCCATTAAAAATTTCAATTAGTACTTAACAGAATCGAATGTACTTGGTGATTTCGTAGTTTGGTTCTGTGTTTATTACTATGGAGATTAATGCTCCATCGATATACTCCTAAATAAACTTATCCTCCTGTTATTAAAATTTTACAACATCCATAAACTGTTAACAAAGTTGAGGACATTATTAAATTCCTTACAGTAATGACATTTATGGCATTCTAAAACTTGTCGTAGGATTTAATATGGGTAAAATTAGCTCCAATGTATTAACTTACTAATGAAAACGCCAGAGGATTTTTCCGGTAATGAGCGTAAAGTAGATATTATCTCGTTCTCCTATGTGGGAAAAAAACAATTTTCTTTGATGTGTCCATTTTTAGGGATTACATCCTGAAAAAAAGCGGAAAGAAAGAAAATTTCTTTAAGACATGACTGTTGAGTCTGTAACAAACATCCGATGAAACTATAGTAGCGAACATGGGCGCCCGCAGACGTTTTTCTCAGGGGGACAAAATAATAAAAATTAAAGATTCTATTTGTAATGATTTATACAATTAAAGTAATAATTAAAAACAAAAAAAATGCAAGCTACACTTGCACAATTAGTGTTCCGTTTCATCAGCCCCCTACTTACTTACTTACCGCGCTACCCACTGCCGACGGCACTAACGCCGTATCAGATCGCGTGTGCGCGGAGCTGAGGGGGAAGCGTTTCGACTGAGCGAAATTAAAAATTTTGAAATACGTGTAAGGACAAAAGTTGTTTCTTACATCGTTAGAAATATTTTCGGTCGAAAAACTTTTTCTTTAAAACCAATGGTTTAGAAGTTATAAGGAAATAAACAATTAAATTGTTTAAAACAATTGATCACGCTAGAATTTTTTAATCCTGATAATTGTGGCTCAATCTACACCTAATTCTCAATGTTCATGATTTTTTTCAGATTTTACTAAGCGATTCTTTTGGTGATGAGGGAGGACACAGTTTTTAAGAGTTTTCCCGAAAAATGTTTAAAAAATGCTTAAAAAATACATTACATACTTATATTGCTGAATTCGGGCTTCAATAAGCTTTCGTGTGACATTCTACACGATGCCCTCGAAATTTTGTTCCATTTCTTAATTTATCTCCTAAAAGTAACCCCCAAAACCAATTTCAACTTTTTATACTTCACGTCTATAATTGGGCCACCACGCTCTACTTCTGTGCTAAATTTTAAATTTTTACGTTATATAACGTTTAATAATTCCGTTTTGCTAATTTTAGCATGGAAAACCACAAAAAAAAACATATTAAAAACTTTTTCATTATATTAACATACAGGCTGCAGAAAATTCATAGTAATTTGTTTGCCGGTTGCATTGAGTTAAGACTGGCTTTAAATAATATTCCTAGTCCTATAATTGAATTTTTTGTACGTGGCTTTATCAAGATGTTCAAACATCAGAAAAATACAAAACATTTATCATAAAAGGAAATATTATTTAATATAAAATTAATAGACCTCTGGCAATTTGTCCAACAAAAAGTACGAAGGGTGACATTCTCATGCGGGGGCACTCCCCTCTGCCCCCCCCCCCCCCCCCTGCGGGAGCCCATGGTAGCGAAACGCATCATGTTATAAAGTATTAAATAAAAGAGGAAATTTGGCTAAAATTGTCACTATGTGTAAGTAGGCATAATTTTATGTACTTAGCGCCAGAAAATCCACACTGGGTTAGGGAAAGTCATTCTCAAAATTATGAAGAAGTGAATATATGGGCTGGAATTATTGATAACAGAATAACAGGACCGTATTTTTGAAGGATCTTTGACGGGAGAGCAATATCATGACTTTTTAGAAAGTGGCTTGATTCCAGCATTAGCGACACTATATCCCGATGAAAATATTCCAGACATGCCCAACACAGCTTTGTGGCTTCAGCAGGATGGAGCTCCCCCACATTATGCTGCGAATGTTAGGAGATTCTTAAATAATGTTTTCCCAAACCGGTAGATAGGCACACTTGGATCAATAGAGTGGCCACGTAGGTCAACCGATCGTAATCCACTGGACTATTTTCTATGGGGTTCGTTAAAACCAAGTCTATCAAGATAAACCACGCTCACTGGACACTGCACAGAAAAGTGCAAATATTGTGGCATTTTTTCATTTATGCCTTCTGGTTATTTAGGGGGATATATGAGTACTTACGAAAGTACACTTTTTCCAAAACAATTTTTTTTAAAGCATTTTTCAAAAATATATATTTTTAAAGAACATCTTTTTCGAAATTAAGTTTTCTCGGATATTAATTTGTTCAAGCAACGGCTTTTTGAAAAAGTAATTTACGAGAAAGTAACATACCAAATATCAGGAAACCTGATCAAACCCTACAAAGATGCGTTTAATTTGTTCAGGATCTTTTTTCGTCTTTATTTTATTAACATTTTCCAAGCCACTAGAGTTCATAATTTAATTTTCTAAATACCTACTGTTTTTGGGAAAATGTATTTTCGGAAAACAAAAGCCTATTTTTTTAAAATTATTTTTGAAAAAAATTACTTCCGAAATATGTGTCATTGAAAAAGTATTTCATAAATCTGTTTTTAAAAAGGCATCTTTCAAAAAGCTATCAGGACATTTTTGAAAAAAAGTACGTTCGAAATAATGATGTGTATTCGAGGAAATATTTTTGAAAAGTTTAGTTAATTTGTTTTCAATACAATTTACTTTTAAAAGAGATGGTTTTTGAAGGAAAACCCATTCAGTTATTTGTTTCCTTTAGAAGCCAAAACCATCCGGCGTAAATTTTGATAAAATCGCGGTGGGATGTGTAATGAATGTTTTCAGAAACAATGTAAATCAAAATGCCCAAAAATGCTTGCATTTTTTATATAACATGTTAGTATTGATCTATTATCAACAGTTTTGTCGAATAATTCATTTCAAAGACGCTTACATAAAGAGCAAATATTTGTTTTTTAAATAATATTTTGTAGAATAAATAGGAATGGTTAATGTTTATGTTATAATACTTATTTTGATAAAATTCGCCACTGAAATCCTTTTTTTCAAGGCTGCGTCCCCCCGAAATCCGCTACTGTATCACAGCACGTTGAAAAAATATTTGTAGGGTCTTTTTATGGTCGTGCTAGTACATCTAGGTACAAAGAAATATTTGTAAAATTTTGGTTTAGTTTTAGCGCATATTTATTAAATTAAAATGATAAATCGAAACCAGGAACGAAATAAACTCTGTGCCGTTCGTCGCACGACGCGGACGGCTGCTAAACACAATACTTTGGAGTCGCGTGACGTCACAGTGGTTTTCGTGGTGCGATCCGGAACCTTAAATTTTGGGAACCCATAACTTTCATAGTTTCTGGGACTATTTGTTTAATTAAGAAAGAAAAAAATGGAAACTTACTAATTGGCCTTCATGTTGAACAATACACAATACATAAATAATTCTGGAATGGCAAGAAATCTTTCTATACCAGTTGAAAACCAGGCCTTAAATTTAACAAATGCAAGTAGCTGTTCTTTTGCCATTAATATTGTTAATAACAAATGAAAATAATATGTTTGAATTTTGACGTCTATACTGAAATAAAATATTTTTTTCCGTGACGGGAAAAACGTTTGACATTTTATCTCTGTTGACAGGTAACAAAATGTCACTTTTTATGAAATTATTTTTTCCCCGGGAAAAAAGTGAGTACTTTTTTCCCGGATATATATACACATAAGTAAAGGTAGATATTTAATTTTAGAATATTTTATTATACAAAAGTTACTCGGAATCAGACATTTTTTAACTTTATATTATTCAAAACATCTACTAAACAACCACTAAGTTTGTAATTTTTAAATCAAATCACAGAATTAAAATGACAGATGTTTGATTACGTTAAAGGTTTCTTCAAGGCTCATTTACACATGGCAAGTTTAGTGGCGGAAAGTACTTGCCGCCAGTAAACTTGCTTCGTTTGATGTGTATAAACACTGGATAGTTTATGTTACTTGCTTAGTTATCGAAATTCAAGATGGCTCCGAGTACGATAGTGCGTGCTGCTGTGAAAGATATTGTAGAAAATATGAGTATTCTTGAGGAACAAAAGAAAAAAAAAGAAACTAGTATGGGTCAGGAGCTGGATTAAGCGTCGGAATGCTTTAGGAGCTTCTGCTCAACTTTTAAAATAGATAGCAACTGAAGATCCAGAATCATATAGGAATTTTATGAGATTAACCCCAACAATTTTTGAACGTATATCCCACAATATAGTATATTTTTCATAAATATTTAAGGTTATAATCTGGTCACTATTCCACTTCAATATTTTTGAAATTATTTTTAATAAAATATTCAACCGTTTTATATATTGCTATTTTATTATTTTAAAGTTTATAATTTATTTATCTGGAACGGAAATCTACACGGCAACTTGCTAAATATAATAAAAAAACATGTTTACACGCGGACAGCTACTTGTCGAGACACGCAAGTTGGCCACAAAACTAGCCGACGCACAGTGGTGAGGCCTTATGTAAGGATCCGGCCAAAACCTATGAGCCTTTGTATGTTAACGTTTTTTTTCTATTTTTTGCAATGTTTAGGAAACAGATTAATGAAACATCATTGTCGGATGTGTTTTTTTGTAAATTTGTAATATATGGGGTAAGTATTCAGTATTTTGATTTTATGATGTATCATTGAGGACGGCAAGAAAATTTCACCTATATTAAAATTGCGTTCTAAATAAATGCTAATTGAATTTCTAGTAACTACTTTTAATGGAAATGAAACAAAATTTTACTTTTACAAAATTATTAAATCAATAGTTCTTTGGCTTCCTGTTCCAAATCTAAATGAGCGTTAGTTTTTATCCATTGATGTCTTAAGCTGGTTAAATACGGATCTGAAGACACGAGCAATGAATGTAAAACATCTTCATTTGTAGCAGTTCGCGAGCACTTCCGGGAGAACATTTCACGAAATCTTTTAAAGTCTTTATTTCGCGCCTCGGCTGCTTCCTCACTAAGTTGCCCAATAGGAAGGCACGCAGACTTAATTATGCCAGTACCGTGGAGAAGTATTTGATGGACAGATGACGGCATATAATACCAATTATATTTTTCTACAAACAACTCTGCTGTACTTTGTAAATACAATTCAAGTTTCTGGAGCTCTATAGCTTTTCCGCACGTTAAAACTTGTAAAATGATAGAGAATCTTTTGATCAGTTTCATATCAACCCCTGTTACTTCTGCTACTATCTCTGGATTCCTAAAAAATCTTCCAGCAGTGTTGCCATCATTGGAGCTCCCACTGCCCTGTCGAGGCACATCAACAACTATCCCTAGTCTGCGTTTAAGTTCATTTTGAATTCTTTTTTTATTTATTTTTACTGATTCTTTTTCGGCAACTGACCTAGCACTCCACTTTTTAAATTCCAGTTTATAAGAGATATTAAGAATGCACTCCATGAAACGAACTAGAGCATGCAAACTAGACAGACCATATTTATAAGAGTCGACTTCAATTGTTTTTGTCCGTATTTTTGGCAAATTATTCATTTCTCTTGGCTTGGCCTTGCATAATGGACAACATGCAGCTGAGGAAGTTTCTGTCAAAACTTGGCGTACTTTTCCGTCCACCATAGTAAAAGCTAAATTATGTGAAATTTGAACGTGTCCATTTCTTGTGGATATCTCTGTCTCATTTAAATTTTCAATTTCATTTTTAAATCTCTCGGCAACAATTTTAGTAAGTTCAGGAGTTTCTTTTGAAAATTCGAAATATATTGGCCTGCAATAATTAGTTGACGATGGATGAGGATTTTGCCAAACTAGTGTATTATTTACAGAAACAAGTTGTAGAGGAACTAGCGATGCCATAAAAATAGATTCATCTATAACACTTAAGTCGCTAAAGTTTTGTTTATAAGTACTGTTTCCCGAAGAACCATCACAACCATATTTAGTATGCAATACAAATGTTTCTGAACCGCTTTCAATAACCTTCTCTAATACATTAGGAATTTTTAGTAAGCGTGTTGTAGTATGATCTAATAACTGTTGAATTGGAATGGAAGCTCCCTTCTCGTTAACTTCTATAGATTCTGGATAACATTCAGCTTTTGCCTTGAAAATTTGATTATAGCTAGGGAAAATATCAGCATTTTTATCTGCACACTGTTGACGTATACAATTGTACTGATATCTTGATAGTTTGACATTTGTAACTAATGCTAAACCTTCATCTCTTGAAAACTTTTTAACCATATTCTGAGAAAGACGAAGTTTAAACTCACTTGCTCCAAGATATAGTGCTTCCTGAATCAAGGCTGCCTCCTCTCGTTTTCCTTCTGCCCTTAACTTTCGCATCAAAAGGCCTTGTAGTTCTAAGAGTGTCATATCACACGATTTTTCTAGATTAGATAACTTTCTTCTCTTACTTCTTTCCGAACTATCTCTAAGATCCTTTGAAGGTCTTCCGCCAGTATCTTTTAAGACATTACCAGTTTTTTTAACTGTTAACTCGCCCATCAACCAATTATTAAATTTTTTATAAAATTCATCTTTCATCCTTTTAGCCTGCTTCCATTTTTGCCTAAACTGAGACAAAAATGTTTTCTGGATGGTATGCTTTACATTTGCAAAATCCGTTGGAGATAACTGAAAATCTTCTTTTACACGAGAAAAAACTCTTGTTCATTACCACTAGTAATAAAACTATCGGAAAGATATTTTCTACTTATAACAAACATATTTCAAAACGAAATACCGCACAACAATACTACTTTGATAGTATTTACAACAATACGACGCCGCGAGTTTGATTTTGTTTTACGTTAGACATGGCCAACAGCCTACTTGAACAATTGCTATTGCAAGCAAACCGGCAACTTTCGGCAGCCAGAATATTTTTTATAAGAATAAGGATAACACAACGTTTGTTTTTGGCCATAATGTAAAACTTCGGCAGCCTTCGATAGTAAATTTCTTCGATAGTGAACTTGAAACAACGAAATTTTGTGTAAAAATTAACACTTCAATATTTATTAGTGTTTTAGATAAAAATAAAAATGTTTCGATTGCGGTATGTTATTTTTTAAGAAGTACAAAGGTTCATTTAATTGAGAAATCAGAAAAACAGTTATTGCATAAAACTTACGTTCATCAAATTTAGGAAGATAATGGTTCATTTCTTTCGATGTAAATTTAATTTCGAGAACAAATTTTTCTGTCTTGGCATTTTATACTCAAACACAAGTCAAGTACAGTTTATTTTTGGAATTAGGTGTTTTTTATACCCGTAGATATTACAACTTCGAATATAAAATACCTGTACAAAAATTTACGGGCATATAATTTGTGAGGTTCTGGCCACTAAATAGCATTAAGCTTGCCACTGTGCGACGCCTCAACTTTACTTGCTGCTGGCCGGCAAGTAGCAAGTACAACAATCCTTTTAAGTTACACATGGCAAGTTTACTGGCGGCAAGTGCTTTCCGCCACTAAACTTGCCATGTGTAAATGAGCCTTTAGCAACGCAATTGTCGCTATACAACAACGTACAACAACCTACCAGTTTAATAATTCAAATTTCCGATAGTTTTCTGACTTTAATATATTGTAATAATAGATATGTTTTTTCAATGTTAGATCGTCGTTTTTCCCGTCACAGAAAAAAATAGTGTATACACGGGAAAAATATTAGATATTAGCTCTCGGTTTTTTGTCTCCCTCCGTTTCGCGTCGGGAGACAACACAACCTCCAGCTAAAATCTAATACTTTTTTCCCTTGTAACTATTTAAAAATACCAAAACTAGATTATTTTTCTTACGCTCGTGAAAAAAAACATTGTACCCAACATGTGTTGAAAGTGTCTTTACCGCACTCGACTGCTGTCGCGTGCGGAACGGTATCACTGTCCGCACTTGTTAGGTAAATAGCTATTTCATGTTATAAAATATTATGCGTTAACGGTTTTCTCAGTTTTCTTAATATTTCTGTGTAATAGTTCAGTATAAATTTTGAATATTAGAACATATTTTTATAATTTAGTTTGATAACATAACCTGCAAAATTTTTGCAGCGGTGCCAACGCTTAGTTTATTTCCTAAATTTGGGACACCTATCGTGAGACTCTCCGTCACCAGATGTCGTCTCCTAGTTTTATAATGGGCGATGCTTGATCGCTATTTTGAGGGTGAATTTGATCAGGAAAAATTCTAATTTTTTGAGGATTATGAAATAAAAACAAATTTCTGGATAAGCCCATTCAATATTAAATTAAATTTGGGTTAGCTTATACCCCCTTGGTTGGAAAGGGGGATCGTCAGACATTAGATCCCGAACGGTAAAGTAATTTTATGTTATATCTGATTTTATATTTTAATTGCACTTCACCAATGTGTTTTTGGGAATCCCTTTCTTATCTCTATATCTATGTTGCTAGTTAGTAACTGTCGTATTTTCTTCGCAGATGCGGATATCTAATTTTACTATCTAAAAAATGTATTAATCATTTAAATTGGATTTTCACCACAATCCTAAAAAGTATATTTCAAAAAGAGCTTTTATAGAGATTTCATTCACATTAATGCAATCCCAGAAAGCAAAGGCATTTAAATCCCATTTGGACGAGAAGGACCTTTTAACCGAACAAGATTAAAAGAGTATGGTGGAAAGGGTAAATGAAAAAAAATTCTTTTTATGTTTTCTCGTTCCCATTTTTCTTCTTTTAAAAAATATGGCTTTATGTATAATTAGTTTATATTTGGACGCTTTCAGAGCCGAATAACAAAAATAATTTTTTATATCGGCAGAAAAATCTTTAAAGCGTGTTACGTGAATAAGAAAAAATACCAAAACATAATAGAAAACGCTATTTTTAATTTGCATAATTTTTTTTTGGTAAATATATAAACAAGATGACACAAATCAAGTTTTAAAAACATAGAGAGTGGATGCATTATCCCTAAATCTGGTCCAATTTGGCAATCATAGGTTGGAATTTTTTAGTTGTAAAAGTACAATAAGTTTTGTATTATAGATATAATATGGCTGAGTTTTTGCGTCAATTTATGAAAAAGGGCCGCTAGGTTTTTTTCATCCAAGACAGCCCGCGTAGACTTCAAGCTCAAGTACTGACGTACCATGGGCAAAGAAAGAGGCGGGAAATGTAATATATTGTTACGGGATTTGAAGGACTGGGTGTTGGGGCGGGAATTGGAAACATCTGCAGGCATCGGGTTCTCTTCTGATTCGCATAAAACTTTATAAGGACACTGCTTCCCTTTTCTAAAGAACGAATGATTATTATAATCGCAGCCCGTAAAATCATGACAATAACCTGGAATTGCTGTGCACAGAGCATCACCCTATGTTTCATGTATTTTATTAACGTCAATTACAGTTCGCTTACCTGATACTTCATATTCAATAGAAAAGTTAATTTTTTTTTGTAAAACGATGGTTTTCTAATAATATAACTAAAATATCAGTGCCCGAGCATTTTATCTAAATGTTATCAGAAGACTGCCAGAAGGCTTTTACGGAATTAGGTAACATTTTTTGGAATAAAGATGAAGTAGTACCGATCATTGAAAGACTCGTTTACTTGAAAAATCTCAAAAATTCAACGTGCAATTACGAAACAAATGATATTGATGAGCCATTTACTTAATACTACTAAAATACTAGCTTCTGATTCGTCGACCTTATCCCCTGCTACTCTAAGTTAAAGCAACAAATTTTTACAGCTGACTTCATCACAAATGTTTAGCAAAATTCGCACAAGCTGATACCTACTGAACTGAAACCACAACAGTATGTATGGATTTTGAATAAAAATGAATGAGTATGAGTTCCGGTGGTTTTCGGGCGATCAATTACCTTCGAGTGTGAAGGAGGTTGTATCAGATAACAACGATGATGCCAACATTGAGAATGATTTATCTGAGGATGCGATTGATCAAAGAGAGGATGACGTGTTAAGTGTAATTTTGTAATATGCTACTTCTGTATGAAAGGTTACTAGTAAATGTATTGATATAGTAGGTAGATCAGAAATAAAAAAAGAGTGACTGGTTGAATGTCATAAAATATGTCAATGTTGTTTCACTAAAAATCTTCTTTAAAATTAATAAAACTAACAGGTTATGGGCCTAGATGCTCCATTAAGTATCTAGGGAAGTAAATATAAATCAGTAAAAAGTAAAATCAGTTAAATAGAAAAGTAAAATTAAAGCCTATGAAAATGTCTGCCCTGGATGAATTAGCAGTGATAGAAAAATTAAAAGATAATGAAAGTTTTCAAGTATGGAAATTTCAAGTAAGGGTTCTGTTTAAAGCAAGTGATAGCTGGGAGATTGTTAGTGGTAGTAAAACTTTTGAAATGTTAACTAAGCCAGAAGATCGAATGGATTGAAAAAGATGCTAAAGCTCAAAAAGTCATCATAACAAGTATTGATAAGAAGCTTATGGCTCATTTTTTAAACTGTGAAACTTCCAAGGAAATGGGATAAAAGCAAGATAATGGACTTTATACTTTAAAATTAAGTGCTGAAGAAATAATAAAACAACAATGTATGATAACCGACAAGAAATTAGAAATAGTAGAAATTGGTACACATGAGTAAGACATATATGAAAAAGTTAATAAAATTATCTACAGGGATGAACATAACTGAAAAAGACTGTGATTATCAAGAAAATGTATGTGAAATTTGTATGAAAGCTAAACAAACCAGACTGCCGTTTGATAATTTACGACAGAAAGCAACGAGGCCACTGGAAATTATACATTCAGATGTGTGTGGTCCCATCGAGCCTTCTACGTGGGATGGTAACAGATACATGGTAACATTTTTGGATGATTTTACGCACTATGCTAAAATATACCTTATAAGTTACAAGCATGAAGTAGCTGAATGTATAAAAAAATATATTTTGGAAATGAGCTTTTATGAATAAAAATGTTTCGAAAATCCACTGTGATAATGGTGGTGAATACTTAAATAGAGATTTACAGTCATGGTGTAAGGCAAAAGGTATAACTATTGATTCGACAATTATATATACACCACAGTTAAATGGTAAGGCAGAACGTCTTAATCGAAGTATCATGGACAAAGCTAGAGCTTTAATTTTTGAGTCAAAGATGGAAAAATAATTTTGGGGTGAAGCCGCTCGTGTAGCTACATATATATTAAACAGGAGTCCTACTACAAATTTAGATGTTACACCTGCAGAAAAGTGGTTTAACAGAAAACCAGATTTAACTTTTCTACAAATTTTTGGAAATGAAGATTAAGCTAAAGTACTAGGTTATCCCGAGAAATTTGATATATATGCTCCAAATGGTTATAGACTGTGGGATAATGAAAATAATAAAATAGTAATATATATAGAGATGTAATTTTTAAAAAACCTAGAAAAACAAATGAAACTAACAGTGAAACAAGAAGATATAACAATGGTTAAAATCAGTCAAAAAATACAAGAAGAAAATGAAGTTCAAGTCAATGATGTAGAAAACAAAAATGAAGAATTACGGGAAAAAAGAACTGTTAGAAGACCTGAAAAATACAATGATTACATTTTGTTAGCTTATGATAAAGCTATAAATAATATAAACAAAGGACGTTGGCTTAAAGCAATAGAAGAAGAAAAATCCTTATTGAATAAAAATAATACATGGGTTTATGTAGATGAAACCGATGAAGGTGAAGAAAAAAGTAAAGTAGATGAACAAGAGCTTTTGGAGGTAGACAAAACAGATGAAATAAGGGAACAATCAGAAGAGAAAGAAAGCAGTAAAAAGAAAAAGAAGAAAGGCAAAGATAAGATTGTAGAAGACAAAGAGAAAGATAATAAAGAAGAAGGCAAAGGTGAAGATGCCGGCGAAGAAGGGACAGAAAAAGTTGGTAAAAAGAAAAAGGGAGCTAAGGAAGAGAAAGATGCTAAAGCTAAAAAAGGGCCTGCTAAAAAAACTATTGTTGCTATGCAAGAGACTCTTAAAAGGATTAAAGAGGAAGAGGAAAGATTAAAGCGCGAGGAAGAAGAAAGAATAAGGAAAGAAGACGAGGCTGAACAAGCAAGATTGGGAGAGCTAAGACAAGAACAAGAACGGAAAGAAAAAAAGAAGCAAAAAGAGAAGGAGAAGAAAGAAAGACTGAATGCAGAAGGGAAACTTTTGACTGCAAAACAAAAGGCTGACAGAGCGAGAGCTCAAGCATTAAGCGATAGTTTGAAGGCACAAGGTGTGAAACTGCCTGACGTAGGCGAAAAGAAACCAAGACTTGGAACTAGAATTAAGCCCGGTAAAGTGAAGGAAGATCAAGTTGCTGATTTATTAACTAAACCTTTGCAGAGAGTGAAGTTTGAGAAGCATCCAAGATTTCTTACTGAATAAAGTAGTTTAGAAAAGTAGTTCTATGCAGAATAGGTATTACAAAATTAAGGGAAGGTGTTGAGCGTAATTTTGTAATATGCTACTTCTGTATGAAAGGTTACTAGTAAATGTATTGTTATAGTAGGTAGATCAGAAATAAAAAAAGAGTGACTGGTTGAATGTCACAAAATATGTCAATGTTGTTTCACTAAAAATCTTCTTTAAAATTAATAAAACTAACATGACGAGTGTGAATTTTTAGATGACCCTTCGGATGAAATAGATACTTTAATGATAATACTAAATTTATTAATATTGAAAATGATCTATCGGACCATAATATGCAAATATTGGCTTTCCCTGGGAGGGGTCAGGTTTTAGGTATTGTCGAGACTCTAAAAATCCTGTTCACATGGTAACTTTTAAGCCTATGACTTCATTCGAGACATGGAAGTGGGTGCTTCATGGCTCCACTGCTAATGATAAGTTCAATTTGTTTTCTGACAGATTCGCAGGTATTTTTGCGGGGGCCTTTCCGCTGGAGCTGAGAAGGACCCACTCCCTGACTGTGAGCAACAATAATAGGGGGTGACTTAATGAGGATATAATACAGAGTGGCAAATGCCTCGGGGTTTTTTATGGCATGTACAGGGCGACTAAAGATGAAACACTGTATAATTTATCGAAGCAACGGTTGAAGGAACATAGACGGACAGTGTTGAATTCTAAAAGAGAATTTTATGAGAACAAATATTTGGATGAAACTAATAAGAGTAATAATAAGAGCCGGCTGCAGAAAACTTTTAATCACGCGTTAAATCCTAATTCATCGTTAAACACAAAAGATATTCAGTTTAACACAGCGTTAATTTTTTTTCCGCAACTGGCCAAATGTTTAGCTAATCAATGATTAAACTGACAAATGCTACTAAAAAACCAACGTGTTGATTACTTCTTCATTTGTTCTTAACGAAGAGAGCACTTAACGATGAATTAAACTAATTACACAATATGCTGTAATTAACGTCATGTTTTTGGTAACATTTTTATTAAAATATTGGTTACTTTGGCCAAATTTTACATCCCAATACAAAAAATTTAAAGAAAAATCCTTCTTTCATCTTCTTCATCCAACCCAAGCAAGCAAGAGGTGTCAGATAACAAATAATATTGAGGGATCGTGAAGTGATCCCGAGCAATCTAATTTTTGTCAATAAAGTATTAACGCACTCGAAAAAATGCGAATTTGTTTCGAGTGCATATTCAACTTTCTTAAATTTAAAAATAACATTAATGCCACAGATCAAACTTAAAAAAGCATTTCAATTATCTTTAAAAATAATAGTTTTTATTATGGAATCTTTATCTAGTTTTATAAATTTCCAGGTACTAATGAAAAAAGATATAAAATAAGTAGTAACTAATGTAAACTTATGTTTTGAAAAATCACAAAACACATTTTATTTATGTAAATAACAAATTTTATTTAAAAACTAATTTAGCATTGATGTCACCAGGTTGGCACTTTCTAAGCCAATCTTTACATCACAATATCTGCAAGGTTTCTTCTTGTGACTTATCTGGTACCTGTAACGAAGGAGAACAAAGCAAATAAAATAAAAAATTTCACGATTACATAATAATTTTAATAAAAGCACTATGTTCTACAGTCTATAGCCCAAGTAAATAACTTTTTTATAGATATCTTATTCTAAATAGTAACAAGTGTATGGGTGTATGGGTTTTATCTTCACATGATAAAAATGGTAGTTAAGTAAACTTGTCACAAAAAATTTAAAGTTCATGAATCATGAGCAAAAACTTTATTGAAAGAGAAACAGCAAAATTTTACTTAAACGAATTTGAGGTGGATTAAATAAATACTCTACAGTTTGCTTGGGTTTGAGCGCGACACTTGGTTAAAAAAGTATTTTCGTGATCTATACTATCAGCAATTAGGTTTACAAATTGACCAGGATACTTACCCAGACAAAAATGTTTTGTTAGCTTCACAGGACAAAAGTTATATAGTATGCATATAAGGATATACGGGTATCAATGTTCGAATTTATTCGTATGCCGTGGTTAAAGTTGGTATGTACCATTTGAATTGTGGTTTTTTTGTAAGGATGGTGCGACAAAACTGACGAGAAATTTGTAAAATGCCAAACCGAAATGATTTACTTTATTTAAATGTAATTGAAACAATAGAAGACGCTAAACGATTGGCTGATAGACCCAATAGGATCCACCAGCAATTTATTGTTATACATAAAATGATGATGTATATTATTACAATAATAGTTAGATGAAAACAATGCTAAATTCATGTGCGATCGAAAATAAGGGCCTTGGAAATTTTTGATTTCATAAGCGGTACAGTTGAAAATATGCATGCCGACTAAGGTATTTATAATAAGAAATACCTAAATTTACGGCTAAAATATCAATTTCAAAATTAAATTGAATACGACAAATAATATATCAGATGTTATTTCAGTTTTTATTTTATTAAAATTTACGGAATTTTTCCGGAAATTAAAAGAATATTTTTTTCATGTTTTAAATTATGCGATGTAAAAAATACGCTGAAATATTAATATTCTTTCGCAACATGAGTATCTTTTGAAATTAATTCGTTGTGAGTAATATCTACAACATTTTGTATTCAAATTGTAAAGACATGATGGAAATGTAAAACATCAAAACGATTCTGTTAAATTTCCTGTCAATTATTACATCACTGTGCTTTTTTTTTGCTTGCAAAAAGTAAGCGTCTAATTCAGGAGTGATTACCGCTGAACGTATATTTCAACGAGGTGGAAAAATCAGCTTGTAACGATGATATAAAGGCGCTTGAACATAGCTGAAATGAATGTATTGTACGGAAACTAAATAGAAGAACAAAAATATTTATAACCAATATTTTGCCATTTTCTTTGTTAGGCTAAAAACTTTTTCTCAAATCCCCATAAGTTGTTCTTGTTTAACGGGCCACTGAAAAAATCTGATTTGATTACTTCTACTTCTACATAAATTTACCACATGGCCCAGTGACAATTTTAATGACCTTCATTTTAAAAAGACCATACTAAAGTCATATCTAAAAAGTGAACAGAAGGGTATCACTAAGTCCCTATCCAACTGCAAAACCATAGAAAATGGCGTCCACCCAAATTTCTGTTGACTGATTTAACCAAATTTAAATTTGCAGAAATACATCACTCTCCTTAATCCGGCGTTACACTTCGAAAATTTGTAATGTCGGCAATTTTCATTAAAGCAATTTAGGTATCACTAAATCCCTATCCAACTGCAAAAGGATATAAAATGGCGTCCACCCAAATTTCTGTTGGCCGATTTAACCGAATTTAAATTTACAGGAATACATCACTCTCCTTTATCCGGCGTTACACTTTGAAATTTTTTATTGCTGGCAATTTTCATTAAAGCAATTTATATATCACTAAATCCCAATCCAACTGCAAAAGTATAGAAAATGGCGTCCACCCAAATTTCTGTTGGCCGATATAGCCAAATTTAAATTTGCAGGAATACATCACTCTCCTTTATTCGGCGTTACACTTTGAAAATTTTTATTGCTGGCAATTTTCATTAAAGCAATTTAGATATCACTAAATCCCTATCCAACTGCAAAAGTATAGAAAATGGCGTCCACCCAAATTTCTGTTGGCCGATTTAACCAAATTTAAATTTACAGGAATACATCACTCTCTTTTATCCGGCGTTACATTTTGAAAATTTGTATTGCTGGCAATATGCATTAAAGCAATTTAGGTATCACTAAATCCCTATCCAACAGCAAAAGGATATAAAATGGCGTCCACCCAAATTTCTGTTGGCCGATTTAACCGAATTTAAATTTACAGGTATACATCACTCTCCTTTATCCGGCGTTAGACTTTGAAAATTTTTATTGCTGGCAATTTTCATTGAAGCAATTTATTATGGGGGCCAATCATGAAAACCGCTTTAATGTTGACAAGGTCATTGGAAAATTGTGATTTTTTTATCTTCGTACAACCCACGAGGGCAGCAAGCCTAAGTACTAAGGTACCGTGGGTTGTATATCGCAAAGCCGACACACACCCAGTGCTGGATTTTACCAGCCCTTTCAGATGTGTGGGGCGGTGCCTCCTCGCGCGTGGAAGAATACCTCCACCACCTTCCGATTGGTCCGAATAAAAAAATTCTGCATTGATAGTTTGTGACTTATTTGACATTGAACGTCAATTTAGATATAAAAACCTTGTTGGAAAGAACCGCGGCTGAGACTGAGTTTAACTCGGGAGTGAATTATTCTGATTTGGAATAACAAATTTAAGAAAGCTCAATGATTATTTGAACTTCCATTCCTTGCAAGAAATGAAACAACAGAAAAAAATATTATGTTGCATATATTGTGTTATTATCAAAATAATAAAAAAATTAATAATTAAAGAAACATTTTAAATATTGTTGTATTGTTTACTGGTCTTTACATATCTTCCTTCAGATTGGCAATACTTATCGTTGTTGGCGTTGTCAGCCAAACTAGGTGAGCTTTTCGCCTGGTCACTGCCTTCTTATGACGTTGTTGTGTCTGGCATCGGAGGTTAGCTACTACTGTTGCAGGACTTAATGACGCACCCAGACGTAGTAAAAATCCGAATATATCCGGGCAAATCCGGATGTCTGGTAACCGTACGCGGATGGGGTAAGCGTTACCGGATTTTTTTTTGCGTGACAGGGAGCAAGACTGGGTTTTGGAGGCGTTGAGCTGAACAAGGTTCTTGGCACCCCGTCTAAGATTAATTGAAGATCTTGGGAAAGGGATAGGTACATAGATCTGCGTCTATTATCCAACTCTTGATTCGAAACTTGTCTGAAAAAATGAATGTTGGAGTGAAGGGTACTATCGTCAGGGTAACTGTGGATTTAGTTTGTAGTTCCACTAACTTAAAAAACGTTGTTGTAAGAAAAATGCTTTTGGGTTTTTATACTATTGACATCTAGTGTGCTATCTCCTCAAATAACTCTAACATTGCGCAACATACGTTATGTTCCGCACTTCTCTGGTGGAATATAAGTAATCAAAAATAGTTCTAACCTAAATTAAAGCTATTGATTGTTAGTTGTTTGCTAACGATATTATTTTTTCTTTTTTACTTAAATTTTCAACAACAACATTTACAGCAATAGAAACCCCAGCGTAATTAAAAAGTTAGGTTATGTTCTTTTACTTTATGTCAAACATAATCTGATATTTTGGCGAAAAAAATCGATTTTTTTGACCCAACCAAGTAGAAACCGGAGGGTTTTAACTTTGTTAGGTCAAAAAACATTCCCCTGGCTCCATTAAATTAAATTAGATTCTTGTAACCACCATATCATGCCTACCAGTTTGTACACTAATTAATGATTAAATGCAAACTATGTACTAAAATCTAGTAGAGACATCAGTTTTTGACACACAGGTCGCCTGGGTAAATTTCTATTAGTATTAATTAAAAGCCATTTCCCACATAACCTCGTGAGTGTCCGTCGCTGATCCAATTTATCTTCGTTTAAATATTTTACCTTCGAGCTTCGCACGGGTTTTGCAACAATTTAATTAAATTAAATTTGGTTAACCCAGTTATTTAAATTAATGTACTTATATATACAGCAAAATTTTAAAGTTATACCTTTTTAAATCATAAGAAGTCTTTCGTATGTTGGTACATAAGATTCTTTTTATTGCAGGTTGTGCAGGAATATGAAAGAGCTGTTATATTTCGTCTAGGACGACTACTTTCTGGTGGCGCTAAAGGACCTGGTAAGTTTAATTTATTAGTAACAGAAAATATTGAACGACTCTCTTAACGCTTGTCACAAAAGAATGTTGTAAACGAAAACTTGCCAAAAATTTGCGACGCACTTTGTTAAAAAAAAAGTGTTTGCTTAAAAACTGTCAAAGATACTATGATGAGTATCATTGACCAAGTACTTACCGCTTATAACTGGAAAAGAACATTAAAATAACTCCGAATGGTACTCTAGAGAAAGACACAGAAACAACAGGGTGTTCTGAGGGAAGCAAGTTGTAGTAGGGCGCGTGCAAATTAGCCCTTAGCTCAGTTAGCCGGATGGGTTCGATTGGACGCCACCAGTTTTTTACACCGACACAAACTGGAAGTCGCCTAGGTGGTTTAGGAACCTGCTTCTCACACAACAAACCCGTTGTTCATAATTTAAAAACAAAACATAGTGCGCAGTGAGCTGAATAAAACACTTAAATACATATAACCCTATATACATTTATTTGTACACAGAAGATTTTATAAAATAAAACTGTAGCGGTTTCTTTACCATTTACTATCTACAAAAAGATTAAGGGCTATAAGTACATATTTAGAGGTCAATAATTTTTGGTTTTATTGTGTTACACGTGCATCGCGAGTTCATTATTGAGGCATACTTCAAAGTTAAGGATTCCTACACAGTTGCAAGACAAAAATTTTGTGATCACTTCAATACTAGCATGTGGACGACGCACGGTGATCAATTTTGAATATTCAGGTGGACTAAAGGTGCCAAAACAAGTTTAGGCAGGTAGTTAGCCTAATAACCCTCGAGTAACAAATTACAAAATTTGCAGGTCTAAAATTGTTTCGCTTGATGCGAGACAAGTACAAAGACCAGTCCTTAGTCTGCCGCGAATATTTGTATCGACAAGTTGTCTTTAGTTTGTGTTAATCAGTTAGTGCATTTTTCCTTAGTCTGTATTTTTTTTTGGCTGCAATAAAAACCACTTTTGGTATGTAACTATAGCGTTATACAATTGTATAATACTTTAATTTTAATGACATATATATATATATATATATATATATATATATATATATATATATATATATATATATATATATATATATATATATATATATTTATTTTAACGGCCAAACTTAGTTAATTTGTAAGTCAAAGCCTCTACCTTAAACTACGAATAGAAACTCTGTCTGCTTTGGCATATTCAGAAAATTGAGTCCATTTTTGAGATATCTTGTATCCAATATCTGGTATTTTTTCATTAGAGCAACTTTAACATCGCTGCTCGCATCTTCTTTATTAAAATAGTGCAAGACATGTGAATATATTCGCATGCATCTATCCTCTTTGTTTTCTTCATGAGTCCAAATCTCAAAAAGATCCTTTCGCGGAATGACATACATCTGAAAATTAAGATAAAATAATCAGCTGCACTTCGCTGCACCAAATTTTAGTATTAATCCAAAGGCTACAATACAGCATTTTATATAACACAAGAATTGTGACGAAAAACCTTAGCAATCTAACTGTATGCTTATGAAATGAAACAGTAAATGCCAAAAATTTGCATATCAAAATAATATTTCGCACCATTGCAATAATAAAGTTTACACGACACTAATAATATAATATATAATATAATTAAAAGTATGTACATTACTCGTTATTTACAAAACTTCATTTAATCTCTACGCGTCTTTACCACTAGAGTACTAAAGTAACTGTAGAATACTAATAAGGATTCCGGTAAATACTTTATGGCACTGTTAAAAATTACGTTACTTGATTATGAAAACGTAATATGTTTTTAATATATTTGTAATATTTTAAGTCATTTCTAAGTATGTCGGTGTCGGTCTTTCTAATTGTGTACAGCCAGATTAACAAGATGAATCACCGTGCGTCAGCAACGATAAAATAATTTAACTTAAAATGTATTCATTCGTTCACTGCCGGCGTGGCGGCCGGTATCAGGTGTGCATTTGCCTGGGTCTTTGTCTGTAACTTTTATGGGCATTTTCTTACTCAAAAGCGGCAAAACAAACGATTTCCATTCTGAGTGATCGTACTTTATTCGCAAACCAGTTTGATATATTACGAGTATGTAGACGGACGAAGATACATTAATACCCTCAGTATTAATATTGAGAAGGGGGTCTTCGGTGGCCGAGTTGGTACAGCGCTAGCGTTGCAATCGAAAGATCGTGGAATCGATTGAGCTTCAACCTTGGTTATTTTTATCAGTATGAATTCAGTGTGTGTGGTGTGTATAAAGGAAAGAGTGCAAATAAAACCTCTCACTTTCCACTGTCGTCATTGGAATAGTACATAAAATCTCTAATAATTTTACGCTTTCCAAAATCGTTTCACTGGGGTTTATTTCTAACTGTAAAAAGGCAACAGCAATCTTAACGACTAAATAAAACTTGCAATTCTGATTTAAGCTTGGAAACGTTTATCATGTCATGACTAATTATCATTTAAATGTTTTATGTCAGTAACGCGTGTTTTAGTCCATAACAAATCATCGGTACTAAACAAACCACACAGAAAACAAAAAAATACATGTTTTGCGTTGCACCTGCAAATCCAGTCAGAAATATTGTACATACTTGGCTTAAAATACCTGTTGATGTATTTCTTTCTATCTTTCGTGGTTTGTTTTAGATCCAGAAGATGTTTGCGGTTAATTTATAAACTTTTTCAAATGTTAATGCACTACTTATTTTACACTGCAGTATTTCTTACACTGCTAAAGCCATTGTTAACATAAGTACTCAAGTACTACTACTACACAAAGGGCACAACACAAATATTAAATAATATCCAAACAAAACACAACAAAATTAGGTCGAAAAACGAAACACTTCTTCAACTTAACAAATGCCGACAGCCGGGGACTAATAATGATGAACGACGGACAAGAGCTTAGTGGCAGCATGGATACAATTCTGAAAAATCAATGCGTCGAGTGTTGCGTTGCCAAGTTATTGTCAAAATCATAATTATTGTAGGTTTTAATGGCTTATAGGCACAGTTACAACTATTATTATTAGTAGTAATTACCTAAATATCTTATAATAAAATTACGTAAACTTACATTAAATGCATCGCGAATATTGTTCTAATAGTAAATTGGTCAGATTTAAATTAGTGAGCTAGAATTTGTGACAACCGGCGCGGCGGCGTTGTCAAGCTTTGTCTTTTTTTATCTTCCTAAAGCTCGTATGTTTTTTTCTCTTTTAGCTTTAATGCATTTTGTATAGTCCACATACACTTATGAGGTCAATTTAAAATGCGTCGAGTCCGGAGAAAGCTTGACCTGATTCTTTCTTAGGGAGTTTTCCCATTGAACTTGCACTCTTTTGAAAGAAAATATTATTTTTGGTTTTAAAAAATAAATTAGGTAGATCATTGAAAACATACGTAGGTGGGTCATTGACCAAATGACCTTACGGTAAGGTGGCTAACACCAGAAAAGCAAAAAGCAGTACACCTTTGACACTTCACATCCTTGATTCTATCCAAAGGAGAGCCATTCGACATATCAACGACTCAGTCCTTACAAGGAAATGTTTTCCCCCTCCCCCCGCTCATCGCCGCGGGATTGTCCGTTTCCTACCGATACTTCCACGGATTTTGCTCTAAAAAATGAGCCGCAACAATTCCCCCATTGACTGTTCCTAACAGAACAACAATATTTGCGTTACGTGTGCATCCCTTTACTATCCAGCTATAAAAGCCTAGAACATCCCACCGGTCTCGCTCATTCACACCTAGGGTCTCTAAATTACGGAACAAATTGCCTACAGATGTTTTCCCTTTCTCTCCAAACCTTCAATCCTATAAATCCCGTATCAGTAAATTACATTTCCCTTCTCTGTAGATGCCCATATTACGTGAGTACTTAGTCTTGAAGTCTACGTGAGCTTAGGGCCCAACCCAACCCAATCAAAACTAAAATCCCCGGACATATTGCGTCAAACCCGCACACTCGATATTGTCTTTTAGAGTATTTATTAATATTTATATCTTTTATCATATTACGACTGGGGGTAATTTTGGTATGCCTTGCTACCACTTTGACGTAACAGAAGGACTCTTAGTAATATTCTAAACAATAACAAACGTTTATTTATTTCATAATACCTACTAGGTATATGTTAAATATGTACAATATCTCATCTAAAAACATGCGGCTGGCAAGCACTAACTAAAGACTAAAGACTTGGGCACAATTGGTAGCAACATTGTCGGCCGACTGTATCTTTTCTACGGACCCAGTATAGATACAGTCGGCCGATAAAAGCGCACAGAGTGCAATATTTACATGAACTTATCTTCGAGGCTAGTTGCGTTAAAGGACTGCATTTTTCAACAAAAATCGAATATGACGGAATATAACACAGTACACCCACGGTACATTGTACTTAGACTTCGGTCTTCGTGGGCTGTCAGAACATAAAAAAATCCAACATGACGGCGAATTCTGACACAAAATAGGAAACGACTTCTGCATTATAAAGTTGGGTGTGTAGTGGTTATCACATCCGCCTAACACGCGGAAGGTCCCCGGTTCGATCCCGGGCGGAAACAGGATTTTTTTAAATTCCTGGTTTATTTTCAAATACCTCTATTTTATGATAATCTCAACAAACAGAGATACCAGGAATGAACCTTATCGACAAAAAGCCATTATTAAAATTTTTTTCTTGGAGTATACTGTACTAATAATAAATAATCATTTGGTATCTGAACAAAAAGTTATGAAATCATACCAAAAATATACATGTAAAAAACAGGCTATGTTCTCATCAGGACTGTGTGTTTTATCTTAAAGAAATTACTGAAATATAAAAATTATGCCAAGTTCCTTGCCTACACGTTATTAGCAGTGTTTTGATAAGCACAGAAAAATATTGTGTGAATTGATAAATTTACAGACCAAATTTGGCCAGTTTTCAAAGGTCCCAATATTGCTCAGCTTTAACGAAAACTAGAGTTTCTGTAATAATTTGATCTTGTGGCCCGGAGCAAAGACTTATTCTTGTAGGCAAATATGGACACTTCACTTATATGATTGGATAAGTATCATAGAAAGTTAAAATATGTACATCCCTAAAGCTATCCCCACATGATTCTCTCGCCGAGTTCTTTAAAAATTCGGATGGCATATTTTTGCAGTAGTGCTAAACCCTAGTCGCGAACCTACTAGTACCCCAGCATAGGATTCCATAGCGTAAATGTGAGTGAAAATTTGAGTAATAAAGGACACGGAGCGCGCCACGATTACAATAATAGTGAGAGCACAGCAAGAACCTCTCAGCTTGACACAAAGCTAATCCTATATGCTCGTACCATTAACAGTTGATATCAAGAACAGCTCCCAACATACAACAGGCTAATGGCGCATTAATTAGCAAAGAAGTTAGAATCGCCCTTCTTAAGGTATATTTTTACTTGTGCGTCTGGCGGTAGCGTCCGGCGGTAACCGCTAGCGGTAGCGTACTGCTTTACTATATTTTATATGGCGCTATTTTCATTTATGCGTCTGAGCCGCGCGGCCCGACGTCCGAACGCGCGCGTCCCTGTCTCGACTGCTCATAGTAGCAGTCTAGCCGCCGACGGTCGCGCGATCGGTACAGTTTAGGTAATTGTTTTAAGTCTGTAAACGCATTTTTCGGTGTTCACTGCTTTTTTTTTACATCATGGCTCCACAATTTACTGCAAATGTAGACGAATTACTAATTAAAGAAGTTAGAAGGTATCCCGCCCTTTTTGATGCTCGTCTTGCTTTAAAAATGGGATCAACTTTTTGACGCTTTTTTCTCTGTAAAGCCAGTTTCTTCTTCTTCTTCGTCATCTTTAATTAAGAGTACAGCAGCGAGTTCTTTTTTATCCATCTACTGTACGAGATACTGCACTTAACTGTCGTTTCTAAACAAGCGCCAAAATGCCAACGCTTTTAGCAAAAACACACAGACGCGACCGCCAGTCGTTACCGCCGGAGGTTACCGTCAGACGCTGCCGCCAGACGCATTCAGCGAAACCATCAGGCGCGGTCCGTCCATAAGGTCATTTGGTCAATGACCCACCTAAAATTTTCGGTGATCTACCTAATAATTTATTTTTTTAAAACCAAAAAATAATCTTTTGTTTCAAAGTTCCATGCGAAAAGTCCCCAAGAAAGAATCAAGCCAAGATATCGTCAAAGGATATCCAAGCTTGCTCCGGACTGGGTCATATTTTAAATTGATCTTATAGGTTTATATGGACGACATAAATTCATTAAAAGTAAGAGAGAAACAGACATACGCCCTTTAGGAAGTTAAAAAGAGACACAATTGGTCGACGGCCCACCCATAATATCTGGCCACTCCCACTATGGAAATACTCTCAAACCGCCCCCTAACATACACTATTTCAAAACATTTGGTTCGGAAAAAGAAAAACTAATTAGGTACCTAACATGCGAATTGTATTTGCATCGTATTAATAATATTTATTATTATAGTGGTTAAACATAAAATAAATACGATTTCTGTCAGGCCAGCGCTAGGCATCAAATTTAACGACATCGGACCGATTTCCTTATATAACGAGTGTAGTGCAGCGGTATCACCGCAGCGAGTTAATCTGACGGTCGCGGTTTCGAATCCGTGCTGGGACAAGAACTTTTTTTTTAATTTTTTGTTATTTAAAAAATTAGATCGGCTCTAAAAAGTGTATTGGCAACAAGTTGTTCCTCGATAAAATATTTTTAAAATTGTTAGATTGTTGGCAATCTCATATTTACTACAGCTTACAGCCTGCACGTGCGTAGACAAATATCGTATTACTATGTCTAGTCGCCAGCATTGTATTTATTAAAGAAAACGGAGTTTCGGCAGCGTCTCTAATTTTATTTTACAAATAATCATGCTTTTATCTCAGAATTTTGTTCTGTTTATATTCTGGGATTTTAGTACAAGGCGCGACATCTATTGAAGAGACGCTAAACTTATCACAACGGAACCCGCTAAAATCTACTATTTTAGAGTATTAAAACACATAGAAAAAAAGCCATAAACAAAAAAGTGATACTAAAAGTCATAAACATCAAGAGTAGTAATGTTCAATATTCTGCAGTACTTATTTTATGATTTTTGCAGTGTTTATTTGTAGGTAAATAATTTCTTGGCACATTATTAAAAAACCTTTCTTATTTAAAAAAGTGTATTTTGCTTGTTGCGTTGATATCACTAGTTGGCCACAAAATTTTGACCCACCTGTAAAAAACTCACGGGCCGCGCCTGGAAACCATACCTTTATGAACCGTACAAACCGTTGCCAGCTTTATCGAACCAGGAAATATGCCCTTCTGAGTGGATAAATTTATAAGAAAGGCCAAAAAGTCACCAAAATAGTACCTGCATTTCTTCAACAAGTCTTTGGAGACGCCCCTGAATTAGACCATTTAATCTTCCATCTTAGGCCTGAAGTCTACTTGAATTTTCTCAAATAAAAAAAAATTAAAAATCACAATTTACTTTTCCAAACAACAAATAATATATGAATATATAATTTTTAAAGCATTGTTGATCTCTCAAAATTTTCCAAATATTACCAGCATACTTATCAAAAATGCGAATTCGCTTTTTAACTTGGAAGTTAAAAAAGGTATATAATTTGATTTCTATCTTATTATTTAATAACCTACGACCGAAAGGTCATGTTCAACATGCCATGTCAAATAAAATTTGACTTTGCTTTCAGCCGGAATGATTTTCGGAAAAGAGAAAAGGTCAGCGTATAATAAGCGGGCAACTTGATGCTTTTTATATAATACGTGGATAAATCGAATTTAAACGAAAATTTATTTAAGGGTGAGGAAACTTTGGTTGTGCACTGTGGAGTTGAAGGGATACAGGTGTGGTGTAAGGGGCGACTACAGTTTCATCAGGCAGCACAAGAAAAACATCATTTCGTAGAAAAATAGGAAATTGTTGATTGACCGAATCCTTTTTTGTCCAGTTTTACAATAAATGATAATTTTTGCGATTTTTTAAATAACAACACGTATTAAAGTACAAAGATAAATCTTTTGAAAAGATTAGCGGATAATAAATGTGAGTTCATGTTTAAATAGTAAAAAAATTGGGTCAAATCTCACAGTCTATTATTTTAGGGACTACCAGGTTTCGAAGTCTAATATCATACAATACACTATTACATACACAATTACATACATACAATATATCATACAATACACTATTACATACATACAAATATCATACAATACACTATTACATACATACAAATATCATACAATACACTATTACATACACAATTACATACACTACACTATTACTACACTATTACATACACAATGAAGTCTATTATCATCGGATCAGAAAAGCTACAATTTTAAAAATTGTTTTTTTTTAATCTATTTTAGAATGGACTTGTTCAGTCACTTCGCGTTTTAAATAAATATGTTAATATTATTTCACAATTAGTAAATTGAAACACGCACACAAAAAATAACGTCGGTTGGACGGATAATAACAAAAATATTAAGGTTTAAAATTCGACCAAATTGAAAAAATTCAGGTTCCTATTTGATATCATTCTACGACAAACAACTGAACATAGGGCAATGTAGCGAATCAAATTAGGGATACGGCAACACCGTCATACGCTCCTTTGGCCATTTTAGTACTGACAGGAAATGTTTGGATTTTGCGTAATTTTTGTAGCATTTTTTAATCTTTGAATTTAAATTTATTTTGAAACTTTTTTCGGAGTGCTTAACAGCCAGTTGCAGAAAACTTTTAATCATGCGTTAAAAATTTTTAGCTAATCAAGAATTAAACTGCGAATTGCTACTACAAAACCAAAGTGTTGTTTATTTTCTCATTTGTTTTTCACGAAGAGAGCACTTAACGATAAATTAAACTAATTACACAATATCCTGTAATTAACGTCATGTTTGTGGTAACATTGTTATTAAAATATTGGTTACTTTGGTCAAATTTTACATCCCAATACAAACAATTGAAAGAGCAATCCTTCTTTCAGTATTATAAAATAAAATTATACACTTTGACATTGCAGATGGGCATCTAATTTATCCTTCTTGTTAGTTCTGTTAGATATGAGTTCTTGTTAGATATGAACTATTCTTTATTCTTAACATACCTATTTTCCTACTAATCTTCTAAAAAAATATAGATATTCTGCTAAATTTTCTTTTGCTCACTTTTCTTCAATCACACAGTGTTCTTTAACACTTCTCTCTTGGTCTAAATAGCAAACCCTTTTGTGGTTTTAACAATAATAGAACCATAGAGGTAGTAAATTTTCTGAATTGTTTTCGTCATAACAATATTAACGCGATAGAAAAGTAGAACCAACAAGTGGCAAAGCTAAACTGAATTGCTGCTGCGGCCGAGTTCTCCGCGATGTAATGCTACTGGAGCGGCACTCACGGTGGGCAGCCTCAGTTATTGGTGAAATTGAACCGTAACTGTGCCAAAATGCTTTTGACAATTTTACGCAAAAATGATCATTTGTAGAAAGAGCAAAAGGGGAGTTTGGAGAATATTATTTTTAAAACATATCTGCCGAGTCGGTGCTTCTTGATAAAATAATTAACCATGTTATTTTTCTAGAACTGTTTTTTTTAAGTAAATCCCAAATTACCTGTTGGGGCAATCAGTAATTGCTAGTATCTAAGTCTCCACTAAATTTATTCCTTTGATAATATTCATAACTATTGTAAATCAGAAACAATATATTTTAAAACAAACTCTTCAGTTATTCTTAGAGCTCAAACCTTCAACTTCAATAACGATACAGACCAATTTATCCTTAACTTGAAAATACACCTAACCTGAGCTCATGAATGTGATTTAAGGGTTTGTGCTACTAGTAAATAATGGCTTTAAGCCTCGAGTTTAGTGTTATGGCCCAAGTAAAATAGAAGAGTAATGTTCGGGTGTAAACACCTAACGTATGTACAGTTCTGTTCATTAAAAACCTGTACACCTAATTTGTGGTGGTTTAAGTGGTTCTTTTTTATTTTTGGCATATACTTTCAAAAGTGAATGGTGGCAATTGTTGATCGACGTCTGAAAGTCAAAAATTTTAAAATGCTCCGTCATTTAACAGAAGTTGAGAGGGCACAAGTAGTAACAAAAATTGAAGAAGGATGGCCAATTCGTGCACTAGCACAATTGCATGCTAGAAATAAGAGCACAACCTCAGAAATTAAAAAGCGCTCGGGGCAAAATGGGTCCTTGCAAAGAAAGGATGGTTCCGGTCGTATTAGAATTGCCAGTTTCGAAGAGGATGCTGTGCTCCTGGGGAACTTAAGAGATAATTCCTTTGAAACCGCGAGGAAAGCTATGACTGGCACAGGATTTTCTGGCTTTCGACCTACCGCCAGTAGAAGAATCAATGGATCAGAATATAAAAACCGCGTGGTTGTGAAAACAATGAAATCAAGGGAAGATCGAAGGTAGTCGCGGTTACTTTTTGCATTAAATTGTATATATCGCGAATCTCGATTTGGAAACGGATGAAAAGACTTTCCAATCGACTTTTAAGGGACAAGTTCGTGTGTATCGACCAGACCGAACAAGATTCGAACAGCGTTACACTAGCGATCTTGCTTTTTGACCTGGGCGCTTTTCAGTCAATGTATGGGGTTGAATAAGTACCCATGAACTTGGCGTATGCTGGCGATTAGAGAAGAGATTCAATGCTTAAAATTATCCTAATGTTCTGGAACATATTATGCTCCCATCTGTTCAGTATATTTACCAGAATAATTATTTTATTTATCAGCAGTATAATTATCCAGTCCATACTGCAATTGCTGTGAAGGACTGATTTCAGTCAGAACTGTTACCGTGGCCATCTTTCAGTCCCGATATTAATCTAATAGAAAATGTTTGGCTATAATTGTGAAAAAAAACTATATAACCGGAATTTGTTTGCCTCAAAATTCAAATGAATTTTGGGAAATAATCCATGAATGTTTACCCAATTATTATCATAAATTTAATTATAGTTTTAATAATTAATAATGAAAACAAGGTTCAACCACTAAATATTAGTTTTTGAAATCTGTTGTTCTAGTTTAAAATAATTTTTTGTTTGTTCGCATTATTATAAAATTAAATATTATTTTACTTACTTACATTTCTTATATATGTCATCGACGCCAATGGTTTGCATTTTTCGCATATAACCTGTAATATATAGGTATGATAACCTCAAAGAAATAATCAAAAGCATGTTTCAAACAGCTTAAATTATCCAAAAACTAGTCATAAGACTTACGTACGGGTTTTTTTTATTAACAGAACTGTACATGATATCTCCGTAAGGTTAACCTGTTTTTGTGATACAATGGTGACATAC
The DNA here is from genome assembly GCA_963971165.1 of Philopedon plagiatum. Lineage (NCBI taxonomy): Eukaryota > Metazoa > Arthropoda > Insecta > Coleoptera > Curculionidae > Philopedon > Philopedon plagiatum. Next base: position 18,491,721 of record OZ020194.1, on the reverse strand, counting down.
ATTTTCTGAATTACAAGCTACATCTCTTTAATTTAATATAAGTATGCAAAGTGGTAAGCTCTATAATTTAATATGTAGATACAAAGTTTTTAAGAAGACATATTACCTACCTAAAATTAAATAAATTTACCAAAAAAATGGGGAATTGTAAATGACAAATTTATTTTGCTTTTCAACCCTCCTGTTAGTTTAAGTCGCTTCATTATCTTCATACAGAGTGATACAATTTTATTTTGTTTCGAGTTTTCTTATATATTTTACACTATTTTTAAAGATAATTGATTCAAATTTTGTATATACAATACTTCTTGGAGGATCTATGGAATATCTTGAATAGTCTCGAACTCCCATTAACAACAACACAGATTATCCTTTTGCAAAATGACAATATTCCCATTTTATCCTGCAACTTTTAGGTATCTTGGATTATTTCAATAGTTTCTAGGATTTGGCGTAACAGAGTGAAATATGGCTTACATAAAGTCAGGCAAACTTTCAAATAAAGATTTTATTCGCTTTTTAATGTTAGTAAATTAAGTTTATGATCAAAATTCCCCAAAAAAATATCACTGTCAAGATTATTTTGAATAGTTATAGGTTTAATCCATAGTTAGGGAAAATGTGCCTAAAATGGAGTAGGTATCTGTATCTCCCTCTGAACAAAGCCTCCCTACCCCTCGTATATGAATAGTATAAATGTCTAAATACATATTTTAAAGGCGATTCTCTATACCTATACCTATACCAAGACAACTAAATTTCATACTATAAATTTATTTCTGAGGTTTTTCGCAAATTTATAAAGAAAAGGCAATTTTGGTGCGTAATATCGACAATAATAGGACTAAATTCATTTCAGCAACTCATTTCAAGATGAAAATCATTTGAAAACCAAGCCAATCGCTGAAATATCAAAATAATTCATACGTTTTTAATGCCGACTTATTAACAATGACAGGACAAAAACGTGTCAAAATATAACTGATCAACTATAAGATCTTAATTTAAACCAGTACTAAATCTTAAACCATCTTAGTGAATCTGAACGCAACTGTTCTAAATTATTCTCTTTTGACTTAAAGACGCTGCTTTTTAAATTGTCCCATTCGTTTTCGGACACCCCATATATTGTATTATTACAATATTTATCTTGTTAAGCAAAGCACCAAATTAAATATTTTGGCTGTTGTTTACACAATTTCTGTTTACCCGAATTACCTGTTTCTTTATTTACCCGAATATGATATACATATTCTTGTGTTTTATCTAATTTTTATAAATATGACTTACAGATCTTCATAAAAATATTACTTGTTAATTATTATTATTATATAATAAGCACATGTTGTCTTAGAGCCAAAAATATTTTAATGTTTGATTTCGTGTTGTAGACTTGAAGGTGTAAAAAACGATAAAAGTCGAGTCTCTAAACCTTGTATTACTTAAGATAACTACAGATTATTTTTTTTATTTAATATAATATACCAACCAGTTCGTAACTTATACAAAATGTTAAAATACTTAGCGTGTTCTTTGTTATTGTTAACGGAGGGCAACGTTGTAGGCCTTATTCTCATACTGGTGAGTTTAAATCCATACTTTTTAATGTCGACCTTCAATAGCGAATATGCATGTATTTTGGTATTTATTTCACAAATGGTTTAAGCAAATCATTAGAGACCCAAGAATGTTATTTTGAAGAAAATTATTAGGATTGTTAAACTAATAAAATGCTTTGCTTTTCGGTATAACTTATTACAATTTAAAAAGCAGCCCTTTTGCCCGCGCGTACCAGCGACGTCAAATATTGTCTAAAGCACGCGTCGCGCGTCGCTGCGTTTATTTCCGTCCTTTTTATATTCTTGCTCGGCATTTTTAACAATCATGTGATTGTTTACAACAATTTGGCAAGTGCTTGTCAAGAAATAAGAAGTACGTCCTCGAGTACCACACACTAACCACACCTAACCCAAATCATTCACCTGTGATGTAAATAGATATATTTGTTGTTTGCGGAGAGTTCGTTTTATGATTATAGTGTAATTTGTGGGTAATTATTATTATTATTCAATGAAATTTCCTAAAAACCACCCTGACAGTGTATTGTGCCACTATACAAAAATAACACGCAAGTGCCACGAACACTAATTTTTCCTCTTGTGTCAAGTCAGAAGAAAGCAGTGCAAAGTTAATTAAAAATTTTAGATACATATTATTGAATGTTAGTATTGTCAAATTCAAGTAAGCTTATTTTATTATATTTTTATATATAGTATAATAAATCCTAAAAACTGAAATAAATTATTAAAAACAGCCGCCATAAATAGTTGATTAGTTATGTAGAAATTATAAAAATATTTCAGATTTATTTGGATTTCATGCATATTGCATATTGCCTATTGTTTAAATATGTCTTAAATGTTAGTAAATCTCTTTAAAATCTTTTTTCCAGCAAAGAAATACAAACAAAAGCCACTAAGAGTTTGAATTTTCACGCACTATCACGATGTCAAAGTTATTTTATATTGTTGACTATAAGCAGGCTTGCCTTCGATCTTAATAATAACTTTATATTAAATACAAAAGAAAATGGAGAAATAATACAGGCATTGCTTTTAAATTTCTTATTACCCACATATGTATATAAGCTTTGAAACACGAAAATGAAGTTTCCAAACTTTATTTGCAATTTCATTTAGTTTATGAAAGGAAGTTCTCGACATACTGTTACCACTCCCTGACTTAGAACTGTATAGAGTTTTTTTTTTCAGGTATTTTCTTTATCCTGCCCTGCATTGATGCCTATGCTAGAGTGGACCTTCGCACCAGGACCTATGATATTCCACCTCAGGAAGTAAGTTTTTATCTTCATAAAATAAGTAGTTGTATACGTTTTTTGTCGCGGCTAAAGTATCAAATTCGGGTTTTTCAATTAAAGTTTTATTGGTAATCACACATGACCATCCTAAAGTCGTTACATTCTGTAAAAATACAGTTACTGCTATCTAATTTTATGCGCACCATACTTGCATATTTCCAGCGCGGTGCACGAGCCTGAAAACATGCCATTTTAAACTGATGATCTTGCAATTGGAAAACGATATTAAAAAAATCAAAAATATATTTTTTGATGTACTGTTTCATCAGCTTTCCGATGGTGTAATTTGTTTTTAAAATTCTACGTCCTTAACCTCAAAAATGTCATTTTTACGAGGGATGTTTCCAAAATTTTGGGAATTCTGCTTTAAATTTTTAATTTCAATAAGTTTTGCCTATATTACATTGTAGTTTTTAAATATAACGTCTGTTTAACTGTAGGAATTGTTTTTACCGCGAATCAAAACTTTTTAAGCTATCTTTATCTGTTTTATTCGGTGATTTCAGCACGTTTTATGCCATTTAAGTACTAAAATCGCACCTCACGTAGAGGTTTCTCTGGTCTTCTTAGGAAGATATGGTAGTCGCTAGCAGCTAGGTTAGGTGAAAAAGGTTATTACGGGAGTAATATTTCAATGCACTTTTTTTTAAACTTCCATCGTTCGGCGAACAGTCTTGCATTATCATGTTGCAGTAATGATCAGTTATGGAGATTTTTAGGTCGGTTCTTGATTTATAGCTCGTTGTAGTGAACCGGACAAAGGGCTAACAAAAGATCCTGTAAAAGAGTCCCCACAGCAGCGACATTGACGTCATTTACGGCTGTGTTTGAGCGTCCACTACGGGGATCGTCTTCTAGGGATGTTCTGTCACCTTTCAATCGATCAACCCCACGATAAACCCTACTTTCGGATTTTACAGCCTTGCTAAACATTCTTTGCAATCGTTAAATGATTTTATATGTTTTAATACCCGGAATGAAAATAATGGTTCGTTAGGAATTTACTGCATCTCCTATAGTTTTAAAATTAACTTTTTATAAACACTTCTAAGAGGCTAAATCATACTGACCGGTATTGTCTAATATCGTAGGACAAACTCACATGAATTGTTTGTACATGGAGTTTTCAGCCCCGAATTTTTAACGAGAGAGCAATTCCCAGAATTTTGGAAATATACCTTGTATTTATCCAATCATACCTTGTATTTTTTTACATAAAGAAAGCTATTTTTGTTTACACGGAATTAATTGAAAAGCAAGGTCGGCGAGCGTTTGCAGTGCGTGGCAAGGCAGTGACATGTGGGCTCAGTCCGAGTCCTACGCGACAAAATAAAACAGCAAACAGTAATTTTTGAGTTTTTGGGTTTTTTTGATTTTTGGAAAAATATCAAATCGCAAGACGCAACTCTTTCATAAAGCACACCCTTAAAAATTTGATTTATTTGCGATCAAATCTTAACAACTTTCTTTGGGGTCGCAAATATTACCGTGAACCGTCGATTGCATAAAACAACAATAATTAAACTTTTTACTGCTTTATTTTTAGCACTCGGTCTTAGCCCACACGTGGCGGCCCTGCCACGCGCTGCAAAGGCTCGCCGAGCTCTATTTTTCGATTAATTCCGTGTAAACAAAAAAATTTCTGTCTGAGAAATAGCTTTTTTGACGTAAAAAATCCTGATTTTTCGATCTAGCGTATTAAAAAAGATAACCATGGAATTTTTCGAGATGCAGCACGTTTAATGTTTTTTGAGGTTAAGAAGGCGGAATTTAAAAAAAAAACAACAAATTACACCGTCGGCGTCGGAAACCTGAGGAAATAATACATCAAAAACAATTTTTTGAATGACGTTTTCATTGCGAGATCCTGAGTTTAAAATGGCTTGTTTGCAGGCTCGCGCGCCGCGCTGGTACATCTGAGGCGATTCGACCGATATACGAATACAAGGCAGTTTAAAAGTTATTACATAAAACCTACTTCTAGCCGCCCCCGAGGGCCGATATCTTCTTAGAGGGAGGGACGGAAAATTATATGAATCATATTATTACATACTTGGAGTAGTATTTTGACTTGACCTGCAAATTTACTGCAGATCGCCTGTGTTTTCAAGGGCAATACTTTTGCAAAAACATTCATTCAGATTCAGATCTATGTGCCTATTTCTTTCCCAAGTGTCTCCGGTGGCCGAGTTGGTACGGCGCCAGCTTTGCAATCGAGAGGTCGCGGGTTCGAATCCCGCTTCGATCATGGATGTTCTGTGATTGATAATTGTTGGAAGGTGGTCCAGGAATTCTTCCTCACCCGAAGTGGTACCACCCCACACATCCTCTTAAAGGGCTGGTGAAATCCCTACGGATGTTTCCAGCTCTGGATGTGTAAGTCGAATTTCCTCAGTACACCCACGGTACATAATACTTGCTTCGGTCTTCATGGGCTGTAAGAAGATAAAAAAATCTTCAATTAATCTTAGACTGTGGTGCCAAAAACTTTGTTCAGTTTAAGGCCTCGAAACCCCAAAACCCGAAGTATTGCTCCTGCAAAAAATCCAGGAACACGTACCCCATTTATATGAATGGCCAAGCCCTACAGAACAATAAAACGTTCAATCTTGGCATCGCTTTCGAACATGATCTCAGCTGGCATAAACACATTACTTTAATAGCCACATCAGCAGCTGAAAAACTTGGTTTTCTCTTTCGAGGCAGGAAATTCTGCTCCCCTTTCAACTTACACACTATCTATGTTTTCCAAATAAGACCTAACCTGGGGTACTGTTCCCACATCTGGGGAGCGGCATCATCTTCGACACTTAACATCCTTGATTCTATGCAAACGGGAGCCATTCGACTCATCAATGACCCAGTCGCCACAAGAAAACTTTCTTCTCTCGCTCATCGCCGCGCTGTTGGTTAATTATCCCTTTTCTGACGATACTACGGATTTTGCTCTGAAGAACTAGCCGCTATAATTCCCGTCCCCCCTGACTGTTAATATCAAAACAGCAAGAGGCGCGTTACGTATGCATCCCTTTACTGCCCAGTTACAAAAGCCTGCGACGCACTTTGTTCAAAAAAAAAGTGTTTGATTAAAAACTGTCAAAGATACTATGATGAGTATCATTGACCAAGTACTTACCGCTTAACTTGAAGACATTAAAATAACTCTTAAAGGTACTCTAGAGAAAAACACAGGAACAACAGGGTGTTCTGAGGGAAGCAGGTGTAGTAGAGCGCGTGCAAATTAGCCCTTGGCTCAGTTAGCCGGGTAGGTTCAATTGGACGCCACCAGTTTTTTACACCGACGTAAACTGGAAGTCGCCTAGATGGTTTAGGGACCTGCTTCTCACACAACAAACCCGCTATTCATAATAATAATAAAAAAATTAAAACATAGGGCGCAGTGAGCTGGATAAAAGAAAAACGGAATACATTTAACACTGTACATATATTTACAGGAAAAAAAGTGTTACAGGTGTTTACACCAATAAATTGGAAATTTTGGGCGATTTTGCCCCCGCCAAAATAGTGTTTATACACAAAATCAAAAAAAAAAAAAAGAAATGGGCGATTTTGTCCCGCAAATTACATAAATTCTACCGAAAATAAAAACCTTCCTGAGGAAGTCCGTCCTCAGAAACATAAAAGTAAGCTGGCTCCTTAGCCCCTACTGGAGACGATAGGGAGGCTTCTTTGCACCCAGCAATAAAAAGATAGGGATGCTTTGTAGCCCCCACGGAAGACCCTCCTAACAACGAGGGTTCGAATTCCAACTTCCACAGGCAGCAAAAGGGCACCACACAGCAAGGTTACCACAGGGTTTGGACCTCCAAACTGTTGCCGATGTTCGTGGCTATCATCGAAGTCGCCCAAAAATATCCTGCGTCTTGCAGAAACAAATTCTTCAAGAATTTAAACGCGGTCCCTGACTTTTTAATCCAAAAAAAAAACTAGAATTTCCAAATTGAAATTTTCAGATAGGGACCATGGAACAATTGCTTCGAAGGATAGAGTGGAAGTGACCGGCCTATGCCTCGTGTCGGAAGAATCATATGACACTTCCTCCCACCACAGACACATATCCAAGATGGTTCCGAAGAATTTCCGCCCTGCACTGATTACTCCAACTGTCGCCACGCCACCAAACAAAGACACTACTATTGTACAGAGACCCCGGGCGTGAAACAATAAAGTCACGGAAATACAGAAAGTTATACCTACGCCGGTGGCCTGAACAAAATAGCAACGAAAGCTCGCCAAACCCACGCGAAAATGCTTAACGATACAGTACAAATTTTACCCCTCCGGTTTGGCAGCACTGCAAGACTCTGACAGTGTCAGCCTGTCAGTTCAACCAAAAATTCTAACCTTCTCATATAACTCAATTAAATGTTTACAAAATTCAAAACAAGATCTTGGAAAAGAAAAGAGAAGGAAATCTTGGAGTTTAATTAATAGAGAACGCTAGATTCAGAAATCCAGGACAGTGAAGGCAGTGGAAAACACCGGGATTAAATCTCATTCAAAATGTAGGTAGTCTTTTAAAATTTATTCTCTAAAAATATGTTATCATAAATAGACTAAAGGCGACTGTCTGTACACACAGGAAGGCCTTAAGCAAGGCGAAAATTCAGGCCCAAGCCAGAAAGAAAGATTTTAAAGCAGACTACAACAGATGGACAAGCTCATGTTAAGCCGATTTGGACCAGATAAAAGGGCAATCAACACCCCCAGGGGGTAGCCTGGACAGCAAGGGAAGGGGGCCACATAGCGGAAGAACGAAAATAGATCTTCTGAATCAAGGTAAATAACTAAGAAAACAGGCGTTCGTGAATAAACTAATTATTAGAACAAATCTAATTCGGTGACAAAAATGACCTGTCACAACTCCCCCTCTCCTACGAAAGGAGGGAAATTTTCCAATGAAAATTAACCGACGATAAGGATCAGAGGCTCTCTGTATGATACAAGAAAATCGAAAAAGAAAATAAATTACCTGCGCTATGCTGGCGCCAATAAAAAAAACATAAGTGAAGATACGTGGGAACCCAAGGTAGTACCATATAACTAATACTAACTAACAAGACTGATAACTCAATCTTAAAATAACTAAATACTCAAAGAAATCTTTGGTCCCTTTGCCACTAGTCACCCAGCGACCTCCTCCAGGAAGATTCGGTGTGGAACGTAAACCCTAAGTTGGTAAGGGAGCTAGCATTGCGTTACACCCAAAAATATTGTGGGGAACCTCGTTTACTAGCCTCCCACCGTAGAATCGTCCCGAATTAAATCACCAATTGACATGCGTCAAACCAACCAAAGGGTGGACAACTAAAAAGGAAAAGATAAATATAATACAACATAAGTAAAATGATAAGAAAAGAGGGATAGCCCAGATGATCCACCATACAAAAGGGAGTGGATTGTAGCACCCACCAAGCTAAAAGATGCACCAAACGGGAAGCACATCGGTCCCTGTATACAACAAACAAAAAATTAATGAGGGTGTTCTGAGCGGTGGCACTGCCACCGGCCTGTCGCAACCTAATAGGCCGACTTGAGCTCAGGCCGAACAAAGTAGCTTGGTCCTCCCCTGGCCCGCCGAACAAGTTCGATGGGCAAACTGTTACCCCAGGGGTCAGACTTCCGCCCCCCCTGAACAGCCCTTCCAGTCGGTCTGCTCTCCGAAGGATCCATGATCTAACAAAGAGCGTCGAAGCGACATCCGGTAGCACCCAACACCGTGCAGCCTGTAAAACGAGATAGGGACAAATGTCTAAATCGATATAAAGTCAAGATAAAGTAAAGTCGCAATCGGGATAGTTTTATTTCGTCTAAAAGGTGAATAGACGAAATATATCAATAAGGACCTAGGCGCAAAACCAGTAAAACTGAGATGGCCGGAGACTAACATATAGTCCTACCAAAACCTAGACCTAAGACAAATCCAAATAATAGAGGAAAAAAACCCAAAGGTATCAAAGCAAATTAAAGCCTATCAAAGGCCAATCACGGTAAGGTAAGTAAATCAAAATAAAGGTAAGTAAATCAAAATACAAGGTAATCGAAATAAACCAAAGTAAACGTATTCAAAATTCCGCAAAGGTAAGCAAATTATCGCAAAGGTAAGAAAATGTATCGCAAAAGTAAGCAAATTTATCGCAAAGGTAAGTAAATTATCGCAAAGACAAACGCAAATATAAAAAAAAGGTAATTAACCAAAAGTAAATGAAACAAGTACATCAAACTAAAGGTTCGCAAATCGAGATAAAGAAAATTGGGTTACTTGCCAACAACTAGCAGTGAATCCCACCATAAGTGGTATTCTCAACTTCACAAAATCAGCAAAAGGAGAGAAAGAAAATTGTGTTTCTACTCTAAATCCCCAAAGGAAAGACAAAGTCGTACTCGAGCAAAAACACATACTAGTTCAAGTAACCGAAATTTCCAGACACAAGTAGGGAATAATAATAAAATCACGTCAAGGTAGAGAAAATTAAGCCAAATCAAAGTAAAAGGTCACATCAAGGTAAATACGTCAAATCAAGGTAAAAAAAAAGGTCCAATTAAGATAATAAATAAAGACTTTTGGCCCTAGTCTTTAGTAAAAAAAAACCCTTAATAGTGAATGCAGATAAAAAAAACGATAAAGAAAATTAGGTCCAAAATTAATTAATCACCGCCTTCTAACCAAGTAATCAAACTTAAATTACCATGTGACACACCGACCCCCATCTCGTCTCGCGCCGAGATGGGTGTCTGCGTGAGACTGATAAACGCAAAAAGGTAAGCTACAGTAAATGACCATAAACGTTACTATACGTTACTATACTATAAACCAAGTGACGATAAGGTAAAGATAATCAGGTAATGACAGATAAAAGATAACGAGGCGTAAGGCGGTGTTGGAAAGTGAAAGTAGTAAGGCAGCTGAGGGCTTACCTACTACAAACAATAGAAGCAAGGCAGCTGAAGGCTTACCTTGCCACGGCTTTCAGGGGACTCCTACCCCACCTAGTAACCCAGTGCAGCGCTATTCTAAGTGACAGTGTCCAAATCCATCAAGTCTCGCGCCCAGATGGATCCAAACACAATCACGCCCACACTGCAGAGCATGAAAATTGCTCACGACTGAGCAAGGAAAGTAAAAAAACAAGAATTTAAACTGGGCCAAAAGTCAAAATTAACGCAACGATAAAAGAAAACTCACTAAAGCCATTATTACCGAAAGAAGAAGGGAAAAAAATTAAATGTAATTAACCAAATTGAAGCTATGGACTCGAAAGTTAATAAATTCAGAAATCAATAGATTGATAAATAAATTGAAGCAAAATGACACGTAAAACGTAATATTAAATTAATGACAGTAAAATCAACGGAATGTAATAAAGTAAATAATGACTTTGAGTTGCCTAACAATTTATTCACTCCTACGGACCACCAAATGCAGTTTCGGCATATACCGGTTTAAGGTCTTGTACATGCCAAATGCCCTTACTAACACCGTGTTCGTCTTCAAGCTCATACGTACACGTGCCGGTCTTTTCTACGATCTTAAACGGACCTACAAATTCCGGAGCCAACTTTGCGCTATAATATTTCGCTGCATCGGATATACTTTTATTCTTACGCCAGACTTCTTGACCGGGGACAAAGCTTACTGGGCGTCGGCGCAAATTATAGTTATGTCGATTTTTAACATGAGAAGCTTCGATTTTAGTGTGGACTTTTCTAAATAATTGTTTGAAAGCTTCTATTCGTTCTCGAATGTAATTTTGACGCTCAGTTTCTACTTGAGGAACATCCTCAGCATAGTCCGAACCGAATAGCTTGTGTTCCCTGCCAAAATTAACGCAGTATGGGGTGAAGCCCGTAGTTTCGTGTCGCGAAGTGCGAATGGCGCAACCGATAGCAGTTAAATTATCTTCCCAAGTTCGATGGTTATTTTGTTGAACGTAAGAGCGCAACATCGTTTTAATAACTCTATTAACACGTTCAGTATGATCTGCTCTAGGATAATAATTAGCAGTGTAAAATATTCTAACCTTATATTTATCGCAAAGGGCTTGAAATTCTTTGGATTTCATTTGAGTTCCGTTGTCGCACGTTAAGAATTGAGGGGCTCCGTAAACTAAGAAGATGCCGTCTTCGACACACTTTACCAACGATTTTGCTGTTGCCGATCGACACGGGAATAACACGACGTACTTGCTAAAATAATCGGTGACCACCAAAATATGAGTGTTACCTTGTTTAGAACGAGGTAAAGGACCTATGTAGTCTAGGCTGATGGCTCGCCAAGGCTCTTTTATGTCTGGGCGGTTACCCATTAGACCAGCTGGACGTTTCTGCTCTACTTTGTTCTGAGCACAAGTTCTACAAGCACGGACATAACTAGCAACGTCAGATCTCATTTTCGGCCAATAATATCTCTCGGCGACCTTCCAAAATGTTTTAAAAACACCCACGTGCCCTGCTGCTGGATTATCATGGCATCGAAGTAGTATCTCTTTTCGTTTATCCTTCGGCACTACTATTTTCCAGTAGGTAGAATGATCTGGAAAACTAGGATTGTTGGTCTTAACATATTTAAAGAGATTGCCATTCTCGACTCGCCAGCAAGGATATTTATCAGGACGTTCTTCTAGTTTCTGCATCATGCCTTTGTACCATTTGTCTGAGGTGTCAGAAAATGATGACGGTGGTTCGTCAACAGCTGCGACAGAATCAGTAGTCACTGGCACTGACCTGGAAAGAAAATCTGGCACGACATGATCTCGGCCTTTACGGTGGATCAATTCAAGGTCGTAAGGTTGTAAACGGAGAGCCCATCGAGCGAGACGTCCTTGTGGATCTTTTAGATTATGAAGCCATAACAAAGAATGGTGATCGGTTATGACTTTAAAGTGTACACCCTCCAGATAGTGACGAAGCTTTTCTACACTCCAAATTACGGCAAGGCACTCTTTTTCGGTGACGGTTAATTTCATCTCCTGTTTGGTGAGAGAACGTGAGAGATAGGAAATAACCTTTTCTCCATCATCAAATTGCTGAGTCAGAACTGCTCCTAAGCCATAAAATGACGCATCAGTCTGCAAAGTAAATGTGCGGTTGAAATCTGGACATGTAAGCACGGGAGCTGTGATAAGAGCTTCTTTGATCAAGTTGAATGACTGATGGCACTCTGAAGTCCATTCCCATTTGATATTTTTCCTGGTAAGCCGAGTAATTGGGGCTATAATAGCTGAAAAGTTCGACACAAAACGCCGGTACCAAGAAGCGGTGCCAATAAAACGTCGAATTTCGGTGATATTTCATGGAGGTGCTATATTCACAATGGCCTGCACTTTCTCAGGATCAGGTCTTAAACCTTGAGCGTCTACGATGTAGCCCAGGTATCTTAATTCTGGCTTACAAAAGTGACATTTCTCCTCGGAAACTATGAGTCCTGCATCTCTCAAACGGTCAAAAACTAGGCCTAGAATTCTGAGGTGTTCAGGAAAGGTTCTAGAGATGATAATTATATCATCAAGATACACCATCACGTGATTTTCCAAATCAACGCCTAATACACGGTCCACTATACGTTGCCAGGTGGCTGGCGCATTGGTCAAGCCAAAGGGCATGCGCAGAAAATGATAAAGATTCCTACCTGGAACAGTGAAAGCAGTTAATTCACGTGAGGACTCACTAAGAGGTACCTGCCAGAACGCTGATTTTATGTCGATGGAGCTAATGTAGCGGGCGTCTCTGAGGCGATCCAAAATGGCGGAGATATAAGGTATAGGATATGCGTCTTTCTTAGTTTTTGTATTAAGCTTTCTAAAATCTATGCAAAACCTATAGCTGTCATCTTTCTTGCGTACCAAACACACTGGACTGGACCAAGGACTTTTAGAAGGTTCGATCACGCCAAGTTTCAACATCTCGTCGATTTCCTCGTCCATAATCCTTTGCTTGTATGGAGAAACTGGGTAGTAACGCTGTTTAATGGGCCTAGTGCCGGGTTCAAGCTCAATGACGTGTTCTGCTACCTTGCAGCAGCCAAGACCAGTACCCATTTCCGATATTTTCTCCTTAACCAGTGCATTTAAACACGCTCGGTCGGTTTCGGATAAAGAGTTGCCATCTATAACGCTACAAATTTCCGTAGGTCGATCATCAGTGGAAAAATGCCAGACGTCCTGCTTCAAGTCGGGGATCACTTCCATGGTTCTCCAAAAGTCAATGCCTAATATTAATTGGTGGGACAGTTCGGGAAGGACTAAAATATCTATCACCCGAGTTTTATTTAATAAAGTTACAGGAGCCTGAAAATAGCCCAAACTGGAGCAAGTTTGGCCATTCGCGACAGTACAATCAGTCTGTTGCCTAATAAGTTTTAATCCCAGACTTTCCAAAATTCGGAAACCGGGTTGACCTACAATAGTGCGTGATGCTCCAGAATCTAATAAGCCTAATATTTTGTAACCTAAAATCGAAATTTCTAAATAGGGGCGCTGGTCGCCATGCGCATGAGCTATGATAGGATCTAATAGTTTTTTATTTGGAAAAGGGTTATTAGCATGTGAATGATTTTTGCTGGAAAGAGAGTTATTGGTCGACGAAAGGTTTTCATCAGAAAGAAAGTTGTTGGTTGGCGAAAGATTTTTGTTGGGGGCAGAATTGTTAGGGGGTGAATGGTTTTTGTTAGAACGAAAGATGTTGCTCGGTAAAAGGTTTTCGTCGGAAAGAATGTTGTTGGTCGGTAAAAGGTTTTCGTTAGGAACAGAGTTGTTGTTAATGGCAGCGTTTTTATCGGAAGGAAAGTTGTTGGTCGGTGAAGTGAGAATAAGGGGAGCAGTCTCGCGACGTATCGGCTCTTCTGAGAATCGTTTCTCTGGCGGCGAACACTTAGGGCAGTTTTTACTGGTCACATTTGGTGCACCACAGCGGTAACAATGAATTCTGCGCTGTTCAGTGCACTGGCTATTTCGATGACCTGGCTTATTACAGTTCCAGCACAAGATTGATCTAGAGATTTTTAGAGATGGTGGACGTGTCTCTCTGGGTAACTGTCTCACGTCTCGAGAAGTTGATGGTGCCGGAGATGATTCGGTCACCACGTCAACGATTGGTAACTCTTCATCATCTTTGAAGCCTGATGTTTCAGCAGCAATGAACGCAAAGTCTGGCTCTACAAAATTATAACTTTTTCTAGGAGGTGGTACATAGTTCTCGGCGCGATATTTCTTTAACTCCAACTTGAGACATTCTCCTTCTAATTCTTCTAACTTGCTGACTGCCGGAAGTTGGGTAGTATAAAAAGGTGACAAGTTGCGTATAATGATGTCAAGTTGAACGTCCTCTGAGATGGAGCCATGTCTTCTAAACAACGCACTCATATTAGAAAGGTAGTCGACGATATTCTCAGTCGAATCCTGAGTCCTATCTAGAATTTCCTTAAATAACCGATGACGATAGTCTGGCGGTTCGAAATGTTTACAGAGAAGGTCAGACAAACTAGACCACTCCGAAAATCGATGACGATTAGCGCGAAACCACTTCAATGCTTTACCAGTAAATAAATCGATAGCAGATACAAATAGTTCACTTTCAGAAAAACATCGAGCTTCGCGTAGTTCCGAAACTCGCTCCAAGAAATTATGCACGGACATCTGTCCAGCCTCGCCGGTAAATTTAATACCCCACTTTTCAACACGATGCGCTTTGCTACACGAATGATGGCAAACGGAAGCGGCAGCAGCTGTTACATTGGGACTAACCACGGTTGGAGTGACTTTGGGCGACGAGCGCGTGTGACGCGGTCGACTGTTGGACGCATTGCTAACTACAGACGAATCCGGATCGTTGAGATGAGTTTGATCAAGTAAGGCGCTTAGATTAGGATCTTGTTTTAAGAGATCATCCAAACTGTTTAATTTGCTCAAAGTTTGAAGTAACAAATTAGACCGAGTTTGCAATTCCTCAGCACTGAGGTTCTCAACCGGAATTCGATCAACACGAGTGAATAAATGAACAAGTTGCGACTGCAAACGAACGAACTTCGCTCTGGCTGAGTCACCAGAAATATTCTTGATCGCGTTATCAATATCGTGTAAAGTTTTGGTTATGTAGTCACATTCGTCGTCAAAAGCAAAGTTATAGGCCGGACGAGTAAAAATTTTGCCTTTTCTTTCCATTTTTAAAATGGGACGTAACGATGCTACAAGTTCTTTTGCGGTATTAGCATTACTAGCCGGAATGCCACGAACCGTGAGCTCGTAAATAAGCATTTCTTTCCGAAGACCATGAACTTGCATATTATAATCCATTTTGGAGTGAACAAAAACAATAGCAACTCAAAAGTCAAAGTAAATAAAAAGTCAAATCTAGATATAAACGCGTAACTCGAATAAATTTACCAAAACTACACCAATGGTGTAGTCAAATACAGCAAATAAAGGTAATTAAATCAGCAAAAATAGCACGAAATAATAAAAAGGTAATCAAGCAATCGTAACACAGTACGCAAAGATAAAGTCACGTAAATAAATTAAGTAAAATCGGTAATAAATCGCAATATCAAAGACAATCAAAGTTACGCAAGACGTAAAATAAAATCGGTAATAAACCACAAATTCAAAGACAATCAAAGTTACGTAATACGCAAAATAAAATCGATAATAAATCGCCAAAATCAAATGCAGTAATACAGGGCTAGTACAGTTAGAGTTAAAATTGATGGAAATTTTCAAAGTTCCATCCAGCTCACTAGACGCACAAGAGTAAAATTAAAAAAAGCGGTAATTTTTTTTTTAAATAGGCCCCACGTTGGGCGCCAAAAATTTGCGACGCACTTTGTTCAAAAAAAAAAGTGTTTGATTAAAAACTGTCAAAGATACTATGATGAGTATCATTGACCAAGTACTTACCGCTTAACTTGAAGACATTAAAATAACTCTTAAAGGTACTCTAGAGAAAAACACAGGAACAACAGGGTGTTCTGAGGGAAGCAGGTGTAGTAGAGCGCGTGCAAATTAGCCCTTGGCTCAGTTAGCCGGGTAGGTTCAATTGGACGCCACCAGTTTTTTACACCGACGTAAACTGGAAGTCGCCTAGATGGTTTAGGGACCTGCTTCTCACACAACAAACCCGCTATTCATAATAATAATAAAAAAATTAAAACATAGGGCGCAGTGAGCTGGATAAAAGAAAAACGGAATACATTTAACACTGTACATATATTTACAGGAAAAAAAGTGTTACAGGTGTTTACACCAATAAATTGGAAATTTTGGGCGATTTTGCCCCCGCCAAAATAGTGTTTATACACAAAATCAAAAAAAAAAAAAGAAATGGGCGATTTTGTCCCGCAAATTACATAAATTCTACCGAAAATAAAAACCTTCCTGAGGAAGTCCGTCCTCAGAAACATAAAAGTAAGCTGGCTCCTTAGCCCCTACTGGAGACGATAGGGAGGCTTCTTTGCACCCAGCAATAAAAAGATAGGGATGCTTTGTAGCCCCCACGGAAGACCCTCCTAACAACGAGGGTTCGAATTCCAACTTCCACAGGCAGCAAAAGGGCACCACACAGCAAGGTTACCACAGGGTTTGGACCTCCAAACTGTTGCCGATGTTCGTGGCTATCATCGAAGTCGCCCAAAAATATCCTGCGTCTTGCAGAAACAAATTCTTCAAGAATTTAAACGCGGTCCCTGACTTTTTAATCCAAAAAAAAAACTAGAATTTCCAAATTGAAATTTTCAGATAGGGACCATGGAACAATTATTGCTTCGAAGGATAGAGTGGAAGTGACCGGCCTATGCCTCGTGTCGGAAGAATCATATGACACTTCCTCCCACCACAGACACATATCCAAGATGGTTCCGAAGAATTTCCGCCCTGCACTGATTACTCCAACTGTCGCCACGCCACCAAACAAAGACACTACTATTGTACAGAGACCCCGGGCGTGAAACAATAAAGTCACGGAAATACAGAAAGTTATACCTACGCCGGTGGCCTGAACAAAATAGCAACGAAAGCTCGCCAAACCCACGCGAAAATGCTTAACGATACAGTACAAATTTTACCCCTCCGGTTTGGCAGCACTGCAAGACTCTGACAGTGTCAGCCTGTCAGTTCAACCAAAAATTCTAACCTTCTCATATAACTCAATTAAATGTTTACAAAATTCAAAACAAGATCTTGGAAAAGAAAAGAGAAGGAAATCTTGGAGTTTAATTAATAGAGAACGCTAGATTCAGAAATCCAGGACAGTGAAGGCAGTGGAAAACACCGGGATTAAATCTCATTCAAAATGTAGGTAGTCTTTTAAAATTTATTCTCTAAAAATATGTTATCATAAATAGACTAAAGGCGACTGTCTGTACACACAGGAAGGCCTTAAGCAAGGCGAAAATTCAGGCCCAAGCCAGAAAGAAAGATTTTAAAGCAGACTACAACAGATGGACAAGCTCATGTTAAGCCGATTTGGACCAGATAAAAGGGCAATCAACACCCCCAGGGGGTAGCCTGGACAGCAAGGGAAGGGGGCCACATAGCGGAAGAACGAAAATAGATCTTCTGAATCAAGGTAAATAACTAAGAAAACAGGCGTTCGTGAATAAACTAATTATTAGAACAAATCTAATTCGGTGACAAAAATGACCTGTCACAAGCCTAGAACAGAGGTCGGCAAGTAATTTCTTGTGTTGTCCGGAAACTTTTAAAAAATTTTAGCGAGGTTCAGAGAAAAACAAGAAAAACTTCAAATAGACCGCTCACGTAATTTATGTTTCTAAAAAAGGAACATGACATATCAAAACTCATGTTATTCGTTTTTAATTTCTATTTTTACTAATAATAAAAATAATATAACAGATAGATATTTGCTGTTACAACTTAATTAAGATTTCTTTGGCGGTTCAGTTTTCTACCTTTCGCGGTCCGCATGCGGACCGCGGTCCGCCAGTTGCCGACCGTTGGCCCAGAACATCTCACTTGTCTTGATTGTTCATATCCAGGGTCTGGAAGAAATTACCTGCAGATGTTTTTCCTTCCCCTCCCAAACTCCAATCCTTTAAATCTCGTGTCAATTGATTATATTCCCCTTCTCTTCAGACGCCCACGGTACGTTAGTACATAGGCTTGAAGTCTACGTGGGCTGACTCAGATAAAAAAATATTAAATAAAAAGGTTCTAAATTTTACAGTTAATTAAAATCCAATAATAAAATAGAAAACATAGACTTTGAGAATTATAAATTAAAGCACAATATGTTCGTAAGTACTATTTTATCCTGGCAATTCGCAATTTACAAAGCTTGAATTTTCTATTACAATTTTCGATTCTAATTAATTGAAAAATTTGATATAAGCTATTGATCTGCTATTTTGCCTTAAGCGATAAAAAACGCATATTTAATGTTGTCACGATGTCCTATTTTGGTATTTTTTAAGCACCCAGTACAAAACTACCGTATCGTAAATCTTATTTTTTTGGCAAGCAAGAACTTTATTAGGAATAACTTTTCTTCGTGTGAAAAATTGGCCCATTTGTCCTCTTCTCAACCCCGTCAGTATACATAACCCCTGTTACAAAAGTTTTGAGAAAAAGTTTGGCCTTAGTTACTTTTCTAAAACTGAATAAACTTTTATTGTACAACAATATATTTATAACATCAATTGTTACTCTACAAAAATCATCTAGTTTAATGCCGCTAAGGGTCCGTGTTCTTCAACAACTCTCAGTATATGTCGAACTAGTCTCATGAGGTTTTGGGCGTCATGTATTGTCATTTCTCTTATTTTCCGGATGATTCGCTGCCGAAGTTCCTGCTCGTTTCTGGCCTCCCAACCGTCATTGTAGACTTTCTGAGCCAATCGAGCCCAAAAAGTTTCAATTGGTCTGGCTTGGGGAAGATTCGGAGGATTATCAATCCTGGGCACATACGGAATGTTTCTTGCTTCCAACCAGTCAAGTGTAGCTCTAGCATAATGTGCTGATGCTAGATCCGGCCAAAACATATAATTTCCATCTGCGTAATGCTGGTTGATAAAATCAACTAATTTTGTGAGACAGTCTCTGATATATACTTCAGCATTCACTGCCTCTCCTCTTACACGACTAACAAAAGGCCTGGATATTCCCCTTTCGGATATGGCACACCAAACCAATAGTTTTTCTGAAAATTTAACTTTGGCTTTATATCTAACTTCATTTGGGGTCTCCTCTATGTTGTCGCTATAAAATCCAGAATTTCCAGGTAGTTCTGCATGGCTAAGGGTGAAATATTTTTCATCATCTATGACAACGCATCTGTTGTTCGCGAAGTGAATTCGTCTTAAATTGCGGCAGAATCTGGGTATCCTTGCTATCTGGGCATCGGTATATTTGGGCGCCTTTTTTCTCTTTCGGTATTTTATACCGCTCCTAGCATTATAACGACAAACGGTGGCGTTGGAAATTCGGAAACGAGGAGCAACCTTTCTTGTAGATTTTCCAATGGAATTTTTCATTATTCGAGCTAACCTGTTCTGCTGTGCTTGAGATAACTTGCGTGGTCGACCAGTTTTTGGGAGGTTCACACAAGGGATTCCTTCTTCACATTCCCGAATTGTTCGATATATCGTTGCTTTTGAAATATTTTCGCCTTGAAAAAGTCTTACTATTTCCTTTTTGGGTATTTGCCCAACAAGTCTATAAATACTTCTGCGAATATCTAACTTGTATGCCATCGCGAAAAGAACTGTCAACAATTTGACATGTCTAACAAAATGGCAAAACCCGTAGCAACAGTAAATTCCAAGGATGACTTGATGTACTGCATCCCTATTTTTGGACAGCACCTTAATTTTTTGTCTCAAAACTTTTGTAACAGGGGTTACTGTATATTTTGTGGTTTTCCTTGCGCAAAACTTTAGAAATAAAACTACATAAGACCTCTTCACTTATATATATATATAAATAGAAAGGTATTTCTATTTAATTACTATCTGATTGAACGTTCCAAAGATTTATCTCCAACGAGGATCTCTAATACATCTCTCCAGTTCTATGTAATTGATGATTTGTAGCGTAACGACCCAAAGAGTATTTCTTAGAGATAAAATCTAACCTAAAGCATGTTAGTGTAATGAGACGAATTGGTTTCTTGGGATTTAATTGTATTATGGGGGTATAGCTTCTGTATTTTAGTTGTAGGCAATATTAAGAGAGACGATCTAGTGTATAATCATGAACAGACAGATTGATTTAAGTGAAAAAGAGTAAACGTGGAGATATAATGGTCCAGCGACATCTTGATGGAAATAGTTTACACGTTGCTTGTTCGCTAGTTTACTAGCTCAGTGGAATTAGGGCTAGTTTACTTGCTGCCCTAGTTTTTCAGAAATAATTTATAAGCAGCTGTTAAATTTGCTGGCAGATGAGTAGTAAACTAGCTCCGTTCTGGGCCCAAATAGGCATCCCAACAACTACATTACTTTACGGAGGAGCCATGTTCTCGTGACTGTTCGGTCGCAAAAGTAGTGAGATCTGATATACAGTCAAGTTAAAAATCATTATTAATTACTAAAACTTTTTACTTTACTTGAATTTTTTTTCTAAAGTTTAATCAATTTATATATTCAATCAAAACTGACTTCATTTGACTGGGTCGTTAGGCATTACAAAAACATAACATGGATTTGACAATTACTTCTACCGCTACTTCCACGGATTTTGGACTGAAGAACTAGCCAGTATTGTTCCCCCCTTGACTGTTCCTAACAGAACAACAAGAGGCGCGTTACGTATGCATTCCTTTCCTGTCCAGCTACAAAAGCCTAGAACAGACCACTTCTCAGGCTCATTCATGCCTAGGGTCTCCAGATTATGGAACAAATTGCCTGCAGATGTTTTCACTTCCCGTCCCAACCTCCAATCCTTCAAATCCCGTGTCAATAGACTATACATTTCTCTTCAGACGCCCACGGTACGTTAGTACTTAGACTTGAAGTCTACGTGGGATGTCTGATAAAAAAAACTTAAAATGAAAAGAGTTGAATGCAAACTATCCCTTAAAATTAATTGAGTCATATTACGGAAAGGAAGGTTGCATTGCTGTAACTGTTAGTTAAAATACCAAATTTCAAATGAGGTCAATCTTAGTTAAAGTTGATTCAACTTTAGAGAACTTTGTGAAATAGGAAATTGCAGACCCAGTAAGTAACAATGATGTAGAACTAGGCTCTACACCAGATATTACTTTTTTAGCGGCCGAGGTATCACGCGAATATTTTACAGCAATGTTCTTGTTCATTCACTTCTTTTTATACCAGGGCAATAACGAATATGCACATGTCTTTTTTATTGCACAAATCGTTTGGAAGTCATTAGAAACCCAAAAAAATTATTTTGGAGAAAATTACTATGATAATTAAGGAACAAAAATGTTTCGTTTTTGGTAAGCAAAAATAGTGTCAATCTATGTTAACGGAAAGCTTAACCTAAAGTCGAACAGGTTTGGGGAGCAATATATTTTTTTGGGTTGATAGAGGAATAGTGCAACTAGCTTCGGTAAAATATTCAGTTATACAGGATGTTTCGTTTCGGAGCTATTAAACGTCAAAGTCTAATTGCCGCGATTTCTGTTGAAATCGGGTACAGGTCGCAAAAGTGAATTAAAACGATGTAAATTTTCGGAGGTTTTAGAGGACCCAGAGCTTCAGAACTCTATTAAAACTGGTGAGGATCGGAAAACGGCAAGTATTTTTTTTAAATTTTTTTATGTCAAAAAATGCCATTTGCAGACCTCTGTTTCGTCCCGGCGCGAATTGTTTCTGAGCTTGTTTTCATTCAACGGTAATCGTTTACGTCACGGCACGGCGGCGTGAGTTGTGTTAGAAATACTGTTTTTTGTTATAAATAATTATTAGTGATTATATCGAACGGGGGAAAGACTAAAAAGCGATAACTGACTATTATCGGCGAATTTCCTGATTTAAATATGATGGTGCTAAAATTTGCGGTAAACCTTTGCTGTTCTGGGACAAAAAGGACTGTACAATTCAAGTGAATACCGTACAACACACAACTAAAGCAAATGGTGTGCAACCGAAAACTCAGTTTATATTTGATTTACTTTTCATGCTGATGGCCTGTAATTTGCCTCTGCGCTTACTCGATTAACAACCCTTTTAACACTTCTGGAACAAATACAATCCCAACTGGACGTTATTTACCAAGTCGGCTAGTGTTACATAAGTATATACCTATACCATCTGAACGTGCAGAAATCGAAAACAGAAGAAAATCTAATCTAAGTTTATTTACATCGGGGACATTCAAAATTTGAATTTTAAAATTTTCGAAGATTG
The DNA here is from genome assembly GCA_963971165.1 of Philopedon plagiatum. Taxonomy (NCBI): domain Eukaryota; kingdom Metazoa; phylum Arthropoda; class Insecta; order Coleoptera; family Curculionidae; genus Philopedon; species Philopedon plagiatum. Next base: position 18,469,501 of record OZ020194.1, on the reverse strand, counting down.
CCATCAAAAAACAAGGCATTGCAATGTATTTACTCGCAATGATTAAGATACGATGTGTCAAAAATTCGCAAAAATGACAGTTTTTGTTGCAAAATTGAAAAGTTCCTGGACAGATTTCGGCTTGAAATATACATGAATGAGATTCTAGGAACCTTCTACTTTCAGTGCAGAGATATTTCATTGGATGAGTTACGCATTAGGTAAATGCTATTTTTATGGATTTTTAGATAACCCTACAACACTGGAATTCGCCATGTACTCATTGTGAGTCATAATAGCACTTTTAATGACACAGTCAATGGGCTCACGTTTTACAAGTTTCGAAATTCGTGTGAAAATTTTCAGTAGAAAATATTTTTTTTTTTGTTAATAAAGACCAAAATAAATGGATAAAACAACAACCGCCCTAAACATTTAATTTATGTCGAGCATATAAAAAAATTTCAGATTTGTTTAGGTTATATGCATATTCCCAGTAGCGCAACTAGGGGGTGGTTGATGGGTCCCTTTACCCACCTATTTTAATTTTCGAAGACAAGGTGCTTTTTTCAAACCAGATTTTTCGGACAACGCCGCCTTTTTCCAATTATAATACCTGCCTATACTGCTATGCTAGTTGCGCCACTGCGTATTCCCTATTTGGTTTTGAAATTTAATGCTGAATAGTGCGTAGTTTATAGCCGTAAATTTCTTGTTTTGTATATTTATTTTTGCAATAATCATGTGTTTTTGTCACTTACTGTCATTATTGACAAAAACAGTAAGTTGATTTTACAGAATGATTATTATTATTTTTCATAGCAACCAAAGTACACAAGCCGTACATAGGCCGTTAAGTGCAACCTCGTGTAATATTTACTATACGCGTGATAAATTATGTTTATTAACGTACTGACACAGAGAACCGAAGTTTACAATTACGACTAATTAAATCACAATACACGAGACTATGATCTACCTATTTGTTTTTTATCCTGTATCACGTTAACATGGTGTCTTCTGACCAGACTGTGTCATGAAAACTTTTCTTCACATTTTTTATTGTAGAAGCTCTTACTAAAAATTTCAGGCAAATTTTACCCTGCATAAACTGGGTATGTACTATTTAGGGTTAAATTATAAACGACAACCAGATGCATGAGTATCTCCTCTACAAGTGCGTCTCAGTTAACCATACGATTTATCAGAATTTAGAACCGATTTTTTCCATATTATCAAAGGCTTGGAATTTCTTTGACGCTCGGTATACTTGCTTAAACATTAAAATGAATAAAATTAAGTTGTCTGTTGTATTTTTTATCTAAGCATTTCATTAATTCCACTAACTAAGAGCCTTTCAATGGCTTTTTCTTCTCTTAAGTCGAATAACTTACTTTCTTTCAATTATTATTTGTTTTGATCCTACCAAGATATACTCTTAAGCTTCCTAATAGAATTCCTTAGGTTTATTTAATTGATGATAATAAGACTTCGAGCAGAAAAGGTATTTTTTGACAATAAAATGTTACCTAAAACCTTTTAACATAATGACACTCATTAACTACTTGGGTCTCGCAGTAATTAATTACATATTTATTTGGAGGTTTTCTTTTGCTCAATTAGAAATAATTTATCCTTTTTTTGCTGAAATTGTATTTAAGGATCCTAAAAACTTTGTAGTTTTTAATAGTTCATAAGTTGTTAATAGTTACCAATTGCATTCACATAAAAAATCTTGAACCGTTTGAAATTAAAATAAAGTCTCTAGGAAAATTCTTTGATTTGTCGTGTGCGTTTGAGGTGACCGAAGAATGTTACTAAAAAAAAAACAGGGTTTAATGGAGCCATAGGTGTCGCTTTTAAATGGTTACGATTATACTTAAATGGTAGACAGGATACTGTTAAAATCGTCAGAGAAGAATTTACTTATTTTTCTGATTTAAAAATATCATATAATATACACATATACCATCTGTTAGTAATTCGGCATCGACATGTTCTAATGAAATGTCAGTATACTGTAAGAATAACGGTTTGTTAAATCAAACAAAATCCGAATTTATTACGTTTGTTCCGATAAGAGTAGATTACGACTTTAGTGTTTTAGTAAAGGGTTGAGTCCTCTTCTCTAAGACAGACTAATTCGGTAAAGTTGGGTTTGCTTCAGGATTGGAATTTATCATGGGAAAAATAAGCTGACTTTATTGTCTTACTGAAACTAAGTTAGCCTAGAATCTTTAAAAAATTATTATTATGCTTGCATAGAAGTCCCTCGTTTTGGTTTAGGTCAACACTCGGCAGGGCGGTATCGTGAAAATCTGCAAGGATTTTTATGACATAAGTAGAGCGCGGAATTTAAAATTTTACGCTGAAATAAAAATTCGACAGACATGGGCGTGCATCCTCGACACAATACTATTATAGTTGCAATAATTATTAAAATTGTTTGTATTGCGGTATCTACTGAATTAAGGCCTGGAAATTGCAATATTTCATTGAACTGTCGTAACGTAAATACCTGTATACCTACCTAGGTAGTCGTAACAGCCCTAGGTACACGTTAGAAAGGTTTTGGTATGAAAGAAAATAAAGGTCAGAGTTTAGAGAGGTAAAAGTTTCTAAGAACATTTGACATGGAAGACCAATAAATGCTTAATTGCCGTTCAAATAACGTTACAGAATTCTTTGAACTTGGTCGTTATGAATTATTTTCTTTTATTGCATGCACACTACCTACCATGCCTTATAAGGAAGAATCGCTTTTTCTGTGTGCATTACGCAATACAGACAAGCTATAGGCGCTAGTCAAAGCAGTTGCGTTGTAAATAGTGATTTGAAAATAATTAAAATGACTACAAGTGAAAAAATAAAGTTAGAGTGGATGATTATTTCATATTCTGATATACTGTTTAAAAGTGAATAAGGTGTATGGTGTTGTATGTAACTCTGAGCTTCTGTGCACAAAGTTTAACATAGAGCGTCATATAACCTGTCCACAGCATTTAGAAAAGATGAAGATAAAATCTCTTCTTGGGCCATCCAAACCAAGACAACGATGTAACGCAAAAAGAATTCTTCATGGATTTGTGTGAAGCCTTTGTTGCAGCTAATATCACACTTCATAAAATAAATAATCCTTTTGTGAAGACATACTGCACCCACACAGTACCAGATGCATCAACGCTTTGCAAGACTTATGCTGACAAAGTGTTCTGCAAAACTATGAACAGAATAAAAGAAAATCTTACTGAAAAAAAGTTATGGTTCAGTATCGAAACTATCGATATCAAAGGACGATACGTTGCCAATATTATAGTTGGACCTTTGAATCCACTTCAGTCTGAACAATCATATGTGATCTCGAGTAAATTTCTTTCTAAAGCCACCTTGACATTCACCCATCTTTCTCTATTTTGGTGAGTTTAAAGGGAGATTCTTTATTTTGGGGGGTAGGACTGCCGTCCTCAGTTAAAAAGCGGTATCTGCAGACAGCATAAAATTGAGAAATTGGGTTTTAAAGTTTATTGCCTGGACCGCCCATATTTTTATTTTTTATTAAGGAAAAAAATATTCCCCAGGACTTCATATTATTACGAAAATATATAATGAAAAGGATTTTTTTTTATCTCCTTTTTTTTAGATGAAAAATCACTTACGGCTTTTTAATTATGAAACTTTTATTTTATGAGGGCATTACAAAAAAAAAATTGCGCCGTATCTGCAGCAAAAAGCAAAATAAGTAGGAAATAAAACTATTTTAGAGTTGCATTAAGATCGTTAAATAATAGAATGTAGAAGAACACATCAAAACTATATAGTAAATATTTTTATCCATCGCATTTTCCTCCAGAACGGGGAGACTTTCCCAAAACGTTTTTTCCATTTTGCGGAAAAAGATCACCCAGCTGTTTAAGAATATTCTCTTTTACCCTGTAGGTTTTTGAAGAGATGACATAGTTTTTGTAAGGGCACATATCTGTCGTGGTGGACGGTCACTCATCTAACTTCCATCCTATCAATGCTGGCGTACCCCAAGGTTTACTCCTGGCACCAACCCTATTTCTTCTTCACATTAATGATTTATTCTCTTCAACTACCAATCCCATCCACAGTTAAGCTGACGATAGTACTCTTCACTCCAACATTCATTTTTCCAGACAAGCCTCGAATCAAGAGCTAGATAATAGACGCAGATCCATGCACCTATCCCTTTCCCAAGACCTTTAATTAACCTTAGACTGGGGTGCCAAGAACCTTGTTCAGTTCAACGTCTCCAAAACCTAGCCTTGCTTCCCGTCACGCAAAAAATCCGGCAACACTCACCCCGTCCCCCAACCACATGAATAACCAAGCCCTACAGAAGAATGAAACGTTCCATCTTGTTGGCATCGCTTTCGAACATGATCTCAGTTGGCACAAACACGTTACTTCAATAACCACATCAGCAGCTAAAAATCTTGGTTTTCTCTTTCGAGCCAAAAAATACTTCTCCCCTTCTAACTTACATACTCTTTATGTTTCCCAAATAAGACCTAACCTAGATTACTGTTCCCACATATGGGGAGCGGCATCTCTTTCGATACTTAACATCCTTGATTCTAAGCAAAAAAAGCCATTCGTCTCATCAATAACCCAGTCCTCACAAGAAAACACCCTTCTCTCGCTCATCGCCGCGCTGTTGGGGATATATCCCTTTTCTACCGACACTTCCACGGATTTTGCCCTGAAGAACTAGCCGCTGTAATTCCCACAATGACCTTTCCCAACAGAACAAGAGACGCGGTATTTATGCATGCATTCCTTTACTGTCCAGCTACAAAAACCTAGAACATCCCACTTCTCTTGCTCATTCATACCTAGCCTAGGGTCTCCAGATTATGAAACGAATTACCTGCAGATGTTTGCCCTTCCCCTCCCAACCTCCAATCCTTTAAATCCCGTGTCAGTAGATTACATTTCCCTTCTCTTCAGATGCCCACGGTATGTTAGTACTTAGGCTTGAAGTCTACATGGGCTGAGACAAAAAAACTACACGACCATAAAATAATTATTTATAACTCCAAATAAATCACAATTGTGAAATAAGAGGATAAATATTAAATGTAATCTGCACCGGCCCCACCTTAAACTCGTCTAATAGACGAATACTCTAATAATGTGAATTCTAAATTAAAACGCGGTATACACATGGTTCTTAATTAAAAGGCAGTATGAGCATTTCGCCAACAAGCATATACTGCGTTTTAATTGAGTAGTATGCATATACCGCTATTTAATTAAGAAATAGACCAAATTTTGCAGATACGGCAAAGTTTTGTAAAGACATTAATCGATTCAGTGAAGAGATACCACGTTTTCTTGTTGTAAGGTAATAGATTAACATCAGTGTAAGTCATACATGACGAAAACTCGATTTCCGAATTTCTTGTAGATACGGCCTTTTAATTGAGGACGGCAGAGTAACTTTGGAATTTTAAATGGGATGATGTACTTTTGTTTATTAAATTCAAATCTACGTATATGTACAATTTTTTTATTTGCTCTTTCGGTTCTGGAACTATGATTTATTAGGTTATAACATAAAAAAATGTTTACCATTTAATTTCAACTTATTTATCGTCTGTCATGTTAGAGAACTTGTTCAAAATACCCCTCTTCAACTTCCACTCTTTTTATAAATGAATTTCGTACCCGCTGTAACATTTCAGGTGTTACTAATAACGAGGCAACTGGCAAAGCGAATTCGGTCTTCTCAAGTTGTAAGTGCAGTCGCAGTCGCCAGTACTTTGTCCTTTATAAAACCCCAGAATAAAAAGTCAAGGGGAGTCAAATCCGGGGACCGGGGACCCAACAATAAACTGAGAAATATTCATTAAAACGTGGAAATTCTCATTTGACTGAAGTAAAAATAACGCATTTCCCTGGACACGAATAATAATTATAAGTGAATAATAAAATAAGTGAACTTAATTTATTGATAAAATTTATATTTTAAATTCAATCAAAATTTAGTTAACTATAGTTCCGTAACCGGAAGTGCAAATCAAAAAAAAAATGTAAACATACATAGTTATTTACGTAGATTTGAATTTTATAAACAAAAGTACATCATCCCATTTAAAATTTCTAACCTGCCCCCACCCCTTAAAATAGAGCGGGGCGTAAATATCAAAAATATGTTTAAATATGTTCCCCATCCCCCTATTAACTCACCAAAATTTCGTGAAAATATTTTAAACCGTTTTCGAGATATCGCATTGTAACACTTTAAAAACTCACTTTGTATAAAGAATAGAGGTCTCCTCGCTTTCTCCTCTGGCTGAAATTTACTTATTATTTATTTTTATACACTATTATATTATTGAATATTACAAACATAAATAAAATATTTTTGTCCTGCTAGTCCCTATTTAAACGAAACACTGTGCGACGCGGCGTAGCCCGTACTGTAGTGACCGTTATTGTGCCATGCTTCGGGATTTCTTGGTACCTCAGCTACAAGAATTTAATGGCTTCAGTCAGGATACAGCCCATGCGTCTATGGAAGTTGTTAGAGAATTAGTCCCGGAAAAGGTCATCTTCCGCTTTGGAGATCCAAACTTGCCAGCTAGGTCTCCCGACCTCACCAGTACATACTTTTTTTATGGGGTTACCTCAAAAGTAAAGTTTACATTGATAGGTCTATCACTTTGCAAGAGTTAAGACAAAAAATACGAGAAGAAATTAATGGAATACCACCTGAAATGTGTTTAGTAGTTTTTGACCACATGAAGATGGTATTGCAAGAGTGTTTTGACCGAAATGAAAGGCACCTCGACAATATAATTTTTAAAACATAAAATCCGCATATATTCTGTGTATTTTTGTCTTAATAAATTATTTTTAAAACTTGAAGAAAATTTTAATTGCCCTTCACAACGGCAAATCCATACACTTTGTATAACAGTTTTATGTCAATGAAAAACTGGCGAACTAAAAGGTTTAGTTAACGGGACAATACAACTATATTATTAGTATGATTATTAAATAGATAAATTTAAAAGCTTATACCCCTATGCGTAACAGAAAACACGAATGTTACTGGAAAAGCACCTAAGAAGAAAATAAGATAGGATTTTCTTCCAGAATAACAAAGAGCTGTTAAATTTTTTAGTGAACATAAACTTCACTCAACCCAAAGCTCTTATAAAGGACAAAAGACACATTTGAAGTGTGCTTATCCTTTTTTCAAGATTAGACCGTATTTTTCTTAAACCCAGTTCTGGTAAGGCGATCATTGAGTATTGAGTATTATGTTTTACTTTTTCTTGTAGAATATTTCGAAATAATATTTTTTCCTAGAAACTATATTTCAAGAGGTATTAGAGAGTAAGTAGAGAAAATAGATAAAATATATGGGATATTTCTAATTGCAAGGACGGTTTAAATAATACTTTTATTACAGTATAATGGGCTTATAATAATAATAATAATGAAATGAATGAAGTCTACTCGTCAGGGGTACATATAAATACGTAAAATTGAGAATAAGGATTTGAACAAATCATGGTAAAACAGCTATTCTCCGGGCTATATGCCTCTCCGAGCGCTGGATTACATACCAAAATTTGCCGTATTTTGACTAACACTGTTAGACAACGAAATACTTGGTTTGACTGCAAGAAACAACCAGGAAGAAGGAAGCTTTTTCTTTAGTTAGGATGTCGTTACCTGCATACCGGTTTCGAACTCTTTAGTTCTCGTCAGTACAGGATAAACGAACATACCGACCATCCGAAACAGCATTTAAAGCTAACCATGTCAAACTGCATAAGCAGGCAGCGCCATCCATTAGTAGTTTCAAGCAGTCGGAGTAGAATTTACCGTGAGGTAAAATAGTTCAACAATGAAATGAATGAAGTCTACTCGTGAGGGGTACATATAAATACGTAAAATTGAGAATAAGTTCTCTAAACCACCTGAAAATTCCTTATACAATAAGGATTTGAACAAATCATGGTAAAACAGCTATTCTCCGGGCTATATGCCCCTCCGAGCGCTGGATTACATACCAAAATTTTCCGTATTTTGACTAACACTGTTAGACAACAAAATACTTGGTTTGACTGCAAGACACAACCAGGAAGAAGGAAGCTTTTTCTTTAGTTAGGATGTCGTTACCTGCATACCAGTTTCGAACTCTTTAGTTCTCGTCAGTACAGGATAAACGAACATACCGACCTTCCGAAACAGCATATCCTTAAAGCTAACCATATCAAACTGCATAAGCAGTATAACACAGGCAGCGCCATCCATTAGTAGTTTCAAGCAGTCGGAGTAGAATTTACCGTGAGGTAAAGTATTTCAACAATGAAATGAATGAAGTCTACTCGTCAGGGGTACATATAAATACGTAAAATTGAGAATAAGTTCTCTAAACCACCTGAAAATTCCTTATACAATAAGGACTTGAACAAATCACGGTAAAACAGCTATTCTCCGGGCTATATAGCCAAAATAATATGGCGAGCCCTATAGAAAACTTCAGATTAGTTCAAAACTCAACCCAATCAATGTTCGATTTTCATTTCAGTTGCGTTTCCTGACGGTTCTTGTAGAAATCTACAATTTTTCCAATTTAAACATTTAGCTGTTGGTCCAAATATAATCAATCACCCTGTACTTAAAAACTGTAATTTTTAAGTATTGAGGAAAATTAATGTATTAATAATGAAGTATTAAATTAAAATGTTCAAGAATAAACGAAAAAGAACAAGGTCATTAACACCTGTAATTTTATTTCTCCTTTATCGTAAATACTTCTGGCTTTTCGGGAACCTAACAATTCGTAATTAAAATAATTAATAAAACCTGATTAAGCTTTAATAAAACGGAAAAAAGGTGCTTAATGAAAAAGGAATTTTCATTTACTAAATGAGAAATTGTACTCCTAATTAAAAAAGTTTTAGGGTCAATTTTAATTTTCCAGGAATTATCATTGCTGGCTTTTCCATTAAAATTGTCATTAAAGAAAATCAGAAAATTTAGAGAATAGCGCGGAAAATTGCGTTTTACGTTATTAGGCATACGGTGTGTCTAGAAACGGAATTTTTACCTGAAGATCCCACTGATCTCACTGGAACGTGTCTTTCAGAATTGAACTCGTGCCTTCGATATACTCGTAAAGTATTGGTACATGCTGTTTCCTAAGTAATGTACAAAGTAGTATATGGTTAAAAACTTTTTGTTTTTGAAATACAGAGAGTAGCGAGGCCTATATATTTGTTTTTCTTATCTTATTTATTTTTAGGCATAATAGGGAACATGTATATAACCCAAATAAATCTGAAATATTTCTTTATTTTCTCTACATAAATTAAATGTTTATGGTGGTTGCTGTTATCCATTTATTTTGGATTTTATTAACAAAAAAAGGATTTTTAACTACAAATTTTCGCGCGAATTTCGAAACTTATAAAACGTGATCCCATTGGCTGTGTCGTCAAAAATGTTTTTATGGCTCATGATGAGTACATGGCGAACACCAGTGTTGTAGGGTCATCGAAAAATCAACAAAAATGTCATTTAATTCGTAACTCATCCAATAAAATATCCCTGCACTTAAAGTAGGAGATTCCTAAAATCTTATTCATGTATATTTCAAGCCGAAATCGGTCCAGGAATCTTTCAATTTTGCAAGAAAAACGGTACTGTTTTCGAAATTTTGACCCACCATATTTCAAGTAAATAAAACGCAATTCTTCGTTGTCATGACAATCTTCGAAAATTCAAACATTTTCAAATTTTGAATGTTCCCGATGAAAATAAACCCATTTATTTATAACTTTAACGAAAAAATAAGCGATTTAAGTTAGTGGGATGTATTCTTAGATAATTATCAGATAAAATAAACCCAAAAAGAATCACTAAATAAGGAAAATAGTGTAGAGTGTAGGATAATGTCGGTTTAAAATAGGATTTCTCGGAAAAATGAAGAAAATTCAGTTTTTACCCCTTAAATATGCTCCTGGATGACCCATTCGGAATTCATTATAAAGTGTAATTACCCTTCATAAGATAGTGTTGAGAAATAGGGAAAAAATCAGATAGGAAAAATAAAGAGTGATTCAAATGTACTGATGTCGAGGGTAAAAAAAGTAAAAAAATCGAAATTCAATCGGCGATTGCTCCCTTCTTATAAAGAATGAAGAACCATAAAAATATGGACATCATGGTATTTCGACGAGCTCTTTCCGATGATGTAGATGACGTATATGGGATTTCAATTTGAACCATTTTACCACGCAAAAAATTAAAAACTGTGATATATTTGGGCCAATATCGATATTTTCAGTTTTTTCCAAATATATACGTTTTCCAGTGATTTTCGGTTTAGGTAAATATATTGCAAAAAGAAAGTATTTGAGATTTTAAAGCTTCAATAATGAATACGTTTTTCGATCCGACGCCGACGTTTTGTTTTCGAGTTATTAGGTACCAAAGAGGGGTCTGCAAATGGCATTTTTCGACCTAAAAAATTCAAAAGAATTACTTGCCATTATCCGATCCTTACCAGTTTTAATAAAGTTCTGAAGCTCCGGGTCCTCTCAGCCTCCGAAAATTTACATTGATTTAATTGACTTTTGCGACCTGTAGGTACCCGATTTCAACGGAAATCGCGAAAATTTCGACTGTGACGTTTACTAGCTGTAATTATACATCCTGTATACCTGAATTTTTTATCTAAGCTAGCTGCACTGTTTATCTATCAACCCAAAAAATTCGATTGCTTCTCCTCTAACTGTGTTCAAAAAAACAAACCTGTTCGATTTTAGGTTAAGCTTTACGTTAACATGTAGACTGACATTTATTTTTGCTGATCTCCTGACATCATTATTCATTATGGATAAATGGCTGCTTTTTAAACTGTAATAAGTTATACCGAAAAATAAACATTTTTTGTATCTGAATTATCCTAGTTATTTCCTTGAACAATTTTTTTTTGTGTTTTTAATGACTTCCTTAAACGATTTATTATGTGAAGCTTTGTTGCAACCACTGGACTGGATGTGTCAGTAAATTATGAGAGGGTCGGCGGCCACCGATATTAATATTTGCGTTTTGATTTTTAACCTGTTTTAAAGGCAGAAAGTTTAAGCAAGTGTAAGTCATTTAAAAAATGTGAGGAAAGTTGACTTCCGTAAAAATTTCCTACACTTCCGATAATGGATTAAATTTGTATTTTTCTGTTCTTTTTTAAACAGAATGTGAAATAAGAATATTTTTTTAGGTTCTCACCAAGGACAGTGTTACAGTTTCCGTAGATGCTGTAGTCTACTACAGAGTTTCAAACGCGACAGTCTCAATTGCCAACGTTGAAAATGCTCATCACTCTACAAGACTTCTTGCTCAAACTACTCTACGTAACATCATGGGACAGAGACCTCTGCATGAAATTTTAAGTGAAAGGGAGAGTATTTCTCAGCACATGAAGGCCCTCCTTGACGACGCTACTGATTCATGGGGAATAAATGTTGAAAGAGTTGAAATGTAAGTAACTAAAGTTTGAATCTGTACTTGTTACCCATGTTATTGTCACGTTCATGCCTAAGACTCGGAGCATCTATCAAAATATCACGTAGTAGTAGAGATTGATTGTACGGCTTACCCAAATACCTTATATTAAACAACAGAAACAACAAAGGACAATTTAGACACTTATAAACAAGATTGCAGGTCTAGCTTCTCACTTGGCATTGGGGTAGGCACTGACTCATCGGATGCTGACAGAGTCGGAGTCTGTGCCAAATGGATTGATGTAGAGATTGATTGTACGGCTTACCCAAATACCTTATATTAAACAACAGAAACAACAAAGGACAATTTAGACACTTATAAACAAGATTGCAGGTCTAGCTTCTCACTTGGCATTGGGGTAGGCACTGACTCATCGGATGCTGACAGAGTCGGAGTCTGTGCCAAATGGATTCGTCGGGTTTTTGGTAAAGCGTTTCTTTTTTGTCTGCAGCCTTTTTCAACCATTTCCAATTATGATGTAGCCTTCCTTATGCTGTTAGGAGTTGTGAGACGTACCTTACCACGATGTCTCAGTGCGGATTGGTAAGGGGCAGGGGTAGTTATCCGCTGGCTTTTGCCATTTACCATCGGACTAACAATGGGCCATGGTGTTTCCCTGGCTGTCAGTCTGCCCTTCCCAAGCGGCCACCCATCCAAGTACTAACTGAGCCAAGCCTCGCTTAACTTTAGTGATCCGCGTAATGGGGATCATCAGACTGACATAGCCTTTAGACAGCTTTCCCAATAGCAACTTTGCCCATTCATGTATATCGTTTTGAAAAACGACGATACAGAAGACACGAGAGCGCCATCTATAGGAAACCACTTCAATGCACGAACAGATCTCACTTGAGTAAAGCTGCTACCGATACATAAGTAGCTAGAAAAAACAGTGCGGGAGCATGACACCCGGTATCGGAATCGATTTTTGAGAATCACCAGGTCCAGGTCCAGGTCTCCACAGTTTTGTGGATTACACTAGGGATCGCACACACTATCCCACCGGGAAGCCGTGCAACCCCGCCAACAAATTCTTGTTAGTTTATTACTGCGACGGACGTTGAAACCTTTATATATATATATATATATATATATATATATATATATATATATATATATATATATATATATATATATATATATATATATATATAGAACAATAACTTGTCAAAACGTAACTGATGAACTAGAATATCTCAATTTAAATCAGTGCTAAGTCTAAACTTAAATTCCGGGGAAGGCCTTTTTAAAGATACTAACCCAATAATCACGTGTACATAATACCTGACCACAAATTATTTATTTTTTCACTTACAGCAAAGATGTTCGTTTACCCGTCCAACTCCAACGGGCCATGGCGGCCGAAGCCGAAGCCTCTCGTGAAGCTCGAGCCAAGGTGATTGCTGCCGAAGGTGAACAGAAAGCTTCTCGTGCTCTTCGTGAAGCTTCGGAAGTCATTGGTGATTCTCCAGCTGCTTTGCAGTTGCGTTACTTGCAGGTATGTATTGTGAATGCTGCTTGTAAATTTAAAAAGTTGTTGTGCAATGTTTTTTTTTGAATTAAAACCAGGTCAATTGCGATTTATTGTTTAATGATACATTTTTGGTAATTTAGAATTGTATAGACAATGATAATTGCAATTTTATGACAAATATATTATTTTTGAAATAGGCCTTTCCGTAACTAAAATTAGTTTTACAGGAAATTCTTTCGGTCCATACAACATATATTGAAAAAATTCAAAGATCAAGTTCTTTGCTAGTTTAATACAAGATCATCAATAAACGGACTACTTGTGATTCTGGTCGAGATGCTCGCCTGCTATCGCACCTTCTGGGCCGTGACCCTTCATCAGACAGGCTTGTACCCAGGGTGGATAAAGAGCAGACCACGTTTGGCCACCTTCACCCCAAGCCTACCTTCATCTCGACCAGATTCAAAAATAGTCCTTTTTAAATAGTTATTTAAGATCTTTTATGCCCAAGCGGCGAAATGCATCTGTGGATTTTCTCAATAGAACTGATTTTACCTTGTACACTAAGTTCAATATTACTTTTGAACATATTTTCGTAAAAATACAGGCCAATATTTTAATACCAGTTACTATGGTAATTCCTGAATATACCAAAAACCCTAATTCTGTATATAGCTAGTTTAGATTATACAGGGTGTTATGAAATTCACTGCATATATTAAAACCGATAAATCCTGATTTGGATTCAGATTGGGGAAAAATAGTCACAAATGGCGCTTCGCGATAATAAGCTAGGTATCGCCCCTCAACATTTTTTTTAAATCACTGCACACCACTATAATAAAACACATGGCCATATAAGGAACAAAAGAGCAGTGAGCTAGGTTGTTGTGTTGCCATGTCTCTTAACAATATTTCTATGCAACAAGTTTGAAGAAATAATATTTCTCTTACATAAAAATCCTACTAGCTCTTCCAAAATTATCAATTTCAAAAAGTTAGAATACTACCTATACCACAAATAAAAACCCCTAGAGAAGAGCTATTTAAACCAACAAATAAATACCTCAACTTCAACTTAACACCCAGAAATAGTGATTAAAAATGCGTTACTAAGCGCGTACGATATTTTGTTAATATTAAACGGCTTTAGCATTTGTTAATATTTAAGGGCTTTAACTTTTTCTTTCGCAAATTAAGAAATGAAGAGCAAAAATAATGTACACAGTATTATTAATGTCTATGATCTATACACACAGCTGGCGCTGACGGACGAGTTCGGAAGACCAATTAGAGAAGTCAGAATCAAGGTAGAACGGACTAGTCAGATAGGCGCCTGAAGTAAGCGGCATTTACATTGGTATGGTTACTTGTACAAGATACTTGTACAAGTAACTAGCCAGGGTAGTTCACTTTCTACAACTTGAGGCTTGTAGGTGTTTGCTAGATATCTGTTTACATTGGATTAGTAGCTGTCTTGGATGTTAGGGGTTCAAGTAACTAACCTATTTACTATACCAGTGTAAATGCAGCATTACGATAGCGAAAAGAGGCCAACAACCCTTTAGCTTGGCTTCGGCTAGATCAATGATCTACCACCTACCCTACTTCTTAGGCAACACGGTTGCATACTGTTATCAATATTTTTCCTGGGCAGGGCCGGCGCTAGCATTTATTTTTAGTGGGGCGAACAAATATTTCAGCGCCCTCGCTGCTCATGTACTAAAGAAAAAACATTATTATTTTTAAATAACATATATTTTTCTTATTTGTCTCTTTGCAGAAAAAATATCTAAATGTCGAATTCATGTGCTGTGATTAAGTGCTTCTTAAATTAATCGTTAAACTTAACACTAACACACATATTATGTGACGTTTGCGGGTGCAAGAATGCGATTTATGTAGTTACATCTCGACTTTGGAAACTAATCTAGGGAATCTTTTCAAAAAAATCGATAAGTTAAAATAATTCTGTTGGCAAAAGGCCGAATAACAACTTCCTGAACGTGCTGTGTAAAACAGAATCATGTTTTTTTTAATGCTGTAATGAAAGAATTTTGGTTATAATTTTCAAATACGGTGTAGTTGCGCTTAGTTAGTATTTTTCGTTTTGATTTGTTAAGTTTGTTTTAGCAGAAAGTTTAAGCCAGTAGGAATAATGTTCATTTCATTAATAACGTAATATATATATAGGCTGTCATAATTCTTTGTGTTGCCGGTATAACAGCCTTTTCGTTCTGGTTAGGTACCTATAATTTCTACCGATTTCACGCCTGGTCCATATTTTCCCATATTAGGTAAAAAAATTGTTATTAACTTAAAATACACATTTTTGGCAAAATGCATCTGTCAAATTAAAAATACTTTGGATGATTTAAAACTGATAAAAAAAATGATAATGTCAAGATAATATTTAAGTTTGGAAATGTCCAGGCTGGATTATTTGTTTTTTCTTTATATTATTAGATCCTATGACGTCAGGCTCTTTAGAAGCGTCGGATACGGGAGTAGGTATGGGGGCTCTTTGCGTAATGGCGGCCACTTCTGGTCTAAGCAACGACGTACGTCCTACACCAAAATGGTGACGTACGTCCACGTCAGCTGTCATCTGTCAAGTGGTTCTAAATAGGGGTGTTTAGAACAGGGGTGGTTTTAAACAGGGTTGTTGAAAACCACTCCTGTTCTAAACAGGGGTGTTTAGAACAGGGGTGGTTCAACAACCCTGTTCTAAACACCCCTATTTAGAACCACTTGACAGATGACAGCTGACGTGGACGTACGTCACCATTTTGGTGTAGGACGTACGTCGTTGCTTAGACCGGAAGTGGCCGCCATTACGCAAAGTGCCCCCATACCTACTTACGGGTGTGGTTTAGGGTATTTTTAAAATAAAAGAGTGTGCGAGGGACAAAATTATTGGATATGTCTGTAGACTATCCAAGAAGTCAGTCATTCAATATATGCAGTGAATTTCATGACACCCTGTATAATGCAAGAACATTTGAGAACGTCTTAACTCTTACAGCTCAGTCTGACTGGATTCTATTAAACTAAAATTACAGGATGTAATAAAATCTTGTAAAAATTTGACCATACCTAGATGTGATCTGCTTTTAACTCTAGTTTTGGAGATGTTTGCATGGTTTGCTGATTTTTTAGCCTTGGGATGTTGTTATTAGATTTGTACATATTATACGTAATATCCAAGCAAAAGCGAAACTGGCAAAACTAACACAACACATAAGCAAACGATATCAAAAATGCAATTAGTTAAGTGAAAATTTACCAAAGTCATTTTTCGCCTTTGCTTTTTGTAAATATGTAAAATAACATTGTACAATATACATACATGTAAATATTGTAAATATATTTTAGAAAAAACTTTCTTTCAGTCATCTCATTTGTTCATCTTCATAGAGACTTCTCTAATAATATTTAACCCTTTCTTATTATTTTGTTTCTTGTAAGAATGTAAATTTTTAACTTTTTGTTTTAGGTTTCTTAATCTTTGTTTTTGCCTAAAATAGTTTCAGTTTAGATTAAGCACATACATATACTAAAAACTTATAGGTTACTAAATGTATCTTGATGAAATTCTTGACAGCGAAGTTAAAAAATTGAGAAGGGATGTTTATGAAAACCGAAATTGAACTGTAATTTGCATTGATATTCAAGTTAGCAGTAGAATTCACATAGGTGGTTGCTAGAATACCCAATCATTGCTTCACGAAGGCAGCAGCAATAAATAAATGTCAGAAAATACAAAATACAAAAAAAGACAAAATATCACCATTTTCAGGAACCGATTCCTAAGTTGATTAAGTAGTGGACATTAACAGTATTGCTGTGTGCATCTCTTGGACTTAAATTTTAGAATGTTCCAACAATTATAATAATTGTAAAATGTTGTTTTGATAAAAGGGAATCCGAACCAACCTAAAATTGTAAACAAGGTGATTATTTTTATGTTAAGATAATCCAAATTAGAATAAATATTGGACATAGCACTTGTAGAGTTAACCATAGAGTCAATTATGGCACTAACAGTATTTTCAATAATAATGATTGCTGGGAAGTCTCTTCTTGGTCTAGGAGCAAATATATCCACGTTAACCCTATTAAAAATTATTGTCCAAGGAGTACACGTAAACAAGAAGTACGAAGAATTGATTTCAAGCCAATTTATTCTAAGGTTAAGTTACGCTAAGTTGCCTTAGTAAAAAACAACAATTATTTTAAGTATTTAAAAGTTAACGTAAAAGTTTTCGATATCAAAACCACTGAGCTTTTTCAGTGGACGAGTAGCTCAACTACGTCCAGAAAATATCGAAGCTGCCATAATTTAATCCAGTTTATAAGGTTTAACTTTATTAAGCTTTCATAAATCTTTGGTAAAAATTAATCAATTTTAAATGTTTTCCCAGTATTTAAAATTAAATTATTGGCAATCAGTAGTTGATTGTCAATATGTGGTTTAATAAATAAGTTTAATTACGAGCTAGCCATATTATGTTCATATAAATGAAATTTTACTAGTTGGACTAATTTTAATTACCATTACAATCAAAATAATGTAAAGAATGTGAAACTAAAAGAACTGGAAAGAAACGTACCAATTTTTGTTGCTAGTTAAGGATCATGGTTGCCCACGGATGGATCTAGACTAGATAAAAAAGAGTTGGTGCAAGAAAGAACTGGTATTAGGAACAGCTACTCTCTAGGACTGTATGCCAAAATCATTAACTTATGCTGAGAGAGCATAGCATCAATGCGGCCGCTAACGTCGAATACTGATATTTTAAAGATGTCCCTAAGGAGGGAAGCATAGAAAGGTAAAAAGTCATACGAGTTGCAAAATACTCCATGTCAACGATCATTTGGCTAAAATGGTATGAAGGACAGATTTTTTGAATGTCAGTCTACCATCGCCAGATCTTTATAGTTGTAAATAGAGTTGAAAAGACTTACTCAAGCATAACATTTTCAAATGTTGAAAGAAAGCTTTAAGAACTAGGAAAACAAAGTAATTTCTGCTAAAGGAGAATCTGGAAAATATAGAGCATGACTCATCTACTTGGAGCAGCATAACGATGAGTCATGTTCTACAATTTTCAGTTCGGAATATAGGTAGAAAACAAAATTGGATTATGGTCAGTCTATAACTACTTCAAATAAATGGTGCATGGGGATAAAATGAGACTGATCTTCATATTCTCAACAAGTGCAAGCTGAGAAGGAATTATTTTCAAAACGGGACCATCACTTTCGAGGACATGAAGCAAGTTTGAACAGTGAGATAAGAAAGCCAATCTGCCATAAACTTTTATAAATAAGTGGCTCAGAGTTAAAGTTCATAACGATTACTACTTAACAATAATTTATTTATTTATCCCCTTCCGTGGTCACCAAGGTTTTTAGATTTCTGGTCTTTTAATAACGTGTTTGTTTATATCATAGTTGTTTATTTTATTATTTTAAATGTTAATAATATGACAATTATTCCTAACCTCATTGTACCATAGTACCCTCCCTAACCCTACATACAGGATGAAGTAGATGATTTTTTTAAGTTTGTCATTAATAATACCAATTTACTTAACAAATTGTCTTATTCTTTCAGTTGTAAGGAATACTGTTTAACTACTTCTAAGTACTTGCCTTACTTACATATAATCCAGATTTCACATCCGTATAAGGCAAAGCTCTATAAGCCTTAAAATGCTCTTCCCTTTTTTATATACCGGGTGCCCACGAGTTTACTGGCCAGCATTTTGTTAAGAAAAAATATTTCGATTTGAAATTTTGGGAACTCGTATGGTTGCTTTAGATGCAGATTTTGAGTGCTCGAACATCTGATTATCGTTTCCGGTTCAACCGGAAATACAGTCAACATTGTTATTTTAAACGAAACACCCTGTATATTTTTAAAAATTTAGATTCTACGTAAAATTCTAATTATAAAACATGTATCATACGCCATACCTATCTTTAACAGTTTTCAAGAAAATGGCGTTTGAAAATGTCGAAAGAGCCGCAAACTATACTGTTTTAACATAAAACAAATGAATATGCGAAAAGTTTAATATATTATTCTTACTTCTTTTTAGGGGCCTTGTATTCTTGTGTCATGACAATCTCACTTCCGGTGCAACCGGAAGTGCTACCAAATATGACATTCAGGCACAAATTACTTCAATAATTTCAATTGAACGACCTACTTTAAACTCTAAATTCTAATTTATCTGACTTTTCTCTATAATTTTTGTATACACCATCCCAGGTCTAAAGTCGATAGTTCTTGAGATATGGACAGCTAAAAATTTAGATGCATTCCAAATTTCAATCTTTCTAATTATATCTAGCCGGCTATGATTGATTAAATAATTGGAAATTGACATGATCATAATCATGTCAATTTCCAATTATTTAATCAAGATGGCTATGAATATAAGACACTTGTCATATTTTCTGTTAATAATATCACCCCAAAGCAAATGAACACCTACCTATTCAAAGAGTTCGTCTAAGAGAAAACGGTCAACAATTCGAACACTTAATTTATGGCTAATTTCTTATTTTTTGAAATGAAAACCTAATAAAATTATTACTTCAAGCACTGCTCTGATATTATTAATTATGTGTATCCTTCCTACATTTTCTTAATGCAAATAATCTCCATAGCCGCCTAGATAAAATTAGAAAGATTGAAAATTGGAATGCATCTAAATTTTTAGCTGTCCATATCTCAAGAACTATCAACTTTAGACCTGAGATGGTGTATACAAAAACTATAGAGAAAAGTCAGATAAATTAGAATTTAGAGTTTAAAGTAGGTCATTCAATTAAAATTATTGAAGTAATTTGTGCCTGAATGTCATATTTTGTAGCACTTCGGAAGTGAGATTGTCATGACACAAGCATACAAGGCCCCTGAAAACAAGTAAGAATAATACATTAAACGTTTCGCATATTCATTTGTTTTATATTAAAACAGTATAGTTTGCGGCTCTTTCGACATTTTCAAGCGCCATTTTCTTGAAAACTGTCAAAGATAGGTATGGGGTATGATACATGTTTTATAATTAGAATTTTACGTAGAATCCAAATTTTAAAAAATATACAGGGTGTTTCGTTTAAAATAGCAAAGTTGACTGTATTTCCGGTTGAACCGGAAACGATAGTCAGATGTTCGAGCACTCAAAATCTGCATCTAAAGCAACCATACGAGTTCCCAAAATTTCAAATCGAAATATTATTTCTTAACAAAATAACGAGCTGGCCAGTAAACTCGTGGGCACCCTATTCTGCTAATAGTTTTTTTTATCTGCGAATATTTTCTTTGCTTATTCTATTCTTTTTACGTCCCACTTACTTTGATTGTCATTTTTTTTAACATACTACATTTAATAATTTATATCTAATCTAATCATTGACATTTTCTCACCTATTATCTTGACTGTATTGGATTTTTTCTCTACCTGGCTTATGGAGCCTCCCACATACTATATGTAAATTAAGAAGACTAATTACACGAGGTTAACAGAGATCACGTTTACTTTCGTATTTGAGTTCTGTTCACGATCTAACCTTAACTACTAAAATTAAAATTAGCAATGCCGAATATAATTTTTCCAATTAATAATGCAAACATTTCAAAAAACTGTGAAATATAATTTATTGTTGTATTATTTACCGAAACTGCATCTGCCAAATTAATGGGTAAAAAACTTTTTTAATTTTAAAAATATTTTTCCGCTTTTAAAACGTAACTGTTGCGAATCAAAATGAGAAAACAAATTCTGGAGAAAATAAAATTTAGTTGCGAGTTGGCAATGTAATTAAAAACGAATATTGAGTCGACTGATTTGATTTATTTGAGACATAGTTTAAAACCATTTGACGAAAATTTAATTGCAAGAAAATTATAATTAAAGTGTACTATTTCAAATTGGATTTTCGCCATTTTATGAATTTTCAGATTTTACGTTAAGATAAGTTGTTGACAATTAATTATTTTTAAAACTATTTTATTAGAATGTCTCCCACTATATAAATATAATGGATAACGTAATGGAAAGCCGGTTAAGTGGTTATTTTAACTTTTCTTTAAGTTCATCTCAATTTATGCATTTTGAGACTGATTTTTAGTGTTCCGTAAATCGGAACACTTATGGAACCACTTCGGTGTCCGTCCGTCTGTCACAGGCGATTTTCTCTGAAACTATTCGACGTAAAAATTTGAAATTTGGCACAGAGATAGAGTGTGGTGGCCCAATTCTAGACGTGAATTAGAAAAGTTGAATTTTGATTCTGGGGTTAATTTCAGGGGTTAAAGTGGAACATGGAAAGAAATTTTCCAGTGCATCGTGTTTGATGTATTTTTTATGCATTTTTTGAAACATTTTTTGCGAAAAACGCTTTTAAATTGCTGTCCCCCACTTTTATCACCAGAAAGATCGCCCAGAAAAATCTGAAAAAATCATGAACATTAAAAATTTGGTGTAGATTGGACGAAAATTATCAGCATTGAAAAATTCTAGCGCTATCGTTATAAACAATTTAATTGGTTATTTCCTTATAACCATTGGTTTTAGAGAAAAAGTTTTTTAACAAAAAATTTATCTCGCGGTGTAAGGAACAACTTTTGTTCTTACACGTTTGCCAAAATTTTTAGTTTGGCTCAGATTTTATTAAAAAATCTGAAAATAGTTATTAAAATTTGTATAAATTTTATTTGTACTCGTATACTTGTTAATTGGCAATTCTTTCTATAGGTTTGCTGGTGTTTCAGAAATTTTGTTAAAGTTACTGCCTGATTGGTTCAAAGAACTGTGAATAATAAAAATGCTTTGTTATGAATGGTCACAGAACGTGAATGATGAATCATTATTCATATCGTTATCCGTAAATAACGAAATATTATTTATCAGGAATATATATAGAAATGATGGTTTTATTAAACAGTGGTAGAATTTTTTTTTACTGGGTTTAAGTCGTATCTTGCCAAATATCACCTTTATAATAAGAGAGATTGGAAAATTCCAAGATGCCAAAAAATCGAAAATCAAAACAGAAATTGTGTCTTTTTACGCAAGGATATTATTTCGCACAGAAAATTTGCTAGTTAAAAAAAACACGACTCCCAAAAAAAACGCTATACATTATTTTAAAGGGTAATAAGGATTTTTTACAGGTACTTCAAAAAATATTGCACATCCTAAATTATTCTTAAAAACGTGCTAAGGAAATAAGAAAAATTAAAATAAAATTTTAATTTCATCACTCTCTACCCCGAAAACAAAGCATTTTCAAATCTATGGTAATAAATCTTCGTTTTTATTTTGTCCAAAAATATAACATTTTATCGGTTTGGCAATAGTGTCCAATTTTTTTGTTTCATTTTAATATGTTATTTTTACATGACTCTTGTTTGTTGATTGGGTTTGATTGGGTTTGATTGGGTTGATATCGTTGTTCTATCTTTTTTTAACTTAATTTGTACAAAACTTAACAAAGATGAGGCCGATTTTTGAAAATGCTCGATTTAAGATATTATGCTGAATTTAATTTTTTTGCTAAAATAATGTCGTTTATTTGCTTTTATTGAATGTACTCAGAATTAGAACAGAGTTGCTTTTGTAAGCTTTTTAAATATAAAATAAATATATTCCACATTTTTAAATTATAATTTAAAATCGTTTATGTACCTATAAAGTAAAACAAACAATAACCACTTTAAACGATTGTAGTATTTTTAACGATAAATTCGAATTTAAATGCGGTAGGTTCGTTATATTGTTTTTCGCTTAAATAGAATTGTGGAAAACCTAAAAATATTGTGACTAAAACAAAATTTAATTTTGGAATTTAATAAAATATAGATCTAATAAAGACACAATATTTTTTTATTGCTACGATGGCAACTTTTAATTTTATAACAAAAAGGAATGCTAGTATTATTTATAAGTTTTTATTGTTAATGTTATAATTTTTGGGGTAAGAATTACGTTAAGTATACGGTTTTTAGCGATAATTGCGATTTTTGGAACATGTTCAGTCGTGATTCGTGATTATGCGTAATGAAATATCGAAACTTGTTTCGATATTTCCAACAATATACTACCAAGGATGAAATTTTTGCGTTATTAATAAATTTTTACTAATATATTGGAACATTTCCTATAGATTTTTGCAATTGTTGTTAAAATCGCTAATCACTAAAAGAGTAGGATAATAGTGAGAGAAGTTTTATAAGTTGTATGCACAATTTTAGTTAGGTACATCATCTAAAAGCCATAATAAAATTGTAGGATAAGTAAATTATTTAGTTAGATTATAGGATTACATCTTCAATTTGCATTAAACATTTTGATGTTTTAGGACAAAACTTAAATACTAATATACGAGAACAAATCACTCATTTGCGACAACAATGTCACAACTTAATATTATCATAATATCAAGTTGTGACATTGTTTTTTATCTAAAACATCCCATATAGACTTAAAGTGTAAGTACTAACGCACCGTGGGCATCTGAAGAGAAGGAAAATGTAGTTAATTTACACGGGATCTAAAGGATTGGAGATTGGGACGGGAAGGAAAAACATCTGCAGGCATTTTGTTCCATAATCTGGAGGCCCTAGGTATGAATGAGCGAGAGAAGTAGTCTGTTCTAGGCTTTTGTAGCTAGACAGACTGTTGGTAACAGTCAAGGGGGAAATAATACCGGCTAGTTCCGTAGAAGTAGAAAAGGAATAAATCATTAACATCGCGGCTATGAGCGAGCGAATGGAGTTAGTTTTCTTGTGAGGAATGGGTAATTGATGAGTCAAATGGCTTTCTTTTGGATAGAAGGATTAAGTGTCGAAAGTGATGCCGCTCCCCTGATGTGGGATCATCATCTAGGGTGGGTCTTATTTAGGAAGCATAGAGAGTGTACAAGTTGGAAAGGAAGAAGTATTTTATGGCTTAAAAGAGAAAACCAAGCTTTTTAGCTATCGACGTGGCTACTGAAGTAATGGTTTGTGCCAGCTGAGATCATGTTGGAAAGCGATGCCAATAAGATCGAATGTTTCATTCTTCTGTAGGACTTGGTCATTCATGTGGATGGGGTAAGCGTTGCCAGATTTTTTGCGTGACAGGGAGCAAGACTGGGCTTTGGAAGCGTTGAGCTGAACAAGGTTCTTGGCACCCCAGTCTAAGATTAAATCTTGGGAAAAGGATATGTGCATAGTGCATAGATCTGCGCCTACCAGCCAGTTCTTGATTCGACACTTGTCTGGAAAAATGAATATTGGAATGATGAGAGCTATCGTCAGCATAACTCTGGATGGGATTGGTAGTTGAGGAGTGCAGGTCATTAATGTGAAGAAGAAATAGAGTTGGTGCCAGGACTGAACCTTGGGGGATGCCAGCATTAATAGGGTGGAAGTTAGATGAGTGACCGCCAGCCACGACAGATATGCACCGATATTGTCGCAAATGAGTGAAATAGTTAGTAGTAATATAATACGTTTTGACATTTTTCATTGGGATTGTAGTTCCTAAACAAATTAATATTTTTTAAAAGTTTACTTACAAAATAAAGTTGGTTACTGAAAATCCAATAGAGTGGGCCGAGAATACACGTATTTGTAACTTTTATTTTTTTTCACAAAATTGCCTTCAGCGAGGATGGGGTTGAAATGAAAGAACCCTCATTCAACATACTTTATATTTCAAAAGTTAAATTTTTGTTTAGTTTTCATGTCTTCAAAAAAGCTCTTAAAAATAGGAAATAATTTAATTTGTATATTGGGTATATTTTAAAAGCTGTGATACCGGTTTTATACGTATTAATTTTCCTTGTCACAATTTCAAAGCATCTGATAGACCATTTGTTTATGCCGTTGTGTTTAAAATAGACACTTTCTCATAGTAAACGAATAAGTTTTTCAAAATTATTGCGTCTGTCGCATGTTTTATAATTATTCTTAATATACCTGATAGCCTTTTGAAAACCCATTGATTGCCACTCAAGCATGGTTCTGGTAAAGGGGTATAATACCGGGTGTTCAAAAAGTCTAAGTCCTTAATTGCGTTTGATTAAATTGGGAAGATTAAAGTTGACAAAGTCGCTAAATTTTGCTTACAGTACAAAATCAATTTGTTTGTATTTACTAGTCCTTTTTTATGATATGAGAATATCTAGCGAAGCATTTAACAGGGAAGGCTGTTGATAATATTTATAAAATATACATTCCAGTCAGGGATGGGCAGCAATTATTAAAAGTTTTAGCAATTAACAATTAACACTTAGTTAATTATAATTATAGGATTTTACAATTGCAATTAAATTAGTTTTAAATATTGACTCCCTACAATTACAATTAACTAATTGTTATTTGTTTATTTCTACAATTATAATTAATTAAGTATTAATTGTATTTAGGTGGAGAACAATTATTAATAATAATTAAACTTTAAGCAAATATATTTGCCTGTTTGTAATGCAATCACATTAAAAAAAATACTTATTTGGCTAAAGTTTTGAATAGGGGACCTCTCTGAGTGTAATAGATTATACATAATTAGTACTCGTGGTCACGCTGCGCTGGCGGGAAATTCTGAACCTGTCAGGCATAAAAATAAAATTACTGGGGGAACTTCTGCTTATTTTTAAAAATATCTTCTTGTAATACAGAACCAACGAACAAAAGACTATTTTTACAATATATATATATATATATATATATATATATATATATATATATATATATATATATATATATATATATGTATATATATATTTGTATCACGATAAGTGTATCGTGATTTGTATGTTTCTTGAACCATTTCAATATATATTTTTTTGGAAACTATTTCTTGGGAATAGAGGTTCATCATTTAAACGACAAAATAACAGCTTTACTGACTGTGGAAGTGTGTTCTCCTTTTGCATTAAAGTACGGGGAGTCCAAGTAAATGGCCAACCCCGGGCCGGGTAGGCTATGACAGCTGTTTCGTCCTTGTTAGGACTCATTCAGACGGCCATAACCCCAGTCGGACCGTGGCAAACGACATTAATGAATCTTAAATCCGTTTTGCAAAACACAAGCAGGAAAAAACACAACATAACGCCACCTAGCGGGTGCTAGCTCTAATGCAAGAAGCAGAACACACACTGAAAATGTAAAATCTAAAATCTAAGGGCGAACACGGCATCTCTAGTTTATGAGAAACGCATTTTCGCAAATTCGCCCAACTTGTCGGCACGAATACGTGCAGAGCATGATGAACCTCTATTCCCAAGAAATAGTTTCCAAAAAAATATATATTGAAATGGTTCAAGAAACATACAAATCACGATACACTTATCGTGATACAAATTATAAAATTGCAAGGGAGTAATTGCAATGAAACCACCTTTCGTTAAGGGTGTACGCGTCTTTCTAGTGAGAACGTTTGTGACTCCCTCCTTGCTCTGCACGTATTCGTGCCGACAAGTTGAACGAATTTGCGAAAATGCGTTTCTCATAAACTAGAGATGCCGTGTTCGCCCTTAGATTTTAGATTTTACATTTTCAGTGTGTGTTCTGCTTCTTGCATTAGAGCTAGCACCCGCTAGGTGGCGTTATGGTATGTTTTTTCCCGCTTGTGTTTTGCAAAACGGATTTAAGATGCATTAATGTCGTTTGCCACGGTGCGACTGGGGTTATGGCCGTCTGAATGAGTCCTAACAAGGACGAAACAGCTGTCATGGTCTACCCGGCCCGGGGTTGTCCATTTACTTGGACTCCCCGTACTTTAATGCAAAAGGAGAACACACTTCCACAGTCAGTAAAGTTGTTATTTTGTCGTTTAAATGATGAACCTCTATTCCCAAGAAATAGTTTCCAAAAAAATATATATATATATATATATATATATATATATATATATATATATATATATATATGTGTGTGTGTAGGTGTAGGTGTGTGTGTGTGTGTGTGTGTGTCAGTTAGGATTCTTTATATACTTGCTTTTGTTAATCCTAATTAAAATAGTTAATTGCAATTGACAATTAATTAATTCTAATTTAATTTAATTCCAACCACAGTTTGTAATTGTGATTAGCAAATAAATTATTTCATTGCAATTAAAAGTTAATCAACTAAATTTTAGTCTAATTAGTTATTTAAAAATTTAATTGATTAAAGCCCAACACTGTCTATACAAACAGCTTGATGATAAATAGTACATAAATTTATTAATAAATCTAAAAGGCGAGCATGTTGAAATAAATTGTCAATTTTTTAAGATCTGGAAACTGAGTATGAGTATCAAACCCAACCCAACCCAACTCAACCTATAAAACTAAATACCTGATGTACGGTTGCGTATTAGACAAAAATATTGAGTGTAGAGTAAACAATATATTCCAAGCTTGGTACTAGTAACTAGTGCCCTTTACCTAGACTTTTCGCACACCCAGTATATGCATGCAGAGGACGACTTTCATGGATTTTTACCTTAGGAATGTGTCTGACCTGTGTAATATATAAGTGTTTAACTTTCTTAAATAACTTTTTAAGTTATCTTCAATGCAGAGCCAAATTTAAATATGTAACAGTAGCAGCAAATTAAAGCACGTTCTGTAAATGTTGGCTCAAATGGCTCAATGATTTAAAAACTGCCAGTTTCCTTTTTTATACTGGGGCTATACAAAAGAGTGGCTTTAATAAACAATAGCTTTTTCTGAGCGATCTCTTTAGTGATAAAGGTGAACAAAAATTTTTAAGGGTTCTTTCCAAAAAATGTTTAAAAAAAGCATACAAAAACTACATCATATACATTGTTGAATTAGTGCTTTAGTATGCTTGCACCTGACACAGTACACGATGCCCTTGAATTTTTTTTTCATTTTCCAATTTATCGCCTGAAATTAAACCCCAGAACCAAAACTCAACTTTTTATACTTCACATCTATAATTGGGCCACCACACTCTATCTCTGTGCTAAATTTCAAATTTCTACGTCGAGTAGTTTCAGAGAAAATCTCCTTTGACAGACGGACGGATGGATACCCAACCTGACAAGTTTAATGCGCTTAGAATGCACACTTTTACGGAATATCGACATCATTTTAGTAGTACACAAAATGTTGATAAAAAGTTAAAAATGTCTAAGCAAAACTAAGCAAACCTGACCGAATCCAAAAAAAGGCAAACCTGTGCAGATATGCTCAGATTTGTTTGGGTTGGCTTAGGATTTTTGTCTGCCTTTTTTTAACATCTTCTATTCGAGTTCAGTTTTGAAAATATTTTGCATTTTTAAAAACTTATTTTCGAAAAATTGTGGTCTCGAGAAAGGTAGATATTTTCAAAAAATTGTATTTTCAAAAAAAATTACTTCGAAAATAGATAAAGTTTTCAAAAAAACCTGGATTTTTGTTAAAAATTAAAGGTATTTTCCTTTGAGATGGTCAACTGCTTTGTAAACACATTATTAACTTTTGTTTATCCATGAAAGGATTTGTACAATTTTATATACAAGCGTATATACAGCATGTCTTCGGAATATTTTACCACATGGGAAACTTTTATAATATCCATTTTAGAGAAAAAAGTGACTTCCTATAAAAAGTTCTGAATCGTAAGAAATTAACTTTACGCGAGAAAAAATTAATGTAAGACATACAGAGTTATTTATGTTAGTAAATTTACCCTGAGGCCTACACGAGGTATCGAAATTCCAAAAGTCGAAATTTAATTGCAGAAAAACGACACATCCTAATTATTTACAAAGGTAAACTAATAAAGTGTAAAAAGGTAAACTATGTCACGGAAACATCTCTGTCAAACTGTTAAACTTTATTTTAAAAGTACCATCTGAGGATTGACAAATGTTGAAGTGTCCTTATTATGAGCCTGACTGAACTGGGTTTATTGTTTAAACGTAGACATATTTGAGTATATTTTATTTTTGAATTATTGAATTATTTAGATTATTGGTGCTGGTTTAAAAAAATAGTTTTATCCTTTTAAAAATTAGGTTTATTGTTTTAAATATACATAGACACATTAAATTATATTTTTATTTTTTATTATAAATGTTAAAAAAAAATCATTTTATTATTTTTTTAGATTACAATTTCACCAATGTGTATTAGGTACTGAAGTATTTAGATTATTGGTGCTGGGTTTAACAAAAAAAAAATAGTTTCCCATGAATAACTGTTTTGTTACACACATTATGATTCACATTACCATTTTACTATGTAATATATTATGTTACTGTCGTTATGCCCAAAATTATATTATTAATGAAAAACTGCTCTATTATAATGTATATAGCACAAATAAATGCAATATATAAAAATGTCAAGTTTCATTTCCTTTGACATTAAAAATAATTATGATTGTCTAAATGTTTTATTCTTACCACTGTGCGTCATTGCCAAAGATAACTCTAAACGTCAATTAAACTTACTACTTGATTAAAAGTTTTGTGCAACCCGCTGTTAGATTCAATAAATTTTATCCCTATAAGCCAAAATTTGATAACACGCTCAAACCTAGAAATATGGAATTGCATTTCCAGTTTTGCGCCTGGTTTGGAACAGTGTCGGCTTGTGAAATTTCAAAGTTGTATATCCCTGTTCCTACTTACAGGACCCGTACCAAGTTTAGGAGTTTTAATAGCGAGCCCCCTGGGAATGTTTTGGTAAAGAAAAAAAAAAATCTTGTAATTTGCGAAAAAATGTTGAATTTTTTTAGCACCCCCCCCCCCCCCCCCCCTGGGAAAAAACATGCACGCGTTTAGGTATTTGAGTTATTATTTTTTCTAAACAAATTTGCATCATTTTGTCAAGAATTTTTGAATTTTAAGAGAACAAAATGTGTTAGTAGAAAGTTATAGTCACTTGAATTTAATTTTAAATTATATTTTAGGTTTAAAAAAATTCAAATGACTATAACTTTCTACTAACATATTTTTTTCTTTTAAAATTTAAAAATTCTCGACAAAATGACGTCAGATTTGTTCAGAAAAAATAATAAATAAAATACCTAAACGCGTTCATTTTTTTCCCAAGTTGGGGGGGGGGGTGCTAAAAAAACTTCAACTTTTTCGCAAATTACAAAATGTTTTTTTCTTTGTCAAAACATTCCCGGGTACGGATCCTGTAATTAGGAACAGAGGCATACAACTTTGAAATTTCATAAGCCGCCACTAGTTTGGAGGAGAAGCTGAACGCGACTGTTTCTTTCAAAAGAAACAAAAATATTTAGCGATGAGTGATGAATGAGATGCTGCTCTCAGAACTGTCGTGGGTGGAGCGATGTGTATTGACAAAACATTTCAAAACGAACATTTGGTGCGGTATTCTAAATAAATCAAATAGTGGGCCCATATTTTTGCCATGAAAATATGACAACCCAGATTTATTTAGATTTCCAAAAAAAAACACATTTTTGAATTTATTAGCGAACTGCCGTTAAACGTGTGACATGCTCTTTGGTATCACAAGATGGAGCTCCTTGTCATAGCCCAGCCAGAATCACCGAATATTTGAATGAGACTTTTCCCCAAAATTGATAGAAAGACGTTCGGAAACAGTTACTTTTTGAAGCCACCCTATATATCCTACATCAATTTTTTCTCGCTAAAAGTTAATTCTCGCGATGCAGGCCTTTTTATGAGAAGTCATTTTTTCTTTTGAATCGATATTTAAAAAGGTTTCCATTTGATAAGAACTTCCGAGGACCTCTGATACATATAAACATGTATTTTGGTGCTAATCTCATGCACACTTTTAAGCTCTAGTTTGTCGTGGAAAATTCTGGTACTCCGATCCTCTCTTTTGTAGTAAGATTACTACATACGTAACAAAAATTGTTCGAATCGCTTTCACTAGCGCGAGACTTTATTGTCACAATTAAAATTTATAAAGTTATAAGTAACGAGTTTTAAACATAGGTGAGCAAGATGTATGGATACCAAAATATACCCTGAGGCCAAATGCGTGTAATATAGTTTTGCGCCTGTATAAACGCCTGTAGCATTAAAATACCTTCGACTAGTCTCTTTTGTATGCTTTAAAGTAAATAACCTGTTTACTACATGCTTTTCACCGAGTGAGAGAAACAATTCCGAAGCAAGTATCCAGATGTCAATAAGCTAATTGCCATCGCCAAAAAGGTTTTTACAAAATTTCCCCAGCGGATCAAAAAATTTCACCAGTTGTGCCTCGGAATAACTGAACCCCCTTCATAGCCCCATAATAACAAAATGGGTAACATGGCTGAAGGCTGCATTTTATTGCAATCAACATTTTCAGGCTGTTACATCTGTAGCTTCTCCGTTCCACTCAAAAATTGCCATCTGCATTAAATAATGTAACAACACTTTAATAACCCTAAAATCGAAGCAGATTTCCGTACTATAAAAGCAAATTATCGTGTATTAGTAGATGCTATTGATACCCTTCAACATAGTTATCTGTCCCTTCCTAACTCGTTGCACATAGTTGATAATGTAAATAGAGCTCTACAAGCTTTAAAATATGTCCCTGGTGTTGAAGCTACGATCAAGTTTAAGTCTTTGTTACACAAAAATCCGGATTTCGTGCAATAATTGGGCAGTGCGTAAATGCTGACAATTGCAGCAGTAACGTGCAGACTTCTGGATACGCAAATATTACATCTATGGATGTAGAGCGTTCATTTTCAAAATACAGTGCAATCTTTACTTCAAAGTGTACGAGATTAAAAGAGTCTACTGTAGAAGGTATTTTAATGCTACAGGCGTTTACACAGGCTCCAAACTTGAGCGTTTGGCCTTTGGGTATATTGTGGTATCCATTGGGTGAGTAAAATATTTTTCTATTACTTTAACCAAAGGCTTTTTGTTTTTCACATTTTTAAATGACACAATGTAGGCAAATAAATATTTGCATTTTATTTTCAAATCAGATCCTAATTTTATTTCCAAATAGTATAGAGATTTCCCTGGACTCACCCATGTTTACAACTCTTTAGTTATAAGAAACAAATCAATAAAAAAATGTTGGGTCTAATATAGGCTAAGAAAATATTGCGAAACTGAAACTACACTGTTTAAACTGCCCGCTCTTTACACGTATATCAGTCTACAGGTTTTGGCACATTTTGTGCGTTGGTCGTGTGTTAATGTTACACTCCCTAGAGAAATACCGCACTACAAGCACAGACAAGTAAAAACTACTAGCCGAGCAAACGTAAAACAAGTTTTAACCTGTTAGTGCAGTAATTCGAGCTAAGTCTGCTGTGACCATGGATTTATTAAGAAAGAATTCGATGTCCGTATACTGTGAGCGTATCGAACGTGAAGCCTTATATTTGTTATTTGTTATGAAAACATTTCCTCCAGGAGATTAGTTTACGAACTACGTAATTGAATCAAGAATGGTAGTAGAAAGAGATAAAATAGCATTGGAGTGTTGGAGCTCAAAAGTGTTGCTGTCTGGGCTGGTTGCTTAGGAAAACGGCTGAACTTCGGTCTTAACACTCGGTTACACGTACGTCTTTGGCTAATGAACTAGGAAAGAAAAAGTGCGATTTATAGATTTATAAAACACTCGGAGCGACTTTAAATAAACACATTTAGAAATAACATTACCTATAAATAATAAAACCTTTTTAACTTAAATTTAAATTATTTAGCAGAAAAATAAAATATTTTAGGGCTTTTATTACTTTTAGTAAATCTTGTGATGCTTATAACGTATTTTTTGTACAAAAATACAAGGGAAAATAAGATGTGGCCAATGTTTACAAATTGTGTGTACACACTGTCGTTTAGAATGGTTTGTTTTAGCTTCAAAGAATGTTAAATCATCCCGTATCCATTCTTAATAAATCCATGGCTGTGACACTTTTATTGCTGATGTATATTTACTGCGTACTTCTTATTTATTTAAATAGTAACTGTGTAAAAACCTTGTTGGTTAGTACTATTAGTGATTTAAATAATAGAACTAAAAGTGATCACGTTGTGTTTTTAACAACACATTTAAATACATAGTTGGTTTAGTGATCATGGTCAGTTGAATATGATCATTTTCGAAATAAACCCGATTTACACTAAAGTCTATTTGTTTGAACGATAGACCGATGTAAATATTAACCCTACACGTCATAGTCTGACGATCTCGTCGAGCCTCCACCAGCTTCCTATTCGTATTGGCCGACCGGACATTAAATTGAAAGAGGCGTGCCAGAGAGCTATCGGCGGTATTTCGCAGGATTGTAATTAGGCTGTCTAGTGAAAAAGGCTATTCGACTTTCTTTCGAGTTTTGACTTGTTTTGTAGTTTTAATTTTTTGGGTTGATTTTTAATCGCTTTTTGTTTGTTTAGTTGTCAAGGCTGGCAATTATTTAAGTTTTTATTTTATTGTAAACAGTTTTGCAGTTTAAAGATTTTCTTCTCATTCTCAATGCGGCCCTGTTCAATTTCACCGTTTGAACCGATCACTTGTAGGCAGCGTGCATCTGTTTATATTCGGTCTATCGTCCAAACAAATAGACTTTAGTACTAATTTTACCTTAAAATAATTTATTCATTAATTTTGTTAATACGTATATTATTTCAATAGCATATTTAATGTGGATTATTATGTGGAATGTGAATGTCAATTGCTAATTTTTGAGACATGAAGGAATGTTTGTTTTGATATATTAATGAGTGGCTAGATGTTTAGATAATATACATTTTGTGCTATTAACCTTAGATTACTTACTTCTTATTTCATTTCCTAAACAACCGTAGACGTTTATTTAAAAAAAAAGTAATCTGTGACCTGATACAACGATAAATTTTTAAAAGTAGTGGAGCAACATCAACAACAATAACAGAGAGAAGCTCCAGTTTTATAGGTATCTTTGGCTCTTTAAAATAATTTTAGTTTAGTTTTGCTTACTATTTTCATACAATCCTGCAAAATTCTAATTCTGCCCAGGTATTTATTTATTTACAGTGAAGTGATGTTTTGCTTGATGTAGCGTAGCATTTATTTTCTGTATGTGTTTTAGAGATCTATTTCTAGTTCTTTCTTTCAGTGTAGAAAAGTTGACAAGATAGTATCTTAATAATAAATAGATTTGAAAATAACATCACACATGATTGCAGACAACGTAAGTTAAAAATTACTACCTATCGCTCCAGAAAACCTTTTTATATGTTAAAATCTGAATGCCAAGGGGGTGATTTGTTCCTTTTTTGAAGATAAACAGTATTATTTTTGATCAAGCCATCTGGGAGTTAGGGTAACATATAATGGCTCTTTACTCTTGCAATTTATTATTTAGAGAAAAATGGCGCAAAAGTATTTCTTTTCCTTTTACGTCTTTTGGGAGCATCATTTTTGTATTGTTTTCGTAGAGTCTCTCGTTTACCGGTAATATTGTATTATTCACGAGCGTGGCAATGACAGTAAATAATAATCATTACCGCGAGCAGAATACTATAGTTTTTCTACGACTATTTTATTTAAAAATTTTAAAATTAAATTATTAACATTTTAATACACTATACCGGGTAACCACGAGATTACTGGCCAGCTCGATATTTTGTTAAGAAATAATATATCGATTTGAAATTTTGGGAACGAGTATGGTTGCTTTAGATGCAGATTTTGTTATTTTAAACGAAGCACCCTGTATATTTTTCAAAATTTGGATTCTACGTAAAATTCTAAGTATTAAACCTGAATCATACCCTATACCTATGTATCTTTAACAGTTTTCAAGAAAATGGCGTTTGAAGATGTCGAAAGAGCCGCAAACTATACTGTTTTTACATAAAACAAATGAATATGCGAAAAGTTTAATATATTATTCTTACTTCTTTTTAGGGCCTTGTATGCTTGCGTCATGACAATCTCACTTCCGGTGCAACCGGACGTGCTACAAAATATGAAATAATTAATATGATATAATTTCAACTGAACGCCCTACTTTCAGCTCGAAGTTCTAATTTATCTGACTTTTCTCTATAATTTTTGTATACACTATCTCAGGTCTAAAGTTGATAGTTCTTGAGATATGGACGGCTAAAAATGTAGCTGCATTCCAGATTTCAATCTTTATCATTTTATTTAGGCGGCTATGGAGATCATTTGTCGCTTGAACTGCTTCATGATCATACCCAGGTCGATTTCCAATTATTTAATCAAGATGGCTATGAATGCAAGACACTACTTGTCATATTTCCTGTTAATAATATCACCCCCAAAACAAATTAGCAACGTGTTCAGGGAATTTCAAGAAAGAGTTCGTCTGAGAAAGAACGGTCAACACTTTGAACATTTAATTTATGGCTAATTTCTTATTTTTTAAAATAAAAACCTAATAAAATTATTACTTCAAGCACTACTCTGATATTATTATTAATTATGTGTATCCTTTCTACATTTTCTTAATGCAACAATTTTCAAACGCCATTTTCTTGAACTCTGTTAAAGATAGGTACGGGGTATGATACATGTTTAATACTTAGAATTTTATGTAGAATGCAAATTTTAAAAAATATACAGGGTGTTTCGTTTCAAATAACGAAGTTGAGTGTATTTCCGGTTGAACCGGAAACGACAGCCGGATGTTTGATCACTCAAAATCTGTATCTAAAGCAGCTATATGACTTCCCAAAATTTCAAATCGATATATTATTTCTTAACAAAATAACCAGCTGGCCAATAATCTCGTGGTCACCCGGTATAGTATGTACCTACCTTCAAATTTAAAAAATGGTGACATTTTAAAATCTAGGTTGAACAGTATATTTTTGACACAATGATTTGATAATTAATTGCTTTTATAAGCTTGGTTTTGTGTTTTACAAATTTTGTTACCATTACTCCCTGATTGGTTCAAAGAATCATAAATAATACAAATGCTTTGTTGTGATTGGTCACAAACCGTGAACAATAAATCTTTATTCACTATATGTAAATAATACCTATTATTTTTCAAAAATTATATGAAAATGATGGTTTTATTAAATAGTCGTAGAACGATGTTATTTAACTGAATAAGAAAAAAATAAAAAGCCTGGAAACAATTTCATTACTGTGGTAAAGTTACTATAATAAATCTAAAAGATATGAAACAAAAATGAGCGGGATAATATTTTATAGGAAAAGAAACAAGGTGTATAATAAATTTTTTAATTCGATTAAGTCCAAATTCGACAGTATCTTCAGTATTGTACCGGCGCAACTAACCTTTAAAAAGCACTTTTAATTGGCGGGTAAGAGTTTAGTCGGAATAGTTATAGCCTAAGACCTAGCCACGTCAAAACCTACATAATTTTTTAATAAAAAATCAGAGTCCAGTCATTTCTTGTTTTCAATAAATATGTGAATATTATTCCACAATGAGTCAATCAAAACACACACACACAAAATTACGTCAATTGTACAGATAATAACGAAAATAATAAGTAAAAGAAAATGTTAGTGGCAAAGCGGAAGAAAGAGATAGTGAGTTTTGCTCTTACACTAAAGTACAAGAAGTCCAAGCTCTAATGTACAACCCCGGGCCGGTAAGCTTTTATCCTTGTTGAGGATCATCAGACTGACGTAACCATTAGGGAGCTTGCCCCATAGCAAACTCGCATATGGGGGGAACCGCGTCACGCGCGACGCGCGAGCCTGAAAACATGCCATTTTAAATTCATGATTTCGCAATGAAAGCGTAATTAAAAAATACCTCAGACATTATTTTCGATGTATTTTTCCCCAGCTTTCCGATAGTGTGATTTGTTTTTCAAAATTCCGCTTTCTTAACCTCAAAAAACGCTAAACGTGCTGTGTCACAAAATCCGCCATTTTAATCTTTTTTAAGTACGCTGGATCGAAAGGGGATTCCTTACATCGAAAAAGTTTTTTTCCAGACAGGACTTTTTTTGTTCTCGAGGAATTATTCGAAAAACATCATATATATATATATATATATATATATATATATATATATATATATATATATATATATATATATATATATATATATATATATATATATACAGTGACCGGCAAAAAGTTCGCAACATATGGGAAAAATTTTTATTAGGAGAGTATCGGAAAAACTTTCCCAGGGGATCGGTTCTGCATGTCCGATAACCTAAAAATCGATTTTGACATACGTCACGTGACCACTGGTATAGCGTCAAATTAAAAAAGAAATTGTTATTTTACAAAAAGTGAGGTTAGTTGACGAGATATCAAAAAAAGTTATTTGAAAAAATTGCTTAGAATTAAATTCTAGGTCCTTGTGCAAAATTTTAAGATTTTATTTAAAAAAATTGGAAAACTCAATTTTTTTTAAATATTTTTTTATCGATTTACAAATTTCCAGTTTTTTTCGTTTAGATAGCTTGGCTAATGTAAAGCCCATGTATCTGTATGAAAATAAACGAATGTAGTAGTTTTTTCTACAATTGACAGGACAAAATTAAAAAAAACAGGGTTTCGCCGGACGCTAGCTGTTGCAATGATTTGTATCTAGCAGCAGTGTCAAAATTTTAGAGACATTTCAATGAGATTACATTGAGAAAACCTTAATCGTCTTAAATATATCTGAAGTTCGACTTTTTGTAAAGTTAAGGGGAGTAAAATAGATAATAAACAAAAAATTACCTGTTTATTTAATGGAAATTTCATAAACGAAAACCAATGTAAGAAAAACTTAAAAGTAGTCAAATTCTGTACTAACAACATAAAAAATCATTGTTTTTCCTTGGGTGCACAAAATTTAAAACTCAGTATGACCACCATTTCTCTCCATACATACTATTGTTCTCGAGCGCAACTCTCGATTAACATTTCGGAGCATTTTACCAGGCGCGGCCCGTCCATAAGGTCATTTGGTCAATGACCCACCTAAAATTTTCAGTGATCTACCTAATAATTTATTTTTTAATTTTTTGAAACCAAAAAAGAATCTTTTGTTTCAAAGTTCCATGCTAAAACTCCCCAAGAATGAATAAAGTCAAGCCAGCCATCGTCAAAGGATATCCAAGCTTGTTCCGGGCTGGGTCATATTGTAAATTGATCTTATAGGTTTATTTGGACGATATAAATTCATTAAAAGCAAGAGAGAAACAGACATACGCGCTTTAGGAAGTTAAAAAGAGACACAATTGGTCGACGGCCCACCAATAATATCTGGCCACTCCCACTATGGAAATACTCTCAAACCCAGTGATGGATTTACGCCTAGGCCCTTGAGGCCCGGGCCTAGAGCGGCATAATTTGAAGGGCGGCAAAATTTTTGAAATGCCAAAATTTTAGGCGAAAGAAAGTAAAAATTGGTTCAGATTAGTTTTTATAAAAAAATTTCTATGGAATATATTATAATTCAATTCATTAATTTACTTCTTAATCTGCGGGTAAGATTAATTTTTTAATAGATCAATTATGGTCTTTATCGAGTAATGTTCTTTACTTTCTGTTAAAAACATTAAAAACATGACATTATGTATTATAGTCCTTAGTCCTAACGAAAAATGGTGGGAAAACATAATACTTTTAACCATGGGGTGCAATTTCGTCGAGTTCGCTTAAATTTGCGTCAACGTTTTCGCCATCGCTGTCAATGTCATTGTCGCTTTCACTATCTTCTTCACCTCCCAGTTTTATGAGTGGCTCTAGGGAGGAAGGGAGAAGGAGACTTTAAAAGCTGGCTAGGATTATTTGCTTTCCTATCCTAACTTATTTACGCGCAAGCATGGGCCAAGATAGATTTAATGCTCTTGCATTACTGTCTATTGAAGCTCAACTAGCCCAAGAAATTAATTATGACGATATAATCGACGTTCTTGCGCGGACCAAAGCCAGGAAAAAGAAATTTTCAAATTGATTAATATTAAAAAAAATATTTATTATTTATCTGTCTAAAGTATATATACCCAATCAAACCCAATCAAACTTATTTATCTGTCATGTTTATTAGTTATATTTCAATAAAATAAAGTTATTTTAAAATAAAAATATTGGATCAAAATTAATGAAATTCATTTTATCAAAAAGGGCGGCGCATCGAACGGGGCCTAGGGCGGCAGCAAGCCTAAATCCGTCACTGCTCAAACCGCCCCCTAAAATATATTATTTCAAAACATTTGGTTCGGAAAAAGAAAAACTAATTAGGTACCTAATATGCGCATTGTAATAACAATTTTAATTAGTGGTTAAACATAAAAAATTATAAATACGATTTCTGTCAGGCCAGCGCTAGCCATCGAATTTAACGGTATCGGACCGATTTTCTTACATAGCTAGCGTAGCTCAAGGGATATAACCGCAGCGAGGTAATCCGACGCTCGCGGGTTCGCACCTGTGTTGGGGCAAGAACTTTTTTTTAATTTTTTGTTATTTAAAAAATTAGATCGGCTCTAAAAGGTGTATTGGCAACAAGTTCTTCCTCGATAAAATATTTTTAAAATTGTAGGTAATCTCATATTTACTACAGCTTACATCCTGCACGTGCGTAGACAAATATCGTATTACTATGTCTATAGTCGCCAGCATTGTATGTATTAAAGAAAATGGAGTTTCGGCAGCGTTCCTAATTTTATTTTACGAATAGTCATACTTTTAGCTCAGAATTTTTTTCTGTTTATATTCGGGCTTTTAGTACAAGGCGCGACACCTATTGAGGAGAAGCTAAACTTATCACAACGAAAACCGCTAAAATCTGCTAACTTAGAGTATTAAAACACATAGAAAAAAGCCATAAACAGAAGAGTGATACTGAAAGTCATAAACATCAAGAGTAGAAATGTTCAATATTCATGATTTTGGCGGTGTTTATTTGTAGGTAAATAATTTCTTGGCAAAACTAGGCACATTATTAGAAAGCCTCCCTTAATTAAAAAAGTGTATTTTGTTTGTTGCGTTGATATCACTAGTTGTCCATAAAATTTTGACCCACCTGTAAAAAAACTCACGGGCCGCGCCTGCATTTTACGATTTATTTGCAATACACAATTTCTAATGACATTCTCTAAATTTTGTATATTCCTAAAGGGTCGATGTTTGTACACAGAGTTCTTTAGGTATCCCCACATAAAGAAATCTAACGGAGTCAGATCTGGTGATCTCGCAGGCCACGGATTTTCAGAAAACCGTCCTATCCACTGGTTTCCAAATTCTTGATCCAGCCATCTCTTCACCTCATTTGTGGAATGAATGCTAGCTCCGTCTTGTTGAAAGTATAAATTTCTTCTTTCGGCTAATGACAAATTGTCTAAAAAGTCAGATATCTCAGTTTGTAGAAATTCTAAATATCGTTCTGAATTTAAATTGTCTCTAAAGGAAAAAGGTCCCACTATTCTGAGGTTGAAAATTCCGCACCACACATTAACCTTAAAACTATATTGGTCTTTACTCTGAATTACAAAGTCTGGGATTTCGGTGGCCCACCATCTACAGTTTTGTGAACTGACGGTTCCGTTAGAGGTAAATGTAGCTTCATCCGAGAAAAGAACGTTCTTTGGGAAATTAAAATCTTCCTCAATCATACCCTGGAACCAGGCACAAAAATCGAAGCGGGCGTCATAATCCCTATCTTTTAATACTTGTACAAATTTAGGTTTGTACGGATGAAATTTGTTTCTTTTTAATATCCTCCGCACAGATCTTTCGTGAATGTTAGTGATCTCCGATATTTGACTAACTGCTAATTGGGGTGTTTCTGTGATCGACAAACACACATCCAGAGAACCTTCGTCACCTGTTACCGGTTTTTCATGGGAAACTTTATACTGATTTTCTACCGATCCCGTTTCTTTAAATTTATTGACTAGACGAGATACTGTGGAATAATGGAGGGATTTATCGGGGTGCCTCTCATTAAAAATTGCTGCTGTTTCTCTATGGCTTTTGTAATTATCTCCAGAAATTAAAATAATTTCTATCTTTTCCTGAAGAAGTAGTGTGGGTGCCATTTTAAGGAATAAAATATTAATAAACTTATGTAAAATATCAAACTTAGTAAGATGCGAGACATAAACCAATGACATAGGTTGAAATCAAACAAATTATAATTTGTTTGACATTTTTCTGTTGTTTTTAACCTACTAGATTATTTGGTTGTTTTAATTTCAGAGCCTGCTTTGGTAGTTTTAAGTACAACTAAATAGACCTGGTTGTTAAATTTATGTGCGAAAAATCTTAATAAAATCTTGATACAGTCATTTCATTAGATTCAAACCATTGCAACAGCGAGCGTCCGGCGAACACCTATTTTTTCGTTTTTGTCCTGTCAATTGTAGAATTGTAGATCTGACTCCGTTAGATTTTTTTATGTGGGGATACCTAAAGAACCCTGTGTACAAACATCGACCCTTTAGGAATATACAAAATTTAGAGAATGTCATTATAAATTGTGTATTGCAAATAAATCGTAAAATGCTCCGAAATGTTAATCGAGAGTTGCGCTCGAGAACAACAGTATGTATGGAGAGAAATGGTGGTCATACTGAGTTTTAAATTTTGTGCACCCAAGGAAAAACAATGATTTTTTGTGTTGTTAGTACAGAATTTGACTACTTTTAAGTTTTTCTTACATTGGTTTTCGTTTATAAAATTTCGATTAAATAAACAGGTAATTTTTTGTTTATTATCTATTTTAATCCCCTTAACTTTACAAAAAGTCGAACTTCAGATATATTTAAGACGATTAAGGTTTTCTCAATGTAATCTCATTGAAATGTCTCTAAAATTTTGACACTGCTGCTGCTAGATACAAATCATTGCAACAGCTAGCGTCCGGCGAAACCCTGTTTTTTTAAATTTTGTCCTGTCAATTGTAGAAAAAACTACTACATTCGTTTATTTTCATCCAGATACATGGGCTTTACATTAGCCAAGCTATCTAAACGAAAAAAACCGGAAATTAGTAAATCGATAAAAAAATATTTAAAAAAAATTGAGTTTTCCAATTTTTTTAAATAAAATCTTAAAATTTTGCACAAGGACCTAGAATTTAATTCTAAGCAATTTTATAAAATATAAATATAAAATATCTAGTTAATATAAAAGCAATAATGAAAAATCTGTACATAAGGAACAATAGTGGATTTTTTCGCACCGATCCCTCTTCGCCTGCGAGGAAAGAGACTGGT
The DNA here is from genome assembly GCA_963971165.1 of Philopedon plagiatum. NCBI lineage: Eukaryota > Metazoa > Arthropoda > Insecta > Coleoptera > Curculionidae > Philopedon > Philopedon plagiatum. The sequence continues at coordinate 18,427,369 of OZ020194.1, read as the reverse complement.
CAGGGCCCCTAACCAGGTGCTAACCCTGTTCCGACCTTAGGGTGCCCTCCGATCCACCGTTCGCTAGATTTTCTGTACAACAAACAAAACATATTTTAGGTTAAGGTAACCTCAATAAAATCCTCATCTTAACTGAAGCAAATCGATAGTTTGCATACTAACCAGCTAGTTTATAAACCATCTGCTATTTTGTGGGAAATGGCTGATTCCTTCAAAATAACAGTGTCTTTAGTTAGTTTGCAAACTAGCTGGTTAGTTTGTAAACTAGCGAAGTATCCAAATTAACCGTAACATATATATATATATATATATATATATATATATATATATATATATATATATATATATATATATATATATACATTAGACATTAATAGACATACATACATGACATATTATTATTATGACTTATTCTCGTTGTCAGTAAGTTGTGATTGCAGATAGCGCCATAACAGTGACAAGTGTTGCCAATCTTAAGTTTTTGACAGAATATTTTTGCCTTGATTATGAAACAAAAAATGCCAGGTTCTTTATCGACATCAACATTAATAAACATTTAAACACAGTCGTGTGTTTACTTTAAACCTAGTTAGTATTTCGGGTCTACGGCTTTGTATGGACCTAAGGATGTCACTAAAATCCACTGGTTTTTGTTTTTTTTATTAATTCGGTCATTTCAAATTCTCTCTCCTTGCTGATATACCACATATCCATCTTTACAATAGGCTTTTTGCCGCGACAGAAACTGTGTAGGTTATGTTGGTTTAACCATTTCTGCTGATTGCCGCGAGAATAATTACACCGGCACACAAAATAAAAAAAATGGTCTGTACATTTGACCAGACCCATCTATCTATATTATTATGAATTTTGATGCGCTGAATCCAAATCCGAAGTCCGTTTGGCCCGTACACCTTCAAAATTTTGAGTAAATTGCGAAAAACTGCTACAAAAAGCTAGAAATTGCAATTCAACTTCGGAGGACTGATTGCTTGTGCCTGTAACCAGGGCACCTCCACGTGGTGACGGTGGGCAACAGAACCGTCTGGCAGAGTCCTGGGTTAACGGCGTGTCATGGCAGGCACAAGCGATAAGTGCTTTACGATGTAGGGATTCGGAACCCCAGTATCGGCGTCTGGTCAGGGTGAGAAGGCAGGCGTCGGCGTCGTCGTCAAGCGACTGCAGCTCTACATAAGTAAGTAACTTGGCTTCTGTAGAGTATAATGTTATAAGAAATCACTCCCACATACGTAATAAAAGTCCTCATTGGTACGTAAGAACAATACTATTTTTTGCTATTTTCTGCTACTTCGTTGCTATTTTTTACAATTTTTGAAAAATATATGAATGATCCAGATTAACAGATTCTGAATTTGGATTCAGCGCATCAAAATACATAAGGGATATACTTGGTCTAGTTCAATAAAATTTTCTTCATTTTCATAACTGCAATTGTTCGCAATTTTTAGCCATTTTCAGCGTTTTTTTGCAATTTACTCAAAATTTTGAAGGTGTACGGGCCAAACGGACTTCGGATTTGTATTCAGCGCATTAAAATACATATTCATAGATGGATCTGGTCAAATGTGCAGACCACTTTTTTATTTTGTGTGCCGGTGTTATCAGAGGGGAAATGAACATGACGCAACCAATGACGTCACTGTTTTTGACATTTACCATAAATCATCATAACCTGTTCTGAAGCCGGTTATCTAGGTTATCCTTTATCCGCTGTCGTAATGTTCGTGGATATTTTGTGTTACTATGATGAAACTTTTTCATTAACTTTCGTTTTTCCTTTAAATATGGCCAGCTCGGTCTCCGGACTTGACGCCCCTCGGCTACTTCTTGCGGGACCAACTCAAAAATATTGTTTTCAAAAGTAAACCAAATGACCTCGATGATTTAAAGTTAAGGATAGAAACAGAATGTAGAAGAATCGAAGAATCTGACATTCTTCTAAACGTTTTGCATGTTTTTCCGCAGTATTTGGCTTACTGCCAAAAAGTAAGTAGACAACATTTTAAACATTTGATTTAGTTTTCTTCATCAACTTTTGAATTATCTCCTCCTGTATGGATTATTCTTGTACTAAATATCCAAATAGTATAGCGTTTTTTACGTTTCCAACTTAACGAAAATTTTTTTAAAACTTTGCTCACAGTAGATTTATTTAATGGCAGTGGCGATCGGTAGCATGAGGCAGGTGAGGCCCGGCCTCACTACAATTAATTTAAAATATAAAAATGAAAATTTTCGTAAGATCTCCTCACTACAATTAATTTAAAATGTAAAAATGAAAATTTTCGTAAGATTGATTAACATCTTTTGTTTTGCTCTTCTTCATCACATTACTTCAAATCTAAAATTTATTATATAAATTTGGCAATTATAAAGGTCGAAAGGTTTAGCAAACGTCTATAAAGCCACTTTTATTTACAAGGGAAGCGCAAATATTTGCGACAATATATTCGACTAAAAAAGAACCACATGCGATATTCGCAGTACGCGCTGTATGTTAACAAGTTCTTCTATGAGAGAACGGCCTATGCAGCAGAGGCCCGGTGAGCGCTAGACTCTCGAAGCAGCTCGTCTCTGGACGTGTGTGAATGGTTCTGTCTTTATTTAGTATGTTTATATTACTCACTTCCACGCGTACACGTATTCGTTGCTTCCACTCGCGAATTTATAGTGAAGAGAGGCCTGTAAAGCGCTTGGCCTCCTGATTTACTAGATATTTTATTTGAGAACGGAGCTACGTATTTTATGATGTTTTATTGCTGCGGCAAACGTCATTTTCTATGCGTTCTCAACGTGAAAAAAATGGAACTGTTACTAATGGGAGACCTACTTCACAAGTACTATTATACAAGTATACGGGCAAGAACCGAAAATAAGGACCTAATTAACAATGATGTTACATTGACTTACCAGGCGTTATTTTATGAAGTGCTTGATAATAATCAAATTACAGATCGATTTAACGGTATTAATAAGTTATTATTTTTGAACCTAATTTAACCAAACGCTTTTTGCCGATTTTGACGTATCATTTCTAAATCAGTTATTTAACAATTTAGTTCAAAGTTATAAAAATCTTTTGCAAAACCGAGCTTACAATTTTTTTTGCTGACAAACAGTTCCGTTCCTTATCTTTGCCAGAGATTATAGAGACAAAATGTTCAAAAATGATCTAAACGAGGTTTTATCAGAAATGTACAAATTGTTATGTTTAATAGCCAACACTACCTGGAGCATCGGTTTCAGTTGAAAGAAATGTTTTAGCTTTAAAACTCATAAAACTTATTCGAGAAATTCGACTGCACAAGAAATGTTAAATGGTTTGGCTGTAGTGTCTATAGAAAAGGCGTAATAATTAAAATATATTCTTCTCACTCATTTTATAACTTAGTAATAGGATCGTTTGCGATTAAGTGCAACAGAAAGATAGACTTAATCTATAAAACATAATTTTGCATTTTTCTTAGTTTGTTTTTAAATTTGCCATTTGATTTCCGTTTTATGATATTTTACGTTTTGATGTGTGTTTTAAATAAAACTATATGCTTCATATTATAACTTTTGGCCTCACCTCTTTTACTGACCACGGATCGCCACTGTTTAATGGAATTCTCTCAGGATATTTGTCATTAAAAGTATTACAAACTTCTTGTTGGGTTCGCATTCTGTCCCCATAACCCAGTATTATGAAAATTTCCATTCGTTGGGTTTCTGTTAAATGATCAATTTTTTGTAAATAAACGAAACTGACAATGTCAAACATTTCAGGGAAACTTTCGTGTACAGTAGGGTGCGGGTGGAGCGAAAGACTCGATTTTTTGAATTTGGTAACAGGGTATTTACCAAAAGTTGTGGAGTTGTATCACTAATAACTGTGTGAAATCCCAAAACTGTAAAATTATATCTTGAGTCTGCGCAAAGGGCTTCAATTCTCGATTGTTTAAGAAAATTGCAATTTTTTAATATGTTTTTAAGTATCTTAAAATCGTTATTCAAACTGTTGGTAATACTTTTAAATGCTGCTTATAGGTCCCTGCTAAACGCATATCTTAATTTAGCATTGTTTTGCCTAGATAAATGATAATAGAATATATTTGTTATTATCCGTCCAATTGACGTAATTTTTTGATTGTTTATTTAGAGTGACTCATTGTACAATAATATTAACATGTTTATTGAAAACAAGAAATGAGAGGTCAGTTCGGCCCGTTTGTATGTGTTTTATGTATATTCGCTGATAATTCGTAAATTAATTCACGTAAATTTTTTTTTATAAACGAGTTCTCACTAATGGCTTAGTGGTATGACTTTTTTTAGCTAAAGTGAGGGAGGCTTAAAGAAATTACCGATATAAGAATAAAAAATTCAGGAAGATAGAAAATTTTTATTCGATTTTCAATTTTTTTCTTCATTGTGTTTAGATGATGGACAGGTGGTCCTTTTTAATATTTGACTTAACAAACAAAACAAAGTGGAGGGTTGGGAGTGGTTGAGCTTTTTTTTTGCCACAGGCGTTGATTAATTAATATATTAATCTTCAAAGTTACTGAGGTCAGAGAGTATGGTTTTGTATAAGATTAAAAATTTATAAAATATTAAAGGGGTGGGGTGATAGGGGATCTGATAGGTTTTTCAAATGCTGCTTTATTGTGTATTGATTTTTGAGTAATTTGTGGTGCAGGGAATTTGGGGCTACTGAAATCAAAGAACTTAAGTTATACACAATTAACATAAAAGAATAAAGCAGGCAGAATTAGTGGGATATGTGTAGAGGAAGAATTTAATTTTTTAAACTACTGTTCTAAATGCTTTTTATTATCAGTAATATTGTGTCAAAGAAATCAATATTAAACAAATAATACATTACTTAGAACGAGATAGGAGAAATGGGGAAGAGAAAAGGTGCACTAAAAATGTTTTTTAAAATTACCGTGTGGTATTATGTCGCCTTTGGTGTTATCAGTATTGCTTAGAAGATCATACTGTTTAAGTAATTGTACTAAAAAGATTTTTTTTTCAAAAATGAACCTACTTTAAAAAGGCACGGACACGTATGAAATTATATTTTCAGTTATTTTTTACTAAGCCCGATAGTAAGTCTTATTGTGCTTAACTTTTAAGAAATATGTTCACCAAAGTTCTCAACATTGAAGTCGTAAAAGTATAAGGATTTGTAATGATAATGCATAAAGAGTTAATCAGAAGCCGGCTTCAAAGTTTAGAACTTTGGTGTAGGTACAAATTTATTAAAGTTGAACACAATTAGACTGACCATCATTGACTCAGTAATAAATAAGTAAACATATTACTTCATATTTGTCAGTGCTTTTTTGAAGTCGTTAATTTTTTCATAAAAACGTTATTAAATTTTATTTTGTTGAGTTATATTTGTTTAAATCATATTTATAATATGTTATCCAGTATATTTGTATATATATATATATATATATATATATATATATATATATATATATATATATATATATATATATATATACAGCGTGTCTTCGGAAGTTCTTACCAAATGGAAAAAATTTTTATTATTGATTTTACGAAAAAAAGTGCCTCTTTATAAAAGTTCTGCATCGTGAGAAAATAGCATTTCCATTCAAAAATTTGATCTAGTACATACAGGGTGGCTCAAAAATGTAAAAGTCCTAATACACGTGAAGCTAAAAAGACATAAAATCGTTATTTAAAGGTACACTGACACTGCAAATGTGCTAGAATTAACTTTTTTGTGTTAGTAAATTAGGTTTGGACCATACAGGAGGTCCCAAAAATAAAATTAATTTTTTTTATTGCCTTTACAAAAAAAGTAAGCCTTAATAAAAAGTTCTACCTTGTAAAAAAAGAGCATGGTTATTTATAAACTTGATGTAGGACAATACAGGGTGGCTTAAACAGCTGAAAATCACAATTTAATTTAAATTATTTTGCCACCTGTATATCCTATATAAAACTTTTTAATAACCGTGCTCTTTTTTCACAATGTAGAACTTTTTATGAAGATACACTTTTTTTGTAAAGGCAATAAAAAAAAAATTTTATTTTTGGGACCTCCTGTATGTTCCAAACCTAATTTACTAACATAAAAAAGTTAATTCTACCACACTAGCAGTGTCAGTGTACCTTTAAATAACGATTTTATGTCTTTTTAGCTTCATGTGTATTAGGACTTTTACATTTTTGAGCCACCCTGTATGTACTAGATCAAATTTTTGAATGGAAATGCTATTTTCTCACGATGCAGAACTTTTTATAAAGAGGCACTGTTTTTCGTAAAATCAATAATAAAAATTTTTTCCATTTGGTAAGAACTTCCGAAGACACGCTGTATATATATATAAGTAAAATATAGTCTTTTCAAAAGAGGGCAAAATTGAAGAATAACACTATTTAGAATTACCTAAACCACATAACTTTAAAACTAACCTTATAAAATTGTAGCTCCTTAACATAAAAAACAATTGTCATTTTTTGGAAAAGCAGAAAAGAAATCTTCAATGGTTTTTTTTTCTAAAGGCAGCGATGTAAATTATTTATTTCTTTAAAGTTGAAAAATTGTGCTTACACTGCTTGGAAGATAAGGAGTTCAATTGTTAAGTTATGTACAATTGTGGATATATACTAATGTTATCGTGTCTAGTGTGGACCAGTTTTTTTGAATAGTGACTATTTGACAAATAATATTTGTCCAGTATTTCAATATTATATGTGTATTATTTTGCACTAGGTAATTATTAATTTTGTTTTTTTATGGGCTATCTATTTAAATTAACGGCGTTAATACCCAAAAAGCATACTCAAAAATATAAGTCTTCATTTAAATATACCTCTTCTATGATTTATAATAATATTCCTTCGAATTTAAAAAGCTTAAGTTATAAAACTTTCAAAAAGAATATCAAAAATTATTTAGTAGGTGAAGGAATGCAAGAATGATTTCTTATAACACAAAATCCTACCTATTTATGCCAACTAGTATAATACTGTCATTTATATGTTTTTATACAGGGTGTCCGGGAAAATGTGGGAAATCTCCCGGATATGAAAAAAACACGTGAAAAGAATACTACAAGTTCATATAAACTTTTTTCGTATAGGCCTCCTCTTCGGAGATCTGGGCTCCCAAAGAGCTCCAATGAAATCAAGTTTTTACACATAATTATTGAACCACCAGATATATTCCAATTGTTTTTTAATATGATGTATACCAGGTTAGGCCCTTCAAATTACTATCCAAGAAAGTGTTGTGAAGTACTCACAGCTGCAGGGACGGACTAGCTGTGACACTCATGACCCCATTTTTTTACGCCCTGTATGATAAGAACTTTGGACGACGTTTTTTACATACCTTTAACTATTGACTAAAAATTAAGTACTCTTCATTCATGTCGTTAATCCTAACCGTTTTCGAAAAAACGTCATATTATTTACATCGCGTATTTGGCGTATTTCGATAACAGATACGTCTAATTCTGTGAATTGCAGTTCGACCTAGGTTCACAAAAAATGTGCGTTTTATTTAATCGGCCCCAAAAACAAGGTATTGTTGTTGCAAACGTTGCTAGGTACGAAAGAAATAAATATCCTGCATTTTAGAACTTGTCAACTTTCACATCGCTCACACATTGATTCTTTATTTCGATATTAAATTACTGATTTTTGGATTTCGTGGTGAAATTATTTGTGAAATAATTCGAAATGGAATACACGTTTATTGAGTATGCAGATATGCATCTGATGTATGGTCTTGCATCTTGCAATGCTTTGGAAGCCAGAAGGTTATATCACGACAGATATCCTAATCGTACTCTTCCCGATCAGAAAACATTTCAACGAGTTGACCAACGTCTATGGGAGACTGGTAGGCTATTGCATTACTAAGGTAATATTATTAAATTTCTTCATAATTTTAGGAAATTTTGGGAAAAGAAGTACTGATGCTGGTCGGGGAAGAACAGTACGTACGCCGCAGTTAGAGAAAACTATTTTAAATACTGTATATGGCACTGCTTCAACGAGCATTCGAAAGTTATCAGCGCAGTTTAATACGCCGAAAACAATAGTACATGAAGTTCTTCAAGAACAGCTGTTATATCCATATCATTTGCAAAAAGTGCATGAACTGATTCCTGAAGATTTTCCCCGTAGAATGCAGTTTGCAAATTGGCTATTGGATCAGCAACGAAATAATGTAAACTTCATTAGCACTATTCTCTTAACGGACGAAGCATGCAGGGTTTGCCAAAAATGGTATCATGAATTTACACAACTCACATGTATGGGCTGATGAAAATCCTTATGCAACTATTGTTTCGCATCATCATCAGTTCCAATCAATTAATGTCTGGGCAGGAATCATTGGCAATTTTTTGATTGGACCATTCGTATTGCCGGTACGACCGAATGGACAACTTTATTTGGAATTCCTCAGGAACGCTTTTCACGATTTAGTAGATTACTTACCACTTGAAATCCGCCGAAACATGTACTACATGCACGATGGAGCACCACCTCGTTTCAGCGTTGCTGTGCGGGAGCACCTGAATACCGTCTATCCAAACCGTTGGATAGGTAGGGGAGGACCTATTGCCTGGCCTCCTCGATCTCCCGACGTAACGCCGTTGGATTTTTACCTGTGGGGACACCTCAAAACCTTGGTGTATTCTACTCCGATCGATGGTAGGGAGGAATTTCTATGGAGAATCACCTTTCATTGTGATCAAATAAGGAACAATGCTGGGTTATTGTGGCGGGTACAGCAGTCCTCAATTCGTCGTGCCCGCGAGTTTATAAGACTTCACGGAGCCCATGTTGAACCCTCTTACGAAGTTTTTAACTAAGCAGTTAAAGTTTAACGTTTTATTGAAACTATGTTTGCGGCAGGGAATAATTCCTCTTTTTCATATTCAACCCGACAGAAGTTAGGGGACTAACAGTGTAAATAAAATGACGTTTTTTTTCGAAAACGGTTAGGATTAACGACTTGAATGAAGAGTACTTAATTTTTAGTCAATAGTTAAAGGTATTTAAAAAATGTCGTCCAAAGTTCTTATCGTACAGGGCGTAAAAAAATGGGGTCATGAGTGTCACAGCTAGTCCGTCCCTGCAGCTGTGAGTACTTCACAACACTTTCTTGGAGAGTAGTTTGAAGGGTCTAACCTGGTATACATCATATTAAATAAAAATTGGAATATATCTGGTGGTTCAATAATTATGTGTAATAAACTTGATTTCATTGGAGCTGTTTGGGAGCCCATATCTCCGAAGAGGAGGCCTATACGAAAAAAGTTTATATGAACTTGTAGTATTCTTTTCACGTGTTTTTTTCATATTTCCCACATTTTCCCGGACACCCTGTATATGTATATATTTTATTGGCATAAATAAATATCTTCTATTTGTTCTTATTATTATTATTATTATTAATATTATTAAGTTTTGTTAATCGGGTCACAGATTTACACTGAAAAACAAATTATTCTCATTTACTATTTCTTTAATTACATGGAGCAAATTTTCTGAGGATGACAATGCATCAAAATTTACTTGAATATGTATTTCTTTATTTTAATGAATGCGCTATCGTAGTTACTGCATTGAGATTGGTACCAAAATAAAGTTAATATACTGAGAGATGAAAAAAATTCTACGTGATACGCACTTTTTGCCGGGCACTGTATAGCAGAATGTGTTGAGCCTAAAACTCTTTATTTCAAACTATGTAAATATAAAAGTTTTTGCAAAAATTTAAGAGTGTACTTTTTTTTAGCTGCTTTTGATGTACAAAATTTATATCGTTGCATTGTTTTGGAATTATCGTTGTCGTTGTTTCGGGAATTATCATATACAGGATGAGTCGGGAGGAATGCACCAAATTCTACGAGTGTATTCTACACGTAAATGTATGTCAAAAAACCCAAATGTTGTAATACGAGTTTCATTTGTTTTGAAATTACACCGCTTTAAAAATACCTTACATTATTTTGTTAATTACTATTTAAAATCAAAGATACCTCTGCGGACCCATAGACAAGTTTTGGCTCGCCTATGGACGAAACCCGTTGCACTCCTGAGTGCTTCGGTTATATACTTTCAGATAGATAGATAGATTGAGTTAGATACCTTCAACTATTGTCCGCCCAAGATATCTGGAACCGGCAGAAGAATTTAAAGAATGCAAGGAGAGGCTTAAACAACGTTGCCACTTTGTGTGTAAACCAGTTTTAAAAACTGTTTAATTTTTCGTTAATAAGATTTAAACTTTTCTTACCGCATCATAAAATGAGTTCTATAATACCTGTCGTTAAGAATTAGATAAATCTTCTGTTTTCAACAATTAATTTCCGGGGTGTTATTTCCCCACAAAATATTTAGCAAGAAATTACCAACATTGCACTATTTCCGTGTCTTCTTCGCCTCGTCGACTGAACGGTGACTTGGCCCGCGTCGGTAACACGCTTATTGAATAGAAAAATAATAGATAGAACTTATTTGGCTGATTGCGAAGTCGGTCTCCGTCTTTGTAAATGATTTATTGCCTCTCCGGGTCGGGATGTCTGTGAGTTGCCTCATAGCCGTCTCATCATCGGTCGAAAGTCGTGGTGTTTAAAAATGGAAAATTTGAAGGGAAAAGTTTTGCACAGTCAGGCGCGTGAGATAATTGCAAACGTAATTAGGGTTTGCGATGAAGAGGCAGGGAATAATATGATAAAAATTCCAATAAAAAATAAAACAGAAACGGCTATGTTGTACACAGGAGTAGGAAGATTACCTATAACAAGAATTAGAAAAGAAGATGCTCTTAGACAACAACATAATCCCGCAAACTTATTATCTTCTCCAAGAAAAAAACGGGAACGAACAAAAACGACTCCGATTCTGAGTAAAATGGACTAAACAAGACTTCATAATCATTATAGGTAATATAAACAGAACACATTTTTTCCACCAAGTTTTCTTTTATTTTTTAGTTACATTTTAAATCCTTCAAAGAAGGTATTGTGTAACAATTTATTTGAATAATTGCCACAGATTTATAAATATTTAAGTTTTTAAACAGGTTAGTTTGAATTTGTATGATTAAATTAATAGAACGCCGAAGCTGAACCCCCAAAAACGTTTTTTTGCCATCTATTATATTATGGAAACAAAGCATTGGCGAACGCTTACTAATCAGGTTTTTTAACCTATTTTATAAAAGAATTATTCCCTACATTCTTTAACGGAGTTTCCTACAAGTCTTTTATATATTAAACGAACCTGATTGTCAATACATTTTAATTATTTTTTATAAGGACGGATAAGTTGACACTACGACACTGAGTAGTGCTATTTTAACATAGTTTTTATGCATTTTTATGACTTCCTTTCCCTTTCGTCCCAGTTACAGGGAACTTGGGCGGACAATAATGCTTCTCGATTGTATTCTTTTAATACCAATTACAAACTCGCGGGTTGTGAGGATCCTGTTTGCTGTCAGGAGTGCAACGACTTCTCTCCGTAGGCGAGCCAGAAAATGTCTATAGATCCGCAAAGGTACATATCTTTGAACTTTTATTAAAAATTTCTTCGAATTAAAAAACTAATGTAAGGTATTTTTTCAAAGCGTTGTAATTTGAAAACAATCAAAATCGGATTACAACATTCGGGTTTTTTGACTTATATTTACGTGTAGAACACACTCCTAGAATTTGGTGCATTCACCCTGTATAATATAGGTATAACAAGTGCATTGAAAATTATCAACTATTCGTGAGAAAGTCCGCATGAATGCGATTTTAGCCAGAATGCTCTATACCGCATGAATGCAGATTTGTTTAAAACTTGCCCGTAATTTTCGTGGGAGAATCTCATAAACTCATGAACCAAATTTGCCAAACTACAATATCTGCGTGTTTAATTGCCAGAACTTTAATAATAAGTAATATTGTTTCGTATATTAGATAGCTGTTTTTATATTTTCTATAGTAAAATAAAAAAATTGTTTACTCACTTTGGTGTTTTCCTGGATATAACTTAGAAGAAAAATTATCCGGGAAAACACGTAACAGTGAAAAATTATCAGTAATTTTAAAACTCGAGTGGTATTTAGGGGATTATTTCACGAATGAAAACACAAAATGCTCGAGTAGTATTTAGGGATTATTTCACGAATGAAAACACAAAAAATATGAATTGAATATTTATTAAACAATTTAAACAACAAACCTTACTTTTAAATTAAACTAAAATTATGACAACCAAGAAAATGACAGGAAAAATTATCGGTGTAATTTTTTTTAATTGACGTAACGTCAATAAATTATCGCTGTAATTTTAAAAAACTTTACTCATCTTACTGGACTTTTAACACATGAGTGAAATAATCCAGGTAATTTCTTTGACAAAAACACTGCCGCGATAATATTTTTCAACAATGAATGTAGCTACGGTAACCAACAATAAAATACCCGTATTGTACTGTTAAAAATCCTAATTTTGACTTGTGAATATAATTCTGAAAAAAAAAACAATTTTTAGACTAGCACAAAGCTTCGAGTATTCCAAAGTATTCTTTCCTCTTTATTGATCTTCCGTTTAAGGTTTTTTAGTGTAAGCTGATTTTTATGTACAAAATATTTATCAGCAGCAAAGAAAATTCTTGAAATTCTTTTCACCTTGCTTTCTTGAAAGGTTTGAAAAATAAAAATATGCACGCGTAAAGTCCGGTAAAAAGTTTAGTGTGTGTCAATAGCAAACAGAAATTTCTTGAAATTTTTTACTTTTGTTTCTTTTTTTGTAAAAATGTTTACGTATATATAAAGAGTCACAAAAAATTAGTGTAATAAGCAGTATTTATTCTTTCTGAGCCTTATGTCTGAAATTTTTTAAACATGAGCTCTTGTGCAAAATATATGGCACCAGTAACCAAAAATTGTTTGCACCTTTTCTTTTTTTGGGTTTGATTCAGGACAAAGGAACCAAATGTTGCAGTAATACGTAAAAATATCATTTGTAAAAGTTTTTGCTTGTAAAATAAATAATATTTACATACGTTATGAAAAATTTGATTTTCCATACAGGGACCATAAAAAATTCGAAAACATTATTTTGCGTAATATTAAACATACCCGGCTAGATTATCCAACGCTAGTCTGATCTAATTTGACAACAAAAAGTGAACTAAACTGACAAGTGTAAGAATAAGACAACTAAGTATTATACTTTAAATTTATTTCCGAGTTTTTTCGCAAATTTATGAAGAAAAGGGCAATTTTAGTACATTCTTTCTACAATAATAGAACTAAAATCATTCTAGCAGCCCGTTCCAACAGGACAGCGGATGAAAGATTGAAAATTTGAAGGTCGAAAATACAAAAGGTCGAAGTTACAATAGGTCGAAAATATCGAGTGTACAGAAGATACTCGGCTATCCCCATATCACTGGAATATAAAAATCCTTTGTTCAGTAAATAGCATTTTGATGAAAAGTATTTTAAATTAAATATTTGCTTCATTTAATAAAGACATTGACAAACATCTCCATAGGTGCCATTATTATTTAATATGTAGAAACTAGTACTCCAATTAAAGGTGTGGGAGAGAATAGCTGGAACTTTAAAAAAGCTATGTTATAAAAACCCGTAACTTCTAATATTTAAATTTTTAATGCAATATTTTACTTCGTCTTAGGTTTAATTTAAAACATATTTCGTATTTGTTTTTTTTTTTGGTAGAAAATGATAAACAAGGTATGTTTACTCTTACGGAAAATAACGTTTTCGTAGTTGTTATGCTCCCTGTATAAGAAATTAAATTCTGATAACGTCAATCTTACTAATTTTACAACCAACAAATTTTATTAGGAGTGACATTTTGCAAAATTTGGCCCATTTGTTCTCTTCTAAACCCCTTTCGCGGGCATACTGTATAAAGTCAAAAAGAAAACAGTTTAGATTATTTAGAAGTATTTTGCCTTTTCCCCTATTCCTACTTCTAAAACTTTAAAATATAAGCTGCTTTTGATGAACAAGCAGCAAACAAAACTATTTTTGCAATTTCTAAATTAGCAAAAATAAAAATATGTACATATGTATAAAAACTGATAAAAAGTTTGGTGTACTGCAAATTATTTTTCTTCCCTTTTAGACTTATATCAAAAAAAATATTTGCGCTATTTCTCGTCTAGTCTTACGTCTGAAATTTTTAAATACGAGTGGATTTTGATGTGTATAGCACACAAAATTATTTTTGCATTTTTGCACTTTGTTTTTGTTTTTGAAATATACTAAAACTAAAAATATCTATACAGGGTGTTATGAAATTCACTATATACAGAGTGTTGTGAAATTTACTGCATATATTGAAACCGGTAAATCCTGATATGAATTCAGATTGAAGGAAAATAGTCAATTTTGGCGCTTCCCAATAATAAGCTGGTAGTCACCCTCAAAATTTTCTCTAACCAGCGCAGCGCAGCGGTACCCGCGACTTGCAAGAAATACATGATACGGAGTAACTTGCCAATTATATTAGTGATTTTCTTATGTAACAAGTTAGTGTAAGAAATTTTGTTATTATTACCTTTTTGTAGTAAAATTCCTTTAAAATGCACTTCTTTTAAAAATACCAATATACCAAAAAACATTGACAACGCAGTAAAGCCATTAGTTTAATTCAAGAAACCAACACCTGACTAACACTAAAAAGAGTTCCAGTAACGCATCAATTACAAAATTTAAATGATTCCACGGTATTATGTCACTACCTGCACTATAAAAACTGAAAACTAATGTTTTCTTTTATCTTCTGACTGCCCACGAAGACCGAAGTCTAAGTACTATGTACCGTGGGTGTATTGGGCAAATCTGACTCACACATCCAGAGCTGGAAACATCCGTAGGGATTTCACCAGCCCTTTAAGAGGATGTGTGGGGTGGTACCACCTCGGTCGAGGAAGAATTCCTCTACCACCTTCCAACAATTAACAATCACAAAACATCCAGGGTCGGAGCGGGATTTGAAGCCGCGACCTCCCGATCGCAGATCTGGCGCCTTACCAACTCGGCCACCGGAGACTTTTAAAGTAAAATATCTCTGTGAAATTCATTTCCCTTGTTATAAAAAGATGTTTACATTAAACTTGACATACGTATGCAATACTAAAAAACCCGTAGGTATTCCACTAACTAATTACATACAATGCTTTTAAAAAACCACGGTATTTTGTGCTATCAGCACTATTAAAAAACCACAGAAAAATAGAGTGTTTATTAAGAAAAACTGACAATTAAAAATGTATTTATTATTTTATTAAAAACGAAGAAGAAAAGCACAGGCAAGCCAAGCACTTCATAGTGAGATTTTGCAACTAGTAACGCTCACCCATAAACGATAATGTTTAATGTGGTATTTGTTTCTATTACATGATTTATAAAAAAAACCTAAAATTAAAAAAACTAAAAATCTCTGGTAGGCGTACAGATTTATTTAGCAAATGAGGTGAAAATTCTGTTTAAAAATACACCACTGTAAATTTTATCGTTCATGGATTAGCGTATCCGCAATTTCTTCTTGCAAAATCTCCCCAATAGCGTACCTTTGCTGGTTACAGCTAATTTGAAGATCGGTTTTGAGACAAGTAAGAGCAAGATAGTTTGTATTTCGTAGCTATCAAAAACCATGTTTTACGGAAGAATTTGTTTGATGTCGGTAATTTTCCATATTTTGTTATAATGTTGACGAAAACCGTTTGTTTATGCCTGGGATGAATAACGAATGGATACGGAATGAGTTAACGTGCTTTGAATCCATAACACACCAGTCTAAGTGACCCTGCAAACACAATTTGTAAACATTGGCCACATCTTCTTACCTTGTATTTTTGTATAAACAATACATTAGAAGCATCGCAAGACTTACTAAAAACTAATAAAGCTCTTAAATACATTATTTCTGAAGACTTTTTCTTTTCTAGTTCATTAGTCAAAGACATTGGTTTAACCGAGTGTTCAGACCTTAGATGAATAAAGAATCATCCACGGTAATTTGACGCTCGGATGTTGAGAGGAATACACAGCCACACTCGTGGGAGCCGTATTTGATTTACAAAAATTGGATCGACTTGGATCACGTTACGAAACTCCAATGCTATTTTATCTCTTTTTACTACTATTCTTGACTGAACTACGTATTTCGCTTAAAGTTTGTAAGCTGATTCGGATCGATCCAATTTTTGTCAATCGAATACACCTCTGGGGTACGATTTTTTTTTTTATAACAAACAGCAAATAAACAGGTTACACGTTCGAGACGCTCACAGAATATATAAAACCGCATCCTTTTTTTTATTCATCCAAGATTTATGCGAATAATAATACCAAAGACAGAAACCTACCAAAAAAAATAAAGTAATTTATTATTTAGCACTTTTTATATGGTGCAGTTAAATTTTAAAGCGTCGGCTAACAAAACCTTTCACAAAGTTTGTTTTGAACTCGGTTATAAACAATTTATTGTTTGATTTTTAACCTTTTTTGAAAGGCAGAAAGTTTAGGCTAGTAGGAATTATGCTTGTGTTTGATCTCATTAATAAATAACGTAATAGCTAAGTGACAATTCTTTGGGTCAACCGTACAACATAGCCTGTTTCGTTCTGGTTACAATTTCAACCGATTTCACGAGTGGTCCATATTTTTCCATACTAAGTAAAGACATTTTTGCCTATTAAATTAAATTACACATTTTTGGTAAAATGCGTCTGTGGAATTAAAAATAATTTGATTGTCATTAGTTTTACTAAAACTGATAAAACAATGAGACCATTTGTTTTTTCTTTATAATATTAGAGCCTATGGTCTCAGGCTCTTCAGAAGTGTCGGACAAAGGTCGGTATTTGAGCATTTTTTAAAATAAAATAGATGTTCGATTTGTGGGGGAAAAGTATTAGGTATATCTGTAGACTACTTCAGGAGTCACCCATTCAAATATATGCAGTAAATTTTATAACACCCTGTATATTGAAACCAGTAGATCCTGATATAAGTTCAGATCAGAGAAAAATATTCATAAATGGTGCGTCAGAATAATAAGCTAGTAATGGCCCCTTAAACTTTCTTCAACCAGCAGTACCCGCCACTGGCAAGGAACATATACTAAATAAGTTGCCAATTCTGTAAATAACTTTCCTTTGCAACAAGTCATCATAAGAAATAGTGTTTTTGGTACCTTTAAAGTAAAATCACTTTAAAATATATTTCTTTAAAAAATATTTAAGGTTAGTAAATAATAATATCCCAAACAGCACAGCCAGTAATACAAGAAAACGCTTGACTAATAATTCACATCAACGAAAGTTATATTAATAAATTAAACACAGTACTTAACAAATTCCACATAATTTGTCACTCTTGTCACTGTGTTTCTTTTTTACTTTTGAAGTAAAATCTAACCTAACTAAAAACCTAGCTAAACTTAACACACTAATACAATACTAACAAAATAATAGGTATAGCTAGTAATATAAAAAACGTTTAACTAACTAATTAACATACAGTCTTTAAAAGAATCCGCAGTATTTGTTTACCATCGGCACCATTAATTTGAACAGCTAATGCACAAACATAGCAAAAAATAAGTAATGATTGCCGGTTGCTTTTACTGTTTTTATGCGATCCAACCAAATTTTAAAACATCGCTGGAAGCAGAACTTTGACGAATTTTATTTTTTTATTTTAAACTCTGATTAGGATCTAGTTTTTTTTAATGTAAAGAGGTGCAATATTAAAAAAATAAACCTTAAGGAAAAAGCGGTTTTGGCAACTATAAATTAATAATAGGCTATTGTTTGACAATTCTAGAGTAATTTAATAATTTTTTTAGTAAAATAAATTTAAAACATATTATTCCCCTCAAAAATAAAATTTTGGCAGCGTGGCTGCTTGTATTGTGGGAAAGAGATTTGCGGGCTAGCGTATGGTCTGGAGTGTTGGTGAAAATTGTACAGATGCTCGATTAAACAAAAAGAAAGTATTGAGTGTGTTTCTAGACCACAGCAGGAGCCACGCCTTCCAATATAATTAACCATTTCTTTAAAACCCGGTGTATAAAGACTGGCCAAAAGTTTAGTGGATTTAATAGTATTTCTTCTTCTTTGTACCTCTAATGTCTGAAATTTGTTAATTATGAGCTGCTTATGATGTAGAAAATATGCCAGTGGCAAACAAAACATGGGCAATATTTTGCACTTTTGTTTTTTTGAATCTTAACAAAAATAAAAATATTTACACATGTACAAAAACTGGTACGAAGCTTAGTATATTTAAGACTATTTTTTCCTCTTTAATAGTTTTACGTCTAAAACTTTTAAACATGAGTTGCTTTTGATGTACGAATAGATAACAGCTGACAAAACTATTTTTGCGATTTCATATAGGTACTTTCGGTCTTTACAAAATTATTAAAAATTAAAAAAAAATCTGTGCAAAGAAAACGGATTTTTTCTTCTCTTTTAGTCTCACATCAAAATTTTTTAAATATGAGCTGCTTTTGAGTTACAAAATAAATGTATGACATCAGCAAACAAAACTATGTACATTCCCTTTTTTCAAAATTACAAAAAATAAAAGTATTTTTAAAAACTGAAACAAAGTTCCGAAGTATTTCGCAGTATTCTTTCTTGTCTTCTAGTCTTACGTCCAACATTTTTGACTTTAAGCTGCTTTTGATATTCCAAATATATCTTTGCAGCAAACGAAATTTTTTTACCATTTTCTGCACTTTTCTTTTGAAAATTATCAAAAATCAAAATACCTATGTATATACTGTTAAAAAGTTTAGCGAATTTGGCATTTTTTTCTGCATCAGTTTACATCTAAAGTTTGCTACAATTTTCTTCTTGTTTTGTGGTTTATATTACAGGATTTCGAATTATTTTTTATTATTATTTTTCGTTGTGGTAATTTTCTGGCAAATATTCTAAATAGTCCATATTTTTTTAAGACATTGAATACAATTTCTACCGAAAAGAACTCTACGATTGTGTTCCCTCTGCCCATTGACATTTTGTCTTACTTCATGAAGAATTTGGAACACAAGGAGTAAAATAAAAATTAAAAATGATTTTTGTATCTTCAAATGAAGTATGACATTTTTCTGATAGAGTGTTGGTCACTTGCTACGAGTTTTTATTGCTAATTCATGTGAAAGCTCGTAGTATATCCTAAAATTTAATTACAGAAAAACAAAATTACTACGTCACTAAAGTGTCATATGGACCAAAACCTATTTTTCTGGTACTAAATAGTAGAACTTAGTAAATAAAAACTTTTTAACAGGCATGTTTTATGAATCAACGATTTTTAAGACGACATTAGGTTTAGCAAAATAATGTATTTGTTTTAAAAACGTAAATTAAGTAACACTAAAAGAGAACAATTTCTAATACAGGGTTCGCAAAAGTATGACATCCACTTTGAACAAAAAAAATGGCACTTTTACTAAATAGTACATTGTATTAGCTTTTTTACATATAAAACAAGGTGAAATTATTTTCGAAAAAGTTAGGAACAGAGTTAAATTTGCCATTTGAATTAAGAGGATATCATATAAGCAAATATTATAATCCAAAAATTTTAAATCATAATTATATCAAATGAAATTTCAGAGATCATTCAAGCGAATTGTATGTTGCTACATCATTTAAGGTATTTGTTCTACACCGCGTGTTTTCTGTTATAAAATGTTTACAAAATTTAAAAGCTCTGTAGAATTAGAATCAATGAAAGTGGTATAACTACACACTCTGCGAAATTCATATTATATTATAATTTTATTAATTAATTCTTTACTTGTCACCATAAATTGTTAAAACCATTAACTGCACTCTGTAAGTTTTACGTTTTATAATGATTTCATACCATATTCAGTTACCAATAAAATAAGGTTAGAAGCAAAATCTATTTATACACTCATACGCCATATACTTATCAGATTACTAATACGGGTAAGCTGTTGTCAAGTGAATAAATCCATATTGTATAGTAACCAAAAGAGAAACCAAGAAAAGAATATAAATAATTATACTTACCTTCTTGCTTACCTTTTACATTTATTTTAGACGCCTCAATACATCACGCGAATAATAATTATTTTAAAGAAACTTTTGTCTTTTGCTCAGGATTAATAGAATTAGGTTGATCCTTTATATGCTATTCTTCTTTAAATAAATTTTTCTGTAGAATTCAACAATGCTTACTATTTTAAAATAAATAGACAAATTTTTGTTGATTCCTTAAATAATCACTATTGGGTCTGCTTAGGTGGAGTATACAGGGTGCTCAAAAATACAAAAATCTTAGTTTAGAAAAAGAAAAATCTGGGAATTTCAAAAAATTTTCTACACAGAAAGTAAAGCTCCTATCAAGGGAAGAACAAATAACATTTTTTCCAAGATAGAACCGCTGTGGAGAAAATTGAGGACGAAACTTACAAAAATCCCCTTTTTACAAAATTTAGCCTGAAATTCCCCTGCAACGACACATTTGTGGTGAAAGTGTTATTTGACTTTTGTCCTTCTCTTGACAGGATCTTTACTTTCTGTGTAGAAAATTTTTTGAAATTCCCAGATTTTTCTTTTTCTAAACTAAGATTTTTGTATTTTTTGAGCACCCTGTATACTTCACCTAAAATTTGAAGTTATTAAAATTAAGTTTTCTTAATGCACCAACTTTCCTCATGAATAAAATTTTCTGAGAAATCAATAATAAAAAAGTTTTCCATATGTGGCCAACTTTTTGCCGGACACTGTATATATATATATATATATATATATATATATATATATATATATATATATATATATATATATATATATATATAAATATATAGTGATAAAAACACTTACATCAATGTCTATTTTATGTGTTCTTATAAAAAATATACTCTGTTTATTACAACGGCACACCCAACTTCACAGATTTATTATTTATCCGTACAGCCCTTAATAATTCTAACTACAAATATTACACTTAAAGATAAGAAATCTGAATTTAAAGAAAAGGAAAAATATACGTCAACAATATCTGAGGAAGTTAAATCTAAAAGTGCTAATTTTATTTCAAAACACATCTTATTATCTGATAAGAGCCAGTGATTAAGAAAACAGCATATTCATTTCTTAAGTTAAAGAATGCTCTACGCAGAAATTTGTTTTTGTAACAATTATATTTTTATTTATTTTAACTTTTCTACATATGTTTTTGATTTCTATTGCATTGCATTTACAAGTAGAGTCTGCACCTACTTGTGCCGATATGAAATGAACTTAACTGAAATATAAAGAAAAAATAGAAATTCAGCATATTGCTGGTATGTGCTTAAAACGCCATATAAATATTTGCCCAAGATAATAAACTCCCACAGGACTAAAAAATATTAAATTATTTCTTTAAAAAATTTAATAAACCTGTTTTAAATAAGATTTATCCTAAAACTGTTCAGCTGCTAAAAATATAAAACAAATTACTTTTGATAAAACTGGCTATCTATCAGTAAAATGTACAAGGACTGGCAAGAAGTTTAATATATTTAAGAATAATTTTTCTTTTCACTAGATCTACATCGAAAATTTTTAAACGTAAGTTGCTCTTGGTGGACAGATAGATAACAGCCGACACTAAGTACCATTGTTTGCAATTTCATATACTTTCGTACTTTAAAAAATTATTTAAAATATAAATATACATAGACTAAAAAAGTTTAGCGCATTCAGAACTTTTACTCTCACCTTAAATTTTATTAAGTATGAACTGCCACTGGTGTACAAAATATATGACAGCAGGAAACAAAACGATGTTTGCAATATCTTGTTCTTTCTTTTCTTTAAAATTACAAAAAATAAAAATATATTTAAACACGGACACAAAGTTTACTGTATAGTGTATTTCGAAGTATTCTTTCTTGTCTTCTAGTCTTACGTCCAATATTTTTTGAAAGCTGCTTTTGGTATTCCCAATACTAGCAAACGAAATTTTTTTACCATTTTATGCACGTTTCTTTTAAAAATTATAAAAATCAAAATACCCATGTACATACATAAAAAGACTAACAAAATATTTAGTGGATTTAGAATTTTTTTTCTGCATCAGTTTACATCTTAAATTTGCCACAATTTTGTTTTGTTTTGTGGTTTATAATCCAAAATTTTTTTAAAATAATTTTCTGTGTGATAATTTTCTGCCAAATATTCTAAATAATCCATATTTTTTTAAGACATTGAGTACAATCTCTACCGAAAAGAACCATACAATTGTGTTCCCTCTACCCATTGACATTTTGTCCTACTTCATGAAGAATATGGAACACAAGGAGTAAAATTGAAAATGATTTTTGTATCTTAAAATGAAATATGACATTTTTCTGATAGAGTGTTGATCACTTGCTATGATTTTTTATTGGTAATTGATATGAAAGTTCGCAGTGTATCCTAAAATTTAATTATAAAACAAATGTACTACGTCACCAAAGTGTCATATGGACCAAAAATTATTTGTCTTGTACTAGTAGAACTTAGCAAATTAAAATTTTTTAGCAGCCGTGTTTTACCAGTCAACGATTTTTTAAGACTACGTGAGATTTACCAAAATAATGTATTTGTTTTAAAAACGTAGAATAAGTAACAATAAAAGAAAACAATTTCTAATATAGGGTTCGCAAAAGTATGATATCCACTTTGAACAAAATATGTCACTTTTACTAAATAGTAAGCTGTATTAGTTTATCATATATAAAACAAGGTAAAATTATTTTCGCAAGAGTTAGGAACATAGTTAGATTTGTCATTTAAAAAAAGAAGAAATCATATAAGCAAGTATTGTGATCAAAGAATTCCAAATCATAATTATGTCAAATAAAATTTCAAGGATTAATCAAGCAAACTGTATGTCGCTACATCGATTAAGATATTTGTTTTACAGCACGAATTTTCTATTATAAAATTTTTTCGGCATTTAAACGCTCTGTATAGAATAAATGAAAGTGGTTTAACTACACAATTTGCGAAATTCATTCCCTGTAATTCAATTAATTTACTATAATTTTATTAATTCTTTCTTTGTCACCATAACTTATTTTACGTTGAAATCATCACTATAACTGCAGTCTGTAATTTTTACGTTTTATAATGCTTTCATACCATATTCAGTTACCAATAAAATAAGGTTAAAAGCAAAATGTATTTATACACCTATACGCCCTATGCTTATCAGAATATTAATACGGGTAGCTGTTGTCAAATGCATAATTTTAAATTGTACAGTAACCAAAAGCGAAACCCAAAATATCAGGTGTTTACGTTTAAAAGTAATGTTTTCCCAGTACACCCACGGTACCTAGTACCTAGGCTTCGGTCTTCGTGGGCTATCAGAAAGATAAAAAAGTATGTAATGATAGTAACCTACTTCCTTACCTGTTACATTCATTTTAGATTCCATAATACAATACATTACTTGAATAATAATTATTTGAAACAAATTTTTGTCCTTTGCACAGGAGTAATAGAATTAGGTTGGTCCTTTATGTGTTATCTTTCTTTAAATATCTGTGGAATTCAACAATCCTTCCTTTTTTAAAATAAATAGACACATTTTTGTTGATACCTTAAATAAGCACTTTGGGTTTTTATATTTAGATATGGGCTTCTTGCCTATTCCAAATATCAATATATGTTTTAAAAAATTGTCGAAGACGTGTTTTTTTATTAAGACACTGTCAAGCAAATTCAATAATATCCAGAGCTAGTCAATTTTGACAATTACAATCTATATTGGCAATCGTTGTTTCAAATTAATGAGCGTCAAGTAAATGTAATAACGAAATTCTGTACTGTAACTATAAATTTATTAAATGTATTTCCCAAATTATGAAGAAAAAGATTAAATATATGATATGGTTTTGGATAAAACATTTCATATATTTGCAGCCCAATGGCATTGGTAACGAAATTAAAGGTTTAGTTCTGATGGGGCAGGTTCAAAACAAATTGAACTGGCGAACTTGAAAGTTTAATTGCTGAAACAATAAAAATAAATTATGTATTGTTTTATCAACACACTTGATACTTTTCTTCTAACCTTATTTGTTTGGGTTTGATCATGGTTAGATTATCCATATAGTAAGAAGAGAAATTATTTTTAAAACGAATGTGTATATAAAAAAGGTAGTGATAAAAACACTTACATCAATATCTATTTTATGCGTTCTTATAAAAAATATACTCTGTTTACTACAAAGGCACACCCAACTAGACAAATTTATTATTTATCCGTACAGCCCTTTATAATTTTAACTAAAAATATTACACTTAACGATAAGAAATCTGAATTTGAAGAAAAGGAAAAAAAAAACAATATCTAGAATCTAAGAGTGTTAATTTTATTCTAAAACTATATTATCTAATAATAACCGGAGATTAAGAAAACGGCATATTCATTTCTAAAGTTAAAGAATGCGCTACGCGGAAATTTTTGATTTTGATTTTAAAAATTATATTTTTAATTATTTTAACTTTTCTTCGCATGTTTTTGATTTTTATTGCATTGCATTCACAAGTGGAGTCGGAGCCTACTTGTGCCGATAGGAAATGAACTTAACTGAAATATAAAAAATAGAAATTTAGCATATTGCTGGTATGTACTTAAAACGCCATATAAATATTTGCTCAATGTAATAAACGAACACAGAATTAAAAAATATTCAATTATTTCTTTAAAAAATTTAAAATACCTTTTTTAAATAAGATTTATCCTAAAACTGTTGAGCCGTATAAAAATATAAAACAAACTATTTTTGATAATAATGGCTATCTATCAGTAAAATAATTTTTTGGTTATTTTGTTGTATGGACATAAATTATTAAAATAATAAAGTTAAACCATAGTTAGTAATAAACTTAGTTACGGTATATATTAAGGTATAATAGTAGCAGAGCTTTGCTCTCCTAAAAATATATACATATATAATAATTGCCGTAGAACAACTATCCAGAATAAAGTTAAAAGCTAGAGAAAAGAAAATAGTATATTTTATAGACTAGCGTTTTTAGAAAGTTGTTAGAAATAAAATACTGTTAATATAAAATATAAGAAAATATACGTATATCACTTACACTTATCTATATAAATAGGATGTAGAGTTCGTGCATTAGTCGTAACGAGTTTTAAGAGTTAAATGTTGTACTATAAATTATATCTAGGGTTAAAGAAAAACTGTTTTTGTATCGTGAATACAATCAGGTCATAGGTTACTTTAAAACTACTAGTATTAACCAAGACATGTTGGTGCTTTTAGTTGTTTGACGTTAACGCATGGTATTATTCTATGCTTCATAAAATAATTTTGTCCTTTCAGACACTACAAAAAATTTGCACGGGAAAATTCTCAACCATTGTTTTTCCCATTCCCATCGAGTTGGCAGCTCCGTTTAAGCACCATTTTAAAGATTTAAATATGTTTAAGAATAACTTTAAGAAAAAAGAAAAAGATTATTTAGTTGAGATTGCTTAGAACATACGATTTATTTGAATTTTGAAAGGTCTTCTCTACAGTTAAAGGGACACAGCTGAGATTAAGACCTTTTTAAAGGTTTTATTATTATAGGCAAAAAGTTTTCGTAAAAAAGTATTTATAGCGAATACTTTTTGCCCAATTTTGATGTATTTTTTTTGTGTATTTTGTTCTGGTTTTAATATTTTAATTGTTGCTAAGGCAAATAAAAAATTGCTCGTGATTATTGGCCTTAACAAAAATATTACTTTCGTTTGCTTTTCTTGATTATCGCAGTGTAACCTAAATAATAATATAATATAAACAACTCTAAAAATTTCCTTATATCAGCAAAATGCTAATTTTCTATATGGTGGTAATAAATGTTGTGACTATCTAAAATCTTTAGAGCCATTTTTCTAGAAGCTGTTGTGCAGATACGGAATTGATTTTAAAGTTTATCTTAGAGTAAGCTTTTCCTTTTATTATTGCCTTTTTGGAAGACGTTTTAAAATATATTTTTTTTCTTAAACGGAATGAACTTAAAGAAAAATTTTAAAAGGAAGTTTTTCTAATTGAATTTACCTCTAGGGCTGTATTAACAAAGGAAATAAAAGTTTTTAATCTGCATCTATATCGCGTATTTAGATTTATAAGAATACCTGAAATACATTTTTGATTTCTTGTGTGTGCCAATATTATTTGTATTAAACAGTGCTATATAGGTTTTTTATTAGTTTTTGTAAATAATAAAAGATTACTTCACATTTCTGTGTCGATTTAAGAGTAAAATTAACAAAAACAATCTTTTTTATGTGTAAAAATTAGACTAATAAGTTAATGCATTTTTGGAAAAAAGGTAAGAGATTTATTTAAATATTAAAATGTTTACGTGTATTGTCTTAGTGTACATTTCGGGTATACACCTTAAATACTTTCCACAGAAAAGTTTAAATCCTAGATTGACGACGTATAATTCATAACACATTTGCTTCAATAATTTTCTTAACAAATTTATTTCATAGTTTTTTAAGTTTATATGTTTATATGTTGTTAATTTTTGAGTTTACTCTACACAAAAAAAAATTTCTAATAAAATTCATAAATCCTTAAAAAATATAAAGCGTTTAGTGTTTTCACGGTATAACCTTTTAAAAACTCTGTTATAAATGTTAACTATTTATAAAATCTAAAATGTAAAAGATCAATGTATTTATTGGAAAAAGAAAATCATTTCAAAACAGTTCGGGTGCAGAGTTTTTGTCTCAGAATATTTTTTTTTAAAAGTATGGGTGTAAAAGAAAAAATCTTAAAGTTCTACATAAGTACTTGAAAGCTATTAAAAAAGATTTTCTTGTTTTCCGTCAAGTATTGTTTTCTAAACTCGCCTAAAATATAAAGGTATTATTATCTGCCAAAATTCAGATGTGACTTTAATTGTGTATAACCAATTTACATAGCCAGTAACCAGAATAATTCTTTTAATAAATCTAATGTTTACTGTTTTTTTAATATTCTAATCTGATAAATGTATAAACAATGGAGTAGTGTCAAGTTTTGTCTTAAATACTTTTGAAAATGCATTAGTATACTATAATAACAAAAATATGTTTCTTATCGTACTTATATCTTTAAGTATATAAACGAATTTACTGTGTACTTAGGTAAGTTAGGATACGTAACTTGCATTTGATAATCGAAAAATATTTTATAGCTTTACTTTTATTAAACATTCTTTATTGTTGTCATTTGAAGCAATATATTATTTACTCTATTTCTTAGGTAGTATAATATATTACACAAATTTTCAATCGATTTTCATTTGCTTCACAATACATGATAATAAGGTTTAAAGTGTTTCCTAATTATTTTGGACTATTTCCAAAAATTATTGAATTAGTACGCTTAATAATTTTTATATGTCCCATGTAACCAAACCTTTTCTTAGAATAACAATGATTTAGCTGGATAATTTTTATGGTTTACTTTTTCTGTCATGCATGTATTTCGATATCTTAATTTCATTTATCAAGATGTCCTTCCTTTCATTCCTTATTTTAATTTTAGTAAAATACGTTTTTAAAATATTTGTTACTCCAACCAAAATAATTCTTTTTTGTTCTACGTCGTATGCTACAACTGGATTTAAGCAAAATATTCAATAAACCACTATTTTCCTAAAAATAAATTTTTGGATAGGCA
The DNA here is from genome assembly GCA_963971165.1 of Philopedon plagiatum. Taxonomy (NCBI): domain Eukaryota; kingdom Metazoa; phylum Arthropoda; class Insecta; order Coleoptera; family Curculionidae; genus Philopedon; species Philopedon plagiatum. The sequence continues at coordinate 18,399,619 of OZ020194.1, read as the reverse complement.
TACATGGTGGCGATAAAAAAATGCGTCCTCTCTGGCAGGTAATAACTCTTGCCAGATTAAAGATATTTACTTCAAATTTGATTAATTATTGGGAATAAATGAAGAATAAAATACTTTAAACGAAAATATTTTTATTTCATAACCTAGTGCGCAATTGAAACTCAAAAGTCTACAACACAATATCGCTTTTCCGGCAGCACTTCAGAATATTTCCAGGTATCTCTCTGAAAATGTGTTGGATTGGTCTGCCATTTTTGAGAGGAACACCTCTTAATCTTGGCTTAAACTTGTAAAATAGCCCTTCTTATTAGATGTATAGAGATATTCGGCCACAATTGCTTTATTTTATCGCGATGTTCTTGCAAATTCAGAAAAGGTTCTCTCCGGCTTTCATACACTTTTTCCATTCCATATCGAATGATCCAGGAGTTTACAGTCTGGAGAACTGGAAGGTTATTTATTAGTGTTGAAAAAAGATGCAACGTTCTCTGTTAGGAAATTTTAAATTTCGATAGCTCTATAAGGTAAAGCATTATCGGGAATGAAAATGTAGTTGTTATAGGGATACAAACGTCGGCATTCGGGAAGTAATTCATTACCCAAATGTGCTGTGCAGTTATCTGCATTTAGAATCTGCAAAAAATATCCGGCTTTTCCATTCCAAGGAATAATACCGGACGCTATTATTTTTCTGAAAAAATTTGATTTTCTAAGGTACAAGCGACCTGGATCAATCGTTATTTTCTTGTCACTGAGTATACCCGATTATTTTGTCTGTTCTGTGGAACTTCCAAATTAAGATATTTTTCATCCTTAAATATCATACGTCGTATAATAACACGCCCAACAACATTTGATACTCAGAACTCTCTGCATTACTTGAACCGATCTGCGAGAACCTGGTAGCTATTTTTCGCTGAGATAGATGTAAACCCCGATGATTTTCTTGAGACAGTGACAATTCCTGTACTTGCTACAGATTTTCCTAAATTAAAACGGCCCTTGTTCCTCCACTGCCAGGTTTTCTAGCCATCGATCCATTTTCGACTAAAAGTTTTTTTTAGCACGATTAGCACTAGGATCAACGTCCACGGTTTATTTGGAATGTCACTACAAATTCTCTTGCCACTACCGTTTTTTTTCACGGTAGTAATTGTCAATTAGAGACAAATCAGCCCTTAAGAAATGAGGAGCCATCACTTACTTTCAATTGAATTTCAAGCGAAAATAAAACATTTCTCAACCTAGAAACATTACTAAAATAATATCACAGACGAATGAATAATATTTTATTATCAATATATTCATTTGTTTTCATACCTGCCTACTATTGTTTTTAACTATAGAAATATTCGCCGAAAAACAAATTGCTTGCAATTCAAACTTTGAATATTTGTTAAAATTACGGGATTAAATTTTGCACACATATTTTTAGATTTTTTTGTGACCAAAATATAAAGCTGCTGAGGATATCTTGAGTACTGACCTATAAAGCAGGACGCATTTTTGTATCGCCACCCGGTATTAACAATTAAAGAATAATAGTTTTGCATTGAAAGTCCTGAGAAAACCAACAAACCCGCGCAGATTCGCCTTTTTGAGTTTGGTCAGGTTTCCTGGGGTTTCTTTCTGTCTTTGTCGACATGTTTTCAACTATTAAAATATGTTACCTATATACATATCCGTAATTGTATTTCAACCCCAGCAATACAATATTCTGAAGACCTTAAGCTTGGCCTATAACCCATCATAAGTATGCTTTCTATCAGGTTTGTCATGTAATTATTGCGCTATTCGATGAAATTTCCAAAAAAAATTATCTTCGAAAAAGCGTCTTTCTATAAAATGTATATTAAAAAAAAAGGTTTTTTTAAAAAGTATTTTAAAAAAATTTATCTAGATCCATTTAGGTTGATTATACGTTATTTAAAACAAAATGAAGAATTTGCTAAAGTTCTAATTAACATTAAATGACACGACTTTAGGTATGTTCGTTTGTGTTGCACGGAACTGCCCTAACCCATCCTTATTTTTCTTTCTAGAAGAGACCCATTAATAAAGAAATCATTACAGGTTAGTGCGGTTTTGTGCAACACAAACGAACACACCAGTTGTGTCTAGTGATGTCTTGAAGAAGAAAATAAGTAAATTTGACAAATTATTTTCGATCCCCTTAGAATATGAAGGTAGGCAAAATTTTACTTATAATTTTGAATGGTTAGGATAGTAACGTGTATGTTATTTCCTTGCTTGTAAAATTTTTGCGTTGCTAGCTAGGCTTTTTCCATTTTAGACTTAGGATAGGCAATATTGTACTTCTACCTTTGTGTAGTTTTAAAGGATGTGTATACCTGACAGGTATCTAATACTCCACGATCATTACACTGCCAAAGGTATCTGAATAATATCTATATGCTTCTCATGGCAGCAACCGTGTCAGTTTAACACATAAAAAGGTAAGAGGTCATTACGATTATTAAAATCTATGTTATTGTATTTAATGAAACATACTTCAAAACTAGTTTAATACCAGCACAAAATATTTTAAATATTTGTGGCTATTAACTGAACTATATTTCTCTACAATATAAAGTCAAACCACCTATCAGAAAGCTATCAAATGCAAGCTACGCTCCGTCATAATTTTATACTCATATTACTCTCAGCACGTATTGTATAAGTGTACACATGTTTAAAACTCATTAAACCATTTGAAAATATAAGCTGTTTGACTTCTACGCTTCATTATGCTTTCCTTTACCTTATCCACTGCTTTAATTTTACCAGTTAATTGCTTTAGCTGTTTTTTTTTAATTTGAAGCTAGTTTATAAGCTCTAATTTTCTGGCTTAGAAAGTGAAAAAGTTAACAATATAGTCATTAATATTTAACGCAGAGTAAGTTGTTTTACGCCCTGATAATAGGGCTACTACAAAAGGATCATCGTGTTTTTAAAAGACATATTTCACAAAGTATTACAGATTTATTATTAAATTATAACACATGATAAGAACGGCAACACGTCCAAATTTAAAAAGCGCTCTTGTAAACTTCACTTTAAACGCCCAGCTGGCAGCACGAATTCAGAGTGCAACATGAATGCTATGCTGCGGGAAGCGTTTTGTGTGCTCAAGTATGCTAGGTGTTTATCGGTTATCATGGTGAACAATGCATTACGCAGACAGTACGAAATAGAACCGCCAAATCAATGATATCAATTCCGTAAGTAAACAAGGAACTCCTTCATCGCTGGATTGGGCGATATGCTGTAGAGGATTTGGTATTGTTCAGCCGGCCTCCCAGGTCTCCTGATCTTACAGGGTGCGATTTGTTCCTTTCGGGATAAATCGAAGATATGGTTTACATGTCACCAATGCCAACATTATTTGGTGAACTCCGTGTGTGAGACCAGTATCGATGGAGGCACACTGCAGCGCGTGGGTGGGCCGAACTGAACTACCGTTCAGACATGTATCGTGTGAGGCGAGGAGCTCCCGGCGAACATTTGCTTAGATTAAATTAATATTTGTAGTGGTATGATCAAGAACTTCGACATTTCCCTTTCTTTCCATGTGTCCTTTAATTTTATATCTGCAATACTTTCTAAAATACATATATCTTTTTTAAACCCGATGATTCTTTTGTAGTAACCCTGTACATAAAATAAACTATTGGTTTAGGGTTTTAAGGCCTTGAGTAGGACATTGTTGAAGGGATCTATATAATATATTAAATATAATAAATATAAATATAATATAAATATAATATAAAAATATAAAATATATAAAATATTTTCAAAAAATGACTTTTTCGATTCGTAGACCTTATTTAAAGATCTAATTCAATCTGCTCTAATTTGTTACACTCCTTCGATTTCTTGGCCAAAAAGTTACTTCGCACAAAACTAGCTTAATGCTTGGGATCATTCCAGGAAATCTAGTGGCAACAACAAAAGGTTCTTTATTTTTTTAATGAGTTATTTGCAAAGACACTGTGTGGTCATGGCAATCTGGAACAAAATATCGTTTCTCATTTTTAACGTTGGTAATTTTATAACCTTGACTTGTTGTAGCGTTTCAAGTGCTGAATATATCACCATTATGAAATTATGTCCCATAGCCATTTGTAGCGTCCAAATTTAAGCAAAGCTGTGCGATTTATATTTGACAGGACTTTCTCTAGGATAACGAATAACCTACTTCAAAATTTTTCTATTCTTTAGTAATTCTGTAATATAATATATTCAATAATAATCGAACAATAAAACGAAAAATTTTAAATACTTTTATAAATAGGAAGATTTTGTCTTACACCACCAATAATTGTCAGGTCAATATTATTGAATGTAGGTTGATATATAAAAATTCTCAAAAACTTTAAGCTCTACTATGTACTACGCAATATTGTCTCTCTATTTTTCCACTTTTCTATATCATTAATTAAATTTAACTTCTTTTCTGTAAAATGTTAAACTATGTTACGGTAAATAATCAAATAGGCGATTTTAACCTATTTGTTACTACAACTTATCCTGCTATAACTTTATCTAGTTAGTCGCGTGTTTAACATATTTTCGAGGTATAAATATACGATTGCAAGAATTTAAATTAATATAACGAGTAATAAATTCAGTTAAAACACAAGTTGCACCCACTATGTTAACAGCAAGAGCACTTACGTCTAAATTGCACACACCAAATCACATAATATGGTGTAACACTTTTAGTTTCTGATATTTTATAAAGGTAAATTAAAGCTTTGTAACGCTTTTTAAAGTGGCAAATTAAAAATGGATTGCTTAAGATGCTCCTACACAGCCAATAAAAATATCTCATTTTGCGGCAACTCACTAATTTTTACGTTAAAAACATCGCTTGGCAACACATAGCAACATGATTATGGAGCAACTGTTGATCAATAACGAGACGTATGCACTAAAGTGGCAATAAGCACTTACACAACCAATTTAGATTAGTATGTTGAAATATTATTTTGACCACTACGAACGCTTCAGCCATCCATGCATTTGACAAAACATTGCATTGACAGGCAACACTTGGCACCGAAATAATTGCCGCATGTTGATCTACACTGCTCCACTAACTGTTTCGTAAGGACTAGCGATAGTTGAAGGGCGATAAACTGTCTTAAAAAGATCCCATCTAAAAGGACCTTCAATCACAAAGTAAAATAATGGGTATCATGTTCAAATATATTGGGTAGGATAACTAATTTCTTTAAAAGATGGGCGTCATATTCAAATAAGTGGGGTAAACTGCTTAAAGAATGGAGAGAATTTTTAAAAAGTAACAATTTAAATAAACCGTACTAAAATAATGGAAAAGGTCGATGTTAAGGTAAGTAGCGTCATAATTTATATCTTATATTGTAGGCTTTGTCCAGTCAATATATGTATTTACTCTTCCTGGATAACGTATCAACTATTTTTAAATTTATCCATAGTCAAAATCCACACGAACACAAGGACTTAGCGCCAAAACGTGACGTGATCGCATGAAGGCCGGTAGAATTATGAATTATTATTGTTATCGTTATTTGGTATTTCAATGTTAGAATTAAAGAAGGATGAATAAATATAGTCTAGTTACTTTATAATACAAATTTCAGTTTAATAATATATCATTAAATAAATAACTAAATATGGCTTAAAGTTAAATTGAAACGTAAAATTTAGATTACATTATGAAGTACAATTGAGTTAGTATTGATTATTAATTATTAAGCATGTATGTTGACAGGTGGGTAATTAAATTTTGTTTATGTATGTGTCATTAAGAATTTATGATGGGCCTTTAGCCTAATTCATCAAATTAATGGTATTTCATAAAAAGCTACAAGGACATGTGGTCAATGTTTATTATATTTGGTTATAATTTATTTAAAAAATAATAACTTTATACCAGGTGCGCGAAAACGGTCTGGATGTCGGCAATGAAAACACGCAGAGATGGATGTTTAGCATAATTTCCCGACCAGCTGGGTACACAACACCTAAAGGGCATAATGAGGCACTAACTATAATGAGATTGTTTTAAAAATATCGCAAATATCTTGTGAAAATAATGCAAATAAGATTAAAATGACTATGCATAAGACAACACGACCGTCTCAGCCTTTCAACTGCTTTCACTACCAGGCATCATGTAAAGCTTGTAGGGGTTTGTAAGGGTTGCAGGATCACGCGTTGTGCGAATCTGATTGGCCGGTTTTAGCTCCATAACTGAACTGCAGACAATCGGGTAGTCCTTACGTTCCTGCAGCTGCTGATGTCACGGCTGTTTTCGAAATAAGCACTTTGGCCTTGCGTTCAAGTGGGTATTGGCACACTGAAGTAGCCAAAAATAAAATATTATAAAAATGAATGGCTCGCTTTCGGTCTAATTTTACGGGTCGACTTACAATAAAATTCTTATTTGAGTTCCAACCTCTTTTATGTGTGAAAATCCTGTATGACTATTTTTTATTTTCAGTCATTTGATGTATAAAGTGTTATGTCTATCGGCTGTTAATGTAGAAATAATATATGTAATTTACAAAATAATTTTACTAATGCACAGGAACAAAATGTAGCTTAGGCTTGAAATTGTGCAGAAATTGAAATCTCGAATATCGCATTGTACATTAAGCTTGTCGCTAAAAATTTGTAGCAAAAGACAAGAACTTACATTTTATTCTGTATCTTACTCATTTAACCCTGTATAAACTGGGAAGCTAAAAACAAAAACTAGAAATATACGGCCAAATTCATTGATGTTAAGACTGGGGTAATTTGACATTCGGTTTAAATTGGCAATTGTGAGAATAAGACGACTATGTACGTTAAATTTATTTTTTTTAGATTTTTTCACAAATTTATGATGACAGGGTTAATTACATTATGTACATGGCAACTGAAATCCGGACGGCACTTTGTTATATTATAAATATTACTTAATATTTATTTAGCTTCTAAAACCTATAAATAACTTAAATCTACCTAAATTAAAAATGGTAGTGTCAGGGCCAAAAAGTGGCATCTTTTTCTGTCTGAATAAATACCCACATCTGTACATGACCATGCCGGACTCAAGCAAATGAAAGAAAGCCAGGATAGTCACACTAATAGACGAAGGTTGGTAGAGAAGAACTGTATGCGAAAGACTCGGAGCACCAAAAAGTACTGTTCACGACATAAAAAAAAAGAAATTTACGTGACAGAAAAGTAGGAAGGGGTGGGCATAGGACTTCTTATGAATAGGAAGATAACCGATTGGTACACTTTCTTCACAATCATCCTTTCCAATCTGCAGTAGCAGTAAAGGCCAAATCCAATTTTCCAGGTTTCGTAAGATCTGCTCGAAAGCGTATAAAGGAAATATCTAACTTGCGTAATCATCATGCAGCAAAAAAGCCTTTTTTAAGTCAGGATAATAAGCAGCACCGGATTGGGTTTTCTCTGCAATTCCACACAGAAGGAATGGACTTTTCGTCGTATTATAATGGTTGGGTTAGAGTGTGCAGGCCTCCAAATATTCGTGTTGAGGAAAAATATACACAAAATATAAGTGAAAGTGGACGTTTTTCAGTTAACGTTTGGGGATGGATAAGCGCTAGAGGGATTGGAGTGTGGTTGGAGTGAAAGGTTTAGCACAGATGCTTATATACATATACTAGAAAACGGTATGCTGCCATGCATCCGTAGTTGTCGAATTTCCGAATCATTTTATTTACTGCCCTATCCACCCGGCTTTCTAGCCGTAAAGGAATGGATGATCCAAAGAAATATACAGGTATTACCAGGGTCTTCGCGCAGCTCGGATCCTAACCCAATGCAAAACGTCTGGGGCTTTCTATTAAAAAAAATTTACGTAACAAATGATTTTCGTCCATTAAATCCACTTATGGACCAAATTCAAGAAGTTTGGAAACATTACCGTCAAACTATACTCTAGCCTTAATGGCCTCTCCACCTAGAAGACTAAACTCGGTAATTGATAGAAATGGAGGAACAACAAAATATTGGTTGGCCCGGTTAATTATCAATAAAATTTGATTTTATTATTAAATATTATTGTTTATCTACTTCCCAAACAACAGTAACAAAATTTTGTGCGCTTATTTTATTTTAAAATGCATTTTCCTCACAATTTTAGATTCTTTATGCTGGAATAATGCGACTGCAAAGTTAATTCATCGTAAAAGTGATCTAAAAAATACATTTTGAAATAATAGCTTAACTAGTAAGGGTGGACAAAAATGAAGGTAAAAGTATAATTTACCAAAATTTGCATAAATGTCATAAAATGACAAATTGGTGTCCGAATTTCGTTTGCCGTAACTGTACTTTCTAAATTTATTTTAACGACAATCATTTGAAACCTAAAAAATGTAAATTTGAGCCAGTCCGAGGTTTTAATACCGGAAAAAGAATTTTGGAAATCAAATAAGAATATATTGTCGAGTGTCTCCTAAGAATAAAAACTTGGAAATACTTGGAAGTATTTCTTAAAAACGAATGAAACATTTTAACCCAATATCACACTTTAAAATAACTCTTCAAGTGCGTATTCACCAAAGCGACATAGAGCAGCTTTTTTGTTTCTCTCGCGTGTATATAAAAATACCCCAGTTAGTTCCACTATGTTGCTTCTTGTTGCCAGGACGAAAACTTAAAGTTGCTGTGTGTTGCCTATTTGCGTTGAAAGCAGCAAACATCAAAGAAAAAGAGGCAACAAGTGTCAACAAGTTTGCGACGTTCCGTTTCTTCGGTGGCGACAGGCGGTCACAGTTTGTTTCAGTTTGCGACTGGACAGGTATAGATGCAGATCTTTGAAATAATTAATAAATAAAATTGGCATACCTACATCCTTGCTCATTTAAAAAATAAGCATGCCGAGGTTTAGGTGGACTAATGACCAATTAAGATTATTAATTCAATCATTTCGAAGTTTTGAGTGTCTGTGGAATCCAAAAAGTAAAAAACGCAAAAACACAAAACATGGTCCAAGTTGGGTATGCTTACTGGAGCCAATGAAGTAGAGGTAAAGACAAAAATTTAAAATTTGGTTGGGCAGTTTTTTATAGAAACGAAAAAGTATCGAAGTTATAAAAATCTGAAGCTGAATATTGAAGCTCTATTATTGGTGTTAGATTTTGAAATAATGTGCTCTCAGTGCGACACAGCAACCATTGTAGGTCGGTACTTGATATCCGCATTGGAATATGGCCATCGGTTATTTGCCCTGCCATTAAATTATCTCCCCTAAGGGCGTCTAGAGACTGCAATCCACCATATTAATTCCTTTGGTGAAGACTGGGACGCATCAAAAATTTGTGCTTTCTTTTCTTTTTTTTGCTTAAAATATTATAAGCTGCTGCTAGCGCAATATTTTCTTGGTTTTTTTAAAAAATAGTCAAGTCCGAACTGCACTACTAGAAAAACCTTGTTACTTCGGTGGAGATACTTTGCTTCCTTTACTCAGTCAACAGCAACAAACTGAAACGTATCTACTTTTTTTGTTGCTTTGGTGGAGGCGAAATGTTTATCTATGTTGCTTCTTGTTCCTACATTTTGGAATTTAAGGCAACATACAGCAACAAGAAGGTTGCTCTATGCTGCTTTGGTGAATACGCACCTTTACGCCCACCTCAAAATAACAATAAATTTAATCAAGTGTTAAACACAAGGATCTAGGGAACCCGATCGCTTCTTGATGCAAAGGCTTCTCGCACATATAAAGTAATAGATATGTAACCAACAAAACAATTCTGTGTTTATGTGTTTGTATAACCACGTTGGGATTGTTAAGCAAGAATGAAGAGTCAAAAGGACTTTCTACGACTGCCTTGAAAACTGTTCAATTCTAAAAGGCTTAATGTATATTTTAATATCAAATAAATATCCCGTGTGAAAAGTGCTATTTTCAACACTGGTTGTACAATATACTATTTTCATTTTATTATATTTATTTATCAAATACCGTTCTCGGACAGGTTTGCTCAGTTTTAGGTTCCATCAGTATCTTTTTTTAATTTTTGATCTATCATTGTTAAGATTTTGTCTGCGACTGCACGATTCCTGTTGGTATAAAATTTTATCAACACCGCATACAACTGACATCTTATTAAATAAGATACTGATGAAACCGAAAACTGAGCAAACCGGTCCGAGAACGGATTGCACAACTGACCTTATTAGGCAATTTTTATTTCTGCACCTTTTGAAGCCGATCTGGGTTAGCTTTTATTTATTATTTCTAGTACATTTATAATTCGTGTGATTTTAAACCTCATAGGCTCACAGCACAAACAAAATAACAACCAACATAAGTCAAATGGCAAGCTGTCTGCTGTCAAGCGAAACCAATCAACGATAGCCTGCGCCGAAGCCTTTGCATCAAGAAGCGAACGGGTTCCCTAGATCCTTGTATATTAAACTATCTGGACACTTGTAATGTGACAGCACTTATGGTAATGACATTACCAAAGATGACTCAAACGTCAATTAAATTTACTACTGGATTAAGAGTTTCAAACAACAGGCTGTTATAGTGTTATCCAGAAATATAAAATATGACCCTATTAAACCTTGTCATCATAATAAACAACAAATATATCGCAATTTTATTTTATTAAGTTCACTAGTACCCTCTCTTCTTTCTATTACTTATTGTTCATAATTTAATACATGTATTAACAAAAATATTTTAATTTTATACAGACGCTCAACACAATTTCTGCAGAGAAGAATTCGACAATTGTTTTCCCGCTGCCAATCGATTTGATCACCTACTTCATAAAGGCCAAAGAGGCATCTCAGGCGAATGCCAATGCGAACTTGATATAATGCTGGTAATGCTCGTTCTCCTAAATTATGGAGCAGACACGTTGAAGGTAGTAATTCTGATCATTTCGCAGGCAAGGCGTGCAAGTATGGATTTAAATTAGGTTTAATAATTGCACTAGAATAGACGATTTTTATGGTATTTAGGAAAAGTAGTTTATCCTTAAGTTAAAATTAATATGACATATTACATGATATGGAAAAGATGCATTTTATAAAAATTTCCTACAAGTTTCCACTACCTAAAACTTCCTGCAGTTTAGAGTTTTATTAAAAGGCAAAGAATAAGGCGTATATAATAGGATGGGTCGATTTTTAAAGGTTTTAGAATCTCGATTTGGAGTACTTACAAAAAGTTTCCTTTTATAATAATAAAAAAAGTTAATATAAATAATTTTAATTAATTTACATCTTCCACCTTCTACATGTAGCTAAAGCTGGCAGTCGATCGATTTTTACATTGTCTTGAAAATTTCGAAATTTTGATTTGGAATATCGATAAATAGATTTCTCTTTTATTTAGTCATATACAAAAACTTCCTAAATACATTAAACCAAAAAAATATTTCAGTCGCTCTCTACCAGCATTTAAACATTAGAGCCATACCGTCCCTGGCATGCCTTGTTGTTGACACCGTCCGGCTGGCGGCTTTCCGTAGGGTGATTTTTTTTGTTTATGTTTAATATATATATATATATATATATATATATATATATATATATATATATATATATATATATATATATATATATATATATATATATATATATATATATATATATATATATATATGTATTAGTATTATCTAGGCTCTCGTCGCAATTGCTTCGTTAGACATGAGTTTTTCAGATATTTTATACAAGTCAGGACCTTGAATACCCTTTGGTAGGTTCTCCTGGTGATTTTAAAGACAATATCATTTCAAGTGAACAGGAATTTTAAAAATGTTACTTGTAGATTAGATTTTGTCCCCCGATTTTGGACTAGAGTCAAAAGTTTTGGAAATGTCGAACATACTAGCAGATAAAATTTTGAATTTACGGAAAAATCAGGAATCACACGAAAACATGTTCTACAGTTGATCAAAGCGCATCATTAAAAATTTTTAAAGCTTGTGCTAAAATAAAATGAAAGCTCTAATTTAAAAGTTCAATAATTTAAAGTTGAAATTAAGGAACTATTTCACATTAGTACCTGTAAATGTAAGAACTTTGAAAGATGTTTTTGTAGTAAAGAATAGAAACTTTTGTTTTATTGCAACTTCCTGTTTACTGCAAGAATAGCGATGGGTCGTTCGCGAATGAGTCGTTCAATTTAAACGACACTTTTCAAAGTGTCGCGAATGAGCCGCTCCCATCAACTGAACGATACGTTCACCGTTTGTTAAAATTTCTGCATTATAGGCGACTATGACTCGCTCGCTCTCGGACGTTCGTAGAAATTTCACTCCATGCTTTCGCGAGTTTGGGACAACTCTAGAGAGCGCGAGGGGCTCAAACATATAATATATGACAATACATTACACAGTTTCTACGTCATTCTTATTACTATTATTTTACGATTAACGATTAATTGCCATGCCGGAAATCTGCTACAACATTTATTAAGCAGAGTACAGATTCATTACATAATCTACAATAAAACCAGTTTTGTTAATATGTATTTACTTTTATTTTGAAAATTTAACAAATTAAAATTTAAATCGTTCCAATATTTTAATTTATTTTATTTAATTTATTTATATTATGTATATTATTTTTGCTTGAAGCCGTCGCGCCACAAACAGGAAGCAGTCGCAGTCGCATATGTGTAAGTCACATCTGCGTTTTTTGCCTTCTTTTATGCACATGAACAACGGCATGTGTCACGTTAAAGTAAAGAGCTCCGCGATTCTGTAGTTCGCAACTCAGCGTCCCTCGTTCAATCGAACGACTCCTTGTGAACGACTCTTCCAAGTAGGCTGAACGAGTGAGCGGGCTCTCTTGAAAACGAACGAATGACCCATCGCTATACAAGGACATCATTCGAAGTTCTTACATTTACAGGTACTAATGTCAAATAGTTTCTTAATTTGAACTTTAAATTCAACTTTTAAATTAAATGTTCCATTTTTTAGCACGTGGATACCTTACAAGGTTCAAATATTTTTCATGATCCGCGTTTATCAACTGTAGAACAGGTTTTTGTGCCACTGTGTCACTTTGGCTCTTGTCCAATATCGGGAGGATTCAAACTAAATCTAATCCACAAGTAATATTTTAAAACGCCTTCTTTACTTGGAAGGATATTGTTTTCAAAACCAGCAGGGGAATCCCCCAAAGGCCATTCAAGGTCGTGCCTTGTATAAAATATGTTTAAAAAGCTCATGTCTCTATTATCAACATTGAGAATAAGACTCAAAGCACAATAAATCACGACTTTAACGACACAATTGCGACGAGAGTCTAAGTAATACCAGAGAATATAAAGAATATATACAAATTCTCGAATACACCGAAATAGGACCGAAAGTGGGTCTCCCTTGAAACATTTGGGTGGGTTTACTGGTTTATGGTTTAGGAATTTGTTTGTTCACCATTATAAATATATATATATATATATATATATATATATATATATATATATATATATATATATATATATATATATATATATATATATATATATATATATATAGTACATATATGTACATATATATTTAATGGCGGACAAACAAATTCCTTACCCATAAACCAGTAATATTCCAAAATGTCTCAAGGGAGATCTGCTTTTAGCTGTATTTTTATTACACGCCAGTGTTCGTCTATGTCTTATTGACTCTATGGTAATACTAATGTTATTAAACATAAGCAAAAAACCGAAAACACCCGACAGAGCCGCCAGTCGGATGGTGCCAACAATAAGGCATGCCAAGGGCGGCATAACTTTAATGTTTAAAGGCAGGTAGAGGGTGGAAGAAATAAGTTTTTTGTTGAATGTAATTAGTAAAGTTTTTTTATATGAGTAAAAGAGAAATCTATTTATCCAGTAAAAATCGACCGACAGCCAGCTTTAGCTACATGTACCTAGAGGGTGGAAGATGTAAATTAATTATAATTATTTATAAAAAGTTTTTTTTATTATTATAAATGGAAACATTTTGTAAGTATTCCAGATCGAAATTCTAAAACTTTTAAAAATCGACGCACCCTAGTATATAAGTATTGTAAGTGCCGTTATATAAATAAGTTCCTGAGGCGTGTTTAAGGGGTCCACGTCAATTCGTCGTAAGGCAATTCGTCATATAAGATAATTAGTCATAAAGCAATTTGTAGTCAGTCGTCCAAAAATATGTCGTTTACGCCAATTAATCATCAAGCAGAAAGACAAAAAAAGTCTTAAGCAAACCCAAACAAATCTTACCAAACCCAAAGAGGCGAATATGTGCAGGTTTGCTCAGGTTTGTTTAGGTTGAAGGACCTTTTCCTTTATTTTTTTTCACTAACATTTTCGTGTTATGGTTTAAATGTTAGTGTTTACAATTGTTGTATTAGAATGTTACCAGAAATTCTCAATAAACTATTTTTTCTATTGAGTAATCTATTTTTTAATGACAAGTTTTCAAATTACCAAATCCACAACAGTAACATATTGTTTGATTTTATAAAGAATACGCAAACACGTATTTATAGGTAATAAAATAGAGTGGACCAGCACCAACACATTCCCATTCCTCAGAAGTTTGATTCGGCTCTTCATAAAAACAAACTTTTTTTTAATTGTCTTGAAGAGGCCTTTTCTTGTAGGTTTAAGTATGTTATGTTTTTCTTAAGTGTGTGAATTAAAAATATCACGAGCTGAACCAGATTCTATACAGGGTCTGTAAAATAGGTGATACCCCTATTGCTAGTTCCGAAACGGTAAAAGATACGAGGTCGGTTAAGTTAAAGAAAATGTGCTATTTTTAGTCCCTATTCATTCTCTACAGTTTCTTATCTACAGCGGAAAAATCCCCAGTCAAAAACGGAATTCTTAAATATCTCGAAAACTATTATGGTTAGAAAAAAATTGTTTACAAAAATCACCGATTTTTTACCTCTACTAAAGTAACGTTGTTTTGTTTATTTTATTTGTTTTTATTGAGTTACTGATACTAACTTGTTTTTTTCAAATACGTAACTCAACTTTTTGCTGCATTTTTTGAAAGAATACTACACTCCCTTTACGACTGTGTATCACTTGTTTTTTGACATTTTGGTGAAGAATAGCATCATCAGGATATTCTACCAGTACGGACCTGGTATTTTTCAATTTAATCAATTGAATAATTGAAACCATAGCGATAGGTTGTAAAATTGTGCCTAAAATAGATCCTAGGTCCGTATTGATAGAAAATTCTAATGATGTTGCTATTCTTAATCAAAACGTCGGAAAGCATATTCAAGTTATTCACAGTTACAAAGGGTATAAAGTATTCTTTTAAAAAACGCAGCAAGGTCCGTAGTAAAAAAAAACAAGTTTGTGCCAGTAACTAAATAAAAACAAATGGTATAAACAAAACAATAGCGTTACTTTAGAGAACGTAAAATATCGTGTGATTTTTGTTAAATCAATTTTTTTTCTAACTATAGTAGTTTTCGAGATATTTAAGAATTAAATTTTTGACTATTAAAAAAAACATAAAAGGAGCCATTTATATTCGTTTTCGTAATATCGAAAAATCCAGCATTTCTCTCCTTTGGTGTATAATGTACTATTTTCACAGAATCAGTACGCATAAAAGATGAGCTGATGAAACAAATATTTGTTACTAAAAGAATTACGTTGTCTAAAACTAGAATTAGTAGGCTTTAATGTATTCATACTATTTGTTAATTTTAAAATATATTCTAAAAAATCTATATCAATATTCGATATTTCTTGTAAAAATTCCCCTGAATCTTCTTAAGTTGTACGGTAAACCAACTCAGCTAAACTTTTATCAAAATTTGGTCCTAAACCAAGCTCGACTAAAGGAAGTGCATCGGTATTGGGCATATGGACGGCTTTCAGAAGAGTTTTTACATCGCGGTAAATTTTTTTAACAATACCATTAAAAATAGGATAACAGGTTGTGGTTCTGATTCCGCGAGAGCCAATAACACTTAATCTCCGACAATAATAGATATTGAATCGAATTTTATAATTTTAATACTATCTTAAATCAGTATATTATATTGTATGTGCTTCACTATATTAAAAATAATCCTGTGGTGCTCCACAATTCCTTAACCAAGAAATGAAAATGTACAAAATTTAAATTGAATTTAAAAAGCTAAACAATCACGTAGGTTAATTGTTCATGTGCGATCGTCATTTTAAAATCACGAACTGCCCTGTTAGCGTTAGGATCGCATTTGGAAACTACGATTTGCAGCTCACCAATCTGAATGTTCGCATAACTCAGTATTTTAAAGCCATATTTTTTATCACGGTTTGGCGCGCAGTTTAGTTTTCGAACGCATGACAGTTCCTAACCTCTTGTGTTTGAGCATTTGGGAAACATCAAAAGTTTGATGAGCGTATTGTGCTGCTATATACATGCAAAAAGTTCAGCAAGTTAATTTTAAGTGTTTTTTACCATTTTAAAAAATAAATTTATATAAATAAAGATAAATACAAATCGTTTCCATTAATAGGAATGTAGAGAGCATGTTAGAAAAGAACAAAGCACAGCGATTATATTAGATCGTTGAATTGAAACTCTTGTGGTCTAAAAATATTGGGATATAAACCGCCAGTAAATTCCTGGCGCCAAAATAAGATAAAACCGCTTTATTAACGCTTTTCGTTTTGTTTAAAAGTATTTATACTAAACCGCTTTAAAAAAAGCGTATAAACATAGTATGGTGATGTGGGATAAACTTCTGCGATGTTTTTATAAGTATATTTAATTTGTGCTTTTATTTTGTGAAAAATACTTAACAAATTCAAAAATTAATAACGTCTTATATTCTATTTTTCCTTGCTTTAAAAAATAACACCAAAATTGGAGTTTAGTTTTAGAGCCCATTATGATTTAGGGCGAAACGCTTGACGGATATTTGACTTAAACGACGAATTTTCTTACGATACGTTGAGTACGACAAATAAAGTACAATGTATTTCTCCATGATTCATTGATTGACAACGAATTGACGTGGATCCGTGTATAAGGGGGTAGGCAATTTTTTGTAATAAGCATATGTGCCTTATTGTGAATAACAATCCATATGGACTTTGTCTTGCCCAGGAGCTAAAATTCTCCGCCATTGCAAAAATAATTTAATTTATGGTTTTAGAAGCTTGTAGTAATCTATTTAAGTCACTGAATATTTAGATGGTAATGAAAAACGTGCCTTGTGTAAATAATTTAGAAGTAGAAATCGATTCAGCTAATTACAGTTAGGTTTGTGAAGAATACCTTAGTAATAACAAAAACAAAATGTTTTCACACTTTGCACATACCTGATATAATTATATGTGTTACTGTGCACAATACCTTAAGGGTAAATTGTAATTTTCTACAAAAGTAAGAGATTTATTGAAGGTTAGAGGGAATTAATTCTTTTGTGTGGCTAAAAGAGACGTGGCTGAGAAATGTCGCAAATCCCTTCTTTTCTCGTGATTTAAAATTAGACAAGCATCTAAATTGCAAATTTTTAATTTTACCTTATGACAAACTTTGACAACAGCCAACAGTGTATATTTCGATATTTTACTGGAAATAATTAAACAGAAGGCTTGCTATTGTGTATATATGTAGAGGCGCTGCCAAAATAAAGTTTAATTTTCCGTTAGAAGAAGCACTAAAGATGAAACTTTATTTTGGCCTTAACTCTACATAACTTATCTAATTATTTTATATGTTGTGCTTCTCGAAAATATTAATTTCAAAATCTGAATATTCAAGTTCTTGTTGCAAATAAGGTTCACTCGGGAAAGCGTTGTTGTCGCATGCTGTATTATTGAAACTATATTTAATCGTGATTGGAAAATCGATCCTTAGGTCTGATAAATTTGTATTTGAGTAATTCCTCTGATTAAGTGGTAGGACAACCGTTATGTAACAGCACAACAAGTAAGTTACCTGTTATTATGTAGCAGCCTCTTTGACACACGGGCGCTATTAGGATGCCAAATACAAAATCTGAAATGTTTATCAACTTATCAAAGTGACCTGATGACATTAAAGCTCTAGGATTAATAATAATCTACAGTAAATAAAACGGATCTACACGGGTTATCCCGGTCCATGGTTTCCGTAAAGGCCTCTACTTCAACAAAGAAGCATACGCTTTTGCCACATATAATTTTTTTTAAACAGATATAAATACAGGGTGTTCAGGGATATTTGGAACAGATACTTAGCTTGGTGATTTATATCATTCTATTACAAAAATGTTTCTCTAGAAATATGTTTTTCTGAAATGTGGAGTAATCATTTTTAGACAAAATTTAGCGAAAAAACTGCAGTTAAGAGCATGTCCGATTTGGCTACATAATTTATTTTGAATTATTCCCCATTACCTCAAGTAAGTCGATATGTAGATATCTAAGTCCAAAAGATTAGGATTCTTTTTCATTAGATTATTCATTACACGGTACGGAATCTCGGCTGCGTTTCTAAGAATTGCAAGAGGAAAAATGGTATGAGATTATTTCATTGTTTAAATAACAACTACTTTTAAAACTTAGTCACAGATTATTCGTACCAGATGCGAATCTCTTTATAAATTTCCTATATCAAGATTTCGTGGTCTTGGCGATACGGACAGTGCGGCCAGTCGCTTCGAGCGTCGATGCCTAGAATGGAATTTTCCACGCGTTGGGTAGGTTTTAATTCAGAGAAATTATGGATTATATTTTAAAATATTAAAACATGATATTGTGTGGCATTTTATATAAAATTATATCATTAACAAATACAAAAACGTAAATCGTTTATTAAAATTACACTGCAACCTAGTACAACCACAATTTAAACCATAAAATCAGCGCAACAAAACTGATGTACTAACATTTGCCTGTTATCTATTCCACCAAGCCGTTCGCACACGCTCGCACCGACAAATTCAACGTTTGGCAACAGATTAAATACGGAGGCGGTAGGCACCTTACAAGTTCTCTAAATCGGGTCACCGTCGAAAGCGTAATATTCGCATCTGGTAGGAGTAACCTGTGACTTAGTGTTACGTCGTAGATGTTTAAAGCACAGAACTTATCACACTTCTTTGGTTAGGGTATTCCTTTATCTCGAAATTTTGTATTAAACCCTTTTTATGAGTCTTTTGATTTTACAACTATTTTGCTAGCTAGGATTCTGTCCCTGGCTGTTGCGCATTGAGGGTATTTTAGTATTTATTGGAACCAAATCATATTAAAGGCAACCTAAATTAATGTTTTGCCTTGATAGGGCATTTTAGCTAAGTTGTCGGTAAAATTATTTTAATTTATTTGTGTGAGTACAATCTAACGATGCCAAAGTTTTATTCTTTGCTTCGTTTTTCTTTTTTATTATACAGTTACGATTGATATGTAAATCAGCTGACCATTTATGATTTAACAATATAATAAACTGAACTAAGTAGTTTGCCGTTTAGTATTCTGTCAATGGCTTTTAGGCATGAAGTTTATATGAGTTTTTATTATAACCATCTCGTGTGTAGATGCAGTTTAAATTAAAATTATGACTGGCAAAAAGTTCTTAGCTTTGTGGTTAGTAAAAAGATATATTAACTAATTGTGTGAATAAAGTCTTACGATGTTAATTTTGTTTTACTTTTTTACTCTTCCTTTCAATCAATCCCAAGCAAACCCAAGCAAACCGGAAATTGGTCCAACCGAGTTAGTCGACTTGAAAATAAAAGCAAGCCCGTTCGCAAACCGAATTGATGAAATCGATTTAAATAGGATTACAAAATCAATTCAATAAACTAAATTATTAAATGGCACCCTTAAATCGATTTTTCAAAGAAACCAGATCATGGGTCGTTGGTTTCTGCGGTATCAGGGTTGTTAAAAAAGTTGATCAATCAAATTCGTAAATTTAATGTTTTATTAGAGGCACAGCCGTTAATTATTTAGTTTTTGAGATCGACATGAAATCAACTTGACTTTAAAGATATACTTCTGAAAAAAATTTGGGTAACACTTCTTTGTACCCCTGTAACTTTTAGAGTAATAATGATATACAGATGAGACATGCGTATTCTAAAAGACACACATTTTTTACTAATAAACTAAATATTGTAAAATCCAACTAATCATTTATTCCTAAGATAAGATTAACAATTTAAGAAAACTATGAAAAACAAAGTAAGAGGCAAGAATTTTCTATGGTTCGCATATTCTAGGATTAAAAAATTCAAATGACTATAACTTTCTACTAATACATTTTTTTCTCTTAAGATTTAAAAATTCTCAACAAAATGATGTAAAATTTGTTTAGAAAAAATAATAAATAAAATACCTAAACGTGTTAAAAACAAAGCAAAAATTCAACTTTTTTCCGCAAATTACAATTTTTTTTCTTTACCAAAACATTTCCAGTGGGCTCATTATTAAAACCCCTAAACTTGGTACGGGTCGTGTAAGTAGGAACAGAGATATACAACTTTGAAATTTCACCGGCCGCCACTGCTTTGGTGGGACCTGCTTGGCAGTTTAAGCTGACTCTCAAAGTACAAAGGGGAAAAGACACCAACGCAGCGGTGATCCAGCCGGTGCTAAAGTTGACCTTTTACGGTGCTTCACTTCCTACTCTTCGAAATTTTTGTATGATTTAGGTTTTGTAATAAGTGTTTGTAACATTCCACAGGCAATAGTTAAAAATGCACATTTTAAATTATTCTGAAAAACTTATGTACCTACATAAGTGGAAGCTACCAACCCGAAATCAACTACAACTACGGTCTCAGTTGCCAGACGTAAAAGGTAGGTTAAAGCACTCATAAAATCGGAGCTGAAAAATAAAAAAGATATGGATTACGAAACGACCAATACTAGGAGCAGCCGTATTGCTAACATTTACGGCGTTCTTTAACAGTGAACGGCTCTCGTTCCATATATTTTATGTAGTAGAATGTTATAGCAAACAAACGCGGAAAATAAAGTAAATCTAATAAAGGAAGTTTGTGAAAAGTTCGGTATAACTCCTCCACATGTTCTGATACTAGCAAGTGACGGAGCTGCATATAGTATGCTAAAAGCTGGCCAGACACTTAAACATTTTTTTTCCAAATCTACTTCATATTACATGCTTAATCCGTGCCTGTCATTTAGTAGAAGAAACAGTCCGAAAATGTTACCCAGTAGTGGACAAGTTAATAGCCGGAAAAAAAGTATTTTTTAAAATCACCGAAACGGATTCGTATCTTTCATACTGGTTGTCCTAAAATTTCTCTACCACCTTAGCCAATTGTGATAAGGTCATTGGCATGGCTCTAAGCAGTAGTATATTATAGCAAATATTACCATGAAGTAAAATCTGTCCTCGGCAAATTTAACCCCTAAGAAGCCAAATTAGTTCACAACAGTCAACAACTTTTTGAAGATTCACAAGTAAAAGCTGATTTAGATTCAGGCTTACAAAAATCAAATGTCACTGTCAAGGAGTCATTTAGTATTATACAAAATTTATAGATCGGGTCTCCGGTGGCCGAGTTGGTACGGCGCCAGCTTTGCAACCGAGAGGCGCGGGTTCGAATCCCGCTTCGACCATGGATATTTTGTGATTGTCAATTGGAAGGTGGTAGAGGATTTCTTCCTCGACCGAGGTTGTACCACCCCACACATTCTTTTAAAGGGCTGGTGAAGTCCCTACGGATGTTTCCAGCTCTGGATGTGTGAGTCGGATTTCCCCAGTACACCCACGGTAAATAGTACTTAGACTTCGGTTTTCGTGGACTGTCAGAGCATAAAAAAAACAAAAAAGATAGCGCTGAACAGTATACATGATATTCCAGGACGTCAGGCATATAATAAATTGTGTGCAGTCTTAAATAGAAATACGGATTTGAAGAACTTACAAAATATAATTCACTGCGAAAATCCCGAAACGAGTGGCCCGTATTTGAAATATGTAAATCTCACTTCGTACGATGCAGGGAGATTGCTTTTCCATTACACGAATACATTCTCGCAGTATGGTCGAAGGTTGACCGAAACCAATATGGATAATGCTTCAATTGTATTCGAAATCTATCAGTTAGCCTTTTGCATTTTATTTTGAAACGGTAAGCACTGTTTGTATTCTTATTTATATGCTTTGACGTTAGTGTCGCTAGTCATAGTTTTTTCTTTCTTTTCATATTTGTATGTGATTGGTATCCTACTCTCCCATACTTTCCGGCTTGTGACATTTATATTGTTTCACATATTTTAGTGATCAGATCACTAATTTGTATGTGCCGCGTGGCGCGGATTAGTAAAAACAAAACGACGTACAGACAGACCGCAGCGATTGAACGAGTCGTCAACCAGGTTTGACATAGGTCTAAACCGATTCAACTCGTTCAAAGCCAGGGTTGGCAAATTTTGGGCAGGGTGATTTTAACCACTGTTTTTAACCAGGTTAAAACCGGACAGGTGAAAATCAGTTTTGACCACTTAGTGGTCATAACCTTAATGATACACCTTTATAGTTTTAAATTTGTTTAATTTGGTTTTAAACTAATAGGTACAAATCGTATTTTTTCATACAATCCTTTATTTAAACATGGCCTACAAAATAAAACAGGTACCCGAAAATCAAAAATCACATTGTACGATTCTAACTTTTAATAGAAAACAAATTTTTAAATATATAAATATTTCACAGTTTGCATAATAACCCCTTAAGGTTATTAAAATTTTGAAGAAAATAATTTCTAATTTAATATTTTATAAAATAATTTTTGTTTCATAAAAAGGAATATCACAGGATATACATACATATATATATATATATATATATATATATATATATATATATATATATATATATATATATATATATATATTCTTTATAAATTTTTCTTGGGTTTTTTTGGTTCAACAAAATTCAGTAAGTCTACCTCATATTTTTTATTTCAAACGTTTCGGCAACACTTTTGCCTTCATCAGTGTAATTTTTATTCTAAAATAACATTTTGAAACGTATGAATGAAAGTCTACTTGTCAGGGGTACATATAAATATGCAAAAATTGAGAATAAATTCTCTAACCACCTGAAAATTCCTTATACAATAAGGATTTCAACAAATAATGGTAAAACAGCTATTCTCCGGGCTATATGCCCCTCCGAGCGCTGAATTACATACCAAAATTTGCGTATTTTCTTCTAACACAGTTAGATAATAAAATACTTGTTTTGAATGCAAGAAACTACTAGGAAGAAGGAAGCTTTTTCTTTAGTTAGGATGTCGTCACCTGCAGACCAGTGTTGCCAGCAGCAATTTTTTTTTCGTAATGAATTGTATTCAAATTTCGTAATAGATTAAGGACCTCCGTAATAGACTTTATTTAAGGTTACCAAGACTTATACATGGGCTTTTTTATATTTAAAAAACTTGTGGCTTGGTTTAATTACTCTTCAAACTCTTTACATTTAAACCCATGGTTGTATTATTTTTATTTTATCAATAGAGTCATGGGCGCCCACAGGGGAGGGCCGGGGGGGCCGTGCCCCCCGTGGGATTGTGAGATTGTCATACTTGTACTTTTTGTTGGACGAATTGCCAGATAGGTATATATTATTTTTATAATAACATTTCCTTTTATGATAAATGTCTAGTTTTCTGATGTTTGAACATCTGTATAAAGCCACGTACAAAAAATTGAATTAGGATTAGGAATATTATTTAAGCTCAGTCTTAACTCAATGCAACCGGCAAAATTACTATGAATTTCTGCAACCTGCATATTTATTTAATGAAGAAGTTTTTAACATGTTTTTTTAGTATTCCGTGCTAAAATTAGCAAAACGGAATCACCTCGGTGTCCGTCCGTCCGTCCGTCTGCCACAGGAGATTTTCTTTGAAAGTACTCGACATAAAAATTTTAAACTTAGCACAGACATAGAGTGTGGTGGCCCAATTATAGATGTGAAGTATAAAAAGTTGAATTTTGATTCTGGGGGTTAATTTTAGGGGGTAAATTGAGAAATGGAAAAAAAATCAAGGGCATAGGGTAGAGTGTCAAATGAAAGCGTACTGAAGTACGAATTCAACAATATATATTTGATGTATTTTTTATGCATTTTTTGAAATATTTTTCGGGAAAAATGCTTAAAAATTGCTGTCCCCCACCATCATCACCAAAAGAATCGCACAGAAAAAAACCGAGTTACATATAGATTGAGACAAAATTATCAGGATTAAAAAATTGTAGCGCGATCAATTGTTATAAACAATTTAATTGTTTATTTCCTTATAACTGCTGAACCATTGGTTTTAGAGAAAAAGTTTTTCTCGACAAAAAATATTTCTCACGATGTAAGGAACAACTTTTGTCCTTACACTCAGCTCCGCGCATACGCGATGTGATATGGGGTTGGTGCTGTCGGCGGAGGGTACCGCGGCAGATGGACGGAGATCGGGCGGTCGAGGTTTGCTCAGGTTAAGTGGGGGGCTGATGGCACGGAATAATAATTTTGCAAGTATAGCTTGCACTTGACCGATTTTTTTTGTTTTTAATTATTAGTGAATTTGTATATATCACTACATTATTTTGCCCCCCTGAGAAAAAAGTCTGGGGCGCCCATGAATATAGTGTTACAGTTTGCCACCGTGCTTGCACAGTAGCGCCCTCAAAATTTAGTAAGGAGCTTTTCATGCCAAAAAAGCAGGGCTACCACCAGTCAGTAGATTCTGTAAGATTTTGTCTTTAATATATAATTTTGCAGCATTGATGAAGATATTAAGGGCAAGTTTGGTTTGACGCTCGCGGAGCGTTCTCCAACCTCTCCGTCTATCTTTTACCTTTGTTCTTTTTACCTTAAAAGACAAAGACAAAACATAGGGGAGCGCTCCGAGCGTTAATCCATACTAGGCCTAATAGAATAGTGAAAAATTATTAAATTTTTTGACTAATATAATAAATTGTATTTATTTGTTAGAATATGTACATAGTACAAAATACTAACACAGAAAAAATATTTTCAATAAGTAGGTACTTCACTTGCCACTATACTATGTACAATGAAAAGAGCGATAATTGATAAACCCTCGGATAAATCGCATTAACCGTAACCAAAGAAATAGCTACGTCTGTCGTAGCGTAGCTATAATTTTCTTTGCCGTAACGTAAAACGATTCAAATTTTTGGCTGTGTCTACCATTCCCTTTAATGGTGACTACAGAGTCATGATTTAGTCCGTCTGGTAGTAAGGGGCATATCTTATCGATTTTGTTTGTGACGGTGTCGGCCCTGTTACTTTTTATTTTACATGACAATGATTCCGCTTAGATTTTTTGTTGTTTGTGGTTATGTTATAGTGAATATAGTGCTATAACATACAAAACGATAAAACGTAATAGATTATTGAGCGGCGTAATAGCGTAATAGATAATCATCTTACGTAACAGATCTGTTACGAACGTAATAGCGCTGGCAACGCTGCTGCAGACCGGTTTCGAACTGGTTGGTTCTCATCAGTACAGGATAGACGAACATACCAACCTTCCGAAAAAGTAATCCCTTAAAGCTACAACTGTCGTACTGCATAAGCAGTGAGACACAGGCAGCGCCATCCATTAGCAGTTTCGAGCATTCATAGTAGAGTTTACCGTAAGGTAAAATTTTTTCAAACGTATGAATGAAAGTCTACTTGTCAGGGGTACATATAAATATGCAAAAATTGAGAATAAATTCTCTAACCACCTGAAAATTCCTTATACAATAAGGATTTCAACAAATAATGGTAAAACAGCTATTCTCCGGGCTATATGCCCCTCCGAGCGCTGAATTACATACCAAAATTTGCGTATTTTCTTCTAACACAGTTAGATAATAAAATACTTGTTTTGAATGCAAGAAACTACTAGGAAGAAGGAAGCTTTTTCTTTAGTTAGGATGTCGTCACCTGCAGACCGGTTTCGAACTGGTTGGTTCTCATCAGTACAGGATAGACGAACATACCAACCTTCCGAAAAAGTAATCCCTTAAAATTTTTGCATATTTATATGTACCCCTGACAAGTAGACTTTCATTCATACGTTTGAAAAAATTTTACCTTACGGTAAACTCTACTATGAATGCTCGAAACTGCTAATGGATGGCGCTGCCTGTGTCTCACTGCTTATGCAGTACGACAGTTGTAGCTTTAAGGGATTACTTTTTCGGAAGGTTGGTATGTTCGTCTATCCTGTACTGATGAGAACCAACCAGTTCGAAACCGGTCTGCAGGTGACGACATCCTAACTAAAGAAAAAGCTTCCTTCTTCCTAGTAGTTTCTTGCATTCAAAACAAGTATTTTATTATCTAACTGTGTTAGAAGAAAATACGCAAATTTTGGTATGTAATTCAGCGCTCGGAGGGGCATATAGCCCGGAGAATAGCTGTTTTACCATTATTTGTTGAAATCCTTATTGTATAAGGAATTTTCAGGTGGTTAGAGAATTTATTCTCAATTTTTGCATATTAACATTTTGAATTTCAGTCAAACATACATTTTTATAGGTTAATTAGACTGACTTACCATAAAAAGGTTATTTCCTATTGAACGATAGGGTGGTCAAAATGACAT
Source organism: Philopedon plagiatum (assembly GCA_963971165.1). Lineage (NCBI taxonomy): Eukaryota > Metazoa > Arthropoda > Insecta > Coleoptera > Curculionidae > Philopedon > Philopedon plagiatum. Next base: position 18,373,051 of record OZ020194.1, on the reverse strand, counting down.
AATATTTACAAAAAGACACCACATTTAAAAACTTTAAAAACGTTCTAAAATACATCCATACGAAACATAAACACATGAAGTTGAAACGGTACTGAGATTTGCCAAGATAGATTTGTATGGGATCTGCTTTGGTATTTTTTGTTATTTTCGAGATAAGAAGTTATTTTTTGTTTTATATTTATGATTTATTTGTCGGAAAAGAAAAAGAAAAAGGGGGGGTTGGGGGGGGGGGGAGGATTGTTATTAATTGTATTAGTCAATAAAATATTGACTAATTAATCAATAACGTTATAATAAATTTTGCTTAAGTTTTTTATATCTGATTTCTCGTTCACAGAATCCTCATTTTTTTTGATAAATAACATTTCTAAAAATTCCCTTTTTTGCTGGTTTATTTCCGTTTTTAAAATTTTGGTTTCAGAAAAATTAAATCTATGGGAGGTTTCCGTTTCATGTTTAGTAAGGGCGGTTTTATTTCTTTTGTCGTATCGATGGCCGTTGAGTCTGCTGTTGAGGTATTGGCTTGTTTGACCTATATATACTTTGGGGCAATTATTACATGGTATTTGATAAATGGTATGGGTTTTACGGTGTTTCTGTGTTTTGCTTTTAAGTGAGCTGAAGTGTCTCTGTAGAAGTTTATGACCTTTGTGACATACAGTAATTTCTTTACCTTTAAAATATTTTTGTAAATTTTCCGATAGACCCTGTATATATGGTATTGATAAAAATTTATCTTTTTTATCTCTATTGTTTTATAATTCTAAATTTTCGTTTAATTTTTGTAGACGGGAGTTAAAAATTGAGTTTATTAGTTGTGCCGGATAGCTATTTTGAATAAGGATATTTTTAGCTTTTTCTATAGCTGTATTTCTATAATTTGGATCGCTTAGTTTAATAGCTCGGTCTGCTAAGCCTACGACAACAGATTTTTTTTGGGACATAGGGTGTTGGGAGAAGAAATTAAGGTATCGTCCAGACCATGTTTTTTTTGTATACCATTCAGTGTAAATTTTATTATTTTGGTTATACAGGGTCATATCCAAGAAATTAATTTTTCCGTTTTCCTCCGTCTCCAGGGTGAATTGCAATTTATTATGGAAAGCATTGAACGCATTTAAAATGTAATTTATTTTATCTTTTGGTACTGCAGTAATGCAGTCGTCTACATAACGTAAGAAAAATGGTATTTGCAGATTTAAGTTATTAATTACATTGTTTTCTAGTTCCTCTAGAGCCATTTGTGCAATCACTACGGAAAATAAAGATGAAATCAGAGCTAGCTGTTGCAATATGTTAACAAGTCACAAAAATAAACTTAGCTCTAATCGACACAAAACTAAAAACCATGCCCTTGAAAAAGACTTATGCAAAAAACTTAAAAAAACAAATACATTCCTGAAGCAACACCCAAATTTAAAAATCCTAAGGCCTGATAAATCAAATAAAACTGTAATTATGGAAGCTGATGAATACGACAGGAAAATGGCAATACTTTTGTCCGATGGACAGACCTACAAAGAAATTGACAACGACCCGACAAATATTCTTCAAAAACAAAATAATGAAATAGTAAAACAATGGGAAAATAAAAACTATATTTCCCCAAATATCGCCAATAACCTGAAAATTCACAATGCTCAGCCACCAAAAATATACGGATTGCCAAAATTGCATAAAACGGGGATACCCATGCGCCCCATCGTCTCTTGCGTTCAATCACCATTAAGTAATTTATCCAAATTTTTAAAAGACATCCTTAAAAATATTACAAATAAATCCAGTACCTATATTAAAGATTCGTGGGATTTCAAGGAGAAAATTAAAAATGTTATTATCCCGAATGATCACATCCTGATATCCTTAGATGTTGTGTCTTTATACACAAATGTACCCATAGAATTCGCCCTAAATTTAGTTAAAAACAAATGGGATCAAATAAAAAAATATACAGATATTCCTCTCAATGAATTTCTGAAGGCTGTTAAACTGATATTAAACTCGACATATTTTATGTACCAAGACAAATTTTACAAACAAATCGAGGGTTGTGCAATGGGCTCCTCCATCTCAAGTGTGATTGCACAAATGGCTCTAGAGGAACTAGAAAACAATGTAATTAATAACTTAAATCTGCAAATACCATTTTTCTTACGTTATGTAGACGAGTGCATTACTGCAGTACCAAAAGATAAAATAAATTACATTTTACATGCGTTCAATGCTTTCCATAATAAATTGCAATTCACCCTGGAGACGGAGGAAAACGGAAAAATTAATTTCTTGGATATGACCCTGTATAACCAAAATAATAAAATTTACACTGAATGGTATACAAAAAAAACATGGTCTGGACGATACCTTAATTTCTTCTCCCAACACCCTATGTCCCAAAAAAAATCTGTTGTCGTAGGCTTAGCAGACCGAGCTATTAAACTAAGCGATCCAAATTATAGAAATACAGCTATAGAAAAAGCTAAAAATATCCTTATTCAAAATAGCTATCCGGCACAACTAATAAACTCAATTTTTAACTCCCGTCTACAAAAATTAAACGAAAATTTAGAATTACAAAACAATAGAGATAAAAAAGATAAATTTTTATCAATACCATATATACAGGGTCTATCGGAAAATTTACAAAAATATTTTAAAGGTAAAGAAATTACTGTATGTCACAAAGGTCATAAACTTCTACAGAGACACTTCAGCTCACTTAAAAGCAAAACACAGAAACACCGTAAAACCCATACCATTTATCAAATACCATGTAATAATTGCCCCAAAGTATATATAGGTCAAACAAGCCAATACCTCAACAGCAGACTCAACGGCCATCGATACGACAAAAGAAATAAAACCGCCCTTACTAAACATGAAACGGAAACCTCCCATAGATTTAATTTTTCTGAAACCAAAATTTTAAAAACGGAAATAAACCAGCAAAAAAGGGAATTTTTAGAAATGTTATTTATCAAAAAAAATGAGGATTCTGTGAACGAGAAATCAGATATAAAAAACTTAAGCAAAATTTATTATAACGTTATTGATTAATTAGTCAATATTTTATTGACTAATACAATTAATAACAATCCTCCCCCCCCCCCCAACCCCCCCTTTTTCTTTTTCTTTTCCGACAAATAAATCATAAATATAAAACAAAAAATAACTTCTTATCTCGAAAATAACAAAAAATACCAAAGCAGATCCCATACAAATCTATCTTGGCAAATCTCAGTACCGTTTCAACTTCATGTGTTTATGTTTCGTATGGATGTATTTTAGAACGTTTTTAAAGTTTTTAAATGTGGTGTCTTTTTGTAAATATTATGTCATTTTGACCACCCTATCGTTCAATAGGAAATAACCTTTTTATGGTAAGTCAGTCTAATTAACCTATAAAAATGTATGTTTGACTGAAATTCAAAATGTTATTTTAGAATAAAAATTACACTGATGAAGGCAAAAGTGTTGCCGAAACGTTTGAAATAAAAAATATGAGGTAGACTTACTGAATTTTGTTGAACCAAAAAAACCCAAGAAAAATTTATAAAGAATATATTTGAATGGTTCAAGAATCTAGTATATTAATATATATATATATATATATATATATATATATATATATATATATATATATATATATATATATATATTAATAAAACATTTTTAAATTTTTTAAATTATCTGTCCTACAAATTAACGAACTGATTTTAGTTTAGCTTTGGACCAGTGGTTTTAACCAGTTTTGGACGGTTTGAACCCGTTTGAAAAGTCGAGACGTTACATCTCTATACTGAAGGCCGTGTTTTCAAGAAGTGAAAGAGACTTTTTTGGATATCAAATCCACCAGAGCCGTAGGCTGGAATGTTATTTCCATAAAACTTTTTTTTTGGAGCTTTCCTATAGTGCCTTGGAAGTCTTGACCGAGGCTATTAATTTTTTCTTCCCTTCCGGCACATTCCTGGAATATCTGAAGAGAGCACATTGTTCCTTTTTATAAAGGAGGTGATCCAAATACAGGCTAGTCGATTTGTTGCCCACTTTACCAAAGATAGTCGAGAAGTTAGCAAAAAACGGATTTTTTTTATTTAGAAAGTCAAGAAATATTAAGCTATGCGCAATTCAGATTCCGATCTGGTTGGGTCAAGGGAACAAACGATGCTGTTTCATTTCCTTGAAAAGCTCTATTTAACGCTTAATAACGGAGACGCGGCTGAGGCGGTCTTCTGTGACTTATCGAAAGCATTTGACTGCGTAAGTCACAGAATCCTGCTGCAACATCTTAAGTTTTATAGTTTTAGGAGTCAGTGTCTCAATTGGTTTGGGTCTTATTTGTCAGAAAGGATCCAAGCAGTATTATTGGGGGGTGTAGTATCTAAAGTGCAGAAATTGAGTTATGGTGTGCCGCAGGGATCAGTTTTGGGAACTGACAAAAAAGGTGATAAAAATACGGAAAGAAAATTATATAGAATTTATCTCAAAACTTGCATATGTAGTCGTGCATTTGATTGTTACTATGGAAACCACTCCTACGCGTTTATTTTTTGTTTCTGTCCATTTAGCAAAGTATTGTGAAAGTTGTTGAAGAGACGCGCACAAATTAAATATTTTTTTTTATCTATCTTAGAGTCAAAAAATCAATTATTTTTAGGACTTTTCTGGTCTTGTTTCGATATAAATCTCGCCTGAAGTTAAAATCGTTTTAACGTTATTTTAGTTTTCAGTGAGAGAAATCATTTTCCAGGCATGAAATAGTGACATACTACTATATATTACTCACGGTGATAAAATGGTCTATTTAACACATCAAAATCAAGTGACAGTTGTAGAAAATATTACAGGTTGTGGTAGTGGACGAAGAGGTAGAATTAAAAGTAGAAGAAAGGAGGTCTTAGATTTTACTTAGGTGACAGTTCCTTTTAATTTATTTTCCCATTGTCTTATTATGCGGCTTTTATTATTTTATAGACTATTTTTTTCCAAACACCGACTAACTTAGTTTAATGCTAAAGGGTTATAATTCAAATTTAACAATGTACCTACTTCTAAATTACTGTGCCCAGTATGCATATACTGAAACTAATCAAACTCCAATAAACTTTTTATTGGAAGCCGCTCTGTTTTATAACTTCATAAGTGGATTTTGATTTGAAAACTTTACTAATTTTGTCAACAGATTTAGTGAAATTGGAAAATAAGGACTTAAATTTAAAACATGCTTTAAAGTTGTTTTCTGTTTTCTCTGGAAAACATGTTCACTAAAACATATTTGGCTAGTCATTAGAATATTTAATATTTACACTGTGCAAATAAAAAAAATGTTTACTTATTTTATTGTTTATGTGTTGTATACGTTGTAGGTATGTACAACCGTGATAAAAAGATTTTATGTTTCCGCTACAGTCTAAACGTTCCTGATTAAAGTTTCTTAGGAAACTGACACTTAGACTGTAAATTGTAGGTACTATTTTTTTCCAAGGAATCCATTGTACATTACGGGACAAAATGACCTAAACGTTTTAAAGAAATAAACATATTTCTGTAATGTCAAATGCACCACATCATATTTAACTATATTTAATTTAAAAACGTCGAAGCTGTCGGTGACAATAACAATTTCTGATCAATGAATTTGTATATTAGTATAAACTGTCAAATGCGAAAAAGGGGCGCCACAAAATAAAGCCACATTCTAAATACGAGTATTAAAGGGCTGGAAACTGTTTTATTTTCACTAAGTATTAAAGTTATTATACTATTACTACACAATACTCAACAGCTGTTTCGTCCAACGTACAAAGATTACCGCAGACTTAAAGGAGCGAACGCAATAGGCGTTCGCGGTCCCGTCGCATCGCGAACCCTGCTAGCATGGCCCGAGCTCGGTAAAGACCTTTATAACGTTTTCCAATATACGCGCTCCCACCAAGCTGTCTCGAAATGAGCTCTATCGCATCGCGTTCTTGCCTGAACGTTTTATGATTTTGCTAGAGACCACAGACCACAAAATGGTCCGCGATGCATCGAGACCGCGAACGCCTAATAGTCTCTACTCTAGTCCTTAATCAGTTACTCATTTTAATAGAACGCGCAAAGCGTAAAAAGCAGACTTTACTGCAAATAATATATGTTTTTTTTTATCTTTCGACAGCCCACGAAGGTCTAGACCTAAGTACTAAGTAGGTCCAATTCAGGCGCGTTAGAAAGCAAGCTCGTTCTATAAGATATCTGGAGTGCTAAGAGGTGGCATTCACTAAGTTCTTTAAAAATATTATTAAATTAAAAACACACATTTCATTTCGCACTCACTGCTTCAACTTTTTTTCTTAGGCTAAACCTAGATTTGCCCTAATAGATAGTCTCGACGATGGCGGACTACCTTCATTTTCGTAAGAGGATTTTATATAGCTAAATTATGCTTAAAACTCTCAAAAAACATTCCGATTGCAATGACTGAATACGTATTGTTTTTCTGTTTATCAAGAGTTATTATTTTAAACATTCATGTCTTTGGCACCGGAACGACGATGTCTCTTTCTTCAGAAAATAAAACAAAGAACAAAACAAACATAGCTTCTAATTTGTTGACCATCGTCTATTTAATGAAGCAAATCGACTCTGGACTATTGCCATTGATTCCATAAATATTTAGTTTCTAAATGTTATCTTATTTGCAAGCTTGTTTGTTGGATCCAGAGAGGCGGCCCCTTAAATGCTGTTGTGCCATATTCTAATGGAGGTCGTGTTTGTGTTTGCGCTACGTGCAATCTATATGAATCGACTGATTACAGTGATTTCCTTAAACAGAAACACTTTTAGTGTAATTACATACCAGTGTAAAAGTTTAATAACTACATGAGCGTCTGTTTTAGATAAAAACATGGAAATTTTTAGTCACGACAACCATATCGATTTCATGAAAAATGTTTGCGCCATTTTACAGCTATTCTCCTAACTTCGCAATCTTTAAAGGGATATTCTATGTAAAAATCTTTTCCAGCAAGCATGATTTTAAAAAGCTATATACTATAGTTCATACCATAAAACTGTCTAAATAAAATAATATTACTTAACCGTTTTCGACATATCGAGTTTTGAATATCATTTTCTAAAAAATTATACAAAAAAGTCCATTTAATAGGGAATATGCTTATAACCCAAATAAATCTGAAATATTTTTTTTATATTCCCTACATAAATTAAATGTTCATGGCGGTTGCTGTTATTCATTTATTTTGGTCTTTATTAACAAAAAAAAAAGGATTTAAAACTGCAAATTTTCGCGCGAATTTCGAAACTTGTAAAACGTGATCCCATTAGCTGCGTCATCAAAACTGAACTTATGACTCATAATGAGTACATGGCGAATTCCAGTATTGTAGAGTCATCAAACACTCAATAAAAATGGTATTTAATGCGTAACTCATCCAATGAAACATCCCTGCATTTAAAGCAGAAGGTTCCTAAAATCTTATCGGGCCAGGAACATTTCAATGTTGCAAAAAAAATTGTCATTACTGCGAAATTTTGACATCTTAATAATTTCGAGTAAATAAACTGCAATTCTTTATTTTCATTGCAATTTTCGAAAATTCAAAAATTTTCAAATTTTAGATGTCCCCGATGCCAATAAACCTATTTATTTATAACTTTACCGAAAAAATAAGCGATTTAAATTAGTGGGAGGTATTCTTAGATAATTAGCGGATAAAATAAACCCAAAAATAATCACTAAATAGGGTAAATAGTGTGGAATAATGTCGGTTAAAAATAGAATTTGTCGGCAAAAATCAAGAAAATCTGATTTTTACCCCTTAAATACGCTCCTGGATGACCCATTCGGTATTCAATTTACAGTGTGATTATCCCTTTATAAGATAGTGTTGAAAAATTGAAAAAAAATAGATAGGAAATCATACACAGTGATTCAAATGTACCGATGTCGAGGACAAAAAAAAATCGAAATTTATTCGACGATTGCTCCCTTCCTATAGAGAATGAAGAAACTAAAAACATGGATAACACATGCTCTTTGACGAGCTCTTTCCGATGACGTATATGGGATTTTAATTTGAACCATTTTCACTCCACAAAAAATTAAAAACCGTGAAATATTTGGGTCAAAAATCTAAATTTCCAGTTTTTTCCAAATATTCCCATTTTCCTGTGATTTTAGGTTTAGGTAGGTGTATTGCAAAAAAAGTATTTGAGATTTTAAGGTTTCACTTATCAATCCGTTTTTCGATCTGACGTTTTGTTTCCGAGTTATTAGGTACCAAAGAGGGGTCTGGAAATGGCATTTTTCGACCTAAAAAAATTCAAAAGAATTACTTGCCATTTTCTAATCCTCACCAGTTTTAGTGTAGTTCTGAAGCTCCGGGTCCCCTACAGCCTCCGAAAATTTAATAAGATTTAATTCACATTTGCGACCTGTACCCGATTTCAACGTAAATCGCGGAAATTTCGACTTTGACGTTTAATAGCTCCGAAACGAAACATCCTGTATAACTGAATTTTTTACCGAAGCTAGTTGAACTATTCCTCTATCGACCCAAAAAATTCGATTTCTCTCCCTCTGACTGTTTCCGAGAAAATCAAACCTGTTCGACTTTGAGTTAAGCCTTACGTTAACATGTAGATTTTTGCTAATCTCCTGACGTCACTTTTCACTAAGGGCAAATGGCTGATTTTAAATTGTAATAAATTACACCGAAAAGTAAACATATTTTGAAGCTAAATTATCCTAGTAATTTTCTTCAAAATATTTTTTTTGGGTTTGTAATGACTTCCTTAAACGATTTATGCAATAAAATATATATATATATATATATATATATATATATATATATATATATATATATATATATATATATATATATATATATATTCCTTATTACACTTATATATATAAATATATTCCTTATTACACTTATTGCTTATTACACTTACTCTAAAATTAAAGAATCTCCATCAAGTTTTTCAACTATCAGAGTAAGGTAAAGAATGCACTAGCTATATCAAAATTTTATTTTCCATCAAGTTAAGTAGGTACCTACCTTATAAATTTTCTCTTTCGATGACAACGCCGCCCCGCTCTTTTGTCTTAATGTGGCGATCTTGACAGCACCTGCCAAAAATACATTAAGTGTGAATAATTTTTGCGCAAAAATAGCCCCTTTAAGTGAGACCGAGGGTATTGAAATTTTAATGAGAACACGAAGTTTTGCCCAAGTGGTGACTATTTCTAATGAATTGCATCCGGACCGGGAATCTATCTCCAAATTAAGCGTTTCAAAAACATTGCAGCGTTTTCGCACAAAGAGGGCCTTAAATATAACATACATGGATATTCTATTTAAAACATTACCAAATGGGAAAATTCCATTCATATACAATTTACTTCTTACAAGAATTGAGTGAAGACGATTTTGAGCGCAGAATCGAGTTCTGTGAAGTTATTATGGACAAATTGAACCAAAATATCAAGTTTGTCAACCACATCCTGTTTTTGTGACGAATCTAAATTTTGTTTAAACGGGCACGTAAACCGGAGCAACTGTAGGTATTGGTTATTCCCGAACAATAATTATCCAAATTTACTGACAGAACAAATATGGCTTCAACCAGGTAGGGCTCCTCCACATTTCGAACGTGTGGTGCGGAAATATCTAGAGGAAATCTTTTCTGGCTAATAGATTGGACGCCGGAGTGCAATTGAATGGCCAGCTAGGTCTCCAGATATGGTCCCGCTTGACTTTTTGAAACTGAGTCTATAAAATGGGCCACAAAATATCAAGGAGGTGCATGAAAGGATAAAACAGGAAATTTCCAATACCCCTTTAGGAAAATTGGAAAATTTTGTTCAGCGCATTTATTAGTGCATTCATTTATTGGTGTATTTCATTATTACCTTAAAAAGTAAAATAATTATAAGGAAATACAACTCAACATATACTAAGTATAAGTACATACCCTGTTGTTCAATGTCAAAGCAAAAGCTTTTTAAACTTCACATTAAACAATTTAAAACACGAAGCGTAATGTTGTTGAATCGAGCATCGAGTTAAACATCGATGGACTAAATTTCGACTACCTACACTGGGCACAGTTGAGTGGGAGGTTTAATTTATTTACGGTTTATGATGACAGGGTTAACGAAGTATGAGAAAAATACAATTTGAGAGGCTTCTAACGAAGTTTGTATTTTTTACTTTTGACGCGTTTTTGAGACCAAATACTCCTCTGTGCAGCACAGCGTTACAGTCTCTGACGAGAAAAGTACTCGTATTAAAGACAAGATTAACAGCGTGTTAACGCTGTGACTTTAATAAAACAAGTATTCTTGGCTTTAAATGCCACCCTGAGGGCTTGGTGATTGAGAATACAATTGTTGAAAGCCGCCCAAATACCAAGTTTCTAGGATTAATTATAGACAACGAGCTTAAGTTTGATTGCCATATAGTTTCTCTAGGGCCTAGAGCTTTTTTGCCTAGAGTCCAAGCGAAAAAGTGACTTCAGGATGCTATGCCGTCCGGGTCACCGTTAATGAGTTAGGTCCTTTGATGGGCCGGGCCGTCTATTACGCGCTTATAGAATCTCATCTTAGGTATGGAATATCTTTCTGGGGAATGTCCAACCTCTATTTACTTGACACCATTTTTGTTATACAAAGGTTTGCTGTGAGATATCTTTGTCGTGCCAAGAGCAGGGATTCATGTAGACTTTTGTTTGTTGGACAGAAACTCCTGACTCTTTTTAGTTTGTTCATTTTGGAAACTGTATGTCTTGTGTGCAAAAATCGTTACAATTTTATTTCTGGACCCTCACGAACTTACTTATTTCCGCCATCGCCGTCTCCTGTTATTTATTCAGTGGTTAGCCTTACGTTATTAAAGAAATGAACTGAAGAATTTTGCGTTCTGTGAGAAATTCACAAAATTGTAGGTGGTGCGGAACCCTCTACGCGCAAGTCGAAGTCGCTCTTTTTTATTCCTCACAATAACGGCAACGCTTAAGGATAAAATTCTTTTTGATAAATACCGTAAATGAACGTACTTATTTTCGACATCGACGCCTCTGGTGACAAAGCAAACTGGCCAGCCTTATTTATATATAAGTAACTTGAGAATCCCTAATCGACCTAAAATGTAAAAAGTCCTTCCTTCTAAATTAATGCTTTGATTCCATACACTACCCACTTTGTATACTACGCAAGAGTGCATTTTAAATTCAAAAACGTTTTTTACTTAAAGTGTTTCAAATTTCAGTCAATTTTTTAAGTCAACAGAACACAAAATATCAACGTGATGTAATCAGAAGCAATGCGGTCGTCAGCTGAATCCACAGTTTTATCTTTATTGGAAAATTCCGCAGGTCGATAAATTACAGGGTTCTGAACTATACGAGCAAATATATTAACTTTCTTCTATTTGTTTACTCTTATCAGTATTCTTACCGCGTCGCACTGTGATCAGTTTCTGCTATTTAGGTGGACAAAATTAGCCGATCCTCCATTATTGCATAAAACTTAATAAAAGGTAATTAATGATAAATTTTAGTTCAAAATTTTATTATTTGTAACTTTTTAAGCCTCAAATTGAATTGAAAATTTAACAAATATAATTTTTTTTATTTACAAAAGGAACGGAAATTACAAAAATATATCAGTAAGTTTGATGCTAGTAAAAAACATATTAAGAAAAAGAATATTAACACTCTTTCTCATCATCATCGTCGTCATCATCATCATCATAAGGATTCTCTTTTGTGAAACTTTCATCGGAAATCTGAAGGAGAGATCTGATTTCTTGTGAAAGATTTCCACTTTTTCGTTTCGATAAGGGCCGAATGCTGCTAATATGAAGATCTGATGATATTAGCAATGAGTGTAAAAGGTCTTAATTACACATCGTTCTGGAAATTTTTCTAGTATGGTGTTCTCGATATTTTTTAAATTCTTTATGCTGAGTCTCTAGCGCATCCTCAGACCACTGGCCAATGAGACACATTAGCTATTTAAATTAGTGGGTGGTGTTCTTAGGTAATCAAAGTGGATAAAATAAACCCAAAAAGAATCGCCAAATAAGAAAAATAATGTTGCATAATGTCGGTTAAGAATAGGATTTGTCGGAAAAAATCAAGAAAATTCGTGAAATATTTGGACCACAAATCTAACTTTATAGTTTTTCCCTAATATATCCATTTTCCAGCGATTTTAGGTTTACGTAAATGTAATTCAAAAATAGGGTATTTGAGATTTTAAAGTTTCACTTATGAATCCGCTTTTCGATCCGACGTTTTGTTTTCGAGTTATTCGGTACCAAAGAGGGGTCTGCAAATGTCATTTTTCAAAATCAAATTTCAAAAGAATTTCTTACCATTTTCCGATTCTCACCAGTTTCAATAGAATTCTCAAGGTCCGGGTCCTCTACAACCTCCGAAAATTTACATCGACTTAACTCCCTTATTCGACCTGTACCCGATTTCAAGGAAAATCGCGGATATTTCGACTTTGACGTTTAATAGCTCCGAAACGAAACATCATGTATAACTGATTTTTTTACCGAAGCTAGTTGCACTATTCCTCTATCAACCCAAAAAATTCGATTGTTCCTCCTCTGACTGTTCCCGAGAGAAACAAACCTCTTTGGGTTAAGCTTTTCGCTAACATGTAAATTGACACTTATTTTTGCTGATATCCTGACATCATTATTCACTAAAGATAAACTACGTAATACGTTGTAATAAATTATACCAAAAAGTAAATATTTTTTAGTAGCTAAATTATTCTAGTAATTTTTTTCAAAATATTTTTTAGGGTTTGTAATGACTTTCTTCAACGATTTTGCAATACAAAATATGTGCATATTCCTTATTGTAAAAAATTTGCAAACCTGCAGAAAATGTACATATAATTTTAAAAAAAATTGCAGAAAATTTCTATTCCAATAAAAATTTTGTATAGTGTAGGTATGTTTGTATATTTGTAATGCTTTCGTTCTTCGATTTAATAGGATTGACAACAGGATTATTAAATTGGTTCTAAGGCCTTGCGATGAACAAGAGATTGGCAGAAATGTAATTATGTACGTCGGCTCGGTTCCATTGAAGATTTCACGATGTACAGGGTCTTCCAACGAGGACTGAACAGGGGCTCATTTTTGAGCTTCCTTGTATTTAAAGAAAAATCTAAAATAGCCAATCGATGTACTTTTTCCTGCAGAATTCAAAAATAAAACCAAAAATTTATTTGAACCAGAAACAAAAGAGTTACGCTATGGATAAGGTGTTTTTTAAATGGAACATAGCTTTTTTTATACGATTTTCGGAACGAGTGATTTTTTTTATGTCCGTTCTGATTAAAATATTTAATATTGTGACAGCTATTTTTATTAAATTTTAATGTTTTATCCAGTATAATTTAACTTCAACCTGTTTGAAACATACACTAGGTAATAAAGGTAAAATCACCTTGAAATCCTTCACAGTCAAAAAATTTGACAAATTTACTATAATATTGCCGAAATGAAATATTCATTAGATGAGAGATTGCAGATTGTTATCTTGTTCTACAAATGCCAAGAAAATGCAAGAGAAGCAATAATAATAATAATAATAACAATCTGCAATCTCTCATCTAATGAATATTTCATTTCGGCAATATTATAGTAAATTTGTCAAATTTTTTGACTTTGAAGGATTTCAAGGTGATTTTACCTTTATTACCTAGTGTATGTTTCAAACAGGTTGAAGTTAAATTATACTGGATAAAACATTAAAATTTAATAAAAATAGCTGTCACAATATTAAATATTTTAATCAGAACGGACATAAAAAAAATCACTCGTTCCGAAAATCGTATAAAAAAAGCTATGTTCCATTTAAAAAACACCTTATCCATAGCGTAACTCTTTTGTTTCTGGTTCAAATAAATTTTTGGTTTCATTTTTGAATTCTGCAGGAAAAAGTACATCGATTGGCTATTTTAGATTTTTCTTTAAATACAAGGAAGCTCAAAAATGAGCCCCTGTTCAGTCCTCGTTAGAAGACCCTGTACCTACGCTCACTATTAGGGTGGAGTGAAAAATACAACTTTGGAAAACCGTGATGGAATACGTGGGAAAAGTTGAATGTACTAAAACCTGAGTTTAAAGCAACCGTAATTTTTTCATTTATTTGAAGCCTGTATTTTATAAGTTTTTACCTATTACAATAATTTTTCCTCTAAATTAAAGTTTCCAAATTTTTTCAGAGATTAGCTAGGAGAAGCAAAATATACAACATTTATGGCTCTTGGGGCACCTCAAAATTTGAACGCAACAAAAAAACAATTTTCAACAAAGAAAATAGAAAGGAAACTTTTCGCAGCTATTCCATATGGAAAGTCAATGTTTTTTTTTCTACGAATATCGTCACTCCACCCTACTCACTATGCAATTAAAGATATAATTTGTCTAATCTCTTCTGGAAAAAGAAATATAGCGAGTTTGCGACATTGTTTATTTTTTCGCCGTTAAATTATTGCTCTTGAATGACAGCGACATGTGAAAAACTCGAAGAAACAGAACAGTAATTTATTGTTTAGGGCGCCCTATTTATTTGGAAGGGTTGCTGGTGTATTTTAATAAAATTTAAGGCACTTTGTTAAAGGCCACAATAGCAGAATAAAATTATTTTAAATTTGAAGGCAAAAGGAAAACAAAGTAAAAACGTTATTTATTCTTAAAAATAAGAAACAAATTGTTATGACAATAGGGGTCTGCAAGTCACTTACTTCTAAAATTCAGGTTGGCGAATATGGTAATTTTTTTATACTTGGCATCTCAAAAACAATAGATGAGTGATAAATACAAATTTGAAACTCTAATAGATGTTTGTTAGCACATTTATCCTTCAAGATCGGTTGAGTGCCAAACATACAATCCACGGCGCCAGGAGCCAGGACGTTATTCAGTACAGACAGACAGTCCGAATAATGTTATCAAAATAAATTACAAAATGGTCTTTCTTTTTTGACTTTGGACACTGCACCAAATTACTGTCTGGTAAATAGTGCCCTAATGGCACAGCCTTTTCTAGTTTTGAGGTATTTTACAATTTTTAAAACGAACGAAATAAGATACGACATATACAGCCTAACAATGTTTTTTTTTCAATAGCTTATGAGAAAAGTTTCAATATATGAAATAAGATTCAGAACATTTTGTAAATTGATGCAATCTAAATCGATCTAATCGATCTAGCTAGGTTTATTTTTATTTCAGTTTTATCGTTGTTAGCATCTTGATTGTAACTGAGTCGAAGAGAAATATTTGTACAAATGTAATGGTACTTTACATAAGAAGAAAAAACGATACATTTTATATATCTTATATTGTATAAATTTTATATTGTGTAAATAAAACAACTTAGCTTCCAAGAAAGAATTCCTAGTAACTATTTAAACAATTATTTTTTTTAATTGTTAGAAACCTGAACAACTGCGCTTTTATAAAATTGTCATATTTTTCTTTCAACCGTCAATAAAATATGGTAAATAACAAATTGCCTATTAAATAATTATATTAATGAATCAACAACTTCCATACCTTATTTTTACATGATGAGGAGAAATAATCACTCAGCTTACCTATAGTTACCCACAAAATCAGTATAAGGTGACATAAATAAAACTTGTGTAACTGATGATTTTCTACTGGATTCCCCTAACTTTTCCTAAACACAGGTAGTCTCACCCGGTGCTTAGGAAAATAGTTGGTTTCGTTCATTGATATTGGAGAGACATGGACATAGCATGTAACAGAAAAATAAATAGAACATATGAATTTACCTCCCAGAAGTTTTTGCGAATTTTATTAGCATCACTATACCGGGTGTCGCATCGTCTGGCGGAATATAGGAAATGCCATGTAATTTTCTCGTTATTTTAGAGGAAAGTGTTATTAAGGTTTATTAAACAGCACTACAATTTGTACACGTAGCAAAAAGTTTAGCTTCTTCTGGTGAGTTAGCTGACAAAATATTTATGCAAATTTAAAATTTGATAAAACCAGAATAGATTTATTGAAACAAGAACATAGTATCCACAAAAAATTAATGTTTGGCGGGAATTTTTAATTAATGTGAAGAAGGAACAGGGTTGGTGCCAGGACTGAACCTTGGGGGACACCAGCATTCATAGGATGGAAGTTAGAGGAGTGACCGTCAACCACAACAGATATGCGCCGATTAGAGAGGAAGCTGCCGATCCAGGTACATAGTTTGGTAGGAAGACCGTAAGAAGGTAGTTTGTTGAGGAGAGCGGCATGCCATACTTGGTCAAAGGCCTTGGAAATATCGAGAGCAACAATCTCTGCGGCCAGTTAAAATCAAGACTGCATAAAAATAAAAAGTATCCAAATCTGGTTGAGCTAAAAAATACTATTTTAGTAGAATACTCATATGAAAATTTCATTGTACCAATTAGCCAACGTACGAAAAGAGTTTTATAATCGTTTGGGGTACTGTCAACGGAGGAATATTTTAACATTTAATGAAATCTTAATTGTATTTTTATAAAACTATTTTAATGTTTTTAATAAAGTTACTGAGTGTTAAAATAATAGTAAGTTTTTGGGTATTTAGTAAAATTAGCCCTACAAAAGTTGTGATAGCTGATTTAATAAAAATATTGAATTATAATTTAACCTAAAAGAAAAATTTGACAGTAAAATATTGCTTTAAAAGTAATCTGGTGTTTTCATTGTTGCCTATTAATACAGGGCGCGTAAGAAATTATAAAATTAGAAAAATATTTTAGCAGTACACCCTTTACTGGTCACCGAATAAGAGCTTGTTTGGGCACATCTCTTAGTGCTCTTTAATAAACCCTAATAGATTTTTCCTCTAACAGAATTAGGAAAGCCAATAATTGACCCACCTAAAAATTATATGGGATTTCCTATGTCCCGCCAGACGATGCAACACCCGGTATATTCAACATTGCCTTAATTTCTATTATGTCATCATCGTGTTCTAATAATCTTGTTGGAATCTTTTTCGTTTTGAATTCACCTTTTCGCCGTAGTTTTCTTTTTCTTTATTTTTAGTAACTTATTTGTTTTTACCAACTGCGTAAACACATATATCATCATGCGAACCAATTCTTAGTTAATATGGGAAGGACATTCTAAAGTAATAAAATACCCCTTTTTCGGAAGAAAATTATTGCCTCCACGTGACCGCACGAGTGTGAAACCCCACAAAAGCAGAACTTAAGGGTAATTTATTGTTTGAAGGCATCTCGCTAAATCCTTATGTAATTTAACTTGACGGTTTCTGTAATATAAAGTCAATAAATCCCTTGTGCAAAATATTGTCATAGTTATATTATCATGGAATATTTTATTAACTATTTCTAAAATCACACTTTATTTATATAAAGATTATTTTGACAATATCGATGAATAGACATTCTGTTGTTCGGTGGACTTGGTGACGACATTGAAGGTCAGCTTGGTTTTGTTTAATTTTATTGAGTAAGTCAAGGTATGCTAACCTAGCAATGCACCGATCGTCGATAACTGGAGGATATAGTGATAGATGGTCGTTCTTAAGATGTCGAGAGAAGACATGTGCCCGTTGGTTGGGAGAAGAGCCGCCCTTACAGAGAAGATGTAAGAGAAGTAAGTGTAAGTACATATTGTTATCTCATTTTGTTTATTCGAAGCCAAACTTTATTTTATTGTTATTATTGTTGATTAATTATTAAATACTGTTTTTATAACTTTCTTTAACTTCAGTCCCTCCATACGATCCCAGAGACTATTACTTAGTCTCAGTCGCAACAACCCCCGTTGTGACAATATTTTAACGATCGGTTTCCCAAAGCAATATTTATTTAATAAATGGCTAATTGGTCACTTATTGTGACAGTCACACATGTTAATGGCATTGCCAAAGATAATTCTAGACGTCAATTAAATTTATTATTTGATTAAACGCTTTGAGAAACCGAATGCAGATAAACACCTACTTGTTATAATACATATTTTAAATATCGTTACTTTGCTTTTCAAAAAATAGACTTAATTTTTTTTGTCATCTTCATCATGTTCTTATAATCTTATTGGTATTTTTTAGCATTAAATTCATTTCTTCCCGATCGTTTTTCTTATTTTTAGTAACATTTCTTTTTACCAACTGCGTAAATACGTATATTGTAAGCGAACCAATTTTTCACTAATATACTGAGGACATTCTAAAGTAATAAAATACCCCTTTTTTAAGGGAAAATGATTGCTTCCACGTGACAGCAGTAGTGTGAAATCCCACAAACGCAGAACTTAAGGATAATTTATTATTACTTTAAAGTACCTCAAAACTTCAAAGTTGGAAGCCATCTCGCTGCGCCCTTATGTAATTTAGCTTTGACAATTTCTGTAATATGTAGATATCGCACTCCTCAACAACCTTCTTACGGTCTTCCTACCAAACTATGTACCTGGATCGGTAGCTTCCTCTCGTACAGTTTGACGATATTAGTTAGATGAGTGACCGTCAAACCGTTAGTGTAATGACATATTAGGCGGAAAACCGCAAAAACGCTAAAATTAGCGGCCCGCTTGAAAACCGCCAGCAGTGTTAATCTCAATGCCCAAAGACATATTACGTTCCCGCCTGCCGCTGCGATCGGCGGCAAAATTTAGCCCGCGTCGAGTCGGCGGGAAAGCGATTTGCGGTTTGGGCACGGGAAACACACAAACTAACGGCTGATGACATATTGTCTACTGAACCGCTGCGATTTGCGACTTGCAGTTCAGTGTTTGTCGTGATTTTGACAAGGACGCTGCATTATTTGTATAAGTATGAATTACATATGGTAGGTTACCTGAGTGTGACGGTCAACCTTTCTTCCCCGCTAATTGGCCTTTTGAAAGAAGTCTCCCCTTTCGTAATAAGAGGACGTAGAGTTTAAAGTAGTTCATCGAATGATGCAATTGACATGCGACGTACTTAAAAAATTTATCAGGGTGCTTTCTAATATCTTCCAAAAATTTGGGGCACTTCCTCGAACGTAGCTTGTTATACGGGTGCACCGAATATCTGCGAATTCGTGGTTCTTCCAACAGCCCTTCAGCTTCAGCAGCACAAACAGCTACTATATTAACAAAATGTGCGACCTCCATGCTACAAAGCTAAAAAGCTAAAACAAAACAAAAAAAGCTAAAACAGAACTGATGACAAACGGAGAATGTGACCCTCCAGGTCCCATCCCCCTGCCGCACCGCCGAGCGATTCTGCAGTATGTCATCAAACAAAAAAGCGGTTTTTGTTTCCGCTGCTTTTGGCGTTTTGCGGTTTCCCGCCTAATATGTCATTACACTTAGAGAGGAAGCTACCGATCCAGGTACATAAATACAAAAAATACATCTATATAAAACTTTAGCACCTTATTTAAAATATGAATCTTAGATCTATTATTTTTGCATCTGTCATTTTTAAGCTGTTATTTTTAAATTAAGGAAAAAATCCTCAAACGTCAGAAGTCACCTTCTTTCCTTATTAGCGATGGTTTAAAAATTGCTTAATTAAGTTTTTAGTAGTAAAGTATTTTCCCCTTCAGAGATAAATGGATTTTATTGTAAATATTCTAAAATAAGTAGGACACAAGTTACCTACTTTCTTCCTGATAACTGCTTTACAGGGTATGGTACGAAAATGGGTTGAGAGCTAATTAATGTGAAATTTAAAACTCATAAAATAAAAAAAATCTGTTAATGTGTAAAAACTGACAATAAATCCAGCAATTAATTGATAAATTTCAGATAATATAAGTAATTTGATTACCACTAAATTTCCGAAACCCCTCGAAATATAAAACAAACAATCTCGATGTGTAATTTATCATCCCAAGTCATGTTTATTTCGACATTTCGCCAGTAATATTCTAATTTGGCTGTAGCCACCGACACCAGAAGGTACATCTCTATATGCACACAGGTAAATATTATATGTTCGTTGCTGATACATAGATTCATAATGAATATTAATAGGGAATATGCATTAAACTCGTATATTCCAAATAAACCTTAAACATTTATTCCTATTCCCTGTATAAATTAAACATTTATGGTTGTTATTTTTTTATCCATTTATTTTCGTCTTTATTAACAAACAAAAAAAGATTTTATATTTCAAATTTTCATACAAAATTCGAAATTAGCAAAACGTGATGCTATTGGTTGTGACGTCACTTGTCAGTGTTATAATGACTCGTACATGGTGTTCTGGGTTACACGCCGGCTCACTGGCGGAAGGTACTTGCCGCCAGTAAACTTGCCATGTGTAACTCAGAGGAAAGTGTCACTTTCTAGTTGCCGACAAGAAGCAAGTAAAGTTGAGAAGCCGGCTAGTTTACTAGCAGACCTTCTTGTCTAGACTTGTAGTTTTCCGCGTGTAAACAGCTCAAGGCTAGTTGAAGAAGACAATTGTTAAATATGAAGTGGAACAGTGAACAAATAATATAATTTTTAAATTTTAATGAAAAGTATGCTATACTGTGGGATATACGAAGAAAGGATTACACGAATAAAATTTAAAAGAAAACACATAATGCGTTTGACCATCTTTTAAAAGAATTCACAGCAATAGAGGGTTTGGAAAACACTGATTTGGCCATGCTGAGGACTAAGTCAAAAATAATCAAAACTCTATACAGGCAAGAACTGAATAAGATTATAAAATCCAAAAAAAGTGGAACTGGTACAGATGATGTGTACAAGCTGAAGCTTATTTGGTTTGCCAAGGCAGATTCATTTTTAAAGAATGTTACCATCAGCAGGAATACAACGAACCAAATGGTAAGTGTTTAATTTTTATATTCTAGACTTTTTTATAAACCAATCATTTTAACTTGCCACGGTACAGCACCTTCTCCATTACAATAATATGTGTATTTATGACGCACAAGGCTTGCAGCATGTGAAGTGTTATTTATTCCTAAATTTCTAACTGATTGTAATGGTTCAGCTTCTGAGCGTCGTAAACCATTTATCAATTCCCCTGTATCAATGTCTTCATGGCATTCTAGCAATTGTAGTTCTGGACCAATTGTGCAATGCACAAGAAGCTTTTACTACGAGGTCTATGGTGCCCACTTTTAAATTAATAATTGTTCGCAATACTCAGAATCTTGCACTTAGAATACCGAATACATTTTCCACGACTTTTCTGACTCGTGACGTAAAACACATACAAAATTAAAATGTTGACCAACTAGAACCTCAAACACCAACGAGTAATTCAAACACGGTTAATAAACCAGTTGAAACACCAAAATAAAAAAAACGATGTAGTAAGGTTACTCAGTACTGGCATTGAAACCTCAACTGACAGTCAAAAGCAAATTGTAGAAAAATATAAAGGAAACGCTGACGATGAATATGGCATATTAGCAAAATATATTTCTGTCGAACTGAGGCAAGTTCCAGTCAGAAGTTTTATAGCATTTCAAGGAAACATTCAGCAACTTATCATTAACGATTAAACCATTTTTCATCTGAAAAAGATAGCTTTCATAACAGTCGTTCAGTCTTACAGAACCCACAGCCAGTGACTACCCAGAACCATCCATATCAACAGGAACATGTCATTAATTTTCAACAAATAGACAGCCGGCCCTCAACATCGTCCTCCATTCACATCATTTTGACATGTACCCAATGGATAGCCGACTTTCAACATCATCCTCCAATTACTCATAGCCGAGATCTCAGCATTTTGATATCATCCAACAGGTCATGTCTGATATGAGTGATATGAGTGAATATAATGAAATTTAAAATATTTCAATCAAAGAAAATGCAATGCTTTTCGAATAAACCTAAATACTAAAACACATTTTTCTTATCTTTATATAGTTGTAAAGTTATAAGTTTCATACTATGAATTTGTTTCTGAAGTTTTTCATTTTATAAAGAAAATGGCAATGTTGGTACTTACTTTCGACAATAGTAGAACTAGATTCGTACTAGCAACCCGTTCTAAGAGGAATATTATTTGGAAACCATGCAAATCACTGGAATATCAGAATAATTTATACATTTTTAATGACGACTTATTAACAATGACAGGACAAAAAATCTGTCAAAACATAACTGATCAACTAGAAGTTCTTAATTTAAACCGGTACTAAATCTTAAACCTTATTAGTGAATATATACGTAAATGTAAATATTTAAGGGTTTTCCAAATTTTTTTAGAATCAAATTTATTTTCATTTATTTTACTTTCGTAGTAATTCCTTTTTAATTTTTCTTTCTGATTTAGTTACATTATTTCTAGCTTTTTTAAATTCAATCCAATCATCCTCTTTTTCGGTAAATTTAGATTTTTTTAAAACAATTTTTTCTATATTTAATTAAATTTAATATTTCAGAATTAAAATAAGAATTATTATTTACTTTAAATTCTTTTTTTGGCATATATTTATCAAATATTTTAATTATATTTTCTTGAAAATCTACAATTTTATTATCAAAATTAACTTCATTGAAATTGTAATGAAACTTTAGTAAGTAACTCATTTTTAAATTCTTCATAGTTTTTTAAAGTTTGACTAACTTGAATTGTTCCTTGAAAGAACAGGTTTCAATTTCAACCTCAATCAAACATAATTAAAAAATTTTGAAATTTTTTTGTGTAAAAATTATCTTACCAATTTATACTAAAATCCAAAATATACGCACATTTATCAAAATCTACTATCTAATAGACTAATTTTCTTGCATCGTATGCAATTTCTGCCTATCACCATCATTTTTCTGTGTTATATACAGTTTCTGTAATGTAATTAAATCATCGGTCAAGTGGTAGATGATCAATATTCGATTGGGACTAAGACTCAATTTTACCAACGTAAATTGGCTTTGTATATATACATAGTAATGAAACCAATCTCGGAGCATTCATCGAATTTTATTGAGAATACCGAGTTTAATTAGTTTGTAATTGAATTTCGGTTTTACGGGTTATCTTGTTTTGCAAGCAGTTTGTGTAAGAGTGGGCAATAAAGATATCAATAACGGAAACAATTTAAATCAGTGAGGTTGTGCAGCATTATCTAGTATTCACTATTAGAAACGTAGAGCTGCTTTCTAGTTTATTGATAATTTTGCTCTTAATTAGTATACATGAGAGTTTATCGACAATACAGGATTCCGTACAGATAGACTAACTAGTGTTCATGTCGATAAAAATTGTACGAAAAAGTACGTTGTTTTTTTTTAAGTATACATGGTGTTATGAAATGTTTTAAAATATTGGATGGGTGACGCCTGGGATAGTCTAGACTTTCTTAGTCAATACTTTTTTTTGGTTTAATCGAACAACTGTAAAATTTTCTCTAACACTGGAAAACCAGGCCATACGTGCGCTCGCAGTTCTCATTCTATTCTGATATTTCAGCGATTTTCTTGGTTTCCAAATGATTTTTATCTTGGAACGGGTTAATAGAATGAATTTCGTTCTATTATTGTCAAAAGAACGTACTAACATTCCACATACCCACAAGAAACCTAAATTCCACCATCAAAAGCCATGGTTCTCCAAGGGCTGCGACAAAGCCAAGCTCAAAAAAGCCCAAGCTCACAAAAGGTATCTTCAAAATCCCACACCCGAAAATCGTCAAATTTTCACCGAGGCCAGAAATCAATACAACCAAACTATCTTAGAGTCCAAAAATGCTTTTAACAACCGCATAAAAGATAAAGTGCTTTCCTGTCCCAACGGCGGAAAATCTTTCTGGTCACTTGCCAAAAACATTAGTCAGAACTTCTGTAGAAGCACTTTTCCTCCCCTGAAGTCTGACAACAAAGTTATCTCCACCTCTAAAGGGAAAGCAGAACTATTCGCCAGACAATTCGCTGCCAATTCCACCCTGATCCCTCCCCCCAATTTCGCTCTTCCTGTACCCCACAAAATGCCCGATATAATCCTTAAGGTCAAACAGGTTCAAAAAATTCTTCTATCCCTTGACACCAAAAAGTCCTCTGGTCTGGATGGCATACCTGCAATTGTTCTAAAAAAATGCGCTCCAGAACTTGCACCCATCTTAACTCGTCTCTTCCAGATCTCTTATGACAGGGGTATTTTCCCAGATGGCTGGAAGACTGCTCGTGTGCAGCCTGTCCCGAAGAAAGGTTCCAAGTCCGTTCCATCCAATTATAGACCTATCTCTCTTCTCTCCGTTGTCAGCAAAGTTATGCAGAAAGTAATCAACTTGCAAATTCTAAAATATCTAGAAAAACACAAAATCATCCATGACAGACAGTACGGATTTCGTCACCAAAGATCCACAGCTGAACTCCTTAGCTTTGTCACACATAACTGGAACAAGTCTCTTGAATTTCATGGCGAATCTCAGATTGTTGCTCTTGATATTTGCAAGGCCTTTGACCAAGTATGACATGCCGCACTCCTCAACAAACTACCTTCTTACGGTCTTCCTACCAAACTATGTGCCTGGATCGGCAGCTTCCTCTCTAATCGGCGAATATCTGTTGTGGTTGACGGTCACTCATCTAACTTCCATCCTATCAATGCTGGTGTCCCCAAGGTTCAGTCCTGGCACCAACCCTGTTTCTTCTTCACATTAATGACCTGCTCTCTTCAACTGCTAATCCCATCCACAGTTATGCTGACGATAGTACTCTTCACTCCAATATTCATTTTTCCAGACAAGTTTCGAATCAGGAGTTGGATAATGGACGCCGATCTATGTACCTATCCCTTTCCCAAGATTTTCAGTTAATCTTAGACTGGGGCGCCCAAACCTTGTTCAGTTCAACGCCTCCAAAACCCAGTCTTGCTCCCTCTCACGCAAAAAATCTGACAACGCTTACCCCATCCATATGAATGGCCAAGCCCTACAAAACAATGAAACATTCGATCTCGTTGGCGTCGCTTTCGAACATGATTTCAGCTGGCACAAACACATTACTTTAGTAACCGCATCGGCAGCTAAAAAGCTTGGTTTTCTCTTTCGAGCCAGAAAATACTTCTAATCTTCCAACTTATACACTCTCTATGTTTCCCAAATAAGACCTAACCTCGAGTACTGCTCCCACATCTGGGGAGCGGCATCACCTTCGACACTTAGGATCCTTGATTCTATCCAAAAGTGATCCATTCGACTTATCAATGACCCAGCCCTCACGAGAAAACTCCCTTCTCTCGCTCATCGCCGCGCTGTAGGGGATTTATCCCTTTTCTATCGCTACTTCCACGGATTTTGCTGTGAAGAACTAGCCAGTATTATTCCCCCCTTGAATGTCCCTAACAGAACAACAAGAGGCGCGTTACGTATGCATCCCTTTACTGTCCAGCTACAAAAGCCTAGAACAGACCACTTCTCTCGCTCATTCATACCTAGGGTCTCCAGATTATGGAACAAATTGCCTACAGATGTATTCCCTTCCCGTCCCTACCTCCAATCCTTCAAATCCCGTGTCAATGGACTACATTTCGCTTCTCTTCAGACACCCACGGTACGTTAGTACTTAGGCTTGTAGTCTACGTGGGATGTCTTAAATAAAAAAGAAAAGAAACTAAAATTGCCCTCTTCTTTATAAATTTGCGAAAAAACTAAGAAACAAATTCATAAAATAAAACTTAGTTGTCTTATTCTTACACATGTCAGTTTAAAACTTTTGGTTGTTAAATTAGACCGGACTATCAATAAAGAAGCTGGCCGATTATGTTTTAAATTTGTTATGCTGAGAAAATACATAAATTACGCTAGAATTGTCCAACAATAACCTACTAATAGTTTATAATTGCCAAAAACGCATTATATTTTACAAAATTACTTACATAAAATTCGATATTATTTTCCGGTACAGGAACAGAATGTATTTTTGCGAAGTACATAATTTCTGTATGGGTTAATTTTTTAATATCCTACACCTCTTAACCTTTTTAAGAAAACTAAATCCAAAACTTAAACATAAAACATAAACTTCGTGAAAGTTCCTCTAGCGACGCTTTAAAATTTGACTGCATAATATGAAAACAGTAAAAGCAGCCAGCACTTATTTATTACTTACGAAATGAAAACATTGCTCACTATGTGTGTTTGGAATTCTGCCAAGAAGTAACACTTGCCATTCTCGGAAATGTGAGAAGTGAGTTCCAAAAATCCACTTTATTTCTGCCAAGAAGTTCATGGTGGTCATTTTGAACAACTTTTAAAGTAATAAGAGAAGTAAAGGTATTTAAATTTTTACCTTTTCTCAAAATTTTAAAATTTTAAGAACGAATTAAGATAGTGACCTCTGGTTTGCAGTAAAATGAGCTACTACATGGCATAGGGTTGCTTTTAAAGTTCTTGTCCTCAACTTCCTAGCGTCACCCCTCAAGGGAGAAAGTTAAATTACATAAAAAGTACATTTATTAACCAATGAGATCTCTCTATCTTGACTAATAGCAAATATATTAGCCCATGCTGACACTTTTTGGACGCCCTGTATGTATTGATGTGTTAGTATTTATTAACTTTGAACTTAAAAAAAAGCTCTCTAGAGTTATTTAATTTTATTCGTTAGTTTTTACTAACTACTCGTATTACTCTACCAAATAACACAAATAATATATAGTTTACATGAAGATTTGAATACACTTACAGTTTTAAATATTGCATGAAAACTCGTATTGAAATCGTTTGGTATTAAAAGGTTCGCCAAATTTTGCGATCGTATCGGGATTAAATAGCATGGAAACGTACTTGCGAACTGAGGACTGAACTCGCGTTAACTGATGGACCGCTAATCTACAAATTTGAATGTTATTGTGTATGTAAACTATTTATGTAAAAAAAACTATTTTTCTAGTCCCACATGTAAATTTTCTGTTTTCTTCACAATCAACACAATTGATAAGTAGGCTATTCCA
Organism: Philopedon plagiatum; assembly: GCA_963971165.1. Taxonomy (NCBI): domain Eukaryota; kingdom Metazoa; phylum Arthropoda; class Insecta; order Coleoptera; family Curculionidae; genus Philopedon; species Philopedon plagiatum. Next base: position 18,346,120 of record OZ020194.1, on the reverse strand, counting down.
GTTAGCTAAATGGATATAATATTGTCACCAAATTGCTTTTCGCTTACTCCCAGGTCACCCCTTCCTGCTCTTAATACGCGCCGTTCGACCCGTGTCGATACATCAGCCCGACGGTAGGGCCGGAAGGGGTCGACTTGGAAGGAGAGAAGGGGGAACAGGCTGAACGTCAGTCGATACCTCGAGCCAAGCGAGACCGCTACGTCCAGTACCACTTTCCCGCTTCGACGGCAATATTTTGCAGTTAAACAGGTAGGACTCATTTTGGGTTATTGTAAAATGTGTAAATATAAATATTTATTTTAAAGTAATAAATAATACTGCAGTAATTAGTGATGAAACCAGTGTTTTAACAAAGATCCCGTGACAATATCATATCCACACTTGTTACGATATGAAATTGGCCAATCAAAGTTATCGTTAAGTACCCAGGTCTATTCGCATTCGCTTTTAAATTAATATCAACAAACCCGTTAATGTAATTTATTATCAGTTTTTACAAAATTTAAATTTAAGATTATAAAAGACAAGCGATTCTGATGAAGAAAAAATAAACGGCACTTCGCCAAATATTCGTTTAGAAACAAACGAAACTTACGCAACATTATTACCCGAGAAATCTAAAAGTAATATGAATTAACTTACAAAAAGTTCATGGATTAGACAAAAAAGGAGATTAGCAATACTATTGTAAGATCAGTTAATAATATGCAAGTACAGAAAATTCCTTCAACATCGAAGGAATATATGTGTGAGATTTCTTTGATCGGTCCTAGAAAAGATACACTGTACAACTCGAGTGGATTGTCCATATTGTACGTATACGCCTAAAGGCACGGTGTCTCCACCAAATGTCACTTAGGGGGTAGGTAAATTGAGGAGCAACTGTGCAAAACGCATTAAATCCACTTTGTCTAATTGTCAAGGTAAATATAAAAATGTAGTGCTGTTTAGTCAATCTATCATTAGAACAAACCAGTGCGATCAAAGCGCGTTAACTCCATTAGAAATAGCCCTATCAACAACACTAATCTAAAATCTTAGTTTTTCTTCTAACTTACCTTAGTCGAATTTTGGCGGTCCAAAACCATCAAATCCGGATCGTAGTTCTGTCTTTGTTTATCCTGCTATAAAAAAAAACGCCTAACTTAAACCAAACAAAACCACAGGCATGGTTGTGATGGTTTTGGACCGCCCAAAATTCGACCCTTGCTACAATTTTACGTTTTATTCGAAACAACATATTATGGATTTAATGCGTTTTGCACAGTTGCTCCTCGATGCGGTTTACCAAAACACTTACGGCCAGATTCTCCAACGCTAGTCCGGTCTAATTTGACAATCAAAAGCTTTAAACCGACGAGTGTAAGAATAAGACAACTAACTTTTATACTACGAATTTGTATGTAAATTCATAATAGCAATTCCTTAAAAGATGAAAATCATTTGGAAATATTTAGAATATTTTAATTTAAACCACTACTAAATTTTAAACCTTCTTAAGTGAATCTCAACGTTATATTTTAAACAGCTACAATCAGCACAATCACTTACATCTTTCTGTATAGGTTGACGTAGGGGCAGCTTCAGAAGGGGATAACTAATGTAACCTGACGGGTTGGTGCTACTGGTACTGCTAGCGTGACACAACAGCACCGCTTCCTGTCGCAACGCGACCGTACCGTCACCCTGTCGCAACGCGACAGTACCGCCTCCCTGTCGCAACGCGACGGTACCGCGCTCCCTCTGCACTTCTCTGGCACGCAATATATGAATCTCTCAAGAACGTTTACGCAAACAGTACGAACTGGTCAGGGTTCATAAAATAACGGCGAGGCCAATGATACGCAATTGTAGCACGAAGAGTAGTTTCCAAAATATAAAATAAATAATATGATAAAATGTATGGAAATTTGGAAAAATTACGAATAAATGGGAAAATATGACAATATCGCATTCGAACGACTGAGCAAGTGAGCACTCCGGCTTCGGCGTCGTGCTGAAACTTCGTCCTCGTACGATGTGGACATCATATCCACCCCTGTTGTAAAAATTACTATAAACTATACAATTAGCAATTAAGTCGATATCTATTTAAGCTTTTTATTTTAAGGTGTCTTTGTCCTAACAGCTGTCAAACATAAGAATTTCCAAACGTTTTTAATGAAGGGAAAATTTAAAAGCACTACTCTATGGCCCAGTCTTTAATATTGTCATGCGTTTGGTCTCATTTTTTTTAATAAGAAAAGTTATTTTTAGCTTATTATGGTGAAGCGCTATTTTTTTCTCAGCCTGTGCATATAAAAATTCATAAATTATTTTCAATTTTCTAATTTTTTAAAATTATTTACTTGGTTTTTTCGTTAAAAAACAAAATGTTAGAACTGATTAACACGTAAAATTAAGATTTTGTTTCGTGAAAATGCTGCTGATGTTCATAAGAAAATTCTCTTTTGTATTTCCCGTTCAATAGGGAAATAGTTAGAGTATTTTGGTCTGGAGCTCTAAGCACAAAGAGTGAAAATTGGGATCTTCTGACAAATTGCCAATCTCACTTCGTTAAGGCTGCAATTAACGTCCTAAATTAACCTTCGTTTCCTTTTATTTAAAAGGAATAGTTCACGTTTGTTTCCTATAAATACCTAACGTAAGATAAAAAAAAACTTCCTCAAAGTATACCGTGGAATCAATCTCGCATGTCTTGAATAATTATTATTACTCTTGAAGGGTAAGGCAAAATGTATAGGTGAATGAAAAATGGAACTGTTAAGATTTTATTTTTTAGAAAATATATATGGTAATTACGGTAGAACATAAAGCTTTTATGATCAAAAGTTACTTTAGAAATGGTAGAAGGGTTGATGGCCAGTGCGTTTATTCAACACGAGACGCCATGCCATTTAGGATTTTCAAACAGAATTTCAATACGTAGTCATGGATTGCGACCAGTTTCGTCAAGTTTTGACTAGATCTGTGGCTTTGCTTAGAGAAACAGGAAGTGTGAATAAAAAGGAATGCAGTGGGAGACCCAAAGTTCGCGCTGCACAAAAAGTAGAAGAATTGAGGCAAACTGTTAGTGAACACCCACAAACCCCAATTCGGCGTTTAAGTCATCAAGTAAATGTATCCTACGGAACCTGCAATACAATCCTGAAATGTGACCTGCATTTATAACCTTCAATTTCTTGCTGTTGTATAAAAACATTGCCAATATAGGTAAAATAGAGCTATTTCGTTATAAAAATATTTAATTTAATTGGTATCTGTGTAATAATTTTGCTCATTGGTAACGTCGGTTGATTCAGTAAAATTCATTTTATCTAGTTAGCAACAATGGGGGAGTTTGAATTACCGCTCGACAGAGCGAGTGGAGTGAGTTTGGAGAACGTGACGTCGTCGTTCCGCGAGCATATGCGGATAACGCAACTTGATCGCGATGGAGTGAGATTACAACCTCAGAAATTCTGTTTTCTGTTATTTCCAAAGTACATTTTTTGCCAGTTGTGTTTCAACTTATTATGTTTATGTCCTTAGAATTGTTACCATAAAAAATACCATATTTTTGTGTATGCTAAATATCGCATAACCCTTTTCACACTGCTTGTATGCTTACTGAATTTTATAAACTTCGGCTTCCATAATTTACTGAGTAAGCAATATCTGGCCTTGTTTAGTTAGATATATACAACAGACTTCCTATGGTTTCTCCTTAGACTTCTATGTATGGAGAATGTCTAAAGTTTCGTAACCGAACGCAATTATAAATTCTATGGTAACTTAACGTCTAACCTCTAATAATATTGACAGTAGCAGAGAAAAAACAACCAGAATTGTTTCAAAATCTGAAAGCAATCGTTCTAGATAAGTGCGACAACTGAAAAACGTAGTCATGCACTAAAATAAATAGCAAAGGTGACGTGGCCTACAATTAACGGTGACTACTTACATCCGGTTTTGACTTTACAAAATTCATTTGTTGGAACTCTAGTTTTGATACAAATCTCAACATTTTCGGGATCTTCAAGAAATACATTATTGGCTTGGAAATATTACAAATTACAAGTGATTTAGACACCAAATTTCCTAGGTTAGGAATTCTTTACTGTTCGTCACCTAACTTTTGATGAGGGTAGAGAAAATTGCCACATTGTGTCACCGGACTACAAAATGTTCGTAAAAATGTGGTTGGTTACGAATTTCGCAACCAACTCGTTACCTGGTAAACGCCAAAATATATTACATTGCTTGTCAAATATTTGACATTAAAATGTTTTCCACATAATTATGTAATGGGTGCGTTCTTTTTTATAGCAGAAGTTCACCTGGTGTAAGCTTCATATCACCAGATTTCAACCAAGCTGTTCTTTTATTTTTAATGCCAGACGATGCCTCACCACAACGCATTCCTAAATTAACGATAGATTTACGATTGCAGAAACCTGATGCGAATTAACTTCCAACATTGTTATTTTGGGGTGTACGTGGTTTGGTGGAAGGCGGAAGTAAACCTAACCTCAAAAACTCTCGAGAGTATAAGTAAAAAGGAAAAACCAAATTAAAAAACTGTGGACTACAACAAAACATCCTGACGTAAAATATATGTTCAAATATACTTTGATCAGTTGAATGTGTGCTTAATTCCACCAATAAAATATGGTGTAAAAAGAAGGCGTTATTTGTCATATTTTAAACTTATTATTATTTTTGTAGAAAAAAATATGTATATACTAAAAAAATATGCTGCTTAACTTAAATTATTATATTTTGACATTATTTACAAGAAAAGATACAAAGTATAAACAGCAATAAGGCACGATAACTTGTTTCAAGAAAAATATTTCGTTAAACATGTTACCTAGCTTCAGTGAATGCGCTGTATTCTCAATCCAAGAGAACTTTCGTGGTATAAATGAATAAACACAGATTTAAGTAAAATACTTCTGTTCTTAACAGATTAGTCAAGTTCAAATAATTTAAGACTTGTCTCTAACTCATCTGTTTTTCTTAAGGGTTAACAATACTTTCTTTGTTTGTCATTCGTAATCTTCCGTCTGGTTGCTTAAATATATAAAATAATATTGATTTAATTCGAAAACGCTATTATTGATTATTGCAGTTTTGTAGTTTAACTAGAGTATCGGCGACTTAAATTAAAGAAGTCAGTTGCAATTAGCTGATTTTTAACGGATAAGAAGGGCTTACTTGACGACAAAATTGACAAAGATGCCAAATAACACGATAATGAAGACAAAGACGGGACGAAAACATTCCCTGTTATAGTAGTTAGCAAAGCGGCTCAAGAGGACACCATGTTCTTCATTTCGCCAATAGCATTCCCTGTCCAAGGTTCACTTACAGAAATTAAAAGAGTGGTTACTTAATTATGGAAAACAAATTACCTAAAAAGCTAAGACGGTACTTATTAAAAAAATACCCAAATTATTTAATTACTGTGTTTTAATTATACATATCTAACTAATGAACCCTTGAATAAGTCAGTACTATTCTTCGCTTTAAAATGCTTTTAAGGAAACAATATTCTTAAGTGAAAAGAACATTATCTTGAGTATACAGAATGTTTTGAAATTCACTGCATATATTAAAACCGGTATGAATTCATGAGTCATATATGGCGCTTCGCTATATCACCGCACCCCGCACAAACCTTATGAAAAATGATTCCCAGTCGAATGGACTGAAATTTTAATATGACCTAGTTCATAACGTCCTAATCAAAAGTCCTCATGGGCTCAATAACCTGCTATGGCTAGTTTTGAGATATGGAAGGACGAAGTGTGGGCTGTTAGATGCATTTTTAATGGAAATATCTCTATTTCATCTATTATTCACATATTCCATCAGATAAAATAAAATGTCGGTACATAAGTGCTTATAATACCCAAAAATGACTCTTAAACCCCAAATCCTAAAACCACATACCCTAAACTCTTAAAAACCTCCGACCATAAGCCGTAAAACCCTATACTCAAAAACCCTCCACTGTTAAGAGTTTAGAGTTTGGGGTTTAAGGATGATTTTTGGGTATTGTAAGCACTTATGTACCGATATTTTATTTTATCTAATGGAATATGTGGTCGAATAGAGATTTTTCCATTAAAAATGCATCTAATATCCCACACTTCGTCCTTCCATATCTCAAAAACTAGCCATAGCATAATTTTGGGCCCATGAGGACTTTTGATTAAAATCATAATCTAGGTCATATTAACATTTCAACCGATTCGACAGGGAACCATTTTCCATAAGGTTTGTGCCGGGTCCTTTGAGGTCAAAAGTACACTTAGTTGTTTTGAGAAGAAGATTCATGCGTAGTATAGAACTCTTTCCCTGTGTCTGATATAAGCCTTGGGAACATTTTTATTCCGGAAAATACTTCGTTACACTATATTGATACGAGTATAATTTATATTTGACAGAGCAAATAGAAGTTATTATATCAAATAAGAAAGCAGTTATTTCTGTTCATTTTCCAAGTTTGACGTCACATATCAATTCGATTCCAACAGTAAAGTCACCAAATTAGACGAAGCTTTCAGACGATAAATAACATTTTAGTTCGGTTTCTGTGGGTTTACACTCCTCAGCGTCACGTAGCAGCCATACGTTAGCGGCAAAAAACGAGGCTGCAGGAATTCGACTTAATTGATTAATGATAAAAGTTGCTACTTTGGGTGTTGTTAGGGAAAACATTGCTATTTATTTAAGTGTGTTTGGAATTAACAAAGAGAATGCCAGTGACCGACATTTAAGATATTGGGCTTTATTTTATGTAAACAATATTGGGAATTTTTTGCCTAATAACGATAATCGCATCAAAATCAACCAGGTTGGAAGTATGTACACACAATCATATACTTATACGTGCAAATAAAAATCAGGTTGGGTTTGCTTGGGTTTCATTGTTTGAAAGTTTCCATAAACCAATCCTCAAGAACCTTAAAACACGTGATTTATTTAAACGTTAACAATAATTTGAATACGCTACTTTCGCAATATACATCGCACTGCAATTGCCTATCCCAAACAAAACAAAAACTAATTTTCCTGTTACGCAAATACACATAACGCCAGAGCTTTTCCCTGACCAATACGATTAGCTCTCTAGCGGCTCTCAGCCGACACTCATCGATAAACGTAGTGCAGCTGCAGTGACCAGCGACTCGCAGCAGTGATCAGTGAATTCACCTAGCGCAATTCCCACTATTCCCAGCATCCAGGAACAGCATAGGTATAGATTGGCATATAGTTCGTACAAATTAAAAACCGATGCACGTCATCAAACACGTGTTTAAGTTTTAGAGGATACTGTTGCCAGATTGTTATAAATTAATCGAATATTGAGAAATAATTTACCTAGCACATGGATGGATTTTTTTTAAAATTATTTACTCATTTATTTTTTTTAAATGACTTATCTTTTAACATTAAAAAGATGTAGAATAATTTAAAAGGTTTATATCGTTGTAAAAGACATTGATTAGTGTATAAATATGCAAGCACAAAAAAGAGTGCGAAAAATGATATGTAAAACAGGTCACAGACGCAAGGACATGTAGGCGTGCATCAACGCACGTTCATCAATGCCCGTGTGTAAGTATGAAATAACAAACTTTTTTTATCGTGCGAGCCACATTCATACCATACACGGGCGTCGATGCAAGCGCTTTGATGCGCTTTAATGGGAGAAAAAAATGGTAGGAAAAAAGTACACTGAATTTTATTAATTTTTTAAAATATATTAAAGAATAAAAAACTTTTTCACAAGCACCATTCAGTTTTTTTATGTTCTGACAAGACCGAAGACTAAGTACTATGTACCGTGGGTGTACTGGGGAAATCCCACTCACACATCCAGAGGTGGAAACATCCGTACGGACTTCACCAGCCCTTTAAGAGGATGTGTGTGGTGGTACCACCTCGGTCGACGAAGAAATCCTCTACCACCTTCCTAACACATGTACAAATATTGTAGTGCAGTTCTTTGTACTTGTGCACAATTGTCTTGTCAGGGATGCCTGGTACGCTAGGTACCGAGTGGACAAAAGACAGACAGCGCGTCTGTCTTTGTCATGGGTGGACTCACCACCTTGTTACCCCGCTATCCAGAAATTGCTGGCGATCCACCAACGAAGAGGTGACGATAATATTTAAAATTCAAAAAAGAATGTTTTTCCAGAAGGTGTCTCCAGGATGGGACAAAGCCCGGAGTGTCCCGGAGACCTTCTATGAAGTGAGAAAGCTGACACGGGCATGTCCAGCAATTTTTTTAAAGTTGGGTAGTCGTGACTACCCAAAACTGAGATTTTGCATGGTGGGCAAATTTTGCTTTCTTAGTCTTTGTCAGTTGTTGGAATTTACTTTTATCAAGGAAAGTCTTGTTTTTGTAACGTCATGTCTCCGAGCCCCCTAAATCTAACTATGAACATGCATTGTATTAGGGCTAAAACTTTCTTAGTTCTATGGCCGTAACAAGAGCCGCTACATAAGGTACTTTCCTAAAGTAAATATTTCAACCTAAAAATGCAATGTTATGGGTAGAGACGTAAAACTCAGTGTCCATATTGTTCTGCTAAGTTATTTACTAAATATCTTCGTGCTGGTTTATTTCTAAAAAAATATCTAGTTAGCAAATATGTTAACATAATAAATGGTATGTGATACTTACTGTGCTACGGTTCTTAAAAGCTCGCTTTTAAGCATCGGGGCTGCAAATTCTATGTTATTATTTGTTAACCAGTCTTGAATGGCAGCTTTGGTCCATGAGCCGTTTGGTATTTTGGTTAATAACATGCTATGATAAGGGGCATTGTCAATAATAATTGAAGACGGTTCAGTCAATTTCTTTAATAATTGATTTTCAAACCATTTCATGAAATTTTGGTGGTTCATTTCACCAAGGTAATCCGCAAGTTGGATTTTTGAGGAAAATATAAGCTCTACACCCTCGATAAATCCATCTTCATTGCCAGCATAAAGTACGATGTATCTAAAATAATTCTGATTAAAAACATTTTCATACTACACTACATTTTCACTACTACTATACTACATTTTCATCTATGACTTGTGTGAACACTATTTTTGTGTATTGACATAAATAAAGATATTGAAATATTGAAAATACTGAAATACATTTGCGTAACTAACCTTTTACCATCAACTTTAGTAGTTTTTACACTTTCTTATTAATATCTTGCCATGAATGATCTATGGTACCATTGTGAAAAAACCAGGTTTCATCTAAGAAAACAAATTTGTACACAGCTTCTTCTTTTTCTTTGATATGAGATCAGTAGAAACATTCAAGTTTAGGGCTGCTGCTACACGCTAAAACAATATATTTGACGGTAATTTTTCCTAAATTTTTTATCATTATATAGGTATAATATTAAAATTACCTCTCTAACAGTTAAGGGTAGCAATGGGCCATTATTGTCTCGTTCTTATTCAAAATAGCGTATCACAGATGCTACTAACTATTGGCAACGGCTGTTTAACTGCTTCGGCATTTCGCAAACAGGACTCTGACAACTATAACACTATGATTGTTCTGAAAGGACAGTTTTTAAACCCAAGATAAAAGTTTAAAGCTCCAAAAAGACACAAAACAAAAAAAAAATGTGAAGCTCGGATAAGCTGTCAACCACAGCTGTCAACAAACTAGAAATGTCAAGAAATTAAACGGAACAACTCGGCAACTTCGCATATGCTGCCAACTGCCTAACAACGAATATCAGGCGCGAAATTTAAAATTCAATAAAACACTCCATTACAGTTTTCGTTTTATAATAATTATGCGGTGGTATGACTTCGCTCATTTAATAGCATCATCGGTGACGTGCATCGGTTTTTATTTTGTATGAACTATAGATCCAAACACTGCTTGGCTCACCGCTTGCTGCAAGTTTGGCAAGCAGCGACATTAAGTCGCCGGGACTTGAAATAGTTTGTCACCGGTAGCCGCGGTGACCTGGGTCGTCGGTATGAATATATCGCTCATCTCTAATTACAACGTATTTGTAACCTTATTGCTGTCATCAAATAATAATTGTTATAGTTAAGACCAAGATATATGTCAACAAGCCATCGACTAGTTCTAAATAGCGTGACAGTTTACTTTAGGGGGGGGGACTACTAATTTCTGTTCATTACTGCCACATGCTAATGACCTATCAAAAATAAATGTTCTTGCCAAAAATAAATGTGCACTCCTTAACATCATTGGTGTGATTCGCTAAACAGATTTTATTTTGCGCCACTTACAGTATCATAAACGTATCACAGCCCACTTACCACACACCATACCACAAAGCCTCCTCGGTTAAAGAAGAATAAGTCCTCTGCCATCTACACGAATATGAATAAAATAGATATTGTTTGATTTTTTGTGCGAAAGTGAACACAACTGAGTCTTACAAGAGACAAGTCATGCAAGATCTTTGTACCCTAGTCCAGAATTAATTGAAATCCTTCAACTCAGTTTACGATAGTGACATTACGGACTAAAAAAAATAAAAATTGATCTCATCATTATAGCAGTATTATACTGTATGTCCGCGGATGGGGTTTAGAAGAGGACAAATGGGCCAAATTTTCCAAGATACGTAAAAATGTCACTCCAAATAAAAGTTTTTGCTTGAAAAATAAATAAGATTCACGATATAGAAAATTTAATTTTTTTTACATGAAACCCAATCAAACAAAAATCTAATCTTTTCGCTGCATCTTCCTTTTCCAGTGTTTGGTTAAAGTGGGGTTTGAGCGGAAATAATTTATTTTCTTTTAAGATCATCTCAATATGAGTTTTTTTTACAACTTCTGGAAGACGTTTAGCACGATCTCTAAGGGACATTACAGGAGTTTCTTTAACAGTCTGAAGAACTAAAGGATTCTGCAAACAGACGCGGTGGAGGTGGCGGTAGCGGTGGCGGCAGCGGTGAAAAAGAACCCACATTCGGGTCGCAGTTGGTATTTGAGTGCTCGAATTGTATTACGTGGGTTCTTTTTCACTGCTGCCGCCACCGCTACCGCCACCGCCACCTCCACCGCGCCTGTTTGTGGAATCCTTAAAACTGTGGCCGCATCGTTTTGGTCATTTCTCTTCCTCGGCTTCTTGAGATTCAAAACCGAACTAGTTCATTGGAACTTTTTTATTTTATTGTAGATTATTATTCCAGTTACTGGGCTTCCTACAAATTCCTCGCTAAATTATTCCATGATGTAGGGGTATGATATTTGGCCATCACCATAACACTGGACTATAAAAAGTCTTTATTCAGTATATAGCATTTTGATGAGAAGTATTTTAAATTAAATAATTGATTCATTTAATTGATAAACATGTCCATAGGTGCCATTTATTATTAAATATGTAGAAACTAGTACTCTGTTTAAAGGTGTGAGACAGACTAGTTGGGACTTTAAAAAAATAATGTGATGAAACTCGTTACTTCTAATTAAAATTTAAAATTTTTAATAAAATCTAGTACTTCGGCTTGGGATTTAATTTAAAACATATTATTATTTCAAATTTGTTCTTTTGGTAGAAAATGATACTCTCACGCAAAATAACGTTTTCGTATCTTTTGCGCTCCCTGTATAAAAATGTAATTTTCCATATCGTAAATCATATTTATTTTACAAGCAAAAAGTTTTCTTAAGAGTGATATTTTTACGCATCTTACAAAATTTGGTCCATTTATCCTCTTCTAAACCCCATCCGCAGACATACTGTATATGTACAGACTTGAGAGAAGGCTTTCTACTTTAAAAAGGCACTCTATAATTTTAATTCAAAATATGTCAACTGTTCTTTTTACAGCTTTATTCAAGTGGTCAATTATGCATTAAAAACATTGTTACGAAATATCTGTCGAGATATGGGAAATAATGGTCGCCCACTCGCGGTTTAAATTCATTTTAGTTTTACATTTTCTCATTCTCCGCTTCTTGCACGACGACATTTACGGTAGAATATCGCTATACCTTGAATTTTAAACTTCTTATATAAAGAAAAACATGGCTGTTATCAACGGAAAATACTTACAAGATGTACCTCATTAGAAACATAAAATTTTGAATATAAATATCTCATACGGGGTAGACGCCCACTAAAAAGAGAAAATCCATCCTAAGAGGGTGGAAAAAAGGGTAGAGGAAATGATCACGGATTACGTGGCAATACTGTCTAGAACTATTCTCGGTAACCATGCGATACCAAAGTTAGTTAGTTACTCTTTGGCGATACCTTTCAACAGCGCCCATTTACGGTATCCTTCACATAGTACAGAAATTTAACCGGTTTGAAGCTATGTATCTAAGGCTGGGTTCTTAATTACTAATTTAAATATTTTAAAATTTTAATTGATAGTTGAAAATTTTGAATTAAAAAGCAGGGTGTGGTGATAGCGGAAGTGACCCTGAAAATTCGTTTGTTTAATGTCCAATTATGCCTATATGTTGAGCTAAAGCTCTGCGCTGGGTTATCATATTTTATCGGACCGTTATGGAACATAGACCATTTTCATCCAAATAAGCAATATATAGGGTATGTTACTAAGATCAAATTAAAACTTTGTGACAGTTCAATTTTGTCACAGTGCTTTGCCTATTTCACTACTTGCTCTTATTTCAAATATCCATTTAATTAATATTATGGGTTAACCAGAAAAACTACTAGTTTGACTTAGTAAACTTCCACTATATTGACAAAATTATTGACATGTTTCGCTACACTGTAGCTTCTTCCGAATAAGATTTACGAATGAGTGGTGACTAACAATTGCAATAATGTAAACCTCTAGGGAAATTAAATAATATAATACAATAGGGGTAGGTAGATGATTTAATCTGGTACATTTGGGTTTTCCTAAATCTTAAGATGAATATAATATTTTATTTTTACAGAGGGGTGTTCTCAGACAAAATTTAATGAGGTAGAATTACTAGTAAAGCTTAAGATGCCTAAAATATTTTATTTTTACAAAGAGGTGTTAAACAAATTTAATAAGGTAGAGTGGAAGTTTACTAAGTCAAACTAGTAGTTTTTCTGGTTAACCCATAATATTAGTTATGGACTTCCACCAAGTATCGGCCGACTCAATCAAAATCTATTTAATTCCTACTTTTGTTGTACTGCTGTACCTCCATGCTACAATTACGTTGTATAAGTTTGTTCTTGTCTTGCCTTCAATTTGGGTTAGAGAAGTTATAATTTAATTTAATTGATCGTCTTTTATCTCGTCTAAGCCTCCTTGTTCCCTGGCTTTAGCGGTCCCTAAGTTGATATAACCGTTTTTTTCTTGGCCCTGATCTTATTTTTTTTTTGCCTTGCTCCAAGTTCTTACTATAGATGGAACGTTGCACTTAATTAAGTTATCGCTCTTGTACATATCTTTCTTCCTTTCCACTAACTTTTCTATCTCTTCATTCTACCACATTTTCGAGCTCTTTCTTTTGTGTTTTGTACATAATGCTTCTTTTGCGGCTGATGGCTTACCTTTATTCATTAATTTAATTTTCTTTTTTCTTTTTTCCCTTGATTCTTAAGCGGTAAGTACTTAGTCAAAGATACTTATCATAGTATCTTTGACAGCTATTTAACTTTACACTTTGCATCGCAACTTAAATGGAAATTCTAAATTCTCACGTTTAAACGGTTTGATGTGTTTGGCTTAAATTTTCTTTAGGAGTTTTCTGTTATTAGTAGAGCTCAAAAACACGCTTCCCGACCATAGGTGTCGGAAACGTAAATACGCAACTGCATGTAAGTAAGTGATAGTAACATTCATTATACTAAGAAAAATACTTACCCAATACCTAGGATTCAGTGATGTTAGTTCTAGGGAATTTTCCCTAGATCTAGGTATTTTTAGTGTATCAGGGATAAAGGGAATAACTTTTAATTTTGCGTGAAACAAAAGTTAAAAGTCAATATTATAGAGTTCTCCTTACTCTCCAAATTGGGAGTTCTGACGATAGTTGGGGAAAAAATGTAGGGAATTTTAGGGATTATTTGCAGCACCGTCTAGGTATTTTTATTCCCACCAACCTAACATATCTGCTAAGGTTATACCTTATACTTTGGCTTCGGCATCGCGCGCCAATGAGATTTGGGTGTAACGTGCTCCAGAGGTAGTATCCGCAAATTGACCGAGGGGTCGTGGGTTCAAATCAGTGCACTGATGGACCTTTTAGGCTCATTTTAAGGGCACCGAGCAAAAAACTAATAGAGTTTGAAAGTTGGTGCATGCGCGCAATGATGAAGCTAAAATGGAATTTTGGGTCGCTGCTAGCCGTCGGTATCTGAATGTACGAGTTGTTATAGTAATACATACAGGAAGAAAGCAAAGCCACGCGTACCCGCTAGTATATACAGGTAACTATCAATCAGCATGTGTACATCGTCAATTTCGAATGGGCGGAACCGATCGACCTCCAAATCGCAATATGCATGGTCGCGATTGACAACACGATCGGTTAACGTATTTCAACTCAGTCCATTTCATTCTTGTTTAATAACCTTACGTCCCGCTTTGCAAAATTAATAAGAAAACGGTAAAAGGTAGGGTTATCTTCACTATTTCGTCTGTGAATAAGTAAACAAATACGGCTCTGGTATTAAAAGAGTAAATAACACACCAACAATAACAGTTTATTTGAAAATATGTTTATTGAATCCATCAATACATATCTAGTATTAAAGAGCTAACCGTATGAGTATAGCAGGCCACTTACTAGAGAACATAGCTAGGAACATGTTCGTTAGTTTATCATTTACCAAACACATGGTAGTAAAAACTGAAATATCAATAGTACACACAGAAGATGGCATAAAGTAAAAAAAATCTTGCTACAGTATCTTAATATATATTTTGTCCTCGGCACGAAGACGCACAAAAGACACTATGTGCAAGTAGCCATATTGCCAAACATTGCGCAACATGTTTGCTAGAAAGTGGCCCGCTTTATTGACAATATGAAAAATAAAGAATCACTAACGTAATAATAATTTGTACTTTATAAAATATAACAGTGTAACAAATTATATAATAATAATAATAATAATAATAATAATAATAATAATAATAATATTTATTTGTTTTATTATATATATATATATATGTCTAAAAAAATATATAACCACATTTACAAGAAAACAAGCCATGGCTTTGCACCAATATCTTTAAAATTAAAGAATAGTATTCAGCTTGTTATCTTTATTACTTTGGTTAGCAAAGAACATTTTATGTTTTATCTTTTATAGCGTTTTGTCATTTACAATATCATGACATTTCGTTTCTTTTCTTTGGAAACATGTTTTCGATATAGATTGATTAATGGATCTTGACCGCTACATCACTAATTATAACATTTAGTGTAGGTAACAGTTTCTGCCCCCACAGTTTTTTGTTCATAACGCATTTAGGTTCAGATCGCTACGTACTTTGGCTTATATTTCTTTGTTAATACAGAAGACTAAACACAAAATAATTTATTAACGTAAGTTAAAATTTTATCTAGTATCCTTGTTCATTGGCATCCCCTAAAATTGTTGACTTGTATTGTATATGCTACCGGTACAGTTCGTTTCTTCGTCATACCTAAGTTTGCCTAGGTAAACCCCACATTTCCGGAACGATTTAGGCAAAGTCCGAAATTGTTCTCTATTTCGGAGTTTGCCTAGAATGTAGCCCGGTAAACTTATGTTTGCCAAACACGTTTTAGGAAAAGTCCGAAATAATAAATTATAATAGAAAATATAACAAAAAATAAAGAAATACCCTATGACGGGTTACAGATCCAAGCTACAAAAAAAGTTTTTGGAGATTCAAGTAGGCGAAAATAGTACCGGTTCCAAGTTTAGATAGAAGCAATGCGGATGCCCATAATATAGTAGGAGTTATAATTATTGAAAAAACTGATGATGGTTACTATAATAAGTTTATGTTAAGTTATTATTATAAGCAAGGAAATATTAGTTCACTATATTCAAGATATCAAATTCAAATTTTCAAGAACGAATTTTTAAAAATCGATTATTTTTCTGACAAAGAAGTTTCACTTCGGAAGATTAACAATCGGAAATCTACATTTGGAGGACAAGGATTCGTAAGACAAATGATTCGTAAAATAATTGTATAAAAAAATACATCACAGATTCCTGTAAAGGCAAGAAAGAGAAGATCGTTTGTAATTCAAAATGCTACCATTCGTCGTTGTGTGCCAATAAATAACGCATTATTCCCAACCGTGTTATAAATGTTATATTGCACTACCTTATATAATACACAGTATTTACTACTTTTAAGAATATGTTTAATCATTTAATAAAAGGTGGTTAATAGGTATGTAGGTATATTTAACTTACCGAAATATGATTGAATCATATTATTTACAGGCTTAGCATCATTAGTATACCAATTATCATGGTACATGATCCTGAGGGTAAGGTAAGAACATAAGTATGTCGGACTTTTTCTAAAACGTGTTTGGCAAACCTAAGTTTGCCGGACTACATTCTAGGCCAACTCCGAAATAGAAAACAATTTCGGATTTTGCCTTAAACGTTCGGGGTTTATCCAGGCAAACCTAAGTATGCCGAAGCATCCTACTTTGCCGGTTAGTGTGGGATTTGTTGCATTTGTATGGTTTAGGTAATTACTTGTTTTTAGAAGTTTATGTGTACTTATTTTAATTATATTTCTAAAAATGGTTTTGCTTATTGTGTACATTTTCCTGCAAATTTTTACTACTAATTTGCAAGTGCATTTTCAAGTGATAAAAATTACCATTTACTGCCCTCAACGCTTTATAGAAAGTAAATAAAGTTTGCTTTATCAACTACCAACTTTTCCCATCAGTACCGTAGCAAGGTGCAGGCACAGTTGACTCTTGCCTAGGGGTGCCGGTGGCAAGGGACGCCAAATGGTGTAACTATAGAGTCTATAAGTAATAATATGTCTTATTACAAGGGCGCAAAAATCCTAGCTAGGATTTGTGCGCCTTGAGTCAAATTTAGCCTAGCTACGGCACTGTTTCCCATCAAGGCAATGTTGGCAGTCGACTGCTAACTATCAGTTATTTCAAATATACTCTGGATTCGGGCTGCTTAAGGTTTTACATTTCCTAATTGTCATGAAATTACTGGATATAAACTGCAACAACAGTTATACATCGATTGATTTAAAATCTTCATATACCGTAAATATCCAAACAATAAAATTATTAGTGGCTAATTTGGTATATTATAATCCGTACGAAAAAGATCTCTTAATTCGGAGTTACACCACCCTACTGTTAATTTAATCGCTAATTAATATTTAAATAAAAAAAATCCTGAACAAATTGTTTCACGTCAGTGACTTTTACATATCAATATATAGATCATTAATGTACTACCTATTCCGCCTGAAACTTTTTTCATCAAAAGAATTTTTTAGACGTTCCGAGATCTAATCTCCAGTCCCGTTATCAAAAAATCCAATAAATTAGAGCTAAATAAACAAACTAAACTAAAAAAATAAAATAGTTATAAAAATAATTAAAAAAGGATATATAAAATTTCTTCCTGAATTTCCTTTCAATAATTTTCTATTGATTACAGTTTTGTTCTTCTGTCACCAGAAGATTGACATTAGTTAAACTAACAAGCTTTCAGGTAACGCAGGAAAATACCATAGCAAAACTACTATTATGAGAAAATTTTTGGAAAAAACCGGAGAGTTGATGAAGAAATTTCATTTATCCTTTTTTAATTTTTTATAATTATTTTATCATTTGTTGATTTAGTTAGAATTTATTGGGCTCTTTGATAACGAGACTGAAGATTATGTCTCGAAACGTCAGAAAACTTGTTTTGATCAGATAAGGTTTCAGGTAGAATAGACACTACATTAGTGATAGAGTAGGGTCAGGCATGATTTTTGTAATTAAAAGTCATTAACAGTTCACAGAAAATTTTCTTTTCAAGCGTAGCGACTTATTATTTTTTAAATCATGCTTTTAAAATAACTTTTGGCTAAATGAGCAAAGCCTAGACAAAAAAAAATTAAAAAACTAAAAATTCACTGACAGTAACAACATCATTTAAATTGATTTGTAAAAATGTATATTGCGTGTATCGGTCAAGGTCCATTGATCGCTCTATAATGGTGGGTAACTAATAAGACGTGTTGTTTCTATTTTTAGCTGACACACACAGGCACGCTTCTGTATGACTACATTAATATAAAACTAGTAGAGGGGAAGGAAATGCACTAAATTTATTTAAAATGTTTTTAGTAAATCTGGTGCTATCTGGTGAATCATAGTTTTATAAGAAATGACTTTTCCATAGAACCGGAATATCATAATCTCAGAAATTGTGACGTTCCTGTTAACCAGCATGTCGTACTTAGCTAAAATATCCATTGACACAAAAAAACATAGTATTCTAGTAACCAAATTATTGATCAAATTAGGAAGTTTCGTTTTTTTTTTCATTTTCTCTTAATAAATGTAAAAATGTAAAAAACTTCTGTATTTTTTGTTTTTAATTATCTGTAGAAATAAAAACGTTATTGTCCTTGAAGTTTGAGATGCCACGCTCACGTTGGCTGAGGCTCGATGACGTCAGAATACACGACTTCGTCAACAGCGGAACAGGCGCTGTTTAGTGTTATTCTTAGCGGACAGGACACTACGTAACGTCGTTGTAATTTTTGCTTGTTTAACATTTTAGTCATTTGAAAAGCGAAGTCTCACATAACAGGTTCGCATAAGTACTGTTTTGATCCAAAATGCATTAATACCAGTGTAACCAATCCCCGTAAACATTTTTTCCCTTTGCCAACTTTGACAAGTTAGAGAAAGTAATGGTGCACTGCAATGAAACGAGATAATAAAATAGCACTTTTTTTAAGTCTACGTATTGTTTTGAAGATCGTTTTGATGTATGAATATATATTTATATGCCATTCTTTATGGATTTTACATTAGTAAATATTTACGGAGTCGATAAATTTTACATATTTTCGAATACAATTTAACGTGAGAATTTGTTAGGTTTATAATAGATATGCAATGCAAAAAGCGTATCATAACATCAAATTTTCTATTATTTACTTTATCTGTGTGTTACACGATGTACGGGGTGCGCTAAAAAAGTAACTTATTTTTTGAAATATTTTTATGAAGAATTAAATCTATATTATTCTTCAAAAAAGGTGCTAGTCCGTTGGTTTAAAGCATAAAGCTTAATCACACACACACACATACGTATTCTTCAAAAAATATACTATTTTATAGGTATCGAGTGCATACTCTCACAAATTCGAATCTTTGCCTAGATACTGGTCATGATTTTATATATCAATATACGCTCCTGGACAAAATTAAAGAGTATCTGAAAAATTTGCCATTACTTTAATGCAAAAACATGTTTCTATAAATTAATGCATATCCTCCAAAAATAGACACAGAAAACCCAATTCAAAAGTAGAGTGTTAAGACAGGAAAATACACTAAAATCGTATTTTAGTCTTAAAGTTCTGTGACAGCCGATACACTCCACAGGGTATATAATTAAAAATTGAACGTATATGAATAAGTTCGTCAATTTTGAAGATATCGAGATGATTGTTTTTTCTTTGACAAGTTAAGTCAAAGACTATTAAATGATGTTGAAGTTACTCAATATTTCTGAAATAGGAAACTTCCTAATTGTAATTTCTTGTAACAAAAATCATGAGCTGGTGTCTGAAAACGTAGCACTAGCTATTATTAATTATAAAAATAGCAAACTATTATTGTAGCCTGTTAGTACAAGGTTGTTGTACGTAATTTAAGCAAAAACCTTTGTTGTCTTGATCAACAGGGGCCTCAGAGCTGTCAGTATGAAACACTAGAATAAATGGCCTTACTGTACCTAAAATAAAAATTATATTAAAATACATTATTTTCAAATAGATAGAAGTCGTAAAAACTAAACACTAAGGTAAGAATACAATAAGAGTACATAAAGGTATATCTATCTCTAATAAAAAAAAACAAAATTAAAGTCATAGAACGGGACCGTGTTAAGTATACTGCGTCACGGAGAAATGTGTTTTATTTGATATCCTATTTTAGAAACTTTTCAGCCAAATTATCAAATGTATCGGTGAACTGAAACACTGAACAATGCTACACATATAAACATAAATACTAAACATATAAAGAAGAAAAATTTAAATTGACTTAGAAACTGGAAAACAACTAGTTTACTATTTTTTGCCAAATTATATTTGTTGATTAACCATTTTGGAAAAACTTTATATTTTTTAAGTTAATCATTACTACGCTCTGACATTATATACATAGCTTCGTTTTCCTTCTGTCTCCTTAAGAAACTAAAGAGTTGTAGACATAGGTGAGTCCAGGGACGTCTTTACACTATTTGGAAATAAAATTAGGATCCGATTTGAAAATAAAATACAAATATTTATTGACCAATATTGTGTAATTTTAAAATGCAAGACACGAAAAGCCTTCAGTTAAAATAATAGAAAAATATTTTGCTCAGCCAATACATGGATACCACAATAAACCCTGAGGTCAATCGCGTATAATCTAATTTTGAGCCTGTGTAAACGCCTGTCGCAATAAAATGCCTTATACAGTAGACTCTTTTAATCTTTAACGCTTTGAAGTAAATAACCTGTTTACTACATGCTTCTTAGCAAGTTGCAGAAACAATTCGAAGCAAATATCCAGATGTTGACAAGCTAATTGCCAGCACCAAATATTTGTACAAAATCTCTATAACGGATTACAAAATTTCACCAGTTGTGCCCCGGAATGACTCAATCCCCACAGTCCATAATAACAAAATGGGGAACGTGGCTGAATGTTGCATTTTATTACAATCAACATTCCCTGGCTGTTAAATCTGTAGTTTCTTACCCAAAGATTGCCGTCTGCATTAAAAAAGTCAACAGAACTTTAACCACCCTAAAATCGAAGCAGATTTGCGTATTATAAACGCAAATTATCGTGTATTAGCAAATGCCTTTAACATAGTTATCTGTCACTTCCTGGCTCGTTGAATATAAAAAAATCAATAACATAGGTTCATTTAATTCAGAAAAAACTAACTTGCAAGAAGTTGAAGATATGATTGATAGTTTAAAAATAAAAAAATCACCTGGTGCTGATGGCATAACTTCAGAAATTGTAAAATGTATTAAAACGAGTATTTCTAGACCACTTACTTTTCTTATAAATAATAATTTTAAAATAAGTATATATCCAGAGGCTTTCCAAATTGGTGTAATGAAACCTATTTTTAAAAGTGGAGATTCATGTAATAGTATATTATTTAACGAGCGGTAATGTAGGTCATAACGCACGCAGATGAAGTTTGCAGCACGAGCCGCAGGCGAGTGCTGTAATTCATCAAGTGAGTTATGACCATTACCGCAAGTTGAATACTATACTTTATCTACGACTATAACAATAAATACTAAGCACAAAATTTACAACAGTTAGGTATTAACTTAATTTGAAAACGTCAAAATTATTCGAGTGACAATTACTTCCCTCAATAACAAATAATGGACTGTTTCCTTTCGGCCAATCGGCTTGTACAGAGCCACCTTGATATTCGGTTCGTAAATCTTTTCCGATTTATTATAGTGAGTTATAGCAGTGAGTTATTATAACTCATGTTGTTTGTTTATAGATACTATTAATTGTTCAAAAGTAGTTGAATAATTAATATATAATTTAATAGGAGTAGATAAAATTAATAACTATAGACCGATAACATTAACATCTTCATTAGCTAAAGTTTTTGAAAAAATTTTAAAAATAAGAATTGATAATAATTATTTAAAAAAATTAAATTTTATTTCTGAAAAACAATTTGCAATATACAGTGCAATCTTTACTTCAAAGCGAGCAAGATTAAAATAGTCTACTGTAGAAGATATTTTAATGCTGCAGGCGTTTACACATTCTCAAAACTAGATTAGACGCGTTTGGCTTTAGGGTATATTGTGATATCCATACATTGGGTGAGTAAAATCTTTTTCTATTACTTTAACCGAAGGCTTTTCGTATTTCGCATCTTCAAATTACATAATGTACATAGGTAAATAAAGTTTGTCGTTTATGTTGAAATCGGATCCTAATTTTATTTCCAAATAGTGTAGAGACGCCCCTGGACTCACCTATATTTACAACTCTTTAACTATGACAAATAAACATACTAGAGCGTATTTTAATTCACAAAAGGCGCAAATTGAATAAATTGCTCGCATGCAAAACTGTTTGCGTTACTCCAGGCTTCCTGCGTCTTGGATGTAAACCTACTCTAAAGTTATTAAATAGTCACTTAATTTATACATTTCTTTTTCGGAAGTGGTTAGAATTTTCTGTTATATGTATAAAACAAAGTTAGAAAATACGTGCTAAATTCTAACACTACACTACAAAATAAATCAAAGGTAGCTTTAGCTAGCTCAATTAGTTTTAGTTATAGTATACTTCAGATACACCTAAATCACGTCTATCGAACACAAAAGATACGTGTACGAGATATAATCTGTATAGCCGTTTAATTACGCACGTAATTCACTGTCAACTTTAACCTATGATATATTAAATCCCAAACTTTCTCAAGTGTATCGTTTTACTTTGAAATAGTTGCAGTTAAACAAAGTTAGATTTATTAAATTTTATAAAGTTATCCTAATAAATAATTAGGCAATCTAGTTTGACTAGTCTAGTAGTTCAATAGCACACCCACCTTCTTACATTTTTGTAACATTCAGAAATAGGCTGCTGTTACTGGGATTAACTCAACAGCAAAATTAAGTATTCGACAACGTCATTTTTTAACTAACATCTCCTTCTCACTTAACTTATTAACTAGCGGAAGGCAAACGATTTTTTTTTCTAAAACATTATTCCAGTTGAAAAGATATGTTAATTGGGTATTACGCTACTCTACTGTTAAGGAAAAAATTATTGTTTAGAAATATTGAAATTTACTGCTCTTGAAGGCAACAAAAATATAACAACTCCTACAAAGAAATTCTCATTCATTCTCATAATTTGCCAGTGACTTTTTATTATAAAAATGTTTCCTTGTGGTAATCTATTTATATTACAGCATTAATTCAGAGGTAAACCCAATTTGACCAAAGGATGAAAAGGTTTCCTCCGTTTCGAGATGACATATAATTTCCAGGTTCGTTGTCAAATAAATAGATTATATAGTTAACTAGTTCAGTCAGTAAATTAATAAAAAATAAAATCAGATAAATAATATTATTAAAAAAAATCTAAATTTTTGTTCTGAAAATCTTTAGTTTTTCTGTTTTAAAAATGGCTTGTCTTTTTTGTTACTTAAAGCTTGGCATTAGAAGGACAAACTTCTTAGCAATGCAAGAAAAAAACTATCGCAACCCAACAAATTGGAAACTTTTTTATTTTTGACGATAAATGCAGTAGAAGGGAAACTATCTTTAATTCTAATTGAAAAGTACAATAACGTAAGAAAGTTTCATCCAAAACTGAAAAGTTATCGAATATGAAATTTGACAAAATAACTTTATGGTGATTCATATGTCCTAAATCTTTAGAAACTGTTACGCAATAAAA
The DNA here is from genome assembly GCA_963971165.1 of Philopedon plagiatum. Lineage (NCBI taxonomy): Eukaryota > Metazoa > Arthropoda > Insecta > Coleoptera > Curculionidae > Philopedon > Philopedon plagiatum. Next base: position 18,322,477 of record OZ020194.1, on the reverse strand, counting down.
CAAATAAACATCGCAAAATTAGTTAAAAATACAAACTTGGTATATTTTAGAAAAATTGAAATCACCTTTCTGTCCGATTTCATAAATATATAATATGTTGATATTTGGTTTAGCCATTTTCGAGATATTTCAATTTAAAAAACTTGATTAAAAAAACTAGACTAAATCGCAGTTGCCATGAATAAACAAACGATACGGACGCTATTAATTGATTATTTCGCTAAATGATGTATTTCGTGTCATATATTGAAATGGGCTACACAGAAGAGGAAAAGTGGGAAATAATTCGTTAATTCTATAAAAATAATAAAGTCAAAAATAAAAATTTTCACATTTTTTAAGATGGTTTCTGGAGACGCTATATAGTGGGACAAAAACATATACATATACCGTGTTACGGACCAAGGTTGCAGAGTGGGCATTGCTGACATTCCCCGGGAACTACTTGGGCAAATTCTGAAATACCCATCAAACCTAATTAAAAATGAACTGAACTGAAACTGAAACCTAAACAAACCTGAGCAAACTTGCTGCAACAATGTCGACAATATCAAAAATACTGAAAATGTGGGGTAAGAGTTAAAACTTTTCTTCTGTGCTTGTGCTATTTGTTTTTTTCGTTTAGCCGTAATGATATTACTTTAGCTTTAAATAATATGGAAAATGTTACTCCATCAACTTCTAGAGTATATTTGGCATTCCTTTTGAAAAAAGTGAGAAAACCCCTTAATAATCTGGAGAATTGCCAAAACTGAATGTTACTAAAATTCCAGCATCGTCAGCAACACAGCAGACAATATACATTTTATCTTTCTCGCATTCAATAATGTTAATACATGTTTATGTCACACTTAACCATCTCATACAGAAAGAAATACTCTAAATTGTGATTCCTATAAAAGCGATTTGGAGGACGATCTTAATTAAAATTATTTTCTTAATCTAAGTACCTACCTATATTGAAAGAATGCCAGTTTTTAATAAAATGTGTTATAAATGTATTTTTTCTATCTTTTAATATTATCTTAATGGACATTATAAATTTTAAAGTGGTTGTCGAAGTTGTCGACATTGTCGACATCGCTTAAGTTGTCGACATCGACACCATAGTCGAGGTGTAGACAATTCAATTGTTTACATGGCATTGTCAACATCGCCGATCCCTGCTGATCAACTAGATCTTGACTTAAGCCAACACTGAATCTTTTTTAGTGAATTCTGGTGTTAGGATTTCATAACCATAAAATGCAACATAAGCTTAAAAACCAGCTGTTGCTGCAACCTATCGACCAACCTAGTTTCATTGTCCCAATAAGCAACGCGATAATATTTGTAGTTAAATTTTAACTTACTTAATATTGTGGCAGGTGTCTGAGATACTTCAGCACTGAATACCCCACCGCAAATCCTGTCAACTGTCGTTGACAGACCTTGTCCCACTCTGTTGATATTGGCTGCCATAGGAATGACAAGGTAATCATTAGGACAATAGTTCGTGCTTCCGGTACTGCCGACCATCGCTAGAACTAGCTGGTTTGAGTTGCCAGATAAGGTAAAGGACTGGTTGCGAGGATTGACTGGAAAAAATATATTTGTCAAATTTAGTCACAGTACTCGTATAAGAAAGAATTAAAGGCAATTTAGAAGTGACATAAAAAATAAAACACTTTAAAGAAGCGCAGATTTTTAATAAAATTTTAACTACATATCAATTATTTATTAAAATAACAAACACTGATAATTTTTTAAGCGATCCACAATGTTATTTAATTTTTAACTAGCTTTCGCCCGCGACTTCGTCCGCGGTGCAACAATTTTACTCCACTATAAACTTTGAACCTCCATTTCACCCCCTTAGGGATTGATTTATTAAAAGTTGTAAAACACATGTTATGCATTTATTTTTTAGATTATTTCTATGTTTCGAGTTAATAGGATCATCTAATATTTTTATTCCATACAAAGTTTGAACCCCTGTTTCAGCCCCTTAGGGGTTGAATTTTGGAAAACCCTTCCTTGGTGCATGCCTACGTTATATACGAAACCATTGTTTAAAATTTCAAGATTCAACCCAACCAGCGGTATGGACGTTGGTGTATTGATATGTCAGTTTCTTCTTTTATACAGTATGTCTACTTAAGTTCGCAGCATATGGGAAACTTTTTTATTATCAATTTTACGGAAAAAAGTTATTCTTCTTAAAAAGTTCTGCATGGCCCAAAACCTAAAATGTAACCCTCAGATATCCAAATTTCCCAGTCATATACGAGGTCTGGCAGAAAATATGAATTTTATCCTACAGTAAAATACTTTGATTATTGAAAATATCGAAAACTTTTATGAAGAAAATTTATTTAGAATATTAAACTAATTTCTAATAAACAGTTATCTCTTTATTCATTAAAAATTTGATAACCTTTACGTTTCTTAACCTACATGTTGCAGTATTTTGATGATGAATTAAAATAACTGATACATAACAAAATGATTATTTTACATTTATTAACTTGAATACAGTACTAATATTGTAATAATTACGTAATAAGTTAATAATATTTGACGATTAATGGCAGATATGTAAATATCATGGCAACCTAATTCGAAATGCATTCATATCAATGTGTTCACTGTTGTAGGGTAGAGAATGGGAAAATGTACAAAATCCTAACGATTTTTATTTTTATCAAATTTTAATGAATAAAGAGATAACTGTTTATTAGAAATTAGTTTACAATTCTAAATAAATTTTCTTCATAAAAGTTTTCGATATTGTCCAAAATAAAAGTATTTTACTATGGGCTAAAATTCATATTTTCTGACAGACCTCGTATATGACTGGGACATTTCGACATCTGATTTGCATTGCATTTTAGGTTTTGGACCATGCAGCAGAACTTTTTATGAAGAATACCTTTTTTTCGTAAAATTAATATTAAAAAAGTATCCTATATGCTGCGAACTGTAGATGCACTGTATATAGGGATGTAGATGTTCAATTCGCTTCAAATGAATTAATATGCATGTGTAAAATTTTACAACCAACATATCAAAGTTTATTTCGGTTATTGTCTGGCAAAAATTGTAATTTTCCAGCTTGGTTTTGTCACTAACGGGGATTTATGTTTTAACTAAATTGTGGGATTCTCAAATGGATGCTGACTTTTTTCACCTAATAGCCGCATTTGTATTTTCAGAGATTATGTGAAATAGCCCAGGTATACTTCAAGCCCAAGTACTAACGAAAATGTAATCTATTGATATGGAATTTGGAGGGGAAGGTAAAACATCTGCAGGCAATTTGTTCCATAATCTGGCGACCCTAGGTATGAATCAGCGAGAGAAGTGGGATGTCCTAGGCTTTTGTAGCTGAACAGCAAAGGGATGCATACGTAACGCGCCTCTTGTTACTCTAGTCAAGGGGTAAATTAGAGCGGCTAACTCCTCAGAGCAAAATCCGTGGAAGTACGATTGAAAATGGATAAACCCTCAACAGTGCAGCGATGAGCGAGAGAAGGGAGTATTCTTGTGAGGACTGGGTCAATGATGCGTCGAATGGCTCTTTTTTAATAGAATCAAGGGTGTTAAGTGTCGAAGATGATACCGCTCCCCAGATGTAAGAACAGTACTGTAGGCTAGATATTATTTGAGAAACATAGAGAGTGTTGGAAGTTGGAAGGGGGGAAGTATTTTCTGACTCGAGAAAGCAAATCGAGCTTTTTAACTGCTGATGTGGCTATTGAAGTAATGTGTTTGTGCCAGCTGAGATCATGTTCGAAAGCGATGCCAACCAGTTTGGACGTTTTATTGTTCTGTAGGGCTTGGCCATTTATGTGGATGGGGTACTGAAGATTTTATGAAAGAAAATGATGCATAGATCTGCGTCTATTATCCAGCTCTTGAATCGACACTTATCTGGAAAAATTAATGTTGGCGTAGAGAGTACTATCGTTAGCGTAAATGTGAATGAGATTGGTGGTTGAAGATAGCAAATACTGTAACTGGAGTGCAATCAAAATCGTCACGGTGACCAGAAAAATTCTCTCTCAATTCGACTATCTAGTGGCTACTATTAGGCTTGCTGAATTTTAGACACTTCCAGTGACGGTCGCTATGTTGTCAATATTGACTTTAGCATTCAATTAAAAATAACGTAAAATCCGTGTGACCCACGAAAATACCGTTACCAATTTTAAAAATTATTAGACGTTACACCAATCATACGTCTTTGGAAGTTTTATTTAGAATTTTAAAATAATTATCTACTTTTATGCCACCTGCTGGGTAGTTTAAACTGACTATAAAAGTAAAAAGCTGCAACACAGCGATGATCCAGCCGGTGAGAGTTGACCTTGTACTTCCGTTCCTGGTCTGCAAGCACAAAGCGTACTTGCATCGTGTGTATTTGTCAAAAGAATAAGACACGACCTTGCCTTGCATTGAATTTTACAATCGCGGAAAGCAGAACGGATTTATGTAGGAGAACGATGAAAACTCTTTGTTGCTGAGTATAACTGTGGCGGTTAAAATGTAGCGAAAACGGTTATCTTTTGTTACAACAGTAAATAAATATCTTAGTCGCTTCCCTAATTTAACTTATACTGGAAGCAAAGTTTTTTTGTAAATATTGCCAAGTGTTTCTTGTGTATTCAAGAAAATTAGCTTGTGAACAATATGTGCAAAGTAAACTGCTCCACCCAAGAGCTAGGGATAATTTTTGACTAAATAACCAGATAAGTTGAATTGTTTTTATATTAATAGAAAATATATTTAACAACAAACAAAAAAATAAGACCTTTTTTCTTAACAAATTGAATTTAACAAAATTATGAAAGATTTAAAAAATAAGGTGAAAATATCTCATCGCTAGACAATAATGAAACTTAAGAGAAAAGAAAATTAATAGGTGGTGAAGCCTCCATGTGCAGTAATAATGGCTTGGTAACGTCTTGGCATGCTATCTATGAGGTTGTTAAACAGTTCCTGACGGATTTCATTCCAGAGCTGAGGTAAAAGCTGTTCAAACGTTTCAACGGCCGATCTATGGTCATCCAGCTGTCGTTGAAGCATATCCCAAGCATGCTCGATGCAGTTTAGGTCTGGCGATAATGGAGGTAGTGGTAAGTGCGGAATGTCGTTATTTTCTAGGGCATTCAAAACTGTCGCGCTTCTGTGGGGTCCTGCATTATCGTCCAGGAAATGGAAATTTGGACCGATAGCGGCATGCAAATTTGGTAGTTCCTGATCGAGAACATGACCCCTATATTGGTCACCATTCGTGTTTCCCTCTCATATGTGCAAGTCAGTACGGCTCTTATAACATATGCCTCCCCAAACCATAATTGAGCCCCCTCTATAGGGATAAACTCGTTGGACGAAGCGTCGATTTCGGGGTATTCTAGGAAGTGTGCAAACTCTTACTATTTAACTATCCGAGAATCGAGCATACCGGGACTCATCAGTAAAAAGGACAGCTCTGCATTCTTTCCTCCAGTGATGATAATCCCTAACCCACTGTAATCTTTGCTGCATATGAACCCGGGTAAGTGGAACCCGCCTCAGCACGCGCGGCCGTGACCTCAAATTTACCGCGTTTAATCTTCTTATCATTTCGATTGAAACCTGGATACCCGTGGCATTTAAAAACCGGCGAGACAAACTCCGGCAATTTGACAACGGTTCTCTTCTGGCATTTAACTTTATGAACCGGTCTTGTACTGGAGTGGTTTTTCGTGGACCACCAATTCTAGGTCTTTCTGATACTGAATCAGTCTCATTAAACCGAGCGTTAAATCTGCTAATGACACTTTTCGACACATTAAACACTTGAACGACAGCTTGTTGTCGGCAGCCACTTTGCAATATGCCAATCACCTGATTGGCTTCTTCGAATGTTAACTTACGTCTAGCTATTATTTTTACAATATCAAATTTCGAGGAACGCTAAATAAACACTAATTTATAATTCTGTGGAATTTGCTTTATTCCAAAAATAACAGATAAGGCTCAGTCAAGCAAAAAATGATTGAGAAGGAAAAACGGATATGTCAGCATATGAGTAACGGAATGCTTGTTGTCGAATAGTGAATGAAAATAAATAAATAAAGTGAAACTTTTTAGATTTTTCGCAATATCTCTAACTCATGTGGGGCAGTTTAAAAAACACAAGGAAAATAGAAAAGTGTCATACTCTATTGGAAATGTCTGTATGATTTTTTTTAATAAGTGTTGGTAACATTCCTCAGGCAATAGTTGAAAATGCAAATTGTAAATTATTCTGGAAAACGTATGTACCTAAGTGGAAGTGTTGGTAACATTCCTCAGGCAATAGTTGAAAATGCAAATTGTAAATTATTCTGGAAAACGTATACCCTAAGTATAAGCTACCAACTCGAAGTCAACTACGGGGTTGGCTGCCAGACGTAATAAGGTCGGTTGAAGCGCTCATAAAATCGCAGCTGAAAAATTAAAAAAATATGCGGACGAAACGACAAATACTAGCTGTATTGCTAAAATTTTAGTGCGTACTGCGTACTTTATCTGTGAACGACTCTTCTCTTCCATATCTTTTATGTAGTAGAATGTTAAAGCAAACAGACGTTGAAAATATAGTAAATCTAGTAAAGGAAGTTTTGGAAAAGTTCGGAATAACTCCCACAAAGGTACGTACTGATACTAGCAAGTGACTGAGCTGCATATATGCTAAAAGCAAGCCAGACACTTAAACAATTTTTCCCAAATCTACTTCGTATTACATGCTTAATCCATGTCAGTCATTTAGTAGCAGAAACAGTCCAAAAATGTTACCCAGTAGTGGAGAAGTTAATAGCCGAAATAAAAATAGTATTTTTAGAAGCACCGAGACGGATTCGTATGTTTCATACTGTTTGTCGTAAAACTTCTCTACCACCTCAGCCAATAGTGACAAGGGGGAGGTGGGGCGGGTCATGACTCGAAGCAGCAGTATATTGTAACAAATTTATTATGACCATAAGGTAAAATCTATCCTCGATAAATTTAATCTTCAAGGAGCCAAATCAGTTTATAACAGTCAACAACTTTCTGAAGATCCCCAAGTAAAAGTCGATTTAGATGTCATGTCGCACCAGAATTCCCTGTTGTTAAACGCTCTTTCAGACTTACAAAAATCAAATGTCACTGTCGAGGAGTCATTAAGTATTATGTAAAATTTAGAAAGTGCATTGAACAGTATAGGTAATATTCCAGAACGGCAGGCATATAATAAATTGTGCGCAGTCTTAAATAAAAATCCGGAATTGAAGAACTTGCAAAATATAATTCAACGAAAAAATCTTAAAACAGGTGGCCAGTATTTTAAATATGGAAATCTCACTTCGTAAGATCCAGACAGATCGTTTTTTCGTTATAGGCATACATTCTCGTGCGCCGTTTGTGACATTTATGTTTCCACCTTCTTTAGTTATTATAAAATTTGAAATTATGGTAAAAATGCAAGGTTCAACAAAGAGTTGTTTACATCATCTTAACACAAGTCTGGAATGTCTTTATGAAGAGATCTGATTCTTTTTTTTATTGGTTGGCCTTACTGACTATTGTATAGGCCAATGTAATAAAATGGACTATTACAATTTATTCGATAGTAATTATTACTGGAATAGCCTAAAATTCTGAACAAAGGATAATCTTTTTTTTTTTTTTTTTTTTTTTTTTTTTATTGATAAAGCCTGCGGCGTTTACTGTTATTAAAACTGGTCTGCAAGACCAACCATTAATTTTTCTCTAAATTCTTAAAAACTAAAATCCTTATATACTAAAGTTCACCCAATGGAGTCCTAAAGGTTTATCTGTTGTGACTCATGGCCATGGCACTTAGCACTCACACACTTGCGCACTGTACTATGTTTTCAAAAGTCTATACTAGTTCAAAGGGCTTGGTCCTCTTCAGCCTTCTAACTAGGTCCTGGTTGTCAAGAAGCCTAATGGCTTCGACGTTAACGTGCTGATGGAGTCGAGACTCGTGCTTGATGGCAAATCTTCTAATTTCACTAGCGACATACGGGATACCAAGATCGCGATGTAGGTCACTATTTCGTATGTACCACGGTGCACTAACTATGTTCCGTAATACTTTATTTTGGAAGGTTTGGATGCGTTTGATGTGGCTCTCCTTGGCACAGCCCCATAACTGGATGCCATAAACCCAGACTGGTTTTAAAATCTGGTTGTATATCATGATTTTACAGTGTATTGACAGCTTAGATTCTCGTCCCAAGAGCCAATACAACCGTCTATATTTGAGCCCTAGTTCAGTGCGTTTAGTTCTGATATGTTCCTTCCATCTTAGTTTCGCATCTAAGGTCATCCCCAGGTATTTGGCAGTATTTGCATAGGGAACTATGATACCATTTATGTTAATTGGTTGATGATTGCCTATTCTTTTGTTGGTAAAGTTGACACAAATAGATTTTTGCTCATTAAGCTTAATCTTCCAGTCTGTGGTCCAATTGTAAATCTGGTCGCTAGCATGTTGGAGTTGTCTGGTTACTGCATCTAGGTCTGTTCCTACTGCTAATATAGCAGTGTCATCAGCGAATGTAGCCACAGTTACATTTTCTGTTTGTGGGAGATCACAAGTGTACAGTAAATAAAGGACGGGTCCCAAGACGCTTCCTTGAGGCACACCTGCTTTAACTTCCTTCAGTTTGGAGTATTCATCCTCCTGTTTAATTCTGAACACTCTATCTGTAATGTAGGAGGTTAGCAACTCTACATATTGTTTTGGTAACATTCTGTTTAATTTGTTAATTAGCCCTTTGTGCCAAACTTTATCAAAAGCTTGAGCTACGTCAAGGAAGATAGTTGAGCAGATTAGCTTTTCTTCTAGTGCCCTTTCTATGATGTCTGTTATTCGATGGACTTGGTCTATCGTGGAGTGCTTGCATCTAAAGCCAAATTGATGATTTGGGATTAGGTTACTGTTCTCTATTATAATCTTAAGTCGTTTTAAGAAAAGCTTTTCAAATAATTTTGAAATAATTGGTAGTAGTGATATGGGCCTGTAAGATTTGGCTTCATTCGGTGGTTTGCCTGGTTTTGGTAGCATAATGACTTCAGCCACTTTCCAGACGCTAGGGACGTGTTTTAATCTAAGTGCTGCATTAATTAGGTAAGTCAGCATAACTATACCTTTTTTTGGTAGTTGTTTTAAAATTTCTCCTGTTATAAGGTCAAACCCAGGGGCTTTTTTGGCGCTTAAATTGTTTTTGATTTCGTTCGCTACTTCTTTAGGAGTGACTAGTGCTATTTCATTCTCTTGGATATTCACAGACTCTTCCATATTGACATTGGACTGGATATCATTTGGCTGAAAAATTTCGGCTAGATGTTCTGCAAATGCTTCAGCCTTTTCCTTATTATCTCTTGCCCAAGTACCATCCCTTAATTTGATGGGTGGCATTTGGGTGATTGGCCTTTTGAGTTTTTTCGTTGCCTTCCATAAGGAGAAATCCTTGTCTTCATCAGCTGATAAATTTTCTAGGTAGCTGTTTATAGATTCTTCTCTAAGTTTTTGTATTTCTCGTTTAAGTTGTTGAGTTTTGTTGTTAAGAATATTTTTGTCCGATGGATCCCTAGTGTGTTGCCATTTCCTTCTGGCTCTTCTCTTTTCTTTGACAAGTTCTCTTATTTCCATTGGATAGTTGTTTCCCATTGTTTTTTGAGTGTACGCCTTTGTGTTGTCCCAGGCTATTTTTTGTATGATGTTGTTGAACTTTTCAGCTGCTACTTCTAATTGTTCTTTGGTTCTTAATTGGATTTTAAGGATAATTTTATTTTCCAGTTCATTTCTAAAGCTTTTCCAATCAGTAGTTTTATTAACCAAAGTTGGCCTATTTTCTTTTCTAATTAGAAAAGAAAAAGGATAATCTGAAAGCAATAATTTTCGATGTTCACTTTTCTCACAGAAAGCGAACATGTGGTCTAACATCTGGGGATAGGGGGGATTTAAAATACCAGAAAAAGGTAATAAAATGGCAAAATATCAGATATAAATATTAATTTTCAAAACTCACATAAAACCGAGATTAAGAACCTTTTTACATAAACTTGTCAGTATCATCTTTACGACCAGGGGAAACATAAACTTTGGGATAATATTTCTAGACCCTACCCGGTCAAAAAGATGACACATATGGCAGGACCAACCGCAAAGACATTCACACATGTAATTATCGACCCATTTTTCTAATGGTATAAAAATCAGGAAAATGTCGATTATTACTTGAAAATTGCAATATATACGTTCATAGCAATATGTGATCAAAGTGATTTTTTCCTACTTCACACATATAAGAATGCATATATTACTAGAACAGATAAGAAGTTTTAAATAATGGTGATTAGTTTTTGTTTTATCACTTTGAAAGTTTAGTTAAGCTAGTAATATAGATCTTTCATACCTTTATATATTATTACCGGAGAAAGAGTGCAAAAATATTATAATTCAGTAATTTCATTACATTCCATTAAAATTACAAACTCATAGTGACATTTTATGTCAAAATGTCAACTTAACATTTAGCCTTTTTGGACATGCAAATCGACTGAGTAAAGAAATCTCTAAAGTCATTTCTTTTACTTTGTCCGAAATATAAGGGACATCCCCCTAAATGAGACTTAGAGGGATAAAAAGAGCTATCATTGGTCTAAGGGTAAAAATGGTATTTCATACGGGATGAATTAAGAAATAGGCGGTACCATAAAGTTACCTCTAAGCTAAATTATATATTCAAAATCAGTTGATAATCAACGTTCGTTTTAACTATTTGTCTTTTAGTGTTCTAACTGTTTGATCAGTTTCTCTTATGAAAATTGTGCTCGTGGTTATTTTCTTCCAAATTTCATATAATCTTTTTTAAAGTGTAGTGAATATTTTTGGGTAGAACAATTTATTAATTTGTTTTGGATCTGACCAACCCGAGCGGGGGATTTTCAATCTCTATAATTCGTGGGGATTATCAAAGAAGCCTAGATTTTCCTTTAAAGTTTTATTTTGCTTTTGATTTATAATCTAATTATCATTGATATTGGATTAGAGATATCATAAATTATCATTGATAAAATTTATTGCTTCATATTCATTTAAGTAAACGCCTGTCTATATCACTTCTCCTGATTTAATTTCATCCAAGTTAATTATTTTATTGTTCATTAGTCTTAAGTTTACCTTTGTAAAGTCAATTTTTATTTTATTTTTGTTAATAGACTTTAAGTGTTTTGAGACACAGGTGCTTTATTTGCGAAACAAAAGATGCTGTAATTCATAGCAAGCATTATCTAAGAGCTAAGGTTCATTAAAGGAGAAATTGATATCTCGGGATAACTCGCAGGTCGCGAATCATTGGTCGCGCGTTCCGATTCCTGACGAGTTCTACCAGAGTTTGCTGACGATTCTATACTTCATTATTTAGTCAAGTTTGGTTTGGTAAGAGTTTTATATTTACTAACACTCTTTATTAACTTGATCACTTGTCGTCGAGACTACAAGAATCTTGCTTGCCTTGCCTTCATAATTGCGATAAATATAGGTAAGTAGTTCGAAATGTCATCTTTTATGTTACAGTCAGGATTAACTACTGAACGCTGCCATATTTTTAATCTAGGTACTGACCTGCGAGACCATCAATATTTAATTTACTAAAAAACGGTTGAGACAAAGGAGTGGAATTTGAATTTTTTCCGATTTAATACAAGAAAAATACAATAAAGTAAATAAGTCTCAATTATGTAGGAATAGGACCCATGTTTATAGGAACTTTTATGTTCATTGTGGGTCCCCGAATACGTACCTAAAATATTGACATTTCCTCCTGAATCACCCTGTATAAACATTTCAATTTGACCAAAAACAATTATCAGCAGTAAACCCACCCCATGAATTGATGCCAGATTTAAGGGTCATTGGCTCCACTGTGCGACGACTGCCGACCATGGAGGAAAACGCGGCTTTATAGTTTAATACTGCGACCTCCCATTGTTCAGCTTAATTATGTGTTTCCAGATTAACTTCGGCTTTTTGCGATTATATTTTTGAATTGACACATGCACAATGTTTCCGCAATATGATCCCGTTTGTGTCTTATTAGGCACACATTTTATATAGTGTGGAAACTAGGCAGTTTTTATTTAATAATTTATGATACTTAAAACAATAAATTATTTCAAAATGGTGAATGCACAGTAAAGAAAAATTTCAGCGGCGCTTTTCGTCATTCGACTTTTCCCTTCCCCTGTGATAATAGATTACATGTCCCTTCTCCTTAGACCTCCCGATACGTTAGTACTTAGGTTTGAAGTTTTCCACAGGGGCGTCGACTAAATTTAACCCAAATGTCTTCCCATTTTTTCTGGATTGGGTTAAAGTGATGTGGCCTAAGTAATTTAAGCCCAAAATTAAAATCCTAGATTAATAATTTCAAAAGAAGACTCGATTTTACTAATTTTTTTAGGTTGAGCGGGTTTATTTTATGAAAAAGAGTAGTATAAAATTTTTTTATATCATCTCCTTGCAAGTCCTAAAAACGGTATCTTTCTAGTGGAAATAATTAAAATAGCTTTGGTAATCCCGAACAAATATGAAAAATGAGTTTTTCGATAGTTTTTGGTACCTATCTCTTAATTGGTACGTTCAGATACCATGGTTTATGAATTCATGTTAAACATAATTCAATAATCTACAAATCAAAAACAAAATTGCCTCTCCGTCTACATCTGCTCAAAAGATATAGTAATAGAATGTTAAAAAATTCGAAGAAAAAAATTATGGAATCAGAATGTTGTCATATCTCAATAATTATAAATTATGATTAAAATTATTCATCATTTTTAAAAAGTTGACTTAATTTCAAGTAAAATAAAAAAAAATAATATTTTATCTGGAATAAAACCAAAAGTAGGATAGTCGGAAACTATATTTCTGACGATCCTATCTTTGGTTTTATTCCAGATAAAAGATGAATTTTTTTTATTTTGCTCGAAATTTAGTCAACTTCTTAAAAATGATGAACAGTTTTAACCGCAACTTATAATTATTATTGAGATATATCAACAACACATTCTGATTCCATAATTTTTTTGTTCGAAATTTTTAACCTTTTATTATCTATATCTTTTGAACAGATGTGGATACAAAGACATTTCTTTTTGATTTGTAGATATCTTTGAGACGAATTTATATACCATCGTATTTGAACGTACCATTTACGAGATAGGTACCAAAAACTGACGAAAAACTCATTTTTTCATCCTGTTTCAGGATTATCAAAGCTATTTAAAAATATTAATTATTTCCACTAAGAAGATATAGTTTTCAGGACTTAAAAAGAATATTATACGCCTAAAAAAAACGTGATGAAAAAGTTCATAAAATAAAGCCGCTTAACCTAAAAACAAAATATTGTAAAATCAAGTTTTCTTTTAATCTATTGATCTAGGATTTTCATTTTGGGCTTAAAGTACTTAGGCCATACGACTTTAACAAAATCTGAAAAATAATGGAAGTGGGACGGACTTTCGGTTTAACTTAGTCGAGGCACACTGTTCTTCGTGAGCTGTCTAAGATAAAAAAAATTCTAAAATAAATTTTACCTTTAGTATAAGGTCTCTTTTTTATCAGTAAATTGTAGTTCTTGCCCTGCAAAGGTTCATAAATCACCCAAAGTAAAATATTTCAATATAAAAAGTTTAATATCTCTATAACTCCCATATTCACCGTGAGAGGATTAATATCTAGTCACTCCCGTCCATACCCGACGGCTTTAGGGCTTCGATAGGTTTTATCTGTGGTTTTATCGCGTTGAAAGCTGTACCGGACGAGAGAAACATTACATGATATCTTGATCCTTTCAGCGGTTCTGAATGTTACGGAGTGGTTAAAGAACCGATTTTTGTGTCCGCGGATTATGATGAAAAGTGGATAAATTAAATAAATTTTTAAAAATACGAATAAAAGTAATTTTTAATAAAAGTTCTTGCTTGACAAAAAATGAGTATCACTATGAGAAACTTGTGATCTTTTGTCCGGGGTGCTCAAAACGTAGAACATGAAACTGTAGCAAACGTGTATTAAAGCAAAACGTTATACAAAAAGTTGTCTTAGATTTTACATTTAATTAAAATCCCAAATTGAAAGAGAGAACCTATTAGCAACCTAAGGGGAAGTGGCGATATATATATATATATATATATATATATATATATATATATATATATATATATATATATATATATATATATATATATATATATATATATATATATATATATACAGGGTGTTTCAAAAAACATATGCCATTGCTCAAGGAGAGATTCCTTGTAAGAAACTAAGGCAAAAAGTTTATATAAACATGAGTTCGCAGATGCTTCGTTTCAAAGATACAGGGTGTTAAAGTTTTTATTTTTTTTTCAGTTCTTCCAAAATATTTTCAAAATGGCTTCATCAATTTTGATGAAAATTACACTGCGTAAAGTACTTAAATTAACCATAATTCTGACCATGAAAAGACTTTGACAGGTCCTCCAGGGGCGTACATGTGAGAAGACGGTACAATATTTTTCAAATAAAAACATGTACGCCACTGATTTTTTCACATTTTCTTATATCAGTCAAATAGTATGTTAAATTCTTAACAAAACTTATCTCTTCATATTTTTTCAGTTTTCATTTCGTTTAGGAGATAAATGTAATTTTATTAACCGTCTTACCGGTTTAGTTTTCCCAACCATCGGTTTTAACATGTAAAGACCATTTAAAAATTTAACTTCCTGTATCTTTGAAACAAAGCATCTGCGGACCCATGTTCATATAAACTTTTTGCCTTAATTTCTTTCAAAGAATCTTCCTTTAAGCGATGGCACATGTTTTTTGAAACACCATGGAAATATATATATATATATATATATATATATATATATATATATATATATATATATATATATATATATATATATACAGGGTGATTGATGGTGAGTGGCCTATTAGAAGTTCTGGCGAACTAGTCAACGGATCACTTTGAAAATTTGGTAGTTTACATAAGTGGACATGACCTTTCTTTTAAAATTATTTTTGGCCTTGCGGTGTTGCCGCTTCTACTGAAAAGTATTAGCACCTATGATAATTTAAATGGAACACCCGGTATATTATATTTTTTTTAGAATCCCTGTTGGTTTGTTAATAAGTTTCGTTAACATATTCCTATGTCTATCTAGTATCGTGGTCGAGATAATAATTATTTTCTTCTTTTTTTCTCGGAAAACATGGTAGTCAATAAGGGCTGATATTTTTGAACTCATGACAGATAGGACACTAGAATTTGGTGGAGAGCTAGGTAATACCACGAGGCTATTCACTCGGTGTCCAAATCGTAGTTATATTTGTACAGGGTGTTTCAAAAATAAACATATTTTGATGGTTTGGAAAAATGATTAAAAGTACATTTTTTTAAATGGAACACCCTGTATTTTAACCGCGGTCCTAAAAGCTCTGTAAATTTCCTATCTTTCAATATATCATGTCCCTATACCTATCTCGAATAGTTTTTGACTTATTAGCATTTATTTGGACAATTTAACTATTACAGATAACATTCACGAGTTTTTAGGAAAATTTGAAAAGTAGCCTTTGGAAACTGTTGTTTTTAAATGGATGACACTTTTCTATTATTTATTCCGTTTCGTTGTCAGTTGGTTGCCGTACTTGAAAATTCTAATTTAAGGTTTTAAGAGAAATGGAAGAAAACAATAATTATTCAAATACAGTACTTATGAATTTATTTGTTTTACATGGTCAGTGTGATAAGATCATTAGTCGTACTTGTAGAAAATTCAATGAAATGTATCCAAATTTGCCATCAATGAACAATAAGAAATTTAGACGAATTCAAAGCAATTTCAAAAATTTTGGTTCTTCCTTGAAAGTTCCCAGAAATTTACCCAGACCTGTAACATCTAGTGAGGACAACGAAATTAACGTTTTGGCTTATTTTCATGCCTATCCGCAGGCTTCAATAAGATGTGCCAAAGAAGATTTGGGCTTAACCTATTTCTGCGTGCAAAAAATATTGGCTAAACATAATATGCATGATTATAAGTATACCAAAGTTCAATGTCTTAAGCCTGAGGACTGTCCACAAAGAGTTTTATTTTGCGAAAACTTGTTAGTTCATATTCAGGAAGATCCACAATTTTTAAGGAAAATCATTTGGACTGATGAATCAAAATTTTCTCGCGAAGGAATTTTTAATAGGAAAAATATTCATTATTGGGCGAAGGAAAATCCTCATGTAACGAGAGATACTGGATTTCAAGAAAATTTTCGATTTAATGTTTTTTGTGTAATGATGGACAACAAAATTCAATATTTGATATATGATGAAAATTTAACTTCCAGAAAATACTTAGAAATTTTAACTACATTTGTCGAAAATTTCGTGGACAACCTTCCTCTCGCCCAGTATCGCAGCTGCTGGTACCAATTGGACGGGGCTCCCGCTCACTGCACTGACGAAGTTAGTGCGGAAATACAGAGAATGTTTGAAGATCGTTGGTTCAGGCGTTTGGGACCTTGGAATTGGCCTGCAAGGTCCCCAGATTTAACACCTCTGGATTTTTACCTTTGGGGCACTCTCAAGAATATTATTTACAAGACACCGGTAAATTCAAGGGAAGAGTTAGAAGATCGGGTGAATCGGGCATTTCAAAATTTGGATGCTGGTGAACTTAGACTTGCTACTGGACATGGTGTAAACAAGCGAATTTTAAAATGCTTAGATGTCAACGGCCAACGTTTTGAACATTTATTAAAAACTAATTAAATGTTTTTTACTTTTTTCTTGGTAATTTTGTTAGAAGTCAAAAAAATATTATTATGTACACTACAACTTAAATATGATTAAGTAATTTTAAGCATTTAAGAATTTACTAATTGTTTAAAATTTGTCTAAATTTCTTATTGTTCATTGATGGCAAATTTGGATACATTTCATTGAATTTTCTACAAGTACGACTAATGATCTTATCACACTGACCATGTAAAACAAATAAATTCATAAGTACTGTATTTGAATAATTATTGTTTTCTTCCATTTCTCTTAAAACCTTAAATTAGAATTTTCAAGTACGGCAACCAACTGACAACGAAACGGAATAAATAATAGAAAAGTGTCATCCATTTAAAAACAACAGTTTCCAAAGGCTACTTTTCAAATTTTCCTAAAAACTCGTGAATGTTATCTGTAATAGTTAAATTGTCCAAATAAATGCTAATAAGTCAAAAACTATTCGAGATAGGTATAGGGACATGATATATTGAAAGATAGGAAATTTACAGAGCTTTTAGGACCGCGGTTAAAATACAGGGTGTTCCATTTAAAAAAATGTACTTTTAATCATTTTTCCAAACCATCAAAATATGTTTATTTTTGAAACACCCTGTACAAATATAACTACGATTTGGACACCGAGTGAATAGCCTCGTGGTATTACCTAGCTCTCCACCAAATTCTAGTGTCCTATCTGTCATGAGTTCAAAAATATCAGCCCTTATTGACTACCATGTTTTCCGAGAAAAAAAGAAGAAAATAATTATTATCTCGACAACGATACTAGATAGACATAGGAATATGTTAACGAAACTTATTAACAAACCAACAGGGATTCTAAAAAAAATATAATATACCGGGTGTTCCATTTAAATTATCATAGGTGCTAATACTTTTCAGTAGAAGCGGCAACACCGCAAGGCCAAAAATAATTTTAAAAGAAAGGTCATGTCCACTTATGTAAACTACCAAATTTTCAAAGTGATCCGTTGACTAGTTCGCCAGAACTTCTAATAGGCCACTCACCATCAATCACCCTGTATATATATATATATATATATATATATATATATATATATATATATATATATATAAATATATACAGGGTGTTATGAAATTCACTGCATATACTGAAACCAGTAAATCTTGGTATGAATTCAGATTAAAGAAAAATATTCATAAATGGCGCTTCATGGTAAAATCGTCATTAATTTTTTTTAGTAATTGCGCACCACTGGTAATAAACACATGGCCATATAAAAAACAACGAGCAATGTCAGCACAGAAAAATACTTTTGTTTTGACGTTAGTCAAGTCAGTCAGTCGCTGAGGCAATACCAAGTCTCTCTATAATATTCCTATATAACAGGTTTGAAAAAATTATATTTTTGTTATCTTTAAAGTAAGAAATCCAACTAACTATTTCAAAAAATTTAAATACTACAACACAAAAAATAAAGAGAACAGCTGTTCAAAAATACCACAATATGTACTTTATGTCAAGATGTTACGCCGCTCTTTCTGCGTCAGGAGAAAGTAGCGACAAAGCAGCGATTTCTCACACCAGGTTGTAGCGATTTTTGGCTTTGCCACTATGGCAACACTGCACATTCATATCGGCTGCCCAAATCAAAAACCATGTAACTGACATTTTTGACGAATTGAGTATTTTACCATATTTGAAGTTACCGTGTTTTTACACACATTTTGATCCAAGAATGCCTTAAATCGGTTAACAAATAACGAAGTTATGAGACCCTACAAACACTGTAACTGCAGGCTCTCTTATACATTTACAATGTAAAAGCACAGTAAGTGTACTTCACTACAAAAAAACACAGCAACTGCACTACAGTTACTGTTTTTTTTTGTGGGTGTTTTAGTTACTGTGATTTTATTTAGTTTTTAATATATCACAGCAATGGCAAGTTACAACTTAAAATGGCAGTAACTGCACAACTGCTGAAGTTACTGCGTTTTGGTATATTATCGCAAATAATATTAACTGCAAAAGACTGTGGAAAAAAGGCAGTAAGTACATTGCAGTTACTGTCTTTTTATCTTGGTTTTACAGTTACTGTGTTTTTAAAACATTTTTTAACTCCAATGCGACCCCCTCTTAAGTCAAAAACATAGCGATATTACAGGATGAAGACGTGTCAAAAGCTTTAGTTTCATTTGAATATCCATATAAGGACTATGTCGGCGTCTTCTCTCTATAGTTCGCGCACGAAGTGTATAGTAACGCATGCTCTAGAGGAGGCAGAAAAAAACGTTGTACGGAATACACCCCAAGCCTCATTTTAAAATCGAAAGGGCTCCAGTTGAAAATCATATAAATTCATTTCACCCTTGCGTTAGCCATTACCGGCGTAAAAATGCCCTCAACGTTAAATATTTGCCTCGAGAATTAACGTGCAAATATATGTACGATGATTTTAAAATAAAAAATACAAACAACAAATGCTCAATCGAGGTCTATAGGCAAACTTTAAAAGATATGAACATTAGTTTCCATATGCCAAAATCGGGCAAATGCGAAGACTGTGCAGTTTTCGAAAACAAAATTAAAGATTTTAAAGACCCGCAGACGTAATAGCAGAATTGGAAAAACCACAAAAAAAAAGCAAAGCGAGCAGAACCAGAGTACAAAAAAGATTCAGAAGACTCCGCTAGAAACAATCCAGGAATTAGATACTTTTCAATGGATTTACAAAAAGTCATTATCTTGCCTATAATGCTCCAATGTAAGACAAGCTTTTTTACGAGTAGGCTGATTGTATTTAATGAAACATTTGCTACGATAAATAAAGATACAAAAAACAATAGTTACAGAGTAGTATGGCATCAGAAAAGCGGAAGTCATAGTTGACGTTATACTAACAGTTATAAAAAAAGAAAGAAATATCAATGAATTTATATTTTGGGCAGATAATTGTACGGCCCAAAATAAAAATTACGTACTATATTCAACATTAGTATCTAGCAACAGTAAACTCATTAACAGGCCCAAAGAAAATTACTCTTCGCTATCTTACCAAAGGCCATACGCACATGTCTGCTGACAGTATTCATGGTAATATTGAACAGAAAATATTGAAAAAAGGTAACGTTTACGATTTTGAAGATTTAATTAATACGATTGAACAATGTAGAAAAAATTTGTCGGTTCTTCGCCTTGAAACCTTTCATTTGAAATCAAATAAGAAATGATCATCCAGGAAGGGTGAAGACCTCCTTAAAAATTTTGTTTTAAATAATGTCGTTGAAGCATCATTTGAGAAAGGATAACGTTACCATTAAATGCGATTTTAACGAAGATCCTAAAGAAATTGATCTTTTTCAAAAAAAATATATTTCTTAGGTAATTGCAGCAAATTTTCCTACTGCAATAGTTTTACCAGAAAGGGGAATAAATCCTTCAAAAAAAGCCAAAATCTTAAAAGACCTCGTGCCCCTTATGCCCTCAAACAGAAGGAATTTTTGGCAAAATTTACCAGAATCCGATTCTTCCGTTGACCTAAAAAAAAACGAGCAGTATCCAGTTCAAAACGATGACGAATAAGCACTTTTTGAACATTTTAGAATTTTCTACTGTGCTTGTATTACTATACCTAGTACTTTTGTAAAATGTGTTTATACCTCTTAATAACATATAGAAAATAAACATAATGTTGTAGTTGCAGTAGGTTCTTTTTTTCTTATGCATTGTATCACTTTATATAATATAAAAAATAAAAAAAAAACAAAGCAACAGCCTAATATGTTTTTTTTTAGGATGTTGTTAGTAGATAAAAATTAAAATTACGAAACTAGTAATGACCCTTACTGCGTTTTTTCAATACACATTCAATGTAGGAAGATAAAGATCAAAAATAAAAACAGATTAATAGTAGTTACTGTGTTTTTATCTATAGTTTTAGGATATCATATGCATAAGAAAACTAAATAAAAACCGTTTAAGCTTTGCCCAACTTCTCCTATTGGTTGTACTTAAACAAAAATACTTTGGAACGATACCTTACAATGCTACTTTCAACTTTTGACCAAAAATGTTTAACTGAATCTAAAAATTTCGAGCGGCAGGACCAATTAGTTACAAAGCAATTTTTCTCCGTTTTACGAAAAATACAGTTACATGGTTTTTGATTTGGGCAGCCGATATGTTGTAACGTTCATTACTGTATTTTCAAGTGGTTCGGATGCTGTTCGGGTTTTGGATACTTTCGAGCATGTGCGAATGAAACTCATCATGATCATGAACTCAACT
Organism: Philopedon plagiatum; assembly: GCA_963971165.1. Lineage (NCBI taxonomy): Eukaryota > Metazoa > Arthropoda > Insecta > Coleoptera > Curculionidae > Philopedon > Philopedon plagiatum. The sequence goes on along the minus strand of OZ020194.1, from coordinate 18,301,354 downwards.
CTCTACTGTCATACCATCTTGGTTGACGTTAATGACTTTTGAGTTATCACTGGTACGATATCATTCTGAAAGGCTGCCATAAGAAAAGGCATTTTTTTAGAGGAAATTCAAAACTAGTTCTGTTTTTGCAGATGAACCTTTGTTAGGGACTCTAAAAGGGGAACACTCAGCCTAAGTACCTAATTAATTATTTTTATATGATTAGTTATGTCAATGCATCTTTGCACGGTGTTCCTTTGAAAGCAAGTTACGGTACTTCATAGACTGCACCTTTCATGTTTTTTTGGTCGTGCTTGGATTTTTGATCTTTTGGAGAAATCTTAGACTGTGTTCCTGTTTAAGCCTCTTGAAGTGGACGAGTGAAGGAGTAAGCTTCATTAAGAATACGTGTCGGTGTTTACATCGACACTTGATGTTCCAAGATTACATCACCATCAAGATAAGTACTAAGTTTTATAATCGCCAAGAAAGCCAAGTATTTGGAATAATCATTTTTATAAAGAAACCTGGCTTAAGGTAGCGTCTTAGCACTGTAAAGGCGTTGCAACCTTCTAGAGCTAGTTAAGGGATTATTATTTTCCTTTTTTTTACAGCTGATCCATGTTTTACGAAGCTTTCCTATTTAAATTAAACATTTAATTTATGTTAACTTTGTTTCATTATATGCACTTTTTGAGTTGACCCATAGGAGCTTTAATTATTGGACGGTGGGTTATTTGATACCTTTATATTACTGTAATTGGCATCAAATTAGATCTGTTTATTGGCCCACACCAATGATGATTAGGGTAATTGCATTGATTGATCATTAGGCGTGAATGAACTAAAATTAGTAACCACCTCAAGTAAACTGTCAAGCTATTGTAAAGCTAGTCATTGGTTTTTTATACAACATGGCCTTTACTACCATAACAACTATTATTGATGGCAGCAATACTTATAATGTAAACGGGAATTTTTTTCTCAGAAATTTCTACTTTGTGATAATTAAAAAAAGAGAGCCGATTTCAAAATTAGAGATAATTTAAATCCGGGATTAAACACAGCGCACCCCAAGGATCAGGCCTGTAACTGACCTTACTTCTTCTTAACATTAGTGACCTGCTCTCTTCAACTACCAATCCCATCCACAGTTACGTTGACGATAGTACTTTCCACTCCAATATTCATTTTTCCACACAAGTCTGAAATGAAGCAGATCCATGTAAGATCTCCAAATGACCGGCTAGGTCTCCCGACCTCACCCCACTGGACTTTTTTTGTGGGGATATCTCAAAAGTAAAGTTTCTGTTGATTTGTTTAACTTAATTTAAGAGTTAAAACAAGAAATACGGTAAAAAATTAATGGAATACCACCTGAAATTTGTTTAGCACTTGTTGACTACATGAAGACGGCATTGCAGGAGTGTTTCGATCGAAATGGAAAGCACCTCGAGAATATACTTTTCAAAGCATAAAATTTGCTTATATTCTGGTTATTTTATTGTATTGTATATTATTTTGAAAACTTGAAGAAAATTTTAATTAACCTTTAAAAACGGAAATCCACGGAAAACACCTGGTATTTAGACTGGAAGTCTACTTGGGCTCTCCCAGATAAAAACGGATTGAAGAGAAGAACAATGCAATCTACTGATACGACACTGGAGAGTTATGTCGTTTGCAGGAAAATTATAGCTACTTTCTTTAAAAGGGAAAGAAAAATGGAAATTTCGATCCGGCCTTTTGAAGGTGAACTATCAATAGATGTATGCGTTTTTGGATCTACGAAAACGATTTCTCGAATAATGAATTGGAGATTTCTATTAAATAAAATTTTTTCAAGAATTGACTTTTTGAGTGCAATAAATTACAAAACGCAAACAAATAAACATCAGAAAAATATACTGAGCGAGCCTGAACATATTCGCCTTTTTGAGTGTGATCGCGTTAGCTTATGTTTGATCAGAATTTTTTATCAGAAATATTTTAAACTTGGTCAGCAGACCATAACGTTATTTATTCATTTTTCAACAACTCTATTTTCAAAATATCAAATTTTCAAAAAAAGTTATTTTAACGCTTTACTAATTGTTTGAAATGACTTCGAAATATTAACTAAGTCTAAACAATTCTCATTTCCTTCAATATTCAGATATTTAATACTTTTGTACAACAAATTGTTTAGTACTGACAATTTTTTTTATATAACTATCAATATATTAAAAATTATAGAAGCATTTTCTTACTTTTGCCCGACTGTAGTTACCTCTTATCTGAGATATATTTACTCAAAATTTTATTTCTTAGCCAAACAGGACTTTTGTGGAACAGTAATTCGATCAAACTTATCCCGTCTGGCAAGAATGTCCTGAAGCACACGATCTAATACTTAGTTTTCATTTCTTTACTCTGTAACCTCTTTCTCTGAAAGATTGAGTACTTACAGGGCCGTTTAAACAAAAAGGAACTTGATTCTGTGACATCTTTGTTATCTGGTAAAAGACAGCCCTTTATTTTCTTACTCTCCGTCTAAAAAGCATTTAAAAGCTTTTACCCATATCAAAAGTGTACAACTTTTCTTTAAGACAAAGTCAAAAGGCAAATAACTTATCGTTGAGTAGTTAAGCAAAGTTTAAGGACTTCTGTTCCCGTTTTAAAACACATTTCAGTTTGATTTTCGAATTAAGTACATTAATTTCTATGAAGTTTATACACTATTTTTCTCCTATTTTTCTTTTTGTACACCATTTTTCATCTGTAGATTAAATTAAATTAAAATTAACAAAGAATGTTATAAATTTTTGTCGCTTATTTGTAGAAAAATGTTCAAACCTTGGGGCTATCAATGTACAAAAAAATGTATTTGTAAAGGAATTAATTTCAGTAATAAAGGGTTTAAATCGAGAATTAAATTATTATCTAATACGTCTCAAATAGGAAAAAGAGCATGTTTCTAAGAATTTTATTGCTACTAGGTAGAGAGAACCTTCATTGGGTTATATGCACGGTGCCAAAAAAAAAGTCGGGAATATTGCAAATATTTCAAAAACTACTAAATATATATTTTTGAAAATCGGCACGTCTATATAGTTACAAACGGCACACCTTGGAAGGATAAAACTGATTCTGTCACGATACAGGGTAAGTCAGAATTAATTCTAATATTCTTTAATTAACAAGGAAAATCATGTAGCTTTAAAATGTGTTCGAAATGACCTCCATCTACTTCCAAGCATTTTGAAAATTTTAATGGCAGATTTAATAGTTGAGCACACAATTTAGCATTTGTGGAGTTACTAATGTACTCGTATATGCATGCTTTCCGAATTTGGTCTTTTATGATTTCTGATGTGGCTGATGCCATAGCCACAACTTTTTCTTTTATAAATCCTGAAAAGAAAAAATCTAATGTTGTCAGACCAGAAGACCTTGCAGGCCAGTTTACAAGGCCACCACGACCAATTCATCTATCTCGGACATGTCGCGCTAAATGTGATAAGGCCATCTTGCTGAAACTACACCTCTTGTATGTCATTCAGAAGTTAGTATGAGTCCCTTAAAAAATCATTTTACATTTCCCGGAACTTCAGAAAAATGTGGTCCAATGAATCTGTCCCCGACTAGCTATTAACTGACCAAGAACGCTGATTGGTCACAACTCTGATTCATTGTGGATTTCCAGGTGCCCGATAGTGCATATTGTGTTGGTTTACCTTAAATTAAAAACCCAAAAAATGGGCTGCGAAACGCAGTACAAAATTCCAAGTAAACTAATCCAAGTACAATAAAATAAATAATAACCTGCTCACAATTAATAAATGTTACTTCATCAGAACAAACAATCTTTATTAAAAAAGCATTGTTTTTCTGAATTTAATATCTTAACTAGTTGCAAAATATTATCAGATTTTGAAAATCTTCTCCGTACAATGCGTGATCAAGAGTGAAGTGATAAGGATGAAGCACACTCCTCTTTTTCGCACTAATCATAGGATTAGTGGTCTAGCAAGCCAGAGACCATCTTCTAATTTGTCTTTCCTGTTTTCACTCTACGCCCTATTTTCAACTCCAACTGGCCATCTTATGGCATTATTTATATAATTTAGATTTCTTCTTGCATCAATTTCTCCTTCTCCGATGGCCTCGGCAGTTCTCTTACTACGTATTATCATTGGCCATTTTTTAAGGATCTCCTCTAGTTCTTCGTTTTTCTTTCAGGGTCTTTCCTAAAAATGCTATATATTAAAATAGCGTCCTCCAACTCATGCACCAAGGGGCTTCATCTCCTCAGTCATGACATCGATGCCAAGATAAAATGTAGTCGAACCCTGGCCATCCCTAACAGGAAATTGCCATGTCAAGCCTGCGCTACTTACCTATATACCAATTTTGGACAACCCTTGGGTACCTTCATGGCACTCTTTTTCCCACATACAACTTTACACTTCCTGACACAGAACATTATTTTTTCTTTAGATCAATAAGAATATATATGCAAACCTTTCCCCTTCCCCTGATGCTTTTTTATAGCCTATTGCAATACGTTGCACCTGTTGCACCCTTACCTGGTGTAAATTCAAATTGCTCTTCTTCTATTGAACTTTCTGATATTTGCTCTCTCTCTCTCTCTCCCTTTCTCTAAGACCTCATCTGTCGTGCAAGTCATAAAGACAAAATTAATTTGAAATTGTTAAACGAGTGTCCTGGCAGTTTCGTTAAAATTATTTACATTGATAAATGTAAACATTAATAATTAATCTATTGCAAGTGTCTTTTAAAAATAAATAAGTTTTATTAATATTTTAGTTCTAAAGGGTTAATAATGATATTTTCTTTTGCTAAGATTAAAACAGTACTTTTACTTCACATTGTGCAAAACTACCTTTTATGCATCTCGGTTCTTTATATCTACACTAAAGCGAAATGATAACGCTACTAAAATCAGATTTAACGGTGAATATGAGAACGAAATATGGAGGAACATAAAACGGTACATATTATATCAGTTTTATTGGAAGTAAAACTAACCATTAAAAGAGGTATGGACGATTTTGTTTTTAATTTTGAATTTATTTTATGAACAAATCAAATTTAAAGTGTAGTGTCATAAACTTTGTTTATTTGCAATTTAGCTAATGTTTATTACGGCTTAATAAAGGCTTTAAAACTAAGACACAAGCGGTCAGATTCTCCAATGCTAGACCAGTCTAATTTGACAAATAAAATTGTAAACTGACAAGTATAAGAATAAGACAACTAAGTTTTATAGGTACTATGAATTTTTTTCTGAGTTCTTCCTCAAATTTATAAAAAAAAATTACAATTTCAGTGCGTAGTTTCTACGGCTATAGAACCAAATTCATATAACAACATGTACCAAGATGAAAATCATTTGGAAACCAAGCAGATCGCTGAAATATTCTTCACACTTCTTGCTTTTTGATGTTTCATGGGTTTCATAGAGTATACTTCTACATAATATGTTTCGCCTTTTTAGAGCCTTTTCAAGAGTACTATTGTAATTCGAAAATATTTATGTCTGTGTTTGGTACCTAAGTTTTTAAAATTTATTTCTATGCTAATAAAGGTTTGAGAAGTCCCAGCTGTAAAGATTCTAAAAATTTATCAATAATTGGGGTGTTATGAAAATTTTGTTGGTCATCAGTGCGTGAAATAACATTATTTAAAAAAAACTAATTTCAAGTTTTTCTAATAGATCCAATATTTTGCCCTTCCTTGCAAAGTGGAGTATTTTAACGATATTTAAATTCATAAAATGATTATTTTCTACACAGTAAGTGGACACCCCAGAACTTTTTACATTGTTTAAAATAGATGTATTATGTTCTTTTGACCTTTTTTTAACACTTCTGAGGCTTTGACCTACATAATAATATATAGCACACTCAAAAAAGTCCAGGCAAAAATTTGCCTACAATTTTGTAGCACCCATTTTTCTCACAAATTGTCATACTATTATCTACAATTGTAAGTATAATTTCATGTCGGGGTTTTACTCATACTTTACAAATTTGTGACAAAGATTTGTAGGGGTGGGTCTTTACTTCAGGTTACAGAATATTCTACATTGTTGTAGAATATACTTTGCCAGTAACTTTGGACGTGGAATATACAAGTTGTAGAATGTAGTTAATTTTTTTGCAAAGTATTTAACAGCAAAACATAGCTTTCTTTTCAACATTCCATCATGTAGAATCCCTTGCAAATTGTTTGATTTTGTCCTACAGCACTTTAGGATAAAAAAAAGCCGTGTTGCCGCATATTACATTATTTTTTGGATATTGCCAAATAAGAAAATAACGTTAATTTTAGATAATAAATACATATTTATGCAATGCTTATTATTTTTCTCTATCGAACAAAACAAAAAGTATAAGAAACATACCCCTTTTCTCCTCTATTCCTACATCAATATAATCGCTAAGATATGATCTGACAATGCTGCAACGAAAACCGTTCGTTGCGCCCGACGCGTTAGGCGTAATTAGCCGAAACACCCGTGTGTTCTGGTTGGAATTACGCACAGCCCACAGTTCTGCCTTTTCATCTTCCGATCTTTTAAAGTGATGCAATACTTTTATTTTTCTGTTTTTATTTTTAATATGTAATAATGTGTGAGACTAGTGCAGAATTGTTAGAATCCTGGGGCTTCCCCGAACTGGTAGAGATATTCAAAGGTAAGAAATTTAACTTAATATATCTAATAAAAGTAATGTAATGTAATAAATAATAATACAATCTTCTGGTGGTCGCGTCTTTGTACGTTTCTTAATTTGCAATATGGCGGAACATCTCTAAATGGAACTATACAGAGAAATAAAATTATAACAAGCAAACTCTAAGAAATGAAGTGCAATTATATTATTATAGCATATATGTTCAGAAACTAAGCGTGAAAGTAAATTAAATTAAGAGAGATCCAACTTTAATTGTTCTTAATTTAATGTTAATTTTTAAGTTTTTGGGCCAAGTTTTCGGTCACATTTTGACGCATGACTGTTATTAAATAACCTGAAAACGTTTTTATAATGTGTTTCGCCAATGTCATATTATTAATTTATTAAATTAAAAATTCTATCAAGTGCAAGCTATACCTATTTACACAATTAGTGTTCCGTGCCATCAGCCCCTCACTTAACCTGAGTAAACATCAGCCGCCCGATCTCCGCCCATCTGCCGCGCTGCCCGCCGCCGACAGACGGCAGCAACGCCGTATCACATCGCGTATGCGCGGATCTGAATGGGCCAAATTAAAAATTTTGAAAAACGTGTAAGGACAAAAATTGTTTCTTACATCGTGATTAATAATATTTTTTGTTAAAAGACTTTTTCTCTAAAACCAATGGTTCAGCAGTTATAGGGAAATAAACAATTAAATTGTTTATAACAATTGATTGCGCTAGAATTTTTCAATCCTGATAATTTTCGCTCAATCTACACCTAATTCTCAATGTTCACGTTTTTTCTTTCAGATTCTTCTAAGTGATCCGTCTGGTGGTAAGGGTGGGGGACATCAATTTTTAAGCGTTTTTCCCGAAAAATGTTCAATTTAAGATATAAAGTATGTATTTTGAATGACCATGTGTAAGTATTTTGGTTATTTTTGATTTTCATGTTTTGTATTTATATTTTATAAGTTGATTAATGTGATATAATGACTAGTGGAACATGTTACCTAATTACAGAAAAATAAAAACTAAAAATTAAATTTTTGTTTTAGTAACATTTCGTATGCCTTTATCGCTTTACAAAAAGGTTTACACTTTCACAAGTTGGATGTCTCAGTTCCACCAATTAAGTCTTGTGTTTGAATGGCTCTGTACTGCTTGTAATTTACGAAAGTATAAAAAACTATTAAACAGGATTACATTTTGCCATTAAGACGGTACAAGTATTTTAATTTTTAAATAATTGCAAAAACTTAATGAAAACCAACGCAAATTATCCACTTGGTTGTATTTAAACTCATCTTCATCTTGTTTTGTAAAAGAAATAAAAAATCACAAATTCAAAAGTATTTCTGAAAGTTTTTGAATAGCCTTAAAATAAAACTGTTACGCATCATATGTCTGCAATATGATATTAATTTTTATATATTTTGGTCCAGCTTTACAACATTGCTGTATCAGCTTTCGTAAATTGCAATACATAGTTCCACAAGATTGTAGTAATTATTACACCAGTTCTAGTTGTTCTTTATGGCGCATCCACTATTTTTTGTAATAGTTTATATATATATATATATATATATATATATATATATATATATATATATATATATATATATATATATATATATATATATATATATATATATATATATATATACAGTGACCGGCAAAAAGTTCGCAACATATGGGAAAAATTTTTATTAGGAGAGTATCGGAAAAACTTTCCCAGGGGATCGGTTCTGCATGTCCGATACCCTAAAAATCGATTTTGGCATACGTCACGTGACCACTGGTATAGCGTCAAATTAAAAAAAAAATTGTTAATTTACAAAAAGTGAGGTTAGTTGACGAGATATCAAAAAAAGTTATTTGAAAAAATTGCTTAGAATTAAATTCTAGGTCCTTGTGCAAAATTTTAAGATTTTATTTAAAAAAATTGGAAAACTCAATTTTTTTTAAATATTTTTTTATCGATTTACAAATTTCCGGTTTTTTTCGTTTAGATAGCTTGGCTAATGTAAAGCCCATGTATCTGGATGAAAATAAACGAATGTAGTAGTTTTTTCTACAATTGACAGGACAAAATTAAAAAAAACAGGGTTTCGCCGGATGCTAGCTGTTGCAATGATTTGTATCTAGCAGCAGTGTCAAAATTTTAGAGACATTTCAATGAGATTACATTGAGAAAACCTTAATCGTCTTAAATATATCTGAAGTTCGACTTTTTGTAAAGTTAAGGGGATTAAAATAGATAATAAACAAAAAATTACCTGTTTATTTAATCGAAATTTTATAAACGAAAACCAATGTAAGAAAAACTTAAAAGTAGTCAAATTCTGTACTAACAACACAAAAAATCATTGTTTTTCCTTGGGTGCACAAAATTTAAAACTCAGTATGACCACCATTTCTCTCCATACATACTGTTGTTCTCGAGCGCAACTCTCGATTAACATTTCGGAGCATTTTACGATTTATTTGCAATACACAATTTATAATGACATTCTCTAAATTTTGTATATTCCTAAAGGGTCGATGTTTGTACACAGGGTTCTTTAGGTATCCCCACATAAAAAAATCTAACGGAGTCAGATCTACAATTCTACAATTGACAGGACAAAATCGAAAAAATAGGTGTTCGCCGGACGCTCGCTGTTGCAATGGTTTGAATCTAATGAAATGACTGTATCAAGATTTTATTAAGATTTTTCGCACATAAATTTAACAACCAGGTCTATTTAGTTGTACTTAAAACTACCAAAGCAGGCTCTGAAATTAAAACAACCAAATAATCTAGTAGGTTAAAAACAACAGAAAAATGTCAAACAAATTATAATTTGTTTGATTTCAACCTATGTCATTGGTTTATGTCTCGCATCTTACTAAGTTTGATATTTTACATAAGTTTATTAATATTTTATTCCTTAAAATGGCACCCACACTACTTCTTCAGGAAAAGATAGAAATTATTTTAATTTCTGGAGATAATTACAAAAGCCATAGAGAAACAGCAGCAATTTTTAATGAGAGGCACCCCGATAAATCCCTCCATTATTCCACAGTATCTCGTCTAGTCAATAAATTTAAAGAAACGGGATCGGTAGAAAATCAGTATAAAGTTTCCCATGAAAAACCGGTAACAGGTGACGAAGGTTCTCTGGATGTGTGTTTGTCGATCACAGAAACACCCCAATTAGCAGTTAGTCAAATATCGGAGATCACTAACATTCACGAAAGATCTGTGCGGAGGATATTAAAAAGAAACAAATTTCATCCGTACAAACCTAAATTTGTACAAGTATTAAAAGATAGGGATTATGACGCCCGCTTCGATTTTTGTGCCTGGTTCCAGGGTATGATTGAGGAAGATTTTAATTTCCCAAAGAACGTTCTTTTCTCGGATGAAGCTATATTTACCTCTAACGGAACCGTCAGTTCACAAAACAGTAGATGGTGGGCCACCGAAAACCCAGACTTTGTAATTCAGAGTAAAGACCAATATAGTTTTAAGGTTAATGTGTGGTGCGGAATTTTCAACCTCAGAATAGTGGGACCTTTTTTCTTTAGAGACAATTTAAATTCAGAACGATATTTAGAATTTCTACAAACTGAGATATCTGACTTTTTAGACAATTTGTCATTAGCCGAAAGAAGAAATTTATACTTTCAACAAGACGGAGCTAGCATTCATTCCACAAATGAGGTGAAGAGATGGCTGGATCAAGAATTTGGAAACCAGTGGATAGGACGGTTTTCTGAAAATCCGTGGCCTGCGAGATCACCAGATCTGACTCCGTTAGATTTCTTTATGTGGGGATACCTAAAGAACTCTGTGTACAAACATCGACCCTTTAGGAATATACAAAATTTAGAGAATGTCATTATAAATTGTGTATTGCAAATAAATCGTAAAATGCTCCGAAATGTTAATCGAGAGTTGCGCTCGAGAACAACAGTATGTATGGAGAGAAATGGTGGTCATACTGAGTTTTAAATTTTGTGCACCCAAGGAAAAACAAAGATTTTTTGTGTTGTTAGTACAGAATTTGACTACTTTTAAGTTTTTCTTACATTGGTTTTCGTTTATAAAATTTCGATTAAATAAACAGGTAATTTTTTGTTTATTATTTATTTTAATCCCCTTAACTTCACAAAAAGTCGAACTTCAGATATATTTAAGACGATTAAGGTTTTCTCAATGTAATCTCATTGAAATGTCTCTAAAATTTTGACACTGCTGCTAGATACAAATCATTGCAACAGCTAGCGTCCGGCGAAACCCTGTTTTTTTAATTTTGTCCTGTCAATTGTAGAAAAAACTACTACATTCGTTTATTTTCATCCAGATACATGGGCTTTACATTAGCCAAGCTATCTAAACGAAAAAAACCGGAAATTTGTAAATCGATAAAAAAATATTTAAAAAAAATTGAAAATTTTTTTAAATAAAATCTTAAAATTTTGCACAAGGACCTAGAATTTAATTCTAAGCAATTTTTTCAAATAACTTTTTTTGATATCTCGTCAACTAACCTCGCTTTTTGTAAACTAACAATTTTTTTTTTAATTTGACGCTATACCAGTGGTCACGTGACGTATGTCAAAATCGATTTTTAGGTTATCGGACATGCAGAACCGATCCCCCGGAAAAGTTTTTCCAATACTCACCTAATAAAAATTTTTCCCATATGTTGCGAACTTTTTGCCGGTCACTGTATATATATATATATATATATATATATATATATATATATATATATATATATATATATATATATATATATATATATATATAAGGTAAAGAAATAGCGACAGTACCAGTTATGAAAGCGAGGGAAATATTGGGGAAGCTGTCTGTAAGGTAGTGCTAGACACGTGTTTCGTGCTTATTAGCACTCGTCAGTAGCACATAACCAAGTTAATAGATGGGAAACTTGGAAGTTAAGAAAAACGAAACACGTGTCTAGCACTACCTTACAGACAGCTTCCCCAATATTTCCCTCGCTTTCATATATATATATATATATATATATATATATATATATATATATATATATATATATATATATATAGGTATATAATCTTTACAAAAAATTGTGGATGCGCCATAAAGAACCACTAGAACTGGTGTAATAATTACTACAATCTTGTGGAACTATGTAATGCAATTTACGAAAGCTGATACAGCAATGTTGTAAAGCTAGGTTAAATAAAGTATGCGACCATCATATAATCTGTCACTGTACGGCCTATAAAATGTAGGACTAGTCCTAGCATAATTTTTAAGAAATGATATAAAAATTGTGGTTCTCATACCTGCATAATTTGTTCCTACAGATCCTCCAAAAAGTAAAACCAGGTCTTACAATTTTGCAGGAGATGACCTCACAAATTGCAAAATAACCTTACAATTTATCGCTCCAGTGGTTTGATATTGTAGGAAGAGGCCTTACAATTACGTCAGGCTATTGCTTTAAATTTTAAATTTTATTTTTACAAGCAATGAATGTCATTATTACAAAAAATGATAGCTTGTTATTTTTATTGTAAAAACTTTTACTTCTTAAACATAACACTTACAACAGCAGTTTCTCAAATGATAGCATACAATTTGCTAATACTTATCTAACAATCAAACAAGTCATGCAGTAACAATTTTGTGCTATCTAGTTACATTCCTTGTTACCGTCCCTATATGTCCCTTTTTTTGTAGAGTCTAATCTTACAATTTTAGTATTTAACCGTACAAATTTTTTTGCGTGCATTACAATCTTCACAACTAATTGTATACACTCCTGACCTATCTAAGTGTCAATCTTATCATTATTATTAACTACAGTTTATTATACAGTTATTGCTAACAATTGTTAAACTCTGATGCTCACTCATCACATCACAAAAACTGCTACTCACTGAATTTCAGGGGATGTACTTTGGTATCTACATTCGAAGCCATCTACTTTTAAGAATATATCTCCAATAGTAAAGGAAGCTACAACTACATATTTAGTATTAGAGACTGGATTTTAATATTACATGACGCAAGAATCGGGGCTGGGCTTTTTTCATCTTCTGACAGCCCACGAAGACCGAAGTCTAAGTAGGTACTATGTAACGTGAGTGTACTGGGGAATCGACTCACACATCCAGAGCTCGAAACATCCCTGGGATTTCACCAGCCTTTTAAGAGGATGTGTGGGGTGGTACCACCTCGGTCGAGGAAGAATTCCTCTAACACCTTCCAACAACAATCATGGGTTGGAAAAGGTAAATGAAATGAAATTAATATTGTATTTTGTCAACAAGTCATAGGTAAACAATCTGTTTCATAAATATACTTAGTGCAAGTGAAAAGTTAACCTTTAAATCTAATAGATATCAAAATTTGAACTATATAAAAGTTACACACTTTTTTAGTCCTACCTTTCAGGATCTTTAGGGCATCGGAAGATTGAAACATTATTACGATCATTAATATTACACCCATCGACACCAATACCAAAGTTGAGATGGCATTAAAAAAACTAAATTGTATTTGGCGCACTCGGTACTTCCCTTCTAGCGACACAAACTACCCTATGTAACCCACGCCTGATTTTGCCAGAAATAGAGCGCTACGGGCTTAGGCGAGAGGCGAGCAATGGCAGAGGGGGATTTAAAGCACGATAAGCAAGTGACTAGACTATTTAGAATATCTTTTGACAATGCCATAGGTATTGAGAATATTGCGTTCTGTAAGAAATTTACAATATTGTATTTGGTACGGAACCCTTTGTGCGCGAGTTTAACTCGCACTTGACCGTTTTTTTTTCTTGATTTGACCATAGAGAAAATATATAGTAGAGAAATAATGTCAATTACGAATGCGGCAAATTTACCGAGCTGAATCCGTAAACAAAGACGGTCCTCTGCGGGCTTGCGCATTGTCGAACGTTTGCCTTGTGATAGACAGGACCGTACTTCAAAATTTATTTCACATGACGTTAATCTTTTATCGAGTAATAAATGCTAAATATATTACTTGTAATTATTCTTTTTATTAATGATAAAAATGTAACCATTAGTGAGATTTTAACAAAAAGTGTATAGTTTGTTGGCTTAAATCTGAGATTTCCTGTTATACAAAACTGTCGATAATTCCTCGAAAATAGCTCAGTTTATATATATACAGTGCGTCTCTTTAATTAACCCTCTTAATTTTTTAAACGTTACATTTACAAAATTGAAAGTTGAAATAAAATATAAACATAGTATTCTAAACAATAGAAATAAAATATGCAACTGTTAAGAAGTAAAATAGTAAATCAAAAAAATTACATGTGTATATTTTATTGGATTGGCATCCCATCCTGTATAATTATTGAACAAACCAAGTTCTAGGGTAAGATGTAAATATTTTTACACCTATTTACAGTGTGTGCACTTGATACTTTGCTGAAAGCGCTACTACTTACGGCCCCATGTCAATCTAATCCACCGATATCTTAGCGATCCTTTGGCGAAAGCGCTTTTTTCTTTCGCCATCCCTTTTAAAATACTCCCCTCTACCCTAATCCACTAGTATTTTTAGTGCCCCTTTGACGAAAGCGCAAATATGCCTTTTGGACACTCACCCTTCTAATCCACTGATATCTTAGCGATCCTTTGGCGAAAGCACTTTTTTCTTTCGCCATCCCTTTTAAAATACTCCCCTCTACCCTAAGCCACTGGTATTTTTAGTGACCCTTTAGCGAAAGCGCAAGTATGCCTTTTGGTCACACTCACCCTTATGCAATATAGGGGAAGGAGGCATTGACACTATATATGACCTTCTTACACCATCTTACCCCTTATACAATGCCCCTAATACACACACACCCCATCAGTGCCTTTCTGACACCTTGACCACACTCAATATACGTCACTGACAAATATTTCTACTTCTCCGTGTGTGTATTCACTTCAACACCGAAGTGCATTTAAGATAAATTATATTTTTTACCTCCTATTCTTTCACATATTGATATAATTTAAATTTGGAATTAAACTATTTGTATTTATGCACTACTTGTAAGAAATAGACTACGAAATAAGTCCTTATATTTAAAAGTTGGATACATAATTGGCGAAACATATGAAATGTCTGTAACACTTTGTAAAGACTATTTTTGTATCGAAATAACAAGCTTCAGAGGTTCGCCATATTCGCCACCCCAACCAAAAATACCATAACATACAAATGACTGAGATTTTTTCGGCCCGGTTCTGATCGCCGCGTTGCGTCATTGAGTTCAACAACCACTTTTACGAGACGTCTCGAGTGCGCATGCGTCGAGAGGACCGTCGTTTAAAAATCTGACTGGCGCCCAATGCGTACAAACGCACTTTTTCGCCCATACATTGGACGGATTCAGCTGGTGTCGCGAATACGTTGTGATGGTCTAAATATATCTTGTCTATGGATTTGACACAATCAGGGCAACGCTCATGAAACAAATTATTTTTGTCAAATACCGTATGCGCCTGTACTTATTTACGGCATCGAACCCACTCCAACCAATGACTTATGACTCATAGCTATCCATTAGCCGTGGTATAATAAGTCATTGCCAAAAGTGGCTCTAAACGTCAATTAAATTTCTTGCTTGAATAAAAGTGTTATGCAACTTGCAAGCGATTTTTATTTCTAATTTTGTTTCAAATAATCAAATCTATGGCACCGTGTACAGTACCTGAGCAAACCTGACGGAAACAGGAAAAACATTTATTTAGTACGTAAAATTGAGAATAAGTTCTCTAAACCACCTGAAAATTCCTTATACAATAAGGATTTGAACAAATCATGGTAAAACAGCTATTCTCCGGGCTATATGCCCCTCCGAGCGCTGGATTACATACCAAAATTTGCCGTATTTTGGCTAACACTGTTAGACAACAAAATACTTGGTTTGACTGCAAGAAACTACCAGGAAGAAGGAAGCTTTTTCTTTAGTTAGGATGTCGTTACCTGCATACCGGTTTCGAACTCTTTAGTTCTCATCAGTACAGGATAAACGATCATACCTACCTTCCGAAACAGCATATCCTTAATCCTTTATCCTGTACTGATGAGAACTAAAGAGTTCGAAACCGGTATGCAGGTAACGACATCCTAACTAAAGAAAAAGCTTCCTTCTTCCTGGTAGTTTCTTGCAGTCAAACCAAGTATTTTGTTGTCTAACAGTGTTAGCCAAAATACGGCAAATTTTGGTATGTAATCCAGCGCTCGGAGGGGCATATAGCCCGGAGAATAGCTGTTTTACCATGATTTGTTCAAATCCTTATTGTATAAGGAATTTTCAGGTGGTTTAGAGAACTTATTCTCAATTTTACGTATTTATATGTACCCCTGACAAGTAGACTTCACACTTCACATTCATTGTTGAAATTTATTTAGTATTTGATGAACGTAAACAAATCAAAAATGAAAAATCTCTATTGATATGGGTATTTAATACTTTTAAATTTGTGAGGAGATATATTTCGGACTGCCATGTCCTTAATTCGTTGATACTCATACACAGTAAAAAATCCAGTTGATTAACCACAAGAGATGTCTGATTTTATTTGCCGGATTAAATTTTTTGATTTAATTTGTAATTATTTTCTAAATCAGTTTCATAATCTTCGTTATGATTCAAACAAATTACTCATTCTCGATTACTTTAAATCGATACTGATCAAATGCATAAAAAAGACAAACATTTTAAATCATATTTCCTTGTTAAAATAATCACAATAATCACTATCAATCACCTACTGACTAAAAAATACTCAAACTTCTAAACCAAGCCGCCAACACATGCGCAGTACGCAACCTTTTAATCACAAGGGAGTACCGATATCCATCCACCCCGCTGCAATCTGCAAAAATTTCATTTAATCGGCAGTAGGTATGGCGGTTTCTGTGGTAGTGCAATGTGAAATGTGATGTAAAATTTTACGAATATTCTTTTAAAAACTTTGTTGTTACATCATGTTGGTGAAATTATGTTTCAAAAACAAAAGAAATACGCAAAAATCTCAGATTTTGAATCCAATCCCTTGGAGGAACTCATGCACCAATGTAAGTTATTTTCCGTGTATTTTCAAAGAAAAGATTTGTCATGCCAGGTCTTCATTAGTGTTTTATGTATTTATTTACAGATGAGTAAATAATTTTCGTGTTTTTACTTCATATAATTATTTTCGGCTTTTACACTGTAAAAAAAAATTATTAAATTTTAAATCAAATTCAACCCAATTTTGACTAAATCCAGGTCCACGCCTCACCTCCCCGGATTTTTGTTTATGATATGGGACAAACAATTCCCATGCTTTGGGAATTTGCATTACCTATCTTTTATATAATTTCATTTGTTTGTTCTTTAATGTGTTCTCTTTTCTTATGTATTATAGTATTGTCATTTAATAAATAAAATCGACGCCCTAATCAGGTACTTTATAGGGCGGAGAGGGGAAGGGCGGTGCTACTGATGATTGCATATCAATCACATTGGATTTAAGATTTAATAAAAAATGATTAGAGTATTATGGAAATTTAATCATTATGGAAGAAAATCTTAATAAAAATTGATTTAGATGTAATCAGAATTAATTCTTAGGTTAATCAATTTTGAATAAGAAAATTTAATCACAGATCCTTCGATTTAATCAATATGCAGTGTTAATTTTTTCAATCAATCTGGCGTGGACCTGGATTTAGTCAAAATTGGGTTGAATTTGATTTAAAATTTAATCATTTTTTTTTACAGTGTAACTGTTAATCATAAATAATGTTTTCTACTCCCGTATGCTAATATTCAAATTAAAATATGTTTCATAATAATGTTTATTATGATACAATTTTCATTGTAAAACCGCGTTGTTAGTCAATTTGAAATCCATACTTTTTAATCAAGTGGCCTCTTCTTGATACAAATGACTTTGACAGTTCTTTTACTGCAATTTGCATTTTCATTAAAACTTTTAAGAATGACCTGGCCCCAATTTATCATTTAAAATTTATTTTGCCTAAAATCGAATCTGGTCAAAACTATTTTTTATTGGTTTCTGTCAACTATCCCTAGTCATTCTCAGGTTGATGGTTTTAAATATAAAATTACAAATCAATCCCAAATAAGACCAAACCTAGAGTGCTGTTCCCACATTTGGGGAGAGGCATCACAGTCGAAACTTAACATCCTTGCTTCTATCAAAAAGATTTCGATTCGTCAGTGAGCCAGTCCTCACAAGAAAACTCCCATCTCTCGCTCATCGCCGCGCTATTGAGGATTTATCCCCTTTCTACAGATATTTCCACGGATTTTGCTCTGAAGAATTAGTTGCTATAACTTCCCCCTCAACTGTTTCTAACAGAACAATAAGAGGCGCGTTGCATCTGCATGCCTTTACTGTCCAGCTACAAATGTCTAGAACATCCCACTTCTCTCGCTCATTCATTCCTAGGTTCTCCAGATTATGAAACAAATTTCCTGCAGACATTCCCCTCCCAACCTCCAATCCTTTAAATCCCGTGTCAGTAGAGTATATTTCCTTCTCTTGAGATGCCCACGGTAAGTTGGTACGTAGGCTTGAAGTCTACGTTGACTGTCTTAGATAAAAAAGAATTAAAATCACATTAAATTTTATTATAAAACTTGTATGTTTCGGTTCGGTTTTTTAGTTTATAATCCCTTAAATTGATTGAACCCTCGAAATAAAAACGAATTTCATTGTTCCTGCCATTTCCGGTACATAAACATCCGTTTTTCTTCAATTGATGAACA
Source organism: Philopedon plagiatum (assembly GCA_963971165.1). NCBI lineage: Eukaryota > Metazoa > Arthropoda > Insecta > Coleoptera > Curculionidae > Philopedon > Philopedon plagiatum. The sequence continues at coordinate 18,282,894 of OZ020194.1, read as the reverse complement.
GATTTATGGTCAAATTGTTAACCCAAATCAAATTAATTGTTCGTGCATCAATGCCAGATAAAACGAAGCTCTGTTCAATTATTGAGTAAAATCGCAATTAGGGATAGATGTCAAGTGCATGACGCATTCGTTGATTACCTCGAGTAAAATGGAATAGTTTTCAATCATAAGGATTTACTAAGCAGTGTTAAAAACCACATTTCACCAAATGATACAGGGCGCAGAAAATGCAAAATAAATTATTCGCCACACAAAATAAGATACTGACGGTATGTAAATATATCATGTTCAGTTCCTTTTTGGATATTTGTTATGGCAAGGATAGAACACATCTGACGTCATCAAAGAAAATAATGAGTAAAGGAAGTGTCTTACTTTCCACACAAAATCCTCTTCTTTTATCTAAAAAAATCTATTTTTTCTGTTTTTGACACTGGCTACATAGCTTGGAGGTAGACCATTCACCCACATTAAAAAAATAACAATTTTTACTTCAGTATTTGTCTTAAAACTCTACCGCAAAACTAAAAGGGTTTTGAAGATTTCTTTATAAAGCGCTTATTTTTTACCTCTTCTAGGGCGATCTTTACATACAGCACAGAGTGAGGAAGCATATTCCTTTTATTTTTATGTTATTATATAGGTACTACATAAATAAATAATGTCTTTATTAAGAACGTATATATGCAAAAATGCAATTTATAAAAGGCGAAATCTAGCACAGATCTTGTGCTACTTCAATTTAACCCTGTTACGAACAGTCGTTTTTAATAATAAGGCTCATAATTTCGTGCAAATTGTTATATAATTTTACATTATACTATTACATATAGGGCGGCAAAAAAGTCTAGAAACACCAAAATATCTATAAACCGAGCCGTTTTCTTAAAATGTGCAAAAACACGCGAACTAGATTTTTATTTTTGCACATTCTTTTAATATTTCCTTTCTGTTAAGTTTTAGGAGTTGTCGAAGTTGTGACGTCATCATAAATATATTTTAATACCAACATAGGTCATGTGAACCCACATTTTAAGGGGTTTTTCATTCTAAATATGATTACAAGTTTTTAAGGTTTTCGGTTGTTCCTTTTAAAGATGGCAGCACATACAGAGGATCCCGATAAGGATGTGAGGTATCTCAGATAAGGTTCATCCCACAGCTATAGGGAAAATTGTTACAGTCGACAAGAATTTTATTTAAAATATTCTTTATACGCTCAAAGAAATATGTAAAAAAAATTCTGAGAACGTGAGTAATGTGAATGTTTTTTTCGATTGCAAATTCTGGTGATTTTAGGTTAAGTTTAAAGATAACATTGCTTTATGTCATTCAAACTGGATAATTCTTTTTGGAATAATACCATGTGATAACTAGGTGAATAAACTTTTATTTTAATGAAATTATTAACAAACAAAGCAAAATAAACAAAATTATGATTTTTATTGCCAACACTAAAACAACAGGATAATAGGAAATTATTTACAAGAACTGTTCAAAATGACGACCATTTACGTCTTGGCAGTACCCTAGCCTATTTATGTATTCTTGTTGAAGGTTTCGTATAATCTGTGGTGTGATAAGACGTATTTCCTCCCTTATTCAAATTTTCAAATCAAGAAATAGTCCAACGGGGTTAAATCAAGGACTCTCGCAGGCCACTTCATGGTACCTCGTCTGCCAATCTACATGAATATTTCATTAAGATATTCTGTAACAACAATAATTGAATAATGAGGTGGTGCGTCATCTTGTTGAATCCACATTGTAGGGGTAAGCCTATTAGTAGTTGGTAGTGGAGGAGATAGTCATGTACAAGCACTACTTTATACGGATGATACTGTGTGACTAATATTTTAATTTAAAGCAACGTGGCGGGTTGCAGAATGCGGATTTTCCTGAAAGGATAGCAAAACATCTAGCACGGTGTGCCTCGACCAAGTTTAACCCAAAAGTCTTTCCACTTCAATTTTTTTTTCAGATTTTGTTAAAGTGGTGTGGCCTAAGTACCTTAAATCCAAAATGAAAATCCTAGATCAATTGCTTGAAAAGAAAACTTGATTTTACTAATTTTTTTAGGTTAAGCTGCTTTATTTTATGAAAAAGAGTAGTATCAAAATTTTTAAGGCGTATAATCTCCTTTTAAGTCCTGAAAATGATATATTCTTAGTGGAAATACTTAATATTTTTAAATAGCTTTGATAATCCTGAAAAACAGGTAAAATTAATTTTTCGGCAGTTTTTAGTACCTATCACGTAAATGGTACGTTGAAATACGACGGTTAATTTGAAATATAACGCAATTGTCTACAAATATTTTGTAGAATATGTAGAAATGGTTATTGAAATCCTTTTTGTATTCTAGGCTCCCTTACTGCCCCGCCACTGCTTTAAGTCAGGAAAGCGATACAAAAATCTTTGAACTTTGTACCCAAATGACAAAGAGTGACGAGGTCTCCATGGTCATGCTAAACGCCAATGTATCCGATAAGCAGCCCGCCGTGATACCAGTGCTTGCTACTGCGAAACTGACACTAGCCGCTCTGCCGCCTGCCGGCCTGTCGCGACTTCCAGCCCTGGAATTACCTACATTTGCAAGACTTTACTCATGGGTCTTCATGACAACTTGTTAGCAACTACTGGACAAAAAGTTGTCGATACCTAATCGATCAACAAGAATATCTAAATTTAAATCGGAACTAAATCTGAAACTTTTTAATGAATCCCGAGCTAAATGTATAGACAATGGCGAGAAATTTTATCATTCATGGAGAAAGTAAAATATTAAAACCAAATGTTTTCTAAAAGACCGAAAGCGATTTAAATAATTTCTTTAATCATTTGGGCACTATAAAGTAATAAAAATTTCCATTAAATTATAATAAAACCAGAGCGAAAAGTTGTGGAATCTCTAATAATCAGTTATTATGACCTTCCCTCATTATTCATTCAGGATTAATTAGCTCCTGACCTTAATTATGCCCTCGAGATACTTCACAACTGACAACGGAGAACATCTTTGGCCGACCGTTTTCTGGTGGGTTAAAAGGAACTATCAGCTCCAATCCCCATCTTTGTTTTTTCGTAACATAGTTATTGCTCAGTTACTCGCTATATAAAGTGCCTCAATGTACTTCGGTATTTAAATTAGGCGTCATCAACAACTTAATCTAGAAATTTTATATTTTATATTATGTGTCACCTAGACCTGGCAATTTAATTATGGACCACAGGCATCGCCGTGCGTCAGCTAATTTTATCTTAGAAGAGGATAGAAATAATGCAGAATTTTCCAATAAAATTATCTTTTCCGACGAAGCCCATTTCCACCTCAAAGGTTCCCTGAACAAGCATACATCCTCTTCGAGTCACCGTGAAAGTGGTTGTCTACCTTTAGAGTTAGCGGTATTCTCGTACAAATCAGCTGAAGTTTTGCTCCTAAAGACTTCCGAAAAATTTCCGGATTAGCGGATTTTTCTTGAGGGGATTTATTTTTTGGACCGGATTTGGCTCCGACTGATAAAGGAATGTGGTTGTTTTTTTTGATAGGGCGGGAAGATTTTAGATTCTCTCTTTTTATGGCCGGCCACCAAGGAACTGGGAAATATGGACTTCCAGTAAATTTTCCCTTTTAGTTCCTTGTTGGAAGTGCCGCATTGGGCAAATAGAATTTTACTGGAAAGATACCCTAAGGGTGCAATAGTTGAAATATATGAGTTATTTTGCACTCTATGGTCAAGTTACCGATAAAACTTATGTTTCTCCAGGTGGCTGTATGACCCTTATTCAACAAGATATGTGTAAAATTGTACAGATGCAAATCAAGGATTGTAATTATATAAATTTAAATTGATTTAATTTATTTTTGCTATCATCTTGGGCCGAGGATATTATTTCTTTTACCTAGGGTTGTTTTAACCTATATTTCTATATAGGGTGTCTTCCTTTTAGGGTTTTAGGTTTGTTTTATAGTACCTAAACTTATAGTAGAATATTCTAAAATAATCCTTATGTAATTTTGGACATACTGAGAGTCAGTTTGGATTAACCTTGTAGTACTTCCACAACACCAGGAAGACAAGGCATTGCAGGAGAATAAAGAGTACCCACCTTATGGTTTTGCGGGACTACTGGGCAACTGCAGTGGTTGCAAACATTGATTTTTACAGTGGGGCACTTTTTCCTTTTATTTCTCACGTATACGTTTGGTTGAACCTACTAGAGGTTCACTTATTTTGGATAGTCATATTTGTGAGACAATGTTCTAACCCTTACTGGTAGAGTCTTTTAAACTTATAATATTTTTTATGACATATTAAGATTTCTTTTTTCACTTTTGATAACCATTTTTCTGCGTACGAATGGTTATACGTACAGTGTCGGAAACGTATAAATGCGTGTCGACAAAGTTGTTAGCGTAAAGCCAGACCTCGGGCCAACAGCTCGAGTTTCCGAGAGACTTTCAAACTACCTTATTTATCATTATTGTGTATGGCTGGTCGCGCCACTGGGCGTACGTACGGAGCATAAGCAGAAATGAGGATGTAAAGGAGAAAAAGGGAAGCGGAACGCTTTAAACCGACTGTCGGCAACTGGCGGACCGCGGTTCCGATCCGGACCTCCGGACCTCGGAAGGTAGAAAACTGGACCGCCAAAAAAATCTTAATCAAGTAAGTAAGACCAAATACCTATCTATCTTATATTATTTTTAGAGTAAAAATAAAAATCAAAAACTAATAATATGAGTTTTTGTAAGCAACGTTCCTTTTTGAGAAACAAAAATTTATCTGCAGCCCATTTGAAGTTTTCCTTTTTTGTTTCTCTGGATCTCGATAAAATTTTTCAAAAGTATCCGGACACCACTTGAAATTACTTGCCGACCCTGCTCTAAGCTGTCTTTTAGCAGATATCAGTGATGCAAAAATCTTTCGGAAATCGCAAATCAGAAAATTATATTGATCTGGTGAAAGAACTGATTTTCAGTTTGAAAAATTTAGGATTTAACATGAGTATCAAACTCTACTTTCTGCACAGTCAGCTCGGCCGATATCCTGAAAATTGAGGAGACTTAAGTGAAGAAAGTGTTAAAGCTACGTTTCTTGGAAGCAAATGATGATTATTAGATTTTTATTTTTTCGTAAATATTTGTATTTTCCTAACCAAAACCCAGGTAAAAATTGGTATTTCTTTTACACCGGATACCTGTATCTCAAAAACTAGATCTGATAAAAAATATATTTACATTTTCGGAATTTGCCTGCGAACTTAGTTGAAAACAGTAGAAAATTTATTGGCAACAGATATAGTGTGAACTAATGTAATCAGATGATTGTTGTCAGACAACATTTAAAATTTGTCATTACCTGATATGTTATTTTGGAGATCAAATAATATCTAGTTTAGTTTACGGAGTACTATAACTAGGTGTACTGTCAGTGGCGGTCGCAGCTTTTTTCAAAGGGGGGGGGGGGGGCGGTTTAGTAGGTGTTGGGTTGGCCCAATCGTCGGGTTAGTGTGTTTTTTCAAAGGGGGGGCGGTTTAGTAGGTGTTGGGTTGGCCCAATCGTCGGGTTAGTGTGTTACAAAAAAAAATTGCCTATGTATATTCAAAATTTCTGTTAAAAAAGCATGCATGCAATTTTATCTAGGCCACAATCAATTCTAGAGACGTGTACTGCCTGCACCTACGGTTTTAAATTTTTTGTTTTACCCGCATCGATCATTTATTATTTCTTCGTTAAAAATAGTGTCTTGGGTTAAGAGGGTAAGGGGGGGGGGCGATCGCCCCCACCGCCCCCCCCCCCTGGGACCGCCACTGGTACTGTACATACGTAGGTAGTTTGATTTTCTTGTAGAGGAGCTTAAATTTAATTAAAAAGGTACATGTCATCTGATGATTAGAAAATTAAATCTATTGGCCTCAATTAATAAGTTGTTTTGCTTCCCTAATACTTTCAATACAGGACTTAACATTGATTATATTAATATTATGTCCATGATTGACATGGGATTGCCATCTACACTGCTGCAAAACTAATGCCGTACCATAATTGGCGACTGAAGGCCTCCATTTTTAATAAAGTACACACTTTAAAGCCTGCTATGGTAAAATTTCGTTAAAACGCGAAAAGGATCTAATTTTTTTTTTAAATAACGGGAAAACATTTTAAATTAGTAGTGAGATTACAATTCCATTAAGATCTATTTGAAATTAAACTTACAATTTACCTTTTTTCTTATAATAATAATGATTATGGATGGCGCTGCCTGTGTCTCACTGCTTATGCAGTACGACAGTTGTAGCTTTAAGGGATTACTTTTTCGGAAGGTTGGTATGTTTGTCTATCCTGTACTGATGAGAACCAACGAGTTCGAAACCGGTCTGCAGGTGACGACATCCTAACTAAAGAAAAAGCTTCCTTCTTCCTAGTAGTTTCTTCCATTCAAAACAAGTATTTTATTATCTAACTGTGTTAGAAGAAAATACGGCAAATTTTGGTATGTAATTCAGCGCTCGGAGGGGCATATAGCCCGGAGAATAGCTGTTTTACCATTATTTGTTGAAATCCTTATTGTATAAGGAATTTTCAGGTGGTTAGAGAATTTATTCTCAATTTTTGCATACTTATATGTACCCCTGACAAGTAGACTTTCATTCATACGTTTGAAAATTTTACCTTACGGTAAACTCTACTCTGAATGCTCGAAACTGCTAATGGATGGCGCTGCCTGTGTCTCACTGCTTATGCAGTACGACAGTTGTAGCTTTAAGGGATTACTTTTTCGGAAGGTTGGTATGTTCGTCTATCCTGTACTGATGAGAACCAACGAGTTCGAAACCGGTCTGCAGGTGACGACATCCTAACTAAAAAAAAAGCTTCCTTCTTCCTAGTAGTTTCTTGCATTCAAAACAAGTATTTTATTATCTAACTGTGTTAGGAGAAAATACGGCAAATTTTGGTATGTAATTCAGCGCTCGGAGGGGCATATAGCCCGGAGAATAGCTGTTTTACCATTATTTGTTGAAATCCTTATTGTATAAGGAATTTTCAGGTGGTTAGAGAATTTATTCTCAATTTTTGCATATTTATATGTACCCCTGACAAGTAGACTTTCATTCATACGTTTGAAAATTTTACCTTACGGTAAACTCTACTCTGAATGCTCGAAACTGCTAATGGATGGCGCTGCCTGTGTCTCACTGCTTATGCAGTACGACAGTTGTAGCTTTAAGGGATTACTTTTTCGGAAGGTTGGTATGTTCGTCTATCCTGTACTGATGAGAACCAACGAGTTCGAAACCGGTCTGCAGGTGACGACATCCTAACTAAAGAAAAAGGAAAGGAAGGAAGAAGGAACCTTCTTCCTAGTAGTTTCTTGCATTCAAAACAAGTATTTTATTATCTAACTGTGTTAGAAGAAAATACGGCAAATTTTGGTATGTAATTCAGCGCTCGGAGGGGCATATAGCCCGGAGAATAGCTGTTTTACCATTATTTGTTGAAATCCTTATTGTATAACGAATTTTCAGGTGGTTAGAGAATTTATTCTCAATTTTTGCATATTAATAATAATAACAGTAAAAGAATTTGTGTCGGTGGTGTTTAAAAGCAAACGGTAATAATTTTGAACACTCTTTGTAATTTAATGCTTTAGTTTTAGAATTGTTAATATAATACATCTTATTGGTAATAAATTAATTATGATATAAATCATTTAATAAAAATAAGGTAAAACATGTTTTAACAAAAAATAAAGATTTAAATTTTTTAGTTATTATGGTTTCTTATTTTTTTATAGCGACAGCCCACTATGATAACCTAAGCAAACCTATTTTATACTATTGGAGAAACAGTCGTTGCTCTAGGTACTTTTTAAAATTTCGTTCTTTTTTTGTTTTTCGATAAAGTTTGTTCTGGTTCCAAGGGCTGTCACCAAACTCTACAACAGACAAATGTCACCTTTTTCGTTTATTGAGGTACTAAATTTGGAAAAAAAATATTTTTTTTGTGTAGATTCTTCTAATTAGCAGCAAAAGCCATTACTGTATAAATAAAATTAAATTCAGAAAAGAAGAGGAAAGGCGATTTTTTTCCAATTCCTATTCTATTCAATTTTGACTAAATTTAAGGAAAATATAAATAGGTTTAAAAAAATATAATAATGCTCAAAATTATATGAAGGAAAGTTGGTTGGAATCATAATTTTATATTTGAGCATAATTCTTAATTTTAAGTAATTTTTTCTAGCGATAAATTGAAGTATTTAAAAAAAATGGGCTATTTTACTCCTAAATGATTTTCAAATTGTTGTTCCTGCCCTGTACGCTGTTTGAGTTTTCCCTATTCTGATAACGGATAATTTTGTTATTAGGTAGGTACCAACTTGTTGAACCACACTGTATAGGTGTTATATATGTATGTTCTTCAAGAGACTAATACTCCTTTACCGAAAGCACCCTTGCACCAGCTTTCTTGTCTTGTTTCGATTCATCCGTGAATCGCCGGAATTTATTTCCATGTGCTCTTTTCAGTCCTTTTTTTCTCCATTAATGTAACAGTCTTACACAAAACTACTCGTATGTTCAAGTACGTTGACATTTCTATTGACCAAAAAGTTTTTTCAAGCTAAGGTATTTTCAAAACAAAAAATAAAAAGCATCTGAAATTTAAAATGTAAATTGGGGTTACCCGTTATCCTGTGTTCCTGCATAGCCTCTTTTATTAAATTAATATTCAGATTTACAGTCGACCCGTTAACCAAACTAGATTAATAATTGTTCATGCATTACAATTAGATAAAACGAGGCCCTGCTCTAAAATTTAGTCTAGTAGCAATTAGTGATGAGTGTCTACTGCAAGGCACTTATCTGCAGTTGACAGATGACAGGTGCCAGATGACGTATGACAGATGACAGATGACGTATGACAGGTGACAGATGACGTATGACAGGTGACAGATGACGTATGACAGGTGACGTAAGAGCGCGCAGTTTCTGGCGCATGCGCAGATAGGCCGTCTCATTGAAGTGCCTAAATACCTACTTATATTATATATTTGTTCAGTGGTGTACTTAGACGATTATTTTTAATTATTGTTATTTTGGTTTTATTATTATTTCTTTAGTTTGGGAAATTTTATATAGGTAAATTTGCAAAAAAATCTGCAGTATGGAGTATGTTAACAATTTAATAATGTATTACTGTTTTCGGTCGAGAAATGAAATATCCAGGAAATTTTTGTTTTTAAACCTACAGGTTGATACAGAGAAACAAACTCCTGTAAGTTGAAATGGAAGAAGAATGAAAATATACTAAGAGACGAATTCCCTACTTCTAAAACTGGCCTAATTTGAATACGGCCGTAGTATTCACCATGGTCAGCTTATCTGTCTAATAATAACTAACAGAAGTATAGTATTTAATAGCATTTTAACAAAATATTGTCACGCCATCGTTTTAAGGGTGTGACTAGGAGCGCAGAGGTAACGGAACCTTAACTAGATCGAAATCAAACGTGAGTTAAAAACAAACTTAAATCATTTATTTACAGTAAATATCTATCTATAATTCAATATTGACATAAACACATATACTAAAAATGTTTTTTTGCCATTACCATGGAAAGAAAGCATTGGCAAAGGCTTATTGATCAAACCTCTTTATAAAGGAATACTTAGTACCTACATTCTTTTGCCGAATTTCGTTCAGGTCCCCTATACATTACACCGAGTGATTTCTTCTCAATTTTTTTAATTATTTTTCTATAAGGATTGGTAAGCTGACACTACGCCAATAAGTAGTGCTATTTTAACACAGTGTGATGACGTTTTTATGACTTCGTCTCCCTTGCGTCGCGGTTATCGGTAACTTGGGCGAACAATAGTACCATACAACGAACTATGATCGGAAGATCTTTTCTACATAACGAAACAAGTCCCTCTATGAGGCGTTCACTTGGACCTACTATCCATTTCTAAAGTTTTGACCCCTCAGTTTGGAAGCTTGTAAAGTAAAAAGCACAATTTTAAAAAATATAATTTTCACATATTTCGGTAAAGTTACTTGTCTCTATTACACATGTAAAACTTTGTAACCGTAGATGCCTTGGTGCTTTTCTAATGGGAAGGTAATTGTAAAATTGTCACCATTTTTTCCCTATTTCATCAATGACTCAATTGTAAAAATTTATTGTGCCTTACTGGTACTCCCAGGCCTAACTAATTTTTTACAGGCGATAAAGTGAACCTTACTTTAGTCCCAAAAAATATTAGTTTTATTTTTTTTTCTTAGGTTTGGTAGTAGGGGAAGTCTAGCTAAAACGGGATACTAGATAATACGGGACATGCGCTAATAAGCAATACGCTATGCGTTATCTATCCAAATATGGTAGAATTATAAACGCCCGCGGTAAAGTAGAGACGTGGCAAGTTGAAACAAACAGTTTGCTTGCGTCCTTCCAGAGTAAGGTAAGTTTTTCATACTTTGCGGGATTTCTTATAAAACTTGTGGGAAATATTCTTAAGGGCTGCATGTTTATTGGCCAATAAAATCAGACTCTATTTTTTTTACATGCAGTATAGTTGTATTGAAACAGATATTTTGTATTTTTGCAGTGATATAGGTGTGTAGGTCATGTTTATAATTTTTTGATTTGTTCATAGCCGTGTTTGCTAAAACGGGATATTACATAGTTTTTAAAACGGGATATCCTGCGTTTGAAGCAATATTTGTATTTGCAGATACTCCGTACTCGCAATGTTATTAAAGCAAAAATACCAAAGAAAATTTAAACGTCAGTCCTGGTCAGAAAAGCAAATGGCTTCTGCAATATGAAAGTGTTGCTTTTTTACTGTTCAAGTTATAAAAGTAAGAACACAATTTTACCACGTAAAAAGCCTATCCCATTTTAGAATAACTGTAAATCCCATTTTACCAACATATATGGATAAAACGGGAAATATGCAACATATAAAACAAATACATTTTAAGGACAAAACTAACATATTCCAAAAATCAAAACATAATAATTCTGAAAGCTAAATCGTAATAGATTCTACTTTTCACGACTTTAATTTTTTTAGATACTCGAAAAGATATTTTTTTAATGGTTGAACCTTAGGTATCCCGTTTTAGGTAGACTTCCCCTAATAGTCAAAAAATAATTGTGGTTATGTAATTACTACCAGTAATCTTACAGCAAAAATTTTTGTTTTTTTGTATTACATATAAAGAGATGTAACTTTACGTTTAACGAAAATTTTGTTTTGGCAGTTGTCATAAACGTAAATACAAACAATTAATTTGTGTAAAGGATAGCAGCATTGAGCTTGCGGGATGGAGCGGGGCGTCGAAGGTGCAATAGTATGGGTGTTAAGGTAATAATCATTAAAGTAATGCAATATAGTGAAGGTTTTTTTGTGCTCTATATGATAAATTAGGTAACTGGTACAGTTAAGAAAAAATAAGTATATACATTGATAAATATTTACATTTATTTGTATTTAACGATTTTCGATTGTTTCATTAAGATCTATAAAATAGGCAAAACGTGTTTAGTAGAGCAATAGTAATTTAAAAATATTACTTCAAACTGAGTAACGTAAATATGCCAATTAGCTTTATTTATTTATAATTCACCTAAAAGAAAAACAATATTTTTGATGTTCTTTTATTTTTATGATTCGCATATTTGGAAAATTGTAACAAATGCTGTGTTAAGTTTGTCTGCATTTGCCTTTGCTTAATAATAAAAGAAATATGTGAACGTGGCCTGTTTACGTAGAATCACATCTGATTTAACTTTTAAGGTACAAAGCCCTGACAAAATTTAGTTAAACCTAAAACTAAAAATAACCTGATTGGATTACACCCCTCTTTTTTACCGAAGAATACCTACACTTATGGATCGTTTTCTCCTTCTTCATTACTAAAGTCTTCATTTGAATCATCATCTTCATCCTCTTCATCTAAATTGATAATTAATGGTTCTACAACAACATCAACTAAGAGGTCTTTTTCTCTGTAGGATTCCTCAATTGTATTAGCGTGTCCAACGCAATTTTCCCAAACAGAATTTGGCACGTTCTGCATCGTTTCAAGACACACATTTAGTACATTTGTGATTTTAAACGTAGTATTCAATTTTGCCACTTTATTTTTCACATATGCCCAAATTAATTCAATTGCGTTGAATTCACAGTGTGCAACTGGCAACCATAGAAGCTTTACATTATCATTACGTAACTCCTTTGCAATTGTATCTAAAAGATACGTTTTTGGAAAGTGATAGTTCTTGCATAGGTCCAAAAGCATTGGTTTGGTTAATTCATTAAACGTTGTAAATCCATCGGGCAATGTTGCTTTTCGCTGGGACATCCATTCTATTATTTTTTGTTTTGTCCAGGCAGTTGTAGGATTTCGAAAATTAGGATCCAACATTCTATGATACGGTGCTTGGTCAATTACGATTACTGATTTGTCAGGTATTACGGAAAGCACTGTTCTAAACCATTATTCGTAATGTTGTTTATTCATCTCGTTATGGTAATCCACTGACGCCGCACTTTTTTTCCCAACGAAACACTTCAGGCAGCCATCCAAAAACCCATTTTTACTACCAATATGTAAGATAATAAATACCCCGTTGTCCTGATCCTGATGGCCGTTTTATTCCACCTCTAAAGCCATTAATTTCCTGTATACCGCCTCTGAATTCATCAAAATTATCCCGTTTTGTGGGATTAACTCTTTCAACCCAGCCAAACTTTCCTGAATGATTTGCACCGCACCATGTTTCATCTGTATAAAATATTTGCCAAGAATCTTCACGATACCTCTTTATGGCGTATAAAAATTCTGCTCTTCTGGCAGCAATTGTGTTTTGTTCCATTAAAATTGGTTTATTAATTAGTTTTTTCTAGGAAAACCCAAGTTCTTTTATCCATCGGTAGAAAGTCATTTCTGAAAATTCTGGTAAATAATCGACATCTTCTTTCAATTTCTGGTAAACTTCTTTTATAGAAGGAAACCGACGCTCCAGGTAAAAATTTAATATTGTTCTCCTTATGACGCCCTGCAAAATCTCATCCCATTCCAGTCGGGGCCTTCCACTTCTCCCTTTTGATGGTATAATACCGGAACTTTTTTCTTCCGCAGTAACACGTTTAACGGTGTTTTCACTAATACCCAGGCAATCTGCTGTTCTTTTAACCACTTGCTCAATCAAAATATTTTCCAAACCGTTGTCTTTCTCTTATTGAAAGTACGCTCTGACTTTTAATATAATATTTTTCATTTGTTCGTTGCACTGACGAGACATTTTAACGTATTAGACTGTAGTTTGATACCGTATTTTTGGTTCAGATTACATCAGGTATTTATATAAATTCGAACAAGATAATCTTAAAAATCGTGTGAAAACAGTAATAATTTCAAATTACTATCTACCACTAAAACCAAAAATTTAAATCAACAATAAGTAGATATATTTTCAATACACAAGAAATAGATTAAATTCTAAACAAATAAAAATACATGGACCTACGGACTACATACGACCTTTACGACGACGCCACCGTCCTGTGAGTATGTCGGTAAAGGCGTTTGACACTTTGCATCTCTTTCTTATGTGGCTTTTAATATTTATTGCAATTTTTACAAGAACTAAAGGTGCTTTTTTTAATTTTGTGTAATAAAATACATTTGTATAATAATAACTACGTCTACGAGTGTAAAGATTTTTTTAAGGTTTTAAATTGTCCACAGTACAGCTGATACACAAACATCATTAAAAAATTAAAAAATACAATTTTAGACACATACTACCAATCTCTTGCGAAAGTATAGATATTTTTCTATCTACCTTCAAAATTGCATTTAAATAGGGAAAAAATTAACCAATATATAGACATGAGAAAATCGTTTATCAGTATTAACGCAGTAAAATCGTTGTTTTTTTCTACTTGATTATGAATAAGTTCAATATCGTTTACACTACAATAATACATTTTTTGGAAGAAACTCTTGGATAACGTCCTAACAAGCTGTAATTTTTTCAGTTTATTCTGCCCCGTGGTTTTTTTGTTATTGACCCTCAGACTGAGGGGTCAAAACTTTAGAAATGGATAGTAGGTGATTCTTGGACTGCCTCATACCTGAAGCCCCCTCCAACATTTACAAACTTACTCTCAAATAAGTCTTTCAGTTTTCCGATACCTGAGCCCTTGATAATTTTGCTTAGGTTTGCTGATTCATTACGATTTGTTATACATAGGAAAAAAGGTCAGCTCTCGGAGTCGGACTTGTCTGATACCCGGATAGGCGGGTTCCTCTATTTTAATGCAAGTAATCATCTTCATTATTTAATTTTATATAGTTTTAAGTTCAATAAATAACTAATTATTTGGAAAAATATTTTTATTATTAAAAAAATCTTTTCGGATAAAACAGATCGACTTAAAAAGTCCTCAATGAAATGTTTATTTGTGCTGCAACATTGTTACAAAAACTGATTGCCATCTATCAGTCGAAAAAGTTGAAACATTATGTTGATATTTTTCTATTTCATGTATTTCTATTTGCGATAATACTAATAACCAAATAAAAGCATTTCAAACAAAATTCCGCACAAACAATGAAACTTAAATCTACGTAGTTCGTTTTTTAGTTTTTTTTTTGATTTAATGTTACTATTTTTTAATTGTTAAAACATGCATTGCGATTTATATGTATATTTATTTATATTTAAAATGAATTATTTAATTACATTTGGTTAAGTTAACTTTGGCAAACCTGGTTCTAAATTGCATACCATGCAGGGTTAGGGGCAAGTATATTATATAATGTAAAAACAAATCTTTATGGCCATAATACTTTCAGGGAAAAGAAACTTTGAAAACAGTAACTTTTAAAACTAGACCAAAAAGGCATGTGCATCAGAGTTCAAGAGTTTGTAATATAAAAATTGAATAATGTATTTGCAACTTATTTTACAAACTTTTTAAAGTTCGGACTTGTCTTATTTATTTATTCCGGCTTGTATACGTCTAACAATGCCACCTGCAGTTAATTTTACAGCATTCACAGGGGCAGAAAGACATCTTAATTTAGCAGGGTCTCCTGCAGATTAAACAAATTTAACTCAAAACGTCTCTATTTCGCTTGAACGAACGGGAAAATCTGTCAAGTGGGACGAGTAACTCCTTTGTAGATATCTTTCTGGTTACGACGCTCCGTTTGGCAGGATAAAGAAAATTCGTAACGTTCTGCTCTATGCATGGATTGAAACATATACCAGTAGTTAATACTACGGGAAACAAAAATCATTCTAGTTATTTTAGAAAGAAGAAGTTGGTTGGTAAAGCTGATATTGACAATAAATGGAATTATGCATAATCTAAATAAACCTGAAAATTTTTTTTATTCTTTACATAAATTAAATATTTGTGGTCCTTGTTTTTATCCATTCATTTTGTGCTTTATTTTAACAAAAAAAATTATACTACAAATTTTCATAAACAATTCGATTGCAAAACGTGATACAATGAGGGGCGGATTTAGAATTTCGTGGGGGGGGGGGGGGGGGTGGCAACGTTACCTAGCGCTACACAGAAGTGCTGAGCAAAAAAAAATCGGGCAAGCTCGAGCGCGACAGTACTTTGTTATTGTTTAGGGTTCTAAGAAATGTACACTATTTCCAGTGGCGGTTGGTGAAATTTCGACGTTGTATATCTCTATTCCTACTTGCAGGACCCGTACCAAATTTAGGGGTTTTAATAGTGAGCCCACTGGGAATGATTTGGTAAAGAAAAAAAACATTTTGTAATTTGCGAAAAAAAGTTAAATTTTTGGTGCGCCCCTCCCAAGAAAAAAATGAACACGTCTAGGTATCTTATTTATTTTTTTTTCTAAACAAATTTTACATCATTTTGTCGAAAGTTTTCAAATTTTGAGAGAAAAAATGTGTTAGTAGAAAGTTATAGTGATTTGATTGACCAGTTGAACAATCCCATCGACAGATATGCTGACGATAGTACTCTTCACTCTAATATTCATTTTTCCAGACAAGTTTCGAATCAAGAGTTGGATAATAGACGCAGCTCTATGTATCTACCCCTTTCCCAAGATCTCCAATTAATCTTAGACTGGGGTGCCAAGAACCTTGTTCAGTTCAACGCCTCCAAAACCCAGTCTTGCTCCCTCTCACGCAAAAAATTTGGAAACGCTTAACCCATCCACATGAATGGTCTAGCCCTACAAAACAATGAAACATTCGATGTTTTCGGCGTCGCTTTTGAACATGATCTCAGCCGGCACAAACACATTACTTCAGTAGCCACATCGGCAGCTTAAAAGCTTAGTTTACTCTTTCGAGCCAGAAAATACTTCGGTATTATTCCCCTCTTGAATGTCCCTAACAGAACAACAAGAGGCGCGTTACGTATGCATCCCTTTACTGTACAGCTATAAAAGCCTAGGACAGACCACTTCGCTCGCTCATTCATACATAGGGTCTCCAGATTATGGAACCTCTTGCCTGTAGATGTTGTACCTTCCCGCCCCAACCTTCAATCTTTCAAATCCCGTGTCATTCTACAAGTCAGTCTACATTTCCCTTCTCTTCAGGCGCCCACGGTACATTAGTACTTAGGCTTGAAGTCTACGTGGGATGTCTTAGATAAAAAAAAATGTTATAATACAACTGAATTTTTCATGTGCGAAATAAAGATTGACTTATTTGCTTCAATTTTCGGAAACATGAAATAGATACTTAAGGACAACAGGTACAAAAAGTTGGTCAACAAGTAAAGTAAATTTTATTTATGTCTACCTGCCGCAGACGAAGTTTTAGATATTTTTATTTTTAAAATACAATTATTACAATGCGGCCCCGTCGACTAATACTGAAAATTCCATGGTAAACACAATGGAGCCGACCAGGTAGTTTTATTGCAATTAATAAGTGATAGCCAAATACCTTAAAAAAATAATATTTAAATAGATTCTAAATCTACAAGAAAACGTACAAAATAAGAGTAAGGGACACTAACAGGCTGCAATTACACTTTATTAAATTTAAATATTGTCTAAACGTTCTTTTATGTATTTACTCTTGAAGAAATCTAAAACAATTCAAATAAGCTAAAAAAAACAAAATGTAGCTTTTGATAGCGGATCGGACTAGATGATATATACCTCAAAATCTTAGGGGAAAAGAAAAATATTGAGTTTCGCGGATTCCAAGAATGAGCCACGTCCTGAGGGAATTCGTTTTATCCATACAGGTAACATGTTTTCAATTTTACTGTATACGTTGCGATGTCAAAAAAAAACAACAAAGTACCCTTGTGACATCTAAAATCTGGTGACATGCCCTACATATACTTTGCTTAATTAAATTTAGGGAGCATAAGAATATACATGTTGGAGACAGACGGCGAATTCGGCCCGTGGCCGATTTATTTGGACATACAGCCCTATATCCATAGCCATGGGCGCCCGCAGGGAGGGGCCAGGGGAGCCGTGGCCCTCTCCTAAGATTGTGAGATTGTCATACTTCGTACCCTTTGTTGGACGGATTGCCAAATAGCTATTATTTCTGTAATAAATAATATTTCTGTTTATGATAAAGGTTGTCTATTTTTCAGGTGTTTGAACATCTTTACAAAGCCACGCACAAAAACATCAATTAGGATTAGGAATATTATTTAAATCCAGTCCTAACTCAATGCAACCGGCACGGCAACCAAATTACTATAAATTTTCTGCAGGCTGCATGTTTATTTTATGAAGAAGTTTTTAAAATGTTTTTGTTTTAGTGTTCCGAGCTAAAATTAGCAAACCCGAATCACTTCGGTGTCCGTCCGTCTGTCACAAGCGGTTTTCTCTGAAACTATTGGACGTAAAAATTTGAAATTTAGCACAGAAATAGAGCGTGGTTGCCCAATTATAGACGTGAAGTATAAAAAGTTAAATTTTGGTTCTGGGGGTTAATTTTAGGGAGTAAATTGGGAAATGGAAAAAACGAAAGCTTATGGAAGGGCGAATTTAACAATATGAAGTATTTTTTATGCATTTTTTTACATTTTTCGGTAAAAATGCCTAAAAATGGCTGCACCCTACTCTCATCACCAAAAGAATGGGAAAAAAATCATGAACATTGGGAATTAGGTGTAGATTGTGCCTAAACTATTAAGATTGAAAAATTCTAGCGCGATCAATTGTTATAAACAATTTAATTGTTTATTTCCTTATAACTGCTGAACCTTTGGTTTGTGACAAAAAATATTTCTCACGACGACGTAAGGAACAACTTTTGTCCCTACGCGTTTTTCAAACTTTTTAATTTGGCTCAATCGAAACGCTCCCCACTCAGCTCCGCGCACACGCGATGTGATACGGCGTTGGTGCTGTCGGCGGCGGGTATCGCGAGAGATGCGTGGAGATTGGGCGGCCAAGGTTTGCTCAGGTTAAGTGGGGGGCTGATGGCACGAAATACTAATTGCTTGCACTTGACCGAATTTTTCTGATTTTAATTATTAGTGTATTTTTATAAATCACTACAAAGAAAATCTTTAAAAAAATATTTTTATTTTTCGCCCCCCTGAGAAAAAAGTCTGCGGGCGACCATGTCCATAGCGGAAATGCCTTATGGCGAAATAGTGATACAATTCGGAATTTGGCAAACTCAATCTGAACACTTCCCGAAGTGCGCATGTACAAAATGAGCCGATGCCGATCGGAACAGCTTAAAAAAAGCAAGGAACAGAAATGTTACAACAAAGTTGCTCCAAATACCCTAAAATTAACATTGGACAGAACCTTTTAGTTAAGATTCCTGATGTCGACAAAGGACGCTTAGCTCCTCGTAATGTTTTGGCTGTTGCATTATCTGCCAAAAAATGTATATCAACTTGTTACATCAATTGGCGTCCTGAAAAAACTGTATGCAAGAAATGAATTCCTGGTACTTACTTAATATTCTAGATCTTTAAAATTTAATATTATTGTTCTTTTTCAGTCTCCTCAAACAAATACATTGGCATCTTCGGATGTATCCATTGATAAAAAATTGAGTCTGCGAACAGTTGCGTCAAAAGAATCAAATCCTTCTTAGGGCATTGTAAGATGCAACTGTCGTAAACTATGTGGTGACAAAAAGTGCAAATGTGTACTGAACAGGATAAAATTGAATAGCAAATGTCATTCAAGTACTTCCTGTCGCAGTAAATAAACAAATAAATGTTACCTTAGTCCCTATAATGCATATTTGTTTCAATTAAATAATTGTCTTTGTCATATGACCAAAGCTCAATCTAACATTTCGGGATTTGTTCAAATTGAGTTACCCAGATGCCGAATTGTATCATTATTTTGGCATTTGGCATTTCTGCCATGGACATAATAATATGTCGATATGTCCAAATATATCGGCCACTTTTTAAACTCAATATTAGGGGATATACAGAGACCGGCAAAATGTATTACCCATTTTGTTTCGTTAAAAGCAAAAAACTAATCAACTATTTACTGTAGTGACATCCTTAATTGAAATGTATGCTTTGATGTTTTTTTTAAATAGGGAATATGCATCTAATCCAAATAAACCTAAAATATGTTTTTGTATTCCGTATATAAATTAAATATTTAGGGTGGTTGTTTTTATCCATTTATTTTGGTCTTTATTAACAATAATAAAAGATTTTCCTCTAAAAATTTTCATAAAATTTCTAAACTTGCGAAACGCGATACTATTGGTTGTGACGTCACATGGCATGTAAAGAAAAGTGTTATAATAGTTAGTACATTGTGAATTGCAATAATAATTTATTTTCTTGATTATGATCCAGAGGTTACGATATTTCGGGATAAGAAACATTGCATGTGAATAAAAGGAACGTTTAGCAATAACCGGAATGAAACTTGTAGGAAGCTAATCGGATAACTTGCTGAAAGTTGATACTTGTATGATGGATTGCCACGCTTATTTGTCTTTGAAATTTCTAAACTTGCAAAACGCGATACTATTGATTGTGACGTCACATGGCATGTAAAGAAAAGTGTTATAATAGTTAGTACATTATGAATTGCGATATTAATTTATTTTCTTGATTATGTTCCAGAGTTTACGATATTTCTGGATAACACATTTGCATGTGAATAAAAGGAATGTTTAACAATAACCGGAATGAAACTTGTGCGGAGCTAATCGGATAACTTGCTGAAAGTTTATAATTGTATGATGGATTGCCACCCTTATTTGTCTTTAAAATTTCATTAAAAATTCTTAATATTTATTGTAACCTATCACGTCCAGAGCTGGAATCATCCATAGGAATTTCACTAGCCCTTTAATAGGATGTGTATGCTTACTTAAATTTGACGATACTAACCTTTAGTAATTACCAATTTATGAAATTTTTTTAATTATCTTTAAACTAGGTATACAGGGTGTTACAAAAAGATGTTAAAGAATTTTTAGGGCAGATTCTACATCTAAAAATATGAAAACAAGTTTTTTTATTTGACATCCCACGTAGACTTCAAGCCTAAGTACTAACGTACGCGTCTGAAGAGAAGGGAAATGTAGTCTACTGACACGGGATTTGAAGGATTGGAGGTTGGGACGGGAAGGGAAAACATCTGCAGGCAATTTGTTTCATAATTTGGAGACCCTAGGTATGTATGAGCGAGAGAAGTGGTCTGTTATAGGCTTTTGTAGCTTGACAGTAAAGGCATGCATACGTAACGTGCCTCTTGTTGTTCTGTTAGGAACACTCAAATGGGGGAATAATAACGGCTAGTTCTTCAGAGCAAAATCCGAGGAAGTAGCGGTAGAAAAGGGATACATCCCCAAAAGCGCGGCGATGAGCGAGAGAAGGGAGTTTATATAAACATGGATCCTCAAACGCCTCTTTTTCGAGATACAGGCTGTTTAATATTTTCACACCCCAAGTATTGCGAAGAGTTAGTAGAAATACGCGAAGACGATTTAGAGGATGTATTGAAGCACGGAGAAGCCATTTTCAGCATCTACTCTAAACTTAAATCGAAATACACTGTTTCCTGAAGAAAAAATATGTAAAAAAAATAATTTTTGTTATTTGTTTTCATTGTTAGAAATAAATTAATTTTTATCTCAAAAACGGTGCATCAGAACGAAAAAGCTCAACAGACACTTTTGGCGCAAAATTAATCAATTTTACAAAAAATCAGTGGCGTGACATTTTTTTTTGTTTAAAATAAAGACTTACCAGCGTGCGCGCCACTGATGCAAGTACATTAGAAAATAAATTTTTGCACGTAAAGGTACCCTTTGATTACATACTGGTGTGTACCAAAATGCATGTCAATATGTTAACGCATTTTCGAGAAATTAAAAAGAAGCTTTAAAAAAAGAAAATATTAAACACCCTGTATCTCGAAAAAGAATAATTTCAGGACTCGTGTTCATATAAACTTATTTTAATATTTTCAGATGTAGAATCTGCCCTTAAAATTTCTTAATATCTTTTTGTAACACCCTGTATCTTTTTCTCCAACAACGGCTTTTCTGGGCACGTAAAAAACTAGGTATTTTTATACACTAACACAATAGAATCTTTATAGGGTAGTTTTCTAATATATTTAATTAGTAACACAAACAACAATTATTGATTCGTTCATTTCAAAAACCACTTAAGTCAAAAATTTGCGAAATTCAGTTTTTGGCATAAAAAGCCCTTCTAGGGTAATTTAAATCTTCTGCGTAAAAACCTCACAAGTCCCATAACACGTTAGCTATTTACTTCAAGAGTTTATATTAAGGAGACACCATTGACTTCTATATATAGACCCGTACAACTGACAGCGTGCGCAAACAAAAGTTAAGTTAGCAGGGTGAAATATTGTGTTTGTACGCACGACCACCGGTCATATTTCTCGAGCCAGATCGGCGAGGAGCATGCGCACAACTCGCTTGTTGTCATCTGCTACACGGGTTGCATAACCAGCTGGAAAACAATCAGGAAACCCTTTTATGTTCCTTGACAATCAGAGTGGGATCGACCATCACAGCTGACAAATTTTGCAGTGCGCATGCCCATGGCCGATCAGCTTTGTTTACATGCGCGAGGCCAGAAATTTGCCACTTTCGCGATTATTGTTTGCTTATCCATATTAGAAATCAATGGGAGACACACATTTGGCTTCACCAGAAACAAAGCTGTTCCTATTACACTACCAACAGAATACGCATATCCAGCCGGCAGTGTTCCCATAAATCCAAAAAAGATAAAATATCAAATAGGTGAAAAACAATATTATCCAAGAACATATTCCATTCTATGAAGAAATTTTCCAGTGGACAACCGGAGAGGAGAATAATGGTCAAGATGTCGAGAACGACGAATAATACGATTAAGTTCCATAATTTGTTTATTATTAGTTTCACTGTTGTAGTATTTTTTGCATAATTTGAGTATACTACCATATATCCGTATAGTTTTTTACTTATTTCTTTTAACGTTAAATTTTCATACCCAAAAGGAACATTTAGTGCAAAAAGCACTTAAGTCATCATTCAAATTTTTTTTTGCAAAAACCATCCATAATATTTAATTAATTTTCTTCACATTTCTTGCAGTCACATAATAGATATTTATGTTATAAGGATCATAATAACGATCATTATGGTACTAGCCCTGAGTATTATTGGACGAGGCGTCAGCCGAGTCTAATAACACGGCGTGTACCATAATGATTGTTTATGATCCGAATTTCATACAATATTTTATATTCCGACGATTTTTGTGTTTTTTTTTTGATGAATTTTAAGTTTTCGTCAGTAAACTAATCCAGTGTAAATGCAGCTTGATTTTAATAAATCCAGGTAACTATAGAAATATTTGTTTGTATTGTCATTGTCAGAATTGAGTTTATAATTTTAACGTTTATATAATATAATATGGATAATCTGCCATCAGAAATCGAAGAATTGGCCAATAAAGCAGTTGTTGGTTTGTTGCCCGAAAAATCTAAAGGCATATATGAAAAAACTTATGCCAATTACGAAACTTGGTGTTCCCAGAAAAAGGTTGTCAATATCGTACACGAAAAGGTACTTTTGGCATATTTCAAGGAAGAATCAATGAAGAAAAAGTCTTCGAGTTTATGGAGTTATTACTTTATGTTAAGGAGTACACTATTAATTAAGAAAAACGTCGACATAAGTAAGTTCAATCAATTGATAGCTTTTCTAAAACGAAAATCTGATTCTTACACACCTAAAAAATCCAGGATTTTGACTAAAGAAAATGTTGCAAAGTTTTTACAAGAGGCAGACAACGAAACATACTTGCTATTAAAAGTGTCAATGATAATAGGTATAAGTGGAGCATGTCGAAGAGATGAGTTAAAAAACTTAAGGATAGAAGATGTACACGATGAGGGGGTTGTTTTTCGAATTTTCATACCTAGTACAAAAACCAACGTTCCCCGAGAATTTTTCGTAACGCCTGGCGATGTCGAAGGAATAAATATGGTGCAGCTTGTTCGGACTTATGTAGCAATGAGACCCCCTGATGACGAAGTTTCTCGTTTTTTTCTATCATTTAGAAACAACAAATGTACAAAGCAACCAGTGGGTATCCATACTTTTGGAAATATGTGCAAAACGATCGCTGCTTTTTTAAAGTTACCCCATTCGGACGAATACACAGGTCATTGTTTTCGGAGGTCTTCAGCTTCACTGCTGGCTGATTCAGGAGTCGATCTTCACACTATTAAACGCCATGGTGGTTGGAAAAGTGACACAGTTGCTGAAGGATATATAGAGAACTCTTGCGAAAACAAAAAAAGAATTTCAGCAGCCATTCTCGGGAAGAAATCATCATCGAGTGTTTCATCGACTGTCGTTCTCTCAGAAGAAACAGAAACCATAGAAATTAAAAATCACAATAATGCAACAATTTCAACTCCTATGTCCAACATCAATTTAACGAATAGTAATAATGTTACTTTTAATTTTAATCATTAAATTTTGTTCCATTTTGTTTTAAATAAATTTTTTAGTTTTTCCGTCTATATTTTTTCCATTTTTGCGCCTATTTTTCATTATAGTACTCAGTACTATAATGAAATCATTATAGTACTCAGTCCTATAAAGTATGTCATTTTGACACTGAAAATTAAATTCATAATAATGTCATTATGACACGTCGGAATATAAAATACTTTATATTACAGTTATTACTTGACCCAAAAGATACTTTTTATGTAAGACAGCCTTTAACACTACTGAAAATTAATTTATGTGGCTTTTGAAATGAACTATTAAATTACTGTTTGGACAAATAAGGCTGCTTTTCACATGCTACTAGCCTAAATGCACACCTTTGTTTCCAAAGCTAAGTTCCTCGTCTGATAGGTTGATATCGTGTTGCGAAGATCGGATAGAGTAGGTATATGACATTAAGAAATGTAAATGTGTTTGGTGTTGCATAACAAACCTGTTCAAACTCAGGTCTTGTAGACTGACATTTTGCCACAAGCATACAATACAATATTACAAATAATAACAACGAGTTTGGTCACAGAATTTGTAGAGTCAAATACGTTTGTGTGTCACTTGGCACTGAATGCAGATGACTGCTTTTTAAATTGCAATAAATTATAACGAGAAGAAGAAAAAAATAGTGAAATTATCCTAGTCATTTTCTTTAAAGTAATATTTTTGGGTTTGTAATGACTTCACTAAACGAGTTATGCGATAAAAAAATTCGTGCATATTCCTTATTGTTGACAGTTATCAAAAGAAAGCTTGGGTCAATAAAACATATCATCTTTTGTGTCGCAAAATTAATCAATTTAATTCAGTAATCGCCGTTCAAAGCTTTTTTCGACGTCAATTTAATGTCCTTAGCTTAAGACTGTTGTGGCTTGGGTTTGTAAATGGAAAGAGGTGGAGTCTATTTTAGGTAAAAAGTTAAGTGGAAAACCAAGGTCTGCCTGTAATAAACGTAATGAAGAAAGAGTAAGAAATTTAATTACTGCTAGTCCGAAAAACTCTATTGTTAATTAATATGATACCGTCCTTAATTTGGAAGAGCGAAAC
Organism: Philopedon plagiatum; assembly: GCA_963971165.1. NCBI lineage: Eukaryota > Metazoa > Arthropoda > Insecta > Coleoptera > Curculionidae > Philopedon > Philopedon plagiatum. Next base: position 18,257,803 of record OZ020194.1, on the reverse strand, counting down.
ACGCCAAGAATGTAAAACAAATTTTTTTTAACATTACCAGATCGCAATAGTTCAGAAAATAAATATTCAAGTTAAGATTAACAGACTTGAATTTTGTCGTCTAATTAATTACGATTATTAAGGTATTACGGGCAGAAAAACAGCATCTTCGAGTTTATAATAAAGAACCATTTTTTTGACTTCATTTTGTAAGTAAAGATATTTATGGTGGGATTTTAGAACCCTTAATTAGCAATTAAATAATAATTTAATAAACAATACCTTATACTTTCTGTATATCCTTGCTAAGGGAGAAAGAAAAATATATGGATCGATGCCTGTGCGAGTGTATTTTTATGGATTATTTTCCATGTTGAATAGTTTGAATTTTATGACAGGTTCTTGGCATATATTGATAGTCGTCGAGATTTGATAATTGGACACATTTGTTTTGAGCTTCGGTTGGGTTTTTCTTTTTAGGAGTGTTTTGGTTTGAATGTAATGACAGCCAGCTGTTTAAGATATATGTCAATGTCATGACGTTGACAGTGACATTGACATTTCTTCTTTTGGATTTCTAGGCGAGATGACCAACCGTAAGCCGTATTCCGGTGACGGAGATGACCGGGATTTTGATAAGAAAAAGGGTTAACCTTTTATTGCGATTTTTCGAATTGGCGAAGATTATGGAGAATTTTGGTCTTTTGAAGTTTACAGTTGGTCATAGAAGGAACAATTTTTTTTTTGATATTAGCTTAGGAGGAGACAACGTGACTTCGTCTCTTTGTGTTCGTTGGCCGTCGACAAGAAAGCATATGGGGATAAAACCCAGATAAATTTCTCTTGGAAAATGCCACGTGGGCAAATATAATTTCTTGGGAATCATCCCTTTTTCGGAATGTATTAGTAGGATCTTTGGATGGTATACATTCCCTGGCCAGGATGCCGATAAATATGTGTTTTTCTTTCGGGGCTGATAAGATTTAGGGTTGTAAATATATGTAAATTCAAAATTGATTTAAGTAGTTCTAGTATGAAAGGATTTTACTTATATAGGGTTGTTTTAGCCTATATCTTATATAGGATATTTTCTTTTAGAGTGTTTAGGTTGGATTAAATTTTTTTGGGTTGGACTAAATTTTTAGTATTGGTATTCTACCTAATTTTCGATTAAACGTTTTACGTTTGGGTAAAAGTACCTGAATTTATGGATTGGACACAGACGAGGGTTGGTTTATTGTGGAGCCCTAAATTTCATTAGGTTTTGAATGACCTTGAGACTGATTAGTTTGTCAGTTTTGGTACAAATTTCTTTATCCTGTTCACGTCAAGACAACAAGGTTTTGCAGGGAATGTGCGAACCCTTCTTCATGGTTTCAACGCACCGAGAGGCAACTTCGATGGTTGCAGACAGCTAAGTGTAGCTTTTAAAATTTCACTTACCAGTGTGATGACGGACATTGATTTTTGCCAAGGGGCAATTTTCCCTATTTTTAAATTATCTGGTATGATACTGATTGTACCTCATAATGTTTTGAACCTTACTGGTAGAGTCCTTCAGACTAGTAATTTTCTATAAAAATATAATCACTTTTTTTTACTCTCTTTTAATAACCTTTTTCTTTGGTGCGTACGAACGAATGTACAGTGCCGGTGACGTGTAAACGTGGGCGGATTGTCGACAACACGCAAGCGTACTACCAGGCCTCGTTAGTCCAAGTTGGACATATAATTTTGGTATAGTAAATTTTCACGTAACAAATTTAAATAGTAGATTCGATACGTGTAGTCATGTAACTACACAAATTTGGGGAAGCATTTATCTTCACTGGGTATTAGTAGAGGGGGGTGGATCCTAGTACCGTTTTGGCCTAGTGGACATATCAGGGCTGGGGTGGTTAAGCTAACCCAGGGCTGGTATTCGTGGCTGTATCCTGTAGGAGCACAGTTGGCTTTTTGTGCAGGGGGTGTAGTCACCGTCAAGCGTGCTAGTGTCCACAACCACTTGGACCCTTTTTTGGAGATTAACTTGTAAATTTTTCAGTAACTTTGTAAATTTTTCATTACCGTAACCTTAAAACTTAATTTGGTTTTTGTCAAATCAAGACCTTTCTTGAAATTATATTTTACTTTTCGGCGGTCAACAGTTTTGATACAAGTGTTTTTGACCCAGCGGAAGTTCCAGTTGTCTGGTCTATGTGGTCACTATACCCTCAAAGTACAGCTGACTTTATTGTGTGGATATAGTGACTGCCGTCAAATACACTTGGATCAATCCTACTGGGTAAGTTATCACTCACCAATTATTGTAAATTCCGTAAGTAACTATCTTATATTGTTTTGTCTCAGAGGAGCTTGCATTTAGCTTAAAGAAAAAAAAAGGACTTGTTATTTTACCCTAAATATCCTAAAGATTAAATGTATTGGCCTTAAACAATAATTTGTTTTGCTCACCCCGTAACTTTTAATACCGGACTTGACATACCTACTTGTTTTCCTTTCCTGGTTTTGTTTCAACGCTAAAGGCTAAACAGACCACCATTTAGAGCCTGACTTTAGAAAGTAAAACTATGCTGGCGCTCTCTAATTTTGACTAAAATTACCGATTTTGACTTTAAAAGCTAAACGCTCATCTGTCACTAAAAGAACTTACCCTTGAGATAGAGCTAGCGTATGGAGGTGTTCTACAAGCAGCTTGATTTGGTCGATGAGGTAAGAGTTATAAGTAGATAACCTTCTCAGGGCGTACCTGGGTCACAATTGTTATCTGTAGGATAACAGGTTAAGGCGAAATATTTTTAGCAACATTTGGCAACAGTGGATTTGCAATATATTCTCTTTTAAGGTTTTAAAGCGTAACACTGGCGCCCAGTGGTACTTCTGGAGATTTTAAAAGTATAACACAGGCAACCAGCGTTACGATTTAAAAACCCATCACGCATACCGAAGCAAAAGCCGACTTATATCACTGGCACCCAACATATTAAGAGATTGGAAGAGGTTGCAAAAGACCACGATGTTACAAAGGCTTTGAAAAATTCCTTTCATGGGTGACGAGACACACTTTAATCTAAACGGTAATATAAATAAGAAAAATTGCCATTATTGGGTTTAAGAGAATCCCCTCAAAATTCACTAGCAACCTTTACGTTGCTTTCAAGTAACTGTTTGGTGTGCCATTTCCTCGTCTAGAATAATCGGACATAATTCTTTTGAAGAAAATGGTCAGATGATAACGGTTACTTCATTGAAATGCTTCACACATTTTGTTACTGCAAACTCAAGAAGAAATTGGATATTACTCATTTTAGCAAGAGAGCGCAAGAAGTCATACGGCAAGAAAAAGCATGGATATTTTAAGAAGGCTGTGTTCAAATAGGCTGATTTTCAGGAATGGTACATAAAGTAATTTAAAAAAAAGTCCTCAAAGTATGCCATGGGATCAATAGGTGACTGAAAAATAAAAGTCAAGTTTTTATTTAAAAAAAAATTACATTATTTTCATTGTCATTGCATAATACAGAATTAAAAAAAAACATGTTCAACAAAGAACCAAAAATTATAAATTTAAACTAAATGAGAGACGTCCACCTTCTACTTCCAAATATGTCCTCATTCTTCTTTTTACAGCATCAAAAACATTGGTGAGCACTTGGGGGACTCGTTAATCTCCTGAAGTTTTTTTGTAATTCTTGCCCGTAGGTCTAAATTTTCACAAGGGGTTGTGAAAACCGAAATTTTAATGTATGGCCATAAAAAAGTCGCACAGAGTGAGATCGCAGGACCATAATGGCCACCTACGACTATTACGCATATTACGATTTATGATTTGGTCATCGAAAAATTCCTCCAAAAAATTTAAATTACCAAGAATTGCGTGAATTGGTGCGCCATCATGCTGGAAGTAGCCTCGTCGCATCTCTTCATCGTCCAATGCGTTTACAAAATTTTCCAATATTTCATTAAGGTATCGGGATGAATTGAAAGTCCCTTAAAAAATCGATCAAATTAACATTCTTTTCGATATGGCCGGTCACACGCCAATTTTCTCTGAATGCAGAGGCTTCTTTAAAAAAAAGTGGATTTTCAGAACTCCACATTCTCATTTGTTGAGAATTTACATAACCAGAGAGGTAAAACCATGCCTCGTCAGGAAGAAAGTTTTTTTAAATACGTTTTCATTATTATGTAAATTACCCATAAACCCCTGTGAAAATTGCATTCGCTGCGGCTTGTCATTTGGTAACAATTCCTGGGCTTAGCTTAGACGATAAGCGTGCATATGCAGGTCACATTTCAGGATTGTATTGCAGGTTTCGTAGGATACATTTACTTGCTGGCTTACACGCCGAACAGGAATTCATTAACAACATGCTTCAATTCTTCTAATTTTTCTGCAGTGCGAACTTTGGGTCTTCCACTGCCTGCACACTTCCTGTTTCTCCAAACAAAGCGAAAGATCTAGTCAAAACTTAGCGAAACAGGTCCAAATCCATGAGCATATGTGGAAATTGTGTTTGAAAATCCTGAATGGCTTCCCGTGTTGAATAGACCTATTGGCCACCAACCCTTCTACAATTTCTTAAGAAACTTTCGATCATAAAACTTTTTTATTCTGCAATAATTACCATATTTGATTTTCTTAAAAATAAAAACTTCAGAACTTGGCAGTTCTATATTTCATTCACCGATATCATTTACCTTTGAAGAGTAATAATTCAAGACATGCGTGATGCGACTACTTTGCGGACTTTTTTTTTTGATTTTCTGTTACCATTTCATAGCCAACAAGATCTCCGGAGTTTTTAGCTCCAGATTATTATCTTTGGGGCTATTTAAAACATAGTGTTTGCAAATTGACCGAGAAATCTAAGAGAGCCAATAACGAATATAAGAAATGAAATCAATGCTATTCCACCGCACGTTCTTTAAAATGTTTTGACAAAATTTGTCAGGCAGTTAGAAGAATTTGCTACACACCATATTCAGAGCATTAAAAACGTCCATCCTTCAAGTTTAAGAATATGTATCAAAATTTATCTTGTTGTTCAAGTCAATAATTTTTGGTAAGCTGTTTTAAATGGGTAGTTCATTTTGCCTGATCCGGTATTAGAACCATAGAGATAAGATTTGACAAAAGCAAATTTCATAATCCTAAGATTATGTTAATTTTCAAATTATGCCGAAAGTTAGAAAAAAAACATAAAAAATACTTATTTCTTGAACATTTTTACACCCTGTGTATATATGTTTGTACCTTCTCGTACAGAATGAAGGTGATTCACATTTGGTGACACTTATTAGATATTTTGTGGAGCTTTTCTTTCATATTTGGCAAATTAGAATAATTTTTAAGGTTTATCCCTATACCTCTAATAGAACGGATGTCCCCTTTAAAAAATATGCTGTAAATGTATATTACCCACAATGACGACAATCTGGTTAAATACATATTAGTAGTGTAAGATGGGGGATATGCCATCCGCCCACACCCAAAGTCTAGGACATCATATCCCGTAATAAATATTAGCCCTGTTTTTGTAAACGGCCCCTGTTTTTTGGTTTGTTTTTAAAGCAGTCCTGTTTGAAAAACAGTTGTGTTTGGAAATCAAGGCTGTTTTAAAAACAGGGTTGTTTAAAAATGCAAGTCTGTTTTCCAAAACACAGGACTGTTTAAAAAAAGAAACAGGGACTGTTTTCCAAAAAACAGGGCTGTCCTTTATACGAGATATAACGTCTTAGACTCTGGGAGTGGGCGGATGGTAAAACCCCATCTTACACTACTTATATTGACCGGCCAATGTCAATATCTATGGTTTTACGTCATTGTCCTGGCCATGTCGAGATTGCCTATAAGAGAGCGGACGATAATATTATAATTGAAAATTTGGTTTGCTAAGAATGCTGTGCAGGTTTTCTCAGGTTTGTTTAACCCCAGCATCTGTAAAAGTGAAAGAGTCCTAGGCAAACCGAACAAAACCTGCACGGCAGTTGCTACGGTTTTGCTCAGAATATTTTCTGTCATTTTTCAGGCAAAATCCTGAGCAAACATAATAAACTTGAGCAATGCTGGCATTGCCTGGGCAGTGTCGACTCTGCTTACCCTGAGAGCTTTGTCCGTAACATCGGCATTGACTCGACTGATTAATGTGAATGTTACGGGCAAAGCTCTCAATTTTATCTGAACAATATTGTTAATGATCGAACAAAGATGTTGTTGATATCAAAACAATATTTTTAACACTGTCCACCATCAGGGACTGTAAAGAATATAGACAAATTGCAGGTACAGTGTCTGTCGCCAAACATACGTAGATCATTCATTCAGTGTTTGATATCCACTTGTATATCACAGTACGTCATATAACTACATTCAGTTTTCTTCTCCGGTACCCGAGACGCTTTCCAAGACCATGGCCCTAAATTTTCTTTTTGACAGTGTTCGGTTTATATAGTCGATATGGTAATCATTCAAATATTTAGCAACGTTATAGGAGAATGAGCGTTTAAATATCGCCATTGAGTGAGATGGTATGGTAAGTCACAGTGACTGTGACACATGATAAGATAACCTCAAATCTTGGTCCATGTAAAGGCCCAAGTTTTTGACAATATTTTTAAAGGCAATGTTATTGTTGTTAATTTTTATCTGCTGGCTATATGTGTCAGTAAAATGTACTCTATCGTTCTTCCTCCCAAATATAATTGAATTCGTTTTTTGTGGATTTAATTTAAGTGAATGATTAACAGAAAATTGAGATAAACAGTTTAAGTCAAAATTAATAGCTGATATAGCCTGTGGACATTCGTCAGGGTAGAAAGATAGATAAAGTTGAACATCGTCAGCATAGTAGTGCTGTTTACAGGAGTTAAAAACATTAGGGAACCTAGCAGTATAAATACTGAACAGAAGCGGCGAGATAATAGATCCTTGGGTACGCCGCGCCGGTGGTAACTCCCAAAAATGCAGATTGTTTATCCCTGTAACTCACAACCTGCGACCTCTCCGTCAAAAAGCTAGATATCATACCCAGGGCTGAGTCCGATAAGATGTTTTAAACAAATACCTTTTACCCGTTTAATCTCCAGACGATCAAGAAAATTCTGATTATGCACCATAAGCATTTAATCCGAATCCGGAGTTAAACGCAATTAGAGCGCCAAATTTGAGAATATCATTTGTTAAAGCAGACCACCTCACAAGCTAATCGCGTTTAAAAGTTGATTTGCCGACGGTCCATATAGCGGTACCACTCGATTTTACACCAACCATAGTAACAATTTTATTTTCAAAACATATGACATCACACCCAATGAGATCACTTTTTACGAGATTTGAGTTTTGTGTGAAAATTTGAAATAGTAAACCTTTTCAACTGACACATTATTTAATTTATGTAGAGCATACCAAAAAAATATATTTCAGATTATATAATGCATATTGTCTATTGTGTTAACACGAATATCAGCGGAATCTGCGCTTTTTATTTTTCTTGTCAAAAATATGATTTTCTCAGTGGATTATCAAATCCTGGCATGCTAAAGATACGCCGCAGCTGACTTGATATTTCATTTTGACGATACTAAGGAATTTAATATACCTTCAGCATTAAGTCTATTCGGAGATTCTTGCGGGACTGGATGCACTATAAAGAATTTAATAGACATGTGTTCCTTATGTAGGTTATCCAGGTTTTTCGGAAAACTTATTAAAAATATCACAAGAAATCTCCGAGTTATTACTCAGAAATATTCAGATTATATATATTATTCAGATTATTCAAAAATATATTATACAGAAATATACCTAAGAAAAAGTTGTTTTTCTTAATATTATTTCCTATTTCTAGTGGGACTTAATACTATGTGGTTTTGAACGAAGAACAATTTTTGTATAATATGGTATAGGCAAGGTCAGAAATTAGACACTGGTGATCACTGATTCACTTTTTCTAGTCATTCGTACTATTTTCCAAACTGTGACGAAATAGTCCATTAATGGTGGCATAGACTAAATAATACATAGACGAACACTGGCGTGTAACAAAAATGGACCAAAAAGCGGGTCTCCCTTGAGACATTTTGGGGGTTTATGGCTTAAGAATTTGGTTGTCCACCATTATATTTATATTAATATAAATGTACTCTATAGATATATAATGGTGAACAAACAAATTCTTAAACCATAAATCAGTAAACCCACACAAATGTTTTCAAGGGAGATCCGGTTTCGATGTATTCGAGAATTTGTCTATATTCTTTATAGTCTCTGATGGTGGGCAGTGTTAAAAATATTGTCTTTTGTTATCAACATTTTGTTTCGATCATTAACAATATTGTTCAGATAAAACTGAGAGCTTTGCACGTAATATCCACATTGAGCAGTCGAGTCAATGTCGATGTTACGGGTCTGGGAGGTCTAGACTCCTTGAACTGCATGGTCAGACGTAATCGTTATTTTCTCGGGTGAATTCTTGAACAACCATTGCCTTGTGGATTGGTGCATTGTCATGCTAGAAGATGTAATCCTCTCCATATACCACTCCAATAATTGATGAAATTATGGCTCGACGAAGAATGTCTCGATAAACAGCAGCCATCAGCCTTCCCTGAACAATTTGTAAAACTCCTGGTCCCCTAGCACTGATCCAGCCCCAAATATTAATCGAAAAACATCCACTTTAATTAGTTTTATGGGTATATCTCTCGTCATACCTCATGTTTCTGGGTCTATATATACGAATTTTGCCTTTGTTTCACGATTGAAATGCTTTTCGTCAGAAAATATTACTCTTTCCCATAAATTATTCTGGTTGAGAGATTCCCTACAAAATTCTACTCTTCTCTGTTTGTTTCCATCAGTCAAAAATATTTTGTTAGAAGCACATCGGTTTTTTATATCTGACGCCCCTATTTTATGCCTTTCTGTTTTGGAGGATCCGGGGAAATTGGTATCCTCTTTCGCGTTTAAGGCTGTCTTGAAAGGACGTTCCCTTAGAAAGTTGACAAGCTCGGTATCTTCATCCTCCGTCGATATCTTCCTCCTACCGGAACCTGGTTTTCTCTTAATTTCTCCGTACTCGTAAATTTTTTCCTGCATGATATCACTGTATTCCTGCTTCTGTTCTACAGCTTTTTGTTCTACAGTTAATGCTGACTTTAGCGTTTTTTATATAGCAAATCTAGCAAATATTGATGACAATATAATATATTATTTGACAAGTTGATGACAACAAATCAAAACTTTGTAGGGATTACCTAGCTGCAAATTAACATAATATGTTACCTATAAGAGTCCAGGAGATTAAAGCAAATTTCCTTGTCCCAGTAAGTTTTTGGCGGCAATGGTACATGAAAAATAAAAAGAAAAAGTGCCTGCTATTTGTAACCACAGCCGCTGCCCAGTAGTATTGTAAAACCATTATGCGGGTACTCCCTATTCACCTACAAAGCCTTGTCTTCCTGGCGTTGTTGAAGAAAGACTCTCAACAGGTCCAAAATTACATAAGAGTCCTCTTGGTGCATACTACTAAGATTTAGGTTCTATACCCAATCCTAAAATTTCCACTCTTCCAGTGTACAAAATTATTATGGATTCAGGTACTGCAACCCAAACCCAAAACTTCCACTCGTCTTATGTCCAAAAACATTAACAATTATGTTTCTGTAACCTAACGTTAAAACCATTAAATGAACAGCTTAGCAAGCAGTCTGGGGCAGTTCCTAATGAGAAATAAGCTGGTCGGCCAGTTTACCTCTTAAAAATGTTAGTCGCTATGCAATATGAAAAACATTATATATTAGTCATCCTGGCGACTCCATTTTTGATCAATAAAAGAACCGGTGTTTTTGTTGGGGAAACCTTTAGTGTTACTCGTCCACGTTTGAGGAAATATTACGATATTGTCTTAAATTCATAGACTGTAAGATCTATTGCAGAACTGCTTTCAAAAAGGCATATATGCTAAATTTAAGATCTATGGTCAATAAAGAAAAAGAATCTACTGCTGTATTTTCTGGTAGCTACAGAGAGAGTCTGAAGACTCGGAGACCATATGATTTTGATGATTTCTCTTCTCAAAAACAAATAAACTTATAATAAAGCACTTTGCTTTGTTATTTATATTCCAACTCTTTAAAATATTAACATATTTCTAAATCACTTTTTTACTGACTTTTACTGACTTTGGAGAATATTAAACTAAAAGGCATAAATATATAAATATTTATATTTACTGTTTTGAATATATTATTAATTGATGGATGTTTTGAAATAACGTATGCGGATTTAATTCAGCTATTGCAGTATTTACAGTATGCATTTTAATGCATTGCTAGTGGCTAGAGGTACAATTTAATTAGTTATTCTGACACGGATAAAACAACGATAATTATTAAAATTCAAGTATAAATATATTATCCTGTTGGTATATCTGCTTTTTTCATTAAAATATAACGTCGATAATATACAGATACCGACAGAAGATTTAAACTTAAATTTAATTGACTGTAGAATGCTAATGTTCTAGTCCTATTAAGTTAATTTTTTGTTGTTGACGGGGAGAAAATGTTTCCCGGATGGAAAGTTTATATAGGTGTATCGGAACAGTAAATATTTATATACAAGCAAGGCCGCACGACAGTCTATATAAGATATAGGTCACAAGAACCCTAGGCAATAGAAATACCATCCTTAGCACGAGATGATACCAAAAATAATTAAATCAATTTAAATATTTACAATCCTTAATTCATATCTGCACAATTATTTTACACCTACATTATTAAATAAGGGTTATGCAGGGTGACGCGGATCTAAATGTACATACGATACCATAAGATAGAGACCACCTTGGGGGTTCTAAATCGCCCACGTTTAGTAGTCCGATCTCTAGCCTTTACCGTTTTATAAGTTTTGCCTAAAATTTATTTTTGTAATATTTCTGTAAGCACTTGAAATAAAAAATTCATAATGGGTAAGAATATTTTGTACAATTTGTGGGTTTAAAATGCCATATGCAAAAGTTCTAAAATCCAGGTCCGTACTTAAAATAAAATTAGTTTTTAATTTTTTTTAAATTCAACACCCTGTATATCGGATTTTTGAAACTTGTAATTTCTACTCCAAACAAGCATAAACATATGATTCTATTGACATGGTTTTCAAAGTTGCCGCACTTACCACGAAGTCATAAAAAATAGGCGTTTTTAAGAAATCAATGAGAAAGTACATTTGAAATAAACCAAATGTGCTAAAAAATAGTTGGTAGCCTGATAAAAGTGTCCATATTGACTAGAAATATTATGCACTACTGGTCGGATTAAAATGACATACGAAAGTGATAGAATCCAGGTCCCCACTTAAATAATAGGCCCATTTGTAATTTTCGAAATTTGACACCCTATACATCAAATTTTGAAAAAAAATAAGAATTTGGAACGAGCATAAAAACTGAAATTATTGACATGATATTCAAAGTTGCCACACTTATTACTTTATCGTAGAAAATAGGACTTTTGCAAATCTACATTTAGGTAAATTGTTTTATTAACAGTATTAATGGTTAAAAACAATAACGATTGAATTCAAAAAATTGGGAATAAATATTAATACCTAGAAGTGTGAAGAAATCAATGGCGGTCATTTTGAAAATCTTCTAAAACAATTTATTTTATTGTTAAATTATGTGTTTTTGAGGAACAGTATGCCTTGTACTATGTATGATTATCTTTGTGTTATTTTAATTAATTGTTGTTAATTTAGGTTTATTTTAAGTTGTTCTAGGTATTAATATATATTCCCAATTTTTCGAATTCAATCCTTATTGTTTTTAACCATTAATACTGTTAATAAAACAATTTACCTAAATGTAGATTTGCAAAAGTTCTATTTTCTACGATAAAGTAATAAGTGTGGCAACTTCGAACATCATGTCAATAATTTCAGTTTTTATGCTCGTTCCAAATGCATTGTTTTTCAAAATTTGATGTACAGGGTGTCAAATTTCGAAAATTACAAATGGGCCTATTATTTAAGTGAGGACCTGAATTCTATCACTTTCGTATGCCATTTTAATCCGACAAGTAGTGCATAATATTTCTAGTCAATATGGACACTTTTATCATGCTACCAACTATTTTTTAGCAGATTTTGTTTATTTGAAATGTACTTTCTCATTGATTTCTTAAAAACGCCTATTTTTTATGACTTCGTGGTAAGTGCGGCAACTTTGAAAACCATGTCAATAGAATCATATGTTTATGCTTGTTTGGACTAGAAATTACAAGTTTCAAAAATTCGATATACAGGGTGTTGAATTTAAAAAAAATTAAAAACTAATTTTATTTTAAGTACGGACCTGGATTTTAGAACTTTTGCATATGGCATTTTAAACCCACAAATTGTACAAAATATTCTTACCCATTATGAATTTTTTATTTCAAGTGCTTACAGAAATATTACAAAAATAAATTTGAGGCAAAACTTATAAAACACCCTGTATCTCGGTAAAGGTTAGAGTTTGGACTACTAAATGCGGGTGATTTAGAACCCCAAGGTGGTCTCTATCTTATGGTATCGTATGTACATTTAGATCCGCGTCACCCTGTATATAGCCACCTGGAGAAACATAAGTTTTATCAGCAACTCGCCATAGAGTGCAAGAATAAAAAATAATCCAACTATTGCACTCTTAGGGAATCATTCCAGTAAAATTCTATTGGCCCATGAGGCCCTCCAAATAGAAAACGAAAAAGGAAAAATTCACCGAGTCCCTACTTCCTATTTCCTCGGTGGCCGGCCGTAAAAGGAAAGAATTTAAAGTCTTCTCCTTAAAAAAAATAACCACTGCCTTCTAGTCGGAGCCATATCTGGTGCAAAAACCAAATTCCCCAGCAAAAATCCGCCAATCTGAGAATTCGCCGAAAGTCTACCATCTTTAAGAGCAAACCTCAGCTGATCTGAACGAGAATACGCTAACTCTAAAGATCATCCACTCCCTCTTTGTCAAAAACCAAATGTCAATATTAACGACCTGACATTGACGTATCTGGTTTATTAAGAAATGTGATGAATCTGAAAGGTGTAATTTTGTTTGTACTTTTCAGGTAGGTCGGAATATACGCGTGTAGTGATATTTTACACGATTTTTCTTTTTTCGTGACAGAACCATCCATAAAAGTTGCAGAATGATGCGTCAGTGCCAACTGTTTTAAATAATGGATTCTTTTCATTCGAAACTGTCTTTTCAGGAGTTTGCTGGGTGGAATACAAAATACAGGAGAGCCTTTATGGTGGCGCGCCGAATTTGGAACTATAGCGGCTGGTCCTTGTCCCACATACGAGCAATATTTGAAGCAAACAAAAGGCCAGTAATGAATGAACGACTGCGTCTCCTAGTGCTGTACCAAGTCGACCACAAACAAGCTTTATACAAAATATTTTCTTCTAACGAAGGTTTACGATTTTCTGTCCAACCCACTTTTATATATAATTGTATTAAAGTTTTATGGCGAATATTCGTAAGTGCCGTATTAAATTTTTAATCCATTTTTATGGGCCTCCCTAACGTAAAACAAAACACGTCTCACTGCCCCTTTTTATTTCTTTCAAGTCCTCTAAATCAAATTATGTGAGTAATCTTTACGTATAGATAAATAAAAAGAATTTTTATTTCTTTTTTTATAGGAAAACGCGTGGACAAAATTTATCCATGTGAGAAATGGTTTTAAAGTAGGTCCATTGAGGGTAAAAACAGAACGTAAAGATTAGTATTTTATTTGGTCGCTTTTTTGTAACGTTTCATTGATGTGGACAATCTCTGGGATACTTTTAGGTGAAATCAATATCTAATAGTACACCGAAAAAAATAAACTGTTGAAATCATAAAAAAAAACTTTAATCTAACAGTTTGTGAATATTAAATACAAGCAATGGTTTTTGGGAATTAAATAAAACATCAGAAAATGTTAACTTTTGTTAATTGACTTGACAGACAAAACGGTCCAATGAAGTATTACCTTATGGTATTATACTCCAAGGCGGTTAGTTTAAGCAAAAAGAGATATTTAATCAAGAGCATATCTGTTAGATGAACAAATAAAGTTTAACAAATTTTGAATTTCGTCCTAATATCGAAATAAATTTTCTTCTAACAGTTTTTTAATTCAATCAACCATGTGGACGTTAACATTCATGGAACTATTGATCCAATCTTGTCTTTTTTTTCTGTGTAAGAAGGTAAAATAATTTTTCCTTACGGGCGCCCCTTGAGAGAATATCGACCTAGGTTTACTCTCAATTAAAAAAAATAAGCTGTGCTGTACATTAGATAACGAACATACGTTACCATAAAAATTTAGAGACTGGATCTGCAGCGTACACACATGGGGGAGGACGAGGAAGAGCCACAAGTCATGCTAAAGAACGTTTAATGGTCCTGACGGCAAAAAGAAACTTAATATACACAGCGTCAAGGATTAATAGCTTCTTCAGGCAAGCTACTAAAAGAATGACTTCTAGTCAAACTGTCAGAAGACGCGCTACATACCCACGATTGGCGGCGGAGCAGCGTGCACGCAGATATGGTTGGGCGATAGAATACAGTCAATGGAATTTTCAAGACTGGAGACATTGCCTCTTTTCCGACGAGTCAAGATTTCGTTTGTATATGTGTGATGGTCGAATATTGGTATGGAGAGAAAAAGGGCAACGATATAATGAAAATTTAATAGTCTTAACCATCAGTTTGTGTCTGGGGTGGCATATTGTAAAATGACAGCACTGACTGAGTAGTTTTAATTATTGAAATAATGACTGCCGCAAGATATCGCGACAGGGTTATAGAGCCGATAATTGTGTGATTTGCTGGTGCAGTAGGGGATAGATTTGTTTTTATTGATGATAATGTCCGTCCCCACCAAGCGAGAACTGTAAACGATCGAATAGAATATCAGGGGATTACGAGAATGGCCACCGTGTTCACCGGACATTAGTTATATTGAGCACGTTTGGGCTGAATTGTCCAGGTAGTTAGACCGACTCCTAGAGCCTCCCCAAACTTTACAACAATGGCCTAATGAGTTGCAAGCAATTTAGGAAACAATACCTCAACACTTTACCCATATTTTAATAGTGACTCTTTCAAACAGAATAACAGCATTAAGACAAGCCAGAGGTGGTCCTACAAGGTACTAAATTGTGTATAAAGATACTGTCAATGTAGAAATAAAACAATTTTGTTATTACATATTACTATGATTGCATTTTTCAATTTTTCTCAATTATTCATTCTTATCATTAAAAATTAGTTTATTTTGCTCTTTTTGACTGTCGAATAATGTCAATGAATACACTTTTTGTTGAACATACCTGAATTTTATTTATTTCAAATATTTACGCAGAATATTTTTGTAATATCCATTTCAATTGTTGAGCAATGTATATCACGAAAAGGGTTACCTTTTGCAACATTAGCCAATAAATTTGTTAGTTACTAAACGGCCTAAAACATGCAGCAAGTCACTGAAGATTTGTTCAGGGTTGCTAAGGTTTCTATTTAAGATAAAAATCTAAGAATCCGATACCATCGACCGATAGAACCATAACCTATATTTAAAATTGGTGAACTTTACTTCTGATAAAATTTGATGCTGTCTATTAAACGTCTATCAACATTTCATATTATGTAGAAGTTTATTTATTTATTTATTTATTCTGCATTTAGGATGTAAACAAAACAATCTAGTTCCAAAGACAGCATCCACTATTTACAATATATACATAGTTATATTATGATAAACGTCATCGAGAGAAAAGATTACTATTATTCTACTTAAATGGTAAATTAAATACAAAATAAGAATAAACTGAACAATGATATTAAGATGAAATTAACACACAAGGACGTAAAACACAAATGTAAGACAACACACAAATGTAAGATAACGCACAGGATTCAAATAGCAAAATTCTCTACCCAAGAAATGTTTTTTTAGTATGGATTTGAATCTTAAAAAGCTTGTGTTAAAATATCCAGATTTAAAGATCGAGACAAATCATTAAAGAGCCTCTGCAGTCTGGTAAGAGGCGTATTTGAGCCTAAATTAGTACGTTTAAATTAAAGGGCACCCTAAACAATTCGTGGCTTTTCAGGCTTCTGATCGGTGTATTAAAGTCAATTTGGGCCAGTAGATTAGGAGAGTTTAGTTATATAAAAAGCAAAGATCGGATATTTTTCTTCTATCAGAGAGTGGAGTTATTAATTTATGAGTTTCCTATGTAGTTTCAGGTGAGCAGTTACTTTTGCCTGAAATCGCTCTAATAAGTTTGTGCTAAATTGCCTCAAAATGCGTCGAGTGAACTGGACAAGGGCTCCCAGACAACAGAAGAAAAGAATAGCTTGCTAGGTATGGACAAATGTATAATAGAGCACAATAGAAATCCGGGGATCCCTAAACTCTCAACAGCTCTGCATGATGAAACCCATCATTTTATTAGAGTCTTTAATGATTTTTTGAAAGTGGATATGAAAGGTCCACTTGGTATCCAGAATATCCGCCAGATCGTTAACTTCGCTCACGTCCTTTTAAACGGGGTCCACCTGCTTATCAGAATCAAGGGCTCTAAGGATACCCTGAGGGTAGATTTAATTTGTTTCTAATGGCCTATTCGGGAGGAAGCCAGGTTGTTCTTCGAGTATATTTCTTTTTACAAGCGTTAATATGTCTGAGTAAACAAGTTTTTCTAGCATTTTTCCAAAAATAGATAGGTAGCTTACTAATAGGCCTATAATTCGATACATCGTCTTTTTGTCCCTTTTTAAAAATAGGACTAATAACGGCCGTTTTCCACCTTAAGGGAAAAACACTTGATTTAAGTGACAAGTTAAATATTTTGAACAGTGGTTTAAGAATATTATCTTTGCGAAGATTTTACAAATATGTGCGGTATATTAGTAGGTTCGGCACTTTTATTGGGATTAAGTTCATTTATTAAATCGATTATTGTTTTAAAGTCGTTATGTGGACTTTCGTTTTAAGGAATTTTCTGAGAAGTTAAGCATATAGATAAGACTGCATAAAGTAGTAGTACCAAATGTGGTTTCACTAGTAGACTAAATGGACAAGTTCCGACACGCATAATCTTGAAATTTTCACTCCTCTATTAGTCCTGATATAGAGAACATTTCAATAAAAGCAAGCCGCGCCCTGTATTATCGGTATATTTTTCAAAAAATCCTAAAACCCGTCATCCCCTACCCCCAGCAAAAACTTCAAATGAGAAGGGGTGTCAACTAATCCCTCAATGTACATACTTTTTTAGAAAATTAAATTTAATTTTTCTAATTAAAAAAAATTTATTTTTAATTACTTTTAACAAAATAAAAACAACCTTAAAACTCATTTTATTAAGTGCTGAGAAACACGCCATTGATTTTTAGGCAGGTCCAATTTGAATATCTCTGCAGAAAAACCTGTGTTGGCAGTCAAGATACCTACCTTAACAGGCCGTGTTCAACCTTTGTTAATCATATGTAGAATATAACAAAATGCTAGTATGGTTATGCGGTCGCTGGCTTGGCAAAAGAGGCCCTACAAAATAGCCTCCCAGGTCCCCCGACCTAATTCACTTAGATTTCTTTTATAGAGATATTTGAAATCTTACGTGTACCTTCAAAACACATCCAAATACGAGTACGTTACAAGATCTTTGAAATATTTCTAATAAAATCAGAAACAAACGTAAGAGTCATTTTATTACGTTCTCAACATGACACCATTAACTTGCATACAATCGTACAAACGAGCTTTCTTTTTCTCCCTTACACCGTGGGTGATTTATTTCTCTGCAATGACTGTTGAGTCTTTCTTGTAAATCTTGTAATCTACTATTTGGTTTTGTTTTGTACACTTTATATTTCAAATATCTACAGGATTTAGGTCGGGGGGGCTGGATGGCTATTCTGCCAAAATAGCAACTGGATAATCATAATAATTTTGTATTGCACTCTAGAAATGATCGAAAAAGCTTGGACATGGACTGTTTAGATATCTTGGCAAACAACACTGCTTTTTCTGCAAAATATTTCAAATTACCTACTATTAAATCAGTAGGGTCATATTAAGTACTTTATAGAATGAGTTTTGTGGTTGTTTAGAATTTGGTTAGAAATAACTAAAGATTAAATTTTATTTTCGGAAGCACACCATGTCAATAAATAAAATATGGCTGAATAGAGAATTGAAACGCCTTTTTTGCACACTCATGTTTTTTGCTACTTACTGTCATTATTGACAGAAAGAGAAAATTGATTTTAATGAACGATTATTATTTTTCGTAGCAACCAAAGTACATAAACCGTATCTAGGCCGGTTAGTGCATCTTACCACACTAGTGCAGTAAGGGAAGTTGTGCCTATATCTGCAGCTAAAAATTGACTAAAAAAAGAACACATAATATAGAATTTATTTAATTAAATTTGAAGTGAAGCCAGTTTTTAAAAACTTTATATGCACTTTCATACCTTTCACATGATTTTAGTGGGCTTAGGGGCGAACAACCGGCTCTCCATCCTTCCTCGATTTCAATATTAACATTTTCCGCTTCATTAAAACTTTCTTCAACAAATATCTCAGCATTTAAATTTATTCTGTTACGCTGTATCAAGAATGTCTTGAATAATCTGAATCGACAAATTAAAACTAATAGTAACGACAATTACTACGAACCGTTGCATATCAACAAACATAATTACTCTGCGTAACACATTATAACGTTACTAACGCTTAATATATCATACCAATTAGACCCATTTTTCAATTTTTGCTAGTAATATGATTCCGCAAAAAATAGTATACAATACTTAGTCAGTTAGTGCTCGCCGATCTCGAAAATTTACAAAACTCGGTATTGCGGGTCCCGTTTTGCTACAAATTTTCTCGCTCGGTAAAAGACACTTACGTTCAGATTTACTAAGAAGGTTTAAGATTATAGTACTGGTTTAAATTAATACCTTCTAGTTGATCAGTTATGTTTTAACAAGTTTTTGTCTTGTTATTGTTAATAAGTCGTCTTTAAAAGCGTATGAATTATTCTGATATTTTAGCGATTTGCTTGGTTTCCAACTGATTTTCATCTTGGAACGGGTTGCAAAAATTAATTTAGTTTAATTATTGTCAAAAGTACGTACTAAAATTACCTCTTTCTTTATAAATTTGTGATAAAACTCAGAAAGAAATTCATAGTATAAAACTTAGTTGTCTTATTCTTACACTTGTCAGTTTACAACTTTTTGTTGTCAAATTAGACCGGACTAGCGTTAGAGAATCTGGCAGTTACTGACCATGTATCGTAATGTACTATTAAATAAGGGGCTACCCGACTTCACTTCTCATTTGAAATTAAAGGATCCTAGAAAGGGCCATATTTTCCATTAAAATGTGGCCCCCTAGAAACAAAAACTGATATATTTCAAGATTTAAAAAAAAACAATAACGGAATTGTACAAGGTGGCTCGTTTTAACTGAAATGCTCTGTATTTTATCTAGGATTTTTACGAAACTTGAATCTTTTCCCTTTTCTATTAAACTTAAAGCTGTTGTCCCAAAAAAGGAAACGTTTTATTACTTTCGACTTTTTAATTACTTACCTCCATCAACACATTGCGAATATTGAATTCCGCAAAAGTTCCTTTCGGCCCTAATACAAATGGTATAATCCTGATTAGACAACTGTCTTCCCGCTGTCAAGTTAAAATTAAACGACTGTATTTGACCAGTTACTCCAGTGAAGTATTGTAAACAACCGTCTTCAGCTAGAAATAAAAAACAAATAAAAATAACATGATATTATTACATACCTACGTTGATTGTTTTTAAGGATTTTTACTTGGATATTATGAAATATACAGGGTATCCCATAAGTCATGGATCAAATGAAGTGAGGTGATGGGGGAGGCCATTTTCAATCAGAAAAATAATATATGTTGTTATCCGATTATTGATGGTTTAAAAATTATTTGATATTTCTCATTTTTACGTAAAACTGCTTTATGCCTCAACAAAAAGGTCATGGAAAAGAAAACTGTGAGTTGTTGAGATAACCTTTTTTCAGTGGACACTTTAAATGTTGTATTTTTCCAATAACAGCGTTTTCGTCAAATTCGTTACCATTTATCAATTAGAATGACTTATTCTCTAAACCGTTCAGATTCACTAAGAAAGTTTAAGATTTAGTACTGGTTTAAATTAAGATCTTATAGTTAATTTTTGACAGGTTTTTGTCCTGTCATTGTTAATAAGTCGTCATTAAAAACTTATGAATTATTGTGATATTTCAGCGATTTGCTTGGTTTCCAAATGATTTTCATCTTGGAACGAGTTGCTGTAATGAATTTAGTTCTATTATTGTTGAAAGTACGTACTAAAATTGTCATTTTCTTGATAAATTTGCGAAAAAGCTCAGAAATAAGTTCATAGTATAAAACTTAGTTGTCTTATTCTTACACTGGTCAGTTTAAAACTTTTGGTTGTCAAATTAGACCGGACTAGCGTTGGCGAATCTGGATGTTTTTGTTTTACTAAAACCTTTACTTGATTTTGAAGTTACGCCAATGGAAATTAATAAACAAAATACTAAGTGCCCAATCATCATAAAAAGTTGCCCACTCTTTGTAGATTGTAACAAGGTGTAACTGTCGGATTTATTATTAACATTAGCTCTTAGAGAAATCATAGACCGATCAGCGCCAATCAAGTTTCAGCTATTTGGTCACATGACAGTTTGCGGACTGCTTTCCAACAATTTTAGGAGGGGCTAGAACTGCAAGAAATCCGACGTTGCCATTTTCGGTTTTCTTTGTCTTGCACCGGTAAACTTTAATTTCCTTTGCAGGTAGATCAGCCACGTAGCCCAGTGGATAGAGCATCCGCTTATTGTCCGAGATGTGTTGGTTCGAACCCCGGCTCGGCCGCATCTTTTTTTTTATTTTAACGGTGGATCGGAGGGCACCCTAAGGTCGGAACAGGGTTAGCACCTGGTTAGGGGCCCTGACCAGTCTCTTTCCTCGCAAGCGAAGAGGGATCGGTGCGAAAAAATCCACTATTTTAAAATCTTCGAGCTAGCGCACATGTGGCAACGTCGGTTTTTTTGCAGTTCTAGCCGTTCCTATAATTTTATTAGCTCTGACTAGTTTGTGATTGTTCTGCGAACAAAGCTATTATTTTGTTTAAAGAAATTATTTTGCAAATATGTCATGTTTTTCTCGATAGAAATTTGACAAATAATTTTGGTTATAAATAATAATAAGCATTTATTCTGTGTTTGAGCTACCTGCTGTAATACTTGTCATTTGTTTGCACAAGATTTGATTAAGTGACAATACATAACCAGCGGGTTGCACAAAACTTTCAATCAAGTAGTAAATTTAATTGACTTTTAGAGTCAGCTTTGGCAATGACGTTAACATAAGTGCTGTCACATTACAAGTGTCTAATTGGTTTAATTCGTGATTAAATGTGCAACCGGACGTAAGCCTTATACCGCCGTGAGTACGCAGAAATGTATTACATTCACGGGGTGTGTGACGGGAATGCTCGAGCAGCTACGCGAGAATATCGTGAACGATTCCCTGGTCGCGAACATTATCCATAGGGTGTATCAACCATAGACAAAATATATTTAGACCATCACAACGTATTCGCGACACCAGCTGAATCCGTCTAATGTATGGGCGAAAAAGTGCGTTTGTACGCATTGGGCGCCAGTCAGATTTTTAAACGACGGTCCTCTCGAGGCATGCGCACTCGGGACGTCTAGCAAAAGTGGTTGTTGAACTCAATGACGAACCTCGGCGATCAGAACCGGACCCAGTTGTAATCACTGAAGGAAACACATGGAATACAGCTGTTGCAAATGCTGAAGTTGCTATTTCCATTTGCAAAAATACTTTTAAGTTTTGAGTTATTAAGATTAACTCTAATCAAATAAATTTTCTAACTTTTATCTTAAATGCACTCCGGTGTTGAAATGAACACACACACGGAGAAGTAGAAATATTTATCAGTGACGTATATTGAGTGTGGTCAAGGTATCAGAAAGGCACTGATGGGGTGTGTGTGTATTAGGGGCATTGTATAAGGGGTAAGATGGTGTAAGAAGGTCATGCCTCCTTCCCCTATATTGCATAAGGGCGAGTGAGTGTCCAAAAGGCATATTTGCGCTTTCGCCAAAGGGACACTACAAATACTAGTGGATTAGGGCAGGGAGAGTATTTTAAAAGGGATGGCGAAAGAAAAAAGCGCTTTCGCCAAAGGATCGCTAAGATATCGGTGGCTTAGAAAGGTGTGTCCAAAAGGCATATTTGCGCTTTCGTCAAAGGGGCACTAAAAATACTAGTGGATTAGGGTAGAGGGGAGTATTTTAAAAGGGACGGCGAAAGAAAAAAGCGCTTTCGCCAAAGGATCGCTAAGATATCGGTGGATTAGAAGGGTGAGTGTCCAAAAGGCATATTTGCGCTTTCGTCAAAGGATCGCTAAGATATCAGTGGATTAGATTGACATGGCGCCGTAAGTAAGTAGCGCTTTCACCAAAGTATCAAGTGCACACACTGTAAATAGGTGTAAAAATATTTACATCTTACCATAGAACTTGGTTTGTTCAATAATTATACAGGGTGGGATGCCAATCCAATAAAATATACACATAGTTTTGGTAATTTTTTTATTTACTATTTTACTTCTTAAAACAGTTGCATATTTTATTTCTATTGTTTAGAATACTATGTTTATATTTTATTTCAACTTTCAATTTTGTAAATGTAACGTTTAAAAAATTAAGAGGGGGGACATTAAAGAGACGCACTGTATATGTATAAACTGAGCTATTTTCGAGGAATTATCGACAGTTTTGTATAGCAAGAAAATTCAGATTTAAGCCAAGAAACTATACAATTTTTGTTAAAATCTCACTGATGGTTACATTTTTATCATTAATAAAAAGAATAATTACAAGTAATATATTTAGCATTATTACTCGATAAAAGATTCACGTCATGTGAAATAACTTTTGAAGTACGGTCCTGTCTAGCACAAGGCAAACGTTCGAAAAGGCGCAAGCCCGTAGAAGACCGTCTGTGTTTACGGATTCAGCTTGGTAAATTTGCCACATTCGCAAATGACATTATTTCTCTATTATATATTTTCTCTATGGTATCAACGGGTACATAACTCATACCTGAAAGGACAGATTCCTGGAAATCCTCAGGGAATCGTTCACGATATTCTCGTGCAGCAGCTCGAGAATTCCCGTCACAAACCCCGTAAATGTAATGCATTTCTGCATTTTTCTATATTGTATTTAAATTTTTAAATGAAAACTTGTATTTCGTCTTAGGGTTTATTTTAAATTATTCTACTGGTAGAAAATGATAAATAAGGTATGTTTACTCTTACGCAAAATGACGTTTTTGTATTTTTATACTCCCTCTATAAAAAATTGAATTTTTCATAAAGTGAATCTTATTTATTTTACAAGCAAAAACTTTTATTAAGAGTGACATTTTTAAGTATCTTGAAAAATTCGGTTCCATTTGGTCTCTTCTAAACCCCATCCAAGGATACACTGTAAAATAAATAATACAATTTTAGAGATTTTGAATAAATGGCTGCATGCTGATTTTCTTTTACTAATTTAATTACTTTTTTATTGTTACCTTAGCATTTTGACCACTAACGTAAAACATTGTCAGTAATGTCATCCAAAGGAAAAAGGTAATTCAATAATTTTTATATTTCTTCTTAGATTTTTTCAAGTTAGATGGTTTCCTTGGGTACACTCAGCACGTAAAGTCCCAATAAAGACAAAAATTAAGTCGTTGAGTTTCTATATTCTTCTGTAAGTTATCATTTCTTGTTATATGACATGAATAAATTATACCTCTTTCTTTAAAAACGATCGTTATAATAATTTTTAATAAAAATCATTGTAACGCTACGAAAAAAAAATATGACATGATATAGTATTCCTATAGGGTACAACTAGCGGCCTTTAAGGGTATTCATCAGAATATGGGCTAATTCTGATTGTTCGTCCTCAAAAATTCCCAGATACCAATTTTCATGTCAGTGTCTCCAGAACTGTTAGAATTATATAGAAAAATTAATATCGGAAATTAAACTTTAATCTTACTAAAGAGCAACATTTTACTAATGCGCGATTAGCTCAAATCCATTATTTCCACGTCCAGAATCTACAGTTTCTGTATGGCGGATTCATTACCGACCACCCTGTATAAAAAGCGACTGCAATTTTGTGAACGTTCTCTTAAATTAGAAACACTATATCACTTGCCACAGTTGCGTAAATTAACGTTAAATTTAAATAAATCAGCAAATTAATAAACAAAAAATAAATGAAAAAAACAACTTGTATAACACTAAATAATAAAAACATTCTTTACTCCACTACAATAAAACTTTTGGGCTTGTATACAGATGAAAATTTAAATTGGCGAAAACGTATTGAAAATCTTAGAAGTTACGTATCACCATTAATTGGAATATTATTAAAAATTCGCAATAATATACCTATACAATATTTACAAAATATTTATCTATTATTGTTTAGTGCATTCAAAATTGCAATATTGAATTTCTTCATTTGGGGGATCAGCATATACGATAAATCTAAAACCATTAAAGATACTTCAAAACAAAGGTAGTAAGTGTATTTACAGACTACCATACCTTGAACCAACAATAAACTTATATAAATCATTAGGATAAATAAACATTGACAATTTGTATAAATTAAAAACGTATATTCATTCAATCTTTAATATTAAGTAAAAAACAAACAAACATACAGATTTATCCCATTAATGATTTACATAAACAGAACACGAGGCAAACTAAATTATTACAAACAGCACCTGTAAAAAGCAATTTTGGCATGTAGTCTTTATTACATTGTGGCATAAAAATTTATAATGACCTTCCAAAAAACATAAAGAAAATCCAGAAATTCCAGTTATTTAAAATACATTTGAAGAAGCATTATTTGAAAATTTGAATGTTTTTAACAGTTTTTTAAGGACTTTTGAAATACACCTAAAAAATTGTTATAAAAAATTTACTGTTTTAATAGTTTTTCTTTAGATTTTTATTATTTTTCCTTAATACTGTTATATTTTTTAATGTTATTTATTTTAATGTTGTTGTATATTAACTTTAAGTTGGCTGGGAATAAAGAATTCAAAAAAAACTCTAGAATAGGGCTGCAGGGGTGAAAGGTTCGATTAGATCGGCGTAAAACAATCCACCTTGCCACTTGACTACTGCACGATGTGACCTTATAAATTGGATACGTCCTCTTAAAAAACGAGCCACACTGTTTCAAGCCTGCGGCGCCTTTAAAATTGAAAATTGCAATACATTTATTTAACTTTCGTCTATATAGAGAACAAGCATAATAGCCTGGGAGTCAGTGAGCATTTTTATGATAACAAATTGAGCATGGTGTTAATGACTGTCAAATATCCATCGGCGGACAGGCATCATCTGTCTTCTAAAACCGGTATTGCAATTTAGTAGTCAATAAATGTTGAGGGTGATACCTAGGCGTGCTTTATATTAAACAAAGTGAACGATTAATTAATATATTGATTTGTGCAACAACATTTAAGTTTTGTGCACTATGTAGATTATAAATTCTAAGCATTAAAATTACTATTTTGTGCAATAATATTTGCGTTTGGTGCATTTATATGTACCTATAGTAACCTACAAAAGATGAGATTAGGAAAAATGTACATAAAAACTAACTCGTACAAAATGTATAAACAAATCAACTCGAAAAATTTCCAGAAACCATTGTTTTTGTAAGTGAACAAAATCTATTAACTTAATTCTAGTTTACACTTATTTATAAACACACAAATAAAAGCCCCCATAATTTTAGGGATATGGTAAAGAAACTGATCACCCTCATATATGGAATACTGCTTAATTTATCTAAAATCGCCTGGACCCGTCAATTTAATTTTTTTGAACCATAAGTTCAAACCTGGTGAAACTAGATCATTTTGGAGAAAATTTAGATATGCTTCTCCAGTGAGCCTTTCATTGAAGAAAAATAGTCTGATTACTAAAGCTTTGCAAACGTAGGTAATTCCAGGGCGGGAGTTACCAAGCGACGGACGAAGTCGACGGAAGGCGGCAGAGCGGCTAGTTTCGCAGCAGCAAGCACCGGGAGCACAGCGGGCTGATTATCCATTTGCGTTTAGCATGGCGATGTCGAGATCTCCTCGCTCTTTGCCATTTCAGTACAAAGTTCGAAGTTTTTATATCGCTTTCCTGACTTAAAGTGCAATGGAAAGGAAATACAATGTTCTGTTTGTGACACGTGCATCGTGGGTTGGAGTTCCTTTACTTTCAGATGACATATTCAGAGTAAACATAAGTCTTAAACCGGCAGCTGCAGACGCCTTAGGGGGGCTTTATATATGATCTAATATTTGTATTAAGCTGTTGCAGTATTCCTTTCTACGTACTAACCAACACTTGCGGTCTCTTTAGAGAAAATATGTGCGTAAGTGGCCCCTACCGACCCAGTGACAATTACGGGATGCCTTTCCTCGCGTCAAATAATAAATTGAAACTACCATTAGGTTCGCATTACATAATAAAAAAAACTTTTGATAACAGTTGATGAAAGTACAGATACCAAAATAACTAAGTAGGAAATGTTATAGTGCGCATATTAACAGGGAATTCACCAACGAAGCTATATGTACTTGCAAGTAGAAGATTAGAAAAAGGTAAAGCTGAAGCAATCCAACAACTACTAACGCAAACTCTAAAAAAGCTTGACATTAATACGAACAATATTTTACTCTTAGTTACAGACGGTGCAGCGTAAATGGTAAAAGCAGCGAGATGGCATAAAACTGTGTCCTAATTTATTGCCTATAACCTGTTTACTATATGTTTTTCACCGAGTGGCAGAAACAATTCGAATCAAGAATTCAGATGTTCGCAAGCTAATTGCCAGCACCAAAAAGGTTTTTACAAAATCTCCACAACGGATTGAAAAATTTCACCAGTTGTGCCACGGAATTACCGAACTCCCACAGCCCGTATTAACATGATGGGGAATGCTGAATGCTGCATTTTATTACAATCAACATTTCCAAGCTGTTAAATCTGTAGTTTAATAACCCTACAATCGAAGAAGATTTGCGTACTATAAACGCAAATTATCGTGTATTAGTAGATGCTATTGATGGCCTTCAACATAGTTATCTGTCACTTCCTGACTCGTTTTACATAGTTGATACTGTAAATACAGCTCTACAAACTTTAACAAATGGCCCTGGTGTTAAAGGTGCAAGCAAGTTTAAGTCTTTGTTACACAAAAATCCGGATTTCGCGCAACTCCGGGATATTGGGCAGTGCGTAAGTGCAGACAATTGCGGCAGAAACTTGCAGTGTTTTAGATAAGCAAACATTACATTTTTGGATGTAGCGCGGTCATTTTCAAAATGCAGTGCAATCTTTACTTTAAAGCGTAAATTTAACAAAAATTTAGAATTTTTTTTTATTATTACTAAATTGAAAAAACAGTTTTTTAAATACGGAAGATTTAAACTTTCGCAAGCCACACACAATTCAGTTAACTCAGACGATGTGGTTCTCAGTTTTTAGACTGACAGTTTGTGAACTGCAGGAGAACTGAGTTTTAACCACACATACAAGCGTTTTGTCTGTGCTGATCGATTATCCCTGTAGTGAACAATATTTTAAACTAATAATGTTAGAAAAAAAAATCTAGCAGCACTTCTTGTACTTTTATTATTACAAGAAGCAATAAGAACGGCAAAAGAACGTTTGTGGGGTAAAAGATTAGTTGTTGCAACGTGATACATTATCCCATATAACACTGATGCGAAAGTTAAGAACTAGTGCCATAGATGATTTTAAGAACTATCAGAATGGATGACATATGTTTCAATGAACATTTAGCGATGGTGAAGTCCTTAATATCAAAG
The DNA here is from genome assembly GCA_963971165.1 of Philopedon plagiatum. Classification (NCBI taxonomy): domain Eukaryota; kingdom Metazoa; phylum Arthropoda; class Insecta; order Coleoptera; family Curculionidae; genus Philopedon; species Philopedon plagiatum. Next base: position 18,229,778 of record OZ020194.1, on the reverse strand, counting down.
AAAAATACAAAAATGAGAAAAGCAATTACTGCCGAAGAACGATTGATAATGACACTTCGATATTTGGCCACAGGACGAAGTTTGGAAGATTTAAAATTTTGTGCAGTTGTTTCAATTCAATCCTTCGGAACAATATTACCAGAAACTTGTAACTGCATTTATAGGGCTTTAACGTGCTTCACCTGTTCGCTTTGATCTTCTCACTTTTTTTAGCTCTTTGCTGAAGGCACTTCGTAAATTATTAATTTTATTCTTAACAGTATCAATTGTTACACTTTTTTCCACACTTTTGTAAAATTTTAGACATTTTTATAGGCTTTATTTTTTCGCATCTATTTGCATAAAATGTCCTTTTCATTTTCCACAGACAAAGCAATTACCTATATAACTCAATAAATTCAGATAAAAACGCAGTCCTATTGCTTGAGTTTGTCATTTTGCTACAAAATAGTACGAAATCTTCCAACGGGTTTAAAGTTGGAAACTTAAGATGCGAACTGTCAATTTTCCCCATACACATCATTCTATCGTGAGATTCAAGTAAACTGCAGTCTCAGACCTGTCGACGGCAGGTACGTGTATTGACAAATTTTAGCTGATGATATGCAAATCGGCCGATCTGGACTGCAGGCGAACTGTATGTAAATGGGTACCTTTAAAACACTTTTTATGTCGTTGTTAGTAAGAAAATAATACCAAAAGACTAATAAAATCTGTTGTATAAGAAACTAGATCAGAATTTGCTTTTATGACATCGCACAAGCAGGTCTCCAGCCAATATAATTTGTCTAACTATGATGTTTAGTTAATACAGAGTACTTTCAAACGCAATTTTGTAGTTGAAAGCTAGTAGAAACAAATTGGAGCATTTTGTTTTAATTCGTGTGGAAAAGTACTACTTTCCGCCTCCAAAACAGTGGGAAAATAAAATTTATTTTTATCAGAATCGGTAAAAGTCAAATAACATGCACAGGAGAAGCAAGAATTTATTTCACCGATGATTAAAGTACCCTCCCTTTTCAGAATACAATATGTTACGGAAAAATGTTGTTCAGAATTAGGATTTATGCTCAAATATAAAATGTTGACAGAAATTTTTTGTTTACATCCTTAATAATTTCCGTAAATTGAGTTTATTTATTTTTTAAACCTACTTAAGGATTTTTTAAATTTCATTAGAATTAAATCAAATACTGATAAAAAACAAAAAGTAAATTTATGTACTTTTTTAACTCTGATTTTGTTTTTTATTCGAAAATTATTTTTCTTGCTGCAGGACCAATTATTTAAATCTACGAAAGACAAATTCTTCTTTTTGCTTGATAACGTATTGATGTTTAAAAAAACGATATTTGTCTGTCGTAAATGTTAATAATTGCCCTTACGAGAAGAACGATCTTGTTAACACAGCAAAACAAAATCTAACGAAATAGGTACAGAGATTGACATTTGTTTTCACAACAGTACCCCTCTTCAATTCAACTTTGACGAAAGTTCTTGGACCAAAATGTATGCTAGCGCACTGTCTTAATTTTTTTTAAACAAGGAGAAGGGTTTTTATGTTTACGTTTATTTGGCTTTATAAGTAGTATTCTTTCTTACATTTTTAACAATCGAACTGTCGTCCAACTACATGTATAAGAAAGGAATTACCGACAGGTGAGACGTAGTCATCTGGCGATGAAACCTAAACGTAAATAATTAGCTTTATTTACCTTTATTAAGAATCTCAATTACAGGGTAGCACTTCAGCGATATTAAACATAGAAATCACAGTAACTTCATAAAAATTAGGTAGAATGTTCACTGCCTTCCGAACTAACAATAACAAGTTTAAAAGCAAAAATTCTATTTGTGTCGCAGTTTCGTGGAAACTGGGACAGTACGTACACTGTACGGGAATGGGTGAAAATTAAATATCATTCTGTTTGTTTTATGCCTTCGGCTTTTTCATAATAAAAATTGCACAGCATTTATTTTAGAGCTATCTGCGTCTAAAGCGAAATAAAGAATCTCTATTTATAAAAAGATAGGATTAAAAAAAAAGCAATAAATATTAGGACACTGCGAATTAATTATTTTAACACAGCGAATACAGGAAATTTTTAGAAGCATGAAACTCTCATATTTTATCGAAAATAATATTTATTTCCCATTTGATTAGAAATATGGATAAAATTATGAACATTCACTTATCTAATTTCCATTCTATCAATGCTGGCGTTATCCAAGGCTCAGTCTTAGCACCAACCTTATTTCTTCTTCACATTAATGACCTTCTCTCTTTAACAACAACAACTAACCCTGTCCACAATTACGCTGGCGATAGTACTCTTCATTCCAACATTCATTTTTCCAGGCATGTCTCGAATCAAGAACTGGATAATAGACCCTTTCCCAAGATCTAGAATTATTAATCTTAAATAGAGGTGCTAAACACCCTGTTTAGTTCAACGTCTCCAAAACCCAATCTTGCTCCCTATTACGCAAAAAATCGGGCAACATTTGCCCTATCCTCATGAATGGCCAAGCCCTACAGAACAATCGATCTTGATGGCATTGCTTTTGAACTTGATGTCAGCTGGCACAAACACATTACTTCAATAGCCACATTGGCAGCTAGAAAGCTTGGTTTTCTCTTTCGAGGCAGAAAATACTAAGGTAGTGAAGGTAGTGAATTTACAAACTCTCTATGTTTCCAAAGACCTAACCTAAAGTTCTGTTTCCACATCTAGGGAGCGGCACCACCTTTGACATTTAACATCTTTTACTATATCCATCATCCGACTCATGAATGACCCAGTGAAAAAGCTACCAATAGTGCCGATTTTATTTTCAACACTGTATAATTTATTAGTGGTAATAAACAAATAATTATAATTCTTTTTGTTGCAGTCTGAGTTCATAATAAAAATTCTTATTAATTCCTCATAAAGCATTTTGCTGAAACCGTAACAATAGGGAAAATTTATTAGTGATTATTTCCAGCTATTGCTATTTTTATAGCATTATAAATTTTAGCACTGATTCTGACATTTAAAAAGACGGAAAAGTTTTTATACAGAATATTTTATTTAACAGAAATGAAAATATGAAATTTAAGAGAACATGAAATATTATACGGGAGCATGCCACTTAAACCTTATTGAGGTTATATTGTTTTGTCAAGTTTGTCAAATGTCAAATACTAATCAGCTGTCTGTAAAATGGTAGGTTCAGATGTTTGGTAGTTCTAATGTATAGTGTATTTTGTTTCTTGTAACGAAGGTAACAGAATAATAAAGAGTTGAAGAAGTTGTTAGTCGTAAGTCGACGTATTATACAAAATTGTGTCTTGTTCGTCTTATTTAAAAGTATAATAATTAAAATAACTTCTGAAAAGGTTATGGGCCCAGGATTTTAGTAGTCCAGACGCGAAGAAGAAGCCGTGAAAAGGACGTTAGTTGTCTTCGGTTTTGAATTTGAAACGGTCGTTGTGTACGTGCCGGCGTTGGAGGGCAAAATGGCGGACAAGGAACTGTCAGTGACAAAGTTTGATGGCAACAATTTTCTTCAATGGAGGTTCCAGATTAAATGTGCTCTAAAAGCAAAAGGTTTATGGAAAATTTCAGAAGGCAAAACCCAAAAGCCTTCAGGAAACATCCAGGAAGAAGAAATATGGGAGAAAAACGATGCGCAGGGGATGTTTATTTTGACTGCAGCAATGGATCTCAATCAGATCACTCTGATCGAGAGTTGTGATACCAGCAAAGAAATCCTTGATAAGTTGGATTCGATCCACTTACAGAAAAGTGAGACAAATAAAATGATTGTCCATGAACGTTTTCATCAGTACAAGATGTGCATGACGGACAGTATTGCACAGCATATTGCAAAAATCGAAAATTTAGCAAGGCATGTTCGTGAAGCAGGTGAGACAGTAAGCGATGTTGCTATAATGATGAAAATAATAAGTACGCTGCCACCAAAGTATAGAAATTTTAGACAGGCATGACTTTCGTTGGATGAAACCAAACAGACTACACAAAACTTAACAGCAAGGTTGCTGGATGAGGAGACAAGCCTGACAGCCTATGAAGAGTCTGAGAATGCTATGGCAGCAATGACAGTTAAAGATAAAAGAAGTAATGTCAATGTCAATGTCAAGTGTTACAAGTGTCACAGAAGAGGACATTTTGCGAGATACTGTAAAGTCAAAAGGCCTGACAACAAGTATATGAAGAAAGAAGAGAGAAACAAAAACGAAAATAGTGGCGAAAACAGAGCCTTTGCAGTTCAGCAATCTGCATTTAATGTGGAAGAAGAAATGGAAGAAAGTCATGTGCTCAGTGTGTCTTGGAATGATTACTGGATCATGGATAGTGGTGCGTCTGCACACATGTCATATCGAAAAGACTTCTTTTCTACCCTGGATGAGACTTTTAATAGTTCAGTGGTACTGGGCAATGGTGAAAGACTTTCTGTAAAAGGAAAAGGAACAGTAAAAATTGAAAAACTGCAAAATGGTGAGAGGCAAAAAGCCACAATAAATAATGGGTTATTTGTGCCCGCTTTGAAGAAGAATCTATTTTCGGAAGGTGTAGTTACCAGTAAAGGTATGACAATACTTAAGCAAAGTAGTCATGCTAAGATTTTGGACAGAAATGGTGTAATTGGGACTGCGGTTAAAGACTCTCTAAATATTTATAAAATGCTGTTTCGTACAGTTGTTAACTCAGCAAATACTGTGGTTGGTGATAGTCTTAAGCTCTGGCATGAAAGACTAGGACATATAAATATTGCCTCGATAAAAGAGATGGTTAAAAAGCAGCTTATAGTAGGAGTGAGCCTAAGTGACATTGACAATTTCTTTTGCGAATCGTGCGCGTTCGGGAAACAACACAAGTTACCGTTTCCTAAGAAAAATGAACATGTAAAAATAAAACCTAGTGAACGTATTTACAGCGACCTCTGTGGACCTATGAGTGTACCATCAGTTTCAGGTGCACGGTATTTTATGCTCTTAAAAGACGAGGGTTCTGGTTATAAAGTTGTGTACTTTTTAAAACATAAATCCGATGCACTGGAGTGTTTTAAAATTTATAGCCAGAAAGGGAAAAATAAATTTGGTTCAGCAATAAAATTCTTGCACGTTGACAATGGGACTGAGTACTGTAATAAAGACTTTGAAAGTTTCTTAAATAAAGAAGCTATCAGTTATGAGTTCACTGCACTGTACACACCAGAACAGAATGGACGAGTGGAACGAGAAAACCGAACGGTGGTAGAGAGTGCAAGATCAATGTTGTTCCATGGTCAGTTACCTAAATATTTATGGGGCGAAGCAGTCAACACAGCTGTTTACATTTTAAATAGAACGCTGACAAGTCAAACTCCTGGAACAACGCCTTACGAAGTGTGGACAGGACAAAAAGCATTTTTAGGACATCTAAAAATATTTGGCTGTGATGGATATGCCCACATACCCGATATAAAAAGAAAAAAGTTGGATGCAAAAAGTATGAAATTAATTTTTGTAGGGTACGATAACAATTCCACGAATTATAGACTTTTTGATCCCATGACAAAGAAAGTGGCTATTTCTCGTAATGTTATTTTCAATGAGAGCTCTAGATGTGTAAGTCGCATGCCTGAAAACGTAAAAATAAAACTTGATTGTGATGACGTCACCGACTACCCAGAAGTAGGTCAAGAAAATGTAGGTCAGGATAATGGGGTAAATGAACTTGAAAATCAACGAAACAAAGAAAATTCACTTTATGTAGATCCGGTAGTGGAAAATCCGTTGGAAGACATGCCAAGACTAAGGCCAGAAAGGCAAATAAGGCCACCAGTCAGATTTGAGGACTATGAGGTAAACTTTGTTGAGTCAGACATACCTCTAAGCTATAGAGAAGCCACTAGCTCCAGCAATGCAAGTAAGTGGAAAGAAGCGATAAATGAAGAGCTGGAAGCACTGCAGAAGAACGAGACATGGAATATTGTAGAAATTCCACCTAATATGAAGCTTCTACAATCTAAATGGGTTTTTAAGGTAAAAAGGTACCCAAATGGAGAAATTTCAAGATATAAGGCAAGATTATGTGTAAAAGGGTGTGCTCAAAAACAAGGAGTAGATTATACAGAAATTTTTGCTCCGACTACTCGTTACGATTCAATTAGAACCCTTTTGTCAGTAGCAGCAGAAAACTGTTATGAAATTAAGCAGTTTGATATCAAAACTGCATTCCTTTATGGAAATCTTGAAGAGAACATATATATGCACATACCAGAAGGTATACAAGATGAAAAAACTGATAAGAATCTGGCTTGCAAACTTCAAAAATCATTATACGGTTTGAAGCAAGCACCGAGGTGCTGGAATAAAACATTTCATGGTTTTCTGGCACAATATGGATTCAAGAGATCAGAAGCTGATAAATGTGTATACCAAGGATACATAAATGAAATAAAAGTCATTTTAGTCATTTTTGTGGATGATGGTTTAGTTATTTCATCACAAAAGGAGGTGACTGAACAAGTTTTGCAAGAACTGCAGAATAAATTTGAGGTTACCGTCAGTGAAGTTAAATATTATGTTGGTTTAGAGGTAACCAGAAATCCAAAAACAGGATCAATCTTCATCAGTCAAAGCAGTTATATAAAACAAATTATATCACGTTTTAGAATGGATGATGCAAAACCTTGCTCAACACCAGTGGAACCTAACACAGATTTTACCTGTGGTGACAGTGACTTAATGCTTAAAGAAGGTGAAGTTCCCTACAGACAAGCCATAGGATCATTACTTTTTTTAGCAACAGTGACAAGGCCAGATATTATGTACTCAGTGGGAGTTCTCAGTCGATATGTAAATAGTCACACCCAAATGCATTGGAATGCCATCAGGAGAATTATAAGATACTTGATTGGAACACAAGAATATGGTATCTTGTATGAAAAACAAGAAAAACCAAGCGTTTTAGTTGGTTTTGCTGATTCAGATTATGCAGGTGACCGAGCCACAAGAAAATCAATAAGTGGCTACGTTTTTAAACTGTGTAATGGACCTATTACGTGGTCGAGCAAAAAGCAAAACAGTGTGTCACTTTCCACAACGGAAGCAGAGTATATTGCAGCCTCTAGTGCGGTAAAAGAGGTACTTTGGTTACACCAATTACTTGAGGACATTAGTGAGTCTAATAAAATCAATAAACCTACAATTCTTTATGTAGATAACCAAAGTGCGATTAAGTTAATTAAAAACTCTGAATTTCATAATCGGTCCAAGCATATTGAAGTACGTTACCACTTTATAAGAGAGAAGTATGACAATGGTGACATAGTGCCGATGTATATCCAGACAAATTATCAAGAAGCAGATATATTTACCAAAGGACTTTCTAAAATGGTATTTGAGACATTACGTGAGAAGATAGGACTGACTAACTATACAATAAAATAAAAGACAGTTAAGGTTAGATAAAATGCTTGTATTTATCTTAATTGAGTACAGTTTTGTTTAAGATTATTTGTTAAAAGTTTAAACTTTCCAAAAAGTGGGAGTATTGAGGTTATACTGTTTTGTCAAGTTTGTCAAATGTCAAATACTAATCAGGTGTCTGTAAAATGGTAGGTTCAGATGTTTGGTAGTTCTAATGTATAGTATATTTTGTTTCTTGTAACGAAGGTAACAGAATAATAAAAAGTTGAAGAAGTTGTTAGTCGTAAGTCGACGTATTATACAAAATTGTGTCTTGTTCGTCTTATTTAAAAGTATAATAATTAAAATAACTTCATACACCGACGTTTTGAAAAGAGATAATATTATTATTATTATTCTCACAAGAGCAATTATTTCACCTTATAAGTATTATTGTCAGATTTAATCACAAATTTAACTAATGAAATTTTACTTAAACTTATGTTTTGTCCGATCTTGAATGTCTCTTCAATATTTTGCTGGTCATCATAAACTTATATTTTGTTTAATATCGAACCTAAACTTACTGTGTCAGAAATACAGTTTTAAAATATTGTCTTAGCGATCTTATGTCGTATTTTAGATTATCCAGAGTTTTCTTTATTTTTTGTTTTTGCCTTTTTAACTTACAATATTTTAAATATTTTTAAGGTTAGGTTTGGCCCCTAACCACATACACCACAAAATAGAAATAGGTTGCAGTTAGTTAATATCAGATTTAGTCAATCGTAAATCTATCGTTAACAATGCGTTATGGTGAGGCACAAGCTTCCCACCAGAGATAAAAGAATGGCTTCATTGAAATCTGGAGTTATCACGCTTCCACGATGTGAATTTCTGCTGCAAAAATGAGATTTCTCCAAACTGTTGAGTGCAACTGGCGCACTCTAATCCTCGTATTTACCAGTGCAATTTAATAGTCTGGTAAAAGAGATTTGTAAGGTTTAGAGAACAATGCACAAAATACCTTTTAACATAATATAATAACGCCTTTAACTCGCATAAGAGACTGAGAACGGAAATATTCTATTTAACTTCAACAAGCCGGTCTCTTAAATAATTGATACGAATCGCATCGTATTTTGTGTAGTCCATTACTGAATATCATCTAACTTCTGACATTAGTATGAGCCGCAAAAGATACTGGGGTGGAACGGCGAGGCTAGAATTTCACAACAACGCCTCCTATTCTTTTAATCTTTACTCTCTAAATGTTCAAATCAGATTATGTGAAATATAATATGAAATTACTGAGGAATTTTGCGTTTTTTAGCCGAAGAAGCTGAGGGCATATTAAATTTTCAAATACTTTTCCCTTAGAAACTTGGGATAATATATCGGCGGTTAATAAGGTTTTAAGCCCCAAAGGGCAGAAATACCTTTAAGGGTGTCTCTTAAAATTCCCGATATTATTAATGAAGCACCACAAGGAGAGTCAGGATAATGTAATAAATTATTAAAAAAGGAAAGAACCAGACTGTAAGAAAGTAATTTCCTAGAATTTAAAGCCGAACATAATGCGTAACATAATTTATTCTATTCATGTAATTGAACGTAAAGTAACGTTGGTTTACTGTATACAGTATGTCCGCGGATTGCGTTTAGAAGAGGACAAATTGACCAAATTTTGCACGATACCTAAAAATATCTCTCCAAATAAAAGTTTTTGCTCGTAAAATAAATAAGATTAAAATTTTTTATTCAAGGAGCATAGAAAATACGAAACCGTTATTTTGAGTACATGCGTTTACATTTTCTACCAAGAGAACAAATATGAAATATGCTATAAATTAAACTTTAAGCCGTAGTACAAGATTTCTTTAAAAAATTTAAATATTAAAAGTAACGAGTCTTGTCACGTAATTTTTTTGAACTCCTAACTATTTTCTCTCTCACATTCTTAATCCGAGTACTAGTTTCTACATGGAGATCATTCTGCGATGGGATAAACGAAATCACCCCAGCAATTCGTCTTGAGAAGGTCCTGTCAAATGACCACTCAATCGGAATCGGTCTTATTAGGAGATCGACCGCCAACGGCTATGCTGAGAACACACAGGAAAGTCTGAGGATCCTCCTGGAAACGCACTTTTCTGCGTCTACTGTTATTGAAGATGAGGAAATATAAGAACGTGTTATAGGAGACGTACATCGTCACACTAGAAATGGACAAAGCCTGACAGGCAAAATCTTCACAGATAATAAAATGAGATGGGTAATACATAGTTTTAAACCCTATTAATCCCCGGGTACAGATGGAATTTTCCCAGCTTTACTACAGCAGGGAATTGAAGTACTGTTAAAAGCCAGTTTTACACTAAGCTACATCCCACAAAACTGGAGGAAAGTCAAGGTGATGTTTATTCCAAAGACTGGACGGCGTCCTCCAGAGGAGCCGAAGTCTTATCGCCCCATTAGTCTAACTTCTTTTCTCTTAAAAACAATGGAAAAATTAATAGACCAGCATATTAGGAGCGAAATCATCCCTCAAGCTCCTCTGCATCTAAAGCAATTCGCTTATTAACCTGCGAAATCCACTATCATTCTTTACAATGTCTCGTAAGAGATATTGAAAAGACTTTTACTGCCTAAGAAATAGCTCTATGTGCTTTTATAGAGGGTGCATTTGACAACATCTCATATGAATCCATACCAAGAGCTGCAGTACATAGAGGCTTTGAAGCCTCTACAATAGAGTGTATTAAATCCATCCTACAAAGTCGTAAAATCAGCACATCTATAGGAGATGCGACTACCATGGTTAGGGCGGCTAAGGGATGTCCACAAGGTGGAGTTTTATCACCCCTGCTCTGGTCTTTGGTGGTCGATGGTCTCCTGATGGAGCTGACAAATGACAGGTTTGATGCTCAAGGATATGCAGTCGCCCTAGTATTAACAATTAGGGGCAAACATGACGACACGCTGTCTGTCAGAATACACACTGCCATAAACCTAGTAAAAACATGGTGTTCACAGGAGAGGCTTAATATCAATCTGAGTAAGACAGGGCAAACATGATGGCACGTTGTCTGCCAGAATGCAAGCTGCCCTAAACCCAGTAAAAACATGGTGTTCACAGGAGAGGCTTAATATCAATCTGAGTAAGACAGTCATAGTTCCCTTCACGAGAAGCAGGAAGTTAAATTTGATACCCCCAGTCCTGAATGGAACAGTGATTGGATTCTCTAGAGAAATCAAGTCCTTGGGGATAGTCCTTGACCAGAGGCTGAATTGGAACCCACACCTAGAAAGGACTCTCTCTCCACAATGTCAATCTGGTCCTGCGGTAGGTTTTTCGGTAAAACATGGGGCTTAAAACCCAAAATGATCTATTGGTCATACCTAACTGTTGTAATGCCTATTATCACATACGCCTCACTGGTGTGGTGGACAAAAACAGAGGAAATTACAACGCAAAGGAAGCTGACAAAATTACAAAGGCTTGTCTGTCTGGGTATTACGGGCGCAATAAAAACCTGTCCATCTATTGCGCTGGAGGAAATGCTAGACTTTCTTCCACTACATGTATGTATAAAGAGGGAAGCACTGACAAATGCCTTAAGAGTTACCCAAACAACAAAACTTAAGTCAGGAGATCTGACTGGTCACCTCAAAATACTAAAAGACATCCAGTTAGAGAATATGACTTAGCTTAAACTGTGTGACTTTCAGCGCTCTTTTCAAGTGGTTTTAAGGAATTGTTGAAATATGAGTGAAACAGCGCGGCAATTTGAGAAAGGTTCACTAGTGTGATGCACAGATGGATCAAAGATGGCAGTGGCAGTCTTTGGACCAAAATGCTGAATTTCAAAGCCTCTGGGCAAAGCATCTTCCATCTTTCAAGCAGAAATACACGCGATAGATTTATGCGCCACTAGTTCCTCTGCCTATTAATCTGTTTTTCCTGGCATTAGTTGACCCCGGTGTGCCTTCTTTTGGGGCTTTTCCTGAGAGTTCCAGTCTCATTAAATCGTTTGTTCGGATGGAACATCACACGTTGTGAAACATTAAGCCGATTAGCTACATTAATCTGTCGCCCACCTCCAAGTAGCTTATTTACTTATTTCGATCAGTTTATTAAAGACAGAAAAGAAACAAAAACTCATTTCGTCTTCCTCTCTGCACTTACGACAGACAGATAGTGCCATTCTTGTGTCCTTATTTAAGTAATGTTATTTGAAATAATTTTTCTACGCCCATTTTTAAAACACTTTTACTAATTTGCAAGTAACATTCTAAATCACGAGCTACTCTTAACACCACTTCCATTTTCATTAAAATTGTAATGTTCTAATGAGCTGTAAAGAAGGGAAAATTGGAAAGAAAATATCCCTAATTTCGAGAATGGATTTTATAAGAGTATCTTTATGCTTGGAGAAATTCTTATTAGAAAGTAATAGCACTTAAATTTCAATTTCAGTAGATTACCGTTGTCACCCTAAAATTTGTCTTTTTTCGATGTCATGTAAACACAATTAAAGTTTGCTATTATAAAAGAAGTCTCGCATGCATTTATTTCAAGAAGACTCATTAAAATTTAAATGTTGCTTTATCATAGACTCATTAAAATTTAAATATTGCTTTATCATAGAATATATTGTCGAAAAAATTTACAGATACGTCTGCTATTATTGTTCAGTAAGTATAGTAGGGCGAGCACTACTAATAATCATTTCGCGTTTTCAGTGAATATGTTGATATTATTGCACAATCAGTCAATATAAACACGCACCCAAAAAATGACGTTGTACGGAAAATAAAAAATATTAAGCTTTAAAATTCGGCTAAAAATAAAAATTTAGTTTCCCGCCTGAGGTCATCCTACCAAATACCACTGGACGTAGTGGGCAATATGGCAAATCAAATTAAAGATACTATAACACCGTCATGCGCCCCTTCGGCTATTTTAGTACTAACAGAATGTTTATATTTTGCGTAAGTTTTGAAGCATTTTATATTCTTCTTAATTTTATTCTCAAAACTTTTTTCAGAGTGCTTAAGTATATTTAAACATAACGATGAACTACACCAGAAATAATGATAAACCCAAAAATCATTGCGGAATAACCTCAGCGTGTAGTAGTTTTTGGCCTCCGTCGGTCAGTAAATTATGGGTAGTATTTCTTTCAAAGTCCGCGAAGCATTCAAATATTTTACGAATGCTACTTTTTTTTATTAAAAGCGATTCCTGCTCTCATTGAATATAATATTTGTTACGTTTTTAATAATAGTGGGTAGTGTTAAGTACCTGTTGTTAATAGCTTATTCCTGAACTTCAATGTTATTGCTCTCTATTTCCCAGACCTAGAATTTCACCTTTGTGTGAAATTGGAGCTGTCGCTATTTGTAAAGTGAGTGTATGGTGGAAACACATAATGATTTCGTGGGAGAATGACTAGACTGGTTATTTTCATTAATCCATTTCAATAATTTTCATTTTACAATATTTGCAATTTTGTTTTGATTGTCAAAATTTTGAGGTTATGTCTTGCTTCGAGGAAGTGGTTATGTGTTCGGAACACCTGCAGGTTATGACAACTTTAAGGAGGTTATAGAAGAATGTTCGCACATTTGTTCTATTTATACAAATTAATAAATTAACATTATAGATGTCGCAGAGATCAAAGTTGTAATGCATTAGAGTTATGCTTTATTTCGCGCACGATACATGCGAAAAGTTTATAGACGAAAACGCTTTTAAGTATTCTATATACACTGGCTCTAGGTTGGATGTTCTCGAGGACTCCGAACTGTTACCGTGGTTAATTTGGTGTAAACCGGATATGAGACAGAAATAATTCCACTTGGTGTTCAACAAAAAACCTCTTCCGGAAAGTTAAGGACTAGAGTAAAAACGTGAAATTTACTTTCAATCTAGCTGTTGGCTAGGAATGTCACCTATAAGGCAGTAAATTTTTTGTAGCCCCTCTTTTCTGAATGGGACCGCTGTCCTAAGTTTACACGAAAGTTATTTAGAAAGACTATGTCCTAGTGTCTTTAGGTTAATCAGATTTTGAGAGGACGAACAGAAATTGTTTTTAGTGCTGTTTTATCTTAAACGGTAGAACCGGTTCCAATAAGCGTTTCTTGTGTTTTCTTCTTAGAAAGTTTCTATTATGAAGTCAGTTTTCAATGAGGATTTTCATCACTAGTTTACATTTAGAAAGATATTTTTACTTTTATGTTGAATTTTATGATTAAAGAGAGCGTGTATCTTTAATGTGGCTGGAGACTAGTCTATACATATGTATATAGTTGGGGATTACTGCTGAATGGACCAAGACTGATCACTGAGTTTAAGAAACAACTTACGAGTACATATCTCAGCGAGGGACCTTAAAAGTCAGGTCAGTTTTTTTCTATTAATTTTTAAAAACCATAATATCATGTAATACCACGTTGGTAATTTCCTATTGTATATTAAAATATAAAAAATATAACTTACCCCGAGCAACAAAAGGTTCCAGAACAATTTATGCTCTCTTATCTCAAGCATCTTAATAAAAAGTATTAAAATTACATTACTAAGAGAGTGTACTTCCAAGTTGTAATTTCCTTAATATGTGCTTCAAAACTTTTGAATATATGTATTTTTTTTATAGCTATTAGCACACAAACAAAAGAAAAAAATATACTTTTTTAAAGTATTTTGTTGCTGCTAGTATCTCCGAATGCATCATCAATACAAAAAATGCTGAATCATAAGGAAATTACTACGGAAGTGTCATAAGCTTGTTCCTGCGTGTTTTATTATTTTTTTGTTGCTTTATTATTTTCTTCTAATATTGTGTCACCTCATGCTTTATAGAAATTTACATATTAACAGTTAACAGTGGCACACAAAGATGAATTTTTCCTTTAAGTGCCCATGTTATAAATTATAATGAATTGTCGGAAAACTGTAAATACCTAGTTTTGCAAAGAAGTTATATTGTGTTCTATTTAATAAACAAATCAATTAAATAAATAAATAAGATGACAGTTTACCAAAGACAACAACTATATTGTGTAATAATGTCATATTTTCCCATATATTCATCATTTTTCCAAATTTCTGTATATTTTTTATATTATTTATTTAACATTTCGGAAACCACTCTACGTGCTGCAATTGCATATCATCGGCCTCGCCTTTATTTTATAAACCCTGACCAGTTTGTACTGTATGTATACACTGTTCTTGAGGGATTCATATAAAGAGCGTACCAGCGAGGTGCAAAGGGAGGCGTCACTGTGGTGCCGCACGAATAGTACCAATAGCGCCAGCCCTTTAGGCTGACTGAGTACTCCGCTAGAAGCTGCCCCCTACGCTACCCAGTCTAGTTACGTAAGCGCATTGTGCTTGTACCTGATATCAATATAAGTGTTTTGGTAAATCCCGAGTATAAATCTACCAGCCCCTACGACCCCTACGGCACATTTGGTGCTTAAGGCCTATACTTAAGGCCATAACGCGACATTTGGTGGAGGCGCCTGGTTCATTCTCGTTGGCAAGTTCTTTCTAACTTGCCAAGGGCCTTTTGTGTTTATAATTTATTACTGTCTCTTTCAGGTAATTTTTAGTGTTTTTCATTTTTGCATTTTTAAAGTGTTTTTTTCAGAGCGTTTTTACAGTGCATTTTTTTTGAAATTATTTTTTACAGTGAGTTTTAAAGGGCGTTTTTACACTGTTTTTTTCAGGGTATTTTTTACATTGGTTTTAAAGGGTATTTATTTTACAGTGGTTTTAAGGGGAATTTTTACAGTGCTTTTTACGTCTATATACTTTCCCTCCCCATTCTTATCCCTGACACGTTTGACATAATTTTGTCTTGTGCCCGTTAACGCTGGCGAGATTAAAATTATCCAAACAGAACCTATAGGAAATCCCATCTCGTGCCCGTTAACGCTGGCGAGGCTAGGTTTACTATAAATCCCACCTCAAAGTGTCTACTGTAGTCCTGTCTTGTGCCCGTTAACGCTGGCGAGATTAGATTACATAGACTGCTAAATATAGAAATAGTTCCACCTCGTGCCCGTTAACGCTGGCGAGGCTAGAATTATTATATATTGAGGTTATTCACTAAATTGCCCTTAACCCTTTTATTCCTGTTATTCCTTTTGTTTAAATTTTATGGCCCGTAGGAAGCTAAACAAGGTTCAAAGAGACCGAAAAAGGCAGGAGAAGCTAGGGGTTGTCAATAACGGCATAAACGTAAAATCGCATAATTCGTGGGGTTTACCTAATTCACTAACAACCGTAAAAATTTTTATTTCTAACGAGCAACAGTTAATGGCACTGAGATTAAAAAGGAAATTTTTGGATTTATTTGGGGACAATAATATGTAATATTTTATTTTGATGACATTGAGGTCGTCGCTCGTGAACTTGAAGTACTCACGTTCAAGTGTATTTTGAAATTTAATACACGAAGGTTCACGTACTCGTAATTAAAGTTGAACATGCTATTATTATAATATTATTAGGTAATAAGGTGTTATACAAATATTATCGTGGTTTTTATAAATATATTTACATATATCTAAGCGCCATTCAAATATAAAAGTTTCTTATTTTTTTAAATATTTTTTTTATCTTCTAGGTATATTTGTACTGCCCTTTTAACGCCATTTTTGATAAGGTGTCACAGAGTTATTTACATTTTAGTTATCATTTTTAGGTTTGATACTTAACATAAGTACTTATATTTCGCCTCTGATGTTTAGTGACCAGCCGCCAAGGTCCCCTAGCAGCAAATAGAAAACTTTTTACCTGATTTTAGGAAGACGCTCATTTTTACTTGTTTTCTAAATGACTAATCTATTTTTTTATTTTAGCAGGACCGACCTTCGAAAAAATAAAATAATGTTTTTTTCAAAAAGTCCTAAAAGATATCTGTGGAAAAAAAATGGGGCTAGTACTCTTTTGGGAAATCAGAGAAAGGGGTATTCTTTTATAAATGGACTTTTGTAATGTAATCTGGGCTAAATGCAGTTTTTGTTTTAAAAAGGGACTTAAGAATTAAGAGTAAGAATATAATCTATTTAATTTTTTTTCCAAATATATAAAGGAGCTCAACTGGATAAAGAATTTTGAGGATTTATGTATGGTATGGTATTTTGTATGGTAAGATGATAAGAAAGAACAAGCTGTTCTTGACTGAATTTGATGTTTTCAATTCATAATTTTAATTCCAGGTTGGGTAAAAAGGTTTACAAGTTTTGTTATGAAGTTTTCAAATTTGTTTTTATAATTAGGTAAAAACAAATGTTTGATAATTAAATGTGCGTTTTGTGTTGTGTCAGTGTGTGTTAGTATGAAAGAGGGTATACCCAAAATGTGTTGGTTTGAATGTTTTATGCTTGGAAATTTTTAGGTATCATTTACCTTTATTGCGGTAGTAAATTTTATTTTATGTTAGTACAAATCTTACAAAATACTATTTATTTTATTTCATTTCATTTTATGTTTTGCAAACAAATTAGCAGGTAGAAATATTATTAAGTTCATTATAAATAAAACATTAATTTAGAGGTAGACGGTCCATTATTTTTATTTAATTTTTTTCTTATATCAGCAATACAGCAGAAAGGTAAAACTTGTCAATATAAACAACACGTATTTAAAACCATTCATTCACCAAGGGAGTTTTGTTAAAGTGTAATTATACGGTGTCTAATAAAAATAATTTAAACAAAAACAAGGGTATATTTCATGACTGAGACATTGAAAAATAAATCAGGGTCATAATTTTTTATTTTTTTTTTAAATGCAACTTCTTTAAAGTCGACTATTATTATTATTATTAAGTAAATTTAAATATGGCGTACAATAATGCTCACCATATGCATTTTGTAATCGTGTGTTTATTTGTTCATATGACTAAAAGTCGTATGTTTTCCTAATAGGGGGACATGGAAGATGGCTCTGAACACGGAGTTGAATGTCCGCCTATTTGATGGTGATATGTGTTATGTATATGATTATTTATTTTAAGTCATAATATGTTTTCCGAGTAGGGGAACATGGAAGATGGCTCTGAGCATAGAGCTGAATGTTCGCCTACTCGATGGTGGTATGTATACCGTTTTTTAAATGATTAAGTCATTATGAGGGTAGGGAGACATGGAAGACGACCCCCATATAGGGTTGAATGTCTGCCTATGTGAAATATTAAGAGTGTTATGCAAGTAGTATTTGAAGTTTATGTGACTTTATTGATGAATAAATAGGATGGTAAGTATTGTAAATATTTCCAATCGTGATTACGCTATATTTGGGTTTTAAAATTGATATTATGTAAATGTGTATAATTTTGTTTTTCCCTGATAAATTAGAGACCTATGTCTCACTGTCTCCAAAAAGGTAATACTTAGACACCAATAGAAGGCTTATGTAAAAACCGGGTGAATGTTCATAGTCTGTCTACTTCTACTTAAACATCGTAATATTATGTAGGTTTTCATTATTTATAAACTGTTTTTTTCCTTTTAACTGCCGGTAGTCCTTTTTTTGTTTTTCATGTACCATTGGGAGACCACACGACCTGGATCGAGAGCCACAAACACACCAAAACCCAAAGGCCAGTCGCCGCTTGCCACCCCCAGGACACAGGAACCGTGACTGCTGCGTCTCAACGAGAGGTGTGGCGCCTAGGATGTGTCGGGTTTTGTCGGTGTGTAGGCTATTCGATCTGTAACGTGTTGGAACTCCCTAATAGAACTTTTTTAAAATTTTGTAAATTAACGTGAGTCAGGCTTCCAGGACAGTAACCATTTTTTATCATTCATTTAAGCTAGTTCTACCATTCTCTACTTCATCTTGATAAATACGGAATGTACTGAGCCTGCGAGCTCCCAATCGTTTGTTTATTAATATTTTCGTATATTTGTTTTTTTTAAATGTGTGATATTTTGTAGATATGTAAATTTCTAAAGCTAGGGGCTAGTTTTACAGGCGCGGGGGAAATGTCATAGTTTCCCATATATTCATCATTTTTCCAAGTTTGTATACATTTTTTATATTATTTATTTAACATTTCAGAAACCACTCTACGTGCTTCAATTGCATATCGTCGGTCTCGCCTTTATTTTATAAACCCTGACCAGTTTGTACTGTATGTATAAACTGTTCTTGAGGGATTCATATAAATAGCAGGTCTGCGGGATGCAAGGGGATCCGTAGTAGTGCGTCCGTAGTTGCATATTAGTATCGGTACGACGGATCCATCGGTGCCGTTCGGCACCGATGCCATGAGCGTCAGATGAGTCAAGTAGCTACCCCAACGCCCCGTAAGATGCTAGCCCTACAACTAACAGTCCAGGATGTGAACATGTAAGTTCAGGTCCCAAAATCTTGTTATATTAATATTAGGTTTGTTATCATGACAATATACATGATTTTTTTAATTCAATCAGAATTTTCATTAGCTTTACTATGTACTACGTATTACCTCATCGTCTATTAAATGTTGAAGAAGATTTTTATCTTCATATTTATACATTGTTTCTCTTAATCTGGCTAATGCTAATGAAGCTAGTAAAGTCACAGTTGTCACACATTTTAACATCACATTATCATTTAACGTCAAGTCGGAGCATTATTGCCTTATCAGTCGGAAAATCTTTTAAACCACGGATGTAACTTTATTAAAAAAGTAACATACGCATTCCAAATCTGCTGAATGGCAAAATTAAAAAGAAAATGTTTGTGTCGGTTATTAAACCAGTGTCACTAGTAAAACAAACCTAAATAATAAATTTTCAACTGTGTGTATAGTGTATTTCATAAAAGCATGTTATAGGTACCTTTAAACTTACGTTAGGCCCTGTTCTAATAAAAATATATGAGAAATGATCAAGCAGTAAGTGCTAGTACGCTAGGACATTTCAGTGTCTGTCCTTGCTTTCTTTCGACTATATTTGGCAAGCATTTTACAGCTGCCTTTGTTTGATTCAAATTCTATAAAGGAGAAATATTTAAATTTTGTAATGTTGTTTTCGATAAGAATAATTATAGTTTTCCAACTTCGTACCAGAAAAAAAGTTATTTTTGAACAAACAAAAATGGAAAATAATAAAACAGCAGGTAAACTTCAATTACATATACATAACAATTCTGGGACAAAACGGAATTAGCGAACTAAAAGATTAATTTTCTGAGAAAATAGAAATCAGATTAAAGCTTGAATAAATGGAAACACATCTTAGTGCGTTAGTGTTTTTATTTAGGGTTCTTTTTAGAATATGGATAATATTAAAAATGTAAAGAAATAAATTATTTCCTAGTGCAAGGATTTATTTGATTGATTCTGGTCCAAGTATCATCCTGCAATCGCGATTTCTGAACCCTTACCCTTTATCAGGTAGGCTTACACCTAGGGTGTCTGAAGAACAGAACATGGTCTGCTCTGTGGTGGTGTTCCGATTTCTAAAGAACAGACCACGTCCTGTTCTTCAGACACACTGGGTGCCTGAAAAAAGCCCCAGAAACATCGCTTTTGCAGGAGAGCACCTGGACCGTAATCAAATAACTCGCGTTTTTTGACGGTCTTTCATTGGACACTTACAAGTCATTTACCCTTTGATGGGCGCGAGCTTATTGTAAGTGTAAAAAGTAAACAAAAGCTGTGAAGCATTTTTAAAAGTAATGGTATTTAATAACTAAATTTGCATGTTTCAAAAATTTCACCAACTTTGTAGTTCATAGTCCTGGGAACAATAGTTCCCAGTGCCCCCGTATTACCCAAAAAAATGAAACACTAATAATAAAATAAACTGCATTTATTATTTGCCATGGAATTTGTTAAAGCAAGGGTGTAAACATAATGGTACGCGACATCCCGAACATGTAATTTTGGTTCTTTTTTCTTTAAAAGAAGTACTGCAGAGGCGACATCTTCTATATGAATTTTCTTTATTCGGTAAATGGCTGCCAACACCACTTAGTCGTACCTCCTCTGGTGCACTTCTCTTATTGGCCAAAAAATAAACAGGTTTATTTCTGTTTTTCCGAGAAGAAAATCCTGCAATCAGCTGCCTTGCCAAATTTAAACGAAATTGCAGTTGATCAAAAGCTGCACCACTGGACTTCATAAGAATGTAACCGTTTATTATGGCCATATCAAAAAGGTAGTAAAAAATTCTAAACCACCATTTGAGGCTTCTTCTGCCAACTTCGTAGCGTTCCCTCAACTGATCAAATCTGTCGACACCACCCGTAATATTATTATATTGTGCTACAACTCGCGGACAAGATACGTTCAAATTCAAATTCAAATTCAAATTCAAATTCAAATTCAAATTCAAATTCTTTATTGATGTCAATATACAAATAAGTACTTACACACGTCATAGATAATTACATTTAAATACAAGTTACAAATCTAGACAGAACATTATAGTTAAATAAAAAACATCCAGATCACAGTCCGATCATTAAAAACAGCCTTAAGTCTTAAGATGTCAAATAGATATACATTACAAGACAATAACATTTAAAAGTTTCTAAAAGCAATACACAAAATTTATGGCGCTACCAAACACTATTTAAAAACTCATTCACTGAGAAAAATGCGCCACTGACGAGAAAAGATTTGACCCTCGTTCTAAAAGCAGCTATAGGTAGTTCCTTTATCCCCTCTGGCAATTTGTTATAAAAATGAATACCCAACTGGCCAGGGCCATTTTGGCAGCGTTTCAGCCTCCAACAGTTAAGATTGTGTTTATTACGTTTATCATGGTTGTGTTGATCTTTTGTCCTTGTTTGTTTTTTCTCTGTACATGGGTAGTGTCCTTGGGTGAAAAACACGATGATAAAAAATGGACAGGGTTATTATCCATCCACTTGACAGCAGCTATACGCCCTTTTGTTTTAAACATAAACTCTCCTCTAGAAAGTTTAGTTTTTGCTTTTATAATTGGCGGTAACCCTTTCCTATTGGATCTGACGGTACCAGCAGAATAAATTCCCTTTTGTTTCAATTTTTTAACCAATGCATAAGTGGTAAAGAAATTGTCAAAAACAACAAAGCAGTCTTTATGTTGAATTTCTAATGTAAGTTGTAAAACAACACGTTCACCAAGTAGGTTTGGCCCCTTATTATTTTCTGATTTTCCTATGTAAATGTGAAAACTGTATATGTACCCAGTGGTAGAGTCAGCAAGGCACCACACTTTATAGCCCCACTTTATAGGTTTGTTTGGGATGTATTGCTTTATAAAAGATCTTCCTTTGAATGGAATCATAGATTCGTCTACAGCCAGAACTGAAGAATGATTATAAAATGAAGCGATTGTCTTACGTAAACTGTCTACAAGGGGTCTAACTTTGTGTAACTTATCATAGCTTGCATTACCTTTTTCTACAGCAGTGGTGTTGTCATTGATGTGGAAGTTTTCAATAAGTTTTTTATATCTCTTGGAGTTCATTATTTGGGAAATACAAGGAACAGCTAAATATGGATCACTAGCCCAGTAGTTTGCTACTCGTGGCATATTGTGAATACCCATAAGGATCATCATACCAAAAAGAGCTTTGATTTCTTGAACAGTTGTGTCAGTCCAATTTTGTGAAGGAGCTGGCTCACCATTTTTTTTGAATTTTCGATAGCGTGGTTGCGATGCGAATAGATTGGTCTGATCCACAATTGAAGACAACATTTCCTCAGTAAAAATGTTTAAAAAATAGTCAATCTCCTTGGATTTTTATCAAAGTTATATCTTGAATTTGGGAGATTGTTATCAAATGTTACGTTCAGATTATCGAAGTATTCTGTGTTGTCACTCCAATCTTCACCACCGTCCAAAGAGACGTCATCTTCTGCCAATATCCGTATATTGGTTTGCGAAGAAGTTTCATCCAAATTAGATTCGTCTTCCGATGTAGTGACTGTTCTGGATACAATTAAATGGACTGTATTTTTTAATTTATACTAATGGATTTTATTATAAAATTATAACATGGAATAACATAAAACAAAAACTTATTATTCTTCTTGACGTCTGTCTATTCATTTCCATAACAACCTCTCGTCGTCTTCTAGACGTAGGAATCTCTTGCGCGGTGGATCATGCACGCTTTGAACTTAGAATTCTTAGCTAAGCCCGAACATTCCGCCCGCCTTGAAGAATTCTAGTCTCTTCAACACAATACTTTACAATCTTTACAAGTTACTACAATAATATGCATTGCAATAAAAGCAAAAATTAATAGTCAATTGGTAAACCACAAATACTATTAACGGATCGTCTAAATATTCCGGATGACGTTTTTACATCCACTACTCTTATTACATTGTCGTTTTCCGGGAAAAGTCCCACAATTCGGCCTAACTGCCAGTTCAGTGTCGCGGAATTTTCACACTTTACTAGTACTAGACTGTCCAGTTTAAGCAACTGATTTGACTTCTTCTTCCATTTGGTACGGCATTGTAGTTCTGAAATATATTCTTTCTGCCATCGGCTCCAGAAGTGTTGTATAATGGACTGGAGGTGCTCATAAAACTTAAGTCGGTTCTGGGGTATCTCCATTACGGTATGTTCAGGAAGTGCAGTAAAAGTTCTTCCAATCATAAAATGTGCAGGTGTCAACGCTACAAGGTCCTCAGGGTCAGAGGATAGGGGGGATAAAAGACGGCTATTAAGGACAGCTTCAATTTGACATAGTATGGTAGCAAAATCCTCAAAAGTATACGAGTTCTATCCTAGTACCCGTTTGAGATGATGTTTAACGCTTTTAACTCCGACTTCCCAAATTCCGCCAAAACTAGGTGCTCGGGCCGGTATAAAATGCCAACAGATGCGTTCTAAAGCTAACTGTTTCTTGATTATATTCGGAATTCGACTTCAAAAAGTCATATATGCTTAATAATTCATTATTACTACCAACAAAGTTTGAACCGTTATCACTATAAATGTTAGCTGGTTTACCACGGCGACTGACAAAACGTTTTAAAGTTGCTATAAAAGTATCTGTACTAAGTCCGGAGACTAGTTCTAAGTGAACTGCTTTAGTACACATACATACAAAGAGGCAAACGTAAGCCTTGGTTATTTTAGCACCACGGGTTTTACGGTCTTTTATATAAAATGGTCCCCCATAGTCAACTCCGACATTTAAAAATGGCAAATACACATTTGTGCGCACATCAGGTAAATTTCCCATTAAATAATTAGAATTGGAGGGTTTTACCTTAAAACATATTATATATTACAATTTTTTTGCAAAGATTACGCCCATCTATTGGCCAAAATCTCTCTCTTACAGAGCACAACAACATTTGACTTCCACAATGTAATAAACGTTTATGCTCTTGTCTCATAATAAGTTCCGTAAAAACATGAGATTTTGGCAACAAAATTGGGTGCTTTTTATCAAAACTATAGGACGAATTTTTGAGCCTACCACCAACTCTTATTAAATTATTATGTAAAAACGGATTAAGAGATAAAATTTTACTCTTTTGATTTAAAGGCTTACCTTTACTTAAACAATTATAATCGTCTACAAAGGATTCCCTTTGCACTACCAAAACTATCACATTAAGAGCGTTGTCTAGTTCATTTGAACTTAAGGACTCAAAATTTCTTTGTTCTCTCTTACATTTAGCATTTTGAATAAATCTATAAATATAAGCCAAAACTCTCTGAATTTTATAAAGACATGAATATTTACTTAAAAGAAAGTTAACAATACTATTTTTTTCTGCTACTTCTGTAGCAATATTACAAGACACCCTTTGTTCGGGAACATCAACATTATCAGGACAAAGATTTGAGCACCATTTTTCTCTTTGAAACAAAAGAAAATCTGGACCAGACCACCACAAACTATTATCTTTTAGAAGTTTAGGAGACATACCACGTGATAATAAGTCAGCAGGGTTATTATTTGACTCTACATGGTACCAATCCTTAGAATCTGTCAAGCTGTGAATTTCACTAACTCTGTTTGCAACGAATGTTTTCCACCTGGTAGGTTCATTTTTTATCCAGCATAATGTATTCGTTGAATCAGACCAGAAATACTTTTTACTAAAATCAATTTTTAGCGATTTACAAGATTTGTCGGCCAGATTAGCCAGCAAAACGGCACCGCATAACTCTAGCCGGGGCAGACTAACTTGCTTAAGAGGACTAACACGCGATTTAGCACATAATAAATTAGATGTTATCCTACCAGATAAAAATATACATCTTATATATAAACAAGCGCCATACGCCATTTCACTACTATCAGAAAAACCATGTAATTCTATTTTTACACATTCTGAGAAACAAACATTTCTAGGAATATTGAATCTATTAATAATATTTAAATTCTTTATAAAATTAGACCACTGATTATGTAATTCAAGGGGCACAGGATCATCCCAGTCACTTTTTAACTTCCATAAATCCTGAATAATTAATTTTCCTGTAATAACGACGGGTCCCAGTAAACCCAAAGGGTCAAATATTTGACACATGAGTGACAAAATGGTTCGTTTTGTAATACACCTTTCATTCATATCAGAGTTTATTACAAACTGGATTAAATCCCTGTTAGCATTCCAATATATACCCAGAGTATATTGTTCATTTTCACCAATAAGTAACACGCTCACATCTAAATCGTTATTAAGTCTAAAATCCCTTAATAGATTTTTATTGTTACAAAGCCATTTTCTAAGCCCAAAACCTGTCGTAGATAAAATATATGAAACATCCTTTTGTATATTTACAAGTTCAGTTACTGTGTCTGCACCAGTTAGCAAGTCATCCATATAAAAATCATTTAAAATTACTTCACTTGCAACTGGAAATTTAGACTTATTTTGAATAGCCGACTCAATCAGACATCTTACCGCTAAATAAGGTGCAGATGCAGTACCATATGTAACAGTTTGCAATTCATAACACTCCAATTGTTCACTAGGCTCCTGTCGCCAGAATATTTTTAAGTACTTAGTATGATCTTTACTCATTAACACTTGCCTATACATTTTTGATACATCAGCAGTCATGACAAAAGCATATTTCCGAAATCTTAATAAAATAGAGAATATATCTTGCTGTAGCTTTGGCCCGCAGTATTGAACATCATTTAAACTTAGTCCTGAAGAGGATTTTGCTGATGCATCAAAAACCACCCTACATTTAGTAGTCAAACTACTAGTCTTTATGACCGCATGATGCGGTAAATAAAATCCTTTACCATCATCATCTTTCATATCAAGTTTTTTCATGTGTCCCAAATCTATATATTCATTCATAAATTTCGAATATTCCGTTTTTAATTCCAAATTTTTTGCTAATTTAGTCTCCAAAGATTGGAACCTGCTTAAAGCCAACTTTCTACTATTACCTAACTTGGTTACCGAATCTTTAAACGGCATCTCAACTATGAATCTACCTGTTTTATCTCTAATAGTAGTTTTCTTAAAGTTTTCTTCACAGATCTCTTCACTTTTAGATAACAAGGGCTGACTATTATTTACTTCCTCTAGTTCCCAAAATTTAACTATATGTTTATCTAAAGAACAGCTTTCATTAATATTTAAATGAGCAACAGAGAAGTTACACTTTGAATTATAATTTAAACATAAAGGTCCAGCTATAATCCAACCCAATTCACTATTTTGTAAAACAGGTAAATTCTTGCCTAAACGCTCTTGCCCTAAACAAAATATATTCCAAAATATGCCAGAGCCCAACAACATATCGATTTCTCCCGGTATATTATAATTTGGATCGGCTAGTTGTATGTTACTAGGAATATTCAAAATATTTTTGTCAAAATACAATAATGGCAACTTATCAGTTATCTGAGGCAAAATCAGACAATTAATATTAACTTTAAAGTTATTATAACAAGATCCAATACAAATATTAACCTGTTAATTTACTTTCGATAATGACAAACCAACACCTCTTACAACATGATTTATTTTATTCGGTGTTAAATTAAGCCTCTTACTTAATGATTCTGAAATAAAATTGCTCTGAGAGCCACTGTCTAACAATGCACGACATAAAATAAATGTGTCGTCAATAAATATTTTAATAACTACTGTTGACAATAAGACCTGAGACTTACCACTATTATTGGCAACGTTGCACTCAAGAATTGTCTGGCTGCTGACCATAGAGAAAATATATAGTAGAGAAATAATGTCAATTACGAATGCGGCAAATTTACCGAGCTGAATCCGTAAACAAAGACGGTCCTCTGCGGGCTTGCGCATTGTCGAACGTTTGCCTTGTGATAGACAGGACCGTACTTCAAAATTTATTTCACATGACGTGAATCTGTTATCGAGTAATAAATGCTAAATATATTACTTGTAATTATTATTTTTATTAATGATAAAAATGTAACCATTAGTGAGATTTTAACAAAAAGTGTAGTTTGTTGGCTTAAATCTGAGTTTTCTTGCTATACAAAACTGTCGATAATTCCTCGAAAATAGCTCAGTTTATATATATATACAGTGCGTCTCTTTAATGTCCCCCCCCCCTCTTAATTTTTTAAACGTTACATTTACAAAATTGAAAGTTGAAATAAAATATAAACACAGTATTCTAAACAATAGAAATAAAATATGCAACTGTTTTAAGAAGTAAAATAGTAAATCAAAAAAATTACATGTGTATATTTTATTGGATTGGCATCCCATCCTGTATAATTATTGAACAAACCAAGTTCTAGGGTAAAATGTAAATATTTTTACACCTATTTACAGTGTGTGCACTTGATACTTTGCTGAAAGCGCTACTACTTACGGCCCCATGTCAATCTAATCCACCGATATCTTAGCGATCCTTTGGCGAAAGCGCTTTTTTCTTTCGCCATCTCTTTTAAAATACTCCCCTCTACCCTAATCCACTAGTATTTTTAGTGCCCCTTTGACGGAAGCGCAAATATGCCTTTTGGACACACCCTTCTAATCCACTGATATCTTAGCGATCCTTAGGCGAAAGCGCTTTTTTCTTTCGCCATCCGTTTTAAAATACTCCCCTCTACCCTAATCCACTAGTATTTTTAGTGCCCCTTTGACGAAAGCGCAAATATGCCTTTTGGACACTCACCCTTCTAATCCACTGATATCTTAGCGATCCTTTGGCGAAAGCGCTTTTTTCTTTCGCCATCCCTTTTAAAATACTCCCCTCTACCCCAATCCACTAGTATTTTTAGTGCCCCTTTGGCGAAAGCGCAAATATACCTTTTGGACACACCCTTCTAATCCACTGATATCTTAGCGATCCTTTGGCGAAAGCACTTTTTTCTTTCGCCATCCCTTTTAAAATACTCCCCTCTACCCTAATCCACTAGTATTTTTAGTGCCCCTTTGGTGAAAGCGCAAATATGCCTTTTGGTCACACTCATCCTTATGCAATATAGGGGAAGGAGGCATTGACACTATATATGACCTTCTTACACCATCTTACCCCTTATATAATGCCCCTAATACACACACACCCCATCAGTGCCTTTCTGACACCGTGACCACACTCAATGTACGTCACTGACAAATATTTCTACTTCTCCGTGTGTGTATTCACTTCAACACCGGAGTGCATTTAAGATAAATTATATTTTTTACCTCCTATTCTTTCACATATTGATATAATTTAAATTTGGAATTAAACTATTTGTATTTATGCACTACTTGTAAGAAATAGACTACGAAATAATTCCTTATATTTAAAAGTTGGATACATAATTGGCGAAACATATGAAATGTCTGTAACACTTTGTAAAGACTATTTTTGTATCGAAATAACAAGCTTCAGAGGTTCGCTATATTCGCCACCCCAACCAGAAATACCATAACATACAAATGACTGAGATTTTTTCGGCCCGGTTCTGATCGCCGCGTTGCGTCATTGAGTTCAACAACCACTTTTACGAGACGTCTCGAGTGCACATGCCTCGAGAGGACCGTCGTTTAAAAAACTGACTGGCGCCCAATGCGTACAAACGCACTTTTTCGCCCATACATTGGACGGATTCAGCTGGTGTCGCGAATACGTTGTGATGGTCTAAATATATCTTGTCTATGCTGCTGACGCTCTCGCGGATTTCGCCGACTCCCGCATGAATGACGGCACTCGACGCGCTTCGAGAGGAATCCAACGAATTTGACTCAGTGGCAGGACTTGCAGCATTACTTATCGTACCAATATTTGAGTCATTTTTAACACCAGAATAATTTTCAATATGTAATAATACATTATGTGGTTTTTTACATTTATTACACTTTTGAGAACGGCATTGCCAAAAAGAATGACCGGGACGGAAACAATTTAAACAAAGTCTTAGCCGATTAATTAAACTTCTCCTGTCTGATACATTTAAATTTAAAAGCATAGGACAAGAAGTAATACCATGTTCTTCCTTACAGTTATAGCATGATGTTTTTGGCTTTTCCAACGCCGGAAAAGAAGAACTGTGGCCGGGTTTGTATGCAAAACATTTGTTTGGTTTATTTTTACTAAACTCTAATTTTTCCAAAATTTCACACTTATTTTTTAAAAAGGTTTTCATATCATTCCAAGTAGGCAAATGACCATTATATTGGTATGACTCCCAGTCTCTTTTTGTAACGCTGTCAAACTTATTTGACACTATGTAAATCATAAGGCGATCCCAATACTCAGTTTTTTCGCCCATAGAACTTAAGGCATGTAAATGCTCATTAACATTGTCAAATAAATGTCTTAAACTAGTATGACACTCTTTTACTACCGGTGGATATTCAAAAATAGCTCTTAAGTGGTTATGCACGATAATTTTTTGTTCTCATACCTATCAGCTAATAGGTTCCAAGCAATTTTATAATTTTGTGACGAAATTTCCACCGAGTTAATTAACTGTAATGGATCCTTGTCCAATGAAGATCTAAGATAATATAATTTTTGAATATCTGTCAAATATTCATTACTGTCAACTAAACTCAAAAATATCTCTTTAAAATTTAACCAGTTTTCATAATTGCCTTTAAATGTCGGAATCTGTATGGGAGGCAGCTTTACAACAGACTTAAAATTAATATTGTTAGGGCCGTTGTTTTGAGGAGAAGATACTGTCGAGTTATTGGAATGTTGTTTAAATTTATCACAGTTTGCTCTAGCTTTACTTATCAATTCAAAATACTTATCCTCAAAATTTTGACATTCTGTCTCGTCGGTTTTTTCGTCCAAAATTTCAATCTGACTTTGAATATCGTTAAACTCATCCCAAACAGGACTAATCTTTTCTATCCAACTATTTAATTGCGAAACAATCAAATCATCTATACTATTTAAATCCAAACTATTAAAATACGTTTCAAAACGCGTCAATCTACCCTTAAGTATACCCCTTTTTTGAACTAATATCCCCATTTCCGCCTTGGCCGCTGCCATTTGCTCCTCGTTGGCCATACTAAATCAAATTAAATAGGCAAAAACAGGATAAAAGGTATATAAAATACACCTAAGGAATTAGGGAATCAATATAAAGGAACGGACTTACTGAGGTTTAAGGAACTCCCTGAGGACTAAGTACTCAATAAACCATATAATACAGTGAGCACCTCCTGAATTCCCAACACGCAGCTTCACACAATGACAATGACGGCTTCCTTTTCAATCTTGCACAAATAACCAATTGCTAATTCAGCTCTTTTGGACCAATATTCTGGATACAATTAAATGGACTGTATTTTTTAATTTATACTAATGGATTTTATTATAAAATTATAACATGGAATAACATAAAACAAAAACTTATTATTCTTCTTGACGTCTGTCTATTCATTTCCATAACAACCTCTCGTCGTCTTCTAGACATAGGAATCTCTTGCGCGGTGGATCATGCACGCTTTGAACTTAGAATTCTTAGCTAAGCCCGAACAGTGACATCTTGTGAAACAAATTTTTTGGCAGTGCCAGAGGTTGATGGTCCACTGCCAAAAAATGATTCACTATGAAGGATTTGAACATCATTCAAATTGTAATGTCGCGTGGCCAGATTTTCCGGTGCAATTCCAGAAGTTCGTGGTATCGGACTTGCACGATGCGAAAGCGTCGGACTTAGACGAGGCAAAGGTGTCGCGCCTGCGCGAAGTGAGTGCCTGGGACTTGACTGTGGTGTGCTAGAAGCAGACAA
Source organism: Philopedon plagiatum (assembly GCA_963971165.1). Lineage (NCBI taxonomy): Eukaryota > Metazoa > Arthropoda > Insecta > Coleoptera > Curculionidae > Philopedon > Philopedon plagiatum. The sequence goes on along the minus strand of OZ020194.1, from coordinate 18,199,203 downwards.
ATGATCTAGTTCTTCATGCTCTTCAATAGCCCCCTCGTCTCCTTCTTCTTCAGAATCTGCCTCATTTTCTGGTAAACTAAAGTAGTATTCCAGGGCTGCGTCAGCTTGTTTTGGCTCATCAAGGTCCCAGGCTTGATTCGTCTGCAAAAGCAATAATAGAATAAATAATTTTGTTTTCGAAGATCCTGCTATTTGGAATCAATTTATTTCTTGCTATTCAGTGATAAGGAACAGCAAAAAAGATTAAAATCACTTTAAATTCCTGAAATCCGATAAGAAATCTATAGTGCGTGTCACCTGTGTAATTCACTACATCGGCCGAGTTTCGTCTCTACCTATACCCTGTTTCAGCTGATCGACTCAGCATGTCATGTTCAAAATGTGATACCGTGTTGACGGAGAAGGAACTCAACTATAAGATAGTCTGTGACTTCTGTAATAGCGTCAACTGCTTGGCGTGTTCAAAATTCAGTACCTCAGAAGCTCAAGTGACCCAGATGAAGTCCCGAATAATGCTTTATGCTTGTAACAACTGCATAGTGTCTGTAAAAACGCATATTAGTGAAGCAGCTAGTCTGAAGTATTTGGTGTCTGATTCTTTTAATGCTGTTTACTGCAAGCTGTCATCTAGGATGTCCCAGAGACTTGATAGCCTTGCGACCTCTGTGCAGGACAATTTCAGTGACCTGAGTGGCAAGATAGGAAATCTTGCACTGGATCATGGTGTTGTAACTTCCATGCGGGATAAAATTGCCGATCTTGGGGACTCTCTGTCCACTGTTTCGGCTAACCAAGATGACGTGAGGACCGAAATGAAGGACCTTATCAGTATGCTGCATAAAAATAAAGGCACTATTGAGGAGTGCTCTGATTGTGCTTCAAATATTGCATCCATGAATGCAGCAAATGATAGGAGACTCACTGAGCTGGAGCGTCAGAATAGTGCATTGAATCATAAAGTTCTTACCTTGGAAAATGAACTAAAACTTCTGAAGAACCTGGTGACTTCCAAGCAGTCAGTCTCTCAAGCAAAAAGGACCGCGATATACCCATCAAGTTTACCAGCCAGTCAAAAAAAAATACTGCTCATGAAAAACCTCGTGAAATAGTGACAATCCCTAAAAGGCCTGATCATTTTCATGACAGAGATCAGAACCAGAATGCAACGATGCATCCCAGCAGCTCTCAAGGTTAACTGGAACCTTGACGCGCTTTAACGGACCTCAGGTCATAATCGGAACTGGAACTGAACGAAACCAGTTTTCTGCTGGCGAAAGACGTCAATGGCTGTACCTGGGACGATGTCATCCGAGCACAACACCTGAACAGGTAACTGAATACTTGGTAGACCAACTGCTTATACCGGATGTGAAATGCTTTGTGCTGGATAAGAATGACGATGTCGTATCCTTTAAGATAGGGGTTAAGGAATCTCTGTTAAAAGGCCTTCTCGACCCTAATCTCTGGACGGAAGGCACAGCAATCAAGGAGTTTCGTCAGCGACGGCAATTAAGGAACCCTTCTCTTGGAAATTTTCAGAGCGAGGTCGAGGGGGATCAACCCCGTTAGATCATGTTTCCATTTTTTATCAAAACGTCAGAGGCCTTAAAACAAAACTGAAAGATATTTATTGTGCCGTATTATCTGAATCATATCCAATAAGTGCCCTTACGGAAACCTGGTTAGACTACGATATGAATAGTTCAGAATTTTTGGATTCTTGTTACCTGGTACATCGTACTGACCGATCTGTAGAAAACAGCTCAAAAACCCGAAAAGGAGTTGTTCTCTTGGCCGTTAGTAATATTTATGAATCACATAGTCTATCTATAGGAAATTCTGCTGTTGAGGAGATATGGGTGTCCGTGTCATTTGGCAGCACAGTCGTATGTATTGGTTGTGTTTACATTCCGCCAGCTATGGGCGAGTCATATTATGAATCTCACCTCAAAAGTGTTGCTAGTGCCTGTGAAATGTTTGAAAGAGTTATTGTTGTTGGAGACTACAATGCCTCTCAAATTACGTGGAAAACCGTTGATGACTTTGTAGGATTAGTGCCTGGTAATGTAAGGTCTCCAATAGAAATTATGTTATGTGATACCACTGCTCACCTGAACCTCTCACAATTCAATAGCCATCCTAACGATCACAATTCCATTCTGGATTTATGTTTTTCTAACTTTGTGCCGCGATCAGTTGAGAAGTGTGAGGGTGTGGTGAGCTGTGATTCTTATCACCCACCGTTACAAATATTTTTAGATTTTAATGAAACTTTCCTGGAACCTCTGGTTTCTTATTACTATGACTTTAAAAATGCCTATTATGATTTGATCAATAACCATTTTCTTTCTGTTAACTGGAATTCAGTTTTAAATGGAAACTTAGATATAAATATAGGAAATTTTTACTCAGTAGTCTTTGACTGTTTTGATATATTTGTGCCCATTAAGCGGAACGCAGCTGGCGATAATTTTCCAATTTGGTTTTCGCAAAACCTCAAAAATCTTATATTTAAAAAGAAAATAGCTCACAAGAGGTACAAGCTGACTAATTCATTAATAGATTACAACAACTTTAGCTTAATACGTAATCAGTGTGAAAACTTAACCAAAGAATGTTATGACTGTTATGTCAGTAATACTGAAAGTAATATTAGTACTAATCCCAAATCTTTCTGGAACTTTGTAAAAGCTCACTCTGACGAAGGATCTGTTCCAAAGAAAATGTTTCTTGGTAATGATAATGGCGATAATGGGGTCGATATAGCAAACTTATTTGCTAAACACTTTTCCTCTGTCTTCAATCCCTCAATTACCCCTATAACCTACCCATATTGTCACATTGAGCAGGAACCTGACTTAGTTAATAACATAACCTTGAGTGCCCTTGAGTTGCAGGCATCACTGTCCAATGTGGACATTAACAAATCTGCAGGTCCTGACTTAATTCCTAATAGGGTGTTAAAACTGTGTTCACATACCTTATATCTTCCATTAACTCTTATTTTTCATCAGTCCCTTACCTCTGGTTTATTTCCAGACTTTTGGAAGATCTCATATGTAAGTCCGATACACAAATACGGCAACAAAAACGATGTCTCTAGCTACAGACCCATCAGTCTTCTCTCTGCTATCCCGAAACTGTTTGAATCATGTATAGAGGGTAAGTTGTCTGATCTGTTTAAGCAAGTAATTGTAAGTCAGCAGCATGGTTTTACTCCTGGTAGGTCTGTCGATACCAACTTGTTTCTTTTCGTAGACTTTATCACCAATTCTTTTCAAATTGGAAAAGAGACCCATGTGATTTATACTGATTTTAGTAAAGCTTTCGATAAAGTCAATCACTCTATTCTACTTTTCAAACTTGCTCGATATAGTTTCTCAGGTCCACTTTTGTCTTGGATGAAATCATATCTGTCTGAGAGAATTCAGCAGGTTAGGATTGATGGACATCTATCAACCCCATTTCTTACAACTTCTGGAGTTCCACAGGGATCCCATCTAGGGCCCCTTCTATTTACTTTGCTCATTAATGACCTGTGTTCACAGCTGTCCTCTCATTCCCTGCTTTTTGCTGACGACATGAAGGTGTTTACCCAGGTTGATTCTATGCAGGATATGGCTGACCTCCAGAATGACCTCAATTCAGTCTATGACTGGTGTCTAATTAATGAGATGTCCTTGAATATTAGTAAATGTAACTTCATGCGATTTGCTAGACGTAGAAGTGAAACTGGTCCTGTCCAATACTTTATAAATAATGTACGTGTCAAAGAAGTGAATGTTGTTAAAGATCTAGGTGTATATCTAGACACTAAATTAAATTTCTGTGACCATTTTGAGATAATTATAGCCAGGGCGAACAAAATGTTAGGTTTTATAAAAAGGATAAGTAAAGACTTTACATCTTTAGATGCCCTTAAGGTATTGTTTACTTCATTTGTGAGATCTATTTTGGAATTTTCTAATATAGTCTGGTCACCATATTACTCTGTTCATATAGCCAGACTAGAGAACGTACAGCGAAAATTTATTAAGTACGCGCGTTTTAAACTCTCTGTCAATGGAATTTATCTGAATGAAGATCAGACTATGGTATACTTGGGACTTGCTCCCCTGGAGCGCAGAAGAGAATACTATGACATTTGTTTTGCGTATAAGACGTTTAATAATCACATAAATAGTCCTGAATGTTTACAGCACTTTCAAATTCATGTTCCTCTTCGTCAAACTCGTAGTATAACTCTTCAGCACCTGCCCCTTTGTCGTACTTGGTACTTATTGTATAATCCTGTCAATAGAATATCAGCAAGTGTAAATAAGTACTGTGATAGATTGGACTTCTTTAAGGATGTATCATATAGTAATTTCAAGAATCTGGCCAAAAGGACAATTTTACAATAGGTATATGTTACTTGTAGTATGTATTTTGTATTGTCAACTTGTAAAGTGGTACGTTAATAAATAAATAAATAAATAAATAAATAAATAAATAAGCACAATCAGTATTATCCAAAACAGCAAAATTAATAATTCAAAAAAAAATTAAAATAGCAAATTACTAGGCCCTGGGAACAATAATTCCCACCTAACAAATATCACTTTTCAACAAATCTAATGCAAAAAATACATAACCCTATAGATTACCATATTTCATAATCACTAAACATTAGTCTAAACTGGAAATAAGTCTTAGCTCTTACCTTTTCTCGCAACTATGAAGAAAAAACCACAAAATACCCAAATTTGCGCCAATTTCTAGACCGATTCGGTGCTTACTGTCATAAATGAATAAACTAAACCTGCATAAAATCTTATAAAGTAGCACGACCGTTTTAGTTATGTTTAAGCTACTGCAGTACAGATGGCAGCACCACATATTACTCATAAATTTCGCGGTGTACAGCCAGAGCTCCACTTTTGTGCTCGGGAAGTATGCTTCCCGCCGCCTATGAAAGGGTTAAGTTAAGAATCAATCTCGAAAATTGTAATTACATGCGGCTTACAAAATGCACATCGTACCATGCGATGTAATGTTAACCATTAATAAGTGCAACTCGTAGCATGTGCAGTAATGTTAGTAGTAAATAAACGTATATGGTATCACACTATGTAGCGTATGGATTTTCATAACCTGTGCATACCCAACTAAAATAAATACCATCTCACAATAAAACAAATAGATTTTAAAACTGTTTCAATAGTTTCTCCGCAATACTAATTAAACAACGGTTAATATGGTATTCGGTGAAGTTGAACGGATACGCAAATATCAATCAATTTTATACCAAAAAGCGTTAATTCATTATCATAACCATCTCGATCTGCTTCGCTAGACCGAGACAAAAATTTGTCTCTGTCTAGCGAAGTACATCGAGTAGGTTATAGTCATTATTGTCAGAAATGTCATAGGGTTAGACATTTCCCACAACTTATTTTAAAATGTAATAGTATATTTCATTACCAGTCCGGAAAAAAGGATTTTTCTGTGCGCGCTTGACAAATTCTCGTGTGAGGCGCAGCCGAACACGGGAAGTCAAGCAAGCACGGAAAATCCATTTCTGGACGTGTAATGAACGATATTTTTTATTATACTTTCTTCTGAGAACATTTTATTAGAATGAATTTAATTGACAGAAAATTAACAACGCTGACAATATGGTCTTTGGCAGGTATGATGCGTTTTCATGGTAACTTTGAAATCATTTAAAAGGTGATTTAAATTTGTCTATGTCAGATAAGATTGACAAAACGTCAAAAAATATTTCAGAAATTCATCTAAATATTCAAATATTTACGAAATAAAATACAAAATAGGTACATATTAAATATCAGATAGCATATAGACTTTCTTGAGTTTAGTTTATTTTCCTATACCTATATTTCTATTTTAAAGCCAAAAAATAGTCGGTATCTTCATTCAGCACACTGAAAGAACTGGAGACCAGGAAAATTTTTTCCGTGCGCTCTTTCCGTGCGCTAGCCCGAAAAAGCCCATCTTACATTATTACTAAAACAGATGAAAATAAGGTGTTTTCAAAGAAGTATAATAAAAAATTAATTACAGAGTAATTTATCTGGACACAGTGTTGCCAAATGTGGATCATATTGTATGATGTCCTAGATACTAAAAAATATATACCCGTTATGACTTACCTTTGGCAGGTGATGGACACAGTATTTGAGTAACACGAATTTTCCAGATCCGTTCAAAAAGAGCACTGGTTGTGATCACGGAAAGTGTTACTGGTCCTACATTATATCCCTCTGGAACAGTAATGTAAACTAAAAATTAAGACAGGGAATTATTTAATAGTATTAATTTTTTGAGATACAAGCATGTAAGATAGACATCAAAAAATTCGGAACTTAATAAATTCAGCCGTATATTTCTAACTAAATAAAAAAAGTTCTTTATCGATATTGAAAGTAATAAGAAATGTATTACGTTGTATTGTTTCTTCTGAGTAACGATAAATGTTCTAATACCCGTATATATTCGTGTATAAATGACATTAAACTTACACCTTAAATTTTAAATGGAACTGTCAGTAAATGCTTTTTATTTGTTCTCATAATTTTCTGATCTCTTTTACGGTCGGAATATTTTTTTATTCATTATTTATTAATATGTATTTTGTTTTGGTAAACTAATTTTAATATTTAGTACCTACGTAATTTTATATATTATTTTACAATAAAAATTAATGTATGTATTATGTCTGTACGGAAAAGAAATCCGGGTAAGGTATTAAACTGAAATTTTGAAATCTTATGAGCATTCCCATATGGTAAAAAGTTACCTTTAACCCACCTACGAAATAAACAATATTTGTTAATTTAAAACGCTATATGCTCTAAGACTTAAAGATATTTGACTGGTAAGTAGTAAATCAGATTATAGTCTGTCACTTTCAAACATAGGATTACAAGGATTAAAAAAAAACTTTTAGGCGTAATTCGTGCAACCTTTTTTAATAAAGCTATATACGTTTAACGTCCCTAGTCGGACCATTTTCTACCCGATCACTGAGGTTAAGCGACGCCGAGCACGGTTAGTACTTGGATGAGTGACCGCTTGGACAGACCGTGTCGTTTCCTTACCAAAAGGAAGGTCGTAGAAAAACTCTTCCTCGACTGAGGAGGTACCTCCTCACACATTTACTTAAAAAGTTGATGGTACGGATATTTGCAGTTCATGAAGTTTGTCGGACATCTCCAATACACAGTCGGACGATAAAAGAAAACAGGTTATATTATAAAGACCATTGGTCATGGACGTAAAGTATGCTAAATATCGAAAACTTTTATATGTATTTTAGTGGAAGAAGACGCTCTTTCAGAAATAAGTACATCGCTGGCTAAATGCAGCACACGTCAAAAAATTGAGACGGAGAAATTAATAAAAAACGACAAAGCTACCATGTTTCTACTATTAAAGTAACAGAACCGTAAATTATATTAAAACTTGCCACGTGAAATTATACATTTTTAGTCAAGTTGGTATCCCTGTAGATTCATATTTTAATAAAAAGAGTATTTTTAATTTTGAAACTTAAAATAAAAAATAATTTTATGTTGTTCCACATTTTGCTTTGCTGAATAAAGCCAATTTTAATATTTTTTTATTGGCATTTTAGTAAGTATGACTTTGTAACGTAACATTTAAGAACCATTTACAGTGATAACTTAAAAGTGATAAATTTTCAGTTGTGCCACTATTGCATTCAGCAAGCGATTGACCCTAATACCATACTAAGTGTATCAGAAGGGTGGATCGAGTTCATGCTAGTATGTAAATATGAAAATATTTAAGTGTGTTACGCTATAGCCATCATATCTAAAATTGTAGCCCTGTAATTGGTTTATTTTCAGTTAGTGAGTTAGGCTATGATAGAATACATTAAGTTAGTAGTAAATTATTGTCAGGTTCTTAATATTCTCTAAAACAGAGACAGTATGCATCTTATTAGTAATATAATACGGTCCTGACTAAGGCAAAGCTGTTAACTAATGAAAATGTAGTTTAGCTGTAAATAAACTCGCGAAAAGGCAAAACAACTTTGTAGCGGAAATGGAACAAAATAGGAACGAAATTGGATTATTTCTCGTTGAAAAATAACAATGGGTACCATTCTGTTTTGTGTTTAAAGTATCTCAAGTAGATAATTATAAACTGCTAATTCTGTGTTTTTCTATACGAGAACGATAGAGAAACCTAAACAGCTTCTATGGTTAAAATATAAAAATATCGTCATGTGGTTACTGATGTGTGTTATTTCAAATTTTCGAATTTATTGTAGTTTTCATAACACTGCGAACATTATCTGGATTTTACACTCCCCTTAAAAAATGTAAATTCGCCCCTGCGAACATTCATTTAGTTTTTAAAATAATTGTTTATTTTATATTTTAAAGGTATCAATTGTAATATAAACTTTGTAACAACAGAGATTTGAAATTCAATTTAAACCATGCCTCACATCAAAGTCAAAACTTTTTGAGGCAAATTAAATTTACTTTACCAAACTGTTATTGTTTAAGTCTTAAAGTAATACTGGGAAGAAAAGCATTAATAATGTAAGGAAATATATTACGCCATCCTACTGTTAAGAAAAAAATTAATATTAAGAAATAACAAAAGTTACTGTATTTAAAAGTAACAAAAATAAAACAAATCCTGAGGAGAAATTTTTGCTCAAATATTTCCAGTAAATTTTTACTTATAATATCCCTAGTGCTTTATTACCGGAAATTATTTTGAGGTCAGAAATATTTTACGAATTATCCCGAGCCGCAGGCTTAATATTTTAGCATTAAGTATTTTGCAAACTTCCCGTCGTATCACTTTTTGACAGGTAAGCCACTAATTTACTACATATGCATCCATAAGAACACCCCACCGTCATAAAATGAAAGTTTTTCCAAAAAATTCACCATAAAAATGCTATTAGCAGACTTCTCTGTTTTAAGGAAGAGTGGCGTATTTTTCCATTGAGTATTAATTCCCCTGTTCAAAAAATCAAATTAGAATGCTATAGTAATAAATAACAAATTTCAACGTCCGATATACCACCTATGTGAAAAAATCTAAGATTTCCACAAATTTCGTCGTCAAGTGTCGCAAAACCAAGGAATAACTGTACAGTTTTTATTTAGAATATCTAAAAAGGAATATTGTTAAATTATGATTTTTCTTGTATAAACGTTGGGATTAAGTATGCGACTTAATACCAAATCATGTGGAAAATTATTTCGCCATTTAACTGCTCCACAGAGTGTTTACAACTTAAGGAAAACCGAAATATTTGTTTTGCCTCGCATAAAAACTTACGGAAAAATTCGCCAACGCTAGAAAGGTCTAATTTGACAACCAAAGGTTTTAAACCGACAAGTGTAAGAATAAAACAATCAAGTTTTATAATATGAATAACTTTACGAATTTTTTCGCACATTATTTATGAAAAAATGGGTCAATTTCAGTACGTTATTAGCATAACTATAGAACTAAATTTATTTAAGCATTACGTTCCAAGATTAAAATCCTTTGGAAACCAAGGAAAATGCTAAAATATTAGAATAATTAGTAAGTTTTGATGATGACTTATTAACAATGTCAGGACCAAAACCAGTTGAAACCTAACTGATCAACTAGCAGATCTTAGTTTAAACCAGTATTAAACTTTACACCTTTTTAGTAAATCTGAACGTTAATAATTAGTTTTGTTTGGTGTTTCGTGCTAAAATTAGCAAAACGGAACTCTTTGGAATAAATTCGGCCGTCCGTCCGCCCGTCTGTCACAGGCGATTTTCTCTGAAACTATTGGACGTAAAAATTTGAAATTTAGTACAGAGATAGAGTGTGGTGGCCCAATTGTAGGAGTGGAGTATAAAAAGTTGAATTTTGATTCTATGGGTTAATTCTAGGGGGTAAATTGGGAAATGGAAAAAAATTTCAAGGGCATCGTGTACGGTGTCAAATGAAAGGTTATTGAAGCACGACTTTCACAATATATATGACGAATTTTTTATGCTATTTTTTAAACATTGTTCGGGGAAAACGCTTAAAAATTGCTTTTCCCCTTCATCTCCAAAAACTGAGCTCAGAAATGTCTGAAAAAATCATGAAGATTGAGATTTAGGTGTAGATTGAGTGAAAATTATCAGGATTAAAAAATTCTACGCGTTGTTCAAAATTTTCGATTCGACTCAGGCGAAACGCTCCCTACTCAGCTCCCTGCATATGAGATGTGATACGGCGATGATGCCGTCGGCGGTAGCACGACAGATGTGCGGAAATATGGCGGCCGACGTTTGCTCATGTTAAGGGGCTGATGGCACAAAACACTAATTGTGCAAATATAGCTTGCACTTGGCCGAATTTTCTTTTTAAATCGGAAAGCAACTGATATTGCAGCTAATACTTCTTGAAAATTTTATTAAAATCATTTTAAAGGTACAAAAGTCATTAAACATTACAAAATTTCGTTGCCTGTTTTTTATTCTTCGCGAGTCTAGTGCTGATTTTTATTTTCTGCATGAAGGAAGTTATCACTGGCGTTGGTGAAATTCTACTTTTTTTAATAATAACTTAAGCAATTCTGTTGTTACCACATTTTATAATATTCAAAAGTAACGCCAGAAATTAAAGTTTTCTTAACGCTAACTTCATTGTATTGTACATTTGTGTATTTTTACTTACTATGATTGCCATTATTCTGTCCACAGATTGCAGGAACTGAAGGGCTGCCACCAGATACAATAAACTGATCGTTTATACACACATGGTTCACAGGTTCCGGTCCCGTAATGTTAAATCTATCAAAATCCAGCCTAAAAGTAAAATAAAATACCTTACATCAGACCTTTTGTATTTGTGCTCCATGAACTAAATTGCCCAGCAAAATTAGCTCATTACCAGAAATTTGCTCAACTTTAGTGACATTTATTTTCTAAACCTCTAGTCAGATTTAAATAAACTGTTTTTTTCATTGTAGGTTTATTTTCTCAGAATGCTATCATGGTCGAAATTATTGTTAAAAGGTTTATTTTTATTTTATACTAGACGTAATGATGATTTGTTTTCCCCTAAATTTCGTAACACGCTAAGCAATCTTAAAACAACTCAGTTAAAATGAAAATCTACCTTTATTTTTTGTTAAGATTTTCTGATTCCATTGACATTATTATTTCTGAGTATTTAGTAACGCCGTTTTGTAGCTCCACATGTTGTTATTAACTTTATTAGCATACGTGCATTTCTTAAAGACTAAAACGTTACTTAATTTCCACTATTTATTTACCTAATCAGTTCTTATGACAGTTTTAAATTAGGAGAGGATAACCGAAATTAAATTTCTAATTTGTTTTGATTAATCTCAAGAACTTCTATGGCGTGAAGGGACTGCTAAACTAAATATTAGAGCTACTAATTGGTTACAGAATAGTCCGGATCTTACTCACTCAAATGAGTATAATAGTTGAGGTAATAGTTTTTGAGATCTGAAATAAAATTAGAAATTTAATTTCTATGTCTTCTATCATTAGAAATCGAGGCAGACATTTTGAGTTAAAAAATTGCGTGTTTCATTAAATGATGGAGATAAAAAACGAATTGAACAGAAAATGCTAGAAATATGACGCTAGACTTTGATATGAACAGCGTCATATCTTCATTGCTAGTATACCCACAGGGTGTTAAAATTTCGGATATAAGTACCAAATTCTTATTACACCTAGTACAAAATAAAAATAAACTTTTTCCATCAGTGATATTCTTGAGAAATAAACCTATAATCCAAAAATAGTTCTTTTAGATCGGCCATATGATACGAACTTACATTAAAATCATAGTTGCAGCGAATTTCTAGTAAAAAAGTTATATATATATATATATATATATATATATATATATATATATATATATATATATATATATATATATATATATATATATATATATATATATTGCCCTGGTCTTACAAACTAGTGTATTGGCCCCGAGCATTTAATTTGCTATTATATTATTAGATATTAAAAGTGGCTCATAGAGTATATACTACAAAGACTTACATTACAACGAATAAGTAACATTTGCAATAAGGACAACCAAATTATTGTTATTTACGACAATACTTAGTACCAAGTAAGGGTAAGTTGGGATGTTGCACAGGGACACACGCTTCTCGCCCAGGCGTCTATCAGGGCATTTTAGAAGACGAACAGTGCAGACCCGGATAAATTATGGTTGAAGAAAATACAAAGAAAAAGTGGGTATGGTTAAATACTAAGCATGTATGGGTAAACTCATATGTTTAAAAGTAATTTTTGTTTAAAATGCAAGTAAATTTATTTATATAACAAGGGATTGTTGAAAGAGAGAATGTGGGGTACCCAAAAAGTGGCAGACACTTGGTTTTGAGAAAAAACACTTAAAATATCGCTTATATCATCTTCGTAGAGAGGACAGTTTAGCAGTAAGTGGTTAAGGTCACCCGTTTCTCCACATATACACAAAGGGTCATCTTTCACGATTATTTTATACAGATGAGCTGGGAATTTACCATCAATTTTATTCTACTACTCAACGACACTATGCTTCTGGGATAATTAACTTTTTCGTACCAGTGGGATGGAGGTATAGAAGGATGTATGGCAAAATATTGTGTATTTGTTTGCCTACCACTCCATGTTCCATTTTTCTAAAGAGAAATAAGATCAGGTATGACGAGGGTTGTGTCACAGATAGAGTTATGTTTGTTTGCAGATTTTAGAATTTTGTCCTCCTCTATATTACCTTTTACACCTGCGTGACTTTTTACCCAGAGAAAATGCACAGGCAAAGAGCCACAACCGTTATCATATCACTCGCATAAAAACTTTTCGCACCGTATATCAACCGATCAGGCATAGAAGAACGCTGTGAAACTGGGTAAAAAAGTTGACTAAAATGTTACTATGAACAAAAAATAGTAAATATTCGTGCATCTCTATGGCGTCGGCGTCGTGACCTTTAAATATTACCATGATATGATAGCAAAGGCAGTTTTACTGAAAAAGATAAAAATATGTTTACAGTGTTCTAGCAAAATTTATCTTTATTGTGAAATTTGCTTATTCACTTTTAGGACTTTCCTTGCTACAAGAGAATATTGCAAGCGTAAAAAATTAAATCTTGATTTATTATCTGAACCTTTTGGACTCCCTGGATAAATAAAACAAAACACGGCTCCAATTTTTCTCAACCTGTCTGTCGGCCTTAGCAAGAATAATAAAAACTGTAGAGACATATTTTCTTTTTTTAATTTTTTGTGTGTGACCAAGCAAACATAAAGGTAGGATAACGGGTAATATTATTTTGCATGGAATTGACCATTATGTTCTTTAATAGTACCTAATTCCCAGTAATTTTGTTTGGGAGTACCACACTATAGGTATTTGCTCCTTGCGGTACTACTGCTGGTTCGTTTACGAGTAACTCCATCATTTTTCCTTTCCTTGAGTTACGGCTGGTTCGTTTTGTCTCTTTCGCTCTATCCCACTTTCACACATACGCAGGACCATGCCGACCATCTGTGACATGAAAGTGCAATACGTCAGCTCCTCGCGCATGCGTATTATCACCTCAAGGTGGGAACTGGCGTTAGGGAATCTCTGCCTTTCGGGATTCACAAACACCGTTTGTTATCGAATCATATTACCGTTACCGTACCATTACCGCCGCGCTACTGCACGAAAATCATTAGTTCTTGAACTTCTTGCCGTTACCGGAACGCATTTCTATAACAAGCTGCCCGGTACTACGTTAATCCAAGGGCGGGCGCCCAAGACTTAACCGTTGGATAAGTAAACTGGCAGTTACCACACTACACTGGCAAAACCGACGTGGAAGAGTAACTAGACTCTATGCAACATTATTTATGAGAATTCGTTCAGATTAGGATAAAGTAGAGCTCGTATGGATTTAGCGATGCATAATTTATCCAGATTCCGACGAATGAAGTGTGATTCTTTTCCCTATAAGACTCCTTAAGGGTCCTAGTATCTTTCAAATTTAGTCAAAATAACAGTAACAAGTAAAAATAATGCGCATAGTCATATTTTTATTTTGATTCTTAGCTACATGTCTGTAATAATGTGGATAAAGTCAAAATTGCGGATGGGCGATTGTAAAAAAAATTTAAAGAGGGTTTGTGTAATATATCATTTTGATTATTGTTTAAAATGTTTACTTGAATATTCGTTCGAGTTCGGCTGTATTACATACAGTCTTTGTTTTAGATAGCCCCCATAAATAAAGTTTGAAGGTGTTAAATCGGGTGACCGGGCAGGTCATTCGGTAGGACCTCGATGACCAATCCAACGATCGGGGTGAACAGTGTTTAAATATTGCCTTACGTTTCTACTAAATTGGGGGGAGGAGGCTACACTATTCTGTTAGAAAACTGTTTCCATGTCCAATCTCTCCAAGTATTTCAAAAATTAGAGGCCCCACTGTAGTTTCTAACGTGTTAAATTTCATGTCTCCTGTCAAATTTTCATGTAAAGAAAGCGACTCAACAATATGGTTCCACAATATTACAGCCCACACATTTACATTTTCTGAATATTGTGTATGGGTTTCCCGTAATACACGAGGATTCGCTACTGGATGTCACTCCAGCAGCGAACATTTTGCAGAATGTACATGGTCATTTGAAAAGAAAATAAATTCGACGCTACAATAAATATTTTGAACGCAAATGGGACTTCGGCTGCAGTCTATCGCAATTAATATCGGTATATTTTAAAATGTTCGTGAAGGGTTCTCAAATATGTAGGATATTATACTGTTTGAAAGTAAACGGATAACACTTTCAACACCACTGGCAGTAAAGAGGTAGGTTTAGTGTATTCGTAAATTTTCTACGAATATCCAAGTGCTCAAATTTAAACACACTCGTACTTATATTGTTATTGCATGACAAATTTTAAATTTTTATGTTTACCGGTTAAAAAAATAAAGGGCGGACATTTTGAAGCCGCACTGTATAGGCCCCGGTAACCGGAGATTTTTCACCAAAATTTGCAGTGATACGGCTATATTATACATAACTATTGATAGTTTGAGATCAAAACAGGTGTGACCAATGGGATAACCGCTTTAAATTTATCAGGATTGCTAAAAGGATATGGTTCCTTTCATAGGCCTAACCAGGATTCTTGTCATCAGAGGAATAAATAATGTCTACTGAAAAATTGTTGATGGGGGGGGGGGGAGTTGTAAAGTTTTTTATTTGACTAATAATGACAGGAGGGTTTGCTTTAAATTTTCCAATATTGATCCTGGCGGGTTGTTAAAAATTAAAAAAAAAACATTTTTCAAAAATATGTTGTTTAAAAGTGCACGCTTAGATTCGCTTAAACTTAAAAACAAAAGTATGTATGGGGCAGAGAGTTGTCTGTGCCCTCCACGTTTTTCACAAAAAATAATCACCAATTCTTATTTGTCTATCTTGAAACCTCCCATATACCAAGTTGATGAAAAAAATGTAAGAACCTAGAAGAAACCTACAACTTTTTAAGAAAGCAAAATTTTTCTAAGACAAGCTGGTCTTAATCAGTCTATTTTAACTCCAGAGAGCTATCGTTAAAATATCCAGTCCCATGTTCGTTTCCGGAAACTCTTTATAAAGAAACGGTCAGCGTTATTACCTTAACAACACCAGAACACGTCGACCTGAGTTAGTCTATAATTCATGTAAAAAAACTCCTTGAGAAAAAACTATTTCAGAACAATTAATGAAAAAAATATATGTTCTCCAAATATTAGGTATAACGAATAATAAAAATTCGAATAATATGTTCTCGCTGTTCGACTGGGGTTCTTAACAAACTTACACTCTACGACATTATTTATGAAAGATAAGGTCGGCTTAAGTAGGGTATGAAATCTAACAGATTTGGCAATACATAATGTAGATATTATTGGGTTTGCGACAAGTTCTGAAGCATTTCTCAAGAAAATTGATTGGATCAAAGCAAAATAAATCTAATTTTACATCTTTTCTTCTTACGTTATATTATATGAGTCATTCTTTTACATTCATATGGATATTAGCGAAACATTTTTAAGCATATTTTCGCTATCTGAGTCGACACATATATCGGAAATTAAAAAAAAAATATCTTCCGAGATATGTGATTTATAAATTTTAATGGTTGGTTTGTTTTCGTCACATTGTATGGATACATTGTATGGATACCGCTGTCTCGCCGTTTTATTTATTGTTGTGTATCCTTTCTTATTTCATGCTGAAAATAATTTTAGAAAATTATTTAATGAACATTAATAACAAATTAATTGTTTAAATATTTTTCAAGCTTTCTCCAACAGCGTGAAAAATCGCAAAAATATAATTATGTGCGATGTGTTTTACCCTAATAATCCATCAAAAAATTGAAGTGGAATCTCTATTAGGTCGAAAAATATTTTTTTAAGCGATTGTCACAACAAATTAAGTTTTACGGATCTATTAACGTCCCTGAAGTGTACCTTTTTTGGCCGCTTTTTTACTTTACCGCCGCTTTTTTACTTTATAGCCGCTTTTGCAAACAAAGTCATTATGAGGGCAGCCTACTAGACACATTTAATTTGCTTATTTGAGTTATTTCCACGTCCGATGTTAAGATTGTCAAATTATGAAGGCGGCCTACTAGACACACTTAATTTGCATGTTTGGATTTGACTCTAATCTCCCAGTTTCGTCTTTGTTTAGAAACAAAATTGTAAAAAAAAGTTGTTACCTACTTGATGAGACACTCGCTTAAAAAATTTTGTGTGCACCTCGGCCGTATGATCTTTTTTGTCCTCACCTGAAATTTGTTGGCCTCGGCTACGCCTCGGCCACAAATTTCAGATTCGGCCAAAAAAGATTAACATTACGGCCTTGGTACACAATAGTTATTTGTGTACCAAGGCCGTAATGTTGATCTTTTTTGGTCGAATCTGAAATTTATGGCCGAGGCGTAGCCGAGGCCAACAAATTTCAGGTGAGGACAAAAAAGATCATACGGCCGAGGTGCACACAAAATTTTTTAAGCGAGTGTCTCATCAAGTAGGTAACAACTTTTTTTACAATTTTGTTTCTAAACAAAGACGAAACTGGAAGATTTGATTCAAATTTTTATTAACCAAATGAAAAGTGTATTATTAAGTAACAAAGATGTGTACAGAATTACTTACAGTAAGTATTATAAACAGAAGTTGGGTTATAAAGAAGTTAATAAATTAGGGCATTATTTGTTATTAATTGTTAGGTTAAATGTACATTTATTACATTTTGTTTTTGTTGTAAGCAAATTAAATGTTTCTAGTAGGCTGCCCTCATAATGACTTTGTTTGCAAAAGCGGCTGTAAAGTAAAAAAGCGGCCGAAAAGTAAAAAAGCGGCCAAAAAAGGTACACTTCAGGGACGTTAATAGATCCGTAAAACTTCATTTGTTGTGACACTCGCTTAAAAATAACTATTAATTTCCAGTGCATGCCGGGCGCCGAATGCTACGAGATGCTCGCTGTGCCTGGCCGCATGTCGCGCACGAAGCACAGTTCGGCAGTCTTGAATAAATTGTGAACGAAGGCAGCGCTTTTTTCATGATATTCCACATTTAAATTAAGTTAAAAGTGTATAGTTTCGTAATCAAAAAGGGCCCAAATCATCAAAATCACTAAAAGGATAAAATATTCGAAGGATAGATGTTTTAATCCCTTCGAATTGATTCCTCATCCGACAATGCGAAATACAGGGAGTTTAAGGAAAGTTTTAAAGCAGCATGTATTGGCGTAAAATATTTCTATAACAAGAGTGGTTTGAAAAAAAAATTGCAACACGTGCTGCCATAGACTGGTCAAATTAATAAAAGACAAAAACAACGATAATCTCCAATCAAACAAGCAGCAGGTATAAGTACAAGACTTTCTGCACATTTTTAGTGTTCCGTGAAAACGGAACACTGGTGGAATCACTTCGGTGTCCGTCCGTCCGTCCATCTGTCCGTCCATCACAGGCGATTTTCTCTCAAACTATTTCACGTAAACAATTAATATCTGGCACAGAGATAGAGGTGGTGGCTCAATTATAGACGTGAAGTACAAAAATTTGAGTTTTAATCCTGGGGGTTAATTTCAGGGGGTAAATTCGGAAATGAAAAAAAAATTAAGGGCATCGTGTAGGATATTTAAAATGAAAGCTTATTGAAGCACGAATTCAACAATATATATGATGTACTTTTTATGCATTTTTAAAAATATTTGTGGTAAAAAATTCTTAAAAATTGCTGTCCACCATACTTATCACCAAAAGGATCGCTAAGAAAAATCTGAAAAAAATCATGTACATTGAGAATTGGATGTAGATTGAACCAAACTTATCAGGATTGAAAAATTCTAGCGCTATCAATTGTTATAAACAATTTAATTGTGTATTTCCTTATAACGGCTGAACCGTTGGCTTTATCGAAAAAGTTTATCGACAAAAAATATTTCTCACAATGTAAGGAACAGCTTTTGTCCTTACACGTTTTTCAATGCTCCGCGCATACGCGATGTGATACGGCGTTGGTGTCATCGGCGGCGGGGAGCGCGGAAGATGGGTGGAGATCGGGGCCGCAGTTTGCTTAGGTTAAGTGGGGGCTGATGGTACGGAACACTATTTGTGCAAGTATAGCTTGCACGTGACCGATTTTCTTTCTGATTACATTATTATCAAAAATGAATAAAATTTTTAAATTGCCTATCAGTACCCATTCTTTAAATAATTAGTAGTTTATTGCTCTGATTTTAGTTTCATTACTATATGAAATTTGAAATAAATTTATATTAATTAAATATTTTTTTTTATAAATATAAAATTATATTTATTTTAATTTTTTTTTACTCTAAACTCCGTTAACATAGGGTTGTAAATAAAGACGTTAAAAGAATAAGAAGTGTAAATAATAGTGTTTCAATTTATTGACTATTTAAAAACAAGTTTTTAGTGAAAAATGAAATTTTACCACAGAATTTTAGATAATTCCATTTATCATTTTTCGATTATACAGAGAAAAATTAAAAACAAATACTACCACTTACTTCGGTAAATGTTCGATAAAGGCATCTAAGCTGCACGATGTACTTCAAAATGAGAAAAAAATGCTGTATGTTTTGTAATATTCACCATTTTTATAGACATTTTTATTAAACTTACAGCGTTTTCTCTACGGTTTAGAGTAAATCATGCCACATAGATGCCTTTATCAAACGTTTACTACTATTTTGGCAATTTTTGCTGTTTTTTCTCACTGCAGTAAATTTTTAATGAATAAAGAGATAAGTGTTTATTAGAAATTAGTTTATAATTCTATACAAATTTTCTTCATAAAAGTTTTCGATATTGTCAAAAATAAAAGTATTTAGTCTGTAGGGTAAAATTCATATTTTCTGACAGACCTCGTACATGACTGGGAAATTTCGATATGTGATGGTTGGATTTTAGATTTTGCACCAAGTAGAACTTTTTATGAAGAATAACTTTTTTTCGTAAAATTAATAACAAAAAAGTGTTCCATGTTCCATATATATATATATATATATATATATATATATATATATATATATATATATATATATATATATATATATATATATATATATATATATGTATAAGAAGATATGTGCGTTTCGCTTGTTTATCACACATATTGATTGTTTACGCAACTTCGATAGTTCAATTGGTTGGCTGTGTGGACTGTATTTTTTTGTTTTAAAAGGGTGCTACTATCATCCTGGTACAAATAGAATGCAACCTTGAAAAAAGGTATAAAAACAGCGAATTACAAACTTCAGGAACTGGGCTACACTAAAGCAGCTTACCTCTCTCGTGGTCTTCGCAAGGCCTTTTCTCAGGTATAGCTTCGTAGCCTGTACAGGTTGACACAAGTTCCGCAATAAATGCGTGAAAATATTAGATAATAAATTAGGTCTATATATTCGTCGTGTACTTTCAAGACCCACTTGCGATATAGTACCGCCTTAGTGTCACAAAAAATAAGACAATCTGATCTTGCGCGAGTTTTAATATAAGTAAATTGTACGCCTCATTCCCAGGGGCGTTTTAAAAGGTGGGACCGGAACATTGATAGTATTTTTTTAATTTTGCACCTGGCACATAAATTTCAAAGTTTTATTTTCACGTAAAATCCTTACCTTTTTATATAAAATTACTTCTTCCAAGTTATTGTTCTAGAGCTATAGCACAACTGAACATATTTTATACACTCTGTATTAATGTATAAAAAATCTTTTTTTTTTAGTCTTAAATGTTTTTTCCACTAAGGTTCTAAAATTAAAGCAGCACTTAAAAAATGCTATTTAAAATTTCACATCCTGTATAAAAGCAAATCTAATTTAAAGCAAAACATTAACGACACACGATACAAATATGTCTGATTGTGTAAAACGTCCAACTCAATTTATTCTTTTGTAAACAAAAAAGCAACCTCCCTTGCTGTAGTAGCTTCGTGATATTGCCAAGATATATTACCAGAAATTCCCAATAAAAGTCCTAAATAACTAAATAGTAATTCGATTCAAGGCAAAGTATTATATTACTTTTCTCTGGTCTCAAGATAGGATGAAAACATATTTATTTAATTTCTGGCCTTGTAAAACTTAACAAATGGTTATGATTGAAATATTTTTTTGACATACTGACTGTGTTTTGACAAATAACAATAACAAGGAAATTCTACCGAATTTTCTCATTTTTAGTGCACATAAACGTCTGTCCCGTCCCTTCGTTTATTATCTTCCAAAAAGTGAAGTATTTATATTTTTTGTGTGTAAATTTATATTTTTTAAATCTGGAACTTCTTAAGATCAAAGATGCCTTAAAATAGAAGAGAAGCGTTGGCAATAAGAAAAAAAAATTCTACGAGTGGGCGCAAAGTGATACTTTTCCGCACAGTGCGCAAAAGTAAAACTATTCAAAAATCTCATAGGTACCTAAAGAAGGTTTATATGATATTTAGTAACTGTACACTATTTTATGCAACATGAGAAGCCGCTGCAAGTCTTAGTTTATTCTCTTTTACCTAAATTTGTCGTAATTCCCGATATTTCAGCTTAAAATAGAAACAGCTGCATATCTACAACTACAAAATTCAGAGCAGAACACAGAGCATAGTTATCGTCGATCCTCGGCTACCATGTTGGCCGATTCTGGGGAAGGAATTACTAATGTCAAGCGACTTGGTGGCTGGAAATCCACGACTGTCGCGTTGGTTGTAGTTCTTTCAAGTTTCATGAAAGATTCTTTAAAAAATAATCATTGTTTTATTTTTGTTGTAATCTGATGCTTGCAGAAAAAATATTGTTTCCAACGCATGCGCAAAGTGCTTTTTCCGAATTTCACTGCTTGCCGGACCTCCGCTTCGCGTCGTTCGTGCAATGGCAGTCGCGTGCGGAAAAATATCACTTTGCGCACTCGTTACGAAAATAACTATTTTCTGCGAAACGTGTCTTTAATGACGACTTGGACAGGCAGGACAAAAACCTGTCAAAACCTAACTGATCAACTAGAAGATCCTAATTTACTAAATCTTAAACCTTTTAGTGAACCTGAATATAAATTTACCTGCGATTATTCGTAAGGTCTATAGTAAATTTATTTTTAATTTGGAGAAATATGTGGAGGTTGGAGGAGGATAATATCCTCCTACATATTATGTAGAATAATAATTTTTTTCACAATTGTACAAGTTCTAATTTTTTAATTTTTATTAACAAAAAGATTAATGTTTAGTTTGAAAAAAAATGTAAGTTGTGATAAATTTAAAAATCAGAGTTTAGATTTAAAATTGTCTATTTAAGCTTTATTCTGGATTATAAACAACTTTGTTTCATAAACATTTTCTAAAATAACAAATAAGGTAAGGTAAGGTGTTTTCTTAATTTATTATGTGATCCAAAATTTTTGTATGATAAACTGATTTTTTCGACAAGCAGAATTTTCTATATATTTTCCTCGTAAAATAAATAACAAAGCTTTTTTCCTCTTGTCAACCCATCCGGGGACACACTATATCATTTTACTACTTATATGTATATTCAGCTTGTAAGGGCTAATATTTAAAATGAGTTTAAAATTTCCAATAAGACACTTTGGCTCCCGTACAGGTACTATTAGTACCAGAAGATTTTTTATATTTATCTAAAAATTTATTTAAATATCATGATAAAATCATAGATTAAAAATACAGAGAACTCTTTATTACACGACTAGTGGCAGGTGAAAGAATTTGGTAAAAATGTGTTACAACTTACTATACAATTATTTTATGGAATTCTAAAAGGCAATCTAGCTCAATTTATTTTTAAATAGGTCGTTAATAAACCAATAAGAAAAAATAATATTTCAGTATCTTAAAAACATCAAGCTGTCGGACTCGATATATTTTTAAGATGTTTATTAATGATACATTGTGTTTTCATCCTACCAAATAAGGTTATTTTCCATTTTATTTTGGTTATATTTTAAAAAATCACTGACCTGTAACATGATGTTAATGCAGAGCGTATTTTGTTCAATAACAAAGAAAATAAAAGTAATTTTATATTTTTTGGTTATTTAACAAATTTTTTTATTATTTTAAAAAAAAAACTGCAACTGATTTTATTATTTACGACAAGCCTTAATACTTTTCCATTTTTGTCACACTTACCATCATTTCACTGGCAAATTTGCGAGCTTCCCTTTTTAACATTACATTTTAAGCAGTGGCGGTACTCCTATAGGTGTACAAGGGTACGCGTCCCCCTAGATGGTCAAGCTTCTACTAATAACTTATTGTAAATCAGCATTTAAAGAAACGTTGTATACGTATAAAAAAAATAATAGCTTATCCAAACTCTTGTATTACCTAAGGTTAAATCTCGACATCCTCCTATTCCCTATACTGTTGATTTTAAAGTGAAGTCTATCATGTAAGAGTTGTAAATAAATTTTCAGTTGGCAGTGAGAGAATGGTTCGAGCGCGTGTGGTAATAAATTTGAAAAGGGAGCGATTCAAGATGATAAACAAGGCAAGCACAAAATGAACACTCTAAACAGCGTAGCAGAGTACCAACAGCAAATAGAAACTAAATTAAGATCCACACAAAACTCTGGAGTAGGTACTAAGTGTGGAAGAATTAAGCACACAAATTACAGACATCGTAAGAACATCAAACACGAACCATAAAACTAAGAACCAACCAAACTAAGACGACAAGATTAGTAAAAATACAAGAAGACTTATTAGGGAGAGAAGAGAACTGCGAGACAAGTACAGAATAAATGCAGATCGATTAAGAGAATTAAATAAGCAAATATCAAAAGCAACAAGAAGAGCTGTAAGAAACTCTAACACAAAGGAAGTAATCAGAGCCCTAGAAAGAAATAGAGGAATATGATTACTGAGAAAGGCTTTTTCAGAGGGTAGGAAGGCCAAAACAAAGCTAAGAAACTCAAGTGGAGAAATAACATCAAATAAACCTGAGATACTAAATATAGTGGTCATTCTACCAGAAGTTGTATGGCGATCCCGGCTTAACAGAAACAGAGGTATAGATTCAGAATCAGGGGTCTGAGGAACGATCTGGCATTACTTTGGATGAATTCCATGCAGCTATAAGAGAAATGAAAAACAACAAATCATCCCGTGATGACCAGACAGAAATAGAGGCAATCAAGCAAGGGAGAATCTCTTTACATAAAGCAATTTGAGAAATTTTAATGCTTGCTTAATAAATGCCACAACGCCCTCCCAATAGGATGGAACAGTTAATATGATCCTCTAATACTAATATAATCCTCTACAAAAAAAAGAGATATAACAAACTTGAAAACTATCGACCGATTAGTTTACTCTCGCACATATACACATATATGATAATAATCACCAAGTGAATAGCACACAAACTAGATTACTATCGGCCATGCAAACAAGCAGGATTTCGAACCAAGCACGGAACAACCGATCACCTACAGGTAATAAAAACCCTTATAGAAAAATGTGTCGAATATAAAAAGTCTTTAGTTCTGATTTTTGTATATGAGAATGTATTTGACACGATCAACCAGGAACAAATGCTACGGGCTTTAGCAGAATGTTAAATAGACTACAGATATTGCCATAACTGGAAATATCTACAAGAATGCAAAAGCATGCGTCAAACTACATGATTGTATACCGATGACTTTAATATTGAAAGGGGCGTACGACAGGGAGACGTTAGTTATATCTCCTAAACTTTTTACGGCGCTTCTCGAATATACATATATTTAAGAGGGTGGATTTTGAGAATATGGGCATCAACATCAGTGGTGAGAAACTAAGTCATGTGATATTGTTTTGCTGGGCGATTGCGTCAATGAAGTCAAGAAGATGTTAACGCAAATTGGATAGTGCCTCAGAAACGGTTCAACTTAAAATCAACATACGCAAAACCCAGAATATGACAAATTTAGTAGTGAGTGAACAGATTATATTAATTAGTGACAACCACATAGAACAAGTAGGACATGAAATCCGCATAGGAAGAGACAACTAAACCTGTGAAATAACAAGATGAATAGGACTTGCCTGGGTAGCTATTGGAAAACTCAATAATATCTTCTATCGCTTGTGCACTTATTGCGCTAGCGATTGAAGGGATTGCAAGAGATTGCGGCCTTACAAGAAGATCTAGTTTAAATATCCCTAATTTTCTTCCTAAAATCCACAGCCATTGAGAAAAACTACGGTTTATATTTAACTAAATTACGATATTGTCGTTAATACCACCTCAAAATATGTTCAATAATGTTGCGGACTTCGCAGAAGTTTATAGTTTTTCAGCTTTAATTTTTTTTATCTAAGACATCCCACGTAGACTTCTAAGTACTAACGTACCGTGGGCATCTAAAGAGAAGAGAAATGTAGTTTATTGACACGGGATTTGGAAGATTGGAGGTTGGGACAGGAAAGAAAAACATCTCCAGGCAATGCGTTCCATAATCTGGAGACCCTAGGTATGAATGAGCGAGAGAAGTGGTCTGTTCTAGGCTTTTGTAGCTGGACAGTAAAGGGATGCATACGTAACGCGCTTCTTGTTGTTCTGTTAGGAACAATCTAGGGGGTAATAATACCTGCTAGTTCTTCAGAGCAAAATCCGTGGAAGTACCGGTAGAAAAGGGATAAATCTCCAACAGTGCGGCGATAAGCGAGAGAAGGGGGAGTTTTCTTGTGACGACTGAGTCATTGATGGGTCGAGTAGCTCTTTTGGATTGAATCAAGGATGTTACGTATCGAAGGTGGTGCCACTCCCCAGATGTGGGGCAGTACTCTTGGTTAGGTCTTATTTGGGAAACATAGAGAGTGTATAAGTTGGAAGGGGAGAAGTATTTTCTGACTCGAAAGAGAAAACCAAGCTTTTTAACTGCCGATGTGGCTATTGAAGTAATGTGTTTGTGCCAGCTAAGATCATGTTCGAAAGCGATGCAAGCAAGACCGAACGTTTCATTGTTCTGTAGGGCTTGGCCAATCATGTGGATGGGGTAAGCGTTGCCAGATTTTTTGCGTGACAGGGAGCATAACTGGGGTTTGAAGGCGTTGAACTGAACAAGGTTCTTGGAACCCCAGTCTAAGATTAATTGAAGATCTTTGGAAAGGGATAGATAGGTACATAGATCTGCGTCTATTATATCCAGCTCCTGATTTGAGACTTGTCTGGAAAAGTGAATATTGGAGTGAAGAGTACCGTCGTCAGCATAACTGTTGATGGGATTGGTAGTTCAAGAGAGCAGATCATTAATGTGAAGAAGAAATAGGGTTGGTACCAGGACTGAACTTTGGGGGATGCCAGCATTGATAGGATGGTAGTTAGATGTGACTATCAACCACGACGGATATGCGCCGATTAGAGAGAAAGCTACCGATCCAGGTACATAGTTTGATAGGAAGACCGTAAGAAGGTAGTGTGCTGAGGAGTGCGGTATGCCATACTTGGTCAAATACCTTGGAAATATGAAGAGCAACAATCTGAGATTTGCCACGAAATTCGAGAGACTTGTTCCAGTTATGTGTGACGAAGCTAAGGAGATCAGTTGTGAATCTTTGGTGACGAAATCCGTACTGTTTGTTATGGATGATTTTGTGTTTTTCTAGATATTTTGGAATTTTCAAGTTGATCGCTTTCTCCATAACTGTGCTGACAACACAAAGAAGAGATAGAGGTCTATTGTGTTTGGAGTTTTGAAATTTTAGGACAGTTTTATGATAGTTTCTAATTTAATACCCTGGTTAATTTTCTCATATTCTGCCGATGAAAGAACCTCTGGATCTTTACAGAATATTCAATTCTAGTAATTTCTGCATGGAACGCTTATGATAGAATGCCCAAAATTTACCAGAGTCTTCTATTTTCTTCTTTTAATACTCCTTGTATCCTTCTAAAATGTTTCAGAATTCTTCAGAACCAGCAAAATGGTATATAGAGGGTCCAGACCGGCTTTCGTTGTCGATTTTGTGAAAAGAACGTTATTGTCAATAAATAAAGATTAGACGACCGGAAGTTGGGTTAGTATTTCTCGGCCGTCCGATACAATATTATCAATCGTTGCCGTTTGTTAAATGAGCTAAAAATAACAATCTGTCTGTTTCTCGGTTACAGTGATTACAAAAAAAAAAAAGAAAATAAGCAGTTTCCAATTTCCTTCCTTTCCTTTGTTTGTTCGCATTGGATAACAATTCAATTACATAAAAGTTTCTCTCTCTTGAAATAGCATTTACTAGAAACCGAACATAAATTATGCATTGGTAACTTCACTCGAATTTACTGCCTTAGGTAGGACGCATTTGTAATAAATGTCTTATGTGGTTGTAATTAAGTTTGTAATATCAACCCCTATTTATTTTACTTACTATTACTAGTGAAGTATTAAGAGCTCCATAGGATCTAATATTTATTACTTGGGAAAGTGGCATTCAAGAACCCGTTGAGTAAACTATGTTTTTCTACAACTGTTTAATAAAACCATAATTTTCCTTTAGTTTTAAAGTGACCAATCACAACAAAGTATTTGTGTTATTCGCGGTTCTTTCAACCAATCACGAAGTAATTGTAAGAATTTCTAAAACACCAAAGCAAGCTTGTAAAAACAATTACCAAATCATTGTGTCAAAAGTATGCTGTTAATATAAATTTAAGAAAGTCAAAATTTCCTAAATTTCAAGGTGGGTATATATGTATAATTTACAAGCAATTTTCAGACATTTTTATAAAGCAGTCCTAGAGAAAGTATGGTATTTTATTTGATGACTTTATTTACTTGAATAATTTACTTGGAGCTCGTGTCGCAAATTTCATCCGCGGAAATAATTACTGGCATTACATATATGTTATTCGGTTTGCAAGTTATGTATTATAATAAATATGCATTAAAGTTGATTATTTGATTTTTCTGCTAAATTACCTGCCTATATTTATTTGTCGTAAAAGTGTTACTTACACACTAACACAAGTTTTATGATAAAACGGGGTGAATGTTTTTAGTCTGTTTACTTCTACTTAAACGTCATAAAAGTCCATTATGTAACTTCTCATTATTTTTAAACTATTTTCGTTTCTTTTTAACAGCCGGTAGTCATTTTCTGTTTCATGCACTATTGGGAGACCACACGATCTGGACCGAGAGCCAAAAACACACCCAGAACCCAAAGGGATGTAAGGGCTGTTTACTTCCACACACAGCTAGCGCCAAGTATCAGCCACGCTCAGTCCGCCATGCCTTACCAGCCTGGTCTTCTCTCCCACTGGACTCCTTCGTAACGAGCCGTGATGAAATTGGCACAAAGTACACATTTGGAGAACTTGTTGAGCAGGTTGGCCAATACAACCAGCCTCAGGATCAGCCAAGCATGCAAAAATCTCGTCACTTACGGCTTAGTGCACCCCAAACTCCGGATGACCGGACCCTTTGGAGGAGGGAGACCCCTGCTGCACTAGGAGTAGGCAACAAAAATAGGCGATTCCATTACTAGAACTTAGGAACCATGACTGCTGCGTCGGATCAATGGTCTGAACCAGAACCAGCTAATGAACAACTTCAATGTGATAGAGGATTTGTTGGGTTTAGTCGGTGTGTAGACTATATGAATAATATTCTATTTTACTATGCGTTTTTAAAGTTATCCGTAGGATGTTACATATTACATTTTCACCCCATATTAGGTCCTATTGTATTAGAAGAATAGAGAAAAATTTAACATAGGTAAATTTTAGAGCCTTAAGATTTATTTTTATCCTTTGACAGCCCACGAAGGTTTAAGCCTACGTAAAATGCTAATTTGTCAACTATTGTCACCTTGTTTTTTTGTAATTTTTGACAGCAACAGTAAAAGCAACCACAATAACTAGAATTAAAAACGAAGTTATTTAGATAAATTGTTTAAAGTGTCCTCCAATCACAGCCAAGCAGTACCCTAAGCATTTACAAAAATGTCTTCTAACGTTAAGCAACTAGTGATGGCGTACCTCGGTGATGCGTGAAGCATCGATAATTCCATTTTTCAGTTGTTCCACATTACCCAGTAGGCCTATGTATTAAATTATTATCAAACATTTTTGATGAGAGATATGCCCAATACAAGTAGGAGGCGAGATATTTGGATTTCATGCGAGTCATTGGAAAAATATAAAACGCCCAAACCAGCTTTCCTGAGGCGTTTTATTTAAAAATTCGGTCACAACTACTACTCCGTAAGTTCAAGCTATTTCGTCTTCTTCACGTCTTCCAAAGTGCTACCCATTTCCATTTGCGTTATATATATATATATATATATATATATATATATATATATATATATATATATATATATATATATATATATATATATATATATATTTTATAAGAGAAGGAATAAGCGGGAATGCGGTCTGTTAAATAAATTAGTTACTCATTTCATTCTTAATCCTCTATATTTCGACTTGATTTAAGTCTTCATCAGGAGGTCACAGCTAAAAACACAACAGTGTTCTAATTACCAAGTATTATGCTAATTTATTATTTTGTTATTCTTTATGTGAGGAATTATCAATTATATATAATACTAATTAACTAAGTTTTACTTACAATTACGAGTTAAAAGAAGTCACAAACACTCACAAAACGAAACATTTAAAATTCCTTAAAAATATGCATCAAAACAACTGCACACTACATATTAAAATCTGTTTCTGCATCCTATTTATGGTGGGTAAAAACAATATTTCACACAGCTCAAAAAAAATTAACAATCCAATTTATTCTTTTTTTTCTCCTTTACCAGGTCATTTGTAAAAATTGATGGCGAATTTCTTATTATTATAATTTTTAAGGAACGTAACTTAATTATTTTATAACATTTGTTATTTTTATTTTAAAATATTACAGTAAATGACACTCAGCCCTTCTATATCGGATCTAGAATTCATTGTGTTTTTATTTTTATTTATATGTGTCATCTCCAAGAAAAGTCTTTTTTTATAATTCGACTCATGGTCCAAGATTTTTGTGTTAGAATAATCAAATTGATGATCATAATCCTGAAAATGACATGCCAGAGCGCACGATCTCTTTCCAATTCGACTGTCACTTTTGTGTTGTGTTAGCCTCTGTTGGAGGCTTTGTGACGTCTGACCAATGTAACAAAGGTTACATCCAAGACATTCCACCTTGTAGACTACGTTCGTGTTGTGTAGTAGTGGAACTTTATCTTTCGTCTTCGTGAAAACCTGACCTACAGTGGTAGCGTTATATTTGGCAATTTTCACATTATCAACATCCGCAAGATTTTTTATTACATTATCAGTTAGTCCCGGAATGTAGGGTAGCTTTTTATACTTTACGGTCTGATGAGATTGATCTTCTGTAGGGCCATCGTAGAAATTTGTGTTATAAATAAGAGATTTAAGTAGCTTATTTGGATAACCGTTGTTTGAAAACATTTTAAATAATTTGCCCAGGTTTTCTTTAAGAAAGCGATTATCAGAAATATGTGTCACTCTGTTTTTCATAGCTATCACCGTGTTATGTTTCTGATTCATCGGATGATTAGAAAAATAATTGATATAACGCCCTGACGATGTCGGTTTTTGATACCAATTCAAAATAACTTCATTATTTTCACATCGAATCAATAAAGTATCCAAAAATGGTACGCTATTATTATTTTCTGTTTCTATAGTAAATTGGATATGATTGTTTATTGAATTAAATATCTTTAAAGTATCATCAATTTCATTCTCCGGTATCGCGGTCACCAAATCATCAACATACTTGTATAAAAAAGGTAGCGTAAAGGACAATTTTGTGGTGATCAATTCCAAGATATGGTCCATGACAATCTGAGCCAATATTGGGCTAATAGGAGAACCCATTGGCGTACCAAAAATTTGTTTGTAAAACTTATCATTAAATGAAAAATGACAGTTACAACACACGAACTTTAGTAATGTATGGAAATTTACTTGAGACAAAGTTGTGTGAGGCTGTATCGTATTCCAGTGAGTTCCTATTAATTCAAAAATAAGTTGTTCGGGTATATTGGTAAATAACGAGACAACGTCAAAAGAAACCAATACATAACCTTGAGGCAAAATTACTCCTTGCATCGAATTGACAAAAGAAAACGTATCGCGTATATTATATGTTGTTCTGTTAGCAAGTGCGTCAGCTAAAATATTCGATAAGAATTTAGAAAGATTATAGCTAGCTGCACCTATGCAACTTACGATAGGCCTCAAGGGAATAGCAGGCTTATGTATTTTTGGTAAGCAATATAACTTGGGAATCACTGCGTTATAAACTGTAAGAAATTTTGACGTTTCATCATCAATTTGTTTTTCCGTTTTTAGTTCTTTTATTATTTTATTTAATGTCCTTTGATCACTAGAAGTAGGATCTTTGTTTAATTTTTTGTACGTACTTTGGTCATCAAGCATAACATTAACTTTAGCAAGATAGTCACATTTATCCATTGCTACAGTACACCCTCCCTTATCTGCCTGCAAAATGTACAATTCCGGATTAGATTTTAAAAATTTTTTTGTTTTAAAGAATACCTTTTGAATTGGCATAATTTTAGTAGAATTAGATTTAACAGTAAAATTAGTTATATTATTGGCGATACGCGCTCTAAGAATATTTTTACTATTTTCGGGGACGTCACTGATAATATCTTCAACATCAGCTAAAATTCCGTTAACGTTAACATGCTCCACTATAGGTGAGATACCGAACTTGGGCCCTAATGACAAAAAATCAGCAACATCCTGTGGTATATCTATATTAGAGACATTTTTGAACCATTTTTTATTATCTAAAAATAATATATCTCCCCGATAACTGTCCCTCAAACAATTAAACTTTTTTATATTCTGACCCTTTACTTTATTAAAACTTCTATTAAAAGATAAATCTAACCTATGCGTATATTCATTCATAATATTCAGTGGAAGAATGAAGAAATTAAGGTATGTTATGACGCGATAAAGAAAATTAACAATTCAGTAATTGAGATTAAACAGGATCTAAATGCCATTCTTCCACTGAATATTACATTGGTACGCCAATGGGTTCTCCTATTAGCCCAATATTGGCTCAGATTGTCATGGACCATATCTTGGAATTGATCACCACAAAATTGTCCTTTACGCTACCTTTTTTATACAAGTATGTTGATGATTTGGTGACCGCGATACCGGAGAATGAAATTGATGATACTTTAAAGATATTTAATTCAATAAACAATCATATCCAATTTACTCTAGAAACAGAAAATAATAATAGCGTACCATTTTTGGATACTTTATTGATTCGATGTGAAAATAATGAAGTTATTTTGAATTGGTATCAAAAACCGACATCGTCAGGGCGTTATATCAATTATTTTTCTAATCATCCGATGAATCAGAAACATAACACGGTGATAGCTATGAAAAACAGAGTGACACATATTTCTGATAATCGCTTTCTTAAAGAAAACCTGGGCAAATTATTTAAAATGTTTTCAAACAACGGTTATCCAAATAAGCTACTTAAATCTCTTATTTATAACACAAATTTCTACGATGGCCCTACAGAAGATCAATCTCATCAGACCGTAAAGTATAAAAAGCTACCCTACATTCCGGGACTAACTGATAATGTAATAAAAAATCTTGCGGATGTTGATAATGTGAAAATTGCCAAATATAACGCTACCACTGTAGGTCAGGTTTTCACGAAGACGAAAGATAAAGTTCCACTACTACACAACACGAACGTAGTCTACAAGGTGGAATGTCTTGGATGTAACCTTTGTTACATTGGTCAGACGTCACAAATCCTCCAACAGAGGCTAACACAACACAAAAGTGACAGTCGAATTGGAAAGAGATCGTGCGCTCTGGCATGTCATTTCCAGGATTATGATCATCAATTTGATTATTCTAACACAAAAATCTCGGACCATGAGTCGAATTATAAAAAAAGACTTTTCTTGGAGATGACACATATAAATAAAAATAAAAACACAATGAATTCTAGATCCGATATAGAAGGGCTGAGTGTCATTTACTGTAATATTTTAAAATAAAAATAACAAATGTTATAAAATAATTAAGTTACGTTCCTTAAAAATTATAATAATAAGAAATTCGCCATCAATTTTTACAAATGACCTGGTAAAGGAGAAAAAAAAGAATAAATTGGATTGTTAATTTTTTTTGAGCTGTGTGAAATATTGTTTTTACCCACCATAAATAGGATGCAGAAACAGATTTTAATATGTAGTGTGCAGTTGTTTTGATGCATATTTTTAAGGAATTTTAAATGTTTCGTTTTGTGAGTGTTTGTGACTTCTTTTAACTCGTAATTGTAAGTAAAACTTAGTTAATTAGTATTATATATAATTGATAATTCCTCACATAAAGAATAACAAAATAATAAATTAGCATAATACTTGGTAATTAGAACACTGTTGTGTTTTTAGCTGTGACCTCCTGATGAAGACTTAAATCAAGTCGAAATATAGAGGATTAAGAATGAAATGAGTAACTAATTTATTTAACAGACCGCATTCCCGCTTATTCCTTCTCTTATATTATATATATATATATATATATATATATATATATATATATATATATATATATATATATATATATATGTGTGTGTGTATTCCGTTAAGGTAATTTCCGCATGTAAGCACAAAATCATTTTTTGTTTTTATCTTTGTTTCTTATTTCTGCAAAAAAAGTCAGTGACCTGTAACTCGACGTTATTGGAAAACGTATTTTGATCAGCAACAGAATAGTAAATCGGATATATTTTATTTTTCATTGTCCTAAACCTAATGGAATCCTAATTGAATTGTTTAAAAACTCCTATCGGGTAGAATGAAAGCTTTTATTTGGCATCTGATATAAATAATGTATTGAGCTAAATCTGTTCCACCTCAGCTCTAACCCAAACTGACCAAAACCTTTATGCATTATGTAATAGATTGATAAAAACTTTGTTCACACCTATTTCATATTTATGAGCAATTGAACATTAACGAAAATTGTTATTTAGATTGATTTTAGATAAAGAGGCAAAGGCGTAGCCAGCAAGGGGTAGGGGGCAGCTGCTCCCTAGAAAAAAACATTATTTATGATCTTCGCAAACCGAATTCACATCTGGCCCCCTTCCTCGAAAGTAATATGAGTTGACCCCTCTAGTTCAGATCCAGGGTCCGCCCTTGTAAAGAGAGCCTCTATGTTCGTCGCACATGTTAGGCGGCGTATTTCCATTATGATGATGTTTCCTCGTCACTCGTTCTTCGTGATAGTAACATGAAATATGTAATAACTTGAATTTATTTTTCTGCGAGGAGTGAATCGCGTTAATGTTTAACACTTAATACTTTTTATTTATAAATGTATTGGTGAATTAGCATCATTTTCTGGTATTGTTGACTTTCACCTAGCTTGAGCCTGTATTGATTCAACCTTGTCATGGATGTGATGACCTAGGAAGTAAGAGATGAATGGTACTTCGTTTGCGGACAATAATACATAGTACCAATATGGAAGACGTTGCAAGGAAAGTGGAGGGCTGAAGGAGGTACTTGGAATATAAGATTCAATGGTAAGGAAACTACGTACATAGAGTACAGCGGGCGCGCAGTTTAGTAATGGAAGGCTTAAGCACAAATGTATAGATTATGTCAAAAATAACCTAAGGAGTAAAGATTAATAGGAGAAGCTCTATTACCGAGCGTTGTAAAAACTAGAAACCCAATCAAACTTTGGCGACGTATAAGGATAAGAACACTGAGTCAAAGAGGTAATGATGACATCAGCAGAAGGGTAATCACAAGGTTAAGTGATGTATTACTTGAACTGTAGACATGATATGAATTGATATTAAATTGCCTCTTAGCATTTCATGCATTATTTCCAGAACAATCACAATTTTTGTGATAAGTAGAATCCCATTATTTTCATTGCAAAAACTTAAATGTAGCAATAAAGCTTTTTACTATCTCTACGTTGTAAACAACAAACGCAATATTTTCAATTAAATTTCGTTCTTTGCTGCTAATAAAATAACTACGACACTTAAGAGAGTTATATTGCTAAAATAAAATCTGCTGCAGTATTGCCTTGCATATTAACTTTATTAGGTATTTGATAAATTTTTATTGCCTCCCTTGCATTACATTTATTTTAAAAGAATCACTAAAATTCAAAAAGTAAAATTTTAAGGTAAAAGTAATAATGGACTTTTTAATTAATTATTATTATTTCAGCATTTGAATTTCTAAAAGTCTAGAACCAAAACTAGATTGGTTAAACTTCAGAGGTTTAAATTTGTTTTATTAAAAATTAAAACTAATTGTTCCGTTTCCTTCAGAGTTAGCTAACTGTCGGGTTACACGCAAGAGTTCTTATGATATCTCGTTTTGTAGAATATTCTAGGATAAAGAAACTTTGTAAAATTATTCGTGTTTCTATGTCATCATACGAAAGAAAAAGTAAAGAGAAAATTTGAATGTAAATAATTCGGGAATTGCTAAAAAGGATAAAGACAGGAGTTATTTGTTAAAATTGAGACCTGCGAGTTGCAGTTAGGTTTTGACAACTTTTTGTCCTGTTATTGTTAATAAGTCGTCAATAGAAACGTATGATTTATCCTAGCTTCTCGTTGATTTTTAACTGGGAACTTGTGTGTAATATTAATTTAGTTTATTATTGTGAAAATAGATACTTATTTTACCTTTTTCTTGACAAATTTGCTAAAAAAACTCAGAACAAAACTCATTTGTGGCATTCTTACATTCCTTAATTTAAACATTGTAAGAAAAATGTGGAAACCTCGAAATATCTTGTAAATCGTTCATCCAATTTTTATGAACTTTTGTACACTTAGTAACGAAATTACGCCCGATCCAATGGTGATACCCGACACCTAGTTTTCTAATCTCCTTTCAAAACGATTAGGACTTATCAAGCGACAATCGCAAAAAATAATAATAGAATAACTTGCTTACCTGTATTGACATACCCTAGGATTAGTTTTCATAAGGGTAACTTGGCAGGAACCAACACCATTGTAGGAATTAGGATACCCATTATTAACAAAAGATGAACCATTTTCTCTGACAATTCCGCCACAATGAGCTAAATCTAAAGAAAAAAATTTCATAACAAAAAAAAAACAGAATTATTACCGTAGATTAATAAATTTTACTTGTAATAAATTATATTGCATATTTTTCTAATTTGTCATAGAAATATAATCTCATTTAATTTACGATATCTTAACTAGATCCAATACTTCGGGCCAGAATGAGTAATTCCACATTTCTTTATATCTGTAATTAAATATATTTGGCTTTTTCAATAAGATAATTTTAAACAAAAGACATCAAATTTTAAAGCAGGGTGTCTGTAAGCAAAAATCCGACATATATATTTAAAATAAACATGTATCATAAGAAAATAAATTATGAGTTTCATAAAATACCAGTGCGTCATAAGCAAATAAGTTATAAACTAACCTTTACTCTGCTTTTTGTTAGCATGTAAAATAAAGTTCTTTAGTATAAAATTAATAAAAAAAGGGAACAAAAGTCGGCGTCCTAAATATTATAAGAAGGGTTGGCATTCAGTCACTTTCTAGACCGTCGTAAGTTAGGTCACTAATAAATAGCGACTGATGTAACTTACGCTTGGATTAAATGCCTTGTAATTATAGGCCCAGTAATTTTATGACGCATGCAAAAAAAACCTTTATTTTCACATCCCTGCTTCTCGGACAGCATTTTCAATTAAAAAACAATACTGGATAAAAATAACGTATTTTTGCTACTATTTCGTTTTTACCTAGTCGGCATACCCAACCCAACCTGTTTTGGAATTGCAGAAGATTGGTTACGTGCGTTTTTTAACATGTGATCATAATAACATTAATTGTTTCTTGTTGTTTGGTATGAACATATTTCTTTCTCATGTGTAAAAATAAGTATTTATTTTCTTTCTCGGCACATCTAATGTAAAATTTAAGTTATCCTAGTATAAGAATAACTACAATACATTCTAATAACTATTTTTTGACTTCCAAATATCATTAAACTTCATCATTGAAGTTTGGCCTTAGAGATTTATTAATTGATTGAACAGCTGTTTTGTGCTGTTCTTGTGTTTTAAATTTTCTAGATTGCTTGCCTATCCTATAAATTTTTTTAGAGATAACATAATGTATGCAGAGTGGTAACGAATAAGCCATACCTAAGAAGGCTTCCTTGGCTTATTTTAGGACGATTTAACTTACTTTATCTTGGTATAGAAGTTGATAATAAGTGAGATACAGTGTGTTATTTTATTTTACGTTTTTGTTGATATGTTTTGAAAAATACTAGGGTGAACTATATAAATATTGGCACTTTAAGGTTCTCCAGTTTTTATTTTTATGTTGCAAAATTTAAGAAATTATTTTACCACAACAACCATAGCTGCAAGTATTCTCATAAGCGTTAGGAATAAAACTCTTTAGACATTTTTTTATTTTTAATATATGTTTCGAGAAGTATTCCTAAATTCAAAATACTAACTTAACACGGTTATTGGCACTTTGAGTAGTATTATTTGCATTTGGAGAAACAGTTATTGGCACATAGTAAAATGTAAAATTTGGTGTATAAAAACACCTTTGTTCATTTGGTACTATTGAAATTCTAACAACAAAAAATTGTGAAACCTAGATAGCGCACATTTGCAGATAACTATCATAAAGTACAAAACTTCAAAAAGTGTATTTAAGTATATTTTTAATTAAAGCCTGTTTACAGCAAAATAGTTTTTAGCATAATGGCATAAACCATCTTTCGAACTGTCACTGACCAAACTGAAATTGTTTTAGGTGCAAAATATCCATTGAATGTTGCCGCATATTACTAATCTTATTGTGATTTCGGTAGTGCATCCTTATTAGTTAAAATTAGTTAATTTATGAAGAATCTGCCAATAACTGTCACTCGTGGTGCCAACAACTGTATCTGTTACCCTAAATAAATTCACAAAATTTGGTGGATGGGTGTTTCTTGGTATGGGAAAAGCAAATCTTTCGTGAAATTTGCTGTATTTTGTGGGGAGCTCCACATACGGCACTAAATGCATTGTAAAACGTCTCAACTTTTTTGTGCTATAGTGTACACAATTTCTAAATAGGAATTCTTATTTCCCTGCCTTTTCTACTTAAGAAAAATAATTAATGTCGCTAAAAAATTGCTCCTCGGGAAAATGCATTTGAATTCGGTACTGCACAGAATAAATAAGAAATAAAAATAATAATATATAAATAATAAGCAAGTCTTCAAAGAGTTCATTATTAGCAGTTTATTTTTTCATTCTTCATTCGCGTTTTATTTCGTTTTTAGTGTTTTTACTTTATGTTTGCATCTCTTTAATAAAAAATGTTTATTTTTTGCTGATACTAAAAATTTTTATTTCTTATTTATTCTGTGCAACATCGAATTCAAATGCCTTTTTCTCAAAAATGGTTGCTTCTAGCGACATAATAATATATTTTTTTAAATAGGAAAGGTATATAAATAAGAATTTTTATTCAGAAATTGTCTACTCTAAGGCACAAAAAAGTCGGGAGGTTTTAAAATCGCATTTAATGTTGTATGTGGCGCTACCTACAAAATATAGCAAATTTAAGAATGGATTTGCCTTTCCCATCCCAAAGAACCACGGCTTACCAAATTTTGTGAATTTATTTAATGTCTTTCAAAATATATCGGTTAAAATGTAAAATAAAATTTTAACTCTACCATCCTGTATCTTGCTTTCTATCATCCGATTTAGTAATATAAATTAGGTTAAATCGATCTATGGTGAACCAGGGAAGCCACAGTTAAGTTATGACCCATTCGTTACAAAACACCCTGTATATAGACAGTTTTATTAAATCAATAACAGATCATGCCACCAATATTTCTTTCTAAATATAAATTAAAATTACAGATATCATCATTAAAAAAAGTAGATTTATTCGCAAGGAACACCGCAAGTATTAGCTAGTGTAACATAAAATAATTCATTAAACTACGTAGCAGCTGTTTCAGCAAGCTTAGCTGCTGAGCCTTAAATCACTAAAATGGGGTTTTTTCAGTTGTATCAAGACAAACGATGTTTGGCTAGAGGAAAGCTATTTTTCTAAAATTTACCCTCGACCTCTAAAACTTTTACAATAACACATATATTTTAAAATCTAAAAATGATTTTTTATGGTACATCGTAAAATTTTTAAAATTCTAGGAAAGCTAGCAAACAATAAAATAGAATAATAGAAATTACATAAAAGCTTAAAGGCTATGTCCATATTACGGGCTCTAGTAAAGAGTAAATGCATTTTGGACTGAGATTTCATTAGTGTTTTTCTCTTCAATATCGAAACAATAAAGCGAAATTGCAGACTTGGTTTGTGTACTTACTAGTCGGTATTGCGAGTGTGATAAAAATAGTTTTTCTACGAATGTCAATAAAAACCTTTATTGTATGTTCAATAGTAATTTCGGAACATAGTGCATTGTTTTTTTACACATTTTCATTGTGCTTCAATCACCATGGTGATTCAACTACAAAATTCCCAATGTGCACGGGTATATTTTTACAAAGGTGGCGTTGACCGGCGCCGCGTCAACACGCCATATAGTAATCGCATAGCAACGCAGGCAATGCAAATTGACATTTTTTGACATCTTAAAAAGAAAAATATTACTAATCCCATTTTATGTAACAGTAACATTCGTAGAAAAAGTATAGTGTAACACTCACATGGAATGACCATTTCTTACTCGTATGATTTGCAGCACTCGCCTGCGGCTCGTGCTGCAAACGTCATACTCGTAGAAAATGCATGTCATTCCATGCTCGTTGTACAATATACTATAGCAGTCGTATGGCATAGTTAAGTAAAGTTAACCAAAGTTAACAATTGTATTGAAACATTTAAAAGCTACATCGGCAATTTAAACTAAATAAGAAATTAGAAGAAGTACTAAGTCAAGTGGGACATTTAAGTAAAAAATTCTCAAAATGTCATGGGAAATATACAGGACATTTTTAAACTCATTAGAGATAGTACAACTTTTGTCGGAATCTCTTTCGCAGGCAAGTGGTTCCATAATCTAGTCACTCTAAGCATTTGTTGTTAAAAACTTTCTAAAATGCAATTTTGAAAACATGCCTTTTCGTAAAATAAATTTTCGAAATTAGGTACCCATATAGCTTTTGTTAAAAATTCAATTTTCCATTAATACAGTTTTTTGGACACTAAATATTGGTTTGTAATAGTTGTAAACATGCTATTAAAAAAATCCTAAACAAACCAACGGAAATTTGCACATCATAAATATTTACAGCCAGATTCTCCAACGCTAGTCCGGTCTAATTTGGCAACCAAAAGTTTTAAACTGACAACTGTAAGAATAAGACAACTAAATTTTATTACTTTGAAGTTATTTTGGAGCTTTTTCGCAAATTTATAAAGAAAAGGGAAATTTTAGTACGCACTTTCGACAATAGTAGAACTAAATTCACTCTAGCAACCCATTCCAAGATGAAAATCATTTGAAAACCAAGCAAATCGCTGAAATATGAAAATAATTCATAAATTTTCAATGACGTCTTATTAACAACGAGAGGACAAAAACTTGTCAAAACTTAACTGATCAACTAGAAGATCTTAATTTAAACCAGTACTAAATCTTAAACTTTCTTAGTGAATCTGGACGTTAGTGTCGAAGATGGTGCCGCATACTAGATATGGGAACAAACCTAACCCCCAACGGGTTATTATTTAGTCTCAGTAGCAACAACCCCCGTTGTGACTATATATATAGGGTACTTTTTTGTAGAATGGATTTAGCAAGCATGACTTCACAGCAATAGTGCTGGGCCACTAGTGCAGTAGTAAAATTTTACATTCAGACTCACTAAGAAGGTTTAAGATTTAGTACTGGTTTAAATTAAGATCTTCTAGTTGATCAGTTATGTTTTGACAGGTTTTTATCCTGTCATTGTTAATAAGTCATCATTAAAATCTTATAAATTATTCTGATATTTCAGGGATTTGCTTGATTTCCGAATGATTTTCATCTTGGAGCGGGTTGCTAGAATGAATTTGGTTCTATTATGATCGAAAGTACCTACTAAAACTGTCTTTTTCTTTATAAATTTACGAAAAACCTCAAAAACAAATTCATAGTATAAAAGCTGTCTTATTCTTACACTTGTCACTGTAAAACTTTTTGTTGTCAAATTAGACCGGACTATCCTTGGAGAATCTGGGCGATACTATTTTTATATATATACCTATGTATTTCAAGACCAGAACTTACTAAAGTGAAGCCGCTACTGTTATATAGGCAGCTCATCAAATATTGCTATTGGGCAAGCTGCCTGAAAGAATGAGAAAATATCCTTAACAAACCGAGTCGAACTTGCCCTTTTGGTCCTTTGCTGAATACAAAGTTTTCAGAAATACAATTTTCAAAATATTGTATAGCCGATGAAATGTACTCTTAAAAATTATTTGTGAAAATAGATATTTACCTAACAAGTGCGAAAAGTGATATTTTTCTGCACGCGACTGCGGTTGACTGAACGATGCGAAGCGGAGTTCGGTCAGAAATCCAGTGTGGAAAAGCCTCTTTTCGCACGTACGAGCGTGAGAAAATTATCTAGTTTTGATATTTTTTAAAAATATTTTATTTCAGTATCTATAGACGTCCAAGTGAAAATACAATTCAAACTTACATTATTTTCATTTATTATTAACAATATTAATTCGGATGCACTGATGTTAGTTAGCACACGAAGTCTCATTAGGTGGCGATATAGGTATGTGATTGTTGATGGATTGTTTCCCGCGTCAGTGCTGAAAAAACTTTCACACTAGTGCTAAAAACATTTTCAGTACTATTGCGGAAAAGCTCAACTTTCAGCACGCATATAACACTCGTAGAACAATTCTTTTATAAGACTTTTTCTCCAAACTGTAAATAATTATTCGTTCTGACCATTTATTTATTTTTTCCTTTTGTAATAAACCTATAAGTTGTAGTTTTTTTTGGCGCAAAGCGCCTGCTGGAGATTTTATGTAGCCTATTAACCGCAGTTAACACGTATACTAACACATATATAATAATATCGTCGCATGCTTTTAGTAATACCAGGCCATTATCCGTATCTCGTTGCAAATTACGGGGATCAATTTACTAAAAGGTATCGGGTTTTATATGATAAACGATAGATAATGCGTATACCTCAAAAATCGAGAATGATAGATGATGCAAAAACACAGTTTCTTCTATTACTGAAAAAATGTGATTGACTAAAGCGTTATGCTTATGTCATTTATATATTCTGAATGAAAGAAGGCTTTGTATTAAGTGCAAAAATTTTTAATTTATTTGGTAATAAATTTAAGAAAAAAAAATTCACTTAATACAAAGCTTTGTTTCATTCATACTTAAAAAGTGCACGCAGCCTTCACACATTCCTCATTTACATATTCTACAAAAATATGTTCTAACTACATGTACAGGGTTTTCTCTTATATTTAGAACGGGGTCCACAGTCCTTACTTTTAGAGATATGGAAAAATGTTTAAT
This sequence comes from Philopedon plagiatum, assembly GCA_963971165.1. Lineage (NCBI taxonomy): Eukaryota > Metazoa > Arthropoda > Insecta > Coleoptera > Curculionidae > Philopedon > Philopedon plagiatum. The sequence continues at coordinate 18,156,977 of OZ020194.1, read as the reverse complement.
ACAAAAATTTTAGGGTTTTATCTAAATCATCAGAATTTTCTAAAAAAATAAACAAATGATAATCAGAATGTCAAAAAATCGCTATCAACTTTAATTTTTTAAATAGAACACCCTGTATATTTTCAACCATTTAGAAAGATATCTTTTTTCTGATCTCAAAAATATATAGTTTGTTTATGTTTCTTTAACCAGTTTTTAAAATATTTAGATTTAAATGTTTAAAAATGTTCAAAGCTATACGTTTGCGATCACTGAACAAGTGATTCCAAAGCCACCTATGCTTGAGCGGCTATGACTTAAAACTGGGCATTTTAAAATATTTAAATCTAAATATTTTAAAAACTGTTTAAAGAAACATAAACAAACTATATATTTTTGAAATCAGAAAAAAGATGTCTTTCTAAGTGGTTGAAAATATACAGGGTGTTCTATTTAAAAAATTTAAGTTGATAGCGATTTTTTGACATTCTGATTATCATTTGTTTATTTTTTTAGAAAATTCGGATGATTTGGATAAAACCCAAAAATTTTTGTATTAAACATTTTTCCATATCTCTAAAAATAAGGACTGTGGACCCCGTTCAAAATATAAGAGAAAACCCTGTACACTATTGGACAAAAGTAGAGCTCCAAAATGTTTATTTCTGTACATTTCACTAATTTTCTCTACAAGCAATCTTAGAAATATCTTATAACAATCTGGTAAATATTAAATACTACCATTTACAGGGACAAATAATTACAAAAATTACAAAGTCAAACATAAATGCGACAAAAGTAGAGGAACAAAATAGTTATTTTTTAAATTCCACTGTTTTCTTTTATAAGCCTGGGTCTGTCACAATTTTTGTAATAACTGATAACGATCTGGTAAATTTTGAACAGCATTTACTGTGACAAATAATGGGGAATATTCATTAAGCATTTATAATGAAATAAATCTGAAATATATTTTTTTTATATTCTCAACATAAATTAAATGATTATTGCCGTTGCTGTTACTCATTTATTCTGGTTTTTATTAACAAAAAAAAAAGATCTTCTACTGCAAATTTTCGCGAGAACTGCGAAACTTGTAAAACATGACTTTCATATGAACATAATAAGTACATGGCGAATTCCAGTGTTGTAGGGTCACCGAACAATCAATAACTAGCATGCGTAGAGCGCCTAATCGCCCCTCGAGAGGCTCTATAAGGTCGGCAATATCATCATTGTCATGCCCTGAAAGTTTCGTGTTTCTAGGCCATATGTTAAGGAAGATATCACACTCCTACGGACTGATGATGCAGAATAGAGCGCCCTTCGTAACCGTATCGCTACATACATATAAACACCTTCACGTAGAAACTATTTTTCCAACGAAAAGACTTTTCGGACACCCTGTATACATACAAACATAAGCACATATTAATACAAATATATTCGATTTGCGTGAAATCCGACCTAATAAATTTTATCTAAGTACTAATAGTATTTGCCCATACCAAGACCTTTTGGACACCCTGTATACATTCGCACTCACACCCACAGGTTTAAATAGGAATATAGTCGATTTACTTAAAATTCGAATTAATTAGGTTTATCTCGGTACTAGTAGAAGTATTTGCCGATACCAAGACTTTTCGGACACCCTGTATACGTATATACAACACATATAAAAACATATGTAATCAATTTGCATGAACTCCGCTTTAATTACATTAATCCTGGTATTACTAGGAGTATTTGCTCCAACCAAGACTTTCTGGACAGCCTGTATACAGACATACATCTCCGTACACATGGAAACGCAAATATATACGATTTGCTTTAAATCCGACAATTAAGTTTATATTTGTACAAATTGGAAGGGTATTTGTCCATACAAAGACTTTTCGGACACCCTGTATACATACATACAAACACAAAACAACACGGCACATAGTAATTAAAAATTTTCGATTTTCTTGAAAACCCAAGATTTTCTTCGTTCTAATGACAAAGATATTTCCGCATACAAAGATTTTTCGGACACCCTGTAGACATATATACAATCACGGGCATGCCGGAAGGTATAAAATGTATTTTCGAATCGTTCTGGATACTTTAAAACGATTCGAATCAAGTCATTTCCCTAAAATTAAATTAAAATTATTCAATAATAGTTAATATATTTGCCCAAAAGTATACACATACACGCTCATGGTTAGAAAATAAAATGCATATTTTTCGATGCCACTGAGCTCCATATTAGAATATTCAATGATGCTTTGCAGCGTCATAGGAAAATCGATGAAAATGGTATTTAATCGGTATATTATGAAATGAAATGTCTTTCTACCCAAAGTATAAGGTCCCTAACAACGTTGCCCGGTAAATTTCAAGCCGAAGTTGGTCCAGACTCTACATACATTATAATTAAATTAGTGCATTTCCCCGTATAGAAATTGATTTCTATAATGCAATGTAGGGTCAACACAAATTTCATAAAAATGATATTTAATGCTTAAATCGTCCAATGAAATGCACCGTAATTGAAAATATAAAGTCCGTTTTACCTTTGCCATGTATATTTGAAGCCGAAATCGGTTCACGAAGCTTCCAGTATCGCTACAAAATCTGGTATTTTCATGACATTTTGACAGGTCATATTTTAATTTCGATGTAAAGAGAGTCCGTTTCATTTGTTTCTCCAAGGCAAGCCATTTAAAATATGTACTTTTTACAATTTTTCCTGCACCGATGCAAACAAAGCTCTTTATTTATAACTTTAACGAAAAAATATGCAATTTTACTTACTATAGTGTAGAGTGTTCTCAGATGATAAGAGAAGAAAATAAACCAAAAAAGAACTGTTAAATCGGAGAAATAATATATAATAATGCCATTTAAAGATGAATTTTGATGAAAAAAAAACAGAAAAAATGAGTTTTTACCCCCTAAATCCGGCCCTGGATCACCCATTTGGGATTAATTTTAAAGCCTGATTATATCCCCAAGGGATAGCGTTGAAAAAGTTGGAAGAAATTTGATAGGAAAAGATACAGAGTGCTTCGAACGTAGAGATGTCATGAAAAAAAATCGTAAAAAATCGAAATTTAATCGTCTATTGCTCCTTTCCTATTAAGCATGAAGGAACCAAAAAATATGAAAATTACGTATTTCGGCGAGCTCTTTCCGATAAGGCACATGGGATTTCGATTTGAATCCATTTTGACCCCCCAAAAAATTGAAAACCGTCAAACATTTGCATGAAAAATTGTAATTTCCAGCTTTTCCCAAATGTTTCCAATTTCCAGTCGTTTTAGGTATAGGTAAATGTATTGCAAAAAGAAAGTATTTGAGATTCTTTAGTTTTATGTTCAAATACGCTTCGTTTTCGAGCAATGTAGAATTGAATATGTGTCTGCAAGTGCCATTTTTCGACATAGAAAAATTCAAAAGAATTACTTCCCATTTTCCGAATACCGCCAATTTCAATAGGGTTCGGAACACCTCAGCCTTCTACAACCTCCGAAAATTTAAATCGATTTAATTAAGTTTTGCGACCTGTATCGTGTCCCATACGAATTCGCGGAAATTTCGAATTTGACGTTTAATAACTCCGAAACGGTACACCCTGTATGCCTCACCTCTAACCGTTTTCGAGGAAAAAAATTGAGAATGGGCAAATAGCGGATTCAACGACAACCGGCGAACATTTTTCACTCACGGGGCGTTATATAGAGCGGCCTGAAAGGCGCTCTATAAAAAAATGGGATTTAATGCGTAACACATCCAATAAAATATCCCTGCACTTAAAGTAGAGGGTTCCTAAAATCTTATTCATAAGGCTAAAATCGGGTCAGGAACCTTCCAGTTTTGCAACAAAAGCTCGACTTCTTGGGAATTTTTGATACATCATATTTTAATAAATTCGAATACATAAACAGCAATTCTTTGTTTTTATGGCAATCTTCCAAAATTCAGAAATTTTCAAATTTTGCATGTTCCCGATGCAAATAAACCTAGGGAAGTATTCTTAGATGATTAACGCATAAAATAAACCCAAAAAGAATCACTAAATAAGGAAAAAGTGTGGAATAATGTCGGTTAAAAATAGGATTTGTCGGAAAAAATTCTGTTCTTATCCCTCAAATGCGCTCTTGGATGACCCATATATAATTAAGTAAACTTACGGAGTTGTATAGATTTGCTTAGGTTTAGAAAACTTTGAGTCTTGATCAAAGTTTTATGAGACAGCACAAAATATTTTGTAAGATACGAACAAATAAAATACCCTGAAAACTATTGATTCTTTGTTTAGTTAGAGTAGTTTAATAACGTGAATGGATACGTCAATCTGCCTGAAAGTGTTACATTTTGTCACGCGTTCAACTTGAGCAATTAAAGGAGTTACTCATACCTATTATTACCCTGTCAAAATTCTAACTTTCTCTTAGCTCCAAGAAAATTTGCTTCATAACAAGGGTAGCAGGTGCTTTATTTGCTTTAAATTTACATTTTCATTTTCTTCGGTAAATAATTCTGAAACCAAATTATTTATTTTGTAATTAATTACCAAGGCATGGAAATGGATTCTGTTTTTACTGGAATGATGTATGTTTGTTTATTGTTTATTTTTGATAAAAGAGAAAATACAAACTTGGATGAAAGGAAAACAGTAATAATTACAGAAATTTTTTAGATTAATTGAAATTATGTTTGCTCGCTTTTGTGGCGGGTTTGGTAGTTATTTCTGAAAGATGAGTCGGTAGAAAACAAGTAATTTATTTTTGATAATTTTCTGTGCTTCATTATGCATGCATTAGTTCATAATATAGAGTTTTGGGCCTCATATCAGACAAGTAATCATAATTTTTCCTTTGTTTATGCTTGGCGTATACCAAATAGCCGGACGAATATTTTTCTAATTCTGCTTTTTAGAAATAATAATATGAGCTCTTTCACCAAATTCTGATTTTGCTACTGTTGTATAGGCCAAGGAGAAATATAATTTTTAAAATTTTTACTTTTGATATTGTTAAATATTTATATTTATGTCCACGGATGGGGTAGACAAAAGGACAAATGGACCAAAAAATGAAAGATACGAAAAAAGGTCATTCTTTATAAAAGTCTTTGCTTGCTTTAAAAATAAGATCTACGGTGTCAAAAATTTGTTTTTTGTACAGGGTTTACCAATAAACCTGAAATTTAATTATGAATAAAGTTGCCTTTTTTAAATTTTAATGCAAAAAGTTAAATCAACAAGCTTGTTTAATTATAAAAGAATTCTTATTCCAGATTTTCAAGCAAAAATCTGAATTTTCTAAATTATGCATTTATAATCAGACTTTTTCTGTCACATTGTCATCTTTTTCTTCTTTTTTTTTCTTTATTGGCTCTGCTCCCTGTTGTCATCTTTTTTAATTGATTACGTCTTTGATACATGTGACGTAGTTGTCAAAATAATAAAGATGTTGTCGTTAGAGCAAAGAATATTTATTTTGTAATCCAAAATTACGGACTCATACAGGTTAAAGAAAATTACTAATAGTATATTAAATAATATAATTGTAACATTCGAGACATATTTGTTATTTTATTAAATTTTAAGAAAATTAAACATCATATGTATCTTTCAAAAATTTCTACTACATGTTCCATTTTTCTAAAATGGAACATGTACAAATTCTGGTTTCCGGATATTGCCAAGAAATATTTCCTAGTAAAGCGATATGTAACATTTAAGTACATATATTGATTTGGTATTGCTAAAAGCCTATCAATGTAGGTACGTGTAGGTATGATGGATATAAAATTTTTGGGTGTACGGCATATATTATGTTACGCTAAATTGAATACGTTAAGGCGAGTCCATACGCTGAATATTTTATATTGTTCTGTGAGAAAAAAGGATAAAAATGCCAGTCAAATACAAAAGGAGTAATTAAAAATTTGTTTAAGGCTTTCTGAATTGACCTAATATATTAGCAAAATAACTAGAAGGGATTTGTGAGCAAGTGTGCAACTGTATTTTGTAGGGACGCTAGTAACATCAAGCGAACCAATGTCACTGTACTAGCGAGGGTTTTTCGTTTCCAGAATTGGTGCCAAAAGTTTTTGCAAGAAAAGCCGGCAGCTCGGCTTACCTTTTTGGGTAAATTCAGAAAAAAAAGCAGGATAACACTAATGCAAAAATTGCAGAGTAAGTAGTTAGTCTATAGTAATTGCATTACAATTAACTATATACTAAAAGCAACAAAACAAATATTCTTTATATATACATATATAAAGCCTCCAATGGTAATATTTGGTCGTTTTTTTCTGAAGAAATGCTTTTTTTAAAGCTTCTCGGTAATTCACTACTCGAGTGGGGTTCTTTGATATATCTTTATTGACATCACCCGATTCTCGCAATTTCATTTGTGTAGCATACCCATTGCCGTTGGTGACTGTTATCAACAGAACCCTTATCAGAAACTGGACTGAACCTATGAAAACCCTTTTTTACAAAACCCAAGAACAAATAAGCTGTATTAAAACTCAGCAATACGTACAAATGAATAATGATGGATCCTTGCTTTGCTCTAAAACATACATTGAAAGCTACATACTGTTTCAAGTTTGTAAAGGAAGAAATTTAAATACTGACATGTATACAAAGTATTCCAGTGCTCGATGTAAAGCCCAACAAGGAAAAGATGCAGGTAAGGAATCTTTTTCCACTAATCCCTCAGTGAATATCCTGGTTTTTAATAGACGTTTCTGTTTGATTTTACAATTCTATTGAATATTATTTTTGACACACTTAAAACCTTAATACATTAGATTTATTGAATATAATTTTTTTTTCTTAAAACTTGCATTTCTACCTTTAGAAAATAGTTGTCCGGAATAAGGGCTCATAACACTTAAATGTAAATCACCTAATATTGCGTATGTTAAAATGTTAAATTTTTCATTTCACTTGCCAGTAAATCCAAATTTAAACCTAGTGTTGATTTCAGGTATTACTTAACTTTTAATTTAGCTTTCCTCAAATTAGCTGTCTTGTTTATGGGCCTTTCTTCAGAAGAATGCCTCAATTATAGCCCGCTATTTTTTTTTCAATTTTTACCTAATGTTCTTACTTACATAGGCAACATGCTCCATATCCAGATGCACAAGTTCCAAGTAAAGTTCCTCCTCTCCTAGTACACTCATTGGGTGCTACACAACTTCCAATTTCTCCGCCGGTACCAGAGCAGCTTTGGCTCTCAAAGTTAACGTAAGTGAAAAGAGAGAGAACTAAAACAAAAAGGCGTTGAGGTGTATTTGTTTAAGTTGGTAATTCTGTTAATATGGTCAAAGTAAATTATTGATAAAACTTAATACACGTTTTATTTAATATTCCACATTTAAAAATTTCTTGACTATTTTAGTTATTTCACAGCTCCTTAAACTCAGGGCGTATACCGTTGTCAACTTCGGTTACGGTTTTATGTCCCGTAAGTATCGGTAAACTGAAAAGTTGGTAAGATTGGAAACGTGGTTCCTGAAAAATATCTGTCATTAATGTCACCGAAGGAACCGATGCTTCTCCGCTGGTTTTCCGGTTTGTTATGTCATTTTGTTGTTTATGTTTTGCTTTTTTGTTTAAATTTAAATTTATTTTTTCACAAATGTTAAAAATCATCTGTTTCAAAATGTTGGAAGCAGGAGGAGAGGTATACTTTTAGGTTGAGTCGATATCCGTAAAAATAAACAGAAATCTAACAGAAAAAACGATCGATCTGCGTTCCGTAGTAAAACCGGTTCTTTCAGGAACTATTGTTACCATCGGTTGACCGCATTATACAGAGTGGTTAACCAGGTTTGACAGCGGCACACTTGGTTTAAATCAGAACAAAAAATTTGGGATAGACGTTACTCTTCAGCCAATTAAAATAGTAGAAAAATCATCAATTATATTGCTGATACATTTTTACACTAACTGAAAATGCATTCCAACAGTAAGGCCTTGTTTACACGGAAGATAAAAAACGTGAGTACTAGCAAAATAAACAGAAAACAAAAACAATGCAAGATAAATCACAAGGCAATGGGGAACATACATATATTTCTTTACTGCATATATGATATTTGTCAGGCAAATTGTATATTTGGAATTTTTAACAGCCATGTGATCAATCGCTTTGTTCACAATAATTATATTAATCACGTACCGGCCAAAAAAAGATATGTTGCCTTGAATGTGTATTCACTTGCCTATAACTAACCTAACCCGAATCGTTCATCTGTGATGTAAATAAAAAATATTTGTTGTTTGCATAGAGTTCATTTTATGATTATAGTGTAATTTGTGAGTAATTATTTTTCTTAAACCAGAGAATTTATTAAAAACTATCTTACGATATGAGTATGGTATTGTGAAAATATGCAAAAATACCACTGCAAGTGCGGTGAATAGCCGAATAGTGTTGCCGCAACCAATTTTGCTAATGTACCAAAGTTCCAAGCGAAAATGTACCAAACAATGGCTGCGTTCAGCCGATGGTCAGCGGTTTCAGCAGCAAATTTGACAGATGGCATGTGACATGTCTTCAGATTTAATACAAGTAATCACGTGATCGCTGCCAAATACAACCTGAGTTCAAACCTGAGAAAAACAACAGAACGGAACAGGAAATGCAGCGCTCTGATTGGCTAATAAAAAATACGACGGGATTCAATATCCTTCCGTCCGGGAAATAACATAAATTTACTTTTTTCCGTTTCGTTGTTTTCCTCGGGTGTGTCGACGGACTCTGGTTTTGATAGGACTTCGTCTACCTAGAAGGTAACGGTGACGCCTTTATCATGACTTGCCCACGTGGGCATAAATCTAAATTCTAAAGCGGAGTTTACATTAGTCAAGTTACTTGACTTCAACTCGCTTAAATTTAGGTTTGTGTTCATATATATAAACAAGTTAATTGAATCAAGAATATAATTATATGAGTTGGTGGGTGCTGGAATGTTTTTAATAACAACTGAAGTTATAAACAAAGTATTAGAAATGTACTTATTCTTTCACTACGCCACTTATTACTCATTGTTTAGAGATATTGCATATGACAATAACAATATATCTTCACTTTTAAAATTTAAGGTGTGGTGGACTGAGCAAGCTAGTCACGTCCACATTGGTCAAAATGTATTCCAGAAAAGTAAAAAGTTGAAAATACCTCTACTGCACTTAAAACTTGGAGCAAACTTGAAAGGATAATTCTAGTGCAGTAAATAACTAGTTCATATATTAGACAAGTCGTTTCCAGTTACTTGAACCAAGCGACTTGAAGTCAAAGTAACTTGACTAATGTGCATTCCGCCTAACAGGTTTATATTAGTCAGGTCGCTTCCAGTTACTTGAATTAAGCGACTTAAATTCAAGTAACTTGCCTAATGGGCACTCCGCTTTAGGTGATATTAAGAGATTAATTATTTCTAATATTAAAAATGTTAAAAAAAAACAATTTATACCTATTCATAGTTTATTTTGGTATTTAATGTTTTTATCGTTCTTTTAAATTTATTTTTCAAAAACTTACCAAAAAATTCCCATTTAATTACAAAATGTATATTTTTACCACAACAACGACAATTAATCAAATTTGGTGTAATTGTACCCAAACGGCAACGCTGCAGCCGAAATTAGAGAAGGTAGTGCAACGTTAATTAAAAATTTTAAATAAATATTATTAAAAATTAGCACACATTGTCAATTTCAAGTAAAAATATTTCGCTATTTGTTTATTTTATGGTATAATAAATCCTAATAAAAATTTGAAGACAAACGAGCTTATCCACTGTCAAAGTATAGAGCAAGATAAGTAAAAATAAAAACTTATTTGTAACCTAGTAGCACATAACATTATCTTAAACAAATACCATTAAGCTTTTACTCCTTTAATTTCTGCAGATGTAGGTAAAGTCAGGATTTGTAGAAAGATAAGCAGTCATCGTAAATGAATTAACTGTCGGCAGTGAAGAAAATAGAATAGATTTGTTAGGCCGCAAATTTTTTTCATTATCCTGTGGCCACTGTTAAATCTTTTTAATCAAATGCAATCTTTATTATCCAAAAAAGCTCCTAATTTTCGAATAATTATAAAGACTATTTTATTCGTGTATTTTACACAGAAAAAAATTTTTTGGGCTCATTTTACAAATTCGAATAACCTACATGGTTTTTCAGCGGCAATATCTTTTGCCTTAAAAAATTATTGTTAGGTATCTACCACAAAATAATCTTATTGATATGTCAGCAAATCTACAATCATTGTCACTTTAATATGTCCGCTGAAATTTTTTTTTCGTGAAATAATCATGTCGGATACCATTCGAGATTAAATTCTGTAGACAAAATTTTTCTCTTGTAATATTCAAATTTGTTGCTTTTTGGCACTATCGCTCAGGACATTTTATTCAAAACCACTCGACTGACGTCTGGTGACTTTTTTAGAAATATTCTAGAAATTGCCAAGCAATAAACTTGTATTACAATCGAAAAAATTTTTTGACAATATTTGCTCTCTTATGATATTGTATCTGAAAATACATTAATACTCGAATTTACAGTACACCACCCAAAATAACACTTTTACTTATGTGTAATATGACGTCACAATCAGTGGTATTGTATTTTACAATTTTCGAAATGTGCACGACAATTTGTAATAAAACAATTTTTTTGTCAGTAAATACTTTTCTTTATGTAGAGAACACAAAATTACATTTCCATTTATTTTTGCCGCTTAAACGGCGGCCACATTAGGCTGCTTTACCAGCCGCTGATTGCTGCTAGCTATTAGCAACAAGAGCTTGGCGGCAGCGTGAAAACAATTGTGAAATATTTATGCGCCGAGTGCTGTGTTGCCAAGTTATTGTCAAAGACTATATTGTCAATAGACTACTTTTGTCCTGACGTCACGTCTGGGCAGAGCTTCAGGAACTTTTCCAAAAAATCGATATTCTAAGTAACAAGTCCATGAAGACTCTTTAATTACTGGTTTATTTAATTTCTGTTAAATAAGAGTGGCTAAATTGATATTTTGATAAATGGTGTGGTAACTATTTGAATTTTCCATCATTTTTTGATAAGGTACGTGTATAAATGTTATTTTAATCGAATTAAAAGATTTTGAGGTTATGTTTCGTCGTGTTATTGTTTATTAAATTATTAATTCTTATTATTCAATATTCAATATTATTTTTAGGTATTGTGGATAATATGGCTTCAAAACATATTTTGAAGCTTTTCGGCATTCTTTGCAAACAATAATAAAATCATCAAAAAAGGTGAAAATGCATTGTAGTCCAACAATATGAAGAGAATGCAGTTTGATGCTTGCCCTATATAAAATGCCATCATAGTGACATTGGTTCCTTTTGGCTGCTACAACATTTCAGTTACTGACAAGGAATATGCATGGAATATGCCAAAATTAAAAAGTGTGCCAGTAAAAACAGAAGACGGACTGTATCCACCAAAACCTTATGCTATCGAGTTATAAGTTAAGATATGTGTGAAGTAAAAAAATGTCTTAAAAACGAAACGTGGAATCTTTGGCAACACTGTGGGTTTCACAGGGCTTCTACAGGGTGATACTAATGAGCCAGAATAAGTTGATGACTGTCATTTGCCCCTTATCGAGAACATAATATCATCTAATGACTTCACTATGGCCACAGATGAAAGAGGTTTCTTTAGGCAAAAATGTATTAGTGACGACGATAAAATTAAACATATCGCTGTAATAATAACAGAAAAGTTTCCAATGAACAATAAGAATAAGAAAATTTCGACTTACTGCAAGTAACTTTGGGGCAGTTATATCCTCGTGTAAGAAAAACAGATTTTCTGTGAGTCTTTTTAAATCTCTTATTGGTGAGTACATTTCTGTTGGTATAATTATTATGTAGGATAGGTTCCTAATTTAACTTGCAAAAAGGTGCTCGAACTGTACCTGTACATGTATAAATACCTTTGTTAATTATATTTTGTTTCAGGTACGTACAATCTAGATGGAATAAAAGCCATTCAATGGGAAAGAACACATGAAAAGGATGGTACCTTACAAAAAATATAAACCTCGACATTCAACCAATGATGCTACAACTGACTAGTTGAGACAAGCTAAATATTGATTCACGATGTTTTGGAAATATAAGAGGTAAACTACCTATTTTATAAATAAGAGCAAAGCTATAAAATTTTAATTACATAATCATATTTTCTTTCAGTGTGATTTGACTAAGTATGTACATTTTTTGTACATGGAAAAAGGGACAAAATCAATCTACATAATATGAAGATACAAATTAAGTATCTATGATGTAAATATATACATAAGATATTATGAACTAATGTTTTCTACTTTTTGCTCTTATAGTCATAGAAATTTGATATGTATAACAATTAATAAATAAATAATATTTACCAACTTAACTTTTGTTATTTTCAACCAAATGATTTTTCTTCTCCTTCACAATGGAGTCAATAAGCGTATTTAAAGGAAAGCGCTGATTGGATTATAAAAATGGCCCTAAATAATATTTCCAACCGTAACAATATCGGAGATCAACATTTTCTCAACATTGACTAAAGAATGACAAGGCATAATACTAAAAAAAAATAATTTAATTGGTAGGTACCTACAAAAAGTAAAGCCGGCTACAGACAGGTAGAGATGTTTGTGGCACGTGCTGAGTCGCGCATTCATCAACGTCGGTGTATGGGTAAATTTTCCGGTACTTTTATCGAAAAATTTGTCTACACACTGGCGACTATCAACGCGCGTATATCAACGTGCGTTCATGAATTAATACATGTTCGTGTGTCTGTAGGCCCCTTTAACTTAAAGAAAACAAAATAACAGAGCTTGACATAAACAAAAATGTATCAAATATTTTGATATTAACACTTCGGGAACATATCAACATTATAAAAGATATCTATATTTAATCTTGAAAACAAAGTTCAAAACCAACAAAACAACAGTTATAAAGAAAGAAAGCGCGCGCCCGGACGAAAAGCCAAAAACGCATCCTATATGAACGTATTAAGATTATCCCTTCCAAAGTTTGAGAAGTTATTAAAATTAGTTACATCAATTATAAGAAAAAAGGGCGCCATCTATGAAGTTCGGCAAGATACGGTTTACTTTATTGCGAATACTTTTAATTTTCTTTTTTAGAGGTTTCATAGTAACTTTTAAACCGGCGACATTTAAATCTCCAGCCATGTGTCTGAATGCTGTATCCCTGGTACCCGTTTTAATGGATCCAGGAGATAAGGTATCCCACAGTCATATTTTTGATATATATTCAGGAACTAAATAATTTCCTTTAAGGTCCGTTTAATTTTCGTCATTTCTGGTTCTAGTAGGTATCAATATTCACTCGTCGACATGCAAAATAAAATCATCAACCACTAATGTCGCCGCGCGAAGGTTTATATTAGGCAGTTTAAGCGCTACTTACAGCGAGAAGGGAGTCACGTGACCAGCTAACGGCTGCTAAAGTTAACCAGCGGTTGGTAAACCAGCCTAATGTGACCGCTGCTTTACCGCCGCCATTAATAATTTACAATGCTCGTAGCGACAAAAAATCGGAGCATTAACAAAGCGATTAGATGCGAACACAAATACGGAAAGTAATATCACAAACTATATAGCTATTATAGTTCGTGATAACATGTTCTGAAGTGCTTTTGTAAGGCGCGCTTTATAACGTCGAAAAAGAGTCCATACAAAAAAGGCATAATAGTTATCAAATAAGCAATTTGCACGTATTTTTTATGGAATAAATCGTTTAACAAAGCTAAACATATTATTTTAAAGAAAATTACTAGTATTAGGTAACTAAAAAATTGCACTTCTCGGTATAGGTAATTCGTAACAATTTAAATAGCAGCCATCCACCGTCAGTGCCCAGTGACGTCAAGAGATGAGCAAAAATAAGTGTCAATCTACATCTACGTTTAGACGAGTAGCAGGTGGAGAGCCGCCTTATTTGTCGAGACAGTAATTGTTCTTGGTGTTACGGATATTTTTTTTTATAACAGTTTAATTTGTGTATAATTCCTTTTATTAAACTATCCTACAAATACTATATTGTGTCAATATGCAAAAATGGCACTGCAAGTGCCCTGAAAATCTTCTTTTCAACATTTCCAGAACAGCCGATGTTGGAGGAATGTACATATCTAGTGCAAAATTAATTTAAAATATCCATAAAGAGGCACAATAATAAATAATAATAATAATAATAATATCGTTAAATTTAACTAACCATATTGGTCTGTACAGGGTAATTGGCCACATTTTGACCAATAGGTAACTTTTTTATTTAAAGTTTTTGATATATGGTTTAAATATAACATTTATAGGTCCTTTTGAGAAGCGCCCGTAAAAGTTGGTTTCGGATGTACGGGGTTCCCCATTACGAAATGTCAGAGCAATGTTACTTTTTTAAACCGGAACACCCTGTATATTATTGAATTTTTAGATTCTCCAGACAAATCTAAGTATATTTCGTGTATAATATCCTATATCTATCTTCAACAGTTTCGGAGATATTCATAATTCAAAATCGGATTTTTATTTATTACATATTTATTTCAATTTAATTAAATTAAACAACGAAGCCTACTAAAACAATGAATAAAAAGTTAAACGAATTGGCGAAATGAAATAATTGAAAAGTATGAGTAAAGAAATGAACTAATTCGTTAAGAAATGCCAATAAATAGCCCAATTTAAAAGTCCGAAAATCCGATTTTCAATTATGAATATCTCGGAAACTGTTGAAGATAGGTATAGGATATTATACACGAAATATACTTAGATTTGTCTGGAGAATCTAAAAATTCAATAATATACAGGGTGTTCCGTTTTTAAAAAAGTAACATTGCTCTGACATTTCGTAATGGGGAACCCTGTATATCCGAAACCAACTTTTACTGTCGCTTCTCAAAAGGAACTATAAATGTTACATTTAAACCATATATCAAATTGCTTATTTGATAACTATTATGCCTTTTTTGCATGGACTCTTTTTCGACGTTATAAAGCGCGCCTTACAAAGGCACTTCAGAACATGTTATCACAAACTATAATAGATATATAGTTTGTGATATTACTTTCCGTATTTGTGTTCACATCTAATCGCTTTGTTAATGCTGTGATTTTCTGTCGCTACGAGCATCGTAAATTATTAATGGCTGCGGTAAAGCAGCGGTCACATTAGGCTGCTTTACCAGCCGCTGGTTAACTTTAGCAGCCATTAGCTGGTCACGTGCCTCCCTTCTCGCTGTAAGTAGCGCTTAAACCGCCTAATATAAACCTTCGCGCGGCGATATTAGTGGCTGATGATTTTATTTTGCAAGTCGACGAGTGAATATTGATACCTACTAGTACCAGAAATGACGAAAATTAAACGGACCTTAAAGGAAATTATTTAGTCCCTGAATATATATCAAAAATATGACTGTCTGTGGGATGCCTTATCTCCTAAATACATTAAATTGGATACCAGGGATACAGCAGTCAGACACATGGCTGAAGATTTAAATGTTGCCGGTTTACAAGTTACTCAGAAACCTCTAAAAAAGAAAATTAAAAGTATTCGCAATAAAGTAAACCGTATCTTGCAGAACTTCATAGATGGCACCCTTTTTTCTTATAATTGATGTAACTAATTTTAATAACTTCTCGAACTTTGGAAGAGATAATCTTAATACGTTCATATGGGATGCGTTTTTGGCTTTTCGTCCGGGCGCACGCTTTCTTTCTTTATAACGGTTGTTTTGTTTGTTAAGAACTTTGTTTTCAAGATTAAATATTTAAATAAAAAAGTTACCTATTGGTCAAAATGTGGCCGATAACCCTGTACATTTATTTTTATGTTACATTAAATAATAAATATTTGTAACGAAATTTTAAAGACAAATAAGCAGCCATCCATCATACAACATGCATGCATAAATTTCCTTCTGGTTACTGTTAAACATTCCGCTCATTCAAATGTAATGTTTCTTATTCACGAAATTTCCTAATCTTGGGCAAATTATAAAAAAAATAATAACACTGTAATTCACCATGAAGGTACTAGCCACTATAAAACACCTTTATTTACCTACATAATATGTGACGTCACCATGGATTTATTAGGACTGGATACGGGATGATTTCACATTCTTTGAAGCCAAAACAAACCATTCTAAACGACACTGTAAACACAATTTGTAAACATTGGCCACATCTTATTTTACCTTGTATTTTTGTACAAAAATACGTTAGAAGCATCACAAGATTTACTAAAAGTAATAAAAGCCCCAAAATATTGTATTTTTCTGCTAAATAGTAATAAATTTAAGTTAAAAAGGTTTTATTATTTATAGGTTATGTTATGTTAGGTTATTTCTAAAGGCGTTTATTTAAAGTCGCTCTGAGTCATTTATAAATCTATATAAATCTATACGTCGCACTTTTTCTTTTCTAGTTCATTAGACAAAGACGTACGTGTAACCGAGCGTTCGCAGACGTTTTTTCTAAGCACCCAGCAGACAACAACACTTCTGAGCTCCAACACTCCAATGCTATTTTATCTCTTTCTACTACCATTCTTGATTCAATTACGTACTAATTCGTAGTCTTGTCTATGTTCGTAGTTCGTAAACTGCTCTCTCAAGAGAATAACAAACAACAAAATATTTATATTATATAAGGCTTCACGTTCGATACGCTCACAGTATACGGATATCGAATCCATATTATAATAGATCCATGGACGTCACAATAAATAATATCACGTTTTGAAAGTTTCACATTTTGTATAAAAATTTGTACCTAGTATAAAATGTTTTTTTTTGTTAATAAAGGCCAAAATAATAATAAATATTTAATTTATGTACAGAATACAAAAAATTCTTTATTGTTATTTGGTTTATATGCATATTTTCTATTTATACGCTTCCAAAAACTGCCGAAATGATAGAAACAACAACTAAAAAAGAATATTTAATATGTGTGTAACATTTTATTAAAACTCTATAGATTATTTAAACGTTTTAGGGTCGCTCAGAAAAAAATCTACTTGATGCACATCAGCGCTATTTCCTTTATCTTACTGTCCTAATGCTTTTATAAGCTTGTCAGCATAATATCCTTTCCGTCCTGCATATTAAAAGGCAAGACGGACAGCCATTGTCCGTCGAAGACATTCATAATCATTACCCTCGTCAAAGTGGAAAACTACGTGTTTCTGGCTCCCGATTGGGTATCAAGTATTATTATAGAAATTCCTAGTGTATACAAGGGTCGTAAAGTAGCAACAAATTACAGAAAAAAGGACTACAAATTTCTGTAGTTAAAATAAGCTGTGATGGCAACGTCAGTCGAAAAAGTAAAACTTTATCCCCACACCAGTAAAAAGGTTTAAGATTTAGTACTGATTTAAAATAAGATCTTGTAGATCAATTACGTTTTGACAGGTTTCTGCCCTGTCACTGTTAATAAGTCATCATTGAAAGTTTATGATAGTGCAATGAAATGGTAGTTTCGTTAAACATTTTGTGTAGGTAGAAATTTTTTTTTGGATGTGTAAAGGGGTCATTGGTGAGTGTAAATATTAGTGTGCGGGATTGCAACCCCCTCCATTTGGCAGCCATATTCAAAAGAATGGTGCACTCAGTTTTTTGGCGATATGTCTGTAACGGGAAGTCGTACACAAATTGTTTAGATAGTTGTTTTTGTAGCAAGTAGTCTACAACTTTTATTTTAAAGTTTTTTACGTAGCATTATTAATAAAATTTTTATGAGCTTGTAGCGTTTCGCTACAACGTTATGTAAATTTAATTATAAATTAGCGTATTAATTTAAAACATTTAATTTTAAGTTGATACATGGGTACTACTTGGTTATCTAGCGTATTCACCAGTACTTAGTACCATACTTCTGAATTCATTTATGATGCTAAAAATATGGTGAAAAATCAATATAATGGAGTTTGTGTATCTCTTCCTTGGCGGAAATTTGGTCGCTTAGGTAAATATGCATATACAATGTAGTTTTTGAATGCTATCCTTTTTTAACTTGGAATAAATCAATGTCGAGGTACCATTTCAGAGTATTCTGGGAGCATGTTCAGAAAGGCTTTTTTCTTGTTGCTAAGAGAGACACTTCCTGCAAGTCCGGGTGTCGAGTGCGGTGTTTTACACACGAAAACCATCACTTAACCCAGAATGGGCTTTTGTATCTTAAGTTTTTTTTATTACAGAATGGTTTTTCGCGTCTTAAGAGTTTCTATTTCCTTGTTAACAGTTTTTTTGGACACTGTGCTGATGCTGAATGATAAAGATTGTATATTAGTCGTATTCCTCCATGCCTTCATTCTTCATTCAAGTATGTTAATTATAATCCAGCATTTTCATGATCATCTTTTGAAAATTGGATTCTTATTTCAGTTCTTTCAGTAGAATATGCCTTTATCTACCTTCAAGTTCCTATATTTTCGTCAAGAAATGCCTATTTTGATTCAGGCATAGTCTGCTTCATTCGGTAATCGGAGTGGCGTAATTTTGTTTATATTCTTCAGGCAGGTGAAGAGATACGTGCGTAGTGAGATTTTATTTGATTATTGGTTTTTCCTGACCGAACTTCATTCATAAACCTTGCGGAATGATGCGTCAGTGCAAGGATTCTCTTGATCTGGAACTGCTTTTTCGGAGGTGTGCTTCGTGGAATACAAAATACAGGAAAGCCATTACGGTGACGCGCCGAGACGGAATAATAGCGGTTTTCCGTTGTCCTACACACTCATAATGTATGAAGCAAACAAACGGCTAGTTATGGATGAATGCTGTTGTCTCCTTTTGCTGAAGTGCAATGGTCTCTTTACAGGTTTGCTCGGTTGAATACAAACGGCTCGGGATTCTCGGGAAGGCGTAGCGACTGCGCGCGATATCGGATGTTTAACGTCATCTCTTCTCTTTCTTAGTCCTACACACGCACACTGTATGAAACATAACAACAGGCATATGAGTGAATGAACGATTTCGTCTCCCCGTTAATTAGTCCATAGTTGAAACTTATGGACCGATTTGACCCATCTAAAAAGTTGCCGAGATATAGACTCAAAGTATTTTGTTTTAAGTTTTACTTTGATTAAGAAATATGACCTTCAGTTGAGCAAACTTGGTTATATCCCAATACGTATATATTGAGAAATTTATATTTCTGTGAAATCTATTTAAACACACACTCACATACAGCTGATACCTATATAGGGCCTAATAACCTCGTAGCGTATCGTCGGAGAGGCGTACTAGGTTTGTCACTTACCAACGATTATTATTCATCAATAGGCCTTTACACGACGTGGCTGCCGACGGATAAAAATGGTTCTTGTAAGCCCAATTGCCCAATCCAGTACGCGTCTATGAAAATATGCTCCATCTATACCTAGACCTTAGACTATTCTATACAAGGAGATCTGTTTCTGTGATATTTTAAATGTATTTATTTTTAATAACATTTATTAATACTGGTAATATTGGCTGTCCTTTGTTTCTTTTAAACTATAAACGTTCAGATTCGCTAAGGAGGTTTACGATTTAGTACTGGCTTAAATTAAGATCTTATAGTTGATTAGTTATGTTTTGACAGGTTTTTGTTCTGTCATTGTTAATAAGTCCTCATTACAAACTTACGAATTATTCTGATTATACAGCGATTTGTTTGGTTTCCAAATGATTTTCATCTTGGAACGAGTTGCTGTAATGAATTTAGTTCTATTATTGTCGAAAGTACCAAAATTATTGTCGAAAGCACCAAAATTGCCGTTTTTTTTTATAAATTTACGAAAAGGCTCAAAAATAAATTCATAGTACTAAACTTAGTTGTCTTATTCGTACACTTGTCAGTTTAAAACTTTTGATTGCCAGATTATCCCGGACTAGCGTTAAATAAACTGGCTGTCATTTTTTGTATTATTAGCTTTGTAAATTTTAATGCTGTATATATTGTTGACAGATCTCACCTTCCAAACATGTCATGTCAAGTTAAAAGTTCCGTGATTCTGATTTTGAGAACAAAAAAAAATACCTTTTTAATACATGTATTGCATATAGTCTAATTTTAATAAATCGGTTTTACTTCTCTAGTAATTCTGATGCTCAAATAACAGGCATTAGCAATGCGGTTTCTGGCTCAATATTGACACTATAGAATAGAAGACGCATTAAGCCTCAACGTGATGTATGTATTTCAGGTTTACCTACAATGGATTAATAATTAGATAATAAACTAATACAGGTAATTAGCGTATTATTCCATGACGTGTGTAGTGGTTTATACATTATTATTTCATGTATTGTTTTTCCTTTAAATATTCTGAATTTAAAAATGCTTAAACTGCAGGGTTCTTCAACAGTCTACGACTAATCACAAGATAATTTACATTACTTAATTTTCGTAATTTAATAAGCAGTTTATGTGCGATGTGCGCGGTCCTACAAGTGATCTCAGATATTGTCTTAAGCACGCGTCGCTGTTTCGTGCTAAGTTCTTAAATTCAATTGTTTCTATTTTTTTTCTCGGCATTTTGAACAGTAAATCAAAATCGTTCATCTGTGATGTAAATAGAAAATATGTGTTGTTTGCGTATAGTTCGTTTTTTGATTATGGTGCAAT
This sequence comes from Philopedon plagiatum, assembly GCA_963971165.1. Classification (NCBI taxonomy): domain Eukaryota; kingdom Metazoa; phylum Arthropoda; class Insecta; order Coleoptera; family Curculionidae; genus Philopedon; species Philopedon plagiatum. The sequence continues at coordinate 18,136,296 of OZ020194.1, read as the reverse complement.
TTGTGTGTAATTCTTTTTATTAAACAATGAGATTTCTTAAAACTACCTTGTAAATATTGTACTGTACCAGCATGCAACTGCCCAAAACACTCCTTTTTTTTCTTCTACCAAAAACAGCCAACGTCAGAAGAAAGAAGTGAAAAGTTGATGAAAAACTTCACATAAATATTATTAAATGCTTGTATGGACAAATTCAAGCAAGCATATTTTGCTGTTTATTTATTTTTATAGTACATATTAGAATAAATCCTAACGAAAGTCTGTTGACATATGCTGGCGTTACAATTTACTACACTGTCAAAGTAGGTATAATGTAAGATAAATAAATATAATAACTTATCTAGAGCTTATTATTTCATAACATAATATTTCCTAACGAAAGACATTTAAGCTTGTACTCCTTTAATCTTCGGAGAACAGTCAAGAAAATTCATTTACTTACTTCAACCTAAATTTTATTGAGGGTGGCTAATTTTGAAATATAAATACTCTACATATCATAACAAACAATACCAGAAGAAGAGGCAATCTGCGTACGAAAATTGCAACGGAAAGGGATGGAAAAAATTATGGGCCCATGCTTAAGTATTACGTTACATTTCCCGTTAGGATTGTGGAATAGCCCTTACTTAAGTAACTCTATTAAGGTAAAATTGACTCTTTCTGAATATTCAAATGTATTTAAAAGTAAGCATAGAGACTCACTTTATCGAACGATTTTTAAAAATTACTTAAATATGATTTTGAAATTTCTTATCAAGATATCCATGTTAAGAGCTGTACAACGAAATTCACTTAAACTTTAGGTTACAATAGAAATATTCAAAGCAGCACCGTAGTTTTAAAAATTAAGTTTAAAGTTTTATGGATACAAGTGTAGAAGTCTAAGTAAAAATGAAGCATTTTATCGATTTAAGTTTCCAAGATATTTGCATCGCGTGAAGATAAGAGGTAAATACCAACAAAGGTAAATAAAATATTTACTCTCAGTACCTTCGATCAAGAACTTCTATTTTATTTATTATTTCTTTCATAACTCCATAGAATTTTTAATATTAGGTAATAAAGCTTCACTTTTTTTATCTTGACTTCAAAATTGTCAAATTGTCAATATCTCTCGGGCTGGATAGTACACCAGCAATCGTTCTAAAACTTGCACCCATCTTAATTCAGCTTCTCCAAACCTCCCAAGAAAAGAGTATCTTTGCAGACAGCTAGAAAATTGCTCGTGTGCAGCCTATAACCAAGAAGATTTCCAAGTCCCTTCCATCTAATTAAATGCCTATCTCTCTTCGCTCCATTATCTGCCAATTTATAGAGAAAGCCACTAACTTGCAAATTCTAAATTTCCAGCAAAACACCTCATCCGCGACAGACAGTGTGAATTCGTCATCAAAGATCCACAGCTGATCTTACCTTTGTCATACACAAGTGGAACAAGTCTTTCGACTTTTATGACGAATCCCGAAAAAACGAATGAAGGCCATTTATATATGGCTTCTGTGGATCTTGAAAAGGCTTCAGTAGCAACGAGTGCGCGGGCTATGAAATATTCTTTGCAAAATGGCACAATAGTGTCATAGTTATGTTATCATGGATTATTTTATTAATTATTTTTAAAATCATACTTTATTTATATAAAGATTTTTTTTGACAATAACGATGAATAGACACTCTGTTATTCGGTCGACTTGGTGACGACATTGAAGGTCAGCTTGGTTTTGTTTAACTTTATTGAGTAAGTCAAGGTATGCTGACCTAGCAATGCACCGATCGTTGATACCTGGATGATAGATAGATAGATAGATAGATAGATATTTATTTGACAACGTTACATTATTTACATGTTTGTTGCAAGTCAAAGAAAAAATGCATAAAAATAAATAACATATTACTAAATAACAATTGTAACCAACTAGATACAGAAGAGTGATAGGGAGTCGTTCTTAAGATGTCGAGAGAAGACATATGCCCGTTGGTAGGGAGGAGAGCCGCCCTTATAGAGAAGATGTAAGGGAAGTGTATAAGTATGTGCCTCATTTCATTTATTTAAAGCCAAACTTTATTTTATTGCTATTATTGTTGATTAATTATTAAATGTTATATTTTTTATAACCTGTTTTAACTTCATTCCCTCCATACGATCCCAGAGACTTAGTCTCAGTCGCAACAACCCCCGTTGTGACAATAGATTATTATCAATACACGGAACTAAGGCGAATCAGTTGCTGCATGTACCATAGCCTGGTGGTAATTTGTGTGTGTTCTTTGAGCGCCTCGAAAATGCGCTCAGGAATATTTTACGCAGCTATAAATATATTATGCGGCGATTTGAACACGTTGAACAATTTTCAAATTATTTAGTAAAATCGGTACAATCTAAAATGTTGAATGATATATTTGAGTCTTTTTTCTTGACTATGTTTAGCGATGAGCCTACCCGGCGGTATAAATTTGAATGGTCAAGTTCCAAAAACTTGTATTGACTAAATGATGTCATACATTGCTGATAATAATTTTTCAGTTGAAGTCATTGATCCTTATATAGCTGATCACTATGGTCATTTTGCTAAGCTGTCTTATGTCAAACAACCGAGGTAAAATGAAATTGAAACGCAAGTATTATTAATCGTCTTATGAACGAATCAAATATAAATGAGTTTAATTTTCTTCTAAATCGTCTGGACTGGTCAGACATGTACCACCAAGATGTAAATACTGCCTTTCAATTTTTTTTGACTCTGTAGTATGGTGCTTTAATGTATCTTGTCCTAAAAAAAGACCCATATAAAGAAAAAATAATTGCTGGGTGAATCAGAATATAATTAATGAATAAAGATATTTTAATGCTCTGTTTAGGAATATAAAGAATTCAAATTCTCCCGAGGGATTAGTCCGATAAAAGCAACAAAAAAATAAATATTGGATATTAAGTCGTGAAGAGAAAAAAGCATTCTTCAAAAATAAAACAGATTACGCAGAGAATACTACAGAAGAAACGTGGAAAATCGTCAATACTACGCTTGGTCGGACCAAGACTAAAGGAATTAACAACAAACATTTAAATATGAACGCCGATGAGTTGGTGGAAAATGGGTTTGGCAAATATTTCTCTAGCGTGGCTTCAAATAAATGCAAAGAATGTTTTGGGTACAATTTATCATTGCCGCATACCGTTTCACAACCCCTCAATCAATCAATTGTATATAGTGATGTGACTAGAAGTAAATTAATATCCATTAACAGTGATTTAAAAAATAATAAATCAAGTAGTTCTGATGGTATTTTATTTCTCCGTATGTGTTAAAAAATTTCAGTAAATCTTACTGACCAGCTATTATATTAAGTTAACAAAACCCTATAGAGTCGAACCTTTCCTTCTAAAGGTTGTTGAGATTATGCAAGTGTACCAAAAACTTGATACGAGCGATCTTGAAAATTTCAGGCCGATCTCTGTTGTCAGTGTTTTTTCTAAGGTGATTGAAAAAGTTATTCAAAATAAACTTATCGATTTTTTAATAAGTTTAAGGTGTTTACCAGGGTTCAGCATGGTTTTCGGCCTAGGCACTCTATTCAGACTGCATCTGTCAGTTTTTATCGGTAAATATATGAACAGGTTGACCGTGGGAAATATGTCATATCCATGCTGTTTGATCTAACTAAACATTTGACATGATCAATAGACTGACATTGTTCGACAAATTGGAGAGCGTAGGTGTTCGGGGTAAGCTTGTTCAGTCCATTGACGCTTCTATGTTAAACGCCCACGGTACGTTAGTACTTAGGCTTGAAGTAAACGTGGGATGTCTTAGATAAAAAAAAAACGATCGATAAGAGTCAAATGTAATGGCCAAAATTCCGACTGCTTTGGCACAGACTTGGGTGTGCCTCAGGGGTCGATACTTGGACCTTTATTATTTCTCATTTACATTAATGATCTACCTGAATATATGGGAGATAGTGTGGTTACAATATTTGCAGACGATACCTCTATTACGGTACCTGCCGATACCCTTGATGAATTATAGTTCAACGTAAGAAATGCATACGACAAGATGATCAGTTGGTGTCAAAGGAATAAACTAATATAATCAACGAAAATAAAACAGTTTATTTAAGCTTTACTCTACGCAAACCTTTGTCAGACCGCTATATACTCTTGTTAACCAACGCAAAATTCTTGGATACTCATATTAACAATAATTTTTTATGGAGAAATAATATACCAGCAATACCTGTATTAGCTGGCTATTGTATTTATTTTAGTTATTTGTTATGGGTTATTGTATTATTCTTGTTATCCTTTGTATATATCTACACATATACTGGCGTGTCAATGCATATTCTATATGTAATTGTTTTTACAAATGGCAAAATAAAGAGTACTGAGGACTGAATATTAGTATCTATTATATACAGGAAGACTAAATCTTTAATAGCACCACATAAACATAGAGATCTCATAAACATAAAAAGAGGCGTGAGTCAGGGAGATGCCATCTTTCTGAAACTTTTAAATCCATCGCTAGAAGATGTTTTCAAAATATTAGACTGGAATGATAAGTGTTTAACAATCTGAAATATGCTAACGATATCGCCCTAATAACGAACAGCAAAGAACTGGAAAATACGATAATAGAACTCGACACAGGAGCTGAAAATATTGGCCTGAATGTAAGCTATGGAAAAACCAAAATAATGGACAACGCTGAAGAAAATACGAAATTTCAGTAAGAAATTAAATAACATAACAAGTTACTGAATACCTAGGCCAACTAAGATAAAATGAAGAATACGATTAGCATGCTCAGCATTTGGAAAACTCGGGCTACAATCTGAAAAGTAAAAAGTTCCCACAGTGCCTTAGAACCTGAGTATTTGACTTGTTCTCAAACTTGGACACTGACAAAGGACTGCATAGACAAGGTAGTTATAACACAAAGGGCAACGGAGAAACAAATGTTACATACATACATACATAAATTGCAGATACAAAAGTCAAAGATGTAACAGAAAAAATAACAGAAGTAAAATATAAGTTTTCTGGTCACAACGTCAGACAAACAGACAAACGATGGAATAAACACATGATCCACTGGCTACGGTGGGACCAAAAGAGAGAAAGGGGAAGACCACAATGGGTCTGATGATATCAAAAGAGATGCTGGCTCGGGAAGGATGCGATTTGCCCATGACAGAGAAACATGGAAGAAAGAAGGAGAGGCCTACATCCAAAAATGGAATACATAAGCTATATAGATAGGCAACCGGGAATTTTTAAATAATGTATAAAAATGGTCCATCATATAAAGATCTGTCACATAGGGAACAGGTTACAGTAAATGAATTTGTACGTGACTTCATCACTTCATATCTGCATTTGATATACATAGGTTGATCCTCCAGCAAATTCTTTCAGTGTGATTTAAAGCATAAAGTTGTGCATCCTTGTTTGATTTACATAAATATAATATTTTCAATTTTTAAATACGAGGTCCAAATAGATATTTCTTATTTTTAATAGTTTTTTGAAAACTGAATTTAAAGAAATTTAAGTTTATTTATAGCATGCTAAAATATTCAGTATTGCAGAAAAAACAATCTTGTTTTTCCTTATTCAATATTTCTGAAAACCGGAACGATTGTTAAATATAAAATCACTCGCAGCTGTTACGAGAAAGGGGAAGGAAAAACTTCCAGAAAAACTTTTACTTTTTCTTTAATAATCATTAAAAGAACATTGAGGAAATCAGAAAATTCCACTGAATCTCGAAAGTTTAACTGTTTTATTTCCTGTCGGTTCCAGATCCTGTCAGCGTCGACAATTTCTTTAATTAATTTGGTAGTTTAAATTAGTTTCATTTTTATATCTTATGATAATATATTGTTTTATTTTGAGTATAGTCTATAATTTGAATTAAAAATTCCTTATTTTGCTTTTTAATAGGGTATTTGACAGAGTTAATACTAAATTCAGGAATAATGTAAATAAGATAGTTTATGTGGTACTGAATATTTATATTTGTTTTATTTTATATCATAAAACCAAATAATAAATTAATTTCTAAGTAATAAAAAGTATAATTTTGAAACTCATCACGTGATATTGAACTCCAATCAGAAAGCGTGACGTCATCAGTATAGTAAACAAATTTTCTCTCTGACTGTGCTGGTGTGTATTTTGTGCTCATAAACTTAAATACAATCATAAGCTGTTTAACCGACTTCACGAGGAGGTTATTAATTCGGCCCGTATCGTATGTGTCACTATTATTTTTTTATGTATGTTCACGCATAATTCTTGAACGGGGTAACCGATTTCGATTCGATTCTTTTTGTTTTGTAGATGATTTCTCCCGAATGGTCCCATTTTAAGGGTTTTTTGCTAAAGTCAGTGGAAATCTAAAAAAAACTGCTAAAAACTAAAAAAAACTCTTGAAATCGACAATATTTGCATGTGTAAAGTATAGTTCACGTTATACCGTTGACCTTTTCTGCAATAAATCAACTACCTGCTTAAACCCCATTGTGTAGGTCCCAACATCTTCACACCGCAATAAATGGGTGCAGGGTCGGCTTGAAAATATGAATCTATTATACATAATTATTTATTTTTATTTAGAATTAAAAAGACATTTTAAACCAAACGAAAATAAAGATCAATTAATAATATAAAAATAATAATAATAGTAAAATTAATTGTATATATTAAGATTAAAATACAGCACAGTGTGTGTACAGAGAAAAGTTTTACAATAATCGACTTAATTCTGCTTTACTCTAAATTTAGTTCTGTGTCACTATCACTATCTTCATCTACACTTATTATTAAGGGTGAACATTAGTACTGATACACATATAACAATTTTCCACCTTAATTACATGTTGTATACAGTTTTTCCAGCAGTCTGCTGTTACTTACTATGTTTTTTATTAATTCTATTACAGATGTATTTAATGTTGGGGAAGTATTATTCCTTCTAATATTTGATTTTACTTGGTGCCATATTAGTTCGATTGGATTAAATATACAATAGTAGGGGGGAAGACGCAACACTGTATATCCGTTTTCTGTTGCAAGTTTATCACATACGTATTCTTTATTAATTTTAAATTCTGAAATAATTCTTTATCGATTTTCTACTCTATATTGTTTAATAGCCGTTAAGTATTTTTGGCGCCATTCCCGTAAGCGTTGAGATTCCATTATGGTTTGTCTTTTATCAATTGTGTGATACTTAAAACCCATTTGAAGTAAAATTCTCCTTAGGCTTGATATGCTGCATGAAATATTTGTTTCGTCTTTTGCTAGCCTAATTTTTAATGATTTTAATGTGGGTACAGATTGTTCTTCATACATAGCATAAATTTTTCTTCTTAATAGGTCCTTATCACTCTCGTCTATACTTCTTAATTGGCCAACGTCGTTTCGTTGTTTTCTTGCATTAATAGGTTTCATTGTTATGTCCTTTATCGAAGTTAAGGGAATTTTAGCTAAAGCACTAGTTTCTGCTAAAGCAGCATTTTTATTCAAACCCCTTCTTAGTAAAGATGAATATACATTTTTGACTATTTCTTTCGCATCGGGTGATAAATGCTTTCTTTTTAAAGATACACTACTAGCTGCACCATCAGCATGAGTCCATGGACGCCACATTATACTTAAAAAATAGTTTAACTAAGCAAACTAAATAGTTAAAATAAAAAGACAAAATTAGCGCACACAACTCGCACCTCACACAGGAAAGCTAAAAAGGTGACTGAAGGTGCCTTAATAAAATATCATTATATATTATTAATATTAAGTGCTTAAGTTACAGGTAATTAATTTAATTACCTGTAAAAATTTAATTTTAACCATTTTTTCCTAAAATGAACTGGAAAATAATAATCTTAACAATTGGTATAATTCATGTCGCAGGTAAAATATTAAGGGCCAGCCCTGTCTGAAAGGGATGGCCATTTATGAGCTTTTATAGCCTAAGACATCATTAAGGATTTATTGCAGTCAAAAAATCAACGGTACATTCTGAATTTTACACTTCGTAATGGCAGCACCGATTTCAATAACTTTTTCTCCGTTGTATTTAGCATGACGGTCCAGTGGTCCTGTTGGTATTTAACTTTAAAAAATAATAAAGGGGAGGGGATGAGAGGGGTAAAACCAAAGCGGATTAGAATTTATTTGAAAATGTTGAATATAATCTCATTTTCGGGGTTCATGAGGGCATAAAATCTAATTTTGTCTAGAAGATGTTAAAAAAATTACCAAGAAGGGGGATAAACAGGAGAGACTGGGAAATTGTCCAAAAATGTTAAATAAGATATCATTTTCGGGGTTATTGACGTCAGAAAATCTAATTTTGTCAAACAGATATGTTAAAAAAGTAACGGGAGGGGTGACAAAAAACCAGACTAGGATTTTTTAAAATTAAAACTAATATGTCAATTTCGGGGCTAGCGAGATTAGAATATCAAATCATTTTTAACAAATGTCAAAAAAAGTTACCGTGGGGGGGGGGGAAATAAAGGGAGCGGCTGAGAATTTCTACTAAGATGTTAACTAATGTATCCTTTTTCGGGGTTTTTGAGGTCAAAAAATTAAATTTTGTGTAACAGATGTTAAGAAAGGGAGGGGGGATAAAGAGAAGCGGCTGTCAATTTCTTCAGAAATGTTGACGAATGGGATATTTTCGGGGTTACTGTAGTCAGAAAAGCTGAGTTCATGTAACGGATGCGGTTGGACAATTCTTTAAAAATCTTAGCTATATCATTTTCGGGGTGACTGAGGTCTGAAAATCCAATATTACCTACACGGACATTACAAATTTCACGAGGGGGCGATAAGATGGAGGGGGAGGAAAAATAGGTGAACTAAAAAGAAAGAAATATATTTTTTTTTCAAAGAAATGAACCGACGTCACAAAAGAAAAAGGACTAAAAGGTATGAAATAATATTTTTACGTAGTTATAACAGTGGTTAATGGTAAACTTAATTTTATTCAAAGTTAGGTAACTTGTACACCGAATTTCTGAACTTTGAATTCGGCGCAATTTCCCAGTATTATAAGGATTTTGAAAAAAAAATATTGAAAAATCAGTTATGGAAGGTGATTTCGAAAAGGCGAAAAGTACAAATTTGTCCAGACCTTTTTTAGAATAATCTATGACAATAATTCTTTTCGCATCCTAAAAAACGGACACCGTACCTTTTCCGGCAGATGTAATTGCCTTTTCTATGTTTAGAGTATGTTCATCTCTCGATGTTGATTGTTGTTTGGTCTCTAGTGTGTAGTAGTGGATCCATATCTCGTCGACAGTAACAAATCGATGTAAAAAGTCAGTTTGTTTTTGCTTATAGCTTAACACTTCTCCGAAACGATCATGGGGCGAGTTTTTGCTCTGGTTTCCACAATCGTTGCACCCAGGGCACGGATAACTTTCGCATATCTTGAAATCCGCATAAAATATGGTGCGTCCTCTTTTTCGATATGCCCACAGCCGTAACTGAGCCTATGAAAACCAGAGTGGTCTAAGTCAAAAAAAGTGGTTTTGAGATATTAAAGCTCAAAGTTCAATGGGAATCAACAAATGTCGAAAAACAAATACCGAATGGGTTTAGGAGATTTTTCTTGGGAAAAGCTAAACTTAAATTTTGTGATATTTGGTATTAAAAAAAAATTCTGGTCCCTGTTTTTTTGAAACTTGCGACTTAGACCACTATGGCTTTCATTGTTTGTGTGTTAACGTATTTCGTAGAAAATATCTTCTCAACTTTATTGTTTTATACTTAGATCATCAACCACATAGATTATAACTTATATTAACTAATATTCATCATTATTGAACAAATAGTCTTCTGGAACATTGCTATTTTCTCCATCAACTTTCAATGATCGAAAATAGTCTTCGTAGACGGGTGGTATAAACTGAAACATGTCTTTTATGTTTTTTTTTCTTGCTCGCACTAACCGGGAGGCTAGATTTATAAAGAAGGGCCAGGTCAATATTCTTGAAATGCATCAATCTACCCTTTTTATTCTTTGGCCAAATCCATTTCTTTGAACGAAATATCTTCGAGGGGGGGTTCTTTATAAAAAAAAATTGTATGGCTGCTTCTTATCGACAAATTTAAACAATTTTAAATCCGAAGCATGTATTTTAACTTTTGATTAATCCAAAATAAAAAATTAGGTTCTTACTGAGCTATGAGGGTTGTTTGAAAATGATACATTTTTAAAATGGCCCTGTATCTCAGAAACGAACAATGCTATAAATATTCTGCTTATAGCATCATACATTTCACGAAAAAGTATCGCAGTACTGCGAAAACCGCAGCGCTCTATCTTTAAACATAACCGAGATACCCTGCAAAAGTGTCGAAAATTGGACACCCTGTGCAATGTCAGAAACTTTAATGATTGTGAAATAGAAACTACTTAATGCACTCTCTTGACAATTTAAATGTTTACTATTACAATAAATTTCGCCCTTTCTGCGTCAGACAGTAAGCGTTTCATGTCATCCTCGTATTTAACATAATCTTATTAAAGCTGGTTAACTTTTGTAAAAACAGCAATTTATCTATAACCTCTTGTTTTGGCACAGCACAAAAAAAAACATTTTGGTGAAGCAAGAATATTTAAATTTAACAATGCATCTCTTAAAACTTTTCTGTACAAAGCAACCCTGAATAATACCTCATAAATATTTTCTTTGTAAGTACTTACATCGTCCCATGCGATTATTCCACGAGGGCCCTTGTCCTTTAAACCCTGCAATTTGCCTGTCGAGATAATTTTCCTTTTCGTTCCTTCGTCCTGTTTCCCCACGAAGTGACATCGAGTAGAAAATTGCACACGCGAAAAATGAAAGAAAGTTTTTCCATAACATTTTTTCTTTATCGATAGGGTTAATTCAACGCTGCTTCTTCGCAACTTCTTATATTTTTTTTGCTTAAAAACTTCTATAACACACTTGACTACAAAGTTTTATTAAGTTTAACAAAAAGGTTTTATTGGGGTAACTTTTTATCTGAAATTTTTTCCAGTACAAATCCCCAAATTGTTTTTTATTACGATGTGTTAATTCGGGTTAAAGTTTGTAAAATATATACGTGTTAGATACGGTTTTCGGCGTTTTATAAACTTTTTACGGTAAATTAACAAAAGAGATGTCAGCAGAGTCGGATTAGGATTTTTTTTTGATTTTCTCGAATATATAAATGAAGAAGTCTATAGTAATTTTTTAATTTTGGCAACGTTTATAGGAAAGTTCTTGGCGTGTTCGGAAAAGTTAATGTGTACCTAATTAAAATGCTAAGGTATTTTAGTAGGCATATAATAATGACTTGTGGCGGATTCATACTAAAAAGTAAAAAGATCTATTAATTTGGTAGTGGAATAGTCAATGGCGCACCGAACGGTGGGCTGCCCGACTGCAGGCCCCTCCCCGAGCGTATACAGGATGTTTTGAAATTCACTGCATATATTGAAACTGGTAAATTCTGATTTGAATTCAGATTGGGGAAAAATAGTCATAAATGGCGCTTCGCGATAATAAGCTAGGTATCGCCCCTCAAAAAAAAAATTTTAATCACTGCACACCACTGGAAATAAAACACATGCATATAAGGAACGAAAGAACAGTGAGCTAAGTTGTTGTGTTGCCAGGTCTTTCAACAATATTTCTGTGTAACAAGTTTGAAAAAATAATATTTTTAATACATTACCTTTAAAGAAAGAAATCCTACCAACTCTTCCAAAATTCTATATGCCTCTGACATAAATTTAATAAAATTCTCTAGAGAAAAGCTGTTTCAACCAAAATAAATACCCCAACTTCAACTAAATACCCAGAAGTAATTTAAAATGCACCTCACTATGCGACGATACGATATTTTGATAATATTAAGCGGCTTCAATTTTTGTTAATATTTAACGGCTTTAACTTTTTCTTTCACAAATTAAGAAATAAATTGCAAAAATAATGTAAACGGTATTATTAAATTGGTAAATATGGATCCATATACAGCTGACGCTGATGCATGATTTCGGCCAATTGGAATCACTCTAGCTTTGGGTACATCACGATCTACCACCTACTTTACTGCTTAGGCAACTATAAAACACGCGTGCATATTATCATCATATTTTCCTAAAGGAGTCCCTACACGATCATTATTACTGTCAGTATTTCAGACAACAGTAATACTATCAGTATTATAAAAATATTAAAATATTGGAATAATCTGCAATCACTTGCTTGAATTTACTTCATTTGATCATTCTATCACAATCAATATTACTGAAAATATTTTTAATACTGGCAGTAATAATGTTCGTGTAGGGTCTGCTTTAGAACTAGACGGTAGTTTTAAATCATTTACTAAACTAGTTTCTTTTGGTTTTGCTGCCTAGAAACAAAGAAAATAAAAGGGTATGCCTAGACAAATAATGCTCTTCGTCGATCCGTTATTAACTAATATTTTGCTTATTTTTATTTAGTTTTTGCTTTAATTAGTGCTTCTTAAGTTAGTCTGATAGGGTTGAAAACTAAATTAAATTTACCACTAATAATATTTACGAATTATGTAACATTTGGGGGTGCAAGAAAGCGATTTGTGTAGATACCTACATCTCGACTTTAGAAAAACTCATTTAGAGGATCTCTTCAAAAAAAATCGGTAAGTTACGATAATTTTATTGGCATTAGAGCGAATAACAACTTTCTGAATGTGCTGTGTAAAACAAAATAATGTTTTTTTTTTGACAAATGCTGTAATGAAATAATGTTGGTGATAATTTTGGAAGACGGTGTAGTTGTGCTCAGTTAGTATTTTTCGTTTTGATTTTTAACATATTTAGCAGACAGTTTAAGCTAGTAGGAATAACTCTCATCTCATTAATAACGTAATATAGGTTAAGTCATAATTCGCTGTGTTGCTCGTTCTGGTTAGGTACAATTTCAACCGATTTCACGAGTGGTCCATATTTTCCCATATTAAATAAAAAAATTGCTATTAAATTAAAATAGGTACCTCTACATATTTTTGGCAAAATGCGTTTGTGGAATTAAAAATACTATGGATTATTTAAATCTAATAAAAAAATGAGATGTCTAGATAATTTTTAAGTTTGGCAATGTCACGGCTGGATCATTTGTTTCTTCTTTATAATATTAGAGCTTATGATGTCAGGCTCTTTAAAAGCGTCGGATACGGTGGTGATTCAGGGTATTTTTTAAAATAAAAAAAGTGTTTGATTTGAGCGAAAAAAATTATTGGGTATGTATATCAGTAGACTACCTCAGGGGTCACTCATTCAAATATATGCAGTGAATTTCATAACACCCTGTATATGACAACAAAAATATTTCACTAAATATTCTATTACTTAACTAAGAAAATATATTTAACAGTAATTTTCATGATATTAATAATATGTTTTATTTTAATTAACACTTTCATTTTTCCAAAATTAATAATAATTATTATTTTAGAATAGAGTGACCGGTGTTCGCCAAAAGATACGAAGTTTCACTCTGCTCCTGACCGCCTAACCCGAAAGGCTGTCACACACGGTTTTGCATACTTTTGCATCACATCCATTTCTTATGTAATGGGTGATGTACCGCATTCGGCTCATTTTTGAAAATATAAAGCTTTTGGGTGTGCCACCCAAAAAAATCTGTTCCTTCGGCGATTTGCCTGCGGCACTAGATTGTCTTTTCGGCAACCCTATCTAGTCAGCTCCAGAAAGATTTCAAGTCCCTTCCATCGAATATGAATGTGAACTATCTCTCTTCTCCCTGTCGTCAGAAAAGCTATGGAATGGAGAAAGTCATTCACTTGTAAGTTCTAAATTTAGAAAAACACAAAATCATCCTTGACAGACAGTACGGATTTCATCACCAAAGACCCACAACTGATCTCCTAACCTTTGTCATACATAACTAGAACAAGTCTCTCGAATTTCATGATCAATCCCACATCTTTGCTCTTGATATTTCCAAGGCCTTTGACCAAGTATGGCATACCGCACTCCTCAACAAGCTTCCATATTACGGTCTTCCTCCCCAAACAAACCTGAATCGGTAGCATTCTCTCTAATCGGCGCACATCTGTCTTGATGAATGGTCACTCATCTAACTTCCGTCCTATCAATGCTGGCGTACCCCAAGGTTTAGTCCTAGCAACAACTCTATTTCTTCTTCATATTAATGACCTGCTCTCTTCAACTACCAATCCCACCCACAGTTGCGTCGACGATAGTAGAGCTGGATAATTTACGCAGTGATATGTACCTATTCCTTCTTCAAGACTTTTAGTTAATCTTAGACTAAGGTGTCAAGAACATTGTTCAGTTTAACTCCTTCAGAACCCATTCATGCTCCCTGTCACGCCAAAAATCCGGCAACACACACCCCATCCACATAAATGGACAAGCCCTGCAGAACAAAGAAAGGTTCGATCCTGTTCAGCTGATATTAGCTGGCACAAACACATTACTTCAATAGCCAAACCAGCAGCTAAAAATCTCAGTTTTTTTTTCGAGCCAGAAAATACTTTTCCCCTTCTAACTTACACACTCTCTATATTTCCCAAATAAGACCTAACCTAGAGTACTATTTCCACATCTGAGCGGTATCACCTTCGACACCTTAACATCCTTGATTCAGTCCAACAGAGAGCCATTCGACTCATTAATAACCCAGTCCTCACAAGAAAACTCCCTTCTCTCGCTCATCCTGCGCTGTTGGTGATTTGTCCCTTTTCTACTGATATTTCCACGGATTTTGCTCTGAAAAACTAGCTGCAATAATTTCCCTCTTGACTGTTCCTAACAGAATAACAAGAGGAGCGTTACGTATGTATTCTCTTACTGTCCAGATACAAATGCCTAGAACATCAACTCTCGCTCATTCATACCTAAGGTCTCCAGATTATAAAGCAAATTGCCTTCAGATGTTTTTCCTTCCCTTTCAGACTTCTAAAACTTTAAAGCCCGTGTCCGTAGATTACATTTCCCTTCTCTTGAGACGCTTACAGTACTTAGGCTTGAAGTCTAGTGGGCTGTCTCAAAAAAAAAAAATGTTCCTTCACTAGTTTTCAAGAAAAATTAGGTAGATATCGTTTGAGGTGTACATTTTAGTGCTTGGGTATTCATTTTCAATTCCATTTTTATTTTGTTAGAAAGCGGTCCATCCAATAACATTTTAGCGTAGAAATTCAGCTAAGTTCCAAAATGCACAATTTGCTGTTATCTATCAGTTTCAGATTGAACAATCTCCTAAATAACTTATGGAAATAAAGTGTAAAATATCCAACACGTATTGCGTTTCGTAGGTATTTTATGATACATTTCATACCATATCCTTATTTATTTTGTATACTTTATAAACTGCGCCAAACACATTAGGAGGAAAATTTTATTCCATTCGTGTGATGTTTACCGAGCAGTAAGATTCATTGTTTCTCTTTGTCTTCCGAATGGACTGGCACTTGTCAACAGTCACTTTGACCAGGTCAGGGTATGGAGAATGTCATCAATTCTTGGTAATGAAAAATTGTCCTTCTTCGCGACGCCATTAAGCCCTGTAGAATCAACACAAAATCTGGTGAAATCATCTTTCTTCTTAACTGAGACCACTGGATATGACCATGGACTTTGAGAGGGTTCTATAATGCCTTGCTTTTGCATATCTTGAAGCATCTTTTTACCCTCTTCTCGTTTGGCCAAAGGAATTCTTCTTGGAGGCTGTTCAATTAAAGTTGTATCGCCAGTATGTGTTCTATGCACTTGTCGGATAGAGCGAAAATATCTTGGTTCTTTTTCAAAAGGTCCCATCTCCTGCTTTCCTTACTATCCTTAAGTCGTTGTTGATCATTTACTGATTCATGACATCGTTTATTTCTTTTTCCATTTTTGTTTTTGAGTTATTGTTTCTACTGGCACACACTTCTTCACTTCACTTCTGATTTCTATGGATATCCCACTTCTTACACCAGTTTGTTCCGGATGGCCGAAATACAGAACACTCTCTCGTTTTTCTAAGCTACTTTTAACAATAACCTTTTTTTACTGACAATGTCACATTAACCTAGTTTCTGAAAAGTTAACATGCTGCTAAGAATGAATAGAAAATCAACGACGGCCATTCTGGATCTTTTATATAACTTTTCAGCTGATTTTGGACAATTCTGAAACATTCTAGAAGGATTTACATAATACGAAGAAGAAAATGGACGAGTGTGATAAATTTTAGACTTTCTTGGCGTAACGTATGAAAACTAACCAATGTATTAAATTAGACACTAATAGAAAATAAACCTAAAATCTCAAAATACACAAACGTACTTGTAAACTAAAGCTAAAGGAAGTCTATACAACTCCTATGAAGTCAGTGGCAATATTTTTATTATGGAAATATATGAATAAAAACATTAAAGGATACTTAATAGAGTCAAAGTCTACCGAACAAATAATGCAGAGTCAAATTATTTTCAAGGTGACCAATATTCTTAGATTAATATCTAAGCCAATATCCATCTGCTTGTTTCCTTATCTCTAATTTTCTCTAATCCCTAATGTTTTTTAATGTTTTACCCATCGTTCGTTTTGTATCAAAATAATTGGTAAATTATAATTATTTATGGATAATTACACAAATAGGTTAGAAAAAGTCAAGAAAATATCTCTATATTATAGGATTTTTTTTTCCTGAAAATTCATGAATCCTTGGGATTGTACATTTTAAAACTAGACCCCACAAATTACTAAAAACAAATCGCCTTCATTTGTTTACTAAATTGTAATTTTGGTGTTATAGCTAGTTCAATATATGAGCCGGTCAGAGGAAAAGTGGTCTAACTGCATGGCGGTTTGCTTGTACGTTATACCACTTTTCCTCTGAACGGCTCATATATTAAAAACGCAATCCTTATTGATTGCCGTGCCATCTAGCGGATATGAGTAAAACTTACACTGGGTGAAATATTGATGAAGTTACACCGACGATGCGGCGGTTAGACTAGAACAGAGGAATTAATAACCTACTGGATGGCGATTTTCCAGAATCCTTTTTATAAGGATAACTGGATTCCAATAATAATTTATTAGGTACACATTCATGACAACGTGTAGTGATAGGCACCGTCCTACTAAACTAAAAGTCGTGCTTCGGCAACAAAAAACTTTTGTTTCAATAATCTTTCCTAGTGGTATTTTAATCTAGCTTTTTGAATCCAGCTTCGTTCGGGTAGACCCGGCTGTCTCGCGGAATCTATTAACTCATAGGGATAAAATCTAGGCAATTTTCCTGTATATTGATTTAAGGTAGAACGAAGACTGTTGTCATAAAAAAATAATTGGTATGGTAAAGGCTAAGATAGACTATCAATTTCTATATATTGGTGAGACGAGGCTACTGAGATCTGAGGGACGGGATGGTTTTTATCGTGTGGTCGAGACCTTCGTGCTGCTGATGTCTCCACATATTCAATACTCTTTCTTCAGCCCTTCTGCTTTATTTTTTCAAAAAGAGCAATAATTGACATGATCTCCTTGCTCTGTCCATATTATTGGTACACCAATTGGCGTGTGTCGCTGATGCGCTTTCCACGATCGTAAGTATTTAGCACAAGTTCTACAAAATACGTGTGGAACTCATGGCTTGTCTTGATGCCGTACAAAAGTTCCGAAATAGGGTTGATATATTTCACAAAGATTCTGAGATTTCGCTTATCCAAGGGAGTAAACATACCACAAACGTATCAAAAATTATCGGGATCACTATTATACCGAGTAGACATTATGATATTTTTAAAGGCACTTGTAGCACAGATACACCAATCGTAATCGAATGTTCTCGAATGACTACAACAAATTATTTCAGTTTTCTTATTTTATACACCTCCAACTCCTACTCTTTAGAATGACAATCAGGACTTTTATGACATATCCAGAAAATGCGTTCCTTAACTGGGAGTTACTAATAGTGCTAAAATACATTCAGGTAAGGGAGCTCTATAATAGTACAATTGTTATCTCAGAGGCAAAATATGGGTTAATCAGCGAATTAACACGTGGCGTGTTAACACGTGTCAACACGTCTCATCACAATACGACACATCCTTTCCTAATCACATTACTTTGAGGTGTTATACTGTCATGTTGAATGCATTTTATACCCAGTCGTCGAGAAAACTTCTAATGTATCTATCATCGTAGAGAAATGGATAACCTATTTGAAGAGATGGATCAATTAGATGAAGAGGGGGCAACGTTAGCTGCTATTGCAGCATTATTTATGTTGCAAAATGAATCCAGAGAGTACTGGGTTCATCCAATATAGCATAGGCACGAGTTTGGTGCATTTAGATTCTGCGGGCTGAAATCGCCAACGACGATTTGTCAAATATATATGTAACGATGACTGAGAAGGAGTTTGACATGCTTCACAATTTACTATAAACTAAATTAGAGAAGCAATAAGCCTTACTTCGCTCATTGTATAGAAATTCGTACTTGCTCACCAATCTTCTCCTATTTAAAATAATGTAATAGATATTATTTCTATACCACGTGTAAACACATGTTAACACGTCACATGTTAATAATGTGTCGATAGGTTAACTAGAAAATCTTAATTTGAAGCAGTAGTCATAAACCTTTTTCATAAATCCAGAGGTACGGTTTTGATCCTAATTTGATTGTTTTTTTTTTTTTTGCTCTTATAGGACATTTTCATTAAATTTATTTTAATGCTACCTTTCTTGGTTTTTATTTTCTATAGAATTTATTTACTTTTTCTGCTAGTTATCAAGATTTGGAAAATATACGACGGTTTCAAAAATCCTTTCATTTTATTAAATACAACACTGCTTTCTGTTTATATTCTTGGACCGAGCTGGAAGTCAATTCGGACCCGGAACTAAAATTGTGGAAGTAACGAGACGTGAAATTGGGTCTTCATTCTTTTATTAAATTTTTTGGGTACATACACGTAAATCTAAATTAAATATTTCATAATTTAATTTCATAATCTATTGTTTTCTTATATCTAAGTGACATAATTTTACTACCTCCGTTTAAAAGAACAGTTTAGACCTTTTATTTATACCTGTATAATTTAGGACTTAAGGTGGGGGGCCTGGTAAAAAGATACAACCTTTTTTATTATGCAACCAAATTTTACAAATTTCACTTTCTTTTGATGTATTTACACTAAGCAATAATACTCAAAAACAGAATAATGGTTAAACATATATTATTAATATAGATAATTATACTCTATTTTTTTTTGTCTAAGACATCTCACGTTGAGTTAAAGCCTAAGTACTAACCTACCCTACCATGGGCGTATGAAGAGAGAGAAATGTAATCTATTGGCACAGGATTTAAATGATTGGAGGTTTCGAGGGGAAAGGAGAACATCTGCAGGAAATGTATACATAACGGGCCTCTTGTTGTCCTGTTTGAAACAGTCAAGGGGGAAATTGCAGCGGCTAGTTTTTCAGAGCAAAATCCGTGGAAGTACCGGTAGAGAAGGGATGGAACCCTAACAGCGCGTCGATGAGCTCTAG
The DNA here is from genome assembly GCA_963971165.1 of Philopedon plagiatum. Taxonomy (NCBI): domain Eukaryota; kingdom Metazoa; phylum Arthropoda; class Insecta; order Coleoptera; family Curculionidae; genus Philopedon; species Philopedon plagiatum. Next base: position 18,116,711 of record OZ020194.1, on the reverse strand, counting down.
AAGTGGGTTTTCTTGTGATGACTGGGTCACTGGTGAATAGAATGTCTCTTTTTTCAATAGAATCAAGAAAGTTAAGGTCGAAGGTCACCCCAGATATGTGAACAGTACTATAGATTAGATTTTATTTGGAAAATATAGAGTGTGTAAGTTGGAAGATTAGAAGTATTTTCTGGCGCGAATCTTTATGTTCCATGTTCAATCGATTCCAAAGTACGTGCTATTATACTCTTGACATAAACCATCATACCCATAGACCAAACATTTTTAGTCGTATAGGTACCTACCACTAACAGGTTGGCGTTAGTATTATGAAAAAGAAAAAAATCTACCCTTTAAGGTGCTAAGCAAACCTGAGAAAGTCTGATTAAACCCAAAAAAAAAGCAAATCTGTGAGGTTAACTAAAGTTTATGTTCAGGTTTACTCGCAGGTTTGCTTTGCTTATGATCTTTTTGTGTCCTTTTTATTATCATTTAGATAAGCTTTCCATTGGAAAATTTCGTTTTCGAAAATTGTATTTTTGAAAAAAATTTCGTTCGATTATAATACTTTAATTAATTTTATTTTAAAATTGATCCAAAAATTTGGATTTCGAAAACCATGTATTCGAACATAAAATTTTGAAAACAGATTTATGAAAACTTGCATGGACCCACTTGTTTCGAATTGTTTAATAAAGAAATATTTTCCATTTCCTTATTGAACGAAATACAAGTAAGGTATTTAATTAAAGGTAAAGGATTACAAAGTTGAGAAATATATCGCACAAACTTTGTAACAACAGAAAGAATTATAAATTAATAAAATTTTAAAACATTGCTATTCTTAATTGCTTAATAATCACTAACAAATAAATAGGTGTACGAGTTTTTAAACTATATACAAGCACACTGAGTAAAAAACCATAAACAATAAACGATTCATAAAATCTCTTCCTTTCTACTCATGTAATTTAAAAATTTTGCGGAAGTAACATGTTACTGTAACCACTGAACTTAATTTTATAATAAACATTGTGTGTTATTTCTGCAGCTTGAGTAAATAAGTACATACGAGTACATATACGCACTTTTTGAGATCTTAATAATATTTTTCTTTTGTGATTATATTAACAGTCTGATATTATTGTAACCTGTAATGTAAAATGTTGTAAATGTAAGCTAGATATTAAATTTGAAGTACAATTCTTCAATAACATGATTTCCAAATATACATATGTGGGCTTCGTTTCTTAAAAATAAAAATTTTAATTATATCATAATATGTTTTTATATTCCCGTACTTGAATTAATTTATTAGACATTTACTACTTGTACTTTCATGATATTATTATTCATATATTCATTATAACCAATAGAAATGCAACATCACAGCAATATTCAGTCAATATCAACGATTGCCATGTCCATAACAAATTTACGATTACTTACCTAATTTTGACAGTTCATAGTTAGTACTTAGTAAATTCGTAATACTTGTGATTTTTGCAAATAAAATGGGCAAGAACGTGGGATAGTGGGAGTGAAATTGGCCCGCTTCACAGTTTTTTTATTGGCTTCTTAGAATTTGTGGTCAAAATAAAGTGTGAACAATTTTTTTGGGACTTTTTCAGGAAGCGGAAAATGCCCTAAAACTCGAGCTAAACTTTGGCGAGTTTTGTCACATAGTTTTCCTGCATTTGTACTTAATTGTACTTTAGTTGGGGACAGTTTATAGATTTTTTTTGTAAATGTTGAACACACTATCAGAAAATTTGTAAATAACCATCAATTTTGGTAAATTTTAAGTTAATCCGGTGTTTTTATAAAAAAATATATTTTCTGGTAAATCCACGAATAAAAAGGCTTCTTTATCAGTTCGTGGACACACTATATATCTTAAAAATAAAACCCAACAATTATTACTACCAAAATCTTAAAGATTCACTTTTTTGTCAAGAATATAAAAGCCTCATAGATTTTCCAAATTCAATGCTCGTAGCTTAAAGCTCGTATTGAAAAGGAATAAGGAAGGTAAATCCATTTTTCTATGCAAGACAATCATAAATCTATATCGTTTACTCCAGTTTTACAAAGATGTCGCTATTTACTTTTATTTATTGAGTATGAAGACGATAATATATTATGAATGCGTTCATTTTGTTTTAGGTAATGAAATTTATTGATCTTTTAGGTTGCAAGATGTCACTTTTACTTTTTATTTAATACGTACCCTGAAACAACAAATTTTTCAGAAATAGTTTATTATAAAAAAAAATTAAATTTTCTAAAGATTTGCTAGGGATGTTCCGTATTTTGCCATTTTCACTCCATGACTAGCACTTTCATGGAGCTACTCCCACTCCCTATTTTTTTGAATTAGGAGCATACTATGTAGGACACCATTGTAATATTTTTATTTAAATTACCTTTAATATAATGGTCAGTCATGTGTAATATTACTGATATTTTTCTTTTGAAAATAACCACAGCCTGAAAATTGAAATAAAGGCACTTTCTTATTAATTATTACAATACGTTTGGAAATGACAGTAATACAGTAATAAAAAACTAAAACAGTGGTGTTTCTGGGAAGAAATTTAATTTTATGAAATGGTTCCTTAGGATTATACTAAGCTAAAGAGTCCATAGGTTTTCCGCCTCAAAAATGGTCGGTGTCCCCCTTTTTTAAAGGAATAAACGGGCCCGTCAGTTTTCGCCATTTTCTTTGTGTTAAATTAAGTTTACGTCATAAAGTTAAAATTAATTAAATTTTCTACCATCAGGATGCATATTTTTCATCAGATTAGTATTATTCAAAATAATGATAATTCAAATTTAAACAATGTTTTGTGACCCCTACTCTAGTTTTCCTTAATTTTAGGACATTGTAAAATTGTATAAGAAATCTAACAAAAATGAAATATTTTGGCACGCAATATTGCGTACCTAGGTACTATAAATCTAGTTAACATCAAGATGAACCTCGCGCACTGAGGTTTCTGTTTAATAACTTTCAAAATTAGTTTTGTTGTGTATTCTAGCAAAACAATAATAATGATAATTATTTTCCTAAATTTGGGAAGTTATTTTAAGCAGCTGAAGTATATTTGTAGTATTATTTTATCATAATAAAACGAATATAAATGTTTGTGTCATAATTGGGTATTATCGGAACCCTCGGTGCGCGATTTATAACTTGCACTTGACTGGATTTATTTTTATTATCACTAAATACAACAACCTTTTTTAAATCAAAAAATCTAAATAAAATCAATAAATCAAAATTCTAAATAAAATTGATAACAATGTAAATTAAGGTAAACACATCAGAGCAGAGGTCGCTCAACTTTATACTTTTTTCTAGTATGGATGGCCATTTTTCCAAGCAATAATAATCTTACGTAAAACATCCATAGGGCCTGTTTACTGATTTCTAACCAGCTTGGCGCCTAGCGTACTTGCCCGACGTTGGGCGCCAAAACAATTTCGTGTTTTAATATGAATTTCGCCATAATGTCAGAAAGAAACCGCTAGTCACTGCCCTCTAACGCACACTACAATAACTTATCGTCCAAGTACAACAGAAATAAAGTAATCGAATGTGATTGTTGTATACTGTACGACCAGAGATGTCGCCATAGGGTGCAAAATATTAAATTAGTTTTCCGAAAGCTATTTTCCTAAAATTGTATTCAAATTTTCGTTCTAATAATAATATCATAAAGTTTTACTTGATTATATTTTTGATTTTTAATATTATAAAACTAGGATAATAAATAGTATAGTAAACAATAGGTATATCACAAAACTACAGCATGAATCTGCAAAACCTGTTCGTTTTTCTCTACTAACTATCATTTTTCTTTACTTACCTACTTTGAAAAAAAATGCTTTCAAAAGATACGAGTATCTCTTTCGTACGGGTAAAGTCAACTTTTTCGAAACCATTGTTTTGAAAAATATATTTTTCGAATATATATCTTCCAAGAGGCGTTTCTGAAAATATGATTTTTGGAAAGACAACTAGTCGAACTAGATGTTTGTGGCATAAATCACTTCTAATTGAAATCCGATATAGTCAAATATGGCGAATAAGATGTATAAGCATGAGGAACTAAACTGCTGGCCACTCGAACTTACACATAGAGATTTTTAGGCAAAATTTAAAGTTCAATATTTTCAACAGGAATGCAAATTTTTTAACGCGTTTTGCAGATTTTAAGAGCTAGTGTTTTTCGGATTAAGCTGCATGACGTATATTTATCGTAGGACCATAGGTTTATTATATACGGGGTGATCAATGAAGTCATGCACAAAAACAAAAAGTTTGTATGAGTGAAATTTAAGCAAAAAAATTTTTTGGTCTTTGCAATATGGTTCGTTACTAAGGTAACATCAATATCTCTAGACGTTTTTGTCCCTTTTTGGATTAAGGCCCTTAAGTCTTGTACACACTACTAAACATAAAATTTGGGTAGCAAAATTTTTAAAATGCTGTAACTTGACATTGGATTGACGGTTCTTGATGATTTTTACGGATTTGGAATCCTTATTTCACGTAGATTTTCTGTAATCTAAGCATTTTATTTGGGAGTTGAAATATACAGGTTGAAATTTACACATTATACAGAGTCGATAATAGACAAAAACGTAGCGACAAGAACAAGTTTATTACATGATATTCTACAATATACATGCAAGATTGGTTAACAACGGCCAAAGTCTATTCTTACAAAATTTCTAATTCTAAACCTAATGTAAAGGTTCCTGTAATCCCTAAAAAACCATTGTCAAGTTATAGCATTTTAGAAATTTTGCTGCCCAAATTTTATGTTTAGTAGTGTGTACAAGACCTAAGGGCCTTAATCCAAAAAGTGACAAAAACGTCTAGAGATATTGATGTTACCTTAGTAATGAACCATATTGCAGCGACCAAAAAAAGGTTTTGCGGAAATTTCGCTCATACAAACTTTTTGATTTTTTGCATGACTTCATTGATCACCCCGTATATCATAAACCTATGGTACTACGACAAATATACGTCATTCAGCTTAATCCGAAAAGCACTAGCTCTTAAAATCTGCAAGACGCGTTCAAAAATTTGCATTCCTGTTGAAAATACTGAACCGTAAATTTTGCCTAAAAATCTTTATGTGTAAGTTGGAGTGGCCAGCAGTTTAGTTGGAAGCCTAACTGATAAATTTTTGTCATTGCAATTATTAATTTGTGGCAAGGAGCCATTTTAAACATCCTTTATTGTTATTCTAATAATATTTACAATACCTTACGTCCATTTATTGTCTGGGTCAAATAGAATTTTCTTCTTGGGGCCGGGACGTTTCTCACGAATGTTTGTGTTTTTTGGTTTAGCTGGTCAAGTATACCAGCATAGTATTCTGAATTCATTGTTTTTTCTACAAAAAGTAAAAACTGTCGCCATATAACAATTTTATTATTGCTGCCATCAAAAAATAGTTGTTATTGTAAGGGCCAAGATGTATGACAACAAGTCAACGAGTAGCTCTAAAATATCTAGGACGTTTACTTGAGGGGGTTTGTTAATTTAGTACACTAATGCCATATCAATGTACTTACCAAAAGAAGATGTACACTCCGTAACATCATAGCGCCACTTACAGTATTATAAATGTGTCAAACATCCCACTACCAATAATTAAAATTCCTGTAACTCAATTCAAAAACCGTACTTCGTAATGAAACAAAGTTAAAAGTAATTCGTTAACTTAAAAAGAAAATAAATTCATTGTAGAATATAAATCGAATGTAATAAAAAGGAAAATGATAATCCTTTAACAAGCTCTAGGAAGTTGCAATACCTTTACAAGGCTAGAACACTATATCTCGAGAGGCTTAAACAGGGACACACGTCCAAGATCTCTCCAAACTATCAAAAATCCAAGCATGGTAAGAAAAAACATTAGAGGTGCAGTCTACGAAGCATCGTAAATTGCTCTCAAAGGAACATCGTGCAAAGATGCGTTGTAATAATTCATCATATAAATAATTAATTAGGTAATTAGGCTGGATTTTCCCAAAAAGAATATCAATCAAATTCCGACTCATTAAATTATAGGTTATAATTCACGTCAATACAAAATATATAATAAAATGAGAAAAATCAACAGTACTTGCCCTTTCAGAGCCCAACCTAATAAAGATCTATCTGTAAAAAAACAGGAGGGATAAAACTACATCTCAATTTCCTCTAAAAAGTTTTTTTTTCTCAACTCAGCTTTCACAATGTCATGTCGGACAAATGGCTGTTGAAAAGTCACCAACGTCAACCTGGACGGTAAGACTAACACTTCTACTTTGAGTTCATGATCTCGCGAATTAATGTGTTTCATTCGCTCATGCTCGAAAATACCCAAAACCCAAACAGAAACTCAACTACTTGAAAATATAAGAGTAACCAATGTTACAACCTATGTATATTCAGCAGATGAAATTAGAAATTACTTTTGCTTTTTTCGGAGACGGTTTATTCCCCGCTGCATGGGCACATCCAGGATTTTGTCTTGGGGGAGGGGGCACTTTTGTATTTTTATGTGTCTAGGATGTTGACCGGGGGGGCTACAGCCCCCTGGGTGCTCCACTGCCCCGCTGTACCACTCTTTTGATTGTTGCTTGGTCTCTGGTGTGTACTAATGGATTGTCTCATTGACAATAACAAATCGACGATCTTGTTTAAACAGTGTTAAAAACTTCGGTCATACGGACTTTGTTCTAGTGTCAGCAATAGCGGCGCCCATTGCTCGGCTGGCTTTCCCATATCTAAAACCTCACATTATCGTTGCCATTTGAGTAAAATTGTATCAAATTTGATACATTTTGGTTGTTGGGGTACAAAGATATATTTTGTATTTAAATGGTGATTTTTTGGTAAGTTTTCGTGTTTGGTACGATTTCGTGGTTTTCAAAAATAAATTCAAAAAGCGATAAAAATATTAAAAACCAAATTACCAAAATAAACTATGAATATAAATTGTTTTTATTTCTCAATTTTTAATATTGGAAATAATTAATCTTTTAATATCACCGTAGAATTTAGATTAATGCTCAATTGTGCAAGTTATGATAAAGTCGTCACCATCACCTTCTAGTTCAGTGGTTTACAACTGGTAGTTCGCGGACCACAGGTGGTCTGCGGGAACTAAAATATGGCACGCGAAAAATTTCAACATATTCATTTTACTGGGGATTCAACCGTTTATCAATCGAAAGGTATCCCAAAGCTGATTCGTAACCCTTAGACGTATTAATGTTGAAGAGGTTGCTGAAGAAGTCCAGGAAGAGCTTATTGAATTACAAAATGATAGAAACTTGAAGAACGCGTTTGAATCTATGTCCCTTGAGGAGTTTTGGTATAAAAAAGCCAATTTCATATACCGAAATTCAAAAAATTGCATTCCGCTATCTTATGATCTTCTCCACGACATATTTATGTATGTGAACAAGGATTTTCTACTTTGCTTGTAATTAAAAATAAGTCCCGGAATCAATTGAAAATAAGTGATGACTGATGTGCTGCGTGTAGCTTTGTGCAATAATACTAGTCCCAGGATTACACAGCTTGTAAAGGAGATGCAAGCTCAAAAATCACAATGATGATTTGCCAAATTTAATTTTCTATTAAAAATGTTCTTTAATCAATATATTATCTTTAATTATAAATAATAGTACATCTTTGCCTGTTACTATCAAGTTTAACGAATATGCTGAGAAAGTTTTGTTTAAAGTTTAATTTAAGCTTGACACAATTTATTATTCTTGTACTTTTTGGTGCCTGCTAAGAACAAAAAAGTTCTAGTAGTCCCTGGTCTCAAAAGTTTGGGAACCACTGTTGTAGTTTTAGACGAAGGCCTATCAAAGCCAGAGTCCACACACGGGATGGAAAAAGATAAATTTGTGGTATTTCTCGGACGGAACGACCTTGATTTCCGTCGTAATTTTTCATTAGCCAATCAGAACGCTGCATTTCCTGTTCCGTTCTTTTGTTTTTCTCAGATGTGGACTCACACTAATAATAATGACGTCATGCTAACATTGCTTATGGCTGTGTTCCGCGGTCTTAGCAGCTGGTTGGGTTTGGCAACGATCACGTGATTACTTATATTAAATTTAAAGACATGTCACACAAATTTGTCAAATTTGATCAACTGCTGATCATCGGGTAAACGCGGCCATTTTTGGGCACACTTTCGCTTGGAACTTTGGTACATTAGCAAAATTGGTTGCGGCAACACTGCTTCACTCTACTCTTTCGATATGCTCATAGCCTTGGCTAGCTCACCCAACTTCAGCTGATGATCTTTAGTAAACCTTTTGCACACTTTCTTCAGAAGTTTTGTTTTTGTCCTGCCAGAACGAGGTGCATCTTCGGTGCTGGTACGACCACGTTAAAAGTCCGCAACCTAAGTTTTAACTGTTGAAAATGAAGAATCTGACTCATCTAAAGTAGCGCTAAGCTCAGCTATTACTTCTATAGGCGATAAACCTTTAATGTGTAAATATTTTATTACGGCAGGGATCCCAATTTTTTTTATCGTTTACCGAATATAAAATTTCTCGGTAAAATAGAAACTATGCACTTTCTTGAAACTTTAAAGGTATACTTTCGACGAGCGTGGATGCCTAAACACGTGTCAATATTACGATAAACTGCGCCCTCTCTGTGTCAGGTGGGAAACTTGATCAATCATCATCATCAATGTTCGTACATATACATATAAGTAAATATGTATGTAACGTTTGATTTTCATGGGGAATTCTTCCTCGGCCGAGGTAGTACCACCCCACACATCCTCTTAAAGGGCTGGTGAAATCCCTACGGATGTTTAAAGCTCTGGATGTGTGAGTCGATTCCCCAGTACACCCACGGTACATAGTACTTAGACTTCGGTCTTCGTGGGCTGTCAGAAGATAAAAAAAAATGCAGTTAAACAATTATTATTTGTTAGAAAATATTTTACTAATAAATTTTGGTTTTCGTCTCGTCGATATTTTTTTTACTTTCAAGTTCACATAAACTTCATTCATTGAACAAGAAAAGAGGTTTTAAAATATCTCCAAGTGATATATTTCTATATTACATTTATCATTAAAATGCAAATCAAAAAGAAATACTTCTGACGGCATTAATAATACTTTTTTATTTTTTACTCAAATAATGAATTATTATTCTTTTATAAAATCCATTGAACTAAAGGTGATTAATTTTACACCTTGTTAGACGGGACTAACGACGAACATCGTGTATCCAGAGCGATCTGGTGTAGTCTTAACGTTTACATGCGACTGATTAAATTTAATGAATAATCGAGTCAATAAATATGTTGAATTTTATACTGCTCTTGCTTCAGGTACACTTTTTGTTCGGAAACAGGGCCGAATATGACGTAAAATTCTAGATTTTCATATTGTTTATTATTTATATACAGCGTTGTTATTACACTTTTGAAAATAATGATTAAAGTGTAAATAAAAATCAACAAAATTCCGATTAATTCGAGGTCTCCGCAAGGTTGATTAAAAAAATTAACACTGATTATTGATTAAGTTAGATCTGTGATTAAATTTTCCTATTTAAGATTGATTAAATTACAACTTAATTCTGATTACATTTTTAATCAATTTGTATTAAATATTAGTGCGCTCCATTGATTTAGAAGGAAGGACGAGATATCATGATTTACATTTTAGAGCAATCAGGGATTCCCTCAAGGTACTTATAACTAAGGCTAAGATTTTGCGCGACCTCGCGTAAGGGCGTTTTCTGCGTCTGGCTTGAAATACCTAAGCGTGGGCCAGGGTTTAATAATTTTAATGCATACCTTTTGGCATAGCAAAAAGTAAAAATATGTACTATTAAAACCTTACGATTAGTGAACGTCGATGACAACAAACCTGACCACGCGCCCTGGCCAATCTGCGTTGCGGTACTTGCAATGTCTCCACGCCAGCGGAACATCGTTGTCACGTAGCCCAAAAACAAGTTTCAATGATTTCCTAAATCACCAGTGATAAATTTGGCTATAGTATTTATTGTGAAATGAAAAACATATATTTTAATCTACATTACTGTTTATTTGCATTAAGTACATGAAATAATCAACATTTTCTCAGATTGTTTCAGTGAAAGACGTGTTTTATAGTTAAATGTATCTCTAAGTCTCGAAAAGCTCCTTTCTACGCCACAGCTTATCACTGGAGCGAAACGAAAATGTGAATACATATCAGTACTATCTTCTAGGATTTCAGAAATAGACCTTAATTCAACAAATCCGGAATTTCTTTCCAATATTAGCGATATATACAATTTTAGTTTCACACCAATTTCATTAGAAACTTCGTTAAGCTTATCTAGGGTCGTTTCAAACAAGTGAAGAGATGTTGAAAGGGGTACATTTTGTGTCTCTCTGATTAATAATATCTGGAAGATATCCGAAATTGTCACAAATAAAGTCTAAGTCATTTTTGAGATCTGGTGCATTTATAACTTCTTTACATGTTTTTACACTCTGCGTATCATCCTTTAAGCTGCAATATGTAACAACGGTAAGTCATGTCTCCCATCACGTTATCACAGGTTGTGGCGGTAATGCCATATTAGTTAGGGCACATTTCTTTGAACGTTGCAATTCTGGCGGGTGACTTAAGAAAGACTTTTTAACCTCACTGACTAAACTATCGATTAGTGGGTAAAATTCCCGCACAAATTCACATAATATTCTATGCAGGGCGTGTGCGAAACATGGAAGATGGATTAAATTGGGAAAATGTTCTTGTAATTGTCTTCTGGCTTTCAGCATATACGCTGCACTATCCGCCAGAAGCAAAACAACGTTTTCACTAATATTTGTATCGGAAAAATGTGTACTGATACATTCTACTACAGCGTGGGTTATTGTATCGCTACTGGCTTTAGAAAGAAACTTATTCGCGATCACATATTATGATTGTTCAGACTGAATTGGATTTAAGGGTCCAACTATAATATAGGCAAAGTATCGTCCTTTGATGTCGGTAGTTTCGTCGATGCTGAACCATAACTTTTTTCTGTAGCTGAAAAAAAAAAGGCTTCACACAAATCCATGTAGAATTCTTTTTGCGTTACATCCTGTTGCCTTGGTTTGGATGGCCCATTTTTTCTAAACGCTGTGGACCGGTTTCCTACATGGCGGTATATGCTATACTTTGTGCACAGAAACTCAGAGTTATATACTGAACACCATACGCCTTGTTCACTTTAAAATAATATATCAGAATATGGAATGTCACTCTAACTTTATATTTTTTTACTTGTATTCGTTTTACTTACTTTCAAATCACTATTTACAACGCAACTGCTTTGACTAGCGCCTATAGCTTATCTGTCCTGCGTAATGCACACAGAAAAAAGCGATTCCTTCCTATAAGGCATGGTAGGTAATGTGCATGCATAAAAGAAAATAATTCATAACGACCAAGTTCAAAGAATTCTGTAATGTTACTTGAACGGCAATTAAGCATTTATTGGCCTTCCATGTCAAATGTTCTTAGAAAATTTTACCTCTCTAAACTCCGACCTTTGTTTTCTTTCATAGCAAAATCTTTCGAACATGTAGGTACCTAGGGCTCTTACGACTGCCTAGGTAGGTATACAGGTATTTACGTTACGACTGTTCAATGTAATATAGCAATTTCCAGGCCTTGATTCATAACACAACCCCAGATAAAACCAGACCAGATGCGTAAGACTGTCAAATATCGTATTCAATTTCAATGACCTTGAGGCGCGGCACTTAGGCTGCGTGCACCATCGGCATCGGTTTGCGATGGTGCAGGCGTCTGTACTATACGGCAGATACGTTACATTTGAAGAAGACACAGGAGTGGCTGTGATTTAAATTTATAACCTCGGTCCCCGTACTTGATGCCAGACGGCCGGCCGATCGTCTCGTCAATCCTTGGCTCGCCGTCGCATGAAGTACAGGCGACATTGGTGCTGACGCATCTGGTCTGGTTTTATCTGGGACACAACTATAATATATTGTGTCGAGGATGCACGCCCATGCCTGTCGAATTTATATTTCAATGGAAAATTTTAAATTCCCAGCTTTACTTATAACCCGGCAAACTATATGGTCCCCCACCTACTTCTTGAAAATGGCTGTTGCCAGACTTTCAGTTATGGGGCATATTTTCAGATTGATAAACTATACTCACATAACGCAATAATTACCGTAAGTTTATAACTGCAATTCTAAATTCCACGGGCTGAAGCATATGACTAAGGATTAACAAGATATACCAATATACCATTATATTTCGTGATAATAAATTTTTAGCAATTTATTTCCATTGCATGGTGAGGAAATTGAGAGTGAGAGTGGCAATGTCGCTTCACGTGGCGTCGTCTGGTTCATTGATGAATAAAGGTGTAATGTTCTGTGTGTAGGTATGCTTCAGGTAGGTCGAAATATACCTGTGAAATTTTAAGTGATTTTTGGTTTTTGCTGACAGAACTTTATCCATAAATTGTACGGAATGGTGCGTCAGTACCATGGATTTATTAAAAAAGGATTCGATGTCCGTATACTGTGAGCTTATCGAACGTGAAGCCTAATATTTGTTGTTTGTTATGAAAACATTTCCCCTAGGGGTTTAGTTTACGAACTACGTAATTGAATCAATGGTAGTAGAAAGAGATAAAATAGCATTGGAGTGTTGGAGCTCAGAAGTGTTGCTGTCTCTGCTGGTTGCTTAGGAAAACCGTCTGAACACTCGGTTACACGTACGTCTTTGTCTAATGAACTAGAAAAGAAAAAGTGCGACTTGTAGATTTATAAATGACTCGGAGCGACTTTAAATAAGCCTTTAGAAATAATATAACCTATAAATAATAAAACTTTTTAACTTAAATTTATTATTATTTAGCAGAAAAATAAAATATTTTAGGCCTTTTATTACTTTTAGTAAATCTTGTGATGTTTCTAACGTATTTTTTGTAGAAAAATAAAAGGTAAAACAAGATATGGCCAATGTTTACAAATTGTGTTTACAGTGTCGCTTAGAATGGTTTGTTTTGGCTTCAAAGAATGTTAAATCATCCCGCATCCATTCTTAATAAATCCATGGTCAGTGCCAACGGATTGGAAAATGGAATCTTTTCATCTGGAACTGTATTTTATATATTTTTTAGCTTTTAAGTTTTCCGCCGATTAAAATAAGTATTTCTACATGGACATCGACGTATTAAACTTAAAATTTACTAAATCTTCCATAAACATGTGTTCTATGTAAACTGATATACCTCCTACCATATACAAATATTAAGACCCGCCCCGTTTAATACTACAAAATGCTTTAACCTTTTAACTGCGCATGCGTTCCTGTGGCACTGAGCGTGGTCGGAGAAGGAGGTATTCTTGGTTCAAGCAACATTAGTCCAATTTGATCCAAGTCATTGGATGAAGGTGATAATACGATCATGCAATAATATTTTTTTATTGTTCTCTTTAGATTTTAAGTACAGCCTTTGTAAGTTCCAGCTAAGAGTTTTAATATCAACAACAGTTTAGTGTACTAAAAGCCAGTGGCGTGCAAAGCCATTTAAAACAGGGTAGGCAAAAATTAATCTGAAAATTTAGATCTGAATAAAGAAAATGAATCTGGATCTGGAAGAGAAAAGAAACTTAACTGTCCTATCTCTCTGTAACGATCACAAATTTCATTTTAGATGGTATCCACACATCCAAATATGTTATTCATTGTTGATGTTTTATGTCGCTAATATTACTTCTTTTTTTCGGTTCTCCATGGAATATCACAATTTTTTCCTTCTCTTCGAACAAGTTAATTGAGTTTAATATTTCTGAAAAGTACGATAAAGCATCAACCTTGGCAATAGTGGAGTTATAACGCTGGTGATGGCTGACGGACGGTCTCGCCTTTCGAGTCGCGTGTATGTGTTTCATCTCTTTCTACCCTACAGCCTCTCCTGCTGCTACTCGTATAAAAGCACTGCATCTGCTTTGCCATAAGAGCATAATACGAAGCAAGCTGCGTGCTTTCAAGATGGTCTTTTGGGATGCTTATACTGCATAATTCAGCGATCTAATTTACGATTTAATAGTATAAGCTATTAGCTGATGTTAATAGGGTTACGTAGGCATGATATACCATTAAATTTTCGGTCCTCCACAATATTAATTTATAGAATAGCTACCAAAGCTGGATATTACACGGATAAAAATCTAAATATGTTTAAAAAAAAAGAAAATAATAATTTTTTGCCCTTTGTTCCTTAGGCAGTGCTTTTTCGCGTATATTGTATGCACGCTACTGGTAAAAGCCCTTTTTTTAATTGCCATTTATTTTAGTAACCTCACAAGTCCGGACAATTAATAATTGTCAATTTGCGAGATTACAAAAAACAAAATTACTTAGTATTTGTCAAAATAAAAATCCTTTAATAAAAAATAAAAATAGGCGTTACCAAGTTTTTTTTTGTATTCTGCTTTAAAAAAAAACAGTTTTGATTTAATTTAGAGGGAGAATGGCAACGTCGCTTTACGTGGCGTCGTCTGGTTCGCTGACAAATCGGATGAATCTGAAAGGCGTAATTTTGTGTGTGTACGTTCCAGGCAGATCAAAATATACGTTTGTAGTGGAATTTTACGTGATTTTTGCTTTCTCCTGACAGAACTTTACCCATAAAATCCACAAACGTTGCGAAATGAATGAAATGATGCGTCAGTGCCAGCTGTGTGAAAAAATGTATTATTTTCAGCCGGAAATGTCTTTTTAGTGGTTTGCTTGGTGGAATACGGATGGCCCAGAAAACCATTACGGTGGCACGCTGAGACGGAATTATACCGATTTGTCTTTGTCCTATGCACACACAATGCATGAAGCCAACACAAGGCACTTGCCGAAGGTCAATGTTTCAAGAATGCAATGCTAATCGAGCCGATCCGACTCTGTATCTCGTTGCTCCGGGTTTCGTGTCTGAAGACAGTTTCCGCTCCGAGTTCGCTCCTTTATGTTTAATTATTAATTTCACCCGGTATTTATAACGGATATTATAAAAGTGTTGTTCCTTTCGCTGTGCCGTGTTTCTAATTAAGCCGTTTACAACAATGCGAAAAAATGTGACCAAGGCGCTTCTGCTGCACGTCGGTTGCATGCTATTTTGCACCTTGCAACTGGGCAAAAACAAATAAACGAAAAACTTAAGTAACAAAAACTTGTTAATATATTACACAATTTAGACTGAAGAATGACGCCTTGCTGCTGGTTATAGGAGATATTTATTATATATTAACTGTATGGAAAATTACTGACTGAGTCTATTATAATGTGCTGTAAAATTTGCCTGCGTTATAAGGAAAGATCAACACCGGAAGAGCAACGGGACCTGATGACATACCAGTGTAAGTATAAAAATGTTGGCTACAAGGAAATAGCGATGCAAAAAATTTACATACAGGAGGGAATATGAAGTCAGGAAGAGACAGCATTATTGTGCCTATATAAGAAAAAGGAGACATTCGAGAATGTGAAAAGTATAGAGAAATTAAGGTCATGTCGCTCATGGTTAAAATCTGGGAAATGATTGTTGCACGGAGACGTTAATAGAGGAAGGACTGTTTGGATTCATGCTAGGTAGGAATAAAATAGATGCAATTTTTGTACTAAAACAGGCCATGGAAAAGCATCAAAATCAAAAGAAACATTCGTGATGCATGATGTTTGCATATGATATTTATTGACCTAGAAGAGGCGTGCGACGGAGCTTCAGGCGGGAAATACGATGGTGTATGAGGGAGAAACGATTGGCGAAATAATTGTCCAGGATCAGGTAAAGAGGAGCTGGAAATGCTAGGATACTGGTAAGCGTAGAGTTAACACGATAATTACCTGTTAGGGATAGCTTGCGCTCTGGATCGGTCTTGAGCCTGTATCTATTTAACTTTGTTATGGATATTATGTCCTTAGAAGGAAGAGATAGAGCCTCCTGGTGGATGATGTATGCAAACGATATTGTAATATGTGGCACTAGTGGGAAGGACGATAAAAGGAAAGCTGGAAGATCGCTAGGAATATGACAATTGAAGACATGGAGTTCAATGCAAACGTGAAGATCCAAGAATAAAAGCTAGATAAAGTAAATTTTTTTAAATATATTTAGGTTCCGTCATCACAGAAGATGCTAGGTTGGATTCGAAAATAACACATAGAGTATAGTAATTAAAATCTCTGGTGTATTATGTGTGTGTAGGATCAGTACAAGAAAAAGAAGAAAACTAGTCCATAAAGCAAATACATTATAGAAGGTTAATGGGACACAAATAAGAATGTTAAAATAGGTGTGTGCGTGGGGTATAGTACTTCAGGGGAAAGAAGCTTTTCAAAACTAAAAATAATCAAAAATTATCTCAGAACGATGCAGACGCAAAATCGTCTCAATGGATTGGCAATGATAGCTATAGAACACCAAATTAGTGACAAATTAGACTTGAAATCACTGGTTCGTGAGTTTGCTGAAAGAAAAGTTAGAAAAAGGGCATTTTAATTACTTTGGTTAGTTAGAATTTATTTATAATATGGGATATTAGTTTAGTTAGCATAACTACATTTTAATTTTTGTTATTTTGCCTTAAGTGCTAAATTGCTTATCTTGTTATCTGATGATTGAGTCAGAGAAAAATAAGATAGAGAGAATAATATCTCGTCTTCCCGCCAGCTCGACCACGCTATGGCCTTCAAACGGCAACATCCCGAGATTGGCGAATGGGATTCTCACAATACCTCCCGACATAGCCAGTGCGGCAGCAACACGGCAAGCAGAGAGAGTTTTCTGCGGCGCGTCTCAATACTCACTCTCACTGTGCTTTATAATAACCCAAAATCTGCAGTGCACGCCCATGTCAGCTTATTTTGACGTCGGTTTGGAGGTCATAGAAAGCAAATCGTATTTATGAATGAACTCCGTACGAGATATTATTCTCTCTATCTTATTTTTCTCTGATTGAGTTTTTAATAAAACGTTTTTTTAATTTTTTTTTTTCAATGTTTTCTTGACTTTCTGATATGGTCGCATGAGATTTACTTTAAAAAAACGGGGGGGGGGGGCAAAATTAAGGTTTTGCCCGGAGCGCCAAAATGTCTAGGGCCGGCCCTGGTGAGAGACATCTTCTTAAAGGGCTGGCGAAATCCCTATGGATGTTTCCAGCTCTGGATGTGTGAGTCGGATTTCCCCAGTACACCCACGGTAAAGTGCTTAGACTTCGGTCTTCGTGGGCTGTCAGAAGAAAAAAAAATGAAAGTTTTGTATTATTTTGTAAATTTTGGAGTAATTACAATTGTGAGAATGCATTGAACATTCGTTCCGAAGACACGGAGGTAGCAGGAACTAAATAATATTTTTCGACTAATTGATAGAGTTTTCCCTGTGATAGAGACTGGAGTTGCCAATAAGACAGCGGGTTCTCCATCATAGGCATCACTAACAATTCTAAATTGGCGTACTAAAATAATGGAATCCGATGTTGGTGTTGCCTTTGTACTGTCCAAAGATATTCGATGCTCTAACACTAGGCACCTAAAGTATTTTGCCCCATAGCCAATTTTTTGTATGGGTCTATACCGTATCCATTTACTTTTGAGAATGATGACAGAAACCCATTTTACAACGAAGAGATCAATAATGCCTTTCTCTCATGTTCTTTCTCTCTCATTTTCTTCTCTCTCGTCTTCTTTCTCTCTCATACTCGTAAAATTTTTACAGCTGGTAGAAAGTTAGGTTGTGCGAAATATTAATATGACATTACTTGAAGCCTGTCCCATGATATAAGTTGTTTTTGCAGTGTAAACATAGATTTAAAAAGTTTATATAAAGTATTAGCAGCTTAAATTTCTGTGTTCTATGAATCTGGGACTGACTAACAACTATTGAAATATTACGCAAGGTACATATTTGTTCTCCTTTACATTACTTGGACCGGTCGCCTCGGACCGGGCGTTATGGGAATGAGTAACAGGAACACCGACCCGATATAAAGTTGAGAATAGTGGGCATTACTGAAGATTTCTTTCGTTATTGAGAAAGTAGTGAAAATTGCGCCTGGTTTCACTTTAAAGCTGAAGTCACAGTGCCATTACAAAGTGTATCTATCCTTCTGGAACTAAGACTCAACATTTACAGTTAAAAATTGTGAAACTACTTGGTATATTCGATTAAACAATTTTTATCGCGTCTTTAACTTACACAAACATCACTGTTCGGAGGTAGGCTATATTATAGGTCCATTTTCATTATATATTAGAGAATAGGGAATATTTTTTAACCTTATTATAAATTGGTTATCCTAATAAAAATATTTACTCATTTTTGAAATTTTTCCTTTATTTATTTAAATACTTTTCCTCCGACCCTTTTAGTGCAAATTGTTGGTTAGAGGTAGTATTGATATTTGGGTAGGTAACAATTTTAAATGCTATAAAATAATAAGGTTAATGTGGCTATGCTGACACTGTTTTTGTTTAATAAAAACGAGATTTTTGCGAATGCTGTTTGTGTTCAGTAAAAGCAAAGGTCTTTTGCTATAAAATCATAAAACTTACGTAAGTATTTTGTCAGGTTAGAAATTTATTTTTTATGACAACTCCGATTGATTAAACTTTCACTATAGGCAACCAGAAATACTTGCGCACAAACAAAGCCGCCCGTGATGAAATGTTGTTTGATTATTCTTTTTATTGGCAACAACACCGTTTTTATTTGTTTTTTACTAATGCCCCTTTTGCTAACAAGGATAGAAAGAAACCGGATTCCGCTGGGATTTTATCAGGAAAAAAAGAATTTTCCGATGACTAATCTTTCGAAGTATATATCCAGCAATAAAGCAAAGAATGTACGAAAAAATTGAACAAATCCTTTTTTTAATTGTCTTTGTCTAATGCACTTTCGCCAACACGGATAGAAAGAAATCTGATTCCTCCGTGATTATCAGGAAAGAAAAGATGAATATTGTGATCACTAAAATATGTTCTGGTGTAAACGGTCCATGGAACTGACCAATAGGGTTAATTCTTGTTCAATTGTTTTTCTGTCATCATTCTCAAAACCAAATGGATACCGTATAGTAGAGTACATTCTTACAGGAAATATTAAAAGCATTAAATGTGATTTAACTACTTGTCACAGGGTGGCGCGTTGTACTTCTCAAAGGATTTTTTTACGAAGTTATCGATAGTACGATAGTTACTATCGATAGTTCGATAGCGTTAATTTTCCCGATCGACCACAACAACGCGCCATGGTGCCAAAATAATATCTTGCCTTCTAAAACCCTACGCGCTGTTGAAAATTCCAAAATAATATCTTCCCATATTTGCACATTTGTACTGTTTTCAACTGAGAATACTGATTCAATTTAACCTAATTAGTCGGATTTAAATTATTGGATTTTCGACAGGATGAGAACATTATCCGCCACCATCTCAAATTATCCGCAAATCGTATAATTATCCGCTAATTGGCAACACTGCTATTTTCAGAAGCTTGCTTTGTGGAATACAGACAGCTCTGGAAAGCCATTACGGTGCCACGTCGAGACGGAATTATAGCGGTTGGTCTTTGTCCTACACACATACAATGTATGACGCAAATAAAAGGCTATTATGAATCAACAGCTGCGTCGCCACATCATGAAGGTCAATGGTTGCAAGTGAACTAATTCCTTGCTTCAAATAAAAATCGTTTCACTTGAAGATTGTTTATTTTTGTACAGTACTAACTAGGGATGTAACGGGTAGCCCTTTTTAGGATCCGGCCAAAGCGGGTACCCGGTCAATTAAGACCCGGCAAAACCGGGTACCCGGCCGGGTACCCGGTTTTGGCCGGGTACCCGTTACATCCCTAGAAATAAATTCATATTTGGCGTTGCCGTTAATTGATGGACAATCAATCCCATTTTCGTGGTGGAAAATAAATTCAGAGAGATTTCCTAATCTAGCAAAGCTTGGTAAAAAGTTTCTTTCAGCACCTGCCTCAACAATATTTAGTGAATGGTTGTTTTCAGAAGAGGGTAATATTTATGAAGGAACCCGAAAACCGACTATCCTCTGAGAATGGTGAAATGTTAGTTTATCTTCATCACAATTTGCCATTAATTGATTTTGGTTATTAAATTTTTAACAAAGTTTATTGTTATAACCTTTTAAAATCTGATTTTTATGTATTTTTTATCATCACAAAAATACACCGTTTCAGTTCTTTTATGCTTTATTTTACCAAAAACAGAAAACAACAACGGCCTACGCGGCCGGGTACCCGGTTTTAGCCGGGTAGACCGGGTACCCGTTACATCCCTAGTACTAACTTGTAATTACTACAGAAATATAAAAGTGGAAATTGAACCTTTTTTAAAAATAAGACTCCTTATTCTAAAATAGATTCTCTGTTAATGACCATCAATAAAATAATGCATAACCCAGGCAAAGTTTTAAAAATAACACGACAGGTACTTGGTATATTTTCTCTTGACAGATATGGATACCACAAAAATAATGTAACAAATATGCAATAAAAAACCGTTAAAGATACACTATTTAACATTATAGCAATAAACATTAAAAACACATTTATCAATGATGTAAAAGAGTAGCATAACGTACATCCTTTTCACATTTCACTCTTATTTGTTGATAAGTCAATTTCCTTGAGATATAAAGAAGAACCCAAAAAATGCATTAACACAATACAAATGCGTCTATATCTTCGTTTGACGGATATGGATACGGTGTTCTTCTTCGGCGGCTACCGTCCTCGTTCCACCGAGAGATCGTGGGAACGGTAAAGATAAGTAACACCGAATCGAAGAAATATATTTGGAAGAATAAAAATGCACAGATATTTTTTTTCTTTTCGTAATTTGACGATTTACTTATTGATATTATTAACTATTAACTTTACAAGGTAGAGGGTGGCGATTTTAAAATGTTAATATTATATCTTAATCTTGGAATATTTAAATACAAATTTTGCAAGGTAATTCGAAGGCAGGAGACATATTCTGGGTGTTACGAAATTAACTGCGTATATTGTGATTAGTGACTCCTGGGATAGTCTAGAGACACACTCAACGCTAATTTTTTGGTTTAATCGAACAACTGTAAAATTTTCTCTAAAACCCGAAAACCAGACCATAAGTGCTGCTGCGACGTTGGCAAAATTTTATCTTTGAGGGGAATATTTTATATTTTAAATTTGTTTTAATAAAAAAATAAATAAATCATGCTAGCATTGTCCAACAATAACTATTAATAATTTATAATTGCCAAAAACGCATTACCCTTTACAAAAGTACTTATATGAAATAAGATATTACTTCCCTGCGTATTTAAAAATGTTTTAGGTATAAGATGTATTTTTGCACAAAACATAATTTCTGTATGGGTTCCTTTTTTACTAGCCTAGACCTCCACACCATTTTTGAAAATACTAAATTACAAAACAGAGTTAAAAACATAATTATTCCAAACGTCGTTGAGCACAAGGACTATACAATAAAAACTACTTATTTATATTAGAAATTTTGCCCAGACTGTTATCAAATTTACATTTTACAAAACTTTTGCTATTATGTGTGCCATTAGGAACAACATTTAATATTATTTTGTGTCTAGACAAATTGTTATATTGTTATTTTTATAAGACTGGCGAATTACAAATAAGAGTAAACTACCTCCTTTTCTCCGTCATTTTGGGGTGGAACCTAATTTTAGCTAGGAAAGAAGTTGTTGTGAGGAAAGTAGTTATAAGTTAGCCGTTGTTCAAAACAGTCGTTTTTTAATAAATTATAATTTTTAATCCACATAATTTATCTATTCTTGCGCTAATATTACAAGACACAAAGAACCCCTTTATTTATGCAACAAAAATTCATGTGTTATTATGGGTTGCCTATGCTTTTTCACAAATGTCAAATAACCTGTTTGACAAAGAAAATATAATAGATTTATTAAATCTGGGAGAATCCTAAGAGGGTTGTGCTTTGTAATAAATAAACAAATTTTCAATTTTTTAATAATGCTGAAAAAATACCGTAGATTCCTTAAAAGCATTGTATTTAATTAGTTAGTGGAACGTTTTTTTCATCAGTTGCTATACCTTCCATTTTATTTGGTGTTCTATAAGTGTGTTTCTTTCTAGAGGAAGCAATTTAACAAAGATTTTATTTTAGAAGCAACAAAAACATTAGTTTTAAATTTTTAATATTGTGACTAGTCACAAAATACCGTGGAATCTTTAAAGTGTTTAATTCGTTATTACAACTTTTGTTAGTGTTAACCATTAGTCAAGCGTGAGCTTCTTGCATTAAATTAATTGGTGTACCGTGTTGTCAGTGTTTTTCGGTATCTTGGTATTTGTTAATCTTTAACATTTTCAAAAAAAGTTTGTTTTAAACGGATTTTACTACAACGATAACAATAACATTATTTCTTATACTGTTATATAGAAAAAGTTATTGATAGAATTGGCAACTTATTTGGTATCATGGTTGTGTTTATTGCCAGTGGCTAGTATCGCTGGATAGAGAAAGTGTAAGTGGCGATTACCAGCTTATTATTGCGAAGCGACAATTTTTCTTCTATTTGAATTCGCACTAGGATTTACAGGTTTCAATATATGCAGTGAATTTCATAACACTCAGTATATTAAACTGCCATTGTGACAATTTAAAACCCTCATCATGTATAAACTGTTTTGTGCGCTCTAGGGCCAGTTTGATAAACAATTTAATGGGCAATTAAACGAATTGAATATTTGTAATGTGACAGCACTTATGTTAATGTCATTGCCAAAGGTGACTCTAAACGACAAATTAATCGATTACTTGATTAAAGATTTTAAGCAACACGCTGCTAGTCTTTCAGAGATGTTTTAAGGGGTTGCATGACATTATAAAAAATTCTTATCTTTTAGCAGGACAATGCCGGACTTCATGTGGCAAGGATCAGGTCTTTAACCTGAACATGTTTAGAATATGACGGGTAGGAGGCTGATCGATTTACCTCGCCATCCACATTCACAAATTTTGCAAACTCTTCGATATGAGGTCCACGTTCTAAATTCGTCGCTGAAAAGACAACTCCGACAACGCGAATTTCAAGTTATGGCCACCATACCTACCCCCAAGGTCATATTTATAACATTTAGCATAAACTACTTAGTCTAGTAAACAACTTACATAAATGTACTGTAAATTATAACAGAAGAAGAAGGTTCAGTAACCAATGCAATACTGGCTTTAGTTTCAATCGCTTCTCCTGCAAAAATATGTTAAATGGAGTTAAGCTCCTTTGTCTTTTCAGCGACGAATTATTACAAAAGTCTAGGTAAAAGGCCTATATTTTCTAATGAAGTTTTCATCGTAAAATATCACCTAAACGAAAAAATTAAACTCTTTCTACTTGGCGCTCCTTTTTCTATGTCATTACATAAACTTTGATTAGATCCACCTAGAATTGCAATAAGAAATATGCACGTATTTTTTTATTGTATAAATCGTTTAAGGAAGTCATTACAAACCCAAAATTATTATTTTAAAGAAAATTAATAGGATAATTTAGCTACAAAATTTTTTTACTTTCCGTTATAAATTATTACAATTTAAAAAGCAGACATTTGCCCTCAGAAAAGTGACGTCAGGAAGTGAATACAATTACCTAAACCCAAAAACCACTGGAAAATATTGGGAAAACTGGAAATTTCTGGTCCAAATTTTTCACGGTTTTTATTTTTCTTGGGTCAAAATGGAGCCAAATTAAAATCCTTATCGAAAAGAGTTCGTTGAAATACGTGGCATCCATATTTTTTAGTTTCTTCATTCTTTGTAGGAAGGGAGCAATCGCCGATTAAATTTCTATTTTTAAAATTTTTTAGCACTCGACATCGGTACCTTTAAATCATTCCGTATTATTTTCTAATTTTTTTCCAATTTTTCAACGCTATCGTAAATAGGGATAATCAGACTTTAAAATAAATACAGAATGGGTCATCCAGGAACGCATTTAAGGGGTAAAAATTGAATTTTCTTGATTTGTTCCAACAAAACCTATTTTTAACAGACATAGTTCTACACTATTTTTCCTATTTAGTGATTCTTTTTAGGTTTATTTCTCCGTTGATTATATTATCCAAGAAAACCTCTCACTAATTTAAATCACTTATTTTTCTGTTTAAGCTATAAATAAATATTTTTATTTGCATCGGGGGTATGCAAAATTTTAAACTTAAACAGCCAGATTCTCCAATGCTAGTCCGGTCTAATTTGACAACCAAAAGATTTAAACTGACAAGTGTAAGAATAAGACAATAGTTTTATTCTATGAACCTATTGCTGAGCTTTTTCGCAAATTTATCAAGAAAAGACAATCTTAGTACGTACTTTAAACAATAATAGAACTAAATTCATTACAGAAACTCGTTCCAAGATGAAAATCATTTGGAAACAAAGTAAATCGCCGAAATATCACAATAAGTCATAAGTTTTTAATGACGAGGACAGGACAAAAACCTGTCAAAACAGCTGACCAACTATAAGATCTTAATTTAAACCAGTACTAAATCTTAAACTTTCTTAGTGAATCTGGACGTTAAATTCTTGAATTTTCGACCAATGTAATGAAAACAAAGAATTGCAGTTTATTTACGTCGAAATTACTAAAAGATGATGTTTCAAAATTTGTTGCAAAATTGAAATGTTCCTGAATCGATTTCGGCTTGAAATATAGGTACACTAATAAGACTTTAGGAACCTTCTGCTTTAAGTACAGGAATATTTCATTGGATGGGTTACTCATTAAATGCCATTTGAAGACTAAGGAAGGAAACAAGGAATGTCACAAAATATTAGTTTTGAGAACAATCAATTTAAAAGTTTAACACAACGAGCTGTAGAAGAATTTTTATTTTGAATTAAACAACGCATCTTTGTAATTTATGTTTTGTAACTAGAGGAGAGGCAATAAGCAGTCGCCCTATATGTCTCTCGAAAATTACGGAACCGATTGCAATAAAATAATTTTTTTAGGTTTTGAGAACATCTAAGACAATAATTTCTTTTCTTAGCTAATACAGAATTAAAAATATCTTATAATTGGGTAGTTATTACACCAGCCAAGAAAAAAAATGTTCAAAGATAAAAAATACACCGATTTTTAAAGTAACATTAACAAAACCAATCATGAAAGAAGTTTTCCTCGTAATTTGCCAATGACTCTTACAACTAATTATATAAAAGGTTGCCCAACCCGTACCTATTTGTATTGTAATACCTATTCTGTCTTAGACCTAACTTCTAGACTAAATTCTAATCTCCTTATTAAAGAAACCTAAAAACAAATAAATTAGCTAATTCATAAAAAATAAAAATGAAATCACCTAAACAATAATAAAAATAATTTTAAAAAGATACCCGATGATGTGTTCTTAAATTTTTCACTTTTTTTGTAATTCCTCTTCTTAAAAGCAGCTTTGCTTTCTTACCACTCGAAGGTTGGATATTCCTTATTTTTGTTAGTTTTAAACGTAAGAACTCTTATTAGGTACTTAAAGCTATTACTTACTTATTTATTGCCAATTAATTAATACATTAGTCTAATATAAAATAATTTCAAATAATAATTTAAATAGCTTATAAACATATATATTTTGTCTGTTTGTCCCATTCAATTCAAAAAATAACAAAATAAAAAAATTCCTTAGAGTATTATGAGCCTTGGAATTTGAAACTAACCGTCGTTTCATCAAATGACCCATACATTTAAAAATATCCAAATTGCTTGAACAGCTTAAATATTATCATCCATTGTCTAAAAACAAATTAACTTTTAAAGGAAACTTAGAATCTGCAATTCTTATTCATACTCGGTATTTATTTAATAACATGAATGAAGTATTTCTGGAGTCATTCCAACTAAGTAAGTTTTTTATCAAATGTACCAAAAAATATACCAAGCAGACCTAGAACATATATATTTTCTACTAAACAAGAATATTTTTAGTTATTTTCGAAAAAAGGTTCTTGTCCGAACAAGAATCCAAAACAAAAAACATAACTAAATTGTATCTTTTAGCGATTTATTTACCCACCAAAAGAACTGAAATCAAGATTTTTGTTTTGATACCAATTGCTTCAGGGTTATAGCTTCAGTTCGATTTATTTCCCCCTTCTCCGATTTTACCAAAAGAGATCTATTGAGCTAACCCATCGTTAGCTCTACCTTGTAATCTTTGGATTTCTTGCAAAATTTCAATTATTAGAGGGTGAGGGCAATTTTTCGTATTTCATTGGGCCTTAAGAATACTTCCTCAAGATAAGTTCACATCCAATACGTAAGGGCAGTTCCTGCATATCTACTTGATATAAAGTTTTGAGTCGCTATCTCATGGTTATTATACTGGATTAAATTAAGATATATGTAGTTGATCAGTTGATTTTGACATGTTCTTGTCCAGTCATCGTTAATAAGTCATTTTGCTTGGTTTCTAAATGATTTTCATTGTGGCACTTTGCGAGAGCTTAAAACACTTTCAGCAGTTTGGAAGGCTTGATGCACTTTTTTTAGAATGCTTGGATGACAACATTTTTAGTGCTTGCAAAATGCACACATTTTGGGTGAGTGGTTAGGGCCTGGGGCTTAAAGCCCTTTTACTTAGTATACTGCCCTGCCCTGCTTTCTCTCGACATCATTATCTGTTCTCAGCAGTCATTTTTTTCTGTATCTTCATAGATGTTAAGCAACTTTGGCAAAAGTTCCCTTTATTCTGTCATTCAAGGTTGTGAAAATATTTTTAAAAAAGCCGGAGAATACTACATCTCATTTTGCGTTTCTATGACCGAAACGTAACTTATAGAAAATTTTACTACAAGAACTGTTACTTCAACAAAGATTTAAAAGAATTATTAAATAATTTTTACTGGTGGTGTAATCTCTAAGAAATATTTTAGCTAGAAAAAAGTATCTTCCTTTTTATTTAGTTATTCCAACTTTAGCTATAAATGTTATATTTTTTGATAGACAGCCTAGAAAGAACTACACCTTTTTATATTTCCTTTGCGTTAATAAGTCAATAAGAAGATATTAGATGGTAGTACTCCTATGTCAGGTAGAAACGGAAGTAGAGCCACAAAATTCTCATGTTACAGTCAAAATCATAACAAGATATAAGTAATTAAGAACTGAGCATCAGTTAAGCATTCCGTAAAAAAACACACTAAAAATGCAAAATTATTCATAACTTTGAGGATATAATATGTGATTCATTGTATTTATTAATGACCCAACCCAATTTTAATCTTGATAGGAAAACTTTTTGTTAGTTTATACCTAAAAAATGTAAATAGTCTTATCCAGTTACAAACTACAAGGACAGGTTGGTAAAAAAATTAAGTATGAAGTGAACAGATATGTAACAGTTGCTGTATTTACATATTTTATATAAAGAATATCAAATAGGTTTTAATAGTTTTTTTGTCCTATTTGGCTAATTCTGCTTACACCTTTAAATTTTATTGTAATTACATTAAATCATAATTTTACATATGTCCATGCCTGAGTGCAAGTGTAATTTTCATTCTCATAAACAATTATTTTCATACTACGTATTCCATTTATTGTTAGGCACTCGATAGTGCTCTTCAGTTCGACATCCGTTTCTCCAAACCAGTCTCGAACGCTAAACAGGATATAAGCATACCCTTTCTAAGGTAAGCTTTCTGGTTAGGGTACTCTGCTTCCCAAATACGAGTAGTGTTCTTGGTCCATATCAAAGAAAAACATTCTAGGAATTGGCGCGAATTTCCATTCCACCCGAGTATTTGAGGACCTATAGAAAGATAATTTTTTTAACGAAGGGCCACTAACCTGCTTGGTTTGATCTCTTTTTCCTATTCTGGGTCCATTATACTTTGAGCCCACAGATATGTCTTTCTTGCTCCTATCTTGGACGACCTGATTAAGTGAATCCGTTATTCTTCCTCTTCACGACACCATCTACACTCTTGAGTAGTTGCGTACTCCGATGTGAGAGAGGTGCTAATTTAGATAACAATGCCCTGGATCTCTTACCATCTTAAGAGCTTTTCCGCTCATTTCTAGGAGAGTTGATTGATTTCCTTCAGCACTCAGATTCGCTCATACCAAGCTCTATAGGTCGTCTGTGACGAAATCTTTGTTCACTATTTCCTTCATTGCTGTTGTTCCCCCATTATAATTCCTAAAACAGGTTCGGGTCTAGTAGGGCTTCAAAGTGCCCCTTATTTTGATAATTGAAATTAATCTTCACCCTTATTTTCCTGTATCTCTGTGTATGAATGACCTAATGGGAGTTTTCTTAGAGTATCTTGCGGGGATACGCTAAATTATCGAACTTCTTGCGTGCCGAGGATAACTCCTATTATTCCTATGGTTTATGTTCATAGAATGACTAAAATTGACAATCTCAGATTTACCTATCGCTTCTTGTAATGCAGAGAAAGACGAAACTGGAGGTTGACTTATCCCACCACTTATTTTCAATGTATTTTGCTGATAACTTAGTTGTATCATCCTGCAAGGATGGGTAAAATTCTAAAAATAAAAATATTTCTTTCACCCTCTACCAGCCTTTAAACATTGGAGGTATACCGTTTCTGACATGACTTGTTGTTAGCTCCGTCAGTCTGACGGATCTTCGTCGGGTGTTTTCGGTTTTTCCTTTATGTTTAATATTAGTATTACCTATGCTCTCGTTGCAATTGCTTCGTTAAAGTCGTGGTTTGTTGTGCTTTTGAATTTATTCTCAGTGTAAATTAATCATACAGGCATAAGTTTTTCAAAGACATTTTATACAAGGCACGATCTTGAATGCCCTTTGGTAGGTTCTCCTTTTGATTTTAAAGACAATATCCTTTCAGGTAAAGAGGGCTTTTAAAAATGTTACTTGTGGATTAGATTTAGTTTAAAGCCTCCCGATTTTGGACAAGAGCCAAAAGTTTTGGATACTAGTAGATAAAATATTGGATTTAGGAAAAAAATCAGGAATTGCCATAGTGACACGAAAACATGTTCTGCAATGAAGAAAGACGCATCATGAAAAATATTTAAAGCTTGTGAGGTATCCAAGTGCTAAAAATAATGAAACCTTTAATTTAAAAGTTCAAGAATTTATAGTTGAAGTTAAGAAACTATTTGACATTAGTGCCTGTAAATGCAAAAAACTTTGATAGATGCTTTTGTAGTAAAAAAGAGAAAGTTTTGCTTAGGTTGGGCTTTCCACTTTTCACGTAAGAAACAGATATAATATAGTGGAATTTAGGAACGGCTCAACTTGGTTTGGTCATGTAGATTCGATTCAGATCCGTCAATCTAAATAACTATCAGAGTCTTATTTTATGCCGTAAAAATTAAATCGTACGATTCGCGATTTGAATCTTTTACTAGAATCCATATCTGCGATTAGAATCATGCTGAATAGGATTCTTACCCTGTTTTGTGCTTTAGCGATAAGGGAATGGCATTCTTTTTTACGTGTTTCGTACAAAACCTGTACTAAATAAAACAATGTGCTATAACTAGCGCTATATTATAAAATTATTTTTCTTTTTGAAGTAGATTCTCACGCATTATATTATACCCAAATATTGAAAAATTTGCTGTAAGCTATTGCTCATAAGGTTTTTGACGAGTACTTAAAAAAGTTGCGAAAATTTTCGTCCTAAGTAACAACCATTACTGATACGATCGCTAAAGGCTAGTGTTATTTAAAATGTGCAGTTGATGCCAAACACCTTTTATACCTACACATACATAAAATTATGCAAATATCCCTAGTGAAATAACCGTTTTAAAGAGAAAATCGTTTACAAAAGTACCGATTATAATTCAATATTTGTACATTCAGGAATTACGTTTAACTCTTATCGGCTCTGATCTACGTCGATCTGCATTAAAAGTGCCTTGTTGCAAATTGCTAAAAATCGCGAAGCTACCGTAATTTGCAATTTTTATGGTGAAATTGCCAGTAAGCGAGGCGCTTGCTTTACAAGGGTAATTTTGCAGTCGGAATAACACTTATCGTGGAATATTTCTTACATGCATATTAAATCCTCATTCATAACTTTAATTTACCATAATTACAAACTACAATGTAATTTTTAGACCTATAGGCCAGATGCCCAGTGTTTTGTAACTGAAAAAATCCAGGAAGAAGCTTTATTATAAACTGATCGAAATAAGTTAAGGATATTGTGGTTTCTCTAAGAAAAAATATCCAAAAAAGAAAAAAACGTTTCTTTGTTTCCCGACTTGTTTTCAGAAAACAATAATATTTATGCACATCTAAAATTGCACGAAAGAAAACTTATCGAGAAAAATGTGTAATGTGGAATTTTGTTTCTATGGACACCATTTCTGTTTACCATCGCTTAGTGACTCCTGTAATAATTGTGATTATTCTATGTTTTACACTATGAATAGGCGTTATTTAACTGAAGGCGAAGCAAATCATGCCACTGGGTTGCTAGTTGGAGCTCATCGGTTTAATATCTCTCAAAGTGTGATTTCCCGTCTGAGCAACCAATTTAATGACGCTGGAACTATCAGTGAAAGGGTAAGAGAAAGCATGCCAAGGTCAAAAAATGCCAGGGAAGGCAGATTAATAGTCAGAGGAGCTAGGATAGAGTCTTCAAGAAATTGCACGTTTTTGAGACAGCACCTTTTCACTGCTAGCTAAGGTCGTATAACCCCGCGAACTGTCTTAAATCGTTTAAATGAAGCAGGTCTACATTGCTTTAGGCCCGAAAGGGTCCTTAATTGATTGCAGATCACAGAGCTTAACGTTTGCTTTGGTGCAATGAACGGATAAACTGACGTGATGAATCCAAAACCGCGATGTTTACAGATGAGAGCCGCTTTTGTCTTCGTGATGACAGACGTACAGCTCGTGTCCGATATGTCTAAGAAGTACATCCGTTCGGAGGTGGCGGTGATATGGTGTGGGGTGGAATTTTTTACGGAGGCCAAACGGAGTTTCATGTTTGTGAACGTACAACGCCCAAGACATCGTTAGCAATCTAGTATTTGTAAATAATTGCCGCCCAATTTTAGATTCCTAGATGATAACGCTCGCCCACATAGAGCCAGGGTAGTTTTAGAATAGCTACCATTTGAAGAGATTGATCATTAACCATTACTTTCACTCTCTCCAAATCAAAACTGTATTGAAAATATTTGGGACATGCTTGGAAGAGCAGTGTTTGGTCGTCAACCGCCTCTTCGTGACGTTAGGACATAAGGCAAGTTTTTCCGGATTTATGGGATGCCTTGGACCATGGTGAGTTAAATCACTTAATTCTAAGTATGCCTCGACGAGTCCAAGTGGTTACAGATAACAGATAAGTGGAGCTACTTGCCATTAAATAATCTATTTTCAAAAATATTTTTTTGCTTTGTTACATATAAATAAAATTGTTAAATTCTCATACTAAACATTTTTAAGTTTAATAAATGTGGTTTATTTTAAGAAGTGATGAGGCAACATGGACGTATGTCAACTTTTTTCCTAAACTTTATTTTCTCGGAAAAATTACAATATCCTTAACTTATTTTGATTATTTTATGAAATGGTTCCTTCAAGGATGATACTAAAACGTCCTTAAGCTTTCGTCCTCTAGTAAGACCAGGATCCCCCCTTCCAGAGGGGACCATTTTCTTTGTTTTCTGTTAATTTTACAGCAAAAATAGTTATATCCACAATGAAAACTAACTAAATTCTCTACGAAAAGGGTGCATGTTTAAGTCGGCTTAGAATTTCTCTAAATAATGATAATTCAAATTGGAATACAGTTTTGTGTGTCCTATTCCAGTGTTGAATTTGTAAATTACCATTAACATACTGAAACTTCAAAAATTTCGCTCAATTCAAAAATGTTGTGAAATACATTGGTCAACACAAAAAACGTTGCTGATTTAACAGTAGTTATTAATAACCCTTATTTCAGCATGAGAAAATATCTCTAATGTGATACCGGTGGTAACTTTTATGCAAACTACATAAATATTAACGTGGTGAGTATTCTGCGAGATTCTAGATTATAAATGTCAAACGAATGAGAATAATTTTCGAAAATATATAAAGAACAGGTAAGTGTACTATTATATTACGGATGCAGTCTGGGTACATCAAATACTGCTGTTTGTATCACCAGAGAAACGTCTAGCTTTCAAGAGACGAAAATGCCCAGCGCAATAACCTTTAGGTGATGAAAGTAAAATTATTTTCTTGTCCTTTTCCTTATGTAAGAAGAGCAATCGTAAATGTTCTTTGTCATTTCTGTCATTTCTGGATATATTTTGTCCTTTGCGTTTGTCTCTTAAAAATTAAAGCTAATAGAAAAATCTAAATTCAAATCCGTTGTTCTGGAGACAAAACTAGGAAAGTTTTAATTACATTATATAAGAAAGCAAATTAAAAACTTTTTTTTTGTTAACCCTTTCTCTGCCGCGTAGACTTTGAAAATTTGTATCATATCAATTATTGGAATTTAATAAAAAGGCATAGTTCTGCCTATTGCGTCGTTAATAGCGCGTTCGGCAATGCAATCGTTTCCATCGTTTTGCTCGGAATTTTTGAGGGTCACATGACCTATTATTGTAAACAGTACGACCGATCACGTGTCTGTCAATAATTTCGAGCAAAACGATGGAAAATATTGCATTGCCGAACGCGTTATAAATATTGTTTATTTTAATAAAAAAATTACGTGTTTTCTTTACTTTACAGCTGCCAAATAACTTGCCACCGGTCAATTTCTCTCCTCCATAAAAAGTTGATTTAAAATACATACATAATATGATAAATATTTAATGTGTTATAGATATTATACTCGGTAATATGAGTTATTAGCAATTAAAAAGTTTAATCCTGAAATACGAGACAATAATTATGGATGAGAAAATTAACGATTAACAACTGTATAAAATGTTATATTTTAACTAACATAATGAAAAGGTATGTATACTAAAGTAATATAAGAGCAATAAAAGTAGTTAATGGGGAAGGGAACGGAAACAAGGAAAATCTATTCAAGATATACAGGGTGTTCCATTCTCAATGCAGAATTGCTTAGCATCAAATTTATAACACATGTAAATTTAGGAAAACAATCAAGGTATAGTAATAAACATAGGCAGTGGCGTAGCCAGCCTATAGGGCAGGGGTGGCAAAACTGTTTATAGGCGCCGTAAAGTACACCCCCTCAAACCCCGCACAGTATTAATTAATAAATGTCTTTAATTCTAAATGGTTTTTAAAATAGTTGCCACAGGAAGCAGTGGCCATTAAAAACACATGGAGAAATTTGAATCTTTAGTGATTTTCGAGTGTGCAGTATTAGAGCCCATAATTTAACATCAAATAATACATTACAATCTGAAATAGATTTGGAAATGGCCAAAACAATGTTAAATTCTAGTTTAGCTTCTATTAGAAACCTTGATAGTTTTTGAAAACATTAAAGAGACGGCACCGGCGCAGCGAATGCTTTGGATAGGAAATGGAAAATCACTCCAGAATTCGAAAAAAGAGACACAAAAAGGTTAAGAGAGTTTTCGAGGAACTTGGTACTGACGAACGACTGCACAATACTTAACGACTATTTGAAGTTGATGTATAAAAAGCCAGTATTTATATTATTGTAACTCAATTAAAGAATCGTATGAGCATGAATTGCATATATGAAAAATTCCATTTTCTTTCCCCAAAAAATAATATAACTGCTGCTGATGACGAACTCTATTATAAAGACACTGCTCTTCAAGAAAGCTATAGTAATGACTTATTCCCTGAATTTCCAGCTCAAATCAGAATTTATGCAAGACTTACTTGAGTTCACTTCAATAAATGAACTGGGTAGTTTTTGATAATTAAAAACAATTACGCAGCATCAAGTTTACCTGATGTATGTAATGCCATTGTGTTCGTTATAACCTTACCAGTTACTGTGATAATGGCTGAAAGATATCTTTCTAAACTGAAAATAATAAAAAACTATTTACATATTAGGATGGCGATAGAGAGACTCTCAAATGTCTCTCTTATAAGCATAGCGATTTTGCAAAAAGGATTGTAAGGCTGCAATCGCGATTTTTTAAAAAATACAGAGCTTTTAAAACTTTTGTTCAATTATAAAATTTGTCACATTGATTGTCCTTTGCCGGTTAAACGGTAAGACTTTTTTCAATAAAAATAATTGTAATTTTGAATAAAAAAACTAGATATTATAATTTACACTATTGAACAAAAAACTCCCCTCTTCCCGGTACTCACTCCATTATGCGCTCTGTATTGACTTGCTCAAAATATGACAGGGGCGTACATCTTACGGGTCGAGGGGGGCTAGCAATGTGTGTTACGCCAGTAGGCGCCATATTATATTCCCTAGTTTCTCATACGTTAATACTGAATATCGGAGTGTGAAATATCTACTAATACCTAAATTACCTATTTACTTGTTTAAAGTACTCTTCATTTTAAAAGCTTCGGTTGGGTGCGTATATATATATATATATATATATATATATATATATATATATATATATATATATATATATATATATATATATATATATATATATATATATATATATACATATATATATATATATATATATATATATATATATATATAATATATATATACATATATATATATATTATATATATACTATATATTATATATATATATATATATATATATATATATATATAGCGGGTATATAGGATTAATTTTAAGTTTAGAATAAACTGCCGATTAATGGCTGGTGAGCGCCGACCAGTAGAGTAGTATTGTGTGGGGGAGGGGGGCGATCGTCACACTTTGCCCCACTTGGCTACGCCACTGCACATACGTGTGATCTGGTGGTAGCAAATGGGTAACAAACATATACGGAATAGAACTGGGTCGAGTCTTTGCAAAATAGAATCGAATCGCGGATCCGGATTCTTATAAAGGAATAGATTCCTTAGTACGATTCACGATTCCTTTTTCTACCAAAAAATTAATCGATGTTTTTTTCGGATCGCCATTTCGGATCATTCTTAGTTTCCTATGTTTTTCATTTAACGATGGCCTCGTGTGTAAACAGAATGATATCACCATGTTTGCCAAAGTTGACTAACTTAGACCAAGTTAAAGTAACCATATTTTAATATCGAATTGGCGGACATTCGGTGTATTTGCCATTTCATAAAATGCATTTAAAATACCCAAAAGCTACCATTCTGCTATTTTATTTTACAAAAGTCAAATTTTGACTGGCCAAAACCATCCAAAACCATCAAATCCGGATCCCAGTTCTGTCTCTGTTTATCATGCTATAAACAATGAAAAACGCCCAACTTAAACCAAACAATACTAAAGGCAGGGTTTTGATGGTTTTGGACAGCCAAAATTCAACTAAAGTTATAAGACACATGATGACAAACATGAAAGGTCATCGAACGAAATGGGTATAAATTATACTCGTTTCCGTATAATAATAAAAAAACATAATATTAAAGTAAAAGAAACAGATAAAATAAGTAAATACATGAGCGTAACTGTTTATAAATAAGTGCTTTCCTCTCCAAACGGTAGCAAATCTTTCTGGTCACTTGCCAAAAATATTAGTCAAAACTTCTGTAGAAGCACTTCCTCCCCTGACCCTGACAACGAAACTATCTCCACCTCTAAAGTTAAAACTGAACTATTTGCCAAACAATTCGCTGCAATTCCACTCTAATCCCTCCCGCCAATTTCGCTATTCAACCGGTACGTCTGTACCCCACAAAATGTCCGACATAATACTTAAGGTCAAACAAGTTCAAAAAGTTCTTCTATCCCTTGACATCAAAAAGTCCTCCGGTCTGGATGGCATACCAGCGATTGTTCTAAAAAATGCGCACCAGAACTTGCACCCATCTTAACGCGTCCTTTCCAGATCTCTTATGCTTATGACAAGGGTATCTCCCCAGATATGGAAGACTGCCGTGTGCAGCCTGTCCCTGTTTTTAACTTAAACGGCTTAGCATGTCAACAAATATAATCGTTTCTTATATTAAAAAACTTAAAGTAAATACTATTATTTTACAAAATAATTAAGTTATAACAAAGGAAGTAAACCAGTATACTATACCTATAATACATTTTTTATGAAAAACGCATATGGCAAGGTAAGAAAGTTTATAAAAACAATTTTCTGTTATTATAAATAAAATGTATTTTATTTCCACAAAAAATATACACAAACTTACAGTTTACCTAATTATAAACAGGACCACGTACATTTATAACTCAAAATTCGATTTTTTTGTGGGTTGGTACACTTATGCAGAACAGGGTCCAAATAGCTAACGCCGGCGATGCCGCTGGTCTGGGGCTTTAGCTCTTAGTTAGTTGAATTTTATACTCTTGCAAGGCCAGATCTTGGTCAAAATTCGATACAGTGAGCTTCGTTATGTTCAACTGTTGAGATAGACGACGACCTGAGGTTCTGGTTTTTTTGGCAACATGTTCACGTACTCTAGCGATATTATATTGAATCAAGCCGAATGAAATGGCCGCACTTGCACCTTTAAATCAACAACCGATTCGGAAACCTCAAATTTTGACAAAATTGCGAGCGTTGTCACTTTGCACATCAATAATTACGCCCAAAGGGTGTAGCAGGATAAGCAGACGAGTTGGCCCCCAAATATATCGGCCCCCAAATCGGCAAATATATCGGCCCAAATATATCGAAACTTATGTTATATCATCGGCTTGATGTACGAACACGATTTATATATGTTTCGCCGCCGCACTCCGCTCTGACCTTGAGATATGGACAAAAATGACCGCACGCATGACTATCGTTCAAAGAGGCATATCTTGAAAACTAACTAAGCTAGAGAGGTAAAACCAACGCGAAGCCTCAGGTAACCTTACAGAGTATATACTATATTTTTTTTAGATTTAACGAATAATTATGCATATTTTTTAAAAAATAAATAAAAAATTATTAATTTTATTTTCGTGTTCCCTCTGACTTACAATCACTAAAATAATATATGCTGTAATCCTTTATATGCACTAGTACCCATAAAATCTGCGTTAGAAAAAACTTGGTGCAACACTTCGAAAAAAAAAAATTCACCGCGCCCTACATAATATAAGGATACAAACGTGACATAGGACACATATAGACATTTTTATGAATTGAAATTATTGGTAAAAAAGAAATACAAAACCAGAGCCAATGTTTAATATTAGTTATAGTATTATTATTATTATTAACATGTTTGAATTAATTAAATTATAAGGAAAAACAATCTTAATTATCATCGCTATTGTAATTAACTAATTCATCATCGCTATTGTAATTAACTCAACTATTTGAGTCACAAATATCTTTGTTAGTACATCAGCAGGTCGCAAGATTCTGGATACATACCGTCCATATGATAAATAATAAATTACAGCTGCCACATGAGACAGCATCTCACTGTGTGGTTTGCCGTTAGGATAATCGCAGCAATAACGATGAATGCTGTTGTGATCAGTATCGTCAGAAATGTAATCAATGAAAATAGAGTTTGCTATTTGTATGTCTTGATTTGACTTCTTGCTTGAATCATATTAGGTAATGATTTTACATATTGTATTGAAAGATTGTTTTATCGTCCAATACTTCGGCCAATAAGATAGAGTCCTGCGAAAAGTGATAAGAGCCTGTGAATAGAATCTTGAGCTTGAACGCAGAAAATCACGTAGTTCAAAGCATTTGAATGCAAACATATTGAAATGCATCATTGAACGGCAACCGCACAGTGGAATGCCTGTTCTTATGCGGCAGCTTGTAATTTATTATTTATTATGGACGGTATTTATCCAGAATCTTGCGACCTGCTGATGTACTAACAAAGATATTTGTGACTCAAAATATTCCAGTTGTAGTTAATTACAATAGCGATGATGATTTAGTTAATTACAATAGCGATGATGATTAAGATTGGTTTTTTCCTTATAATTTAATTACTTCAAAAATATTAATAATAATAATACTAACTATATTAAACATTGCTCTGGTTTTTATTTCTTTTTTACCAATAATTTCAATTCATAAAAATGTCTATCCTATGTCACGTTTGTATCCTTATATTATGTAGTGCGCGGTGAATTATATTTTTTTCGAAGTGTTGCACAAGTTTTTCTAACGCAATTTTTATGGGTACTAGTGCATATAAAGGATTACAACATGTATTATTTTAGTGATTGTAAGTCAGAGGGAACACGAAAAAAATCAATAATTTTTTTCTTTATTTTTTTAAAAATATGCGTAATTATTCGTTAAATCTAAAAAAATATAGTATATACTCTGTAAGGTTACCTGAGGCCTCGCGTTGGTTTTACCTCTCTAGCTTAGTTAGTTTTCAAGATATGCCGCTTTGAACGATAGTCATGCGTGCGGTCATTTTTGTCCATATCTCAAGGTCAAAGCGGAGTACGGCGGCGAAACATATAAATCGTGTTCATACATCAAGCCGATGATATAACATAAGTTTCGATATAGGTTGCCATTTGGGGGCCGACTCATTATGCTTATCCTGCTACACCCTTTAAAGGAAGTTTATGAATTGTTTTCACACAAGAACGGGAATTTTCGTAATAAGCTTGAACTACCTTCACGCCAGGGAAAGAGACTTTAATCTTCAATTATTATTTAGAATTAATAATTTGCTTCTGCAGCTAGTAAGTGCAAATGTAAAAAGTTTTTAATCAGTGCTCTGCCCAAGCGAAGCAAGGTCACTTTCACGGTATAAAATAAAGCCATTAACTAAAAATATTCCTTGAATGCATTAAAATGTTGTATTATGGCTCTAATCGGCAATTACTAAGATTTATTTGTTTAGTTTTAAAGTCGGCATTTTCCAAAGAGAAGACCTTGCAAGGCAGTTGCGCCCATTATATATACTTCTCCGTTATTATTATTACTATTACCGATATCTGGTTCTAAGAGACCTGTTTTTTACATAAATTACGACTTATGTTTGTTTAGTTTCATTATTTTTGCTTCTAACACGTATAAACATTTTAAATCCCAATAATTTTTTGGGATTGATAGAAAAATATATTTCGGTATATTTTACTTCCTTTATTAATACAAGTGATGCAGCTTGAAAATATCCCTAAAGCTAATTGATTGCCCCCTACTCGAAAGAAGTGAATTTCTTTGATATCATTATCAAAGGCCACTTGCATAGAAAGTATATGTGAACCAGTATTTATATGACATTTATCTTTCTTATTTTTGCACCTTTATGTATCAATGAATTTTCCGAAAAGCCTGTATAATTTAGGGTTTATGTATATATATATATATATATATATATATATATATATATATATATATATATATATATATATATATATATATATATATATATATACATATATATATATATACATATATATATATATATATATATATATATATATATATATATATATATATATATATACATATATATATATATATATATATATATATATATATATATATATAATCAGGCGCGGCCCGTGAAATTTTAAAGTTGTATATCTCTGTTGCGACTTATGGGACCCATGCCAAGTTCAGGTTTTTTAATCGTGAGCCTACTAGGAAGGTTTTGGTAAAGAAAAAACATTTTGTAATTTGCGATAAAAGTGGAATTTTTTAATTACCCACCTGGGAAAAAAATTAACACGCTTAGGTATTTTATTTATTATTTTTTCTAAACAAATTTTCCATCATTTGGTGGACAATTCTTAAATTTTAAGAGAAAAAAATAGGTTAGTAGGAAATTATAGACATTTGAATTGTTTTAAACCTGAAATATAATTAAAAAAAAAATTCAAATGACTATAACTTCCTACTAATACACTTTTTTCTCTTAAAATTTAAGAATTGTCGACAAAATGATGTAAAATTTATTAAAAAAATAAATAAATAAAATACCTAAGCGTGTTAATTTTTTACCAAAAATTCAACTTTTTTTCGCAAATTACAAAATATTTTTTTTCTTTACCAAAATATTCCTAGCAGGCTCACTATTAAAAAACCTGAACTTGGCATGGGTCTCATAAGTAGCAACAGAGATATACAAATTTAAAACTTCACGGGCCGCGCCTGATATATATAGCGGTCTAGAGCTGAAGTTAAACTACTTGTTTACAAACGCCGAGCGTTCGGAAATTTATTTTTTCCTTTATCAAGGCTACAATAAGTAAGGCTTTCTTTTTGTTTTAAAAAACAAAAACGAAGAAACAGTTCTAGGTTAAGAGAATCAGAAAGTTATGGTTATAAATTCAATTTACTTACGTGCAAATTGAGTAATACGATGGCATTGAGTGCGATTGGTAATAATCATTAATTACATTTTTAAACTAAAGATTTGTTTTATAGATTAATGAAAATTATAGAAGTATGGAAAATTATTTCGTAATTTGACGACATATTTGCATACACTGAGGGTTCTTATCAGTAAGTAAATTCTTCCTGTTATTTTTTGTTGGTTGGTATATTAAGCAGCTGACAGATTGGATTACTTATCAGATTGTCGCCATCTTTAATTTATTACCATGTGTTTAATTCCGGTTTTTTTCTAAACAGCACTTAAGTTACATTACCAGTTATAAAGTTTTCTTGGGGTTGAGCAGAATTTTCAACTCTTAATAAAAGAAATTTTTACAAAGTCATATACCGTGAAATAATAGCAAGAGAAAAAAACACACTAGGCATCAGACAAGGAAAAGAGATAAATCAGTACACTGTCCAGTGGCTTTATACAAAGTGTTGTCATTATTACATGAGGTAGACAAAAGGTCTGAATGAATTATACTTAGGTTATCTATATCTTTCCTTTTATTTATACAACTGCTATCAAGGGAATTTTTTTTTAACTTCTGACAGCCCACGAAGACCGAAGTCTAAGTACTATGTACGGTGGGTGTACTGGGGAATCGACTCACACACCCATAGCTGGAATGCTGGAATCATCCGTAGGGATGTCACTAGCCCTTTAAGACCACCTTCCAACAACAATCACACAATATCCATGGTCGAACCGGGATTCGAACCCGCGCCTCTCGGTTGCAAAGCTGGCACCGTACCAACTCGGCCACCACCATTTCTAGATAATTAATTTTTTTGTAGTTTTTCGCTGTGATTATAACTTTGCCATTTGGGAAGTCTGTGTTGTGGTTTGTTGTAATGACATGTTCTGATAAGGCACATGACTTTTTTGTATTCTACCACGATACGCTTACAAAGGTATGCTATGCTATGACGTCACTTCGAGGGAAAATCCTAAATTGACTAGACTACATAATTTATTATTTATTTTTTTCATGAAATTCTACTTGTTTTATGTTTCAATGCGAGTTTTCTGGAACAGTGTGCAACAAAAATCTTTGGAAGTTTAACCTAAAATTGTATTTTGGATTTTGATGAGTTTCTAAGCAATTTTCCTTCATAAAGTTTTCATCAATTTTTAAAAATAGAGGTAGTTTATTCTTCGGCGATTTGAATTTTTTTTTTCAATTCATGACCTTAGTACGCAAATGTTACAAAACTGTCATCGTATTTAGAGGTTTCGGAACAAGCACCAACTTTTCTCACGAATATAAATTTCTGAGAAAAGTGAAATAAAAAAAATCCATGTGGTGCAAACTTTTTTGACCACCCTGTATATACTAAAAATTCAAAGATTAACTCAAGTAAGTTTGAACAATTCTAATACGTTCTTCCGTCGTGAACCGATCAATAATTAAATTGCCGGATTTCTAGATGACACATGTAAAATTAAGTTGTTGAAAAATAGCACCAAATTTAAATTCCGAACTACCTATTGTGACACCCTTTACATCGAGGTCAGACCCACACTAAATCAATTTAATGTTTTTCATATGATTAATTGAGTAATGCCTTTTTTCAGTATCCCAGGGACATATCAGAAACGGATCTCTTTACACCAAAGTCATATTACTTAGCTGCATGTATTTCACAGAGGTAAAGGCCGTACCAAGCTCGGACGACATCGACAGCTTATCGACAAATAAGATTGATCACCATGGTCACAACCATCATAGGTATAGAAGATATATATTTGTTGCATCTGATATGACTTTCGATTGACAATGTTAAAATAACTGTGTCTTATCAGGCTGGAGGTCAGAATGAACTTAAATATGACATTCAAGATGCAAAGTTAAGTTATCATATACATAATCTTTATTAGTGCTCTAATAATAAAAAATTTATAGTGCTTCGAAAATGTGAAAGAATCATCTTCAAGAAGTACCTGCGCAAAACTAAAGCACATTTTTTCGTCTCAGTTCATAGTTGATGTTGTTTAAGAAATTCTGATCACAGTAAGTGCACTGTAAAAAAAAATGATTAAATTTTAAATCAAATTCAACCCAATTTTGACTAAATCCAGGTCCACGCCAGATTGATTGAAAAAATTAACACTGCATATTGATTAAATCGAAGGATCTGTGATTAAATTTTCTTATTCAAAATTGATTAACCTAGCAATTAATTCTGATTACATCTAAATCAATTTTTATTAAAATTTTCTTCCATAATGATTAAATTTCCATAATACTCTAATCATTTTTTATTAAATCTTAAATCCAATGTGATTGATATGCAATCATCAGTAGCACCGCCCTTTCCCTCTCCGCCCTATAAAGTACCTGATTAGGGCGTCGATTTTATTTATTAAATGACAATACTATAATACATAAGAAAAGGGAACACATTAAAGAACAAACAGATGAAATTATATAAAAGATAGGTAATGCAAATTCCCAAAGCATGGGAATTGTTTGTCCCATATCATAAACAAAAATCCGGGGAGGTGAGGCGTGGACCTGGATTTAGTCAAAATTGGGTTGAATTTGATTTAAAATTTAATAATTTTTTTTTTACAGTGTAAAAGTTGAAAATAATTATATGAAGTAAAAACACGAAAATTATTTACTCATCTGTAAATAAATACATAAAACACTAATGAAGACCTGGCATGACAAATCTTTTCTTTGAAAATACATGGAAAATAACTTACATTGGTGCATGAGTTCCTCCAAGGGATTGGATTCAAGATCTGAGATTTTTGCGTATTTCTTTTGTTTTTGAAACATAATTTCACCAACATGATGTAACAACAAAGTTTTTAAAAGAATATTCGTAAAATTTTAGAACAGGTTGACCACTTCATTCGTTATAACCTCACATTGCACATTGCACTACCACAGAAACCGCCATACCTACTCCGATTAAATGGAATTTTTGCAGATTGCAGCGGGGTGGATGGATATCGGTACTCCCTTGTGATTAAAAGGTTGTGTACAGCGCATGTGTTGGCGGCTTGGTTTAGAAGTTTGAGTATTTTTTAGTCAGTAGGTGATTGATACTGATTATTGTGATTATTTTAACAAGGAAATATGCTTTAAAATGTTTGTCTTTTTTATGCATTTGATCAGTATCGATTTAAAGTAATCGAGAATGAGTAATTTGTTTGAATCATAACGAAGATTATGAAACTGATTTAGAAAATAATTACAAATTAAATCAAAAAAATTAATCCGGCCAATAAAATCAGACATCTCTTGTGGTTAATCAACTGGATTTTTTACTGTGTGGGGACGTATTATAACAAGAAAGAAATTGTATTGCGTTATGCAGTTTTATACTAGTAGTAAAATTGGAGTGGTAAAATAAGATGTTAGTGTCAAATGCCATTTCAAAATGAGCTCAAAAACTTTATCTAGTCCGAACTCGACTGCGACCGTCCACATCGTTTCAATTAGATTGAGCTGCACCCGATCGGTCTCATTCAATCGAACGCGATGTGATATTTTCTTTAGAAAGGCCCAGGTATCCGAGGATAGCTATTAAACATATTTTCTAACTACAGGATGACGACGAAAGAGCGGGGTGATGCTTACCAGTGTCGACCAGAGTAGCAAATACATGCGGATTTTAGTCAACACGGAACAGTGGTTAAGTGAGCAGTGCGCTTATTTTAAAGGGAGTGATTCTTACAGAGTGGCAAGACGGCGCGGCGTTTTGTAATCACTACAACACTGCATCGTCGGCAAATTTAGTAGTAAAAATATTTTGAGCAGCTCTCAACCGCAAGCACCCAGGTTAGCAAAGGTCCGTTATTGGATAAAAATTATTGAGAAGTATAATAAAGAGGAAAGAAAACTAAATTCTCGGTACATTTTACCTTTTTTAAAATTTTCTTTGGTATTAATCCAATTTACCCTTTTTAATGCAAAAGTGTTATTAAGCCCAAAGTATTTTTACACTCCCAATTTTTAAACCCCCCTAAATTCCTCTCTGGATCTGCCCCTGGTTAGAACACCAGGGAACATCAAGACTGTACGATAGGCTGCGACTCGACATCCGAACAGATCGTTTGGCAAATATGCAAAGCCTTTGAGCATTAATCGCTCCACTGTTCAAAGGATTTTAAAAAATGATT
The DNA here is from genome assembly GCA_963971165.1 of Philopedon plagiatum. Lineage (NCBI taxonomy): Eukaryota > Metazoa > Arthropoda > Insecta > Coleoptera > Curculionidae > Philopedon > Philopedon plagiatum. The sequence continues at coordinate 18,072,124 of OZ020194.1, read as the reverse complement.
TACATTTTCATCGATACAAAATTCAGTTGGTGTAATTTTTGAAGCCTTCAGACCACCTAGAAAGAAAAACAAATTGTAAGATGAATCAGTTTGGGATCAAAAGGATTTGTAAGCTATTTTCTTCAGCGATATATGGCCACGTAAACAAATATATCGCTTGATACTGGGCTCAAGATAATCCACAAAAAAGCATCAGAAACAGTTTTATTCAAAAATGGTTACCTACTGCATAGTGTGCCATGTCAGCATCGAGAATAATCGTGCCCTATAAATGTGTTCTGCAAAACATTTCTGGATATAACGCAAACTGGACCTGGTGGCGCATACAGCATAAATATCGATTAATACTATTAGTAAATTGTTTCCCGGCATTCTTATTTCAAAATTTGGTGATGTTTCCTACCATCCAAGATCCCCTGATCTTACGCCCCTTAATTTTTTTTCTGCGGGGAATTTGAAGAGCGTTAGATCCTCCAGCCAATATACAACATTTGAAGAACCATATGCATGAAGAAACTGACAACATTCCTATTGAAAGGTATCAGCGAGTATTTCAAAATTTAGGAATGAGATTCAAGGAGTGCTACTAGCAAGACGGTCGCCATTTAGACAATATTGTAATCAGAAAGTAAAATTCGCAATCATGTTCTTGTAAAAATGTTAAATACTTCAATTAAATGGTAAAAAATTGTTCTTCTAAATAGAGTTCAGTTAATTTATCTGAAAAGTTAAATTTACTCTGAGTCACCCTGTATTTTGGTCACTAAAATACAACATACAAGAACCTTATAGGATTGGCGTTTTGTTTTAGTAAAAGCAAGTATATTGAACGCAAAACAATCAGTCAAACAATTTAAAGAAGCAAATAGATTCTTATTACAATGCAGAAGCTTTCTATTAACTCATGACTCATGGTGTGGGGTTTCTAATATCCATGAATCAAGCCGTGAAACCATTACCGTTTTAATGGCAAAAATATTACTTTTTACATGCGTAATGCTTTGAAGATGTTTTTTGTAATGAACCTTGTGGATTTTATATTGCCATAACTATTTTTACGACTTACAGATAATCAGAAATTTTCTTTGTTATGGAAAGTTAAAACAAAAAGGATATTACTGTATATTTATTTATTTTGATGTAAGACAAGATTAAAAAATCATACATCTAATTCACAGTCTAAATGTATCTTTTTTTGTCTGAGACAGCCCACGTAGACTTCAAGCCTAAGTACTAACGTACCGTGGACTTCCGAACAGAAAGAAAATGTAATCTATTGACACAGGATTTAAGGAATTGTCGGTTGGGAGGAAAAGGGAAAATATCTCCAGGCAATTTATTCCATAATCTGGAGACCCTTGCTACGTTCTTTCCCGCAATAAAGAAGAATTTAATATACTTCCCCTTACACTACAGAACTAAAATTCAAAGTTCAGAAAAATCAGAATTCAAAAGTCCTGAAAAATCAAAATTTAAAAAGGCAACGCGTCGAGCCGAACGCTGGTAGCTTGCGCATGCGTACCATAGAATACCATAACTCAAATGCCGAAGAGTAGGGGGGAGTTAAAAGGGCGCCACTGTATTATTAACCGCGTTAAAAACAGAAACCCTCCTAGATAGCACTGGGACCTCGCTTTCAACTCACTCAGTAACTAAAGCAAACATGAAAATAATTAACTTCAACCTGCGCTGTATGGCGAGTCAAATAAAACACCTAAATCTCAAAAACACATTTACAATTTATTGTCTAAGTTTCCTTTTTAAAACAAAAAAAGAGATGTAAAGTTGACAAAGTGGAAAGCTTCAAATAGTTCGTTTTCCCTTAAATTTAATACTTAAAAACACTTAAAATAAATAAATATAACATTACGTACTAATTTAACGGTATTCAAAAGATAATTTGACAAACAAGATAAAGCACAAAATTACTAGATTGACATAAAATACGCAAAATAAGATATAAGTAGGTCACAAGACGAAGAACATTAAGCGCAACATACCCAGAGCAAGATCGCAAAAGAAAATATCACAAAAAAAATTAAAGTTACAACTTTAAGCGCAACGCAAAAAAAGGAAAGAAATGTATCATATAGCCAGCCGATACTGCCCAAAGGTCTGAAATAAACTGCTCCGCAATGGAGAACAAAAAAAATAATGATAAAATAACTAATGACAAAGGGGTGACAGGGATCAGTTAACTAAATCGAGAAAAATATTTAATTAATTAAATTGTACCAAACATAATTTCGGCCAGTATCTGATAAGTTGGTATTAATCAATAAAAAAAATTAAAAGAAAAAGGTTGCCTGAAGGGGTTCCGCTATTCTCCAATGATGGTGTCCAGACCCAAGCTTTTTTTTTATCTAAGACATCCCACGTAGACTTCAAGCCTAAGTACTAACGTACCGTGGGTGTCTGAAGAGGAGGGAAATGTAGTCTATTGACATGGGATCTGAAGGATTGGAGGTTGGGACGGGAAGGGAAAACATCTGCAGGCAATTTGTTCCATAATTTGGAGACCCTAGGTATGAATGAGCGAGAGAAGTGGTCTGTTCTAGGCTTTTGTAGGTGGACAGTAAAGGGATGCATACGCAACGCGCCTCTGGTTGTTCTGTTAGGGACATTCAGGGGGGGGGGGGGGGAATAATACCTGCCAGTTCTTCAGAGCAGAATCCGTGGAAGTAGCGGTAGAAAAGGGATAAATCTCCTACAGCGCGGCGATGAGCGAGAGAAGGGACAACCTAGGTGCGTTGATCATTAACGTAGAGCACTCTTCAGTGAGCTCCTGACAAAGGTCTAAATTTTCCATTCAGGCAAGCAAGTCATTTTCCTGTCCCGTCATAAGCAGTGCACGAACAATACAGATGTTCGTGCATAAATAAAAGATATTGAAACATCCTCGAAGGAAAAGGTAAAGTTGAGGAGAAGAAAATGTTGAAAAAGTTAAATTACATAAACAAGTAGATTTATTAACCAATAAGATAAACATAAAATTTAGTGTCTCTATCATTACTAATAGCAAAAATATTTGCTAATACTAAAACTTTCCGGGCACCCTATACATTTAATCAATATCCGTAATACTCTTTGGTTTCTCACTTTAGTTGGTGTTTAATCAGGGTTTACTAGATAAGAAAGATAAATAAGGGAATAATAACTGTAGCTTTATTTTTTTCAACAGCCTACGGGTCATAATGTTTGTGAGTTGAGGGAATAATGTGAAGAGAGCAATAATTAAAATCTGTCCAATTTAAAAATATTCTAGTTTACTTTATTTTTCTAGAACAATCACAGCTAGAATAAATTTAAATACGCCACTGGATTTTACGCGAAGAACTAAGAACTATATTAGAATCCATTGTCATATCTTTCAAGTACGATGGTAGCCAAGTGTGGAAAGCATAAAGTATTAAATTTCCAATTTCACCCTGTATTTCTAAAACCAAACGTCTGTGAAAATTATATTTGTGACATCTTAGCTTCACCAAAAAGACACAGTATTGCGAAAACCTTATCCCCATATTTTTATTAAGGGGTTATATACAGTTAGAATTTTCAAAAATCGATTTTTTTAAATTTCATTTTCGTAATGTATATATATTCCAGTACACACACAGAAAATTTCAAGGCAATCCGAAGATTATTTTCGAAGTTGCAAGCATATTTGTAAAGACGTCTCACAGCGATTGTACGCTATGTAAAGTGCTTTTGAAACTTTAAACGCGTTTTTCTCAAAACCGTGTTTTTAAAGTCAGTGACGAAGATTTCTCGGAAACGGCTGAACCAATCAGTCTCAAATTTTAGCACAAGCTTCTTAAGTATATTTTTTACTAATTGATCGAAGGTTTTTTCTCACCGATAAATATTTTTTTATATAAATAATTTAAGGCCAAAATTTTGGTCAAAAATCGATTTTTTTTTTGAAAAGCCGCCATTTTGTCAAAAAATTTTATTTTGCTTATTCCTTTGATTAATTAGAAGATTATACATTACTTTAACGAAATCCGTTTGGTTTTTTCATATTAGATGATCCGGTCCAGAGATATCGTTGTCACCGCAAGATGCCTTTTTTGAGAGGAACTTCTGGAGATCAGCTATAGCAGCTTTCAAAATTATTATTTTTACAAAGACAAAAATCTTAAAATACAGTTAAATGTTACCATAATATGTGTACAAATTTTCACATTAATAAATTTAAAAGTCTTCTCAGGGAAAATTCTTGAAAAATCGTTTTTTTTTTAGGCCTCCTGACTGTATATAATCCCTTAATAAGGTACAGCAAACCTCACAACTACAACGAAAATTGTACACCCTGTACTTACATTTGAGAACACCTTATCATGAAATCTATCTTAGACAATAACTTAAATTATACCCTCTGTCACTCTCATTCAAATTTTTACCGAACCTGTTAGCAACATAATTTAGGCAGTTTTGTATATTCCTGCTTTATTTAATTTCAACCTTTCGAGTTTTATAACGCATCTTGTACTCCAAAATATCGTACGACATAAATTGCAGGTGACAACATCATTAAAAGGGAAAATTATTACCTCACCTTAAACATAGAAATGTTAACTAGAAGATCAGAAAACGAAATATTGACATTTCTTCGGTGCCGAAAAAAGGTCCGGCGGCCGGAACCATAAAACACAACTGACATCGGTAGCGCATTAAAATAAAAGTTGGTCAGTATCTAGTAGTCAATTGCTATTAAATGTAATATGGCATACACGGCGCGGGCGTGGCGCACAAATGACTAATTTGTTTAATAAAACAATTTGTATTTTTACGAAATAATCACTATATGGAGGTACTTTATCCCATTCTATATTATTTTTAAAACAATTATTCTGCCGTATTTAAAAATGTATTAGGTTTAGGATATATTTTTGCAGAAAACATAATTTCTTTATGTGTTCCTTTTTTACTATCCTACAACTTTTAACATTTTTGAGAAAACTAAATTCAACACCGAATTAACAACATCATTATTCGCGTAAAAACAGTTTTTGTCACTATTTATAACGCTAATGTTTACGACTGTGAAAAACTACTGACATTTACCAAAAGTCTTTTAAGGAGATTTTGCAAAAAGAAATTGCAGACACGCTAGTGCTCCAAAATAGAATATATTTAATTTCCATGCTGCTGCCACTAATTGCATAGTGTGTACACTTAAAAATGCTGCAAATTTGGTGCAGCATGAATCGCCGCACCGCGACAAAATTGCATCGTCAGAACCGGGCATTAGTGAATATATACACCATCAACTAAAATTTTCTTCTCGTTTTAGCCTTTAAAATATGGGAAGATTTTTTCATTTATCATAAGATTTATAAATAAAACCAATTGACGCTTTATATCGTTAAAATATTGAATTTTCAATTTCAGTTACAAAACTTAAACACAGAGAATGCTTAGACGATAGATCTAAATAGCAATAACTAACGTTTTTTACCTTTCATAATGTAAACATTATTTAAAACACCTCATTTACCTGCGTGTGGTCAAACATCTGAACCCATCCAAGTAAATCCCTAACCGAAATATTTTCACTTCTACCAGAGATAAAGATTAGAATCTTTAAAAATTCTCACAGTTCATTGAGAAATATTTTGGACCAAACGACTTTACTATTTTAATTAATTATTTCCGAAAATGCTGATATAATGAGATAAAGAATCTCTTTTGTTTTTTGGTCAGTTTATTCTGAAAAATATCTTAAAATGAGAAAATTAATGTTGCAGTAAGAAGTAGTGCACCTGCAGCAAGAATGTATTCGGTCAAAGAATAGAAAGTATTTAAAAGGATCGTTACCTTTGCATATTTAGTAGGTACTTGTAGGCTTTTAACAAAGAACTACACAACAAATTAATTAATTTATATTAAGCAGCAGAAATACAATAAACATATTTCTTGCTTGCGGCTTTTTAAACTCTTCCGTTGGGTCAGGTTCTGCTTTGACAGTGACTAGTAGTGAGACCTAAAAATCTGTGAAGTTTGACTTCTTTGCATATAAATTATTGTCTTTACTACCTGGAAAAATGTTATGATCTAAAATCTTTTATCTTTATTAAACTAACCTTAGATGAGACAAAGTCAAATGTTTGTGCAACTCGATCAGAGATGACCAGAGATCATCATAATACGGAATACGCATATAACCCAAATAAATCTGAAATATATTTTCTTATATTCTCTACATAAATTAAATGTTCATGGCGGTTCTTGGTATCCATTTATTTTGGTCTTTATTAACAAAAAAAAAATGATTTAAAACTGCAAACTTGTAAAACGTGATCCGATTGGCTGTTTCGTCAAAACTGAACTTATGACTCATCATGAGTACATGGCGAATTTCAGTGTTGTAGAGTCATCGAAAACTCATAAAAATGGCATTTAATGCGTAACTCATCCAATGAAATATCCCTGCACTTAAAGTAGAAGGTTCCAAAAATCTTATTCATGTATACTTTAAGCCGAAATCGGTCCAGGAACCTATCAATTTTGCAACGAACATTGGCATTTTTGACATATCATCTTAATAATTTCAAGTAAATAAACAGTAATTCTTTATTTTCACACAGAGAGAAAGAATTAATTTACACAAGTAAATTTTTTTTCTTTCAATTAAATTATTTAATTGGTATCGAGCAATTAAATATATAATTCAGCGAATTTAATTATTTAATTGGCAGGTTTAATTAACTGAAGTAAATCATAATTTCTGTAAGTAAATTTACACGATAAAGTAAAATATGACTTAATTGTATCAATTATCATTTAATGTGAAGGTATGATACCTACAACTAATATTGGTTAATAAAAATATCTTAATTTAATTACGTGAAGTAAACCTTAGTTTTACTGAGAAAGATATATACTATTTGCAATCCCGATATAGTTCCCAAAAAAATGGATTCAGTTTTTTTAGGTTTATTTGCTTTACTTTAGCATTTGAAAAAAGTTATGTATAATATGCTATTCATTAAGCAAATCATTATATACTAGTTTAGTATGAACGCACATCTCAATCTATTTTTTAAATGTTTGGCCCTGAAAAAATTTAGTGACATTTTTTCTGACACCATGATCGTAAAATTTTTGCGGGCCAAACAGTTTAGAAATAGATTGAAATATGCGTTCATACTAGCCTAGTAATGATTTGCTTAACGAATATCATATTATACATAACTTTTGTCAAATGCTAAAGTAAAGCAGATAAGCGAAAAAAAACTGAATTAGGTTGACAATACCAAACATAGCGGAGCAAAGAGAACCTTAAGCAGTAAGAAAATATTTCTTGAGGATAAAATAATAGCTTTTATAAAACAAAAGATGAAAATGTCTACTTTCGTTTCACATATTTATTGCATTTAATGTGATACAATCATTTTTAAAATGACACAATAAAACCCTGCAATAAAGTCGCCATACAGAAAAGTATATTTTTATTTCTTGTTCTATAAAAGATCTATACTATAACGCCAACAAATATTTACCAAATACAAAGAAACTTTAAATTTTACTTATCACTGAATACATGCATATCTTGGTACATTTATAGGTATATCCCTACAAAATAAAACAACAAAAGGCTATTATATTATCCATAAATATATACACTAACAAAAATAGACCAAATGGCCGTCACCTTCACTGTTACTACCGGAGTAGCCGCTTAGTCTGCCTTCTCATCAAGGGTAAAATGCGATGCACGTCGGGATGGCATGGCGGTTAGGGCTAGCGTAAAGAATAATTTTATTCTCATAAGCCGCGGTTTAGTTGTCAGGAATAAACTTTAATTTTTGGAATTACATATTTAGTTCTGTTTTTCCCTTATTAGGAAAATTAAATTATAATTGTCAGTAGATTTTCTTCGTTATTGCGACAATACAATTTAATTTGTACAATGAAACGTTTAATACAATGTTTAATTATGCGAATTTTTCTATTAATTATTAAATCTTTTGTTGGCGGAAAATTAATTTAATTTTTTTAAGAATATATTTCTCAACTAAATATTTTAATTACAGTAATTATGCAAAATATAAAAGAAATTTTGTTGCAAGTATCGCTTTTTTATTTGAAATATGGTTTTATCCAGGGAATTATTTTTTTATTTAAAAAATTATAGAATGTGATTTAATTCCCACCAACTTCTTTTTTCTCTCTGTGCATGGCAATCTTGGAAAATTCAAAAATTTTCAAATTTTAGATGTCCCCGATGTAAATAAACCTTTTTATTTATAACTTTACCGAAAAAATAAGCGATTTAAATTAGTGGGAGGTATTCTTAGATAATTAATGGATAAAATAAACCCAAAAAGAATCACTGAATAGGGTAAATAGTGTGGAATAATGTCGGTTAAAACTAGGATTTGTCGGAAAAAATCAATAAAATTCGATTTTTACCGTGTGATTATCCTTTATAAGATAGTGTTGAAAAATTGTGGAAAAAATAGATAAGAAAAAATACAGAGTGATTCAAATGTACCGATGTCTCGAGCACAAAAAGTAAAAAAATCGAAATTTAATCGGCGATTGCTCCCTTCCTATAGAGAATGAAGAAATTAAACAATATGGATAACACATACTTTGACGAGCTCTTTCCGATGACGTATATGGGATTTTAATTTGAACCATGTTGACCCGCAAAAAATTAAAAACCGCGAAATATTTGGGTCAAAAATCTAAATTTCCATTTTTTCCAAATATTTTCATTTTCCAGTGATTTTAGGTTTAGGTAAGTGTATTGCAAAAATTGTATTTGAGATTTTAAGGTTTCCCTCGTAAATCCGTTTTTCGATCTGACGTTTTGTTTTCGAGTTATTAGGTACCAAAGAGGGATCTGGAAATGGCATTTTTCGACCTAAAAAAATTCAAAAGAATTACTTGCCATTTTCTGATCCTCACCAGTTTCAGTGGAGTTCTGAAGCTCCGGGTCCCCTACAACCTTCGAAAATTTACATCGATTTAATTTACATTTGCGACCTGTACCCGATTTCAACGGAAATCGAGGAAATTTCGACTTTGACGTTTAATAGCTCCGAAACGAAACATCCTGTATAACTGAATTTTTTACCGAAGCTAGTTGAACTATTCCTCTATCAACCCAAAAAATTCGATTTCTCTTCCTCTGACTGTTTTCGAGAAAAACAAACCTGTTCGACTTTGGGTTAAGCTTTACGTTAGCATGTAGATTTTTGCTGATCTCCTGACAAATGTGGCTGCTTTTTAAATTGTAATAAATTATACCGAAAAGTAAACATTTTTGTAGCTAAATTATCCTAGTAATTTTCTTCAAAATATTTTTTTTGGGTTTGTAATGACTTCCCTAAAAGATTTATGCCATAAAAAAATATGTGCATATTCCTTATTGTTATTGAGCCAGGGGCGTAACTTGAGCTACACAGAAGTATAGACCAAAAAAGAGAATATTTCAAGTTTCTAGACCCAGCGGTGTAGGCTGTGCGTTGATACGTCAGTCAGCCAGTCTCTTCTTTTAATATAGAGACGATAATGTCCTGTCAATAGACCAACCATTTGCACAACTTTTCTATTAAGTGAAAAAAGTTCCTTTGTGAGGCGCAAGCTTGGGGCCACTATGTGATGTGCTACTTGGTCTGCCTCATTCCTGGAGCCTCCCTCTAGCATTCTCTAAACGCACGCGAGAGTAAACCTTTTAAATCATTATTTCCACCACTCTTGAAACGGCGTTGATGACAATGATTGGCGAGGACCTTCGGGATCTTTAGCAGCTAAATAGTATGCTTCCTCATTACTCTGGATTAGTGAATGTTCAGAGACTAATACGAGTCTCGCGGTATTAACGTTCCTTACTAAATTCTCAAAAGCATTTTTACACTTCGCCACAATTCGAGACGTAATATTATTTGACTTTAGCGCCAGTATTGCCATTCTGTTGTCCGAGTATACCAACTTTGTTGGTGTTGGCCTGACAGAAGTATCAACACTTCAGAATAACATATTCTTTTTCTATATTTCTTTGACAGCTTCATATTTTACATAAGTTGTATAAAGTTTCAACTTGTTCGTTTTAGTTATTTTCGATATATCCTGACAGTAAACGAAACACAGACCAGTCAACAAAATAAATGTTCGAAACCTCAAAGTGTTGTAATTACCATGTGTGTGTTAGGTTAATAGCTCTGGTTGAAACCAAATAGTCAAGATATTTTAAATTTAAAGAAAGAAATATATAAAGGCGCGTTTCCATTTGTCAGGTTTTGCCGATCGGTACAGGTCGATCGTCAAATGCCGATCAACGTTTTGGCTTTCTTGGTGATGCCGAGAAGTCGAGATCCAAGGATGTCTGGTCTGGGTTGTGGGTTATTTGAAAAAAATAATAGGGCCGTCCGTATATTATTTTCTTCGGTTTATTCGGCAATAAAACGTTTGACGACGATGATGTCATTATTGCTGCTGCTGCATTTGATATTATCGCGTCGTAAAAATCACGTGAAAATCATAGAAAGATACGTTTTTGGGTTCGACCAAGTTTAGTTAGCAGAAACAGATATAGTGTTGGTGAGATTCTTGTCGATTTAGTAATATTCGACGCAGATATACGTATTTTGGAGTACAGATGTAATGGTGGGTTTAGATTTTTTTTTTCAGAATGACACTAAACGAATTTGAACTTCTACTTTATCTATTTCTAAAGCTTGCGCAATTTCCATCATCATGTCTTTATATTCTTTACTTGAGGCATCCCATAAAACACTACGCGCTCTGTATAGCTCAATCAGCGCAATATCCATTTCGTTTGTCCATTCCATCACAAAGATATTATAATTAACCTGTCACTTCAAGAAAATAATCTGAATTAAATTTCAAAACATTTTTAAATACGGAGAAGACCACAAGGCCAATCTGGTTTACGTTTCCACTATGTCGATCGATTCGGCTTCTCTTTGATTTTATCGATTTTTCATGGATCCGGCTCGGCTTGGCCGATCGGCATTTAAGGCCGCGATTGACGCGTTTCCATTACTCGGCATTGCCGATCGGTCTTTACCCATCGACAAAAGCTGATAAATGGAAACGCGCCTTAAGCATGCCTTTACGGAAGTTGCAATAATTGCAATATTTATTTAAGCCAGACAGCAGGTGCCAATTTCACAACGCACCCCTATACTTTTATATCTATTATCTTTCACCCTTAAATACCTATAATTGTCCAGTCAAGTGTGTGTGCCCCGAGTCTATCTGTGTAACCTTGTTTTTGATCAGTCATTTCCTGTTTTGCATTTTGTTGACTTTTTTAATAGAGACCTTCTGAAGGTTTAATTATTTTTCAGAACCGTATATAAATACAAAAAAATTGGATGGTATCATATGAATCACATTTGGAGATTGCTAGCGAATATAGATAATAGTTCATAATCTTTTCAACCTTTGAAATGGATTGTGATTTTCTCTAATATTTTCCAATCACATTTGTTAATAGAATTTTTGTCCAATCTTTTTAGATGAAAGCCCTGTATGTCTACTTTCTATATCTGGTGATTTGAATTATACAGGATTAAACTGTAAAACTATACAGTGTGAAACATGATCAACAGTTTTTTTCCATAATTTTTCAAATGACCTCTGCAATTTTTTTTGTTTAAATTCGGCTATCAATTACGATTCGACATTAAGAACACGATGAAGCAAAAAATAACGGCTCCAACTTTACCGTAAAATTTCGACTGCACTGCTTCTCTAACAATAGACAGCCGTTAAATGATAAGGGCGGGCTAAATAATAAAAGAAAAAAGGGTTATTCGGTATTTTCTATTTTGTTATTTTAACTCTTGTCGAAAGGTGATAAAAGTTTTGATAAGATTGGTTCAAACGGTGTCAGCTTTGAAGTGTAAGAGCCTATAAATAATAGAAGTAAATGTGTAGTGACAGGAGCTAAAAATAAAGCAATGTGGGGTGTACACATATAGATGAGATATATAATTATTTCAGATGTATACAGTGTGGTCTACGAAGTTTGGAACAGACATTATCGACACGTAAGTATTACGAAAAGTACAAAATTAAGAGCAAAATTAACCTTTTTCAGAATTGTGAAAGTCAAGTAGTATACTGGGGGAAACAAAAATTTAAAAATCGTTTAATGGCAAAGTACCATTATTTTGAAAAATGCACAAAATATTATGATAAAAAATAAAATAATGCCATGCTATCTAAAAAAAATTCGCTTTTTTTTAGTAATCCCCGTATTATTGTATTTTGTCAAAATTGAATTTAATAGATGTACTCTAAAACAATGGTGGTCATTTGGTTTTAACCAGTGCCATTAACTCTTACACACTCACTCTAGACCAAATGAGCATAGCTCTTAACTCTAAACAACTTTTCCTCAGCATCTTAACGTATTAAAAATAAGGGTAGGTACTTACCCATTTACCATTAAATCCCTCACAACTCTTTTGCTTGTGCCTAATCAAAGTATATAATATATTCATGTCACAAAATATATTCTTCTGAATTGATTTGTAGAAAAAAAAATGATAATAATATTTTCAACGCTATCGGTCCACTGATTTTTTAAAATAATAATTTACAATTTTTTTTTGCAAATTCCTGCTGATAAGAAATACGCCAGAAAAATTCATAGAGAACTGTTTATTAATGCTTATTGTGCTGTAGTGTAATTACTGGTGTCTATTTAATCTGTTTATAACATGGATCTATTATAATATGGATTCGATATCCGTATACTGTGAGCGTATCGAACGTGAAGCCTTATATAATATAAATATTTTGTTGTTTGTTATTCTCTTGAGAGAGCAGTTTACGAACTACGAACATAGACAAGACTACGAATTACTACGTACTTGTATCAAGAATGGTAGTAGAAAGAGATAAAATAGCATTGGAGTGTTGGAGCTCAGAAGTATTGCTGTCTTTGCTGGTTGCTTAGGAAAACGGCTGAACCTCGGTCTGAACACTCGGTTACACGTACGTCTTTGTCTAATGAACTAGAAAAAGTGCGACGTATAGATTTATATAGATTTATAAATGACTCGGAGCGACTTTAAATAAACACCTTTAGAAATAACTTAACCTATAAATAATAAAACCTTTTTAACTTAAATTCATTATTATTTAGCAGAAAAATTAAATATTTGGGGGCTTTTATTACCTTTAGTAAATCTTGTGATGCTTCTAAGGTATTTTTGTACAAAAATACAAGGTAAAATAAGATGTGGCCAATGTTTACAAATTGTGTTTACAGTGTCGTTTAGAATGGTTTATTTTGGCTTCAAAGAATGTGAAATCATCCCGTATCCAGTCCTAATAAATCCATGGTTTATAACGCCAAGAGTACGCAGAAGAGCAAATTTTAGGCAACTAAGTGAGTCTGATAGAGGTCGCATGTCATATTTGCGGGGTTACGAGAAACAGGAATGTATTTTCGTGATATTGCGGAGAGAGTTTTTTTGTCGGTAAAAGTATCTTCTAAAGACACCCGAATGGTAGTTCTTATGTGGTCGGGTGTGTGGGATTCGCTCCCTCTAGGTCAGTGGTTCTTGACTGGTGGTCCGCGGGAACTAAAATATGCTCCGCGAAATATTTATGCATTTATTCATTTCACTGGAGATTCAACGGTTTATCAATCGAAAGGTATCCAAAAGCTGATTCGTAACCCTTTTGGAATCAATTTTGGAGAGGTTGCTGGAGAGGTTGCTGAAGAACTCCGGGAGGAGCTTATTAAATTACAAAATGATAGAAACTTCGAGGACGCGTTTGAATCGGTTTCCCTTGAGGAGTTTTGGTGTAACAAAGCAATTTCATTTACTGAAATTCGGAAAATTGCCTTGCGCTATCTTATGCTCTGCTCCAGGACTTATTTATGTGAACAAGGATTTTCTGCTTTGCTTGTATTTAAAAATAAGTCCCGGAATCGATTGAAAGTAAGTGATGATATGCGTGTAGCTTTGTGCAATATTAGTTCCAGGGTTACACATCTTGTAAAGGAGATGCAAGCTTCAAAATCACATTGATTGATCAAATTTAATTTTCTATTAAAAATGAAATTTTTATATTATAATTATAAATAATAGTATATGTGCACGTACCTGTGCATGTTACTATTAATTTTAACGAATATGTTGAAAGTTTTGATTAAAGTTTATTTTATGTCTTCATTTGCCGACCACTCCCATTTATTGCCAACTTAATTTTATTTCAGTTTAATTTTTTGATTTATTTTCCATTTGTACTAATATTTTCACAATATTAAACATACATTCATATTCTATGGGTATTTATTAACGTACTAATAAAAGTTTCAAGATATTTTATGATTTATTTTAGGAAAACAATATTTGAAAAGAATATTGAGGTCCTAGTGCCAGAACAAATGACACCATTGATCTCCTAAAATATTAATCTTCTGAATGAAATCATTATACACGTTGAAACTTGAAATGAAATAATTCACTGAAAATTGCTTGCTTGGTATGAATCTATACATAATAGTATATACTCATAACATTATAGCGAAAAACTATGTTAAAATGAAATTAAGTTGGCCACCATGAACCCTATTGGAAAATGTCACCTTAAAAGATGAATACAGTTTATTATTCTTGAACCTTGTGGTCCCTGCTAATAAAAAAAATCATAGTGGTCCCTGGTCCAAAAAAGGTTGAGAACCACTGCTCTAGGGATACGCCTACCACTAAAAAACTTCTTTCCTCTATCGCAGCTAATCCACTTCGGTATCACCATCATGGTATGACTTAGAAAGTGGTAGTTGTCTCTCTCTCTCTCTCTCCCTCTCTAGTTCCTTCAGCTCGCGCCTTGTACTGCTTTGTACTCCCTCCTCTCGTATTGCGTTATGGGTTCCGATGTTCCTTCTTCTTGTGGTTTTATCTTATGGATATACGCCACCGTACTAGCTACCCTGTTCCATCTTTCGCATGATGCCAGCATTTTATCATACTTTCAGTGCTAAAATGTACTCCCAGAAATTCCTCTAGTTGTGCCCTTTCTGCGTCGCATCTTTTACCCTAACAAAGAGCGTGCGTTCCGCGGTGTCGTCTTCACTGCAATATTGGCACCTGTTTGTGTCGCTTAGGTTCATTTTCCATAAGTATGCTCTGAAGCTGCTTGTTATTCCCTGTGACAGTAAGAGAGCTCTCCAGATTTTTTCTCCGTCCACTCTTATATATTTGATATGAATCTTCTTGTCCATAGCCCTTTTGCGATTCTTGCCACCCTTGCTGTCATCTGGCCATTGTCCTTCTCCTTACTTCCACCCTACTTCGTATCGTCTGGAGGCCCCCTCGCCCTCCTCCTGCTTCTCCTCCTCCTCCTCCTGCTCCTCCCCCTCCTCCTCCTCCAGAAGTACTGCTCTTTCATGTAGGTAATTATTTAGAATTTGTGTTACCTCTGGGGCTCTGGTATTTAAAAATATACGATACCAATGTCTAAAGTTCTTGAAAACGATAAATTTTATCGGCCTATATGTTTCCCTATTTGCTATTTTTCCGACATTTGGCTTTGTTGGATCGTGGTTTTCTGTTTTACCTGCTTAGCGTAAATTGCAACCGTGCCTTCTTTCTTTTTTTAGGTATTCTGTTTGGCCAGAATTTTTATTTTTAGTTTGTATTTGTTGAATTTAAAGAAAGTATTTGTTTAATTTTGATTTAATATCTCATTTTGGATTTTTTTTTTAGAAGAAATGATATATTTGTTATTAGAATTTTACTTGTTTTACTAATTTAATCAGCAAAAAAAAACATTTAGCAGCTGTACCTATCAAATTTTGTTTGGTTAACATTTATTATGAGATGATGTCCTAGCCCTAGGCGTACGATAATTTTTAACCGAAAACGATAATTTTCGACGCAAAAACCTGGTATAAAATTAATATTTTCTTTCCAGAATATAATCACTTGCATATTCTGTTAGTATCTCTCAGTGTACAAAATATTAAAAAATATAATTAATTTTACTGGATGTTCTAGTTTCTTTGTCACTGAGTATATTAAATGTTGCCCCCTCTTATTTTGTAAGTGTAATTTTATTGGCTAGGTAAAATTTTTCAGCAAACATTAAAGAAAAACTAATTTTAATTAGCCAGCTCAGAACATTAGAGATGAGAGAATTTTCATACCGGTGACTTGTACCGGTGACCTAACAGATCACCGCGGCTACCAATGACTAACTATTTCAACAATTCAAAATAGGTTTTGTTTGGGTTTGCTCGAGTTTGTTCAAGTTTCCTCAGTTTTATCTGGTCCCCAATTTCCTGGGACACGCTGACTAATTTTAACTTAACTTACTTAACTTAGTCAACTAAAAAATCAAGTTATAATTCCTAATTTTCCACGGCGAATCGCTTTAGTTGGCAAAAAGCTTATAGTTGCAAGTCGCCGCGGCCTAAGTGGCTGCTAAAAATAACGGTGACTTGTGGTCACTGTCACCATTATACTGGACGGACCGGAAAGTCGCTGCTAAGCTCATCTCTACAAAACATAATGTTGTTTAAGAAATAGCAGTTTATTTTATCCTTTAGACACTAGTCTATATCCCAACCATAGACCAAAGTCATTGATTCAACATGTTCATTCACATCACCGGACATTGATATGATCAAAAACATTTGGGATCGGCCTGTCGTAACACAGACTTATCTTGACCGTTCCGAGAGATACAACTTTATAAATTTTAGCGAAAGAAGTACTGCGGCGTAAATAACATAACCTGTTCCTCGGGCACTTGTCACTAGTTCTGATAAGGCGATAAAAAAGAGTTTAGAAATGTCAGGTAGAAAAAATAAAAGGTAAACAATTACCTGGTTTTGACATAGCTGATGTTCTTGTCGAGGTGTTTCAGAGGACTTTTGTGTACCGAAATTGGTAACAACCTTAGAGAAAAAACTAGACAAGCCAGATTATTTCACTGATAACTCCGTGTTGTTACAGCCGCCACTCTTGCAATCACATTTTCCATGCAAGAATAACTTCTTATTATTTGAAAGGAAAATAGGGAAGAAGCATATAATCGAAATAAACCTGAAATACTTTTGTTTGTATTCTCGACATGTTAAATATCTACAGTGTTAGAACGAAAAGTCTTAATATGGGCAATATTTTTGCTATTAGTATAGATAGAGATACCAAATTTTGGGTGTGTCTTACTGGTTAATAAATCTTCTTTTTTATGTAATTTAGCTTTTTCAACCCCCTTAAGAGGTGACGTTAAGAAGTTGAGGTCAAAAATTTTGAATGCAACCCTATGCCGTGTGGTTCCTCATTTTAAAGGTTTTAAAAAAAAACATTTTATCGCAAACTCGGGGTCCGCATCTTAATTTGTTTTTAAATGGCAAGCCCACAAAAATTAAAAATCGTAAAAAATTTAAAATTTAGGTACCTTTATTCCTCTTATTACTTTAAAAGTTGTTCAAAATAACCACCATGAACTTCTTGGTAGTAATAAAGTTGATTTTGGAACTCTTCCAGGAAGTATCACCTGCCATTTTCGAAAATGTGAGAACTGAGTTCCAAAATCGACTTTATTACTGCCAAGAAGTTCATGGTGGTCATTTTGAACAACTTTTAAAGTACCTATTAACAGAAATAAAGGTATTTAAATTTTGAATATTTTTTCATCATTTTTAATATTTAAAGGTTTGGCATTTAAAACAAATTCAGATACGGACCTGGGGTTTGCGGTAAAATGTTTCTTTTTTGAAGACCTCTAAAATGAAGTAGGTACCAAACGGCATAGGGTTGCGTTTAAAATTTTTGGCCTCAACTCCCTGACGTCACCCCTCAAGAGGACTGAAAAAGTTAAATTACATAAAAAAGTAAATTTATTAACTAATATACACCTAAAATTTGGTGCCTCTATCTTTATTAATAGCAAATATATTTGCACATACCAATACTTTTCGGACACTGTATATTTCAATTGACTATTGGTTTGCAGCAGTTTCAAATCAATCAGAGCCAATGAGATTGCCTGGTTTGGATCAGCAAACTGTTTGCCTTGAAGATGATTGACTCTGACTAGTTTCAAACTGCTGCAGAAACAAACCTATTATCCTTCCGCCGACGTAATTATTACCTCTTCCCATTAGATGCTTCTATCACCGTAGCCTTATTCTTTCCTGGATATTTTGAAATATTTTCATCTTAGGCTTAAATTTCTAACCTAGTTACCTCTTGTTACCCCACACATTCATCTCAGCATTATCATTTCTATCACATCTAACATTCATTAATGCGCGTCTCTTGTTGCCCATACATTGTTAAAGGTGTGATATCTGTTTTATTAAGCATTTCCCATTTTCTCGTACTGTTCCAAGGCCACACAGCACACTTGAGGCTTTCCTCTAATTCTTGCATCCAGCTTGCATTTTGCTTTTTATTTTCAAATCTAACATACCATCTTCAATGATCGTGGAAAACATTTAAAATCCTTTACTTCATTTAGCTCTCCTGGCATTCTACTTCTGCTCTTCTATCTCCATTGACCCCTGACTAAATTCTCTTCCTGCTAACTTCTGAAACTCTTCTTTTAAGGATCTCCAGTTTCCCACTTTCCTTTCAGTTAGCTATGGAGTAGCTCTAGCTCCATAGTTTTAATTTAGACTTATTTATAGATAAAGCATATCTTGATAATTTATGGAAAAAAATTTAGGCTTGTTTGGGAAGTTGTCAAGATTTTAATATTATTCATGACAAGCTTCCTATGCATACATAAAAATACAACAAAACCTGAAATAAAACTCAGGAAAGCATAAAGAGTAGTCACTGTCTAAAAACAAACCAGTTTCACATCATCTAAATAAAAACAAATAGGTCTTAACTTAGGGTATTAGTTGCAAAAATGCAAATCATCCAATTACACAACCGTACTAAAAGTGCTATCTGCAAAATCAGTATTGTCCAAACGCGGCCGTTTTTCTTCTTTAGATCTATTTGAGCTGACTTTGTGCAAGTTTATTCTTCTTCTTTCCGCGGTGGAAGCAAACGGCTTTCTAATTAAATCTTAATTATTTAGGATTATTTTCTTATTTCAAAAGTGGGGGCAGCTGGAGTAAAGTACTGATCACAGAGATTTGTTAAAAACTCTAGTACTAAAGCCTACGGATGAAGTTTTCATGATAAATCTGTGTGCCGGGAGCTCCGGAGAAACTCATCTCGGATCGCGAAGGAGATAGTTAACTGGAACTTGCAGACGCGTAGACGATCAAGACGAGACTGTTGGTGCGTTGTATAGACGTCTAAAAACCTATAGACAACGTTATTTATTATATAAAGGAATCAATCATTCGATTTGCACTAAAAACTGGTCGATTGTATTGACTGGTCAACTGCAGATGGTTGCCAACGTGTAAGTATAAAATGTCCTGATTGGTGCCATCCAAGCAATACAGTACAAGCAACACGAGATTTACTTTCTTCATCTATTAAAATTAGCATACATAGGTATTAAGCAATACAATAAGTACTACATTGTGTTCTGCTTTATGCATCATGACCAAATAAACTCTTGCTTCCTTCTCACTGTGATAAATTATTAAGTAAAAGTGGCAACGCTGTTTCACCGTTTACTACCAGTTTTACTACGAATCGATAAGTGACGCAAGCGGCCATTCATGTAATTCGCTGACGATTGCGACGTTATTCGATAGTTTCATTTTTTTGTGTGTTTATGAGAAGCATTTAAGTGTTTTTCTTTGAAGAAACTGATATTACTTTGCGAAAAAATATTTAAATGCTGTGGCAAGTTTGCAAAAAAATGGAATATTTAACCCCAGAAGTTCCTTTTCACAAGTAAATGAGGTTATATTCACTTGTATCGAATGCATTGGTGTAGGTGGGTTGAATGTTGGACAGTGTTGCCATTTTTTCCGCTGTGTCCACCTCTCTTAGGCGCATCCATTGAAATTTTTAAACGGATGATTAATTTGGCTCGAAACGCTTTGTCTATAGTTTTTAGACGTCTATGGTGCGTCGGGTCTTTGGACTACTAGATCTGGAGCTGCTAATGAAACAAACGCCTGAGGTTTCCCGCGTAGGGACTTAAATCTGCTTATAAAGCAGGAAATCCGAGTGGATCTTATCTACCATAATTATCCGACCGAAGCTTTTTCGACCAAAAATTTAATCTACTCCAAGACATTAGTCAGCTTCATTTGAAGGCTGAATAGTGAATATGCTGATATTACACAACCTATGATACCGTGGCCATGTTTCCACTCCAGACATCCACTACTACTCTTTCTTGCACTGGTCTTACGATCACTTATTCATTAATTACGATTCATTCTTTCCGCTGGCATCCTGCTTGTTATTTATAAATCCTGTAACTGTTCTTACCATATTTCCACTTTTTCTGCTCCAGTTCATAGGTTGGAAAGTCACTGAGCAGGATAAGTACCTAATTATATTTTGACCCCACCTCTAGAAAATGATTTTTACAATAGCAATTGTTTGGCAAATACAAAATCAAATGGCTTCAAATTTACCTAGAATTTATATTTTTGAATATATAGTGCGAACGTAAAGGTTGGAATAAATTCGTTTATAATTCAGGTATTTTTCTTAGCAAAACGCTCGGGCACGTCAAGTTTTAGGTGCGCATTGTTTCAACTAATCTTTTTCTAATCTAAGTTAATAATTTTAAAATCACACATTTAATTTTTTTAAATAGAAACCTCCGCTTTATTTCATTTTTGAATTCTCACATTTCATGTATCATACCCTATATCTAAATTAAACCGTTTTTGAAAAAAACATAGTGTACCTTTAAAAATAATAAATGGCAGACTTGTGAAAAAATTATTTCAAGAAATGTTGGAATTGACCTCCACCAACGTCCTGGCAATACCCGAGACGATCTTTTAACACTTCCTTCCATAATTTTTTATTGTAGTCTCTATTGTGATAACTACTGCTTTTCTGATCCCATAGAGACCGTGTCTCCTGCACAAGAGCAATTAGTTTTTCACAATTCATCATTTTGAATGGAAATCAAATTTAAATTTAAAAATATTTTCTCTGTTTCTTTCAACACGTTCGTGCGACTTCTGACGAAAACACAAAATAATTTGGTCGCTTCAGAATATCGTACGAATTCGTGTGAATTCGTAACAAATGTTCGTAAGCACTGTAACTTCACACGTATAAATGCATTGTTTGTTTACTTCCGACCAATTCGTACAAATTCGCAGGCGTTCGTGCGTATAAAATTTCGTACGAATTCGCATCCATCAGTGTAACCGCCGTCTAGGCAGAAATTGTCGCTACTTCACTGCTTCACACCTTTGACCCAGTTCCTAGATATCTATTCTGAGTACTTTAATTAATTAATTAAACTACTTTCTACCTCGGAACTCTATTGTAAACCTTCTGTGTCAATATCAACCATATGAAATCCTTTCTCCTTTCCCTGCTTTTCCATAGCTTGTTTTAATACATGACATTAATTTTATTGTATTCTTACCTGGTATGGATCCAAACTCCTCTCCTGTTGACGTTCCGTCTCTGTTCCATAGCATTTTCTCAAGTCTACATCTTGTATCTTGTGTCACATCAGCTTTTTTCCCCTACAGCTCCGCAATTTTAAATGTCTCATTTGTTCTTGTTTACTGGTGAAAAAACACTAGTATTTTGTATATATATATATAGTATAAAAAGCCCAACATTCCCGGAGGACTGTAAAGAAACAGAGTCAGAGAATGTGGCTTTTCCTACAAGATACACATACCATTTTTCCGTCAATCATTTAAAAATCAAAAGAAAATATTGGAGCATGATTTTATGCACAAATAGATGCCTTCAAATTCCTAATAAAAATTCGTTGTGTAGCAATGGAAACGTATCAATTTTGTTTTGTCAAAGTCGACGCGTGTAAATTTAATTTGTTGGTTTCTTCTGAAGTTCAAGCGGTTACATATTTCGTTTCTAATAAAAAAGTGCAAAATAATGGGTGACGATGATTTTTCCATTTCTGGAACTCCTCCAGAACTGGCGGAAGCAGTAAATAATGCCACATTAGATTTACTTTAAAAAATTAAGAAAACAATATGAATATGCATACAATCGTTTTATGGACTAGAACAAAAATAAAAATGCGAGTTCTTTCTCGCAAAACGTTGTAAAATGGCATACTTTTTAGAGCTGGGTCCAAAGATGATATCATAAACTTTATGGACCAATAAAATTATTCAATAAATTTCAGAAATTTGTAGCACGCCCACCCTTGTTTTGGAATTTTTCTTAGATAAAATGGAAAGAACGAAAGTGACGGCACCACTGTAAATCGGTTCGGCCGCGTTCGTGCGATTTCGGAGTGTCTTCGGGTGGCAAAGGGTAGTACGACGGGTGGAAAAGAAGGAAGGGACAGTAGGTTTTGAATCGCTGAAGAGGAAGTGCTGTAAGCTCCCAAAAAGCGGCGAGAAGAGCGGCCATTGCTGAAGGGAACAAAAGTGAAAACCACGGAATACGGCCTAGCCCCGTTGGTTCTTTAATACAAGTGATTCCCAAGGCATGAGGTATGGGCTTGCTGAAACAATGCCGAAGAATATAAATAAAAAACTGTAAGTGATATATATTTTGTTAAATAATCACATGAAGGCTACCCAAGGCCACTACCGTCTTCCGAGAAATACAAACTTACTTTTCGAACATAATAAAAAGGTGGTGATCATAGACTAATTGCGATTTGTGTCGTCACTGGACTTGTTTAATTTCATGACTAACATATAACAGTTTTACGTTTGTTTGTACCGGGTTTTTATACTTATGTCAGTTTAGTAATAAATAAAGCTTGTTTTGCGAAACCATAACGCAACGTTAATTAGAACCCACCCCGAGAAGAGCTGACAACTCCAATAAGAAATTATTTGAGGAGTCTGCTTCAACTTGTTACATAATATGTTGTGGAAAATGTTGAAATTATTAAAAATATATATTTTTTGTTTCCATAACTCGTCTTTTTAATGACATTTTTGCATAATCATGTTTTTTTTGTCTCTTACTGTCATTATTGATAGAAACAGTAAGTTGATTTTATTGAACGATTATTTTTCCTACCAACCAAAGTACACAAGCCGTACCAAGGCCGGTAAGTGCAACTTACCACACTAGTGCCGCAAATGAAGTTTTGCTTATATCTGCAGCTAAAAATTGACTAAAAAAGGATAACACATAATATAGAATGTACTTATTTAAATTAAAGTTAAAGAAATGTTCAAAATATACCGTTGGCTTTTACTGCCATAAATCAACTACCTGATTGAACCCCATTGTGTTGATCCCAACATCTTTAAACTGCAATGAATGGGCGCAGGGGTGGATTTTGTTTTTATATGCATACATATTCTCTTATTTCAAAATTATTTATTCATGTTAATATACCTACACAGCACTTACATACGTCAAAAATCCAATAAAACAAATACAATCATAATAAGTCTAAAATACACAAGAAAATACATTATCAAACAATACTACATTCAATAAATTATTTATAAAGAGACAAATTATTGGAAAATCAAAAAATGTAATTATTTTATTTATACTTAATTCTATACAATATTTTACCTATTCTATATTCAGTTCTGTCTCACTATCACTATTATCTTCATCTAAACCTAAACTAATTATTAAGGGTTGAACACTATCACTAAGAATCAGATAAGAGTTTTCCACCTTAATCACGTGTTGTAGACAATTCTTCCAACTGTCCGTAGAAATATTATTTACATGTTTTTGTATTAATTCCACCACAGATGTACTTAATGTGGGAGTAGTATTTTCTCTCCTAACATTTGATTTTAATTCGTGCCATATTTGTTCAATTGGATTAAAAACGCAATAGTAGGGGGGAAGACGTAACACTGTATGACCGTTTTCGGCGGCAAGTTTATCACACACATATTCTTTTTCAATATTATAAGCATTTAATACTTGAAGAAGTTCTCTTTTTTTGTAAGATTCTTCAAAAAATATATCATTATTTAACATATAATTTTGAATTTCTGGCTTGGTGCTGTTGGAATTTGGGACTAATTTTGTCTGATGACTGTGATAACTAGCATTATCCATTACAATAACGCTATTTTTGGGAATATTTTTAAGAAGGCGATATTCAAACCATTCTTCAAAAAGCTTTGCATTCGTATCTTGATGGTAGTCCAAATAGGAATCTGCAATGTTCTTGGCTGAAAGCAACAAACAGTTTTGAACAAATCCATTTTCTGAACCTGCATGTATGATGGTAATTCTTTTGCCTTTATTCGAAGGAGCCTTGGTTTGACATTTTTTTGAAAAATCATTCCATCCTTTTTTTGGGGTGTCATGAGTATCAAACCATGTTTCATCAAGGTAGATAATTGGCCGATTCTCCAATCTATACTGTTTAATACTCGTCAAATATTTAAGACGCCATTTCCGTAAACGCTCCGATTCCATTAAAACTTGTTTTTTGTCAATGGCGCGATACTTAAAACCCATTTGAACTAAAATTCTCCTTAGGCTTGATATGCTGCATGAAATATTTGCTTCGTCTTTTGCTAGCCTAATTTTTAATGATTTTAATGTGGGTACAGATTGTTCTTCATACATGGCATACATTTTTCTTCTTAATAGGTCCTTATCACTCTCGTCTATACTTCTTAATTGGCCAACGTCGTTTCGTTGTTTTCTTGCATTAATAGGTTTCATTGTTATATCCTTTATCGAAGTTAAGGGAATTTTAGCTAAAGCACTAGTTTCTGCTAAAGCAGCATTTTTATTCAAACCCCTTCTTAGTAAAGATGAATATACATTTTTGACTATTTCTTTCGCATCGGGTGATAAATGCTTTCTTTTTAAAGATACACTACTAGCTGCACCATCAGCATGAGTCCATGGACGCCACATTATACTTAAAAAATAGTTTAACTAAGCAAACTAAATAGTTAAAATAAAAAGACAAAATTAGCGCACACAACTCGCACCTCACACAGGAAAGCTAAAAAGGTGACTGAAGGTGCCTTAATAAAATATCATTATATATTATTAATATTAAGTGCTTAAGTTACAGGTAATTAATTTAATTACCTGTAAAAATTTAATTTTAACCATTTTTTCCTAAAATGAATTGGAAAATAATAATCTTAACAATTGGTATAATTCATGTCGCAGGTAAAATATTAAGGGCCAGCCCTGTCTGAAAGGGATGGACATTTATGAGCTTTTATAGCCTAAGACATCATTAAGGATTTATTGCAGTCAAAAAGCCAACGGTATATTTTGAACATTTCTTTAACTTTTAATTAAAGCAAACCCAAGCAAACTTGCAGGAGATTTTAAACTTGAACTTTTCAATACAAAATATGCCAGTAAGCTTTTCTCGTTATTAATTAATTACACTGTTTTTCGCGTGTAGCCAGTTCTGAAAAACTTTATATGCACTTTTGTACCTTTCACATGGTTTTAGTGGGATTGGCTGTGAACAACCGACTCTTCATCCTTCCTCGATTTCAATATCAACATTTTTCGCGTCATTAATACTTTCTTTCCCAAACATCTCAACATTTAGATTCCTTCTGTTCCGCCAAATCAAAAATTTCTTGAGTAATCGGAATCGACAAATTCAAACTTACAGTAACAATAATTACTACGAGCTGTTGCATAGCAATAGACATAATGACTCCACATAACCCATTATAATGTTACAAACGCTCAATATTTCATACCAATTAGATCAGTTTTTGTATTTTTTCGTAAAGATTGATATGTTTCGTCACCATTCTCTAAAATTTACAAAACTCGGCCATGCGGTCCTAGTTTTGCTACAAATTTTCTACCTCGGTAAAAGACACTTACACTATGTATCAAAATGTACTATTGCAGCACACCAACAACTTCAAGGAAATATTATTTCCTTACAGCACAGAAATGAATATTTTCTTACAGGTATTTTTCGTTACCTATCAATGTACTGTAATATTGACTTTGTCTACCAAAAATCTTGTTAGAAATGTCAAAAATAAATAAATATTTGAAATAATTTTAAAACATAAAACTTATTTTATATTTGATACT
This sequence comes from Philopedon plagiatum, assembly GCA_963971165.1. NCBI lineage: Eukaryota > Metazoa > Arthropoda > Insecta > Coleoptera > Curculionidae > Philopedon > Philopedon plagiatum. The sequence goes on along the minus strand of OZ020194.1, from coordinate 18,046,043 downwards.
TTTTTTTTTTGAAATACAGGAAACTTCTTGAAGTAAAGAGGTAAATTTACCCAAGGTTCCCCTGCTTCACCTTAAGTTAAACTTTAAACTGTAACAATCAAGCGAATTACCATAAGTAATTTATAAGGTGGTGTCTTTCGAACTGTGAGTTTTTAATTTTACTTTAATATTTTAATTTTAGGCTGCATAAAATATCTTTATTGCTGTTATATAGTTTTTAATAAATTTTGGCTACCCACTGTGAAATAGGCGCTTGTTTAAAAAGTACCGTTAGTAGGAAATATGCTTAACTGAATTTGGGTTTTATTACAGACATGTACATTGTATCAATTATTATTTTGTGGTTTACGCCTTGTATCAAAAATGGAGTCTTGGAGGCTGGCTTTTTTTTATTTTTAGTTATTTCCTGAGAGAGCGCATGCTGATTCCAAGCCCGAATATTAATGTAACGTAAATTCCATATATAAAGATGAGATGGTACTTCGAAAATTTTTCGAACGTATTTTCTTGAAAAATATTTACGTCTGAAGTAGGTAGTATTGATTATTATTTGGACCACCAGTTAACTTTTTTGTTTGAAGAGATAGAAAAATGCTTAAGTTAGCAAAATTGTAGATTTATTTAAGAACCATCAGGAATGGTAACTGAAATAAACAATTGAACATGAAATATGCGAGTTTTAAACCAACCTTAAGATTTTTCAGAGGTATTATTTTTTTATAAACGAAACTCAAGCAACCCTCGTGTACAGCGTACCTTACACGGTCAATAATATTGACATCAATCAATACTGACAATATTTCAACAATCCACTTCAATCTCTGTATCAATATTCTTCAACCTTACACGATAAGTATTATTGTCAATATTTCATTCAGTACATAACCTACTATTATTCGTGCCTGCTGAAAACGGATCCTCGACAGAGAGCATGTATTACGACAATTTTAAGTTTAGGCATAAAACGTACAGTAAAGTATAAGCGCTGGATGAAAGATTGGTTAAAAAAGCATGCTTGCTGCTTTCATTGTTGACAGCAGCTAACATTACACTAAGGATTGATCCAATATTGACAGCGCACCCTAGACCATCAGTAATACTGACAGTATCCCTCTACTCGCTGATATTGATGCCTGATATTCGGAAATTCTAATTCGCGTCAGTTCAATCCATCAAACCATCAATATATCCACCTTACACGGCCAATATTTTTGTCAATATAATAACATATTGTCAGTATTATTGACCGTGTAAGGTATAAGTTAATGCAAGTTGTATAGGGTTTCTATGGAAACATCGACAATCTCTAGTTAAGTGGCACGTGCTCTAACCAGGTGCTTTAGTCATTCAAAGAAAGACAGTTTATTATTAGTTTATTTATTCTGGGCTACAGTCAGCAAGAAAAGATTGATACATTCACATATTTACAACATATAATATGCAATAAAAATAAGGGGGAAGCAAAACTGTATGAAAACGGGCAAGTTCCACGCCTAAACACTTTTATAAGGACTTAAGAAAAATAATAAATTCTCAAGATTTCAAAAAAAAGGACAGCATGCCAGCTAGACGAACACATGCAGCTAGATGTTCTGCTTTATTTTAATGAAACCCCGACTAACTCTACACTGGTGGCATGTGAAGCATTATTCTACAGAGTCCAAAGCACTCCAAAAAAGTTCAAATATAATCCAGGATTATATTTCCTTATTATTATTAATCCTTATAAGTTCCGTTAAGCTTTCCGATGAAAATAAACGCAAAAGACTGGAATTTTGTATTGTTATGCTGGAACAACTACAATGGGATGGAACTTTTTTTGATAGGATAATATGGACAGATGGGGCTTGCTTTATTACAAACAGTGTCTATATTAGACATAATACACATCATTGTGGTCAAGAAAACCATCGTGTTGTAAAGGCCGTCAACACTTCAGTGGTTCTTTGGTGTGGGGTTATTGGTGACAGGGTATTGGGGCTTTTTTTACCAAGGTGGCCCTGGCCTAGCTATTTGGCAACAAAATGGTGCCCTTGCACACAACACGCGAATTGTGACTCGGATTTTAAAGTATCAGACTGGGATTGGTAAAAACGGTTCAATTCGACGGTGTCTCAATAGCTCTGATTTCACATGCATTAATGGACAGGTGTTTCCGGAGATTACTCAGAGATCCACTGCATAACTAGAGCACATTTAACACTTTAGAAGAACTAAGACAGAAAACCCTGGAAGAAATAAATTTTATTAAAACACACAAGAAGGTCGCTGAGGGATTCCGTCAACCATTTAAGGACATGTTATCGCACTTTCATTGAGCGAATCATCTTACTTTATTATTAATATATTTTAGTATAACATGAAGAATATTTTAAAATGTCAATCAAACCCAATCAACCTTTTCTTGCTGACTCTCATAATAAATAAAGTAATAATAAACTATCTTTCTTTAAATGACTGAAGCACCTGATTAGAGCACCTGTCACTTTACTACAGATTGTCAAGTTTTCCATGGAAATATTATATGATTTGCATTAACTCATATACAAATAGCGCGTTCGGCAATGCAATCTTTTCCATCGTTTTGCTCGGAATTTGTGACGGTCACATGACCTCTTATTGTAAACAGTACGACCGATCACGTGCCTGTCAATAATTCCGAGCAAAACGATGGAAAAGATGGCATTGCCGAATGCGCTAATAGGGTATGCAAAATCATTTAATTTTCGTTTTATTTTTTAAAATTACAGGAAAATAATAAACAAAACAATCAAACAGTACGTGTTTACATAATTTCGAACTGATCGCACGTGAATGCGCTAGTCAATCGACTGCCGTCCGCGAGACAGAAGAGGCAACCCGTCAATTATTGATAAAAAATCATCTATGTCATTCTCAAGACTTTTTATATTAATTGAATTTAAACAGGGTTCTATTTCTATATTAAAAAATTATAAAGTACCTCAATATTCTTTTAATTATCGTAAAGCACAAATTAAATTTCAAAGCTTCTATGCCTTAGTAAAATTCAGACCCGTCAAGCTCCTCGTAATAGGCATCCAGTAGCTTAAACATCATCGTCTGTTGAAAAGTTCTTGCTTGCTAGGTATTTTTTTCAGGCGTGAAAACAAGTGGTAGTCCGACGGTGCTAAGTTTGGTGAATAAGGCGGGTATGGCAGAATATCAAAGCCTAATTCATGAATTTTCATAGCAAAAACACTCGTGGGATGCCGTGCATTATATTGCTAAAAATGATTTTCTTCTTGACTAACCCAGTAACTGCTTTAATTTGTCCAAAAGATTTGCATAGTATTCGCATGTGATGATTTGGCCTTTTTGAAGGTAATTAACTAGAACAGTGGTTCTTAATCGGTGGTACGCGGACCACAGGTGGCCCGCGAAAAAGCAATTTCATATACTGAAATTCGGATGATTGCCTTGCGCTATCTTATGCTCTTCACCACGACTTATTTATGTGGACTAGGACTTTCTGCTTTTCTAGTAATTAAAAATAAGTCCAGGAATAGATTGAAAGTAAGTGATGATATGCGTGTAGCTGTGTGCAATAATATTAGCTCCAGGATTACATAGCTTGTAATGGAGATGCAGGCTGAAAAATCACATTGATGATTTGTCAAACTTAATTTTCTATTAAAAATGTTCTTTTTTATATTATAATTATACATATTTATTATTAATAATAATTTTGGAAACGATGGCCGAATATACGAAAATCGGGTTCAAAAGCGTATAATGAGAGACGAAAGTGGTCCCTTTCCATTACACGAGAGAAGATTTATCGAATTATTCCGTCTTAATAAGGACCTAGGGTAAATCTATTTGCTAATTTAGTGGAGCATTTACAGGCAGAAATAAGGTCAACTAGAATACCCATGTTATTTAATTGGGAAGATATTTCATCCCACAATCTCATGAAATTTTCCCGTCCACTAATTCTTGTAAAATTGTGCCTTACCAATTCGGGATGATCAATTAAAAAATTAATTAAAACAACCTACTGAACTGTATTTGCTTTTCGTCCCCTAATCCTAGGAAGATTAGCACGTTTTTCCATAGTAAATATAATTTTTACATCACTAATAACAATAACAATAAACTTCAAATAGTTTTAGGTTATGTTTATATGTATTGCACAAGAGAGACAAAACGACTTTTCAACTAAAGGCAAAAAGAGACAAAATTACGTCGCTTTCAAGGCGACATTGACACCTCTCAAGATATTGGATTAGGACCAGATGCGAATCTTACGCTTTCGACGGTGGCTCAATTTAGAGAAATTATAAGGCGGCGATGCACCTTATTATTTAGTCTGTCGCCGAACGGTGAATTCCTCGCTGTTAGCGTGTGCGAGCGTCTCGGTGGAATAGAGAGCAGGCTAATGTTATTACATCAGTTTTGTTGCATTGATTTTATGGTTTAAATTGTTGTTGTACTAGGTTGTAGTGTAATTTTAATAAACGAGATACGTTTTTGTATTTGTTAATGATATAATTTTATATAAAATGCCCCACAATATCATGTTTTAATATTTTAAAATATAATCCATAATTTCTCTGCATTAAAAGCTACCAAACGCGTGGAAAATTCCATTCACGGCTTCGACGCTCGAAGCGACCGGGCCGCTCTGTCCGTAGCGCCAAGACCGCGGAATCCTGATATAGGAAAGTTATTAAGAGATTCGCATCTGGTAGGAGTAATCTGTGATATTGCTTTCGCTATGTAAGTTCATGCTATATCGACCCACTTTGAAACATAGGTACCGAACGGTGATATAGAGTAGGAATTGGCAAAGAGAGCTCGATCGCTATCGCTATTTTTCATACAGAGTGTCACTCCAGGGTCTGATGAGAACTACCTTAGCAATACAAAAAAGAGGCGTAAGAGTTATTTGTGGTTTTTATCAAAGAAAAAATACAAAAATCATACCAACTCTGCTGAGCAACAGACATGATTTACCATTCCCAATACCGAAAACAACTCCCACTAAAAAGTTTTCACAATTTATAATAATATAAGTACCACTCGTCAAATTTTAGCGATAAGGCTTTTAAAAAGTCATTATAGGGTGTGCTTATTTTAAGACCGTATTACGGTCTTCGTGAATTTTACACTGACGGTATAAGATTTTGACATATTATACTCTTTTAATATTATATTTTTTTAATCCAATTATTTTTATGTTATGGGTGATTAAACCTTTATTTTATTTATTGACAAAAACTATATCTCGTCGTTTGTCTTACTGTTATATGTACTATTTATTATTATTATTATTATTATTATTATTATTATTTACTTTTATTTTATGTGAGGTGCATGTATGTTTTTATATTTTAAATATTATTTTATCTATTTTACAGATATTAAATATTTTTTTATCTTTTGCGTTCAAAAACATTTACTACTATGGCTTTGATAACAAGAATATTTCTTATGACCATAAAGCGCAATTGGATTTGATCTAAAAGACTTATCAATAACCCCCTCCTCACATGAAAACTCCCTGCTTTCGCTCATCGCCGCGCTGTTGAGGATGTATCCCTTTTCTACTTTTTTAATGAATTAGCCGCTATAATTCTCCCTTGACTATTCCTAACAGAACAACAAGAGGCGCGTTATGTCCACATACATTTACTGTCCAACTACAAAAGCCTTGAACATCCCACTTCTCTCGCTGACAGATTATGGAAAGAATTACCTGCAGATGTATTCCGTTCCCCTCCCAATCTCCAGTCCTATAAATCACGTCAGTAGATTAAATTTCTCTTCTCTTCCGCCCCCCCCCCCCCCCCTCACGTTAGTACTTAGGCTTGATATAGGGATTCACCAAATCTCAAAGAATCGATATTTCGAATCGATCTTAAATCGTGATTATGGAAATCGATTCACTATTAAGATCGCCTTAGGAGATCGATCTTTTGACAGTGTCAGCTCCAAACCAATGGTATTTAAAACTCTTTGGGTATAAATTGTACAGTTGTAGTTTGAGAAAAAAGAAAAATATTAAAATTATAGTTTTTTTTGTTTATTTTTAAGTTATAGAAGGTTATGGAGAAGGAAATCTTTATTTTAAAATACTATCATGAAAAACATACTAATTTATTGAAAATTAATAATAATTAATAGTAAATATTTGAACGAATTTTTTTTCGGATTTGAGTTTTTTCTGGAAAATTATGTTAGATAGCGCAGTTGAACTATTTCCTCACTCTTTTCCTACTTACTAGGATTGTTTTGATCGTGGCACAGGGACCGTATCGTTTGTAAAGAATAAAATATAAATATTAATTTCCAATTATTAATTAAATTTGTAAGTTCACCGACTTGAAAATATCAAAATTTGAATCGGTTCTGCGTAAAATCGCCGATTTCCTTGCAGGATCGAAGGATAAAAGATCGATTTTAAAAACTGATTTTTATTTGGAAAAAATCGATATTTCCAAGATATCGATTTAGATGGTGAATCCGTGAAGAATTAAGAATTAGAAAATATTTGAACGAAGAAATGACAATTAAACGAAAAAATAATAACCGCAAAATAACAAACTGTCCATAGATACCTATCGACATAACCGGCATCACTGTTTTGTACGATTTCAGATTTGAGTTTTTTTCTAGAAAATGGTAGATGGCGCAGTTTAACTATTTCCTTATTCCTCTCCTGATTATTACTAGCATCGTTTTGATCGTGGAGTAGCGACCCTTGCTTTTGTAATAAATATTAATTTCCAATTATTAAATAAGTCTTAAAGGTCACAGACATGAAAATACCAGAAGAACCGATTCTGTGTAAAATCGCCGATCTCCTTGCAGGATCGAAGGGTAAAAGATCGATTCTTAAAAATCGATTTTCATTTGGAAAAATCGGTCTTTCCAAGAAATCGATTTAGATCGTGAAGCCCTAGCTTGAAGTCTACGTGGACTGTCGGAGATAAAAAAAGTATCCGTCATTCCACGGACTTCTTAGTCCATCCTCGTATTAAAATTATGAAATTCAAGTTAAGTGAAAGAGCCCATTACCCTAAACGGCTACGATTTATACACCATTCCATTAAATTTTCTATAAACGATCTTTCAGATCTTGTCAGATTTTTTGCAACAGTTGCATAACCTTAAATTCATATTATGCAGTATTGCATGATACAACACACGTAGGTAAAGTTAATTACACATGGACATACCTATTTCAGTGATGAAAAGCTCTTAGGTACGTCGTAAAATTTTAATATCCTACAATGAGTAAGTAATAAAATTTTAATTCAGTAACATCTTTATAAAGGGTAATAAAATTTAAAATGCCTCTTTAACGTTAAATCTAAATTACTTACTTAGTTCAGATTTAACAGTGAATTGCGAGCTTAAATGGCATTATAGCATGTGAGGTATCACACTAAATATCTTTCCATCTTATTTTAATTGTATTATTATTTAAATATTAAAATATTTAAAATACTGCGAGTATCGTCGGAAAGTCCGTAGTCTAATTATGTTGAACCGGAATTAATTTCGGGGAATTTTTGGTGCAGCTACTGAAGTTAGACATATTACATCATAATTTAAGATTCAATGGTAGATACACCAGTGTAGTTTAGTGGAGTGTATTGCTATTGGTGTAAAAAAGTGCAGAAAGGTGTAGTTTCATACAGCCAACGTATGCGAAATGAAACAAATGGAAAATTTTAAGAGTGTACAGAAATCTCAGGGGGTAAGATCAGGAGATCTTGCAGGGTTACTACGATCAATCCATCTATCTCCAAACATACTATTTAAGGTGTATCGGACTTGCTGCCCAAAGTGTGGCGGGCATCATCTTGCTGCCCACGAAGACCGAAGCCTAACACTGAAAATACATTGTGGGACATTTCACTACAATTGTCTAGCTTTTTCCAACAATTTGTTCTCATGCAAAAACGTCCAAGACCAATTTGTAGAAAAATTTGCTACAAGTGTATGAAAATGTATAAAAACTGTTGTTACTAATAATTCAATTAGAGTAAATTGCTCTACAAAGACTTTGCAAAAATTTTGTGTGAAAAAAAGTCCAAACGATTTTTCAGTGAAGTACTGTGGGTCTACTGGGGAAGTCGGGCTTACACACCCAGAGCTAGAAACATCCGTAGGGATTTCATCAGCCCTTTAAGTGGATATGTGGGGTGGTACCACTTCGACCAAGGAAGAATTCCTCTGCCACCTTCCTTATTTACAGCGCCAGTGGTGAGACACAGCGTTCCCACGCGGTCAAAGTAATATTTACGTTTTATATTTACAGTTTTCTTAAGTCTTTTCTAGTACAATTTATGTCCGATCGGAGAAGTTGCCAGTTCTATCAAAGTTTTTCTATGCAACAAGTCAGTGTAAGAAATAATATTGTTGTTACCTTTACCATAAAATCCCTCTAAAATACATTTCTTTTGAAAACGTTTTAGATTTACAACACTAAGAACATGGAACATCCATTAATGTAAGAAACCAACGCTTGACTAATTAACATTAGCAAAAGATTACTATTATTGTGGAAAGTACGTACTAAAATAGCCCTTTTCCTTATACATTTGCGAAAAAAACTCGGATGCAAATTAATATTATAATTTAGTTATCTTATTCTTATGCTCATCGGTTTAAAAATTTCGAATGTCAAATTAGACCGGTCTAGCGTTGGAGAATCTGGCAGTACATTTTTTTAGGTACCATCGTGCTGAAAAGAAAACTGGTACAACAAAATATATTCTTATCTTCTAGGCCCTAGGCTATTATAATAGTATCTATATTACATAACAAGTGTTGAAAGTGACATTTTTCACACGAGTGGGAATGTTGTCGCACGAGGCGACAGCCGAGTGCGATAATCCCACGAGTATGCGGAAATTACTTTCACACGAGTAATGTACAATATTTTTCCTACGACCACAAAAATATTTACAAAAAAACCTCAATTTCTGCCTTTTAAAACCCTCACTTTCAACACTAATATTTTCATCAGGTGTGCTGAAAATAAAACAAATGAAATTAGAGGGTAAACGGCTTACCTGTAAGGAAGTTCAATCCTCAATTATACTAGTAGTTGCATCCCAATTAGATCACCCTGTAGTTATGTCTTAGCGCCAGCGCGCGCCGCTGTGTTTACAGGATTGACGAAAATCCCGTCCCTGCCTTCTGCCCGGGAACCACCTAGTCAATATTTTTAGCGCGATTTCTCCGAGATCGTCCAACCTACTGCATAGGGCCATATCAGCGTACGATCGTAGTGGTGGGAGGGAAGTGATCTAATTGGGATGCAACTACTAGTATAATTGAGGATTGAACTACTTCCTTACAGGTAAGTCGTTTAACCTCTAATTATACAACGTAGTTGCATCCCAATTAGATCACTCTGTAGATGTTTAAAGATAAGGTTGGAACGATCTCCGTAATAAAAGATATAAAAATAAATAAGATTCCTGGTTAGGTAATTTTAAAATGTCCTTTAATACAAAAAACAAGAAAAAAAAACTAAGCAGTACATAATGGGAAAACTATAAACAATATTTAACATTGTAAGTTTAAAACAAAAATAAGTAAGGTAATAGTGTGTGTAACATTCTTAACTAGTAAAAAGGTGTTGCATTAAACTGTCTGTATTCTCTATAGGGCGATTATAGAATTTTGCAAATACTTGAGACCTTGGTGACCAACCTGCTGTTTTTAAAATACAGTCGACGCTAAGCCCTGCGCGATAAGCCGCTGACGTTGCGGAATGGCGTGTACTATGAGGCCGGAATTTGTTTGTGTTAATTCCGGATAATTTAAGACCCTGTGTTATCCAGCGGCTTATCGTTTGAGATGACGTTGCTCGATGTGGTTTTTTATGTGTTATTAGTAAGTATGGTAAGTCGTGTCTTATATTTTGTATTGATTGAATATAATATAAAATAATGCTGGCAACACAAATTTCGGGTTTATCTTTGAAAAAAGGCAGTATCAATATAGGCTGTCTTTTACTAGGCGCTGAAGTTTTTAGAAAAGCGGATACTGCTATTTCCATTTTAGTTTCGGTCATAGAAATATCTGAAGGTCTGATTTTGCTTAAGGTTTGTGCTCTTTGGGCTGTTGCCAAGGCAAGTAGTACTGTAAGTTTAATGGTCAATGTTCTTAAATTGAGGTTGGAATGCGGATACAGAGACGAAAAATACTTAATTACTGGTTCAGGATTCCAAGTTTCATTATACCTGGGAAAACTTGGTTTTAACCTAAACGCACCTTTGAGAAGTCTGTTAATAATTATTGTTTTATCATTTTTGTTAAGAGTAAAAAGTAAATTTAAAGCGGATCTATGGGTGTTCAATGTGGAATATGTAGCACCTAACTGAAATTCTTTGACTAAGAAATTTGAAACTAATTTAACATCTGGGTTAAATATTTTGGATTGATTATTTTTGCAGAAGGCCCACCATTTTTTAAAAGTTGTATTATATTGTTTTTCCGTGGATTTACTTATTGATGCCCGCATCAAGTCAACTGCGGAGTCTTCTAAATTTCGATTTCGGTAGGCTTCCCTGATAGTTTGCAAGCACCCAGGGTAAGGTTTTTCCACAGAGGGTGTGGTTCGCTGGAAGGAGAAAGTGAGAGATTAGAATTAGGTTTTATGGTGTAAATATGCGAAACTCGGAGATGATCCAGTTTTGGAAACCAAGGCTGGGATTTCCACAAGGGAAAAACTAATATTCCTTCTGCTGAATCATTTTCGATTTTGCTCAAAACTTTGGTTATTAATGTAAAAGGAGGAAAGGCGTAAAAGTTAAGGTTTTCCCAAGACTTGGTGAAATCATCAATGAAATAAGCGTCTGGGTCTTTTTTCCAAGATGCAAAAATTTTACATTTCGTATTCTGTCGTGAAGCAAAGAGGTCTATTTTAGGATTTCCGAACAATTTTACTATTTTATTAAAAACCGATGTATTTAGGCTGTATTCCGTTTCAAAATTTTTTAGCCTAGAACCTTTATCTGCTAAGAAGTTGTCTTCAGATTTGATATAAGATGCGAAAAGTGTTATGTGTCTTTTTTCACGCCATTGCCATATAAGCTTAGATGTTTTGTGGAGTTCAGGGTATCGTGAGCTGCCCATCTTGTTAATTAGAGCAACCGCGGTAATATTATCTATTCGTAAAAGAATATGACAGTTTATTTTATGGTTTGCAAATATTTTTAACCCATACCAGGCTGCTAGTAATTCCAATTGATTTATATGTAGCGATTGTTGTTCGTTATCCCAAAAACCACTCGCAGTTTCTTTCCCACATGCAACTCCCCAGCCTGTAAGGGAGGCGTCAGAAAAAATTTCTAAATCATATTTCGCAGGTAGTAGCGAAATTTCAGCAAGTGGAAGTGAGGTTCTCCACCATTCGAAAATATGTCTAAAAGTGTCCGGTATGATCAATGTTTTGTTAAAATTACCTTCGGAATGGTTTAATGCTAGAGTTTTTAATCTTTCAAATTCTTTGGTATACAACCATCCATATGGAACAGCCGGACAGGCTGCGATTAGAGATCCAATAAAGCTGGTAAATTGCCTGATTTTAATTTCTTTTTTACTTTTTATGTTACAAATGTTCTTTAATAAACTAGAAATTTTGTCTTCTGGTAGGGAGATTGACATTTTGTGACTGTTGAAAATAAAGCCAAGAAATTTAATGTTTTGAGAAGGCATAGGGTTGCTTTTATTTTTGTTTAGTATGAAACCCAGCTGTTGTAAGAGGTTTGAGGTAAATGAAAATTTTTTATAACATTCTTGTTGAATTTTCCCTAAGATCAATATGTCATCTAAATATATAATAGACATAAATCCTAAAGATCTAAGATGATTTAATATTGGTTTAAAGATTTTAGTAAAGACATACGGGGCCGAGCTTAAGCCAAAAGGGAGACAAGTAAACTCATAAAAACAATTTTGAAAGTAAAACCTTAGATATTTTCTGTGGGTTGGGTGTATGGAAATTAGAAAATAAGCGTCTTTAAGATCGATGGAAGCCATGTAACAATTTTTTGTAATTAAATTTTTTACAGTTCTGTAATCCTCCAATTTAAAATGTGGGGTTACTATATATTTGTTTAGATTTTTTATATTTAAAATAAATCGAAATTCTCCATTTGGTTTTTTCCTTAGGAAAAAAGGTGATAAAAATTGATTTTTTATGGCCCGACATTTCCGTATGGCGCCAATGTCTAAAAGATGATTTATGCATGTTATGTATTTGGTTCTGTTTTCTGCTTGTACATTAATGTTTTTAAATTTGGACTGTTTGGGGGTTTTAATAAAGTTTAATTTGTACCCCTTTACCCAATTAAGTACGTTACTATCATTTGTTATTTTTTGCCAGTTTTTAACAAAAGACTTAATCCTGCCTGCATAGCTACCTACTCATTTCGGTTAACGGTGTTGATGTGCTGCATACCGGTGAGTTCTTCTGCCTCTGTTGTTTATTGACACTTGGTGCCTTGCCCTGTTCCTCCCCCCATCCTTGTTCTTTGAGGCCACATACTAACGGGGTTTGTACGTGGCCCGCTTGTAGTTTAAATTCCGTTGAGCGGGAACCTTGGGTTTTAGTTCAATTCCCGTTATCTTTGCCGTCTTGGCTGCTTTGCACTGGTCAGCGAAATCTGATCCAAAAAGAAAAGAGTCAATTTTTGTTTTACGTGCGACTTGTTGAACATTTTCGTTGAGGGAGTTGTTTAATCTGTATCTTCTGTGGACCGATAAGGAGTAGTGAATGTCACAAAGTATTTTTGCCATGGATACCAAATCTCCTATCTCACTTGAATCACCTGCATGGAGCTGGTTAGATATAAGGGTGCCCAAGAACCCTAAAGTTTTTCCCAAACTGGCCTGAATGGCTACAAACACACCATCTTTCCGTAGTTCCGTGGAGTTTAAAATGGAAGAAATTTCGGTGTTAAGTGTAGGAGCTTGTAGATTTGTGCAGTTTTTGGGGATCTGCCACTTGTTTAGGATTTGAGCCTTCGCCTCTTTGTCAAGGCCTTCAGTTAAATAGCTCGTCCATCTAATTGCCAAATTGTTTAAAATCTCGGGCCCTAATGTAGTATCAATACTGGGGTCTGTACCCAACCCACATACGGGGGTTGATGCTTCCTGGCTTTGATGAGCATTTGAATCATTCGCTGCAGGTGTTAGGGTCTTGTTTTGTCCCAACGTTCCCGCTTCAGCGGGAATTTTGTCCCCTTCCGAGTTTGATTCGTCGTCCTCAGAGGGGGTATCGGAGTCCTCGGCTTGAGAACAGTCTTCTGCTTCTGGAAGAAAAGACGAAGTGCCATAGACCTACATTGCCATTACTACAGTGTAATAACTGAAGAATTTTAGATATATAAGAGAGAAAGTCGGCAACATTGCACGCACAGTCCCCATTAGTGCTTAATATAACAGCCATATAAATTACTTTTGATAGCGATAATATAATGTAAACAATGTCTAAAGTTACACTATCATATGCGAAAACGGCGGGTCATCATAAAGTTGGCATATTTTCACGAATGGTGAAACATAACCCGCTCGAGCCAAAGAGACTACTTGACTGAATACAGTGAATTGGGTAATAATAGATCACAGCGAATGGCTGTGGGAATCGCAGCGAATGGCTGCTATAAGAGTTGCACAGAAGTACAAAAGCTGTTATAGCACGATTTTTGGCAGCGAGTGACTGCCGCGAGGTTGTGCAGCGAATGGCTGCTAAGTATTTTTGCAGCGAAAGGCTGCTGTAAGGTTTTTGCAGCGAATGGCTGCTGTGAGTTTGCTGCAGCGAATGGCTGCTGTGAGGTTTTTGCGTCCAAAACCCCGTAATATTTTTGAGAGATATCTACGAAAGTAGATATTTCGATATGACTGGGAGGTTTAAGAATCAGTTGGTACTTACCCGATACAGTGTCGTCTAAACTAGCTAAAAGCATTCTTTCGAGTTTTCTGACTTTTTCCTCTAGAGAATCTATTTTTTCACTCGATGGTCTTTTCTTTGGTTTCACCATTTTTGCCAAGAGCAATCAGGAACGCACGCACTATGTTGTCGAAACACTACCGACGCCGACGCGAACTGTCTGAGCGCTAAAAACATATTGACTAGGTGGTTCCCGGGCAGAAGGCAGGGACGGGATTTTCGTCAATCCTTTAAACACAGCGGCGCGCGCTGGCGCTAAGACATAACTACGGGGTGATCTAATTGGGATGCAACTACGTTGTATAATTGGCACCATCTATTTCAATGTCATGTTGACAAGTACTTTTCAACACGTGTGTTGTAAAGTACTTTTCAACACGCGTGTGACATAAGGCACTTTCTCGACAAGTTAACCGTGCTTTTTTTCTCACTTTCATAGGTGGTCGTAGGAAAAATATTTTTTTAAAACTGACTACCAGTTATCAGTTTGATTTAAATTTATTACAAGGAGCTGAACCATTTTCATGTGGTTCCGTGACAAAAATTTATGCTTTTTTTTGACACATACATGGTTATCTTTCCGTATTTCATTACGAAAATGGCTTAAATCCTAGCTTGATGTTTCATCTTTTGATATTCGTCTCAAAATTGCTACAAAAATGAGTAGTTTTTGCAATGGCCATTTTTGCTCACAGCTCTGCAAGACCGATTTTTTTTTCTGATGCCCCTCTTAAGAGATGGTATTCATATAAGGACTATCTCTGAAGAACTAGGAATCAACAAAAATACCGTATTGTTGGCCGGGAAAAGGATTCAAGAGTATAGAAGTATAGTAGTTAGAAAAGAAGATTCTCGTCGCCCCAAAATTTCTACCGACGTTAAAGATAGGGAGTTAGTTAATCATTTAAGAAATCATCCGTTTGATATTGTAGTTAAAGCTAAAGAAGAATACGGCTCCCAGAAGAGTTCGAAATTCGGATATAAAAAATTGTTGTGCTTCAAACAAAATATTTCTGACTGAATCTAACTGAAACCCAAGCAAACCCAAGAAAAGAAGATTAGAATTTGCACATGAATATGCAAATCAAAACAATTTTTGGGAAACAGTTATATTTTCTGACGCAAAAACTTTCCAATCATGCCACAATGGAAAAATTCGTCTTTATATGCCCTCTGCCAGGAGGTCAAACGATGGAAGATATACGCTCAAAACGAGTCAAAGTGGATGCTTTTCTGTAAGCCTTTAGGGCTAGAGTAGTGCTGGGGGCCCAGGAGTTTCTCAAATAGTTTAGGGTAGACTCACTGCAGCGTTATATTGAGATTTACTAAAATAAGTCATGATCCCATCGGTTGGTGCTGTATATAGCCAAGATCTTATTTTTCAAGATGATAACGCTCTCATACATAAAGCAAGGGGGGACATGGGGGTTATGACCCCCAAAATCATCAAAAATACGTCATATACCTATTAAAAGTGAGAATATATGTATGAAAAAGTTAAAAATATATTACTCTTCCCTGAATGACCTCTCCCCCTTCCCCAGAACGAAGTTCTGGATCCGCGCCTGACATAAAGCTTGCACAGTTCAAGACTACTTAAAAGAAAACCATACTCGTGTTTTACCGTGGCCTTCGAGGAGTCCCGATATCAACCCAATAGAGAACATTTGGCTGGTCATTTGGTCTTAACCAGTGCCATTAACGTACACACACATACACACACAGAGAACATTTGGTGCAAAATGATGAAGTCAATGTAGAAACATGACTTCCAGCCCAGAAATGCAGATGAACTGCGTCAAAGGGTAAATAAAACATGGGATGAAATGACCCAAGAATATACAAGAAGAATGGTTTTAAGTATGCCGCGAAGATTACAGCATGTAATCGACAACAATGGTTCAATGACCAAATAATATGAAAAAATATGTTTGTTGTTTGTGTTACATTTTAAAATGTTTTTGTTATTTTTCAAATACACTGGCGTTTAATTTGTTTTTATTTTATTATTTCGAGACGATAAAAGAATTCCATATTTAATGCCAATGTATAAAACATCATTTGATTTACTTCGTAATGCAAAATTTCAATACGTAGAAACCTTGTAACGATGACAACTGCTAAAAAGTTTGGTGTTCTAACTTTCTCACTTCCATGACAACAATTTTGAGTAAGATTTGTATTTTTCTTAAAGCCCAGGTGCTCGGAAATTGCTGTTCCAATTTTTTGGGCATGATGGTACATTGTGTCGGTAGTAGGCTTTTAATGTACATACGTGACAATATAATAATATGTTAAATATTGTTGATTGTAAACAACTTCAATATGTGTGTGTGATCATGTCGCAATGAGCAAAATGAAACATTTATAAGAAAATGGGTTCAGGATCATGGAAACTCGTACAGTTAACTGACCTAGAGAAAAGTGCAGTATATGAAGTAACATGGAGAATCAGAAATGGTAAGGGAGCACTGACCAGTTTCCGGAAGGCCGCGGAAGATACATGAAAATTATTGAAATGCGCTGGTTACTCTAGCACGACGAGGTTCTCGGCTAAAGATTAGAAAATTGACTAGCAGGTTTGGAAATGAAAGTAGAATGGTTCGAACATCTTTTTTATATCTGGTGCAAGCTGCTTCCAACTTGGAGGTAATAGAATGCGACTGCAGTAATATAAAGCAAGATGCCATACGTCTGCTTACATAAGAACTTGGATGCAGGAACAGCAGATTGAGACAATCCTGGGCCTGCAGTTTCGTCCGACCTTAGTCCAATAAAAAATGTATAGGGTCTTATGAAAATTGAGGTAGAAAGAATGGGACCTTGCACTAGAGGTAAATTAACATCATCAATTTTACGAACTTGGGATGCCATTACTATAATAATATATGGACATAAGCTAATAATAGGGTTTCCTGGTCGTCTAAAAGAAAATGAGACAGACCACGCGGATTTGAAGCCTAAGTATTAATGTATCGTGGGCGTCTAAACAGAAGGAAAATGTAATCTATTGACACACGATTTAAAGGTCTGGAGGTTGGGAGGGGAAGGGAAAAATCTGCAGGCAGTTCATTCGATCATCTAGAGACCCTAGGTATGAGTGATGGAGAAAAGGGGGAATGGTCTAGGCTTTTGAAGCTGGGCAGTCAAGGAATGCGTACGTAACGCGCCTCTTGATGTTCTGGAAGAAATAGTCAAGGGGGGTCATAGCGGCTAATATCTTGAAGCAAAATTCGTGGAAATACCGGTAGAAAAGAGATAAATCCTCAATAGTGCGGTGATGAGCGAGAAAAGGGAGTTTTCTTGATGGGACTGGGAGGGGAGAAGTATTTTTTGGTTCAAGCAAACCTAAGGAGTTGGATAATAAATAATTGTATTGAAGGATAAATGGACGTTAAGTAAGGACGTCCCAAAAATTTCAGTGTTTCAATGGACGAATTAGCAATCTTTGCAAAATTCAAACTAAGTTTTCAATTTTATAAGTGCAACTTACAAGTTGATTATTACTAGTTATGTTAAAAATTAAATAATTTAATTTTTCAATATAGCTCTTATAATAAGTAGAGAAAAAAGAATAAAAATTAAAGCCCAGAAATTTCTATTCACTACCCTGTATATTCGAAATAAAGCATTATCTCAGTTTGTTCTAGAAACTTTTTTTTTCGTGTTCTTGATTTCGATACCCGATAACCTCGATAAGAGAGCGGGTTCCATACTGAACTAGTGCCATTGTGTTGACCCTACCTCTGGACAAGTCCTAGAAAACATAATATTGTTCTAAAGCTATTGATATTTATATTTAAAAAAAACAACAATGTCCTTCAACTAATCAAAGAGCAAACAGAATTCAAAAATAATATATTTATGAATAACACGAAAGAGATCCAAATCAGTGCTTTTAATTTGTATTTTTTATTTGAATCGGCAATTAAATTTCACCGTAAAATTAAGATGCTATTGTTCCGTTCAGACAAATTGCAGGATCTTTTATTCAAACGGGCTTTGTAATTATGTAAAATTTCCATGAAATAAAACTACTGGATTGCAAGTAACGAAAATAGAAACCGGCACAATTGGAATAAAGAAACAATATATAAAAATAATTTAATGGATTTTTAACATGCAATTTGTTGTCTGCTAAAATTACAGTTGTTTCTTAAAACGTTAAAAAAGACGAGAATGTGCAATGCATGAAGCAATTTTTGTTAATTTAACAGGCATTTAAAGCTTTTCATTGTAAAGACGATCTAAAAAATATCCGGAGAAGTAAAAAACATTATTATATCATTTACCAAATAATAAATAATATATTTTTATTGACTAAGCACATACAATATTTTTTCAAAATCCTACAACCAAAAATTGTTAGGTTCTCACCGAGGTAAGAAATCAATACAATTAAACTATCTTAGAGTCCAAAAAATGCTTTTAACAACCGCATAAAAGTGCTCTCCTGCTCCAACAGCGGCAGCAAATCTTTGTGGTCACTTGCCAAAAATATTAGTCAAATCGTCTGTAGAAGCAGTTTTCCTCCCCTTACATTTGGAATAGTATATTTCATTACCAGTCCGGAAAAAAGGATTTTTCTGTGCGCGCTTGACAAATTCTCGTGTGAGGCGCAGCCGAACACGGGAAGTCAAGCAAGCACGGAAAATCCATTTCTGGACGTGTAATGAACGATATTTTTTATTATACTTCTTTGAAAACGATAACATAAAACAAAATATAACATAAAAAAATACATACATACAAAATAAACTTGGAATATTTTTATTTTCACAACTGTTATCGGAATTTAAAAAAAAACTACTAGAGTAATTAAAAATTAACTATTAATAATGAAAGATGCCACTTTTTCAGGTTGAATTGTTATTATTAATGGTTATGTTTATTGTGCAATTAGTATTGTTGCAGAGGTTTAGTCCTTTTGGAGTTTTAATTTGTGAAACTGCAGCTGTTGAAGCAGACTCTTCGCAAATATTTTGATTTTCTCGCATGAATGAAATAGTTGTTGTATTTTGCGAGGAAGAAGGGTTAAACAGTTTTTGTGATACCTCAATTTTTCTTTGTATGGATTCTTCCATATATCCTTCTGCTACATTGGAAGAACGCCATCCTCCGTGTCTTTTTAGAGTGAGTAAATCACCGCCGCTTTCCACCAACATGGTTGCCGAAGAACGCCTTAGGCCATGACCCGTATAGTCTCTGGGATTTTCTAGTTTTAGGTATTCTGCAACAATTTTCGGAACACCACTGATGGTATGGCATCCAACATGCTGAGCGTAACACCTGCCGTTTCGATATGCAACAAATAACCTTCTGCTGTTCATATTTTTAGGTCGAAGAGTTGCATATTTACGATAAAGTGTGCATGGCTCAAACTTACATCCTTCATTGGTAATGGTGAAACTTCTTGATGTATGAGTTTTTCCATCTCGTAAAAACACGACAAGAAAGTGATCATTATCAACCACATCGTCTAAATTTAGACGTATTAAATCATCTCTTCGACATGCACCAAAGATCCCAAACACTAAAATTGTTTTAGCTAGTAGATATTTTTCATCTGAACCTTCACATAAAAATTTGCTTACTTGTTCTGCTGTTAAAATTTTGGACTTTTTCGGAAAATATCCCACAGCTTGACGCTTCAAGAAAGCAATAGTTTTTGGATATTTGGTGATTTCAGCATTTTCTTTTATGGCCAAACAACTCTTTAGCATTGAGAATCGACTCCATAACGTGGAAGATTTCATAGACTTAGCTTTTTCGACAAAGTAAACTAGAAGAATATCGTCACTTACAGTTTTGATTTTGTTTAGATTTCGCCATTCAGTAAAATGTTGATACTCGTGTTCATATCTTGACCTGGATTTTTCAGGTAACAAATTCGCGGTCGCTTGTGCCGCTTGCTCCCGAATGTTATCGGGAATTTCTTCTGAGAACATTTTATTAGAATGAATTTAATTGACAGAAAATTAACAACGCTGACAATATGGTCTTTGGCAGGTATGATGCGTTTTCATGGTAACTTTCAAATCATTTAAAAGGTGATTTAAATTTGTCTATGTCAGATAAGATTGACAAAACGTCAAAAAATATTTCAGAAATTCATCTAAATATTCAAATATTTACGAAATAAAATACAAAATAGGTACATATTAAATATCAGATAGCATATAGACTTTCTTGAGTTTAGTTTATTTTCCTATACCTATATTTCTATTTTAAAGCCAAAAAATAGTCGGTATCTTCATTCAGCACACTGAAAGAACTGGAGACCAGGAAAATTTTTTCCGTGCGCTCTTTCCGTGCGCTAGCCCGAAAAAGCCCATCTTACATTATTACTAAAACAGATGAAAATAAGGTGTTTTCAAAGAAGTATAATAAAAACGAAATTATGTCCACCTCCAAAGGGAAAGCTCTTCGCTCTTCTAACCGCTACGTCTATACCCCGCAAAATGTCCGACATGATACTTAAGGTCAAACAAGTGCAAAAAATTCTTCTATCCATGACATCAAAAATTCCTCCTGTCTGGATGGCATATAAGTAATTATTCTAAAAAATGCGCTCCAGAACGTGCACCTATCTTAACTCGTCTTTTCCAGAACTCTGTGACGAGGGTATCTTCCCAGATAGCTGGAAGACTGCTCGTGTGCAGCCTGTCCAGAAGAAAGGTTCCAAGTACCTTCCATCAAATTATAGACATATCTCTCTTCTCTCTGTTGCCAACAAAGTTATGGAGAAAGTCATCAATTTGCAAATTCTAAAATATCTAGGAAAACACAAAGTTATTCATGGCAGATAGTACGGATTTCGTCACCAAAGATCCTCAGCTAATCTCCTTACCTTTGTTTGAGAAAGTTCGTTATCCATGCGAAAAGTTGCTTTCTGATGTAGATAGGTACAGGTTTGATATTAGGCGTACATACGTGTCGTCGTTTCCAGAATCTTTCAAGATATCAATAAGTGTTTGGTGCTGTACTTAATCAAATGCCTTTTCGAAGTCTATAAAATATATGCCTATTTTATAGAGACTTCGAAAATCTTCTTAATACGACTCTGTATTCTTCTACTGAACAATTTTTCAAAACGCAAAAAAATGGATTAGAAAAAATTATTTCATTGCCGATTCTAAAAGTAGATTTTACTAACAATGTTGCAAAACGTAAAAATGCCTAATTGGATTATCATAAAAATAATATAAATTTCGAAAGAGACTATTATTATAAAATTGTTTTGCATAAATATGAAATAAAATTGATTTATGAGGGGGTATTATAACGCAATTACCTTTTACACTTACCTACACTTCCGTTTAATAAATATTAGTTATGACAGGTTAATAGGAGATGGTTAACCATGGACAAATGGGCCAAATTTAATTTTTAATTATTATTTACGGGAGGTTCCTACTCTACCTTAGCGGAGCTTAGATTATGTAAGAACAGGTAAATACCTTTATTTACATCTGTCTTGCTACCAATAATATCTCGCAGTCGATGGAAGGAGTAAGTTGTATTAAACGGATACTTAATAGCAGCACTGTGAAAATGGGCAAGATTTAACTAGCATGTTTTCACTTAATTATAGGTCTCATCATAAAGATCCGCTTGTTCTCTCACTGATAGTGGGAAACCCCGCATATCCCTGCATAATAGTACGAGATGTGCGTCGTGCGATTCATGTGAACAATTATGACTCAAATTAAGAACGTGGCGTCCTCTTCAGCCGATTTGCTAACTACTCACGGGTAATGTTTCCGTTTGTCTTCATTATTGTGTTATTTGGCATCTTTGTCCATTTTGTCGTCTAGCGAGCCTTTCTTTCCCGTCAAAAATCAGCTGATTGTAGCTAGCATCCGTAATTTGAGTCGCCAATAATGTTTCATCCCCACCATATCACTATCTGTCTTCCTCCCAGTCGAGTAACTTTCTTAGATGTTGGCGGGTGGCGTTAGAATGATTTATGAATATATTCACATCTCTTATTTACAATGTTTTCTTAGTCTGAGGAGTAGAGAATGAGTTTGTTTCAAATAATCTAATTGAAATATTTACTGAATTTCTTTATGTCGAAAACTGCCGTTTGCAGACACCACTTTGGCACTGAATAAGTCGAAGCCGGAACGTCGTACAGAAAAGCGGATTAGAATGTAAAACTAGAGAATCTCAAATACTTTCTTTTTGCAATACATTTACCTATACCTAAAATGACTGGAAATTGGCAAAATTTGGGAAAAACTGGAAATTACCATTTTTCATGCAAATTTTTGACGGTTTTTTTTTCGGGGTGAAAATAGATTCAAATCGAAATCCCATATGCCTTATCGGAAAGAGCTCGCCGAAATACGTCTTTTACAAATTTTAGCTATTTCCTTCATTCTTAATAGGAAAGGAGCAATCGACTATTAAATTTCGATTTTTACGATTTTTTTTCATGACATCTCTACATTTGAATCACTCTGTATCTTTTCCTATTTAATTTCTTCCAACTTTTTCAACGCTATCCCTTGGGGATATAATCAGGCTTTAAAACAAATCCCGAACGGGTGATCCAGGAACGGATTTACTGGCTGCAAAAACTTTAAAAAATACGATTTCAAAAAATAATATTCCATATTCGAATATTTTTGTAGAAGAATGTTCTTTTGTGTTAAATTTTTGCGATGGATTTACTAAATATTATGATTTTTTTCGTTGTCCTGCATTTATACTGGGTGTCCTGAATTTTTACCCTCCTAGTCCTGAAATTGGAGATAATACAGTTGACAACCCCAATTTGTCCTCTTCTAAACCCCATCGTCGGACATACTGTATACCCTTTTGCTGGTTCTGGAGAATTCTGCACCATTTTAGAAGGATATGAGAATCATTAAAAGAAGGAATTAGAAGACTGTGGTAAATTCTAGGCGTTCTAATGTAAGCGTTACATGCAGAAAATAACAGAATCGAATATTCTGCTAAGATTTAGACCTTCTTTTATAGCGTGAAAATTATTAAATTAGAAACTAATATAAAATAAACGAAAAATCACACGAACACAAACTAAAGCTAAAAAGGTCTATAAACTTCTGCAATGTCCGTAACAATATTATATAGCGAAAACTAGCCGCCGCAAATAACTCGAAAACCGTTTATTTTTTTATAAGGAAACTTATGGACAAGTAAAACGTTTTGTAAAAGCAAGACCCGTCTCTTACTTGTTATAAATGGAAACATACCGTGTGGCAAGTACATTAATAGGAAAATAGATTATCTGATTTTTTACATCCTCATTTATTTTTTTCCGGATATAGGTTTAGTCCGAACATATTATTTGACTTTTACGAAAAAATTGCTAAATATATAAATATTAGAAAGGAGAAATAAAAGTTCTAAGTTGTTGATATTGGAAGATAACTGTTCTTACACAATATTTTAATTATTATCTTATAATTGCTTATTAGAGAAAGAATATTTATTATAAATATCCAGTGAAATCTAAAAACGTATAAATGAAAATGATTTATACCAGCTATTAAAGCAACACCAAAAATTAAATCTTTTAAAATATAAAATATTAAGAAAAAGTCATTATAAAATAATTTAAAAATTTAATGAACCGGTGTGATGGTTTTTGGCTCCCGATGTAAAGATAGACAGTACAGAATTTTGAGGTTTCTAGTGAATCTCTTACTGCTTATTTTAATTATTTTTCAGTAAGAATGCTAATAGAATATGTTTATTAAAATTTTAGGTCTCGGGGACTTCAAGGCAATAATTTCTCTATGTACATATATTTTTCCCAACAATTAATACCAAAAAGAATAATTTTAAAAAATCAAATAGACAATTTTTTTTTAAAAATTACCTTTGAAACAATGTGTCGCACACTATGTCATGTCCCATTTACCAGAATTAAGGGGTTATTTGAGGGTGAGCTTTTGAGAAAATTTGTTAATAATTTTTATTGTATTTTAACTGCGATTTTCAAAAAAAATTAACATATTTCAAAAATTTTTGCTGGTATCGAAAATGTGTTCAGAAGAGATTTAGTGAAAATTGTCGTGACATAATGATACTCATGATGAGTTCTTTAATTATTTTAAATTGTTTCGGAAAAATTAAAGAAATCAGTAAAAATATTTTTTTCTGCAGCCGTCCCGAAAATAGAATTTTCGGTATGATTTATTAAATCGAAAGTACCCTTTTACAAAAAATCGTACCGAAAGTAGCATTTTCGGGACGATTTATTTCACTTTCGGGACGATTTTAGATATCTAAGTAGGCGGCTTTAACAATAACAAAAACTTTGTATTTAATTATGACAGCGCTTGTCATGTAATATTCGTGTGTGTTTTCGCTTTTTAATTCAAAGAAATGGAAACCAGTAGTGAAAGTGAGGCTGAAATAATTCCAGATGAGATTAGTGAATCTGCTAAAGCGGCTACTAATGAATTATTGCCGGTAAAGTCAAGAGAGAGGTATGAATTAGTCTACAGTTCATTTCATAAATGGAGCAAAGATAAAAATGTGCATACTATAAATGAACAAGTAATTCTTGCATATTTAATGGAAAAATCTAAAATCTTAAAGCCGTCAAGCCTCTGGAGCAACTACTCGATGCTTAAGTCCACAATTAATATTAAAAATAATATAGATATAAGCCGCTATCCCAAAGTTATTGCTTTCCTTAAAAGAAAATCCGTTGGCTATAAACCCAAAAAATCAAAAGTATTGAATAAAGAAGAAATAGATCACTTCGTATCAAAAGCTGCAGATAATGACTACCTAATGACAAAGGTAATATATTTAAATCTAATTCCTCTTCTTCCTTGTGACTATTTTTTTTTACTTTAGGTTGCATTAATAATTGGTTTAGCAGGCGCTTGCCGTCGTGAAGAGCTTTGTAAAATGAATTTGGATGATATAGAAGATAAAACAATCATGTTAGTGATTAAAATTCCTAATTCTAAAACGAATATGGAAAGAACCTTTGTCGTCATTGGAGAAAATAATATTTCTTTATACAGAAAATATTTGTCATTACGTCCAGCAAACACACCACATCGTAGATTATTTGTTTATTATAAAAACGGAAAATGTACTATACAACCTATTGGTATTCACACTTTTGGAAAAATCGCTTGCACAGTTGCTGAATTTCTTAAATTACCGAATCCCAAAGAATACACCGGGCACTGTTTACGTAGAAGCTCAGCCACTTTACTCGCTGAAAGTGGTGGTAGTATAACCAACTTGAAGAGACACGGAGGATGGAAATCAACGAGTGTAGCAGAGGGATACATAGAAAATTCTTTAAAAAACAAAATTCACATAGCTTCACAGATTGAAAAGGGCGGTAAAGAAATTAATATCTTAAAAACTAGTACAATTACTAATACGTCTAATTCTAATTTCAACACTGCCACTTCTGTTAATACCCCTAATAATATTAATATAAGTAATTGTTATAATTGTATAATTAATATTCATAAATAATGTATTCATAAGAGTGGTTGTTATATGTAATTATCTATATAAAGTTCATACATTATTATCCATCGATATCCTTTTTAACATGCAAAACGGCTGCAGAAAAAATATTGTACGTAACACGCTCCAAAAGTGATTTTACGGGACTCGCAGGATTCCAGGACTCGCCTGCGGCTCGTCCTGGAAAATTCCTACTCCTCCCGTAAAATATCACTTTCGGAACTTGTTACGTAAATTACTATTTCTTCAAACGTCAATAAACCTGACATTTTTCTACTAATTTTTTGACGTTAAAGTTTTGCTTTTTTGTCAGTAAGCGGTTGCTATTGGCAGCGGAAGTAAAAATACTTTTTCTGCCGCTGAGAGCGTAGGTCAAAGTATAACTGTGTGCTCATGAATAAATATATGTTGAATAATACAAGACAGTTATAAGAAATTAAAAAATAAAATAAAAATAAATAAAATAAATTCCTGTTTGACCGGTTTGATTTGGAATAAGTGTGGTTTTAAAAAATGATACTTTTAAAAGAGTGACAATTAAAGAAAGTTGCTTGCAATAACATACACTGAAACTTGTCAAATCGAACAACGCGTCGGTATCAAACAATACAATAATAAATACATAACAACGCTAGGCCCAATCAAACTCAAAATTTTTAAATGAAAAAAATTTAAAAATTTATCTATTGTCTTTATTTGTCTATATTTAAACGAATTTTGGAAAAAAATAGTATGTTTTATCCGTGGTAAAAGCATCTTCTTATGACTCGTGTGACTCGTCTGACTCACTTCGTTCGTCCGGAAAACCTACAGAATCGTCATAAAAGTATCGCTTTTACTCCTAATAAAACAATATACTATTTACTACACATATCTCAAGAATAAATAATTTATCGGCAACGGTTAATAATAGTTTTTAAGCAGTGACTCAGGTCCCGGTTCAAGAATCCTAAATTTTTTGAAACGGTTTTCGGCAGCCGGGATCCTCAATCGGTTCCGGCGCGGGAATAATAAAAATGAATATGCATTACGTAAATCGGAAAAGGAGGTCATTACAAACCCAAAAATATTATTTTCTAGAAAACTACTACTAGGAGAATTTCATTTACCTGTGAATATCAAGATTTTAACAATAAAATACGGGTATTTTATTGTTTTTTACCGAAGCTACATTCATTGTTGAAAAAAATTATCGCTGCAATTTTTCTATCAAAGAAATTACCAGGATATTTTTTCTGCCAAAGTCATATTTAAAAAGACACAAAAGTAAAAAGCAATTTTTTTATTTTACTACAGAAAAATTTAAACAGCCAATACCTATGCGAAACAATATTACTGATAATTATTATTATTACAGGATTCATGCCAAGTTCAGGGTTTTTGCCGTTTTTGATAGTGAACCTACTAGGAATGTTGTGGAATATACCAAAAACGAGACAGAGCACGCGTGGTGTCTTCACGCCTACCTATGACGCTCGTGGCTTTTCTTGCTTGATTCTTATTTTACCTATTAACCCATTAAATAATAGTGGTGACTGCATTTAGTGTAGAATATATTTTTGATTATACCCTGGTAAAACGTTTGGGTAACGTACTCATATAAAGACCTGAAAGCCGGTCGTTCCGGAACAAACGATTAATAAATTACATTTCAATTACCCCCGTTGCTCTTACTTTTTCGCACATTCTCATGTTCTTTAATGACAGAAACGTCTATTTGTAATCACTCATCATGCAAATTATGGTAATGGTCGGTTGTTATGGTCTCGCGATATAAATAATTTGATCTGCTTCAAGTTTGCCGCTAATGGGACGTTAATTTGCCATTGCTAAATAAATAATTGTAATAATAATCGCATTAAATACATATTTTAAATGCTCGCGGACGCGTCACTCAAAAATGATATCATTAATCATTAAAATGGTATATCTATATCTATATGTACCTTACATACCTGACATGTACACTTTTAGATAAATCTTGATACTCTATCACTCTATAAGACAACAATTAAATCTTGTTTGGGGAACATGTCAGTAAAAATAAAATAAGGGGACTTTTTAAAATTTCTTTTTAGAATTATGAATCAGTAATAATGCTCGGTTAACTTTCAGTAACTGTAGACCCTGCACATTAATTTATTATGGTAATATGCCGAATTTAAAGAAAAATGTAATTTATAGGTAGGTTTCGATATAATTTATGAACATACAAAAATAAAGAAAAGAGCAATCCGGATGAGAGCAGTTATCAGGTCAGTAACTTTCTTCTACTTAGTTATGGTATGGATTTAACTTGAAAAATGCATAGTTTATCTACTTGTTTCTGGCTAGTATTATTATACGTCCCTTTTCGCTAGGCGCTGCCTTGTTTTTAGTGAAAGAAATCACTTTCTTTTTCCTCTTCATCATTCATCATTTTCGTCGGATCTATGAAAATACTTGGAAAATTTTCCAAAAACCAATTTTTCTATTTTTATTTTCGAAAAACACTAAGATTATGTAGAAAATAAGTTTGTTTCGAAAAACATCTTTTGTGAAAGTCTACATTTCCAAAAAAGTTTTTTTTTTAAACACTTTTATCAAATACAGTGCATTTTTAAAGCAGTTTTCTATGTCAAAGTTAGGCCCTGTTCTATTAAATGTATAGGGATAAAACTTGCCAGGTAAATTTCCGAGCCTTTGGATTATGTTAGTTGGCTAATTATGCCAAAAAAACTCCAAAAAGTACCTAAAAAATGCATTAGGTTCCCTAAAAACCTTAATTTTTTACTCACCCCTTTGTTGTTTCTTGCTTGTTTGTACCAAGTGAGGGTGATACATTTTTGGGATATTTAAAACTTTACTATCACAATTTTAAATGCATTATTTAGTATTCCCTGGAGCCTTTTCACATATTTGATAAATTAACACAATTCTCAGACTTTTAAATTTTCCTGTTCTCTATACTTCTAATAGAACAGGGTCTAGCATTGGGTTAAAAATTTCATATGTAAAACGGTATGGCCCGCTTTAAAAAAATGCACTGTATATATTTTTTAGATGAGACTTTTTTGAAAAGGTAAGTTTCTGTTGGACGCCTTTTCTATTGTAAAAAACCAGTCTCAGGTCTAGCTGGCGGGCGCGAAAAATACCTGAGCAAACCTGACCCCACCAAAAAATGCGACCTGATTTAAAATGTCCTCAGTTTAAAGGTACCCCATTTTAAAGGTCATCAAAAAAGACAACATTTTACCGCAAACCCGAAGTCCGTATCTTAATGAATGTGTTTTTATATGGCAAGCTTATAAAAATTAAAAATCGGGGATAAAAAAATTTAAGTCCTACCTTTATTTGAAAATGGAAGAAATAAGTAAAAAAATGGACTTTATTACTACCAAGAAGTTGATGGTGGCCATTTTAAACAATTTTTAATGTAATGAGAGAAATAATAGTATTTAATTCTTTTTTCACGATTTTTAAACGCTTGCCATTTAAAAACGAATTAAAATACGGATCCCGGATTTGCGATCAAATGTTTCTTTTTTGAATACCTTTAAAATTAGATACCACACGGCATCGGATTGCATTTAAAATTACTGGAAATACGCCTCCCAATATAAATCAAAACTGGGGTAACGAGGACTGCATACCTATCGGCGCCATGAAGTTCATAGTGGATCTTTTGAACAACTTTTAAAGTAATAAAAAAATAAAGTTGTTTAAATTTGTAATTTTTGTCAATTTTTAATTTTTATAGGCTTGCCATTTAAAACGAATCAATATACTGACCTTGGGTTTGCGGTGGAATGTTTCTTTTTTGAAGACCTTTAAAATGATGTACCACACGGCATAGGGTTCCATTTAAAAATTTTGACCTCAACTCCCTAGCGTCACCCCTCAAGGGGATTGAAAAAGCAAAATTACATAAAAAAGTAGATTTATTAACCGACAAGATACACGATACACCTAAAATTTGGCTTCTCTATCTTTACTAATAGCAAAGATATTTGCCCATACTAACATTTTTCGCACACCCTCTGTATTGTTTAAATATAATGATGTCCAGAAAATTAAACGAACTCGTTTTTTGTTGTATTATGGCTTGCTTAAAGTGGCAACATCTTGAATTACAAGTACGAAACAAGGATTATTCGTTCACTATGTGGTGCGAAACTGACTGACTGACTGACTGATTGACTGAGGTATCAACGCACAGCTGGATCTAGAAACTTGAGATTTTTGCACAGAAGGTTTTTATAAGGGTTTTTCAAAGTTCAACCCCTAAGGGGATGAAACAGGGGTTCAAACTTTGTATGGAGAAAAAATATTAAATGGTCCTATTAATTTGAAACTTCATGGAAGTACTCTAAAAAAAATGTCTCAACATATTGTGTTTCACCGTTTTTAATAACTTAAACCCTAGGGGGGTGAAATGGGGGTTCAAAGTTTGAAATGGAGTAAAATTGTTATACGGTTCTACTACCTTCAAACTACGTAAAAGTACTCTAAAAACAAATAAACACATGCTTAATAACATTTTATAAAATTCAATTTTGTTTAATAAATGTTAAGAAAATTAACGTGTGGGGGAGGTACCTATAAAAAGACGCGACTGGAAATTTTTCCAAGATGTTAACTAATATGTGATCTTCGGGGATATTGAGCTCTGAAAATTTAATTTTGTCTAACAATTGTTAAAGAACATAACGGGGGAGGGGGGGGGGGGGGGATAAACGGGGGCGGCTGGGAATTTCTCCAAAAATGTTAGATGTATCATTTTTGGGGTTATTAAGGTCCGAAATTCTAATTTTGTCTACCTAAGGGATGGTAAAAAAATTAACGGGGAGGGGGGATAAAAAGAGAGCGATTGACAATTTCTTCCAAAAATGTGAACCAACCCGTTTTCGGGGTGATTAAGGTATTAAGGCCAAAAAATCTAATTTTGTGCAATGGATGTTAAGAAAATTAACGTGGGGGGGGCGGAGAAAAGAAAAGTGGAAGAAATTTTTTCCAAAAGTGTTAGGGTGATAAAAATATCATTTTGTGTAATAGATGTTAAGAACATTAACGGGGGCGACTGGCAACTTTGTCCAACAATGTTAACTAATGGGACATTTTCGGGGTTACTGAGGTCAGAAAAGCTAATTTTGTGTAACGGATGTTATAAAAATTACCTGCCGGCGAGGGGGAAGAGGTTGGAGGTTGGAATTTCTTTAAAAATCTTTACTAATAATATGTCATTTTTGGGGTTATCGAGGTCATAAAATTTAATATAACATGACTATTACAAATTTAAAGAGGGGAGATTAGATGAAGAGCGTGGGAGAATAGGTGGACTGAAAAGAAAAAAAATATATTATTAAAATAAATAAACTTAAGTTGACCATTAACTGCAGTAATAAATACGTAACAATATTATTTCATACTTTTCAGTGCCTTTCCTTTTGTGAACTTGGTTCATTTTTTTGAAAAAAAAAAGAAATATCTTTTAGGAGCCATAATTCATAAATACGACCTGACAAAATATAATATTAATTATTTCATTTCATTTACCTACATTTTCTGTCAGTGTCCGACCCCAATTTTTGCGACATGTAATATTGATATCCCTCTAGATATAATTAACCTAATCTAACCTAATTCATGTTTCATGTATTCATAAACATAACAACAAAACTATACTATAACATTATAATCTATATCACGCGAACGAAGTCGCGGGAGAAAGCTAGTATAACATAAACTTGCTAGTTAATTGTTTTTATGTCCGAATTACTTGGATTCGGAGATTTTTATTATAAAAGATTGTTAAAAACATCGAATAATTATCCATAATCTGACCTAAATTTTTCCACACCTGATTGCCGGTAGCTATTTTAGTAAGAAATTTTCAGGTTTCAGGTAGCTTTATATTACATAGTTATTATATTAAGTATATCTGATGATAATGGATATTGCTTCTGTCTTGGAGGTCTTTAAATATACCGGCATAATGTCAGTACTTTGATATTAAAACATAACATTATCTTGAAAATTACATGGACAGCTTATATTGTTGATTGAATGTCGGAAATTAATTGATGTAAAAAATTTACCCCTATACCTTATCAAAATTTAAATGAGAATCTGAATAGGAAATGAGAATAAAAAAAATTTAAAGGTACCTACTTATAAAATTAACAGAAATATCCCTTTAAGGCATAGCACTTTTTTTTAGAATTACTCGAAATTCGAAAGCATATTCTTACTCCTTCCTACAAAACCAGCAAATTTTGTTGGAAAAATTAAGCTGTCAAATTTGACGGTGTTTGGTTGTGAAGGGTGGTCGATATATCAATAAAACAACCTTTAGTAGCCCTTAAAACATCAAAGTGGTACCGAATCTAAATCTACCACTTATTTTTGTTTGGACAGTTAACCTGTACCTTGTACCTACCTCATTTTGTAAGACAATCTAAAATAATATTGCGAATGGTCAACCAAAATGTACATACAGAGTATTACATTTAAAAAATCGAAATGTCTTAAGAAGTTGACATACAATTTTCGACAACTGATTTCCGGGCAATGGGTTCTAAAAATTTAAACGAAAATCTAAAACCTATTTAAACATTTTTTGATACTTTTTAAATTTCACTATAATGGGGGTGCCAATATATTAGGAAAGACCCTGTATATCCAAATGCTTGAGGAGTGGCACTCTGTATGAAAAATAGCGATAGCGATCGGGCTCTCTTTGCAAATTCCTACTCTGTATCACCGTTCGGTATGTTTTTAAGTGGGCCGATATTGCACGATCTTACCTAGCGCAAGCCATAGCTCGAGAGGTGTCGCCTTAAAAGCGACGTAATTTTGTCTCTTTTTATCTTTAACTAAAAAGTCGTTTTGTCTTTCTTGTGCAATAAACAATAAACAATAACAACAATAAACAATAAACAGAACCTAAAACTATTTGAAGTTTATTGATATTGTTATTAGTGATGTAAAGTAATGTTCAAAATATACCGTTGGCTTTTACTGCCATAAATCAACTACCTGATTGAACCCCATTGTGTTGATCCCAACATCTTTAAACTGCAATGAATGGGCGCAGGGGTGGATTTTGTTTTTATATGCATACATATTCTCTTATTTCAAAATTATTTATTCATGTTAATATACCTACACAGCACTTACATACTTCCAAAATCCAATAAAACAAATACAATCATAATAAGTCTAAAATACATCTAAAATACACAAGAAAATACATTATCAAACAATACTACATTCAATAAATTATTTATAAAGAGACAAATTATTGGAAAATCAAAAAATGTAATTATTTTATTTATACTTAATTCTATACAATATTTTACCTATTCTATATTCAGTTCTGTCTCACTATCACTATTATCTTCATCTAAACCTAAACTAATTATTAAGGGTTGAACACTATCACTAAGAATCAGATAAGAGTTTTCCACCTTAATCACGTGTTGTAGACAATTCTTCCAACTGTCCGTAGAAATATTATTTACATGTTTTTGTATTAATTCCACCACAGATGTACTTAATGTGGGAGTAGTATTTTCTCTCCTAACATTTGATTTTAATTCGTGCCATATTTGTTCAATTGGATTAAAAACGCAATAGTAGGGGGGAAGACGTAACACTGTATCGGCGGCAAGTTTATCACACACATATTCTTTTTCAATATTATAAGCATTTAATACTTGAAGAAGTTCTCTTTTTTTGTAAGATTCTTCAAAAAATATATCATTATTTAACACATAATTTTGAATTTCTGGCTTGGTGCTGTTGGAATTTTGGACTAATTTTGTCTGATGACTGTGATAACTAGCATTATCCATTACAATAACGCTATTTTTGGGTATATTTTTAAGAAGGCGATATTCAAACCATTCTTTAAAAAGCTTTGCATTCGTATCTTGATGGTAGTCCAAATAGGAATCTGCAATGTTCTTGGCTGAAAGCAACAAACAGTTTTGAACAAATCCATTTTCTGAACCTGCATGTATGATGGTAATTCTTTTGCCTTTATTCGAAGGAGCCTTGGTTTGGCATTTTTTTGAAAAATCATTCCATCCTTTTTTTGGGTTGTCATGAGTATTAAACCATGTTTCATCAAGGTAGATAATTGGCCGATTCTCCAATCTATACTGTTTAATACTCGTCAAATATTTAAGACGCCATTTCCGTAAACGATCCGATTCCATTAAAACTTGTTTTTTGTCAATGGCGCGATACTTAAAACCCATTTGAAGTAAAATTCTCCTTAGGCTTGATATGCTGCATGAAATATTTGTTTCGTCTTCTGCTAGCCTAATTTTTAATGATTTTAACCTCACACAGGAAAGCTAAAAAGGTGACTGAAGGTGCCTTAATAAAATATCATTATATATTATTAATATTAAGTGCTTAAGTTACAGGTAATTAATTTAATTACCTGTAAAAATTTAATTTTAACTATTTTTTCCTAAAATGAATTGGAAAATAATAATCTTAACAATTGGTATAATTCATGTTGCAGGTAAAATATTAAGGGCCAGCCCTGTCTGAAAGGGATGGACATTTATGAGCTTTTATAGCCTGACATCATTAAGGATTTATTGCAGTCAAAAAATCAACGGTATATTTTGAATTTTTCTATAAAAATTATATTTACTATGGAAAAGCGTGCTAATCTTCCTAGGATTAGGGAACGAAAAACAAATGCAGCTCAGTGGGCTGTTTTAATTAATCTTTTAATTGCTCATCCCGAATTGGTAACGTAGAATTTCACAGGAATTAGTGGAAGAGAAAATTACATGAGATTGTGGGATGAAATATTTTCCCAATTAAACAGCATGGGTATTCTAGTTGACTTTATTTCTGCCTGTAAATGATCCACTAAATTATCAAATACATTTACCACTAGGTCTTTGTTAAGACGGGATAATTCCATAAATCTTCTATCGTGTAGTGAGAAGGGACCACTTTCGTCTCTCATTACACGCTTTTGAACCCGATTTTCGTCCATCGTTTTCAAAATTATTAATTAAAACCTTATTACAATTATCGAAATCAAATATTAAATAAAAATAAATTTATTTTTGACACTAGAAACAATAAACAATTGAGATTAAGACCTGAAATCTCTTATTTTTTGTTAAAAAATGTATGTTTTTAGGACGGATCATATTTACCTCTATTTTGCCTATAAAGAAATGCTTATAGAGTACTCAAAGCGATCGCTTCCTCTTCGCTTCTTTATCTCTTTCGCTATCGCTATTTTAAAAAGTTACAGAGTCCCACTCCAAAGGTACACAGAGAGAAAAAAAAGTTGGTGGGTATTAAATCACATTCTATAATTTTTTAAATAAAAAAATAATTCCCTGGATAAAACCATATTTCAAATAAAAAAGCGATACTTGCAACAAAATTTCGTTTATATTTTGCATAATTACTGTAATTAAAATATTTAGTTGAGAAATATATTCTAAAAAAAATTAAATTATTTTTCCGCCAACAAAAGCTTTAATAATTAATAGAAAAATTCGCATAATTAAACATTGTATTAAACGTTTCATTGTACAAATTAAATTATATTGTCGCAATAACGAAGAAAATCTACTGACAATTATAATTTAATATAATAAATAAGGGAAAAACAGAACTAAATATGTAATTCCAAAAATTAAAGTTTATTCCTGACAACTAAATCGCGGCTTATGAGAATAAAATTATTCTTTACGCTAGCCCTAACCGCCATGCCACCCCGGCGTGCATCGCATTTACCCATCGTCCTTTGATGAGAACGCAGACTAAGCGGCTACTCCGGTAGTAACAGTGAAGGTGACGGCCATTTGGTCTATTTTTGTTAGTGTATATATTTATGGATAATATAATAGCCTTTTGTTGTTTTATTTTGTAGGGATATACCTATAAATGTACCAAGATATGCATGTATTCAGTGATAAGTAAAATTTAAAGTTTCTTTGTATTTGGTAAATATTTGTTGGCGTTATAGTATAGATCTTTTATAGAACAAAAAATAAAAATATTCTTTTCTGTATGGTGACTTTATTGCAGGGTTTTATTGTGTCATTTTAAAAATGATTGTATCACATTAAATGCAATAAATATGTGAAACGAAAGTAGACATTTTCATCTTTTGTTTTATAAAAGCTCTATATTTTAACCTCAAGAAATATTTTCTTACTGCTTAAGGTTCTCCTTGCTCCGCTATGTTTGGTATTGTCAACCTAATTCATTTTTTTTACGTTTATCTGCTTTACTTTAGCATTTGAAAAAAGTTATGTATAATATGATATTCGTTAAGCAAATCATTACTAGGCTAGTATGAACGCATATTTCAATCTATTTCTTAACTGTTTGGCCCGCAAAAAATTTACGATCATGGTGTCAGAAAAAATGTCACTAAATTTTTTGAGGGCCAAACATTTAAAAAATAGATTGAGATATGCGTTCATACTAAACTAGTATATAATGATTTGCTTAACGAATAGCTTATTATACATAACTTTTTTCAAATGCTAAAGTAAAGCAAATAAACCTAAAAAAACTGAATTAGGTTGGCAGTACCATGGCGGAGCGGGATCCCGTCAATTTGCCAAAACTAAGGTTACTTCACGTAATTAAATTAAGATATTTTTATTAACCAATATTAGTTGTAGGTATCATACCTTCACATTAAATGAATTAAATGATAATTGATACAATTAAATCATATTTTACTTTAGCGTGTAAATTTACTTACAGAAATTATGATTTACTTCAGTTAATTAAACCTGCCAATTAAATAATTAAATTCGCTCAATTATATATTTAATTGCTCGATACCAATTAAATAATTTAATTGAAAGAAAAAAATTTTACTTGTGTAAATTAATTCTTTCTCTCTGTGTACAAATAAAAATAATTGTTTTAATGAATTCGTAAAAAATTCTTCTTTGAATTTAATTAAAATTATATTGAATCAAAAGAGGCATTCCGAAACTAATTATTGTTTTATGAATTAGCACTGAAATTGAGTATTCTCCAAACCATTTTTTAATACCATAGGCCAAGCAACAGAGCAAAATATTAGCGATTTTTTGACATTAATCTTATTAGAAAACCGCGTGTGCCATCATCTGAAAGACGATCCGTAGATGATTACTGTTATAAATCCAACTCTGAAATTTTTTCCTTTAATTTGTTATAAAAAATTTTAAGCAAAAAAACGCGATTTTTTTAGTTTTTTGCTTATAAAATGGAAAGTAATTAAGCAATTTTAATGGTGTAAATGGACGATTTGTAGAGAATAAAAATACGAACAAAATGAGAGCAACGGAGAAAATCCGGAAAAACCGGAAAATTAAGAGTTTTTTTTTTAATTCATAAATCGGCCACGTAGAGTGCTCAAACTTTGGGAAAAAGTAGTAACTTATAGCTATTTTATGTGTGCAAAACCCCGACGCTGTCCGACGATTAGTTTTGCCACAATCGTCATTTTAATTTTTCAACACACTATTTTGCAACAGGTCTGGATGCTCTATGGATCGTCCGATTTTAATTATTGAAACGGATTTGAAAAGTACAAGTTCAATTGAACAATATGTATATCTTAGTTTTTCCATAAAATGCTACGAAACCGGTGGAAAATGCACGTAAAAATGCGTGAAAATGGCCGAGCGCGCGAAATCGATCGAGTACCGGGAGAGAAGCGGAGCGAAGGGGAGCCAATATTCGCGCCTTCGGCCATTTTCACGCATATTTACGTCCATTTTCAACCGGTTTCGCAGCATTTTATGGGAAAACTAAGATATACATATTGTTCAATTAAACTTGTACTTTTCAAATCCGTTTCAATAATTAAAATTGGACGATCC
This sequence comes from Philopedon plagiatum, assembly GCA_963971165.1. Classification (NCBI taxonomy): domain Eukaryota; kingdom Metazoa; phylum Arthropoda; class Insecta; order Coleoptera; family Curculionidae; genus Philopedon; species Philopedon plagiatum. The sequence goes on along the minus strand of OZ020194.1, from coordinate 18,008,768 downwards.
ATAGAGCATCCAGACCTGTTGCAAAATAGTGTGTTGAAAAATTAAAATGACGATTGTGGCAAAACTAATCGTCGGACAGCGTCTGGGTTTTGCACACATAAAATAGCTATAAGTTACTACTTTTTCCCAAAGTTTGAGCCCTCTACGTGGCCGATTTATGAATTAAAAAAAAACTCTTAATTTTCCGGTTTTTCCGGATTTTCTCCGTTGCTCTCATTTTGTTCGTATTTTTATTCTCTACAAATCGTCCATTTAAGATTGCTTCATTACTTTCCATTTTATAAGCAAAAAACTAAAAAAATCGCGTTTTTTTGCTTCAAATTTTTTATAACAAATTAAAGGAAAAAATTTCAGAGTTGAATTTATAACAGTAAACATCTACGGATCGTCTTTCAGATGATGGCACAGGTGGTTTTCTAATAAGATTAATGTCACGACAAATCGCTCTATTGCTTGGCCTACCAGTCTATTTTAAAGAAGTCACGACGAATGTGCACTGACATTAAAAGCAAAATACATCAATTTTTGAAATGAAAGCAGTACATGAAACACAAAGTTTATTTAAACTCCCAAAAACATAATATTTTGTAACAACTATATTTTGCCTATGTTAACTTTGACAACTTAATATAATGATATCAAACACAAGACATATCTTTATTTTACTTGTTTTTGTTAATCAGTAAAAAAATCTTTAAGTAAGTACTCCTTTTCCGCCAGAACTAAACACGTTTTAGGAAAAAAGAAGCATGACATAATTAAAAAAAATCATTCAAAGGTAACACAGGAAAACATTCATTTTAAAATTAAAAACGTCTAGGTTTTGTGCAAACTTTAACTGAATCGGTCATTTTGCAAGCCAGTGTTTTGACAATTTGACTTTTCAACGGTTTACCAATTTGTGGGTTTGCTTCTGCAGCAGTTTTAAATTAATCAGGGCCAGTGAGAGTATCCGGTTTCGATCAGCAAACTGTTTTTCTTGAAGATGATTGGCTCTGACTAGTTTCAAACTGTTGCAGAAAGAAACCTTGCAGGAATAAACCCACATTCTGCATAAAAAGGGGTCATCTCATATTTACCTAACTACATTTTATTTCAGCCAGATATCGGTTCATTTTGAAAACGGGGCATCTCTCGGAGATAGCTCGTTCTCCTTTTAACTTTTTCTATATGTTTTAATTTCACCGATAATAATTATCAATTCGTTCAACCATTTGTCTATTACATAAATAAATACGTGGGTGTCCGAAAAGACCCAGTATGGGCAAATAACTTTGCTATTAGTGAAGATAGACAGACTAAATTTTAGGTGTATCTCATTGGTTAATAAATCTGCTTTTTTACGTAATTTAACTTCTTCAACCCACTTGAGGAGTGCTACTGGGGAGTGGATGTCAAAAATTTTAAATGCAACGCTATGCCGTGTGCTAAAGGTATTCAGATAAGAAACATTTTACCGCAAACCCGAGGTCCCTATCTTAAATTGTTTTTAAATGGCAAACCTATAAAAATTTAAAATCGTGAAGAAAAATAAAAATTTAAGTATCTTTATTTCTCCTATTACTTTAAAAGTATAAGTAAAAGTTGTTCAGATTGACCACCATGAACTTCTTGGCAGTAATAACGTCAATTTTGAAACTCTGCCAAGAAGTAACAAACGGTTATTCTCAAAAATGTGAGAGGTGAGGTCCTAAATCGACTTTATTACTGCCAAGAAGTTCATGGTTGTTATTTTGAACAACTTTTAAAGTAATAAAAGAAATAAAGGTATTTAAATTTTTATTTTTTTTGCAGGATTTTTAATTTTTAAAGACTTGCTTGCGTTTGTGGTAAAATGTTTCTATTTTGAAGACTTTTAAAATGAAGTAGGTACCACACGGCATAGGGTTGGATTTAAAAATTTTGATCTCAACTCCCTAGCGTCATCCCTCAAGGGGGTTGAAAAAGTTAAATTATATAACAACGTAGATTTATTAACCAGATGCACTTAAAATTTGGTATCTTTACTAATACCAAAGATAATTGCACATAGTGAGACTATTCGGACACCCTGTTTGATTTTATTACAATAGTTTTCTCTATGCGAACCCTATATATTTTGAAAATGGGTCATCTCCTTGTCAGAAAAATATCCATGTAGGACACCCTGTATAAAACTTCAAAACTTTTCTTATTGCCTTTCGTTTAGTCTTATCCCTTTAAAGTCACCAAAAGTTGGAAGCTGTTTTTTTTTAATTGAGCGTTTACAATGTTTTTTTCTTCTCGTGTAAATTTGTGGAAACTAGAGTTGACCCCTTGTCAAAATAACCAATTCAATATCTATCTCATAACTTGACCTAACCATAATTCTAAAATTATAAACATCATTATTTCATCCCACTAGTAATGTATATAAATATAACTTTTACATAATATATTTCAAGGGCACCTATGGGAAGGAGTTCTCAAGTATTTTTTTATTTCAAAAATGTAGTTTACAACTCCACACAATATAATACATAGGGTGGCAATTTAAAAACGATCAAAGGGCTATAAGTTTAGAACCAAAAACCAAAACGCTTAAAACCGTCCTCGTAGTATGAAGGGGGGAGTAAAATTATATTATTTTCACTGTGGTAGAATCCCCTAAGCCGTCAAGTCCACCCCCTTAAATCTGGAATGGGAAGATAGGTTGAGTGACACCTTGTTTAAAGGTCCTTTCAATTATGTACAGGGTCTTCCAACGAGGACTGAACAGGGGCTCATTTTTGAGCTTCCTTGTATTTAAAGAAAAATCTATTATCGATGTACTTTTCCTGCAGAATTCAAAAATGAAACCAAAAATTTATTTGAACCAGAACCAAAAGAGTTACGCTATGGATAAGGTGTTTTTTAAATGGAACATAGCTTTTTTTATACGATTTTCGGAACGAGTGATTTTTTTATGTCCGTTCTGATTAAAATATTTAATATTGTGACAGCTATTTTTATTAAATTTTAATGTTTTATCCAGTATAATTTAACTTCAACCTGTTTGAAACATACACTAGGTAATAAAGGTAAAATCACCTTGAAATCCTTCAAAGTCAAAAAATTTGACAAATTTACTATAATATTGCCGAAATGAAATATTCATTAGATGAGAGATTGCAGATTGTTATCTTGTTCTACAAATGCCAAGAAAATGCAAGAGAAGCAAGGAGAAGATTTATTGCAAATTTTCACAGAAATATATATATATATATATATATATATATATATATATATATATAATATTATAGTAAATTTGTCAAATTTTTTGACTTTGAGGGATTTCAAGGTGATTTTACCTTTATTGCCTAGTGTATGTTTCAAACAGGTTGACGTTAAATTATACTGGATAAAATATTAAAATTTAATAAAAATAGCTGTCACAATATTAAATATTTTAATCAGAACGGACATAAAAAAAATCACTCGTTCCGAAAATCGTATAAAAAAAGCTATGTTCCATTTAAAAAACACCTTATCCATAGCGTAACTCTTTTGTTTCTGGTTCAAATAAATTTTTGGTTTCATTTTTGAATTCTGCAGGAAAAAGTACATCGATTGGCTATTTTAGATTTTTCTTTAAATACAAGGAAGCTCAAAAATGAGCCCCTGTTCAGTCCTCGTTGGAAGACCCTGTACATTGTGACGCTTCGGTTTTTCAAACTGAATAACCCATTGATGAGTTATACTGATTAAAATATTTTGATTTAGAATGTAGTTATTTAAAACTGCACGGCGATTTTACACCTAAAGTAACGAAAAATATCGAGATTGAATAATGACTTCTTAGATACTGTAAAACAGGAGTCAAATAATGTCATTTTCATTGTGGTAAAATTATCCCCTAAGCCGTTACATCCATCCCCTTAAAAATCTTAAATAGGCAGATAGGTAGTTTAAGGACACCTTGTTTGAAAGGCCTCTCATTTTGAAAAACCGAAGCGTCACTATGTACATAATTGAGAGGTCTTTCAAACAAGGAGTCACTAAACCTATCTTCTTATTTAGGATTTTTAAGGGGGTGAAGGCTTAGGGGATAATTCTACCACAATGAAAATAGCATAATTTTACTTCCCCCTTTATACTACGAGAACGGTTTTAAGCGTTTTGAAGTGCTTTTCTTGGTTGTAAACTTATCGCCCATTGATCGTTTTAAAATTGTCACAGTGTGATTATAATTATAGGACATTATAGCATTAGAAAGTCAAACTTTTGATTAAGTAAATGGAAAGTAAATTGCTTTAACGAAAATTGTCTGCCATCATGGTTATGGGGTGTCAGTGCCCTCAATACCTTGTCTCCTCTGTAAAGCGCCCTTGATGCATATACTACGCATATTGCAGACTAAATTATGTTCAAGACCTATAGGTAATTTAAAACGTAAAACTTTAGAAACCAGAAATCGGTAGTGCTCTTAAAAGAGAAACTTAAAATCTACATTACACAATTATTAAATAATATAATATCCCTTCGAACCTAAGAAAGAACCTGACCTCTGAATCTTTAAAGGTTGGGTATAATATATAAATTATAACTCGCTTTTGGAGGACAAGAATCTTTTATGCTTTTCATCGAGAATACGGCTTATCTGAAGCCTTTCCTCCGCTATTTTCAGTATGACTTCAAAAATTTTCGAATTTCTGTGAAAATATTTCCGAAAATGTATTTTGTCTAATTTGTACGTCTGTGTCGTTTCAACAGCTATAATATTGGCCGTTCTTCTTTGCTTTCTCATTATTAAGCTAATTTCCCCAAAATGAGCTCCATCTTGGAGATGACAAATTTCTTTTCCTGATTGCGTGAGAACTGCCACTGTTCCACTCTCAATAAAATACATACAATCCCCAGGCGTGCCGCTGTGGATAATGAGGTCATTACAAAGAAAAAGTTCAGGAGTTAAAACAGATATAATATGTTGTACAATCTTTGGATGCATTTGTTCAAATAGTGTCACGTGTTTTATTAAAGAATTGCACAAAAACAGGTCTACCTCTCGTCTTAAATTTTCTGAGAGAACAGATTTAATGAGCCCTTCATTGAAAAACATTTTCTGGTACTTAAACGTGTAATGTTCAGTAAGTTTTCGTCCCACGGCTTGTGGTAAGTCTTTTGCTAGTACATATTCCTTTAACTCCGTGATTATTTCTTGAAATCTAATATTAAGAATTTTGTTAGACATGAAGGCGTAGAGAATCATAATCCATGCCACAGTTACAAGAATTTTGCCTAGGACATAATTAAACAGCATAACCACCATTTCTTCGAATGCTTCAGTAGTTGTCTTTACCGGTGAAGACACAAGGAGGGTGAACTGCGCACTCTTCATAAAATTTCTCATGTACTTGGCACTCAGTCTTTCCAATTCGGTTTCGTTATCTACCCACGAAGCTGTTTGATCATCTTGAATCACAGTTTGTCGAATGTGGTTCATGCCGTATAGTACACAAGACATAGCATGCATTATTATCAACATGCTCAAAAAATATCCAAGAAGAAAAATTGATGAAGTGGTTTTTATACCAAAATAATTTGCTGTAGGTCTTATCAGTAGTGTAAATGTTGTTATTCTTCTTAGTTTTAGCAACGTTAAGCTTGTTACAATTAAATAGGGATATGGTAAATAATCTTTTACAATTATTCTTGGAATAGATGACAAAACATCGCAAATAAAATGACCACTTAAAATGTACCTTTTAGCAATTTTTAATTTAGATAACTCAATCGCTTTATTCTTTTTGTCACAATAACCAATGAAAAATCGAAGACAAATGTCCATTAGTGACAAAACGTCAAATATGCAAAAAAATATGAGCCATTCAAAATGACCTGGTTTTACGAATCCAAACTCAAAAGACTTAAACGACATCAGAGAACCAAAAAGGAAGAAAGACCATATTTCGTAAATTGCTAAAAACTTACTCAGAGGATGCACTGTATATCTGTAGTAAATATAATGACGTTTTCTTTCATTCAAAATAGCCACTTCACTTCGAAAATATATCATAGAAGATGGATGTTGTTCACTGACTAGGATGCTTCGCAGCCATTTCAACCTGCATATTTGCCAAATGGATGGATTAACTGGATCAGGAGGATACATCGTATCTGCGGTTTCACTAATTATTGTTCCTTTTCTAGTTCTCGACATGTTTTTTCCTTAACAACTCTTACTTTTATTACAAACTAAAGATTTGTTGCTTTTAGACAGTGTCAAAACCGTTATATGGTAACCATGTACAAACGGTTGCTATGGAATCAACTTTGTATAGGACAATGCCATCTACGATATTCTGTCAATCACTTTAGACTGAAGTAAATATGGTTTAGGTATTTTTTTATCATTTTGAGGTACACGGAGACATCAAAACAAGATTTTTGCACTTCACTGATGTCTTGACAACCATCATCAGAAGCGATCTGAATTATCAAAAAATAATCACGGAATCAGCGGAATATGTAAGAGCAAAAGAGTTACCACAAGACGTGGGACGAAAACTTACTAAACATTACCGTTCATATTCACTAAAAAGGTTTATAATTTAGTGCTGCTTTAAATTAAGATCATCTAGTTGGCCAGTTAGCTTTTGACAGGTTTTTGTCCTGTCACTGTTAGCAAGTTGACCTTAAAAACTTACAAGTTATTGTAATATTTCAGCGATTTGCTTGATTTTCAAATGATTTTTATCTAGTAACGTGTCTCTAGAATGAATTTAGTTCCATGCGTACTAAAATTGCCCTTTTCATACATTTGTCAGTTTAAAACTTTTGGTTGTCAACTTAGACCGTCCTAGCTTTGGAGAATCTGGTCGTTTATGTTAAGTGCCAGAAAATATTTTTCAATTAATTGCTCATCAATTGCTTGTTCTCTCAGAAAAATTGAGACAAGAGACAGGCCTATTTACGTGCAGTTCTTTAATAAAACACTTGTCATATTTAAACACATGCATCCAAATTGTACATGCAACATGTTATTTCTGGTTTAACTCCTGGACTTTTTCTTATTCTTCTTCAGCAGGTTTTCTTCATTATTCAAAGCGGTACGCCTGGGAATTGTATGTATTTTATTAAAAATGGAACAGTGAACAGTGACAGTCCTCACGCCATACGGAAACGAAATTTGTCATCATTAACATGCAGCTCATTTTGGGGAAATTAATTTAATAATAATTACTTAATATGCAGGAAATGGCCACAATTATAGCTGTTAAAACCACACTAACGTATAAATTAGGCAAAATATATTTTTTGAAATATGTATTTTCATAGAAATTCGAAAATTGTTCAATTTATAGGTATTGAAAACGGCGAAGGAAAGCCTTTACTTAAGCAGTAGTCTCAATGACAGCATAAAAGATTGTTGACCTCAAAAGCAGTAGAATAATTAAGTAGGTATAAGCAAGTTATCATTTATATATTATTTAAAGATTCAGAGATCATTTATTCAATTCGAAGGGTAGTTAATAATTGTGTAATTTAGATTTTAATTTTTTCTGTTAATAAAACTGCCGATCAAACCTAAAGTTGTAATGTTATTAGTGTTATAGTTTTAATCACATGGTATAACTTATATTATATTCTGCAAAGTTGTAAACTGCATTTTTTAAATAAAAAAAAAATACTTTACTTGAGGGACACTGTTATCTTTCTCTAGAGCTCCTTTCCATAGGTGCCCTTGACCCAGTGCCGGTTTAACCTAACTTCGGGCCCTGGGCACTGGAGACATAGGGGCCCCCATTGCTGTTGGTTCGACGACTGAGACTACTGAGAGGCTGGGTGGATACCAAAAGTACATGGGATTTAATGGGTATCTCGGTTATTTTAGGCCCTAGGGGGTTGAGACTTCGTGGTTGGGGGGTCATCCCCAGGCACCCCCCATGCGGTGTTGCCAAGTTGTGCACAATTTCCCTGACTAAGGGAAAACGTAAATTTGGCAACGTCGCACCCCCGTATGTTCATAACAATATAATAATAATGAACTATACGACTGTACAGTACACAGTTTGATCCACTACCCACTTGTTATAAGCTACAAATGGAATGTGGAAACATTCGAGCGGGCTATATTGCCAAGTTTTCAGAAAGTATTGCCTCCTATTGTCTTTATTATCTTTTTTAAGCGAAATAAAATATAGATACTCACAATCACGATTAATTTCTAAGCCAGTACTATCCCTAAATTCAGTATTCACTTATGTAAGAAAGAATTAACTTTTTTAAATAGTACTAGTATTTGCAACACAGGGCCTTAGAAAGAATTCCAAACTATTAAACCAGACAACAACGCTTAACTCTTCAATTGCGAAATGGTGGGTGGCCGCCCGAAAGAACCGCATCGCTCGTTGCTATGGTGATCGGCTTGTTCCGCGTGCCAGGCCTTGATTTTGATCAGGTCATTCGGGTATTCACGTATTCGTTTAATCAGTGGCGTTGCAAGTCGAAGCAAATTTTGATAATTTTTGCTGTATTTAAGATCCCATACTTCGTTTCGGTGGTGGATGGGCCGGAAGCCGGGCATCGCATCGAAAAATAATTGAGAGCCCCAAACCACTTTACTTTATTTTAAGCAAACTTAATTCCGGGCCCCTCCGGGGCCCGGGCCCCTGGGCGCCAGCCCCAAGCGCCCAATGGATGAACCGGCACTGCTTTGACCTGTATTAGGGAAAACACAAATTACTACTGAGATGAACTCATCTTTATAATTTTAGAATTACGGTTAGGTTAGGTAGCTTACAAAATTAAAATATGCACAAAACCTAGACGTTTTTAAGTTTCAAACGAATGTTTTCCTGTGTTAGGTACCACCTCATGTTTTTTTTTTCAGAATTATGTCATGCTTCTTTTTCCCAAATCGTGTTTAGTTCTGGCAGAAAAGGAGTAACTAGTTTTTTGTACTGATTAAATTCTGTGCTGATTTTGCTTTGAAGAACTAACCGCTATAATTCTCTCCTAACAGAACAACAAGAAGCGCTTTACATATGCACCCTTTACTGTCCCGCTTCAAAAGCCTAGAACATCCCACTTCTTCCGCTCATTCAGACCTAGGATCTCGAGATTACGGAACAAATTGCCTGCAGATGTTTTCTCCTCTCCTCCCAACCTCCAATCCTTTAAATCCCGTGTCAATAGATTACATTTCCCTTCTCGTTAGACGCCCACAGTAATTTAGTTCTTAGGCGTGATGTCTACGTGGGCTGTCTAAGATAAAAAAAATATATCTATTTAATGAAAATTTGTCTTGTTTTTGATATGATCATAATAAGTTGTCAAAGTAACATAGCCAAAATATAGTTTACAGGTATAAAAATTTGTCAATACATGTGCAAGTTTGTCATAATTTCGTTGAAATATAGTGGTATTAAAAATGTTCTGGTGAATACTTTAAGACAGAGGTCGGCAATGAATTTCTTGTGGGATTCGGATACTTTTTAAAAATTTTATCGAGGTCTAAAAAAAGGAAAATTATCAAATGGACCGCAGGTGATTTTTGTTTCTCAAAAAGGAACTTGGCTTACAAAAACTCATGTTATTAGTTTTTATAAGCGAATGCAAAAAGTTTTGTTCTGAAAAATCAAAAGAGTATTTCAATAAAATATCGGCTTCCTAATACCATTCTTAATTATTTTCATGTCATTAGTATTGTACCTCTCATTTAATTTGCAAATTATATGTACTCTCATTTAATTTGCAAATTATATGTACTCTCATCTTTTTTACCCAGTCTTTTCTGTACTGTAATGAAGAATGAAGATGAAGAATGAGTGTTATTTTTGCATTTAAATGAAGCCTGTTGCAATCATTCAATATAGGATTCATAAGTAGGATATTTTTTGTTGTTTAACTAAATTTAAAGGTTTTTCGTAGATTTGTATTGAGTTATAATAAAAAGCCCATCAGAGACATCAAAAAGGTTCCCTGCTGCGCTCAGACAGTCCAGAAATGTGTCAAGCTTCATCTAAAGTATGTGAATATGAAGCTAGAGATGGCTACATCAGATCTACGCTGTTATCAAGATCGGTTATGCCTGATTTCTTCAAAAAGTCAGACTTTAAACTTGCTCATATTGATAAGAAACCTGAAACAGTAGAAGTAACAGTGAACCTCTGAATCCATTAGTCACTTTGTTGTAACTAGTGGTAAAATTAAAATATAATGCAGATAACAGGATGGTTGGTTGGGTAGGGTGTGAGTGGAAGTCGACGTACAGCCACCTCCTCGTGATGAGTTCGTGATCATCTTGTTCTGACAAAACGGCAAACGGCACAATGAAACTGGCAAAAAATTGAAAATTACCGTTTTTCTAACACATTGCGCGACAGGAAAGCATTGAAATATTTATGATGTTTTAATTTATTTAACTTCATTGAACCATAAAATAAGAATAACAAACTATAGCGTGTCGATCGTAGAATATTAAGTAATATTAAAAAAATGGCAAATTTCGTTAATTTCTATAAACTTTTAGTACGATGCGCGACCGGAAGGTGTCAATCGATTTTTAGCTTTTTTTACGTCGATTTTCTTATTATAGGAGGCAACTTTTTCACACTATAGCGGATCGAAAAAAAAAATCTTAATTTTTTCGACTCACCCTAGTGAGCGGGCCTCCACTATACCGACTGGCTGGCGGTAAATGCCCCAAACGCCCTCTTTAGCCCATGAATTGGACATTTTTAGTTAATGCAGGCAATAAGCGGTGCAGGTCTATAGATATAGATATGATGTCTAAGTACACAGTGCATAAGGGTATATTTATAAAGCTCCGCAATATAAAAGGTAGCCAAGAGTGAAACATCTTATCAGATATTCGTGCTGAGATCGGCGTTTCGCGAACCTTTGTATATCGGTGTGTATAGATTTATCCCTCATAGAATGCAAAGTTTTTCTCACGTCGTATACTAAACGGGACACGTCTCTTAACTAAATCCCGAGGCCTGTTCTCAGCTATAAAGTATACGAAAATGTTACTTGAAGGAGTGGAGGGTATACACCACTGGTTAAAGATAGAAATGCCGTAGTGTTTGAAAATTTGTAGTCCTTTAATTTTCTTACTCTATTTGAACATAAGAATACCAAGGATTCTAATGTTAGAATTTTATGAGTAGTTATACTGAAAAACCATGGATGAATTAGAAAAGATTCGGTGTTCCGTATACTGTGAGCGTATCGAACGTGAAGCCTATTTATTTGTTGTTTGTTATGAAAACATTTACCCCAGAGACCTAGTTTACGAACTTTAAGGAAATACGTAATTGAATCAAGAATGGTAGTAGAAAGAGATAAAATAGCATTGGAGTGTTGGAGCACAGAAGTGTTGCTGACTCTGATGGTTGCTTAGGAAATATGTCTGAACACTCGGTTACACGTAAGTCTTTGTCTAATGAACTAGAAAAAAAAAGTGCGACTTATAGATTTATAAATGACTCGAAGCGACATTACATAAACCTTTAGAAATAATATATCCTATAAATAATAAATCCTTTTTAACTTAAATTTATTACTATTTAGCAGAAAAATAAAATATTTTAGGCCTTTTATTACTTTTAGTAAATCTTGTGATGCTTCTAACGTATTTTTTGTACAAAAATACAAGGTAAAATAAGATGTGACCAATGTTTACAAATTATGTTTACTGTGTCGCTTAGAATGGTTTGTTTTTAGATCAAAGAATGTTAAATCATCCCGTATCCGTTCTTAATAAATCCATGTGAAAAACCAAAATTACTTTTCGTCAAATATATTTAGCAATAATTTAATTTATATCTCAAACGATTTTAAAGTATTTTTATTAATTTTATACCGGTAAGCAGCAAGCTAGCTGTACGTACAGGGCCATAGCTAGGGGGGGGGGGGGGGGGGGCTTGGGGCAGTGTGGGGCAATATCCACGCTGAAAGAAAAAGTTAACCACTCTAGAAAATCACTGAAATTATTGTCTTGTTTACTAGAAAAATATTACATCATAAGTTTGCCCCTCCGAAAACTTTAGTTGCCCCCTCTGAAATCAAAACCTGGCTACAGGCCTGTGTTCGTATAGTTGACAAACTTTAAAAGCAGCACTCAAAGCTCATTGCGTGTTATAAAAAACAATGACATTCCAATGCATATACATAAAATGACATACAGGGTATCCGAAAATTCTTAATATGGCAAATATCTTGGCTATTAGTAAAGATACAGACACCAAATCTTAAGTGTATCTTACTGGTTAATAAATCAACTTTTTTAGGTAATTTAACTTTGTCAACCCCCTGGAGGGGTAACGCTAGGGAGTTGCGATAAAAAATTTTAAATGCCACTCTATATACTGTGTTTTAAAGGTCTTTAAAAAGAATCATTCTACCGCAAACCCGAGGTCCGTAGCTTAATTCGTTTTTAAATGGTAAGCCTTTAAAAATTAAATATCGCGAAAAAAAATTAAAAATCTGAATATTTTTATTTCTCTTATTATTACTTTTAAAGTTGTCCAAGATGATCACCTTGTACGTCTTGGCAGTAATAAAGTCGATCTTGGAACTCACTATTCACATTTTCGAGAATGGCAGTTGTTACTTCTTGGCAGAGTTCGAAAATCGACTTTATTACTGCCAAGAAGTTCATGGTGGTCATTTTGAACAATTTGGAAAGTAAGAAGAAAAATAAAGGTACTTGATTTTTTGCTATTTTTAAATTTAATAGGCTTGCCATTTAAAACCGAATTAAGATACGGACCTCGGGTTTGCGCTAAAACGTTTCGTTTTTGAGGAACTTTACAATGAGGTACCACACGGCATAGGGTTGCATTGAAAATGTTTGACCTCAACTAACTAGCATCACCCCTCAAAGGTGTTAAGAAAGTTAAATTACATAAAAAAGTAGATTTATTAACCAGTAAGAAATACCTAAAATTTTGTGTCTCTATCTTTACTAATAGCAGAGATATTTGCCCATACTAAGACTTTTGAAAGTATTAAAATTAGATCTAGTTTTTTCCTTTTAAATCGAACCCCCTGAAAATTTTATCTGTTGTTATCTGTCGGCTTTTCACTGCCCTCGATTATCTCTTTTATCCTTCATTCCAACTCAAACTTTTGTATTTTAGGATATTTTGCTAATATAAGTTTATTGTTTATTTAAAGGTTAAATCCCTCCAGCTTTGCCCTCGGGATTTAGCCAGAATATGACGTATTTACTGTTCACATTTTCAAACAAAAATTTTTCGTGATAAGTGAGAAAGGAGCAGAAGCGATAAGCTAAAAAAGTCTCCGAAATTTTTTTTCCATGCCTCACTTTACCGCTTGAAATTAACCCCCAGAATAAAAATTTAACTTTTTATACCTCACGTCTATAATTGGACCATCACTGTTTATCTCTGTGCCAAATTTCAAATTTTTACGTCAAATAGTTTTAGAGAAAACTACCTGTGACAGACGGACGGAGGAACGGACAGACGGAGAGACGGGCGGACACCGAAGTGATTCCATAAGATGTTCCGTTTCACGGAACACTAAAAATTGTATATTTTTCTAAAATATTACTTTATTTCCGATAGTACATCACTGTAAAAAAAAATGATTAAATTTTAAATCAAATTCAACCCAATTTTGACTAAATCCAGGTCCACGCCAGATTGATTGAAAAAATTAACACTGCATATTGATTAAATCGAAGGATCTGTGATTAAATTTTCTTATTCAAAATTGATTAACCTAACAATTAATTCTGATTACATCTAAATCAATTTTTATTAAAATTTTCTTCCATAATGATTAAATTTCCATAATACTCTAATCATTTTTTATTAAATCTTAAATCCAATGTGATTGATATGCAATCATCAGTAGCACCGCCCTTCCCCTCTCCGCCCTATTAAGTACCTGATTAGGGGGTCGATTTTATTTATTAAATGACAATACTATAATACATAAGAAAAGGAACACATTAAAGAACAAACAGATGAAATTATATAAAAGATAGGTAATGCAAATTCCCAAAGCATGGGTATTGTTTGTCCCATATCATAAACAAAAATCCGGGGAGGTGAGGCGTGGACCTAGATTTCGTCAAAATTGGGTTGAATTTGATTTAAAATTTAATAATTTTTTTTTACAGTGTAAAAGTTGAAAATAATTATATGAAGTAAAAACACGAAAATTATTTACTCATCTGTAAATAAATACATAAAACACTAACGAAGACCTGGCATGACAAATCTTTTCTTTGAAAATACATGGAAAATAACTTACATTGGTGCATGAGTTCCTCCAAGGGATTGGATTCAAGATCTGAGATTTTTGCGTATTTCTTTTGTTTTTGAAACATAATTTCACCAACATGATGTAACAACAAAGTTTTTAAAACAATATTCGTAAAATTTTAGAACAGGTTGACCACTTCATTCGATATAACCTCACATTGCACATTGCGCTACCACAGAAACCGCCATACCTACTGCCGATTAAATGGAATTTTTGCAGATTGCAGCGGGGTGGATGGATATCGGTACTCCCTTGTGATTAAAAGGTTGCGTACTGCGCATGTGTTGGCGGCTTGGTTTAGAAGTTTGAGTATTTTTTAGTCAGTAGGTGATTGATACTGATTATTGTGATTATTTTAACAAGGATGTATGATTTAAAATGTTTGTCTTTTTTATGCATTTGATTAGTATCGATTTAAAGTAATCGAGAATGAGTAATTTGTTTGAATCATAACGAAGATTATGAAACTGATTTAGAAAATAATTACAAATTAAATCAAAAAATTTAATCCGGCCAATAAAATCAGACATCTCTTGTGGTTAATCAACTGGATTTTTTACTGTGTACCGGCAAGGTGCGATGTTCCGCCATACTTAGGTTTTCTTGGGTAAACCCCATGTTGCTGGGACGTTTTAGGCAAAGTCCGAAATTGTTCTCTATTTCGAAGTTGGCCCAGAATGTAATCCGGCAAACTTAGGTTTGCCAAACACGTGTTAGGAAAAGTCGGAAATATGTTCTTACCTTTGTGTTGTACCATGATAATTGGTATCCTATATAGTGATGTTACGCCTGTAAATAATATGATTTAATCGTATTTCAGTAAGTTAAATATACTTTTTTATTAAACGATAATAAACATTCTTAAAAGTAGGACACACTGTGTATTATATTAGGTAGTACAATATAACATTTGTAATAGGGTTGTAAATTATGCATTATTTATTGGCATACG
Organism: Philopedon plagiatum; assembly: GCA_963971165.1. Classification (NCBI taxonomy): domain Eukaryota; kingdom Metazoa; phylum Arthropoda; class Insecta; order Coleoptera; family Curculionidae; genus Philopedon; species Philopedon plagiatum. Next base: position 17,993,575 of record OZ020194.1, on the reverse strand, counting down.
AAGACGAATGGTTGCATTTTAAATTAGAAAGGGTCTTCTCTTTCTTGCATTTACAGGAATTTGTGGTACATTTTTAAGTACAATTGCTTTTTAACAATCCTTGTCCTCAATAGAATTCCGATTGCTAATCTCCCGAAGCGATAACTTTTTATCAGGAACATGATCGATTTTTGAAAATTTGTGCTTGCAGATTTGGATTTGGTTTCTTCAATATAGTGAACTAGTAATTCCTTGCTTAAAACCCACTTTATAATAACCATCATCAGTTTTCTAAATTATAACTCCTACTACGTTACGGGCATCCGCTTTGCTTCTGTCTAAACTTGCAACCGACACTATGACTGATTCGCCTTTATGAATCTTCGGAAACTTTTTTCAGATGGTTGCTTCAAATCTGTAGCTTGGATTTGTAACCCGTCATAGGCTGTTATTTTATTTTTGTTATATTTTTTACTGTTATTCATCATTTCGGACTTTTCCTAAAACGTGTTTGGCAAACCTAAGTTTGCCGGGTTACATTCTAGGCAAACCCCGAAATAGAGAATAATTTCCATAGAGAAAATATATAGTAGAGAAATAATGTCAATTACGAATGCGGCAAATTTACCGAGCTGAATCCGTAAACAAAGACGGTCCTCTGCGGGCTTGCGCATTGTCGAACGTTTGCCTTGTGATAGACAGGACTGTACTTCAAAATTTATTTCACATGACGTGAATCTTTTATCGAGTAATAAATGCTAAATATATTACTTGTAATTATTCTTTTTATTAATGATAAAAATGTAACCATTAGTGAGATTTTAACAAAAAGTGTATAGTTTGTTGGCTTAAATCTGAGTTTTCTTGCTATACAAAACTGTCGATAATTCCTCGAAAATAGCTCAGTTTATATATATACAGTGCGTCTCTTTAATGTCCCCCCCCCCCTCTTAATAGTTTAAACGTTACATTTACAAAATTGAAAGTTGAAATAAAATATAAACATAGTATTCTAAACAATAGAAATAAAATATGCAACTGTTTTAAGAAGTAAAATAGTAAATCAAAAAAATTACATGTGTATATTTTATTGGATTGGCATCCCATCCTGTATAATTATTGAACAAACCAAGTTCTAGGGTAAGATGTAAATATTTTTACACCTATTTACAGTGTGTGCACTTGATACTTTTCTGAAAGCGCTACTACTTACGGCCCCATGTCAATCTAATCCACCGATATCTTAGCGATCCTTTGGCGAAAGCGCTTTTTTCTTTCGCCATCCCTTTTAAAATACTCCCCTCTACCCTAATCCACTAGTATTTTTAGTGCCCCTTTGACGAAAGCGCAAATATGCCTTTTGGACACACCCTTCTAATCCACTGATATCTTAGCGATCCTTAGGCGAAAGCGCTTTTTTGTTTCGCCATCCGTTTTAAAATAGTCCTCTCTACCCTAATCCACTAGTGTTTTTAGTGCCCCTTTGACGAAAGCGCAAATATGCCTTTTGGACACTCACCCTTCTAATCCACTGATATCTTAGCGATCCTTTGGCGAAAGCGCTTTTTTCTTTCGCCATCCCTTTTAAAATACTCCCCTCTACCCCAATCCACTAGTATTTTAGTGCCCCTTTGGCGAAAGCGCAAATATGCCTTTTGGACACACCCTTCTAATCCACTGATATCTTAGCGATCCTTTGGCGAAAGCACTTTTTTCTTTCGCCATCCCTTTTAAAATACTCCCCTCTACCCTAATCCACTAGTATTTTTAGTGCCCCTTTGGCGAAAGCGCAAATATGCCTTTGGGTCACACTCACCCTTATGCAATATAGGGGAAGGAGGCATTGACACTATATATGACCTTCTTACACCATCTTACCCCTTATACAATGCCCGTAATACACACACACACCATCAGTGCCTTTCTGACACCTTGACCACACTCAATATACGTCACTGACAAATATTTCTACTTCTCCGTGTGTGCATTCACTTCATTACGATAAATTATATTTTTTACCTCCTGTTCTTTCACATATTGATATAATTTAAATTTGGAATTAAACTATTTGTATTTATGCACTACTTGTAAGAAATAGACTACGTAATAATTCCTTATATTTAAAAGTTGGATACATAATTGGCGAAACATATGAAATGTCTGTAACACTTTGTAAAGACTATTTTTGTATCGAAATAACAAGCTTCAGAGGTTCGCTATATTCGCCACCCCAACCAAAAATACCATAACATACAAATGACTGAGATTTTTTCGGCCCGGTTCTGATCGCCGCGTTGCGTCATTGAGTTCAACAACCACTTTTACGAGACGTCCCGAGTGCGCATGCTTCGAGAGGACCGTCGTTTAAAAATCTGACTGGCGCCCAATGCGTACAAACGCACTTTTTCGCCCATACATTGGACGGATTCAGCTGGTGTCGCGAATACGTTGTGATGGTCTAAATATATCTTGTCTATGATAATTTCCTAGGCAAACTTCAGTATGACGAAGAAACGGACTTTACCGGTAACATACATATATAACACAAAGCTCAGCATTTATTTAATTAATTTTTTATAGTACATCACTAAATGTTGACCTTGAGGTTGCATATAAATAAGTTTTATAGCTATTTAAGTAGGCAATGTGTATTTTAATATTTTTAATTATACAATGGGCATGGGGTTTAAGTTCCTTAATATCGTACCACAAGGCGCACAAGCCCATTTAACTTTTTACTAGAGTACCGCGACCACACCTGCCTCATTCATGTGAGTATAATAATTAATTCTTGAAGTATAGAACTCGGTAAGCTTTAAAATTAAATTTGTTAATTGGATAGATGTTTTTTTTTAACAAAAGTACGAAGACGCGTGAAGTGTAAGGCGGACCATAATAATAAATGCTAAAATTTAGTAAGTCGTAGCCATCGATATACAGGGTGTTATGAAATTCACTGCATATATTTAGAATGGGTGACTCCTGGCGTAGTCTAGAGACACACTAAATACTTTGTTTTATATAGTTCAATCGCACAACTGCAAAATTTTCTCTAACACCTTAAAACCAGACCATACGCTCGCCCGCTGCTGCGACGTTGACAAAATATTATTTTCGAGGGGAATATCACATTTTAAATTTGTTCTGCTAAAAAAATTAACAAATTACGCTAAAATTGTCCAACTATAACCTATTAATAATAATTTATAAATGCCAAAAGCGCATTATCCTCTAGAAGATTACTTACATGAAATACGATATTACCGTCTTACGTATTAGTTACAGAATGTATTTTTGCACAAAACATTATTTCTGTCTGGCTTCCTTTTTTACTATCTTACACCTCTTAACATTTTTGAGAAAAATGCATTACTTATTACTTCGATAAAAACCGTTTTCGTCGCTATTTATAACGCTAATATTATTTATTACTGCGAAAAATTACTGACGTTTACCAAATGTCTTTGAAAACGAGATAAAAAAATACCTGTTATCTTGCTCTTGCTTCCCTGTCCCTCTCCCCCGTCTCTTTTTGCTTTTCGTTTTGCTGGGATTATTTGACAGGCACGTGGTCAGTTGAACTGTTTATGATAATAAGTCATGCGCCTCTCAAAGATTTCGGTCAATTTCAATCAAATTTCTCACGGTCGTGCAGGATGCTGCCCACGCAATAGTTCTAAAATATTCATTTTCTTGAAGCTCTAATCGACGCGACGTTGCGTTTTGAATACGATTGAAAAATTGCCGTGATTACGATTACCAAGAAAACTTGGCTTAAGACGAATTTTAACTGGACAATCAAGAATACAAATTGGCAAGTTCCTTACTGTTACTTTAACCTTCAACTGATAAGATTTGTTTCATACAAGTCCTAATTTGGTAACTTTTTTGTAAAATATTTGACAATTTTTAATTTTTGATACCGTTTTTACAATAATTTACTGACGCTACATAAAAAGCAATAATGCAACAGAGTTCTTCTCCAGTTCTCCCGGCATATGGCATGAGGCAAAATCGAAAAAAAAAATCTAAGAAACCAGATATCAATCATGGCGATCGATGACAGCACCGGTTTACTTTTAAACGACATTCGTCTATAAATATAGAAGGAATATTTATAAAATCTCAACTGGGTTTTTCGAGAAATATGAATGTTTGATTTGTGGAAGAACCAGTTAAAAATAACATTATTATGAAAAATAAACTTGGGAATTTACCGATAATTACTGCTTGCTTGCAACTTACAAGCGCATATATTTGTTTTTACCATTTTAATTGATATTAGAAAATGTTTTCCCGTAACGACTTATGTATTATATAGAGAGGTATACACAGAGTATCGCGATTTTCTTGTACGCCACATTTTGGTTAAAAGCTAATGCTTTCCTAATTTTATAATTTTAGTTATTATCAGGCGCGGCCCGTCCATAAGGTCATTTGGTCAGTGACCAACCTAAAATTTTCAGTGATCTACCTAATAATGTATTTTTTAATTTTTCTAAACCAAAAAAAATTTTTTGTTTCAAAGTTCCATGCGAAAACTCCCCAGGAAATAATCAAGCCAAGCCATCGTCAAAGGATATCCAAGCTTGCTCCGGGCTGGGTCATATTTTAAATTGTTCTTATAGGTTTATTAGGTATAAAAGTAAGAGAAACAGACATACGCGCTTGAGGAAGTTAAAAAGAGACACAATTGGTCGACGGCCCACCAATAATATCTGGTCACTCCCACTATGGAAATACTCTCAAACCGCCCCCTAAAATATACCATTTCAAAACATTTGGTTCGGAAAAAGAAAAACTAATTAGGTACCTAATATGCGCATTGTATTTGCATCGTATTAATAATATTAATTAGTGGTTAAACATAAAAAATTATAAATACGATTTCTGTCAGGCCAGCGCTAGGCATCAAATTTAACGGTATCGGACCAAATTTCTTACATAACCAGCGTAGTCCAGAGGTACAATCTCAGCGAGCTGATCAGAAGGTCGAGGGTTCGAGTCTGTGTTGGGGCAAGAACTTTTTTAAATTTTTTGTTATTTAAAAAATTAGATTGGCTCTAAAAGGTGTATTGGCAACAAGTTGCTCCTCGATAAAATATTTTTAAAATTGTTGGCAATTTCATATTTACTACAGCTTACAGCCTGCACGTGCGTCGACGCGTCGACAAATATCGTATTACTATGTCTAGTCGCCAGTATTGTATTTATTAAAGAAAACGGAGTTTCGGCAGCGTTCCTAATTTTATTTTACGAATAATCATACTTTTAGCTCAGAATTTTGTTCTGTTTATATTCTGGGCTTTTAGTACAAGGCGAGACATCTATTGAGGAGATGCCAAACTTATCAAAACGGAAGCCGCTAAAATCTACTAATCTAGCGTATTAAAACACATAGAAAAAAGTCATAAACACAGTAATGCTCAATATTCTGCAGTACCTATTTTATGATTTTTGCAGTGTTTATTTCTAGGTAAATAATTTCTTGGCACGTTATTAAAAAACCTTTCTTAATTAAAAAAGTGTATTTTGCTTGTTGCGTTGATATTAGTAGTTGCCCACAAAATTTTGACCCACCTGTAAAAAAACTCACGGGCCGCGCCTGGTTATTATAATGCGTTGGTTCTAGTTATCCCCCAGAAAATTAGAAACATATTGCAAATAAGAGACAGGTATTTTTTTGTGGTTTCATTTTTATCTCAGCCTTTCTTTAACTTCTTAATATTTCCCTTACTTTAGCGTTCCGGTTTTGAGTTCATTCAGTCGCGTTCTGAATAATATAACAATAAATTAAATATATTCTGTGTACTGTATTATTATGGCCTAAATATCCATAAAATATTTAATTTTATTTATTATTATGATAACTTTATTTGCAATTAATTTATGAATATCCTGCAAAAAGTAACGCATAGAGCTACTAAAGCCCAAATTTAGTTCTTACCATATAATTTTCCCAAAAATTATTTTTTTTAATAAGCAGTTGCCTCGTAATATACGCAAGCAGATATTCGTTTTAATTTTAAATTTAGAATACCTTGTTAAGTAGAATTTTAAATTTAGTGCTAAAATTACTACATATGAGAAATTAAAATAATTGTTTGTTGGTTTTATTAAACATGTTTCATAACGAGTAAGGGTTCCTTAAGCAATAATTGAGGTGTCTTGATTAAAAGGAAAATAGGGAATTGGGTCTTTTCCGAGGTCTTTTCCATAAACCTTCAGCAAGAGGGGATGCAGCCGTTCATTTATATCTACACTCTTGTTTTGTTTATGCGTAGTGCAAGTGTAGGACAAAGAACAACCGCTAAAATTCCGATTGCGTGCGCCACCGTAATGGCTTTCCTGTACTCTATATTCTACCAAGCAAACCTCTAAAAAGACAGTTCCCAATTAAAATAATCCATTTTTTCACACACTTCCACTGACGCACCATTTTTCAAAGTCCTCTCAGGAAAAATTTAAAATCACTTAATACAAAAAAATACAATTCAGCATAAAGTAAACAACAGTGGAAAATTGTGGCTAACCATCGATAAGTCAGCGGATTTAAAAAAAAACTCCGTGGTCAATGTCGTAGTTCGAATATTAAATCCACGATGACCGGCATCTCCCTATTTGATAGCCAGTAGAAGACTCCACGGCTGTCACGCACTGGCGAATCCATAAGAAATTGTAGTAGCCAACGTACACAAATTTACTGCGTAGTGTTTTTTAGTATTATGCAAATTATTTCCTACTTTTAAACACAGTTTCTTGACGGTCCCGCAGCCCATGGTCAGGCACCGTCTTTACGAACCCTAGTTATTAATGACGCAAAACCTAACTGATCAACTATATAGCGAATATAAATTTAAATCAGTATTTTTAAGCTTTGTTATTACTATCGTAGTATTATTTTTCCTGAAATCATAGAATATTCAATTAGGATCTTTCATCAATAGAGCCCCAAAAACTTCGTACCCAGCCATGAACGTCGAGCGGAGAGGAGCCCAGCAACGATGTGCAGACAGTATTTTGCAATTGGTTCGCCGGTTAGCAAACGGAAACACGGGAGTCGATTGATGTAATACAGGTACAGTACGCCGCGATATTTATTGTGATGATGCTGATGTTGGAGCGCGAGTATGAGTAAAGTACAAGTGCGTAAAAACGATTTGCTAGGGCATAATGTTCGGAGGTTTATTTTTTCATTTCCGGACCTAAAATATGATGGGACTTATAGGTGGTGTTTAGTATGTCATAAGGAGTTATTATGTTGGAAAGATCTCACTGCGAACGGCATGTTAATAGTGCAAGGCATAAATCTTAAAAAAGTGTGTGCAAACCGAAACCGAAAACGAGTTTGCAGTATATTTAATATTTAGGATGTAATATACCATTTTATACTCTCGCGAAACGACCGCTTCGTACGTTTTGGAAAAAATATAATCCCAATTGGACATTGCACGTCTGATCAAACTTTACGCAATTATTTACCAAGTGTGCGCAGAAGAATAGAGAATAAAATTCGGCGTGAAGTAAAGGGTAAAAAGTGGGCTAACTACAGATGAATCAACCGATTTAAAGAAAAACTCAGTGGTCAATGTTGTAGTTCGAACATTAGATCCACGTATCCCTATTAACTAACCAGTAAAAGACTTCACAACTATACTGACAAAGCCATAAAATATTTGGTATTAAATACCCTACCCTACAAAAATTTTAAATTTCAGCAAAACAAATGCTAATATTTGTTACTGATCATCTCTGCTTCGTGCGAGCCGTTTACTGAAACAAGTTTGCCCTCATGTACTACACGTTACGTGTATCTTACATGCATTACATCTTGTAGCAGAAACCATTCACTTCTGTTACCCAGGTGTGGATGAACTTATAGGGCATACAAAGCCATATTTCTAAAATCCCCCAAACGGATTCGTCAATTGCATGACAAAAGTCCGATTATTCCAGAACCTCCACAGCCTGTTCTTACAAGATGCATGGGGAACATGGTTGGAAGCTGCGTTTTATTATTATCGCCAACATTTTCAGCAAGTACGGTCACTTGTCTTACAATTTAACGCGAAAGAAGCTGCCTCGATCAAAGAAAGTCAGTTTGAATTTCAAGATCCACAAGTGTAAATTAATCTACAAAAACTATTTTTAATAACTACCAAGAAATATCAAACGCCTTCACAGCATTACAAAAGTCGTCGTTGTCTACAAATATTAGATAACGTACAAGACATGCGGATACGTACCTAGTAAGTATAACAAATCGTTATGTCAAATCAACTGACAGCTGAATTATATTTGAGGATAGTTGTTTCGTTTAGTTTGTTATAATAATATTTAAAAAAAACTTAGCACCCGAAAAAAGTGCTAACCCGTTTCCAATACACGTTTTAGAGCCGATCTAATTTTTAAATATCGAAAATTTAAAAAAAGTCCACCAGCGCACTGTTCGAACCCACGACCTCTTGACCCAAAATCCAATACTTTACCTCTGGACCACGTTATCCATGCAAGAAAATTGGTAAACATGTTATATAATTCAGCTGTCAGTTGATTTGACATAACGAGTTGTTATACTTTCTATGTATCCACATTTACGTACAAGCAGTACTACAAGCTGTAAGTGACGAAAAACACGTCCTAATTAGAGAAAAATTTAATAGTGTGCTACAAAGAAATCCAGATTTGGCTAGACTAAGACAGATTTTTAACACTAGTGTTTTTACAGTGTTTCAAGGACCATTTTAACAATGCAAATATTATATTGTTAGATGTCGAACGGTCGTTTTCCGTATATAAACACATTTTTTCACAGCGGCGAACATGCCTCAAAGAAACGACTATGGAAACATGCGCTATGCTGCAAGTGTTTAACCGTGCACATTCAGATATATAATCCCAGGGACTGGGTAAATCATGGATTTATTAAGAATGGATACGGGATGATTTAACATTCTTTGAAGTCAAAACAAACCATTCTAAGCGACACTGTAAACACAATTTGTAAACATTGGCCACATCTTATTTTACCTTGTATTTTTGTACAAAAAATACTTTAGAAGCATTACAAGATTTACTAAAAGTAATATAAGCCCTAAAATATTTTATTTTTCTGCTAAATAATATTAAATTTAAGTTAAAAAGGTTTTATTATTTATAGGTTATATTATTTCTAAAGGTTTATTTAAAGTCGCTCCGAGTCATTTATAAATCTATAAATCGCACTTTTTCTTTTCTAGTTCATTAGACAAAGGCGTACGTGTAACCGAGTATTCAGACGTATTTCCTAAGCAACCAGCAGAGACAGGAACACTTCTGAGCTCCAACACTCCAATTTATTTCTTTCTACTACCATTCTTGATTCAATTACGTATTTCCTTGAAGTTCGTAAACTCTACCTCTAGGGGAAATGTTTTCATAACAAACAACAAATAAACAGGCTTCACGTTCGATACGCTCACAGTATACGGACGTCGAATCCTTTCTTAATAAATCCATGGGGTAAATCTTTTTTTTAGTTATTATTATCCCTTACTTACATGCAGTTACGTATTTACGTTGAGGTCGATTCATCACATATACTGATCAAATTCGCACACTGTCTACGAACACACTACACCTTGCAGGCTCTTTATATACCCCATAATTTTTTTATAGTACATTCAAGTACTTTATCTATAAAATTAGCTGATAGTTTATTCATTAAAAGTAAAAAAGTCAATAATTAAAATTGGTCTTGCATCTTTTGCATATAATGTCTTAACAACTATACAACTGCAATTTAGATTAGATATCAAAATCATCCTTGGAAGGGTAATTCCACAGTAATTTTTCGCTACTTAAAAAAGTACTTGCACATAAAATTGCACACCTATCTGAGGAAGTGCTTCTTGATCCACAGAATACAAAGCGACTATTTTATAGTCGTTAATTAAGAGCTTGCATAAATATTTAAACTCTTATATGATGGTTAGTTGCAAATGGGATTAACTACATATTTTATAATTGTATCATGAATAAAAATGGAATATATTTTATTTATATGCGAGAGAGGATGTAACTTTGACAAGAATCGAGTTAAGGAAAGCCCTTTTTGTATTTTTAATGTTGCAAATTGTAAGTAGGCTCTGACAACGTCATTACCGCACGGTGAATACATTACAGCTGAGAATATATTACAGCTAGGAATACACATGCAATTTTGCCTCCGATTGTCTAATCGGACTATTAAATCGGAAACACCATACACGAATCAATCAGGCCGTCCAATTATTATTTCAAGAGTCTCTGCAGGGCACTCGATTAGAACACATCTATCGAATGAAATGAAATGAATCTGAAGTGGGATCAGACGTCTGTTGTAATAGCCACACTATACGGGGCTCGCCTTCAGACAGTCGGAATGGTCTTAAAATCGGATACGGTTGTCAGACTTTAGCGTCTAGCCTGTACCGAGAATATCTATCCCGAAGGTAAAAAGCTGAATCATTCAAATGCGTTAGCATACCTGTATAGTATTTGCTCAGGTTTGCTGGGGTTTGTTCAGGTTTTACCCACTTTTACTTAGTCTTTTTTATATTGCATTGTTTTGGCAATGCGATTGACTATTTGTTTCGTAATTTATGAATAGTCACTAACGACTCATCAAATCAACAATCGTTCGGCAAAATTCGGGATAAAGATTCTCGGTACCGGCTAGACGCTAGTTTGTCGGACGCAGTCAAGCTTGCATCCGAGTCAGAAGATCGATTTCAAGTAGGACGATTTGTTGTCTGATGTCGTGATGTAAGGATACGTATCCAAAAATCCGTTGGATCCGAATATTAAAAGAATCCGGATTATCCGTAACCAGCCGAGAACTTGATTCGGAATCAAAATAAATTCGAATCGGGTGGTTAGTAAAACAAAGTGCAAAGATAAAACGGAATCGAGTGTAAGCGAACAACACGGTCTGCGATTTGGCATATTTGATCTTATGTTTTCTCTTTCTAATGACATTTCCTAAAAAAAGATAGCATAGTTATCGGGGTAACGGGTATCATATGGGACGAGACCCATTGGTTAAACTTGGCCCGCCTCACCCGAACCGAATTCAAACGAGAACGAACGACGGTGCCTTCTTATCCCTAACCTTCGACTTCGAAAGATGATACCGCATCGACCTACCTAGCCGTGTATCCGGATAGAAAATGTTTTAGTGTTGCATGCATACGTATAGGTACATGATTTGTAACCGCTTTCGCGCGGGTCAAGAAATGGATACGTATTCGGATAATGGATACGGATATTAGCTGATTCCGATTCCGTATGATTCGGATATCTAAAGAATACGGATATTTACAACACTAGTCTGATGTATATGGAGACGTTCTATAACCTATAGAAATGTGCCAGACAGTCGGGGCAAAACATCGGATATATGTAACTTTATATTCCCAGACTTAGTTACTTATAAAATATCTTAGCGTTTCTTCTCGAACATGTTTCAGCAATTGTGTAGCAAGTTTCTGCATCCCTCAAAATAATCAACGGAAAGTGGTGTCCTTTATTTATCGATTCACGGCTGCTGCTGCTTCTGATATTCTACCCACGCACAAGAAAACTTTCAAGTCACTATCATTTCTTGCATCTCCTCTTTGTTACTGCCTTGCTTCACATCTGCAGTTATTTATTACAGTGGCTTTTGCCTCAAATTTCTTGATAGTCCTTTCGACTGTAGATTTTGCAGGTATCGGTCTATTCGGATACAGAGCAGCAAACATGTCTGACATATTTTGATAGCTATTTCCTTGATAATTCCGGTAATTATTGATATTACTGGAAACAGCGAATTTTTTCATGAAATTTTGCACAGACCCTAATTTTGGGTCGTAGAACACGAATCCGAAGTCAGTTTTTGGCGGTCTCGAATGTTTTTTCCGCAAAAAATTTTTTTAACTTTTAGGTTACCTTTTTTTATAGATTCCTTTAAGTTTCGACACTTTCACTTAAACATATCTGTAAACTTATAATTTTTATTTTATTTCGTCACACAAAACACCACATTTAGCCAAAAATAGCTAAGAAAATTGCTTTTTCCTATATAAAATTCCATTGTATTTGGTAGTAGACGCCATTACGTTCCCAGCTGTCAAATGTCCGGCGTTGCCAGGTTTACTTATTTTTCAAGACAAAGTTGTAAATTAGGAATAATAAAAAGTTGGCGGGAAAATGCGAAAATGAACCAAATTTAACCAAAAGGGCAAAAAGATGACCCCAACCAACACCCTGGGGCACCGATCCCTCTTCGCCTGCGAGGAAAGAGACTGGTCAGGGCCCCTAACCAGGTGCTAACCCTGTTCCGACCTTAGGGTGCCCTCCGATCCACCGTTCGTATCAAAAACTTTTCTAAGTCGGTGAATTAGGTGACAGATCTAATATTTTCGATATAACGGTGGTATAACGGTGAATCGGAGGGCACCCTAAGGTCGGAGCAGGGTTAGCACCTGGTTAGGGGCCCTGACCAGTCTCTTTCCTCGCAGGCGAAGAGGGATCGGTGCCCCAGGGTGTTGGTTGGGGTCATCTTTTTGCCCTTTTAGGGAAAATAAAATGCTATCTGTCTTATTTTACTCTCATATTGCCATCTCTTTTTTTGGATTTATTTATGGCCGGAAATTGTTAAAATTTGCGAGAAAAATGCTTTGTAAACGTGGCAACGCCGGAAAATTGACAGCTGGCAAAATAATGACGTCTAGAGCGATAAAATGGAATTTTCTATAGAAAACAGCAATTTTCTTAGCTATTTTTGCCTAAATGTGGTGTTTTGTGTGACGAAAACTAATAAAAATTATAAGTTTACAGATATGTTGAAGTGAAAGTGTCGAAACTTAAAGGAATCTATAACAAAAAGGTAACCTAAAAGTTAACCTAAAAGTTTTCCAAAAACAATTTTTTTTTGGAAAAACCATACGAGACCGCCAAAAGCTGACTTCGGATTCGTGTTCTACGACCCAAAATTAGGGTATGTGCAAAATTTCATGAAAAAATTCGCTGTTTCCAGTAATATCAATAATTACCATAATTCCATTTAATCATGGATATTTTTTCTTCTAAAGTGTACTTCATGGCTAATATTTCCGATGTACGAGTTTTTATAACAATAAACCACACATTTCAAAATGACAACTTCATTTGATAGTCATCTTTTACCTTGACTGGTGCTCGCAAATACGGCGCCACAAAAAAAGGAGAAATATTTAAATAGAAATCGGCGATAACTCGTAAACGGGCTAATCAAAAATATCTAAAGTTATTCTTTTGAATGTGGGTTGTAGTGCTCTTTAATAAACCTAAATAGATTTTTTCTCTAAAATAATGAGGGAAGCCAATAATTGACCCCATTTAAAATTACATGGGATTTCCAATGTCCCGCTCGACGATGCAACACCCGGTATAGGTACATATTTATACGTACACAGCTTTTTATCCTGTCATTGCCAATAAGTCGTCATTAAAAAAGTTTGATTGATTCAAATATATTAACGATTTGCTTGGTTACTTCATCCTGCATCATGTTGCTACAATAAACTTAATTCTATTATTGTGGAAAATATGTATTAAAATTGCTCTATTCTTTATACATTTGTGAAAAGACACAGACACAAATTCATAGTATAAAATTTAGTTCTCTTCTTACACTTGTCAGTTTGAAACTTTTCGTTGTCAAATTAGACCGATCTAGTGATGGAAAATCTGGCCGCTAACCAAATATGGTAATATTTTGATAAATATTGTGGTATCGTCTTTAAGTCAGTTCGGCGTACAAATAGATAAAAATAAGTTTGTTGTTATCATTATTACAATTATTAAAAAACTCAGAAATGAATTTAGTACAAAACCTAGTGTTATTAATTTTTTAAATACTTCATATTTTCGAGTCGGCCCTGTTTAAGAGACACCTGTTTCATTCACCAATAACTGTCCACAGGAGGTGTGACAGCTGACCATCATCCCGCGCGCTTTTGAATCAAGTCTTACCACCCATAATCATTTGCCTAATTATTAACTGTAAACGACCATCCTGCAAGAAAAAACTGCAAACGTGTCGTTCGCAGCAGACCCGTATATACATATAATATGACATAAATTAAAATATAATTCTTTAATTAATAAGTTCAGATATTATAAGTAGAACTATAAAACATTTTTGACGAATATGTTGGCAACGTACAATTGGCATACCTGCATTATGAGATAAGAACATTAGTTTTACGATCTATGTACAATGTACATACCAGGCGCGGCCTGTGAGTTTTTTTTTACAGGTGGGTCAAAATTTTGTGGGCAACTAGTGATTAGGGCTGGGCGATTATTGAAAAAGATAATCGATTTTCGATTATTTGAAATAATCGATTATTTCCGATTAATCGATTAATCGAAATTAATCGAGAAATCGATTAATCGATTAATCGAAATTAACCGAAAAATCGATTAATCGATTAATCGATTAATCGAAAAATCGATTAATCGATCAATCGAAAAATCGATTAATCGATTAATCGATTAATCGAAAAATCGATTAATCGAAAAATCGATTAATCGAAAAATCGATTAATCGAAAAATCGATTAATCCAACTAAATCGATTATTGAACTAGTCGAAATTATGTCATTACTAATGACATAATGAAAGCGACTCCAGCGCTTACCACTTGCCTATCTTGAACACAATTCCGACGGGCGATTTAAATTTTAGACCCTTAAAGGAGCGCGGATCTAAAAGCATTCAAATTATTTCGTTGAATACGTGTTTCATAGTCGAGTTATGATTATAAAAAAGAATCGATTAATCGAAAAATCGATTAATCGAAAAAATCGATTAATCGAAAAATCGATTAATCGAAAAAATCGATTAATCCAAAAATAAATTAATCGAAAAGTCGATTAATCGATTACTCGAAAAATCGATTAATAGAAAAATCGATTAATTGAAAAATCGATTAATCGAAAAATCGATTAATCGAAAAATCGATTAATCGAAAAATCGATTAATCGAAAAATCGATTAATCGAAAAGTCGATTAATCGAGAAATCGATTAATCGATTTTATTTTTTTTTGTAATCGTTCAATCGATTAATCGATTAATCGATTAATAATCGATTAATCGATTATTTTGCCCACCCCTACTAGTGATATCAACACAACAAGCGAAATAAACTTTTTTAATTAAGGAAGTTTTTTAAATAATAAAATTATTTACCTACAAATAAACACCGCAACAATCATAAGATAGGTACTCTTGTATATTGAACATTGATAGTTTAGATGTTTATGATTTTTTTCTATGTGTTTTAGTACCCTAGCCCTAGATTGTAAGCCGCTTCCCGTTTTGATACGTTTAGCGTCTCCTCAATAGAGATCGCTGCTTGTACTAAAAGCCAGAATAAATGGATGGTATTTATTCTGAGCTAAAAGTATGATTATTCGTAAAATAAAATCAGGAACGTTGTCTTTAATAAATACAATACCGGCGACTAGACATAGTAATCTATTAAATCGTTAAATCATTTTCACTTTTACTTCTTACATATAAATTAATATTTTATTATATTAGTTTTTTCAACGGACTACGCCACTGGCGTGAAAGTGAGATAGAGCACGTTGTCCTTTTTTACGTTGATGATGCTCCTGTACCAATCTCCTTTGAATCCAAGTCTACCCTTTTGTTAACAATTATATTTCTCTCATCATATGAATGATTCTCATTCTTCTCTCCTCTATGTCTCCTTACGATTAGGTATATTCTTACATTTCTAATATTACTTTTTCATTCTTGTTACCCCAGACAGTCATTCTAACATTAAGATCATTAACAATAAAAGAAAATAAATTATTAATTAAAAACTGATACGTGTACCTCAGTCCTCGGACAAAAACAAGAACAGTCGGAATTTAAATTACATCCATAAACAAAACCAGTATCTTAATAGATTTTCATTTTCAATTTCAGATATTAGCTAGACCATTTTTTCAAGTTTCCTGTATATTATGTTAATACGTTGCTGTTATCGGGTTAAAATATAGGTTTTCCGACCGAACGTTCATTTGATGATAACTGCAGTGTATTAAAAAGTATATTACTAATTACAATAATCTGTTAAAAGTAACAATTTATCGAAAAACCTGCTCCAGCTAGTATCAAGGCTGACAGAACATGCGTATTTACTTTATTCATTTAGATTAAGGAAAATTATTTTTTTGTGTGATTAACAGGACAATATATACAGTGGGTGCATTTTAAAATAATTCTATTTTTATTTTCCACCGGTTATGACTGAAACTTTCCTTTTTTATTCCCTATCCAATTTTGTGCTCATTGGTGCTATAATTTGGATATTTTTGTCAATTTCTAGTAATACAATTTGCCCAATAGTGCAAAATTTTTTTCTCTTCGCAACACGACATCAACCAATCAGACGAGGTACTTACTTTCGGAAACAAAGGCGTGCGTTGAGACGAGTGGCATGTGGAGAGCCGCCTCATTTGTCCAGACAGTAACTTTTGGTGTGTTGTTGGTGTTACGATGTTTTTTTTTTATTAGTGTAATTTATGTATAATTCTTTTTATTAAACAATGAAATATATTAAGTTATACCTAGTGCAAAGTTAATCAATATTTTGCCATACATAGGTACCATTTTAAAGGTAAGTATCCTCAAACTCAAGTAAGCATATTTGGCTGTACGTTGATTTTTGTTACAATAAATAACAAGTATTAACTTTCAGCAAATTATCCGATTGTCCGTGCAGAAATTTCGTTCCGGTAATAATTGTTAAACTTTCCTTTTATTTAAAAGTATTGTCCATCCTGAAATTGTCTCGCCTCTGGGGAATAATCAAGAAAATAAATTAACAGTGGAATTCACCATGAACTGGCCATTATAACACTTTTATTTGCATGACATGTGACGTCACAACAAATAGTATCGCGTTTGGAAGTTTCGAATTTTGTATGAAAATTTTTGGTTGAAAACCCTATTTTCTGTTAATAAAGAACGAAAATACATTGATAAAAACAACTACCATATTTAATTTATGTAGAGAATACAAAAAAAAATCGGGTTTATTAGAATTTTATGCATATTCTCTATTAACTAGAGCCCCGATATAAATTTGGAAAGGGCTAAATCCAAAAAAAAAGAAGAGGAAGAAGAAATAAAGTTCACCTAAATTAAAATCAGATGCTTCTCAGCGTTCTCGACAGAGCACGTGAATTTAGACAAAATCATGCGCGAAAATGTATTTTTTAAATTTTGCTGCATTATAAAAAATCAAAGCGCACAGAGTGCGCCAGGCCAAGTTCTCGCAAAACCGACCGCGCGCGCACAGTGCTATATTTACACGAACCATTTAGAGTACTCTTCAACCCCTTCTAACTTTGAGGCTAGTTGAGTTACAGGACCGAATTTTTGGAGTGTTAAGGTTACCAAAAAGAAGCAGTATTCCAAATGTTATACGTCTAGGTGGAAAATTTTTCAAGATACGAGTCTCCTCCAAAAATCACAATTTCTGCCACTCACTGACTGACTGATCATTATAAATCTAGGGTACTTCCAATCGAGTTAGAGCTTTGAAATTTAGAACATGCATAGTGTTCAAAAGGTGAAAATTACGAGAAAAATAAAAAATCAATAAAAATCCAACCTGGCGGAAAATTCAACATTGCGGATTCTGACATGAAATAGGTAGCGCCTTCTGCTTTAGAAAGTTACGTGTGTACGTAGTGTAGTGGTTATCATATCCGCTTAACATGCGGAAGGTTCCCGGTTCGATCCCGGGCGGAAACAGATTTTTTTTTTAATTTCTGATTTACTTTCAAATACCTCTATTTTATGATAATCGCAACAAACAGAAATACCAGGAATGCATGCAACCTTATCGACAAAAAGCCATTATTAAAAATTTTTGCTTGGAAAAATGCCGTTCATGTGTAGACACATATACTAATAAATAAATATCATTTGGTATTTGAACAAAAAGTTATATAATCCCACCAAAAACATACATGTAAAAAAACAGGCCAAGTTCTCGTCAGGACTGCGTGTTTTGTTATCTAAAAACATAACTGAAATGTAAAAATTATGCCTACACGTTATTAGGAGTATTTTGATAAGCACAGAAAAATATTGTGTGAATTGATAAATTTACAGATCAAACTTGGCAAGCTTTTATTAAAGAACTGAGCAATATTGAGACCCTTGAAAACTTGCCAAGTTTGGTCTGTAAAGTTATCAATTCACACAATATTTTTATGTGCTTATCAAAACACTGCTAACAACGGGTAGGCGCAACTTGGCATAATTTTTACATTTCAGTTTTTTTTCAGATAACAAAATACACAGTCCTGACGAGAACTTGGCCTGTTTTCTTACTTGTATGTTTTTGGTGGGATAATATATCTCTTTCTACAAGATCAAGACATTGTTGCTTAATGTTCTGCCGTTCCTCTACTGCTAAATTTTATACCAAAAATAAGATATTTAATATTTTCCGTTCTAAAATCCACACAACACCTACTCTATCGTTTGCAAATGAAGCATCGCACCATACTGAAATAACGACAATGATACTCCGCGCCGCCGACTCGACGCTTTTTCCGACGCTTGCCGCCGGAATTCGCTAATGAGCGTCGGTCGGCTTACCGACAGCGTCACGGTGTGTTGCCATAGAAACGACACTGGAATCGAAGGGTGAATGCTGGTAGGAGCACGATTGGAGAATTTGAGATAATGAAATCGGTATTTTGTATGAAATGTTTAAAACTCAAAAACATTAAAGTAAAAATATTGGATAACAGTAACAGCTTTATAGGTGAAAAAATACAGACATAGTTTTATGCTTTAGGCCTTTTGGGTGCGTTTTCGTACGAAATATTTTCGTAAAATTTCGGACGAATAATTTCGTCGCATCCAAATGCATCCAAAGGACGGCGGGTCTTAAAGAAGGCAGTACGATATATTTGCTCTGTTTATTTAAAAAAAAAGCCATTGAGGCCACTGTTTGCATCGCGAAAATCATGACCACTATATTCTTTTTCATTTTGAGGGCAACTACTTTAGTTCACAAACATCGCAGGCATTCTTCACCTACGGCAAATGCATATTTGACTCTTCCTATACCCTTTTTATCTCAGACTAAAAAATCGCTAATTTATGATAACAACAAAAAATATGTAATCATTTTCCTTCAGAAATATTGAATTCAAGCTAAGTTCGGTAATTCCTCGCAGACGAAACGGAGTAGAGAACTCACAGGAATGTGATTTGTTGTCAAGTGACTTTCGAGCGGATAGAGCACGAAGATATTTCCGAACGGATTTGCTTCCTCCGTCAAAAATTAGATTGTAACCCGACTTTGAGAATGTTTATGTACTGTGTTGCGATTTATATTTGTTTGATTGAAATCCATAAAAATGGAATGAAATAGATTAATTTCGATAATTAATTTGGGACACCCTTCAATTATGGAGGATGATGATGTAGAGTCGTAGAGGAACGAACGAACCTAGAGAAAGTTGAATATTAATATAATCAATAATTTTATTACATCCATATAACATAATAAAACATAAAACTTCTTGTAACGTTCAAAAGTTTAAAGAAAACAACACAACAAATTCAAGTCTTGCGGATGTGCAAACTTTCACTCTGTTTTGTCCGCCTAAAAGCGCCGAGAAAAAAGATGGCCCTCCAAAACCTCGGAGTTTAAATTACCAAACGATCAATCGTTTTATTCTGAAGCCTCAAAATCCATTACAGAACGCTAAATCTGTCATCAATGTCATTTAGATGGTCGCGGAGGAATAACCGAACTTGCCTATAGAATGGTCTAAAGATTAAAGTATTTGAACAATTTTCTCTTGTTCCATTAGAGCGTTGACCCCTATCACTTTTTTGCTATGCCAGATCCAAAATGTCACATTGAAAAAAATATGTTTAGTGTTCAACCCCCCCCCCCCCCCCCCTCCTTCCCCAGGGGCGCGACTAAAACATTTTGTAAAACTTTGAAAAACAAATCAGCTTACTTAGTTGTCTACCCCATTATAACTTTTTTTTAATATGTCAACTGAGATTTCCAAAAATAATTTTTTCGGCCACCCTAATGAGCAATCTTTGCATACTTAGTTACTTTTACGCAAATATGCTCAAGTGAGTACGCACCTTTAAGCGTAAATTCACAGACTTTAAGTGCATTCTTGATTTTACAATCACTTAATCTAAGAGCAATTTACCAGTCGTAAACTCTTGTATCAACATTTCGTATCAAAAATTTGTCCATATAATTTATTAAAAAGAGATTAAGGTGATACAAAATCGTTTTTAGTGGAATTACTGTGTTTTATTAGTGTTCTATTTTTATTAGAAGTTTATACAGTTATCATTCAGTAAGCATCGGTAGTTAAAGTCACCACTAAAACTAAAGAAAAAATATATAGATAAAGTCTGGTGGCCTATGGGTTAGCCGTAATTTTTCTGCAACAGACCTTTTCGACTGTGGAAAAGACGTTGGCTTATAAGACGACTGATTTTCTTTCTATTCACATTTCCTGTTTCTCTAAACAAAGCAACACATCTAGTCAAAACCTGGCAAAACTGGTCGAAATCCATGACTATGAGTGAAAATTCTGTCTGAAAATCCTGAATGGCGTCCTGTGTTGAATAAACCCATGGGCATCAACCCTTCTACCATTTCCAAAGTAACTTTCGATCATAAAAGCTTTTTGTTCTGCTGGGACTACCATATTTAATTTTCTTAAAAATAACAACTTCAGAATTTGACAGTTCTATTTTTAATTTACCTATACCTTTTAACTATGTTACCTTTCAAGAGTAATAATTCAAGACATGCTTGATTACCTTATTTCTAATAAAAAAACATTGACTATCCACCCATTAAAAAGACATATAAATTCATTAAAGAAATGAAAATTGTGTTTTGTTTTGAGAAATTATATTGCTGTAGTAGTAAAACAGTAAACGACGATTTAAAATCGACAGGACAAAAACTTGAGAAAACCCAATTGATCAACTAGATCTTAATAAATAAAAACAGTAATTTTAAGTATGAAACCTTTTTAGGGAGTTCCGTGATTAATTCTAATTTGGTAACGTGACAGTTTACTGACTGGTTTCCAGTAATTTCATTGGCTCTGACTGGTGTGTGACTCCTGTGCGAACAGGGCTATTATTTTCCATGTTTCAAATTTTTTACCCTAATACCACCAGAATTATCTATTTTTAGAAATAAACTTTTATCGAAATAATAATCACTTTACCGTAAAAGTAAAAAAATCTGAAAATTTACATAGAGTTCAAATTTCGCCTTGAATAACTTTTGAAGGAGTGAATTAATCGAAAAATTATAAGAGACCATTTTTCCTATAAGAATATGTATGTCACATTGCTATAAATCATCTTGTCCGAGAAAAAAGAAATTACTTGTAAAAAGTGCCAAAATCCCATGTAATTTAAATGGCAAATGTATCGTCTTTAGGGCAAGGTTTATTATGAATATTAAGGGCTTATTTTGGTCTGATATTTATTTTTAGACGATAAACTAAAAATTTAGGGGGAATCGCAAGAAAAAAAATGAACTTGGTAAATAACGGACACCCTAATATAGATCTAATCGACATTTCTTTAACTATTGTCAAAAGTTGTTATTTTAACGTTTTCTTCTCTTCAGCCAATTTTTCCACATATCTAAAACCATCTTGTTCAGTATCCATCCTTACATTTAATCCGCAATGTCGAAAGCGAAAGAATCACTAAATCATTTTGATCAGTGCAGGAACATAGATTTATAGTTCTTTACTCTATGCAAACTTTGGCCGTGCGTTAAATTTACAGCTTTATATCAATAAAAATCTATACTTAGAGATAGCGAATCATTAAGTAGGTACAACTTTTTTTTTTAGAATTTAGAAACAAGGAGATGATACTATTATTTACATTTGTAAACAATTAGAGAATCCAGGGCTCTTCTTAATCTGGTCAACTGCAAGGTCTCTCTCCTACTTTTTGATAGTGGCTGTTGCCTGGCTTTCAGTTATGTGTTTTTTTTTCTACTTCCATACTTTAATTCATTTATTAGACATTTACTACCTGTACTTTAATGAGATTTATTAAGATACAGATTTTTCATTAAGATACAAGTTTATAACCAATAGAAGTGACACATCACAATAATATTCTGTCAATATCAAAGACTGACATTACCATGACAGATTTGCTATTAATCAATTTTGACAGTTCATAGTTACTGTTTACTTAGTAAATTTATAATATTTGTACTTTTTGCAAATAAAATGGGTAAAGATGTGCGATAGTGGAAGGAAAATTGAGAATTTAACTTCACCAGAAATTGTGGAATTATTACTCGTAAAATCGGCAAAAACCTATGAAAAATTGTATTCTCAGTTTGTGGATCGGAGAGATAAAAATTAGGTTAACAGCTGTTCAGAAAACGTTTATTTTGATGAGTTTTCAACCAAATTAAACTTTGATTTTCTTGCCGTTTCATTGTTTTTTTTTTTGTGATACAGTTTCCATAATACTTCATTATAAGCTTCGTAAATTATGAAAATTGAAATTTTTGTTGTTCATTATTGTTACTGGTCGTAGAGGAAAAGTGAGGTCTTGGCTCCTACGCTTTTAGCGACGCAAATAATATAGTGGAACCGCCAGATGCTAAACCAAATTCTATAGTTATTTTTAATGATGTTATGTGTGAGAAACAGGACGTTATAAGATCGCATTTTAGCATGGGACGTCACAAAAATGTGGATGCCTTTTACTTGGCGCAAACGTATTCTCGTGTTCCTAAGCAGCTTGTCCGGGATAATGCCAACTTCATTATTATGTTTAAACAAGATGAGATGAATATGAAACATAATATATTTTCTGATCAGGTTTCAACCGACCTGACTTTTACACAATTTCAAGAGATGTGTGCTAAATGTTGGGATAATAACTATGGGTTTTTAGGTATTGACAAGGATAGTGATGTAGATTTAGACAGATATGGCAAGGGATTCGATAGCTATATATTCCTATAATAATAACTTAAATAATCATTTCGTTGTTGAACGGTACTTTGAAAGCATCATGCACAAAGAAATCGAATTAAAACGAAAACTATTAGAAACTACAAATGCGGTTAGAAAAAAATTTAAACAAATTTAAGCAGCTAAAATAGAGAATGAACATGATCTGGTAAAGTTTTATGAACCAGTTTCTAAACCAGTAGCATCTATATGTAATGCTTTAAAGCAGAAGCAGCAGCAGCAGCATCAGTAATACGTAACTAAAAAATCAAGTGCTACAACTAAACCACAAAGTCGGAGTAACGGATTAAAATCTATACCATCCATGGATTTATTAAGAATGGATACTGGATGATTTAACATTCTTTGAAGCCAAAACAAACCATTCTAAACGACACTGTAAACACAATTTGTAAACATTGGCCACATGGCCACATCTTATTTTACCTTGTATTTTTGTACAAAAAATACGTTAGAAGCATCACAAGATTTACTAAAAGTAATAAAAGCCCTAAAATATTTTATTTTTCTGCTAAATAATAATAAATTTAAGTTAAAAAGGTTTTATTATTTATAGGTTATGCTATTTCTAACGGTGTTTATTTAAAGTCGCTCCGAGTCATTTATAAATCTATAAATCGCACTTTTTCTTTCCTAGTTCATTAGACAAAGACGTACGTGTAACCGAGTGTTCAGACCGAGGTTCAGCCGTTTTCCTAAGCAACCAGCACATACAGCAACACTTCTGAGGTCCAACACTTCAACGCTATTTTATCTCTTTCTACTACCATTCTTGATTCAATTACGTATTTCCTGTGGTATTTCCTTAAAGTTTGTAAACTGTCCCCCAAAGAGAAAACAAACAACAAATATAAGGCTTCACGTTCGATACGGTCACAGTATATGGAACATCGAATCCTTATTATAATAAATCCATGATACCATCCCATTATGATACGGTGTATGGTGTACGCTTTGGTAAAAAAGGACATAAATCAAAAAAATATATTGGCAACCTGATAGTTCGTTTTCGAATAAGCGGAAAGATGGTGTTATACAACAACACAAGAAGCATTGCTGAATTCGATGGAACAGTTGAGCTTTACGACCTGCTTTTTCTAAAAAATCCACCAATCCTAGATAAAAAAGATAAAATAAGTCCAGATGTACTTCAAAGTTACAAAATCATTTTAAAACTGACAGGTGCGGCATACCACGTTTATGACGGGTAACGCTCTTTAAGGGAAACCTTAATATTTTCTTTTTAAATTAACACTACTGAAGGCACTATGATCAACGTCTTTCCAAGAATGCCACATTTTTTAGCATGTTCGGAATAACAAAAAATAGAATCAAAATCATATAACAACTGCATGGTTTACTAAACGGATTGGAACCGAACTAAAATATTTCCAAATTATTAAATCAGGTAAAAAATACTTTATTTATACCTTTTACTGATTCTACTAAAATTATCTTTACCTGTTATTTTATTAAGGCCGGTCCTGTTTACAGTTCTTGCAAATTTATCGGGTTTTATTACAGCTGGTGTTGGTGTCGATAATAATTTATTGCAGGCAAATAGGTCAACGAAAGAGCCTGAAACGAGCTTTACAGTGGACTGGTTTTTGAGCATCGGAGAAACAGTATTGTTTGTTCGCAATTCCATAGAAAACATGAAGCTCTCCTCGAAATTCGAAACTCTGTAATTTTACAGATAGACACTATGGTCAAACCTTTGGGTATATTGCTAGTAACCAATTTATATTAACACATAAATTTTAAAGGTAACATTAAGCTAGTGATGATTACTGATAACTATGTAAACTACTAATAAAAAATAATAATAATAAAACTTAGCAATTCCACTAAAAACATTTTTGTATGAAGTTAATTTCTTATTAATAAATTACATGGACACATTTTTGATATAATATACTGATACAAAAGTTTATGGCTGTTAAATTGGTCTTAGATTTAGGGATTGTAAAATCAAGAATGCATTAAAAGTATGTGAATTTATGTTTGAGATAAAACGTTAATTGCTTAATATGCTACTTATTGGTCATAAATAACTAGTTTAGAAAATCAAACGAAATGTTGGTTTGTCTAAATCAGACACCTCGAAATTAAACCCAAATCAAACCCAAGCAATTATTTAGATTTTATGGCAAAACTGTCGGATATAACGGAAATAACACCTAATCCTTTGACCGACTGATACCTACATCTTTATATCTGGAACAAGACTTGACTGCTCTGTTTACTCACAAGCTTACCATAAATAAAGCAGTTGGCTCCAAATTTTTGAATATAGAGGTAGACTTTCAAGCTCTTTAGAAAAAACATGCTTCATCTTTATAGCAGAACTACGCAGCCCTAAAAGCTATGATACTATACTTCTGGAAATGGAGCACGTAAAATTCTTCCCGTTCTTATATAGGTATAGGGCTCGTTTATTCTTACAGCACAAATTCACTTGGTCAAAACGTAATGCCACCAGACTTCCAACAAACTGTTCTTTCATTTCTGGTGGAAAGCTGGTGCCTCACCATAACGTGTTCTAAAATTAACGGAGGATTTACGATTACAAATGATTAAATCTAATGTCAACTAACTTCCACCATGTCTATTTGGCTGTGTACCTATGTTGTTTGGTGGAAAACTTGACCTTAAAAAATCTTAAGATCAAAAAGGTCCAAAAGATTCTTCTGCCCAAGCAGGAAGATGAATCGCGGTACCAGTGAAAATATCTTAATAGGAACGAAATTTATAAAGACGGAGAAAACTCAGAAACTAAGAAAATTTAACTCCCAAAATACTAAACTCCAATGAAAACAAAAATATAATTGGCTGAAGGCCTTAAGCCATTATTTCTTAATATCGTTAATACCTGAGCAAAGACAAAAGTAAATATTTAGAATTTACCAAAGATATCAAAAAGTCATTAACTTACTGAAGCAACATAAAAATTATACAAATAAAGATAGGACTTAATCACATAAAAAAATATTCTGAGGTATTGTACAACAATAATTGCATAAACAAATTAAACACACGGAGTATACATAACCAAAAAAAGGAAGTATTAACTTAGTTATATAAAAGAAAGGATTAATTTCTTTATTGCTCAATTCAGCTCCAGCTTGTGGTAGCAAAGAAAAGTAATTAAATAAAATTGTCCAGCAGTATACTCCAAAACTGTCCCCAAATTTTATTATTCTATGCATAATAAATAAAGTCACTGTTTACAATTACCAATAATGGCTTTTCTCAAAATATATGAAACGTAACAATACAGAATGCTAATTGCCATAAAAAAATAAGTTTAGGGTAACCACGAGTAGGTGTTTGCTAGGTAAATCCTGAGTAAAGCCGGCGCTACACGATGCGTCCAACGACGAAAAGAACGTTGAGTATAGTGTTGGATCCAACACTGGAACCAAGATCAACAGTTTAAAATTTGTCAAATTAATCTGTTACATGATGCGACAAACGTTTGAACCGACGTAGGCGCGAATGTTGGAGCCAACACAAAATAAACAACCAAAGAATACCGGGACAATACCTCCAATGCGAGAAACAATTGACAAGTCGTATGGCCGTGTATCGAATTTTGGTTCCAACGTTGGAAGCATCCTTTGACGCGGGACAAAAATACCGACGTATCCGACTTCTAATGTTTGGCATATGAAATTTGTTGTTACACGTTCACACGATGCGACAAATTACCATGTGTCCTACGTTGGCAGACATCTGACACATCGTGTGGTAGCGGCTTAAGATACTACTGTAGCACAAAGTAAAAATAAAGTTGTGCATCATTCTTAAAACAGTAATTAATAAACAAGCGAAAGATAAACACTGTTCAATGAAAAGTACATTACTAATTAAAAGCCAATTAAGGCAGGAAATATGAGAATTATTTAAAAAAATAACAAAATTCATAAAAAAATATAGGTATAAGAATTTACTCAATATACAAGCTGGTAGCTAAAATACTGTAACGATAACATAGGATGAGTAATAATAATATACGAAAAATATGGCCCCAAATGAAAATAAAGGTAAAACAAAGTACGAACCCCAATAAGACTCTAAATGTATCTAGTAATAGATACCATAGGCCAGGTACAAGTATTTTATTTACAAACAATTTCTTTCCTTCCGTAATCCTGCGGACAATGGATAGCAAATGCTATAGATCCACTAATATATAAAATACAGGCTTAAGTAATGAGTTAATTAACTACATGCCCTCCCCTTACCGTCCCGTCCGTGTAACGAGGCACACGTGGACGACGAGCTAATAGCAAAGAAAGTAAAAAAAAGAAAATAATTTAGAGCTACCCTGGAGAACTAAACTCAAAATTTAGGGTCATTGTGTCAAGATCCACAGCTATCAAGCACGAAACACCCACCTCAAGGTGCTTAAACGGCTCTAGCGAACGGCAGCCATGATCAGTTTCAAATCTAAAAAACTAGTTTCCTTCCGCAGACAAGACGGCCTTGGGTACCACCTCATACATCCTCTTAAAGGGCTGGTAAAATCCCTATGGATGTTTCCAGCTCGGGATGTGTGAGTTGGATTTTCCCAGTACACCCAGTGTACATGGTACATGGCTTTCCGTCTTCGTGAGATGTTAGAAGATAAAAACCGGTCCAAAAAACTAACACAACGTAAAGTCAACCAAAACCGGAGGAAATAGATGAAGTGGCATGCAAAATCAACTACGCGCCCAAAAAGGCTGAACTGGATGTCAACTTCCACTGTATCAAGCTAACATCAACAGGAAAATGGAGGAACGGGCCTACACAAGGCAAATTCCCCCCTTTTGCCTAAAAAAATTCGACATTCCCTATCCCGGGACATGTCAACTGTAATAACCATATAAAAATGAAGGGAAACGCGGGTGCTACGAGACCTAAAACTCAGAATTCTATCGGATTGTTTAGATGCAACCCAACCCAAGACCCAAGCAAACACAAACAAAGTTGAAGGAGCTCAAAGGATACTTTAAGATGACAAGGATCGTCACTTCTCTTCAGTTTCCAACCCAGGTTGGTGTAACCAAAACCTACAAAGACATCATTACAACCGACCATCAGCGTGAAGCTACTACACTTACTAAATAACAGAAAGCGAAAATGTTCGAGAACCAAAGTACTGAGATTACTATTTTTTCGGAGCTAGAGAAGAAGGTAAACTTTTCCACTCTTCGATAGTGCCGCTGTCGCAAAACTAACGTATTCAGTTGGCGCTCCGCAATTATTATAACCTCAAAATTCACAACTATTAAACTTAAAAACTCGAAAATAGATAAAGCCTTAGAATGAAATTTCAAATTTAAATGAAGTATTGCCAAATAATGAACTGTAATTCAGAGCGGCAAAGAGCAAAGGTAGAGCCAAAATATAGTGTATGTAGGAAAACCATAAAAATTGAACAAGAAGGCCTAAATCAAAGGGTTCCAGAAGACAAGCAGCAACTAAGGAATAAATGAGTTTTCTGGAAGGGTAATATAATTGTATTGAGGGGAAAACTAACCAGATATTGTTAAAATAAAACAGATTTCCCATGTTTTGCCCAGTGGCGGCTCGTGACTTTTTTATTTGGGGGGGCACAAATACAAATCAATAAATAATACCTACTTAAAAAATTGTAAAACAGTCTTTTGTAATAAATATTGCACTGAGTTTATTTTTGATTCCATTTTTTGGAAACGGCAGATTGGGAAAACCCAAGAGTGAAAACAAAACAAAATACACAGTACCTACTAGAATTACTAGTAATACTACGCACTAGTGAACTACTAATAACTAATAAACTATTTAAACAAACAGTCTAATGCAAAAATATCCTTCAACTGATCACAAAAAAAATTATTAGGCCTTCACGTGTTAATATATCAAGAAAACTAAACATAAAATAGTGCAATAATCTCTTCCGCCCGCCGCACCAACGACAACGCCGCTCGAAATCCAACCAAACAATAAACAAGTGCGAGGAGACACGAAAGATTGTGCCCATAGAGATGCCGATAGCACGCGATTTTAACCCTAATTCTCCATTGCATAGACCGGCGTCGCCGCCAATATTGATAATGAAATGGGGACAAATCTGCTGTGTCCCCTGAGATAAGTTTTGATCGCCGGCGCCGCGTTCGCCGCGGTGTGACATGCAAGGAATGAGGTATTGAGGCGCGGCGGTGTATTATTTCTTTTGACTTCTGATCAAAGATTTTTTATTTGTCGAAAATCTAGAGTGGGCACGTGCCCTTGTGCCCTTTAGGACCAGCCGCCACTGGTTTTGCCTTCTAATGGGTCAGGTATCTTTAGAAACCCTTACCCTACAATATCAAAGCAATTATCTTACAAAAGTAATTCTTAGCTCTTCATATACATATGTATAACCAGAATCAGCTGGGAAACCACCACTGAGATTATATTAAATTATATTTATAGTCACCAGCATGTAAACCTACTCTATAAATACATTTTCTCTGACTTATTTACCCTTGTTACAGTGCTTGTAACCCATGTAGGCCGTATTTCATTTGCTGAAGGAGAACCTCATTGCTCGCAGTGTAGATATTTCAATTAAATGTGTTGAAAACTGCTTAGGGCCAGACTATATTGAAAATGTGTGTAAGGCTTTAAGTGGAAAAGTAAATAAGATGAATGGATCTGGATTCAGATGAAAATAATAATCTAATAAAAAGAAAAATTTGAACTTTATAAATATATCTGTTTTTGACTCTAATAACACTGGACAAGAGTATAATTTTGCTCTAAATTACAAAAATCAATTTTATTTGGTGACCACATTTCTTAGGTCAGGCTTCAAAAATTTGTAACAGAATCTGTTGGTGATATAAGAATAAGTTACAACATGTTCGTAAGCACACATTTCCTTTTATCACATAACACTCAAAATATAGAGGAAATTCCTTGACCTACACTTGATTACTTATTTACTAGCTTTCTAGTTAAGTTCGGATGGCATGGTTTTGGGTGTTTGAGAAAATATTCAATTAAAGCAAAAAAGTATTGAGTGTATCTCTAGACGACCGAAGGCGTCACTCATTTTAATATACACTGCTCTAAAAAATTAGGAGAACCTTTTTTGGTAACCTTGTAACTTTTAAGCCTGCTGCTTTAAACGAGTGACTACTTTAAAAGTTACAGGGATGCAAAGACATGTTCCCCTAGTTTTTATGATCAGTGTATTAAATCACTTCCATAACACCCTTAATTTTGTGATCGAATTTTGAAATTATTCGTTTTCAGTTCCTGACATTGACCGTTGGTGAACATACGTCTCTACCACTCTATACTTCTTTTATTGTTTACCCAATAAGTAAGCCTATAAACTACTAATTGGTTGATATTTATCACCAGTTGCGTGAACTGTAACCCTGCTAAATGAATGTTGCAGGTATTTATATCACGACCTGCTGCTAAAGGCGTAACTATGCTATCTTTTCTTTAGCAGCAGAGTGCCTGGCTGTTATTTTTTCCTGAGATTCAATAGCATAGATATTGTCTTTACGTTTAAAGAATAAGCTAATGTTATTTAATTTTCTCACAAAATCAATTTTATTAAAAATGCTTTTATAAACTGGAGACGTGGTATTCTCTTTTACGTTTGTTTAATATCTACACATTAATTTATTAATTTTAGGTTTATTATTTTTGTTTGCTGTCGGTGCGTTTCAGCACAGGCAAGTGTACAGCGTGTCAAATATAGCTTAGCCCACCCACTAAAAGCGCAGTGGACCAGTTACATCGGTGGGGTAGGTACAGTTCCATAGGCGTAGTTAGGGGGGGGGGGGGGGCTTGCGGGTGTTTAGCTCCCCTAAACCTCTAATTAGCACCCCCAATCAAAATTTTTAGTCATATACTGAATAGGGCTTAAGCACCCCTGAACTTGACTGCCTAACTACGCCTATATACAGTCCGTGACAAAAGTGCTTGCTTTTTTTAATTCATTTATGTACTAATTGTCGGTCGTGACATGCATATCAGTATGGAGTTCCCGTCTAAAGTAAAAGGCAAAGTGTTATTTGGGCAAGGTCGTAAAATTTTGGCAAATATTAATTTTTATTGTAGGGAATTTTTCGGTACCTTTTCCGAACAACAAACCCTGGCCCACTCTTATGGTATTTCAAGCCAGAAAAGCCAGCGGCAAAAAACGCCCTTGCGTGAGGTCGCGCAAAAATCCTAGCCTTAGTCACTTTTAGTTCGATCACCACCAACTTTTCCGCAAATATTTAAAGCTCTGGAAAAGTTTTACACCTACATGGCATATCTACTAAGGTAGGGTAAGTACAAGACCTTTTAGGTCGAACTAAGACAGAACTATGAAAGCCCCGTCAAAATAAAAAGCTCATATTCCAAAATTAAAGTTTTTCAATTAATAGAGTACTTATTCTGTTATGACGACAATGCACCAAAGTGAGTTTAGCCCTGCAATTTTATAGTGTAGTTTTGAGGGTGAGAAACTGAATAGGCTGGAGTGGCCATTGAGCTAGAGGCAATCGTCCTGTTTGGTCCCATTTACGCTACGTATCTGGTTCTGATTCTTGAAAGAGATGAATGAGGAAATGAAACAGTTTCTTTCTCTAAAGAAACAATATTTATGATAATTTTACTCTAAGAAGGGGACATGAAAGCAACGCAAAAATCAACACACCGGTCATCATTGACAAAATTTGCTCAACCCAAAAACCCACTAGGCGTAACTCTCAGTACCTGAATAAATCCCATGCTACAAATGTTCCTAAAATAGCACAAAAACACGTTTTTATAACTTTTACAAATTTAACAGTTTATAATTAAAACTGATGTTACGTTATCTTAAATTATACGTCTCGAATTTATTAAAAGTAAGAACATTATCATTTTTCGGGTTTCATTTCCGTTCTTCTACAAGCAATTAGGTACAGATTTAATTTTAGAAGTTGAGTTGTTATTGACGTAAAGGATTCGCAAAGTCCGAAAATAAATTTACGGAAGTGAAAATGCAGTTTTGGTGTATTGTCGCAGGATTTTCAATGGTCTGATTAATTGTATTGATAAAATAAGCCGGTTCGGACGGATGCGCTACAGTTATATGAAAGTTGTTAAAAGATTTAGTATTAAGTAATATTTGGTGCCGATAACTTTCTCACATGAGAACTTTGCACTTTATACAGGGTAAGGATTTTAAAGTGTGCGATATTTTAAAAATGATATGGGATATTTTAGAAAAAGTTTGCAGAGTAATGAGTATGAGGAAGCAGGAAGATATATTTAAAAATAGGTTTGACACTTATTTCCGTTTGTGGGAGATCACAAATGGCTTCTTGGGTATCGTCCTTTATTCACTGTACACTTGTGATCTCCCATAAACAGAAAATGTAACTGTGACTACATTCTCTGATGAGTAACAGATACATTTCTAGGGCTCCATTGGGCAGAAAATGTACATTTACTTTATTGGTTGCATAGTTACCAATTTTTACCTAAATGAACAGGGAAAGCAAAAACTATCCTGACTTGCTTTAAATAACGACGGTCGTGCTTTAAAAGGTGTTTGAAATGGCCTTCATCTACTTCCAAACATTTTAAAATTCATTTTTAACAGGAGTGCGATTTGTTATTTCCCCACAAGAGAAAATCTAAGGGGTCAGATCAGGAGACCTTGCCGGCCACCACACCGATCGATCTCCAAACATGCCATTTAGGGTGTCCTGGACTTGTGTTGGGTATATCCTACCTTAATATCTATGCCATGTAGGTTTAAAACTTTTTCGGAGCTTTAAATATTTGCGAAAAAGTTGGTGGTGATCGAACTAAAAGTGACAACTTTCAAAAAGTGCAGCTCATGGTGCAAATCAGGATGTGGGAGAAAATTTTAGATCCTTCTCGTGGAATTTTATGACTTAAGCAGTTGCAAAATGTTACCGATTATGAAAATATTGACCGTACGATTGCTCTTGAAGAGTGAAGTGATAAGGGTGAAAACTGTTTGAATGTAAAATATTCTCAAATCATTAGCAAGTTGTCTGGATGTGTGTGGATTTAGTGTAATCACCCAAAATTCCAACAGCCACTTCATTGATTTTTATTCGTTTTCGAAGTCTCTTTCTGACATGAATATTTCCGGTATGGAGCCTGCGGTTTTCTAATCGCTTGAATGTCATATGAGAGTTTGAAATGGCAGGGAACTTAATAGCCCACAATTGAATGGCTCAGCTTCTAACTCAATCTTTCTTTTAGTTTTCGAAAAAAAACATACCTTTTCATTTGATAACAAGCTTGCCCTTAAAAATGTTAAAGGCGGGTTACTGTCAAACAATATTTAAGAATATATTTCTTTGCTTCCGGATTTTCGAGCTACGAGGGCTGTACAATATTTACTGTTTCTAGCATATAAAACAAAATCATTTTTTACTTAATCACCGTACACTTGAAGACACTTATTCCACCTATGCTCTAACATAGAGACGCCTTTAAAAACTCGAGGTTTTAATTACCTGCTGTCATACGTCATCATCGCTGTCAAATTTGATTCCTCGAATGCTTTCTTTTAGCTTTGTAAATAAATAAAAATCACTAGGAGCCAGGTCGGGTGAATATCGTGGATGCGTCATCAGTTCGAAACCAGCATTGCGAATCGCGTTCAAGGAAACACGAAACTGTAGCCATAATCCACACGTTCAAGGTACAAGGAGACACGAAACTGTAGCCATAATCCTACCCGCTGAGGGTTGGGCCCTAAATTTGCGAGGTGGTGAAGATACTCGGTGTCGCCATTCTTTACTTTGGAGTTAAGACTCGGGATCGAAGTGGTGAACCCACGATTCATCAACTGTAGAAACCGATCCAGAAAACTTTTCGAATTACTGTTAAACAACACCAAATTCTTAAATAGACTATACGCTTCTGAAGTGGTGGCTCTCTGTCGCTTTTGTTCGGGCGTCAATATTCGGGGTACCTATCTTGCAGACACCTTATGAAGTCCTAAATAGTCGTTGATTATTGTTCCAATTGAAATGCCTATTATCTCTGCTAAACACCTACTAGTTAACCGGCGATCTTGTGTAATGAAATCACATACACGATCAACATTTCCTTGAGGCCGACCAGCACCTTTTGCGTGTTCGCAAGTTTTTCTACCACAGCGAAACTCCCGAGGTAAATTTTTTACTACCTGATATGAATGAGCGTCATCCCCAAGTACGCTAACCATACCTTCATGAATTTGTTTTGACTTTAGACCTTTCTTCTGCAGATATTTAATATCAACATGCAGTTCGTTTATCTCCATTTTTTGAAAAATTTGCACAACTTCTATTTTTACTTAATATAACTTGTTAACAAATAAAGATACAACAACCAGTCGTGACACTTTGTTTGACAGATAAATAATAAATATGGTGTGTTGTTGTGGCAACTTTTTTCGACGCCTACAATGTAAGAGACAATAAATACTGGACAGTACAGCCCTCGTAAGCTCAACTTTTATCCGAATTTTCGACACACAAAATACGACTTCTCGATAAAATTCAGCGAGTTATACTTGAATTGTGTAATGGAATACTGGCCAGATTTATAAGCAATGAAAAAAGAGATTTATTTACAGGAAAAGAAATATTTTAGAGCATAATTTCATTCATCTTAAATAGAATATACGTTTGTTAAATTTATTGTCCATTTCTCATCACGAAGGTTATGACTTCCAACTGTCAAAGTTGGAAATCATAGGAACGAAAAGAAAAAATTTATTTCAAGCTTATTTGCATTTAAAAATTAATATAAATTGTTTAAATACCTTTAAACTATAAGTACCTTAATTTCGGCAGATGTAGGTAAAGTCAGGATTATAGAAAAATAGTAGTCATCATAAATGCAGCAACTGTAGACATATCGTTAAATTATTGTAGAAGGTACGTGCTAAAATTGCAATTTTC
This sequence comes from Philopedon plagiatum, assembly GCA_963971165.1. NCBI lineage: Eukaryota > Metazoa > Arthropoda > Insecta > Coleoptera > Curculionidae > Philopedon > Philopedon plagiatum. The sequence continues at coordinate 17,958,557 of OZ020194.1, read as the reverse complement.
TTTGTAAATCTGCGGGAACTCTCAGAAACAAATTCACAGTATAAAACTTAGTTGTCTTATTCTTATACTTGTCAGTTTAAACTTTTAGTTGTCAAATTAGGCCGGTCTAGTGTTGAGAAATCTGACCGTTTATTTTTTAATAAATATCAAATTAGATGGAAATAAACAACCAACATAATTATCTAATATATGTATTTCATTATAAATAATGCATATCGCCTATTGTTATGTTGTTTATTTATTTGGTAGTCGTCAAAATAAAACAACATTACCGCGCTTTGAACTAATGAACATGTTTTTTACGAAATAATTGTTTTTGTTAACGTAAAGCAGAATCCCCTTAGTGGGCTCGAGAGGACTGAGTAAAATGTTCAGGATCGGCTTTTACTGACTCAATTTATTGGCAAAACTGATTGATTATTGCTAAGATTAAATTAAAACTGATCAAAATAAGTAGAGCAGAGTTTTAATACCATTGAATTTCATACGGCAGTATTTTCAACCAAAAATGTAATTTAAATCTTATTATTTTTTAAATTAAGTTTGCAAAGGAACTAGTGCATTTAATGTAGATTTCAAATAAGAGCATACAAAATTATTATTTACTCACTTTGTCCTATTATTTATGCAATTTTCTTGGTTTTCAAATAATCTTTATCCTGAAACTTGTTGCTAAAATAAATTTAATTTCAATATAAGGAAAAATCTAATTCATAGTATATCAAACTTAGTTTTCTTATTCTTACACAGGTTGTAGTAGGTTGTAGCTTTCTTTCTAATCGACGTAGATCTGTCGTGGTGGACGGTCACTTATCTAACTTCCTTCCCATCAATGCTGGCGTATCCTAAGTTTCTGTCTGGTATCAACCCTATTGTGTCTTCACATTAATAGCCTCACCCTTCAATTACCAATCGCATCCACCGCTGACTATAGTACACAGAAAAAAAAGAAAAGATTGGATCAATAGTTCTATGAATGTTAACGTCCACATGGTTGATTGAATTAAAAAACTGTTAGAAGAAAATTTATTTCGATATTAGGACGAAATTCAAAATTTGTTAAACTTTATTTGTTCATCTAACAGATATGCTCTTGATTAAATATCTCTTTTTGCTTAAACTAACCGCCTTGGAGTATAATACCATAAGGTAATACTTCATTGGACCGTTTTGTCTGTCAAGTCAATTAACAAAAGTTAACATTTTCTGATGTTTTATTTAATTCCCAAAAACCATTGCTTGTATTTAATATTCACAAACTGTTAGATTAAAGTTTTTTTTTATGATTTCAACAGTTTATTTTTTTCGGTGTACTCTTCACCTCAACATATATTTTTTCCAAACATGTCTCAAGTCAAGAGCTGGATATTACATGCAGATCTATGGACATATCCCTTTCGCAAGCTCTGCTGTTCATCCTGGACTGAGATGCCAGAAACCTTGTTCAATTAAACGCCTTGAAAACCCAGTTTTGCTCCCTGTTACGTAAAAACTTCAGAAACTCTTATTCCATCCACATGAATTGTCAAGTTTTACAAAACAAAGAAACCTTCGATCTTGTTGGCATCGCTTTCGAAGATAATCTCACCTGGCACAAACACATTGATCCAGTAGCCATCTCAACTGCTAAAACGCGTCGTTTTCATTTCCGAGACAAAAGATACTTCTCCCCTTCCAACTTATACACCCTCTGTTTCCCAAATAGGACCTAACCTAAAATACTGTTTCCATACCTGGGGAACAGTTCTACACTTCACATCCTTGATTATATCCAAAAGAGAGCCATTCGACTCAGTGATCCAGGCCTCACAAGAAAACACCCCTCTCCCGCTTATCGCCGCGCATCCATCGGCTTTCTACAGATATGTTCACGGATTTTGCTCAGATGAACTAACTGCTATCGTTGACTGTTCCCTTCCCAACAGAACAACAAAAAGCGCCTAGAACTCCTCTCGCTCATTAATACCTAGGGTCTCCAGATTATGAAACAAATTGCCTGCAGAGGTTTGTCCTTTTTCTCACTACCTTCGAAACTTTTAAATTACGTATCAATAGATTCCCCTCTTCTTTGAATGCTCACTGTACGTTAGTTACTTAGGGTTGAAATCTACGTTGCCTGTCTCAGATAAAAAAATCAAATTTTAACCTTCGATGGTCAAATTAAATCGGTTTTAGCAATAGTGAATCTTGGGGTATGAGTTTTACGTAAAATATTTGTTATACTTAAGACGTAAAAAATTAGCAACGTTCTTTTCGCGTATGATCGAAAACAGAACACGAAAAAAATCTTGCAAGTTTATTGGCATCTAATTTGATATACAGCGGGGTTTGATACAGACACTGACAGCTACAAAGCGAACTACTTTAGCATAAGTTTGCCGCGATTCATTGATATAAATACTTTAGAACCAGTAGCAGATTGTTAAGATACTTAGTAGTTTTCTATTGAAAAGCTTAGAAACATTCTTGCAAGTCTGCTTGTGAATAATGCAGCTTTAGTCATGACGCAAAGGTGTTTTGAAAATATCCAAGTAAATATTTAATGTTAATCTGAAGACATCGATATATTTATAGGATCTTCTTTCAGCCTACTGTTGTTAGTTTTACTCGTCATTGTAGAAACGGAGATGTTTTGAGACACTTTTTATTATTTTACGTACACTGTTTAAGTCTTAAAATCTAGCTTAATTTCGATTTCGTTAATAACCTAATAAAGGCAAAAAAGTACACACCTCGGAAAAGCTCGCACAGACCTAAAAATTAGCACATACCTTACAAACATCATTGGAAATGAAATGTGAAGAGTCCCCAAAGGTCAAAAATAGTTTTTTCGCAAATATCTCTTAAACGGCAATTATCGTAAAAATAAGTATTACAAGGTTATTACAGATTCAACACATTTTTCTAATAGCTTCCTTAGATATCTGAAGGAATTTCTAATTTCTTCCTGGGATATTGAACCAACAGCCTGGGTAATTTTGCCTTTTAGCACGTCAATATTATTTATATTGGAGTGGTATAAACAATTTATTTTAAACGGCCCCATAGGGAGATGTCGGCCAAGGTTAAGTTGGGGCTCGTTGGGGGCAACAAAATTGGGCCCTTTCTACCAACCCACCCTGGACCAAATCTGCGGTGAAGCCATTTTATCTCACGAGCGCAATGTCCTGAACAATCATCGTGTTGAAAATTAATATTTTTGCGAAAATTTAATGGAAAAGTTTCTAGTTCATCGCTAAAAAATATATCCAGCATTTCTAAGTAAGATATTCTATTGCAGGTGTTATTAAACAAATATGGACCTATAATGCCATGGACAGATATCGCGCACCCCACATTCACTTTTGTAAAACATTGTCTTCGCCTCATTACTCTAAATTCGGGGTTTTCGAGAGCAGTACCTGGCATGTTGGGATGCTACAGTTACATTGGTAGAAAATGTACTCCTCTAAGCAAACCTCTGAAAAGACGGTTCTAGATGAAAAGAATCCACTTTTCCACACAGTTGACAATGACTCATCATTAAGCAAAGTTTATGGATAAAGTTCTTCAGGAAAAAACAAAAATTACGTCAAATATCACTACACACGTATATTCCGATCTGCCTGAAAAGAACAAACACAAAATTACGCCTTTCAAAGTCATCAGATTTGTCAATGAACCAGACGACGTCACGTGAAGCGATGTTGCCACTCTCACTCTAAAATCTAAATTTTTTCACCATGCAATGAAAATAAATTACTAAAAATTTATTATCACGAAAAATAATGGTATATTAATATATTTTATTCATCCTTATTTATATGCATTAGCCTGTGATATATATGACTGTAGATAAGAATTAACACACAGTAATTGCGTTATTTTAGTAGAGTTTAGCGACCTGCAAATATGTTACATAACTGAAGCGTGGCAAGCCTTTCTCAGGATGTAGGTAGGGGACAATATAGTTCGCGGGGTTATAAATAACTTGGAAATCACTGATTGCTCGACAACGTAAATAATGGTATCTCACACGGTACTTGATTATAAATCAATGATTACATCGGTGAGGAATAAAATACTAAAATCCAATAAAGCAAACCTCAAATTTGATGGCAAAGCAACAATAATAATCACTTCTTTTTTCATATTGACAAAGCTTGATTTTTAATGGCCTTCAAACTTCACTGCTAATCGGGATTAGCCTGACCATCGGTCGCGTGTGTCCAGCTTTGTCCGAGCGCATCACCTGCCTTGCCGCTTGTCAGACTATTAATGGGACATTTTACAAAACGGGAAACTACTTTGCAGCAAAAAGGGGATTAAAACTTTACAAAATCAAACAAAACTGACCGCTTCTGGCTTCCCATGATCATGCTGTCAAAGGGTTAAAGGGTGACTGGTGATGTACTCGTAAAACGACTGATTTTGTAAATAATTCCGGAATTGGCGTAAAATTTGTAGCCCAAAACAGTTAGTACTGAAGTATGTATTCTTTGAAGTCATTAAACAATAGCTATTTATATAATTAGTTAGGAAATGCTTTATTTTGATTAACGAGTGTAGTGTTTGAGGGACGAGCCAAGCGAGATCCCTCAAAATTACGCCTGTTGAACAAAATTGCATTTGCTAAGTGTTTCATAAAATATTTTTTTCTGATTTTGACAAAAATATGTAAATAAAATTATGAATTTAATTACTTTACCAAAACATCTAAGTAATCATCAGACGAAGAAATTTCTATATCATCTAATAGGTACCTAGTAGACAGTTGTCTGGGTTGTCATGCTGTCGTTTTGTAGTTTTATTTGTAACGAAGTAGCGCGTCACAAATTATTTTTTTTCTTTTAAAAATATTGAAAATATCCGACTCCGATACCCCAGGTGATATTGAAGAGGCTGCTGAAAACGGGTTATCGTCTGTTGTACCCAAGAAGTCAAAAGAAAAATATGAACTATTTATATATTTTGTGGTAAATTTTTTCATAACTAGTTATGAAATTAATATTTCATCACCAATTAGGAAATACTTTACTTTTCGTAACTAGTTAGAAAAATAGGATGTTTCAAAACTGTCATCGGTTTGAAAAAGTGTCACTTTATACGTATGTCAAAATTAGAAAAACTATATTTTTTAAAAACAATATTTTGAAAACCCGTTTTTAACAAATATATTTTGAAAAATGCTGTCTTAAACTCCACTGGTTTAGAAAATGTTAATGAAAGAAACCACAAAAATCCTGACCAAACCTAAGAAAACCTGCACAGAAGATTCGCCTATTTGGATTTGTTCACGAACGCATTGTATAGTCATAAATACATTCAAAATCTCATTATTTGCAGGTGTTATAATAATTATAACACATTTTTCTGAAAATCCACTTTTTCGAAAATTCTTAAACACTAACCATGGTATTTAAAAAAAAAATTTGTGACTTAGTATTGGCTCAATTTAGATCTTAACCCTCCTTGGAACCATCAAGATTTAAACTTGATTTGCCTTAATCTACGTTAATAATGTTTGCTTTCTTATAAGACGGGGTATGCAGGAAACATCCTAAACGTCGATTAGGCTAAACCAATTATTACTTAAGATAAAGAAAAAAAAATAGAGCAATTTAGTAGAAAAATCGATAGAACCCACAGATTCACAAACAAAGAAGAGATAACATTACACACATATTGAAGCAATCAAAAACTTCCCCCCACCCCCACCCCCACCTACTTGTTAAGAACAGCTGTTGACAAACTTTTAATTATCTGTCATATTTTCAGATTGATCGACTTTATACTAAAGTATTACTATAACACAGCAACTCTATAATAATATCTGCATTCGTAAATACCACAGGCCAAGAGCATGTGACTACGGTTTAATAAAATATAGAAGCTCCATTGTTTTTCGTAATAATAAATTGTTAGTAATTTAGTTCCATTAGTTGGTGTTGGTAAGGAAATTTAGAGTGAGAGGGGCAACTTCAACATCCATAGCAAGGAATGGCTAGGAGCCACAAAAATCGACCCAGAAAGCAGAGCGGCAGAAAACTTTCTCTCCGCGTTTCTACACATAATCCAAACCCACTACATCTTTTTCTTACCACCCATTCTGGACCATATTCAACATCTATATGCGCTCCACTGATATACTCCAACAAGTCGTTCAGATCATTACCGTCTCTTGTCCCATACATCCCGAGTTCGTTAAAATCATGCCAGAATGCACGATCTGGCACTACATTCTGCCTGCTGGGATGGTCTTCGAAATTTCTTCTCTGCTTTCCCTTGGAACCATGTCAGATTTTCCACTCCCGACCCCTCCGAAATTTGCTCTCATATCACAGATATCATTCAAGCAGGTATTTAAAATTTCATTCCACATACCCATAAGAAACCTAAACTCCACCATCAAAAGTCATGGTTCTCCAAGGCCTGTGATAAAGCTAGGCTCAAGAAAGCCCATGCTCACAAAAGGCATCTTCAAAATCCTACACAAAATCGTCAAATTTTTATCGAGGCAAGAAACCATTACAGTCAAACTATCCAAAAATTCTTTTAACAACTGCATAAAAGATAAAGTGCTTTCCTGCCCCAACGGCAGCAAATCTTTTTGGTCACTTGCCAAACACATTAGTTAAAACTTCTGTAGAAGCACTTTTTCTTCCCTGACTGACAACGAAATTATCTCCATCTCTAAAGGGAAAGCTGAACTATGTGCCAAACAATTCGCTGCCAACTCTACCCTAATTCATCCTGCCAATTTTGCTCTTTACGGCGCTACATTTGTACCCCGCAAAATGTCCGACATAATACTTAAGGTCAAACAAGTTCAAAAAATTCTTTTATCCCTTGATAGCAAAAAATACTCCGGTCTGGATGGCATACCCGCAAGTGTTCTAAAAAAATGCGCTCCAGAACTTGCACCCATCTTAACTCGCCTTTCGCAGATCTCATATGACAAGGGTATCTTCCCTGATGGCTGGAAGACTGACTCGTGTGCAGCCTGTCCCGAGGAAAAGTTCCAAGTCCCTTCCATCCAATTATATAGACCTATCTCTCAGATCATTTGTATTAAAAAGAAGTCACTTGATTAAAACAGTATGGGTTTGAAATTGGCTAATAACGCGGTTTCATAATAAAAATTTGTATCATAATGAACATTATAATGAAACATATCGAAGACATTTAATTTAAATATTAGAGCACGGGAGTAGAAACAAGTGTTTGCAGAAAGTGATGTTTCAAAAGAAATACAAAATATTTTGCAGAAATTTTCGTAGATCGGTTAAAATTAATTTATATTAATAATAAATACGCAGTTACTTAAAAGAGATTAAGTAGAAATCAAAGTACCTATCTTGACAATTACTTAAAATAACGATAGTTTTAAATGTTTTTTAAATATCTTAATCGATTTTAAACGAAATCCCGCTTTCGGTAAATTTCAAAGTAGGTAAAACCGTACCGGCGACTTCCGTTACAAGGAAATTAAATTCATTTATGCAAACATTATCACTCGGTATGATTAATGTACTTAAAATGGCCGGAGCGGTAAGTGCATAAATAAAGAAAATGGACACTTAAGATGTTTGCGTAATGTTTAAGAGACGGTTCAACAATTTACACAATTTACAGGTTGTATTTTCAACTTGAAATTTACTTTTATGAAGATGTTAGATGTTAGAAATAGCTTTGGAGCTGACATTATGGAACAGTTAAGTATAAGTACGTGAAGAAGCTGTTGACTCTTTAATAACCTATTTAGTTGCCCAATGCAATGTTGGTACCGTTGTGTTTATATTTGATATATTATGCTCTTTTTATTTTATCGAAGTAAAACGAATTCTTTCTATTCTATATATCAGACCTACGGTCTACAGAAAGGCGACTTATTTCTTTTCTTTTAAAATAATATTTAATGTATGTTCAAGCATAACTTTGGAACAGGTGCACTGATTTTATCGATTCTTTGTTTTTATTTGAAAAAGTATATTCCCGCGGCGGCGGTTCCACGTAAATTTTAGCAGGATCTGACGAAGGTAAGCCATAGAACTACTCAAGGGCTAATGTCTGTAATATGGGTCTATTACAACTTCGGTATGGGTGTACCGATTCTAATGAATTGTTTTACACTTGAAAAAATATATTTGCCCAGTGGCTGCATGTAAATTTTAAACTTTAATATTTTTGTTATTATCCGTTCAACCAACGTCATTTTTTGTGTGCGTGTTTCGATTAACTGATTGTGCAATAGTGATGGGTAGTTCGCGAACGAACTATTTAAAAGAACTGTTCTTTGAAGCCAACTAGACGAACTACTTCTCAAGTTTATATGGAACTACGTAAGTAGTAATAAGTAAACCGATCTGTGACGGTCAGACCACAGCTTACAATAACATTATTGACAAAATCGAACTAGTTCCCTAAGAACTATTAAGTGAGCGGACCTGAGACGGTCACGCGTTGTCGTTAGATCAACGCGAGAGTTGCGAGAAAGCTGAACTTAACCGGCTGTATCCGTTCCATTATTAATGGATTGGATGGATGGACTTTTGTAGCTACTCGTACATGCAAAGCCCGCGTAATTTAGAGCGCACATACAAATATAGCATGATGCAATAAAAGGAAGATATGATAACAAACCGTGTCAAATTCGGCCGGGTTCGCGCATGACGTCACGCTGTGAGTTATTTTTGAAATTTATAAAGCGCAATATAGAGTTTGCGATAGTTATAGGCGATTTTATATAACTTCTATTGGCAATATAGTACTTTGCATCCTGCTTATAATACAAATTTTAAAGTATATGATTTAAAATAATCATGTAAATAAAGGGATAAATTAATTTAAAACAATATACATATATTTACGTGAAAAGAAAAGGTAAACTATGCCTAAGAATTAATTTTATTTAGAGGCATATTATTATTAAAATATATAGGACCTACAGAGTCTTCCGAAAATATGTCAAATATTTTTTGCGGTGAGTAACATCTGTATGTTTGCGACCGAAACATGTTTTTTAGGATAGTTCTTTTTTGGGTTTTTTACACTTTAAATAGTAAATTATTAAAAAATATTGTATTTTTGGATTCTTTGATTTTTCAAATTTAAAAAATCTTAAAATGCCAAAAATTATTCTAAACAAAACAAAAATATCTAAATTTATGAAATTTGGTAAAACAAGAAATCATTTTTTAAGAAAATAGTCTTTTTTCAGTCTCTTTGTTTGTCGTATTTTCTCGATTAAAGTCTAGTTATTCGTTACCGTGAAGATTTTTAGCAATTGTTTGTCACAGTAAACTATTGAAGCGAGTTTGTAAAAACATTAAACACATTTGGCATTCATGACATGACACAATTTATGCTTTAAATTAACTTCATTATCACTTTCGTTACAATGTCTAGAACTGATTCTAGAATTTTTCACATTCAACTTATCTTCTCGTTTGCACAGACGCTTCCAAACACTTTGTGTTTCTTTATCTTTGGGGAAGCTAAAAATTTTAATATCGGGCATAAAGCCCTTGCATTGATTGTCCACATGACAACCATATACACAACACCTCATTTTCACATTTAAACTCTTAAAAGTGATATAGAATCATCTAAAAATAAATTGAAAACACAACGCGATCTTAGCAAAGACGTGCCTCGTTTACAAAATATGGCGGAATTACTCACAGCGTGACGTACATGGCCACGCCTACTTGCGCGGTATAATATTCTTTTATTTGTATCATACAAGTATAGAAGCAATGGACTCGCCGCCTTTGACTTGCGTTAATTTTTCGACTCACGACGGGAAGTTCAAGTAATTCGCCGAGTCTATACGAATCTTCATACACACATCTTGCTACTTGCTAAGTACTTGCCGATTACTTGGCAAGTATCGCGTAGTGAGTAGCCGGCTTAAGCGGTGAAAAGAGAACGACGAGACGGATGGATAACAGAAGGAAAGGATGCGTTTGTATTTTGCTGCAATATCACTTGAGTAGAATGTCATTATAAGAGATGATCTAACGTATGTTTACGTTTATCATTTATTGGTTTATTTTATCTATACTTAATGTATTTTTTTTAATAGGTACCCCAAAAAAATTTAAACGTACGTACAGACCCCACAAAATCCTAAAAACAACTAACCAAGTGAAATAAAAATAATGTATTTTAAACATAAAAAAATTGTTTTAACAAGGGATGTGATAAAAAGATACAAAGCAAACCATAGCCATGACTATTCGTATAATCTATAACTAAAAATAATTTTAACAAAAAACGTATAAAATAAAAACTAAACATTTTAAACTCTTTGGTAATATTATAGCAACGTATTAGTATACACAGTAAAAAATATTTTAGCTCAACAGTTAAATACTAACGATAATGAAAAACGAATAAAATGAGCAAAACAAAAATATGTCATCCATATACAATATAAAATGTGGTGAAAAAGACAAGACATGCTAATCTTTTTTGTATAGATCATACGAAATAAGTTAATATTAATATTATTTTTGTTTTGTCTATCATACAGGGCAAGGGCATTTTGTCATAAATTGGTATTGGCTGGTTTTTAAGTAAATATTAATTTTTGTACCGTTTTTTATTACCAAGTTCGAGTTGACGCTTGGAACGCTCCGAGCACAGAAATTCGACATTGTATATTACTTTGCCATCTATACAGGACATGTTAGGAACGTATATATGTCTGAGATTTGCGCTCGGAGCACTCCGAGCGTCCAACTCGAACTCCCCCAAGTAGGAACTAGGGGTTTTGTTGTTAAATGAGGTATTCCATAATAATATAATTAAAGACGAGTGACATTTTTTGGAGTATTGTAGAGTTGTTCATTCGCGAACTTGTTCTTTGAACTAGTTCGCCATTGAGAAATAGTTCTTTAAAAAAAATGATTAAGCCCATCTCTATAGTGCAATAAGTATTACTCATACTCATGAGCGGTAATAACAGTTCTTATTTACGAGAATGAAATTATCCGAGTAAATCATAGTTGTTACCGCGCGTAGAATACTATATTTTTTTTCATGACCATTTTATTAAAAAGTCTAAAAATTAATTTATAAAATTTTTTATAAATTATTTGCTTACTTTTAAATTTAGGTTAACAGTATATTTTGACACAATTATTTGGCAATTGTTTTTACACGCTTGCTATGAGGTTTCAAAAATTTGGTTTTATTCCTGATTGGTTCAAAGAACCGTGAATAATAAAAATGCTTTGTTGCGATTGGTCACAGACCGTGAATAATGAAACTTTATTCACTACCCGTAAATAATGGCTATTATTATTTTTCAAAAATGGTATGAAAATAATCGTAGAGACACATATTTATTGAAAACGCGAAATACCTGAATTGTGTTAAAATTTAAGTAGGTAACTGTAAGTACTTTAGCAATATTTGCATGGGATTCTATACATACATAGCCAATATAATTTTAAAAACAATTTTTTAGACTAGCAATGATTGTATTACCGAGGTAAATGTACCCTAACATTTTAATGTGTAGCAGGAGGGTACCTACGCCAGAACCAAATACAATACTTTCCTCTTGACTTTTACTTCACGGTCGATTATGGCACTAGCGAATTTTTTGCATTCTTACTAAAACAACTCATTGTTTCTTAACTTAATTCTATATTTCTTGCTCAGTTGGTATTTAATTATAGAAAAACTAATTCTAGATACAGAAGCTTTCCGAAAAATTTTAATCCCTGGCACATGTCTTCCTTTGTTAGAAATTTAAGAATGAACTCGGCCCGAACCGCATAAGCCAATAGATAGTTAAATCGGTTTCTGAAAGCACATCTAACCGTATTTTAACTGTTTCTGATAAACCGTACTTTAAAACCCTTTTATTGATTGCCGACTATAGGTTTTAAACTCGAGTTGTAATGGGCTTAGCAACCGTCGTTGGCTCGTTTTAGGTTTTATAAACAGTGGATATAAATTTATCAACTTTTGTAATGGATAGTGATTTTTTTAACCAACTTTCGAATCGCAATTGATAGCCAATTTCTTGTCCGATTCAAAAAAAAAATATTTTTTTTTGAAACTTCTGAAGGTCTACTTTCCATTTTTGGTTACCTGAAATATATAGAATTAAACTGAAAAAGAAAAGAATACAGGGTAAAATCTTCAATAATAGGGAATATTCATATAATCAAAATTAATCTGACCTTTTTCTTGTATTCTTTACATAAATTAAATCCTTATGGTTGTTATTTGTATCCATTTATTTTGGTTTTTATTAACAAAAAAATATTTTCTACTATAAATTTTCATACAAAATTTGAAACGCAAAACGTGATACTATTGGTTGTGACGTCACATGTCATGTAAATAAAACTGTTATAATGGATAATACATGGTGAAGTGTTAATTTATTTTCATGATTATTTCTCAGATGTTAGGAGATTTTGTGAATAAGAAACATTACATTTGAATAAACGGAATGGTTATCAATGACCGGAATGATATTTGTGCAAAGACAATCGGATAGTTTGCTTAAAGTTGATGCTTGTATTATGGATGGCCGCTTATTTGTCTTTAAAATTTCATTAAAAATACTTATTATTTACTGTATAAAAATAAACGTACATCCAAACATGCTTACTGAATTTGACGATACTGACCTTTAATGATCCTACCTATTTATGGAAAATTTTTGGTTACCTTTGCACTAGGTATGTACTTTCTTCCATCATCGGCTATTCTGGGCACGTGAAAAATAAGGTTTTCAGACACTTACAGTGGTATTTTTACACATTGACACAATATTTATTTATTACACTGTAATAAAAAAAAACAACAGTAACACAAAGAACAATTATTACAGTCTGGGTAAATAAGGCGGCTCTCCACATGTTGCTCGTCTAAACGCACGTCTGTGTTTTCGAAGTTAAATTCCTCATCTGATTGGTTAATGCGATGCAAAGAGGACAAAAATAAATCTGATAGAGTATGTCTGTGACGCTAGGAAATGTGAATGTTTTTGTTGCATTACAAACCTGTTCAACTCTAGGTCAAGCTTTACGTTAACATGTAGATTGACACTTATTTTTCCTTATCTCCTGCTCCTGACGTGGCAGCTTTTTTAATGGTAATAAATGATACCGACAAGTAATTTGTTTTTAGTGAATTGTCCTAGTAATTTTCTTTAAAATAATATTTTTGGGTTTGTAATGACTTCCAAACGATTTATACAATAAAAAATACATACATATTTCGAGCTATCTTTCGCCCGCGACTTCGTCCGCGGTATGACAATTTTACTCCATTACAAACTTTGAACCCCCATTTCACCCCCTTACGGATTTATTTATTAAAAAACACGTGTTTATACGTTTACGTTTAGATTCGCTTGTTAATAAAATTAACGATATCCGGCTATAATATGGTTTGCTGCATATCTTTTCTGTTTTGTTTATTATATATTACCAATTAGTATAATGTATTTTATTTTATATTTCCAGTAAGTGGGTGACTGTTGGACATAAATGGCCATTTATTATTTATTTATTTAAAGAGCTTGGTCTTCCGAGCCTAAAGATACTCCCCTTTCAACTTTTACACTATCTTTGTTGCTCAAATAAGATCTAACCTAGAATACTGTTCCCACATCTGGGGAGCAGCATCACCTTGTACACTTAACATTTACCTACTCCTTTCAACCTCACATCCTTTAAATCCCGTATCATTAGATTAAATTTCCATTTTCTTCAGACGCCCACGGTACGTTAGTACCAAATGCCAAAACGTTGGCTGTACCAAATGAAAATACATGGTCCGGCAAAGAGTTTATAATGTTTACAATATTTGAACATAAGTCTGTAAAGAACGTTTTCATCAGCAGATTTTGTTGTTGTGTTGACTGTGTTTTCAAATCCCCCCCCCCCCCCCCGCCCAAGCAGAGAGAGTTAACAGACCCCTGTTTTCAATTTTTTCGCTTATTAAACGAATACTGTACCATATTTTATTTCTTAATTCAATACGGGTGTAAAAATTCTTCAACTTTGAAACAATATCAGATGCACTAAATTACAAAACCTACCAGGTTATGTACCTACTTTTCCACCTTTAAAGCGGACTGATAAAGATACGATCTCCGAACTTAAACCCATATAAATCAGGATTCCCGATAATAAACACTAAATTTTACTCAAGTCGATTAAGATATCCATCCCTAGGGTAAGGTGCCAGTGCCGTTACCGTCTTAATTTATAAGTAGGTGTTTAAAAAAGTACAGGTCCTAAATTTCATTCAATAATTTGTTTACCTGCCTTTACGTTTCTTCGATAGAAAGAGTGAGAGAGAGGGAGGAGAGAGAGAGAGAGAGAGAGAGAGAAGAATTGAAAGATTTTGTTAGAAATTAAGGCCCAGTAGTAATAGGAATAAGGAATATGCATGTATTGTTTAATGACATAAATTGGTCAAGGAAGTCAAACCCAAAAATGCTATTTTGTAGAGAATTTCATTCACCAGTCAAAATCATAATTTTAACAATAAAATATTGCTATTTTATTGTTTGTTACCGTAGCTTCATTCATTGTTGAAAAAAATGATAGCGGCAATTTTTCTGTCAAGAAAATTACCTGGATAATTTTTCTGCCAAAGCCACATTCAGAAAAACACCAAATTGAGTAATAGTATATTACATAACAAGTGTTGAAAGTGACATTTTTCACACGAGTGGGAATGTTGTCGCACGAGGCGATAGACGAGTGCGATAATCCCACGAGTGTGCGAAAATTACTTTCACACGAGTAATGTACAATATTTTTCCTACGACCACAAAAATATTTACCAAAAAACCCCAATTTCTGTCTTTATTTAATACCCCCACTTTCAACACGTGTGCTGAAAAACATTTCAACACTGGTGTTGTAAATAAAAAAAAATGAAATTGGCACCATCTGTTCAAACGTCATGGTGACAAGTACTTTTCAACACATGTGTTGAAAAGTACTTTTCAACACGCGTGTGATATAAGGCACTTTCTAGCCAAGTTAACCGTGCTTTTTTTTTCTCACTTTCGTAGATGGTCGTAGGAAAATATTTTTTTTGTTGTACTATTATAGAAAAAATTAAAACAGCTTTGTAATATATGAAGCAATATATATATATATATATATATATATATATATATATATATATATATATATATATATATATATATATATATATATATATATATATATATATATATATATATCCGGGTTCATAGCGTCCTACGCCTTCCGGTTCCCAGTCTCCAGCCTTTCCTATCCTCCCAGTCACCTGGGTGTAGATTTCGTTCTGACATAGCCTTCTTTATTCCACCGAGCCATGCTGCTTTTGGTCTTCCTCTTTTCCTTCTTTCTGGTGGTGTCCATTTTAGTAGTAGCTTAGGAAGTCGTTCGTCACCCATTCTTTCCACGTGTCCATACCATACTAGTTGTCGTCTCTGAATCTCGTCAATAATTGTTTTGTCAGCATGCATAATATCCCTGATTCGGTCGTTCGTTATCCTTTCCATTTTTGATTTTCCCGCAGATCTCCGCCAGAAGTCCATCTCAAGTGCCAGAAGTCGCCGTTTCTTATTTTGGGTTAGTTGCCATGTTTCACATCCATATAACACCACACTTTCAAAGATGGAACTATAGATAAGATGCTTTTTTCCGTGTGATATATTTTTGGACCATAGTATTGAATTCAGACATACGATGATTTTTCTACCCTTCAGAATTCTTTCGTCGATTTCAGCTTCTGTTCGGCCGGTACTATCTATTTGAGTTCCTAGGTAGGTGTATTTACTGCACGCTCCTATTTCAACATTTCCATCCAGATGTAGGTTTTCTGCTCCTTGGCCAATACATAGATATTTGGTCTTTGATTTATTAACTGACAATCCCCATTTTTCATACTCAGCTAAGAGTCTTGTTGTCATAAACTCCAAATCTTCCTTGTCCTGGGCTACTACCACTTGATCATCTGCAAAATGAAGGGTGTATAAAGTTTTTTCGTCATTAAGTTACATTCCCATTCCACTGCACGATCTTCTCCATTTTCGGAGCTCCTCATTTAGATATATTTTAAATAGTGTTGGAGACAAGCAGCATCCCTGTCGTAGGCCTTTGGACACCGCAAAGCCCTCGGACAGAGTCGTACCCATTTTTATTCTTGATGTTGCCTGGTTATAGAGCTGTTTGATTGCTAGGATGGCTGTGTTATTTATTGAGGATTTTTCCAAAACTTGCCAGAGTTTTTGGATCGGGACTGTGTCATAAGCTTTTGTAAGATCAACGAAAAGCAGATGAACATCTCTGTTTGTTGCCACTTTCTTTTCATTTAGATGAACCAAGCTAAATATATGATCACAACACGATCGTCCAGTGTGAAAACCTGCCTGCTCTTCTATCTCATGTGGTGCGTATTCTTGTTCAACTACATTCCGAAGAATTCGTCCATATAGTCTACTCATTGTACTTGTGACCGAGATGCATCTATAGTTGGAGCAGTCATTTCTTCTTCCCTTTGTGTGGATGGGTGTTATCCACGCTTCTCTCCAGGTAAGTGGGATTGGCTCGCCGTTAATATATCTTGTCATCAGCTCTCTCAGATATCTTCTTAACTTAGGTGTACCGTTTTTTAGCAGTTCTGCAGGTAGTCCTTCTGGTCCTGGAGCTTTTTTGTTTTTCATGGACTTCATTGCTTTCCCTATTGTATCTTCGTCTATGTTTATATATTCTCCTTGTACAATGCATGGTGTAGGTGAGTTAGTAAGATACTGTTCTCTGTCTTCTCTCAGTTCCTTGGAGTAATGTTTTTGCCATTGATCTATTTGTATTGGCTGTATATTTATTTTGTGGGATGTTTCTTTCCTTAGGGACCGAATCAAATTCCAGGCCTCTGATGATCTTGTGCCACCCATGTAACAGTCCACCTCTCTACATTTCCTTTCCCATGTTTCGTTTTTATTATTATTTATCATGCCTTTATATTTGTTGTGTTCTCGTTTGTATGCTATGTAGTCGTTGTTATCCTTTGTAGTTAGCCATTTATTATATGTTTGCTGTTTATTATATTTCTGTTCTTCTAACTCTCTGTTCCAAGTCAGATTCTGATTTTTCGTGTGAGAATGGCTTTCTATTCCGAGAGCCAAGCAATATTACTTATTTATTATTGAAGCCGGCAACTAAACATGCAGTTATTGTTGTTAATATGTCCACCACCTCTTCTCCCTCCACTGGGTAACCCTGATACACTCCTATCTTTCAGATAGGAAAATAAGGATTTAAGTTTCGTACATTCGCTATTCGTCCCCTTGCATAAAAATTATTATTTCGTCCCCTGTATTATTTGACCTATTCCATGGCATACTTTCATTCTCTTTTCGTACCCTGACACGACTTCTTCCTTCGCACTTTATCCAGGCTTAGGACTGGCAATAAAGTTAATATTTTGAAATTTCAATCAAAAAACTAACTTTATAGTTTGGCGTGTTTAATAGTATATTATTCAATGAGCATATAACAGCCATTATATGCGAGTAGAATACTATACTTTATCCAGGACTATCAAAAAAATTTAGATAATATTAATATATGTTTTTATTTTTAAATGTTGACGTTTTGAATTAAACTCGGAATTAAAGTAACCACAACAGCGCGACAACGCAACGTGACGAAGCTAATGTTTTCATAGCCACCTTTGATTTTTATTTTGTGCGTACAATCGCATTCCAAGCCGGTTTGGATCCAGCACAGCTCTTGTTTGGAGTTTGGATCGAGATATCCGTGGAAGCGGTGAATAATGAAACCATTATTCACTAGTGAATAATGAATATTATTATTATTTCATAAACTCATGTATAATAATCAAATTATAGACGAGTCGTGGATAAAGATATTTTTCCCCAGTTCTGGGCTCGTCATTACTTTTTAATCATTTATGGTTAAAATAACAATGTATGTACAATAATTGTACATGTATCAATATTTACAGTTGTTTGTCCTCCTATTATGGGCTCGTCATTGATTTTTTAATTATTGCTAGTAAAACTTAAAATGTACATATTATACATATTTACAAAGTTTCATTCGTCAAATTGTCGATATAATTAATATTTTATAATGTATGTTAAACGTGTCAAAGTGTCCTCTAGATTTATTCGTCGATTAAGAAATTCGTAGATGGTGTTTTGGATTCTTGCATCCAAATCGATACATTTTTTGTCCCCTTTCATTTATTTTGTAGTAAATCGAATCGTCGTACAGCACATTAATCAATTCAAAAATATTGGGGTGACTTTTCCCTAATATTTGGGTGACTTTTCCCAATTTTCTGTAGTAATATATTAAGGGATGGGGAAATTATCGAAAATCATTCCGAAGATTTTTTGCCGTGGAAATCGCTCGAGGGCTTGCCCGAGAGCGATTTCCTAATGGCAAAAAATCTGAGAATGATTTTCTGATTATTTCCCAATCCCGAAATGTATTTTGAAGATTATTTACCAAATAAAAAACTAACGATTTATTTTGCACAATTTAATGTATTGCAATTAAACACACAATTGGTACACTGTATAACAGAATGCTGATTGGAGTTTGAAGAAACAGAGCCAATTTTCGCTGCTGTGGTCTCTTCACAAATATCCATTCTGGGATGAATAGGTTGAGTACTGATGGGTTTTAATGATATTTAAGTGATATCTCGAAATGACACTTTGACGTTTGTTTGTATTTTATTTGTTGTCCATAGTAACAACCAAAAACGCCATTGTTCGTTATCTAGATAATCATCAAACATCACCACGACAATAAAAAACCTGTTGTTACAGATGTGTGATTTTAACTGTTGACAAGGGCGATTTTCAGTTCTGACGGGGGAGATTTTCACTTTTGACAAGGGTGATTTTCACCGGAGAGCGGGAGATTATCGCTGAATAATCAGGTGAAAATCAACCCGCTTTTATAATGGATGAGGTAAATAATCTTATTAAGTCTTGTGTGCCAACCTTCGGTTGCGGTGGTGCGATAGCGGCTGTTAAAACACATCCAATATCTTGGAGAGTCCAACCACTGGTCAACAAAATAGTCGTTAAATTTTATAATTTTCTCCGTATCCGCGTGCTCACCGTACAGTTACCCCGGCTTTGCACGCTGCCCGCCGATGTCGAGGGCAAAGAAAGTAAAAAAATCGAAATTTAATCGGCAATTGCTCCCTTCCTATAGAGAATGAAGAAACTACAAAATGTGGATATCATATACTTCGACGAGGTCTTTCCGATGACGTATATGGGACTTCAATTAGAACCATTTTGACCCCACAAAAAATTAAAAACCATGAAATATTTGGGTCAAAAATCTAAATTTCCAGTTTTTTGCAAATATTTACATTTTCCAGCGATTTTAGGTTTAGGTAAATGTATTGCAAAAGAGTATTTTAGAATTTAAAGTTTCATTTATGAATCCGTTTTTCGACCTGACGTTTTGTTTTCGAGATATTAGGTACCAAAGAGGGGTACGCAAATGACATTTTTCGACCTAAAAAAATTCAAAAGAATGACTTGCCATTTTCTGATCCTCGCCAGTTTCAATAAGGTTCTAAAGCTGCTGGTCCGCTACAACCCCCAAAAATTAAAACAGATTTAATTCACTTTTGCGACCTGTACCCTATTTCAATGGAAATCGAGGAAATTTTGACTTCGTGGTTTAATAGCTCCGAAACGAAACATCCTGTATAGCTAGTTGAAGTATTCCTCTGTCAACCCAAAAAAATCGATATCTCTCCCTCTGGCTGTTTCCGAGAAAAACAAACCTCTGCGACTTTCGGTTAAGCTTTACGTTGACATGTAGATTGACACTTATATTTGCTGATCTGACGTCATTTTTCATTAAGGACAAATGGCTGCTTTTTAAATTGTAATAAATTATACGGAAAAGTAAACATCTTTTGTAGCTAAATTATCACTTATAATCTCCCTAGAGCTTGAATTATTTCCGAAAAGTTTTTCGAGGTGCGAATTTTTTGAAAATTTCCCGAGGCGTCAGCCGAGGGAAATTTTCTTATAAAAATTCGCAACAGAGAAAAAATTTTCGGAGATTAATTCAAGCTTGCGGTACGAAAATTTTATACCAAAAATTATTTCAAAAAAAAAATACAAATTTTGACAATTTGGCAAGCGTTTATTTTGCTTTGAGGTTTGGTGTTTTAATATAAGGTGGCTATTTAATTACTTTTTTCTAATTTTGACATTTAAAGTGACACTTTGTAAAACTGATTGACGTTATGAAACGTCTTACTTTTTGTAACTAGTTACATAAAGTAAAATTTTATGCAATTGGTGACGAAAAATGTATTTCAAAATTAGTGACAAAAAGAATTATTCTATTTATTAAACTGTTATAATACACGATAACAACATAAATTATAAATTAATTAATTATTATTAATACACGATAACAACATAAATTATAAATTAATTAATTATTATAAATATTGATAACACAATTATTGCAATTATTTAAATTAATTCCCGACGACATACTTTTTTCATTGCTCGAACTTGCTGTTATTTGGGAGACGACGCACGTTGCATTAGATGTTTGACCAAATATTTCTTGCGCTATAAGTTTTTTATTATTCATGGAATTTTCAACATATCCCTCCGCAACAGAGCTAGATTTCCAACCTCCGTGCCTCTTTAATTTTAAAATATCAGCGCCACTGTCTGCTAGGAAAGTGGCAGAGCTTCTTCTGAAGCAGTGGCCAGTATATAGAACAGGATTTGAAAGACCAAGAAATTGTGCAATAACTTTTGGCAGACTGCTAAATGTGTTAATTCCCACAGGATTTCTGGTACATTTTCCATTCGCATATTTTACAAAAAATCTGTTGTGTTTAAGAATCTGGGGACGCAACTTAATATATTTTCTTAATATTTCAACAAGATTCGTATTTTCAATGTCTCCAGTGGTAATTGCAAACTGCCGTATAACTTTTGTTTTTGAAGGTGGGATATCAACACGAAAATGGCTTCCTTCGTCTATAACATTTTCAACTGGAAGAAATGTTAATTCTGCTTTTCTGCACGCTCCTGCCATTCCAATAATCATTGCAACCTTAGCCATTAAGTATTCTTTGTCATCAGCTTCCACTAAAAATTTGGCAAAATCTTCTTTACTAAAAACTTTTGACTTTTTAGCACTGTACCCGTCCGCTCGCCTTTTAATATATGCTACCAAATTTGTATATTTTTTAATATCAATATTCCTTTTCAGATTTAGTTCAGACCTTAACATTGAGTAAAGTGTCCATAATGTGGAAACTTTTAGATCTTTCTTACCCTCAAAATATGCAAGTAAAACTTTCTCATTAACATGTTTAATTTTCTTCTCATCACACCACGTAACAAATTTTTCGTATGCCAAATCATAAACTGCCTTTGACTTTTTGGGAATTACTGATACTAAAGCATTACCTGCTGCCTCTTCAATATCGCTTGGTAGCTCTTCAGATCCTGAATCACTCATTTTTTAAAAATAAAACTAAAAATATATCAATCTCGCTAAAAACCTTCCGTTTAGACTTTTTTACAAAATGTCAAACTGACAACTAACATGAAGTAACAGCAACAAACTAGATTTATGTTTTAAAATTTTTATCAATTATATTAAACTTTATTTTTTTATTACTTTCTTCAAAATTAGAAAAAATCTTGTATGCAATACGTTACGAAATGAAATTTTGTGTAACTTGTGAGTTTTTGCGGAACTCACTTCGTTCGTTCCGCAAAAATCTCACGCGTTACACAAAATTAGGCATTTCGTAACTGATGGCATAAATAGCTATTTTGACACTTTGACGTTTCAAAGGCGTGCCTAGTAAAATTTTGTTAGTGATTGAGTTGAGTACAAAAATAAAATGTCGCGTTTCGGAAAAGACAGTCAAGAAGTGATAAGAACTGAGGTAGATAACTTAACTCCCTCCAATACGAAGAGATCAAAGTCAACAATATGGAAACAATTTTTGGCAGCTGTCAAGCCAGGGAAATTATCTCTTATTAATTTTTCAACTAGGTCACGTGACCGAAAAAATTTCCGAAAAATTCGGGTTGTTGCCATAGCAACCTGTCAAAAACAAGGCATCTGATTGGCTTAAAACAACTGGTATAAAATTTTCTTAGTAATTTTCTTCAAAATATTTTTTTTTTTGGGTTTGTCATGACTTCCTTATACGATTTAAGCAATAAAACAATGTGCATATTCCTTATTTAAAGGGACGAGGTCGTTGAGAGGCTTGCTAAAAGATCAAACAAAATTCGTCGGGTGTTCTTTCCTGTTCCCCTTATTTACTCTTTGTTGTGATGTTGATTGCGGCGCTGCAATTCTTTCAACATTTTTACAAATATGAAACGTTCAAAAGCCAGCAGCTCCTTAATCTCTCAGTTGTTTTCCTTCGAACACCTTTGCAATAATTACAGTATTTTTGTTAATCGCGCAAGGGTCTGAGAAGAAGAATAATATCTAATTTTTTGTTTCTCTTGAGTTTTATTTCAAAACTTGTCGACTCATTTAATTTCTAGGGAATCTCGAAATAACAAAAAGGCCCGATCGGCCAACAATTATTTTGATTGGCACCCGGCATACCACGGTATTTTTCATTGTCTTGTACCAGACGTCAAGAGGCGTACCCGTACGCTTGTGATACCGATTCTCAATAACCAGCCATCGATGATTGACACTTTATTCACTGATAATAAGCGGTTTGATCTGTGGAAGGCAGTAGCAAATACCAGTAGTCGCATAATTATTACTTTTTCAGTTATCTCTCTCATTTTTTGTAATTGTTGCTACATGCTTATGAATTTTGTGATTGTGATCATTTTTCTTTGCCCGGTTAGTATGGTTGTTAACATAAATAATGTCCATTGTCGAGGGTATTGGCACAAGCAGTTAAGTTCATCTAGACAACCTTCATTGTGAACAAACGCTTGGTTGCTTGTTAATTAATAATATCAAATATTACGGTAAAATCACGAAATTGCATGTGGATCTGTTTTATCTGCTGTTATTTCTAAGAGAAATTCTTTAAGTAACAAGGGTTGAGTAAAGCACAATATAAGTTTATTCTTCAGACACAGATCCTCGAGTTGCCACAGTTCAGCAGATGTCTCTGTTCAGTTTTAAACTGGATCTAAGAGTAAACTACCTTTATTCCTCATTTTAAAGAAAAACGCCACTTTAAAAAGTAAATAATAATAAATCTGGGATAATGACTAAGAAAGTAATTCTCAACAACATTTCCTAATGGCATTTTTCTTAAAAACGAAAAATAAAGATAGTCCATACTCATTGGTAAAATTCATATTTTTGAAGTTTTTGACCTCCCTGTATACAAAATCTAAATTTTCTCACCACAAATCGTATTCCTTATCTTTAAATAATAAATTTTTGTCGAAAAATTAAAAATTAGGTCCATTTGTGGTATAGGTAACCCCATTCAGGGATACCCTGTATATATGTGTTTTGAAGAACAATGCACTCTTATTTAATATAATGAATAATTTCCATTACTCAATTATACTAATATTTAAAACAAATAAAACTTGTTTTATTATTTTAAAATATTTTTTATTTACTTAGTATTATTAAACATACATAATATTATTATGAACATTGCTTAGACATTCTGAAAAATTTAAATATAAAAGAACGACACTTTTTTAACACCAGTTTTTAACGCGAACACGGTAAACCTTGTATATTTATTTCACTCAGAATAGGTATATGATTCTGCTTCTTTGCAAAACTTTTGGCTTGTATGGGTCCAGTATTGTATTTTCTTTGGAGTGCAGGATGCAAGATGGAACAAATTTGATGCTTACGACTGCATTTGAATCTTCTAAATTTATAGCTTCATGTGGGGGAAACCATATCTAAAAAATACAAATCCAACAATACAACTTGTGATCATATTTAATATTAACAGCTTTTTAACAATACGTATCGGCTAAGTAAACTGTCCTTATAATACATTAACCAAGAGAGATTTACAAATAAAAATCAAGCATATTATTGCAAAGCTTTTTAGATTTGTTTTACTCACCATAAAACACTGAAATTAGCTGCTCCAGCAAAAGATCTATTATTTTTGGCGTGCCTAAAACGCAATTAACAAACAGGCTGCAAGCTTCAACGACTATTCAACGACCAAATAGCAACAGCACAATTTTAACGACCAAAGGGGGTCCGCGAGCAATAGAAGTAATATTTCATCCAACAATAAAACCCATTGAATTCATATTTTTTATTATTTCTCTAATACCTTATATTTTTAATATGGTGTTTATTTTAATTGTAATGAAATAAGGATTATTGACCTAATTCTTACATTTTTTTATTTAAACCGTAGTTCTTGTTCGTTTAATAAAATATGTTGTAATTTGAATCACACCGCCTACAAATAGTTATGTTTCACCCAGTTATATTTAAGCATTCCAATCAAATAAACTGCTGGCCAATTCAAGCGGGACAAACTAAATTTTTGATAAAATTTAGAGTGGAATATTTTCGAAACGAAAAAAGATTTTGATTTAACTTTTTCAGTATGTAATTGAATAGTTCTTCTAGTTTTTATACTTCAAGGCACTATTGCTAGCAGTCGCTGCAACTCTATTTTACAGGGTGTTAAGTGAAACCCTGACTTTTTTGGAAAAGTTTTCCAGTTCCGAGAATCTAGGAAGAATTTTTTTTGAATTTTCTTTTCATACTAAAATGATCCATGGTCAAATACAAAAAAACAATTTCTCCGGATTTTCTCTATTTTCATTTGTTTTCCGTATACAGGGGTTAGTCGAAATTATCGACTTCTTCTTACAAAGGAACCCCTAATTTGGCCGTTTATTCACAAAAAGCGAAAGACCAAGTAAATTTGTAGTTTGAAGTAGTCCAGCTAACAAAATTAATACAAATTTTTGTACAGGGTGTAGCAAGTTTGGATCACGGGCTAGTAAATTATTATTTTTTAATTTCTACTACTTTTTCCTAAGTTAACTATTAATTATCACGTGCTACGTTAAAGGGTTAAAATTTGTTAGGTCCGATAACAGTACTGGATAGAAAGATCCTTTTTGCCCAAACGGGTTTTTCATTTTTTGTCTAGTCCCATTTTTAGTGATTAAACGGCTCGCATTTTGAACCTAACTTTTTGCAATTGCATCCATGAACGATTGAAGTGAGAGTGCTTTTTTGGTGGTACATAATGAATGTTTTATCCAACCAAAAAACATGTAGTGGCCAAACAGCTAATGATGCTTATTCGAAGAATTTTTTAGCATTATACAGGGTTGCAAAAAATATACCACCTATACTTTGCAGGTGGATTTCTGTTAATTTAGCGGCGTTTCTATTTCTTAGTCAAAAGATCTAGTAGGCCAAAAAATAAAACATTTTCTTTGCTATTGACAGTTACCAAGGCAACAAAGTATTCTTCTTTGAATTGGTGCGTTATTATCCTTTATAATGGCTCGATTAAGTGCAAAAGAACAAGCTAATGGTTTGCGTTTACTACAAGATGGGGTAAAAATTAGTATTATTGCGGATATGTACGGGGTTGGGCGAAGTACAATATCTCGACTGCGTCAACGCTTCCACGAAACGGGAAGTGCAAACTATCGTTATGGGGGAGGTCGCCAAAAGAAAGTCGGCATTGCAGATGAAAGATGGTTGGTTAGAGAGGCTCGTCGAAGGCGAAAAATTTCATCAGAGAAAATTAACCAGGAGTTCAGAGCAAGAACACACATTCGTGTGAGCAATAGGACCATTGGAAGAACTTTAAACAATAATAACTTAAGGTGAGTTACTTCAAATGAGATCTTATTTTTTGTACCAATATTTTTAGTGTTTCATTTTAGTAAGTCGGCTATTATAATATCGACGTCAGCTGAGGCGTGAATCTTGGATTTTGCGCACCGATATTATAAATGTAAACTTGAACTAAGTTGTTCATAAATTAAAGTTTTGATAGGCGACCCTAAACACATTATTTGTGCTTGCAGCGTAATGTTCCTTAGTTCTTCCCTAGAACTAACGTTATGAAAATTGACCTAATTTTGCATTTTAGTATAATAAAAGCTACTGTTGGCTTATTTATTGGTTCATTCCCTACACCTATACTACAGATTTTTAAGCCAAAATTTTAATTTTAGAGCTCGGCGACGTGCTAAATGTGTGCGACTTCTACCACAGCATAGGCGAAGACGTCTCCAGTGGGCATATGAACATCGCAATTGGCCATTAGATAACTGGGAAAACTGCATGTTTGTAGACGAGTCAAGATTTAATTTAATTCACTCGGACGGCAGAATATTAGTTTGGCGTGAACGTGGCGAACGGTATATGGAGGAGAATATGGCTCCTCAGGAACCTTTTGGTGGTGGAGGCGTTACTGTTTGGGGTGGTGTAATGTTTAATGGCAAAACGGAACTTTTTTTAACATTGGAGCCCATTAACGGTCAGGTATATAGGGACGAAATTTTAAGCAATATCGTTCTACCATTTGCAAACAATTTTGGGAACGATTTTGTGCTAATTGACGATAACGCCAGACCTCATAGAGCACGCATTGTGCAAGAGTTTTTGGAAGCTAATAATATTACCAGGATGGTCTGGCCTGCAAAATCACCAGACATGAATATTATCGAACACGTCTGGTCTAAATTGAAATTATTGGTAAGTTCTAGGGAAGATCCTCCTCAGACTCTAGAACAACTTGCAGACGCCATTGTTCAGGAGTGGGAAAATATTCAGCAAGAATTTGTCAATAATTTGGTAATAAGCATGCCTCGAAGATGCCAAGAGATAATAAATGTAAGGGGAGGTCCTACTAGGTATTAAGATTTGTTTTGTTTTCGTTAGTTGCAAGTTTTTATAATACCTTCAAGTAAAAAAAATGTTCTATAATTTAAAACGTTTTCTGTTTACCTATAAAAGTAACAACCAAAATTTACATTTTGGATCTCCTAAAGTAATGCCGGGAAAAATAACTACTAAATTTGAAAATTACGTATCTTTTCGAGTACTTTCAAAAGTAATTAAATCTTCTGAAATTTCTATACCTTCTAAAAACTACGCTATACAGAATTTTATAACTTGTTCAGTTGAATTCACTATCCATCTCCAATTTTTGACGAGAAAAATGTACTCCGTGACTATTAATTTAAGACACTTCTTATTAATTAAAATTTCTCAATGCCATGTACTGACTTTTTAGAGCAGTGGTAAAATATTTTTCTTTTATAATGAATAATCGAAGTTTACGAAAATCCAAAGATATCGAGAAACACGTGGCTTCTATTATAAGTAGTAACTTCTGCACAATCCTGTATAATGTGAAAAAGTTCCGAATGAATATTATTCTTTTTATCTGTATCGTTACTAGATTTTATTAATAATAAGTAGGACATTTTCTTTAATAATTATTAATATAGCAAAAAGGAACTTTATGAATACCTAAAGGACTCTAAAATCACATGATTTTCATATAAAATGTAGGTGATATGTTTTGGGCAAACGCGGACAAAAGCAGCGAATAAGCATCTTTAGCTCTATGGCCACGACACTTTTTTATTGGTTGGTTAAACCAATAAACGATGTCCACTTCAATAGTTCATGAATGCAATCGCAAAAAGTTAAGTTTTAAACGCAAGCCATTTGTATCACTAAAAATGGGACCAGACAAAAAAATTCAAAAACAGTTTCGGCAAAAAGTTCCAAGAAAATTGGGACTATATTCAATTAATTTGAAAATCACATGACTTCCATATAAAGTATAGGTGGTATATTTTTTGCAACCCTGTATAATGCTAAAAAATTCTTCGAATAAGCATCATTAGCTGTTTGGCCACTACATGTTTTTTGGTTGGATAAAACATTCATTATGTACCACCAAAAAAGCACTCTCACTTCAATCGTTCATGGATGCAATTGCAAAAAGTTAGGTTCAAAATGCGAGCCGTTTAATCACTAAAAATGGGACTAGACAAAAAATGAAAAACCCGTTTGGGCAAAAAGGATCTTTCTAACCAGTACTGTTATCGGACCTAACAAATTTTAACCCTTTAACGTAGCACGTGATAATTAATAGTTAACTTAGGAAAAAGTAGTAGAAATTAAAAAATAATAATTTACTAGCCCGTGATCCAAACTTGCTACACCCTGTACAAAAATTTGTATTAATTTTGTTAGCTGGACTACTTCAAACTACAAATTTACTTGGTCTTTCGCTTTTTGTGAATAAACGGCCAAATTAGGGGTTCCTTTGTAAGAAGAAGTCGATAATTTCGACTAACTCCTGTATACGGAAAACAAATGAAAATAGAGAAAATCCGGAGAAATTGTTTTTTTGTATTTGACCATGGATCATTTTAGTATGAAAAGAAAATTCAAAAAAAATTCTTCCTAGATTCTCGGAACTGGAAAACTTTTCCAAAAAAGTCAGGGTTTCACTTAACACCCTGTAAAATAGAGTTGCAGCGACTGCTAGCAATAGTGCCTTGAAGTATAAAAACTAGAAGAACTATTCAATTACATACTGAAAAAGTTAAATCAAAATCTTTTTTCGTTTCGAAAATATTCCACTCTAAATTTTATCAAAAATTTAGTTTGTCCCGCTTGAATTGGCCAGCAGTTTAGTTTAATTTTTTGGCTCTAAGAATTGTACACTCCAAGGAACAATGGAAATTTATCGGATTCCAATAGTATTTTGGTCATTGAAATAATGGTTTTTAATATAGTTTAGTAGTAGGAATACTTTTGAACTCCAATAGTAAGTCTATATTTAAAGCAATCTTTTTTTGGTTATTTCAATGATGTTTTGTTGACACAATATTAACTTTAATATAATCAATGCGACAGTGGTCAAAAACAGTACTATTATTGAAAATGGCATGACAGTTTTTTCTGTGTACGTATCCATTGAATTGAAAATGTGCTTCGTCGCTAAACAGGATTTTTTTTCGAAAAATCACCGTCCACTGCCTCGTTTTGCAGAACCCAATTCACAAATTCACGGCGCAGCCCATGATCTGCTGCAGTTCTTGGGTCAACTGGATTTTATAGGCATGCAAATTAAGATCTTTGTAAAAATTCGCTGCATACTACTTCTGGTAATGTTCACTCCCTGCAGCCGATGGCGAATCGACGTGCCTGGGCTCTCGGCAACACTTTCCGACACTGCGGCAATGTTTTCTACGTGGTCCGGCAAAGAAGTGTTTAATTTGACAAGTGTAAGATGACAAGTGTAACAAGTTTTAAGATAAAAATCATTTGGTAACCAAGCAAATCGCAGAAATAAAAACAATATTTTATTTTATTTTTTTTGTAAGAATTGATTAGCAATGACAGGACAAAAACCTGTCAAACCCAACCTTTTAGTGAATCACGATGCTAGAATCTCTATAAAACCTGAATTGCCAAAACTGTGTTTGTTTCATTCTTAATCTGTACAAGCAGAATTATGAACAAACTTGTCGCATCAAATATCTCAAATAAAAGCATTAGTTACCTATAACTGTTCAGAAACTGATACATCAATATACCTGGCGCCTCCTGTCACGTCTGTTTTCATTTTTATGAGTTTGACGCGTGTCGAGGTTCGAATCCCGCTGGGAGGGTCGACGAAACACTAATTTATTGGCTTGTGACATACCCGGTGATCATCGGGTCAGACTTTTTAAACTGTCACAAAGATATCAATCTTTTGCGATCTTTTTGATCACTTTAGGGTAAGGAAAGATGTGGCGCCAAAATTTGTCAGATGGCATGATACCCTTTTTGAGTCTTAGCCTTACGTAATGTAAGGTATGGGTTTTTAAGTGACATAAATATAAAATAAAAAAAGGAAGAAAATTTTATAGCTTTCGGAGCCATTAATTTATAGACAGGAGTCCATGAGAGTAACATTTTGGAAACATTTGGCATGCATCTTATTAGAAAAGGAGGATTCTTGAAAACAATTTGGCGTGATTATACCTTTACTGTTCATTACGGTTGTGTTGCTGCCTTAATACCAAGCCTATGTAAAGTTTCATATTCCTTGTAAATTCTCTGGAAATTTGTGCATTCCAGAGTGTATCTTTTGAGAGAAATTGACCTATACTTCCTCTAACCACTTCGAGACCAATTTTTAGTGACTGTGTTAGAGTCTCCTCGGGCTCTCGGATTGAGGTCTACTAACTACTTATAATTTTCTTGCTTATTCTTCAGTTGCGTTTGCGCCCCCTCCGACCCCCCCCCCCTCACAATAATTTTTTTACTAATAAGGGTGTAATTCCTCCTGAACTAAAATTCTGGTTGCGCCACTGAAAGAACTTTACTTATTTATCCTAAGGCGCAGTGGAAAGAATACCTCAGATTAAGACCGACTTATTTGGAGGAGTTTGAGAGAGAAACGAGTGACAGAAAAATAAGTGACATTGGTAACATACTCTAGATTCTAGAGTATGTTGACAGGACCTAAGGTACTAAAGTAGTGTATGAATGACACGCAAATTTTCAGTCGGTTGACCTGCACTAGTATTGAATGTTATTATCCAGGAAATAAGAGGTGAAGCCCGTCTAGCTTATATTAAGGACGATAATGTAATATGAATCTCCAGCAGGGAAAAGGGAAGGGAATAGTTAAAGAATATCTTTAAAAGATAGAAGCCTAAAAATCAGTAAGAAGACAACTGGTAGGAGGAACAGAAGTAATGATACAAGAAGAAAAGCTAAATGAAATAAAAAAATCTGAAATATTTAGTTTCCACCATCAAAGGAGACGGTAAGTTGGATTGGGAAATAACACGCAATGTAGAAATGGAATGGAAAAATTGGAATAAGGTCTTCGGTGTGTTGTGTTGACGAAAAATTTGTGCGTGGAAGAAAGGAGTAGTTTATTTAACACTAGTTGGTATCCACGGGCTTCGCCTGCGTGTTTTATTCCCAAAATATATATTTTGAATATATACATACATATTTGGAAATTACTTCTTTAGCACTTCCTTGTAAACGACATTGGTTGTTCCTCCTACAGGCTGCCAAATTGTCAAGCTGTCGAACAGTTACATCTATACTCTACGCGCAATTTCTTTTTAAACTATAGTTTCTTTCTATAACAATAAATAATTCGGAGAATAAAAAAGGATGGTTAGATCACGTTAGGTCATGCTGCCCGAATATCTGGAAGCACGGTTGCCAGATTTATTTAAGTATAAAACTAAAAATGTTTGCACATGGTGATCATTTTTTGATCAGAGGCGAGGTTTCCAAAATATTGGTGGGGTCCAGGACTTTTTGAAAACTGTGAAACAGTATTAAGATAAGT
Source organism: Philopedon plagiatum (assembly GCA_963971165.1). Lineage (NCBI taxonomy): Eukaryota > Metazoa > Arthropoda > Insecta > Coleoptera > Curculionidae > Philopedon > Philopedon plagiatum. The sequence goes on along the minus strand of OZ020194.1, from coordinate 17,927,210 downwards.
TGATCTAATTCGATCTAGTTTGACTCCACAAAACTACTATTAAAATATGACCCATTCATTTCCGGACACCCTGTATAATCTGCAAATCACTGCCTATCTAAAGCTTTTTGTCATTTTGATCAAATCATCGTAGAAATTTAACCTTTACATAATCGGCCTTCGATCTAAAGTACTCACGTCATAAAATCAAATATTTAAACAAACAATGGTACAATGGTAAATGGTACTCGCTGGGTTCCGTTTAAAGATTGACAGATTTTATCGGTGTTTGTCTGTTTGTAGAGAGTTAAACATTAGGTAGTCACTGACAATGAGATTTAAGTAGTGTGTAAAGACCATTATCGGCAAATATTTAAGGTGTACAGTTTACCGTTCGATCAGTTGGAACGTTTGCTTAAACAATACGGAACTATTGTAGTGAGTTAGAGGTAGTGGAGGCCAGTGGACAGTGGCGGGTACAGGACTTACTATTAGACAAATATTTCGTGATAATAAATTTGTTTAGTTATTTCGCGTTTTCAATAAAAATGTACATATTATTGCACAATCGATCCATGGCCTCCATTTCTGTTTCACCGTTGCGTAGTGATTTCTGTAGTAATTATGATAATTCTATGTTTCAAAATATGAATAGGCGTCATTTAACTAAAGACGAAGCAAATCAAGCCTTTGGGTAACTACTTGGAGGTGCGCGACAGATTGATGAGACTAAGCGGTTTAGTGTTTCTCAAAGTGCAATTTCCCGTCTAAATAACCGACTTAATAAGAGTGGAACTATCAGGAAAATGCAAGGAGAAGGTAGGCCAAGGATATCGAATGCCAGGGATTGAGTCAGGCCCTTTTCGCTGCCAATGGAGTTCATATAACCCCGCAAACTATCTTAAATCGTTTAAATGAGGCAGGTCTTCGTTGATTTAGGCCTATAAGGTGCCCTGCTTTGACTGCAGATCACAGAGCTCAACGTTTGCATTGGTACAGTGAACTGGTAAACTGGAGGGATGAGTGGAAGACTGTGATGTTCACAGATGAGAGCCGATTTTGTCTTCGTGATGTACAGTCAGTTCATGTCTAGAGACCGCCCAATTTGAGAGTTAATGACCAATATGTCCAAGAAGTACATCCATTCGGAGGTGGCGGTGCTATGGTATGGGATGGAATTTTTTACGGAGGCCGAACGGAGTTGCATGTCTCTAAATGTACAATAACAGGTGAACTTTATGTCCGATACATCGTTGGCAACATAGTTGGAGCACAATTTCAGATTCCTAGAAGATGGCGCTCTCCCACATTGAGCCGGCGTACTTTGAGAACAGCTAGCATTGGAGGAAATTGATCATTTGCCGTTACTTCCACTTTCTCCAGATCTCAACTGTATTAAACATTTCTGGGCTATGCTTGGAAGAGCAACCGCCTCTTCGTGACGTAAGAACACTAAGGCAATTTATTCCAGATCTATGGGATATCTTGGACCAAAATGAGTTAAAGCACTTAATTCTAAGTATGCCTTGACGAGTACAAGCGGTAATATACAACAACAGTTGTGGAATTACTCGCTATTAAATAATTTTCGATTTTCATAAATATTTTCTGTTATATAAACTGGTCAACAAAAAAATCGGCAAAAGCGATTTTTACCCGACTTTTCAAACTGCTATAATTTTTTAAAAACTTAACTTTTTTGAGAGAAGTTTTCGGATATTGATAGCTCGTCTTTCCCAAATTAAGCATCAAGAAGTGATTTTGCAATGGAAGTGACATTTTCGTCATATACAGGGTAATTAATAAGGTAATGTAAAACTACTAAAAGTTTAGGTGTGTGCCATATTGCCAATAATTTTTTTTGGTCGTTCCGACATAGCACGTTAGTAAGCTGGTATCAATATCTCCAGACGTATTCGCCGGATTTTCGATTAATTGTCTCTGGCGAAAAATACAGGAGAAAACAAAAAAAGCATACAAATTTTGGTAGCGTCATTTTTAAAACGCTGTAGCTGGAAAATGGATTAATAGACTTTGTCGGGCATTTTGGGAATTGAAAGCCCTTTTTGTGTAGAGTTTTACCTAATAAACTGTTTTTTGTTCAATGTCAAAATGTTTGCGTTGTATAGGGGTGAACTAAAAATTAAATGAAAAGTGTTGTTAAAAATAAGTTTTCTTTTAATTTGATCAAACTGAGCAGTATGCGTTTTTTTTCTTGCAGAACTACGGCGTTTTGCTCAAATTTCGATTAGTTATACAGCGTGTCCAGAAACCATCTAAACAAATGCGAAACTTTTTTTATTTTTGAATTTACAAAAAAGGTAATCCCTCATAAAAAAGTTCTGCATCGTGAGAAAATAGCATAGCCATTCAAGAATGTGATCTAAGACATACAGGGTGACTCAAAAATGTAAAAGTCCTAATCCATGTGAAGCTGAAAAGACACAAAATCGTTAATTAAGGGTAAACTGCCACCGCGAATGTACTAGTGTTAACTTTTTATGTTAGTGAATTAGGTTTGGAATATACAGGAGGTCCCAAAAATAAAAATAATTTTTTATTATCAACTTTACAAAAAAGTACCTATACAGTTTATCTTTAAATAAAGATTTGGTGTCTCTTTAACTTTACGTAAATTGAGACTTTCAGCTTTTTAAGCCACTCTGTATTGACCCATATCATGTTTTTGAATAATTATGCTCTTTTTTCACAATGTTGACTTTTTATGAAGATACTTTTTTTGTAAACTCAATAATTAAAAATTTATTTTATTTTTGGGACCTCTTGTATGTTCCAAACCTAATTCACTAACATAAAAGTTACCTCTATTATATTTACAGTGGCAGTTTACCTTTAAATAACGATTTGTGTCTTTTTAGCTTCACGTGGATTAGGACTTTTACATTTTTGAGCCACCCTGTATGTCTTAAATCAAATTTTTGAATTGCAATGTGATTTTCTCACGATGCAGAACTTTTTATAAAGAATAACTTTTTTTCTGTAAAGTCAAAAATGAAATGTTTCCGATTTGTTAAGATGGTTTCTGGACACGCTGTATAACTAACCGAGAGGTGGACAAAACGCCCTCATTTTGGAAGAAAACAGACACATACTGCTCAATTTTTACAAATTAAAAAAAAACATTTTTAGCAATGGTTTTCATTTACTTTTTAGTTCGCCCCTATACAACGCAAACATTTTGACCTTGAAAAAAAACTGTTTTTTAGATAAAACACCACACGAAAGGGCTTTCAATACCTGAAAAGCCCGACAAAGTCTATCAATCCGTTTTCCAGCTACAACGTTTTTAAAATGACACTACCAAAATTTGTATGCTTTTTTTGTTTTCTCCTGTATTTTTCGCCAGAGACCATTAATCGAAATTCCGGCGAATACGTCTGGAGATATTGATACCAGCTTACTAACGTGCTATGTCGGAACGACCAAAAAAAATTATTGGCAATATGGCACACACCTAAACTTTTAGTAGTTTTACATTACCTTATTAATTACCCTGTATAGCATGAAAATGTCACTTCCATTGCAAAATCACTTCTTGACACTTAATCTGGGCAAGACGAGCTATCAATATCCGAAAACCGCTCTCAAAAAAGTTAAGTTTTTAAAAAGTTATAGCAGTTCGAAAAGTCGAGTTAAAATCGCTTTTGCCGATTTTTTTGTTGACCAGTTTATTAGAAAACATATTAAATTCTGATACTTAACATTTTTAAGTTGAATAAATGTGTTTTATTTCTAGAAATAATGGGGAAACATGGACGTTTGTCAACTTTTTTTTCTCAGAGAAACCACACTATCCAACTTATTTCGATCAGTTTATATTTATAACGATGAATTGCCACAAAAATAATAGTAAAACCTAAAAATCAAACCTTAGCGTAGTAGTTTTGGCCCCCCTCATTTGTTGAATTATGGCTAGTATGTCTTTGAGGCTTCTGAATAGATATCCGTTTTAGGGTATAAAATATTAACTGTGACGTTGACTGCTTTCTCAGTTCTCTCATTGCTTCTGTGTAACAGTTCAGTATAAATTTCGAATACCAGAACGTTCTTTAAAATCTAGTTTGATACCATATCCTCGATGACCAACCCGAAAAATTGTTGCAGTGGCAGCGGAGCAAAGGCTTAATTTATTTCTTGAATTTGGGTCTCCCATCGTGAGACTGCGTCACCAGAGGCCACGTCCCTGTTTTATAATGACCGATGCTTGATCGCTATTTTCAGGGCGAATTTGATTGATACTCATTTTTAGTATTTATCCTTAAAGAAAACTAACATTGACTACCTGTTTAAACTTTGAAAAGATCGTGTCCTATAATATTCTGAAATATTTTGCAGAGATAAAAATTAAGAAATATATATTTTTGTAATACTTGTGAAGTAAGTATTTGGCGCTTAATATCAGAAACCACGTTTTTTGAAAAAAAAACTTATAAAAAAATATATAAAAATATATGCAGAAACGATCATATCATATCTGTGATTAACTTTTAATAGAAGCCATATTTATCCACAACTCTACCAAGTTTCAGGTGATTACCTTTTTTCATAATCTTTTTATAACTATATATTTCTTTATAACGGTATTTTCATCTGCTTCGAGATAACTTCAACCTTATGCCAATAAGACATACAATACGTACCTCACTGACAACTATTGTATTCAGTGGCGTAGCTACACCCTCGTAATGCGGGGGGGGGGGGGCACTGATGCAGAGGGCCCGTTGGGTAACGTAAGGGAGACCAAATGGCGAACTACAGTTTTATTAATATTTTAAAGAAAACACAATTTTAAAATAACAACAGCTCAAACCGTTGCAACTCGGTTCGCGTTAATAGCAAATCGGGGATTCACCGATCAGCCAGATATTAATTCTAGGAAGCCCAGGTATAGCGTTTTCAGTGTTCGATTTTTATCGACATTTATCGTTGGTGAAATAATTTAAAAAGTCGTAATAAATGAACTGTTTAGTTTTAAGTGTTGAATGAATTGTTGATGCAGTACCTATAGGTCTTGTAGAATACATAAGTAAAAATCATTAAAAATTATTGACTGTTTTGATTGTGTGTTTTTCTTGAAGAAGTATTACAAGAGATTGATACCGAATCAAAAGCAACGCAAAAATCGGATGCGAACTTATATTGATATTTTACGAATTGACCCACTTGGATTTCGAATAATCGCGTCATGCACATTCTCTAGTAAAACAAGAACCTTTATTGTTATGTCATTTTAAAATTTAAACTTAAAATGTTAAAACTTCTTTTGACCATGTAAGGAAATACATCATCGGCAAGACTATTCAATCGCCATTCATTAATAAAAATGCCGGAAACTGATGAAGTCACTTGGCTAATATGAAGATATTAGCCTAGAAAATGTGAACATTAGACCGATATTTAGCAGGTAAAGAAATCTGAATTTTATTGAAATCTGGAATGTTATAAAAAATTGTAACTTGACTTTCTAAAAATAAAAAAAATGTGGAACAGACCCATTGGTTGATTCAGCCATCACACGCATGTTTTTTAAATTACGAAAAACTCTATTCCGCACGCCACTGCTACATTTAGAAATACTATCCGATACGTCGCTTGTTAAAGCTGTTCTCTTTTGTTACAGATGGTCGTCCGTCACTCCAAGAGAACCCAAGCGACGCTGATGCTTCAAAATGACCATTCAACACCTTTTCAATTATGGCTAATTAAAATGGCTGTCAGGTAAATGCAGCCATCATCGTTTCGGGGTCTTGCCACGTGACTAATTTTGATGACATAGATGTTTTCGAATGTGATCGATTTGTTTATCGGAATTAAGAAGAGGCCGAAATAGGTAGTAGGGCGACTGCATTCGGAAAACAATATTTCAACGAGATTTTACTCTTCACCAGAAGGAAGTATTGTAGTTGTGAAAGAATTTAATCGATATTGTTTTCAGATATTTTCATTTTGAGGTCCCTATATTACAAAAGGGTCTGCCTACGTGCAAGTGGCATGAAAGAATTGGAAGACTTCAGTGTTCTCCGTTAGTATGCAATCAGTACAAGGAGGAGGAAAGTGGTTCAGAAAACGGTGGTCAAACTATGCTAAAACAAGGATCCAAACTTGAGGGATTTTTTTTGCAAATGCTTCTCAAAATTAAATTGCAGACTTTTTGCAAATTCTTTCGAACCAAACTGCAGCTGTTTCCGATAGCTAATAAAACACGAAATTTAAAATGTCTTAATATAAAAAAATCGATCAAGTGCAACCTATATTTGCACAATTAATATTCCGTGCCTTCAGCCCCCCACTCAACCTGAGCAAACCTCGGCCGCCCGATCTCCGTCCATCTGCCACGCCACCCGCCGGCGACGGTACCAACGCTGTATCACTTCGCATATGCGCGGAGCTGAGCGGGCCAAATTAAAAATTTTAGAACGGTTAAGGACAAAAGTGTACCTTACATCGTGAGAAATATTTATGTCGAAAAACTTTTTCTCTAAAACCAGTGGTTCGGTAGTTTTTTTTATCTTCTGACAGCCCACGAAGACCGAAATCTAAGTACTATGTACCGTGGGTGTACTGGGGAATCGACTCACACATCCAGAGCTGGAAACATCCGTAGGGATTTCACCAGCTCTTTAAGAGGATGTGTGGGGTGGTATCACCTCGATCGAGGAAGAATTCCTCTACCACCTTCCAACAACAATCACAAAATATCCATGGTCGAAGCGGGATTCGAACCCGCGCCTCTCGGTTGCAAAGCTGGCGCCGTACCAACTCGGCTACCGGAGACCCGAAAGTTACAAGGAAATAAACAATTACATTGTTTATAACAATTGACCGCGCTAGAATTTTTCAATTCTGGTAATTTTCGCTCAATCTACACTAATTCTCAATCTTCATGATTTTTTTAAGATTTTTCTAAGCGATCGTACTGGTGATAAGGGTGGGAGACAGCAATTTTTAAGCGTTTTCCCGAAAAATGTTTAATAAAATGCAATAAAAAATACACCATATTATCTATATATCGCTGAATTCGTGCTTCAATGAGCTTTCATTTGACACCCTACACGATGCCCTTGAAATGTTTTTTTCCATTGCCCAATTTACCCCCGGAAACAAAATTTAACTTTTTATACTTCAAGTCTCTAATTGAACCACCACACTCTGTCTCTGTGCCAAACTTGAAATTTTTACGTCGAATAGTTTTACAGAAAATCGCCTGTGACAAACGGACGGACGGACACCGAAGTAATTCCATAAGTGTTCTGTTTCACGGAACACTAAAAATACAAAAAATGATAATTTGAGGTCTATAGTTAGAGATTTAAAATTTTCGGAAAAATTGAGTTCCCGAAAAAAAGGTTTTTTTTTCCAGAAAAATTGGAGAAATCGAACCACCAAATTTTTTTCTAATGGTAACAGACAATGCAAGTAATATGGAAGCTGCTTGGCAATTTATAAATACAAAACATCCTAATATACCTTGTGTGGGTTGTGCAGCTTACAGTCTGAATTTACTGTTAAAGAGAATGTATTAAGTACACCGTCTAGAATAATATGTAAATCTTTTAAATGGCAACACATAATGCATGCTGCATTTAAATATGCTCAGGCCGAAAAATATCCAAAAAATAAAATAATTTCCCTGCAAACCTGCAAAAACAAGATTGAGTTCTCTATTTTGTGTATTCTCTTTCAAGAAACAAGGTCGCTCTGTGGCAGTGTACTGTATTAGTGTAACATCTAGGTGTAGATCAAAAAATAAAAAAAATATATAGACCATATATTCTGGAAAAACCTACAATATCAAATCAACAAATCTAGTAGGTCAGATGGATCTCTATTATCAGAGGTACCTTTTGTTTTTAAGTACATGAAACATGTAGTTTTAGATATCCCAGAAGAAGTTAACCCGAGTAGAGGTTTTTTAGAGAAAACGTGTTAAAGTATGTAGAAGAGCTCTTTGAATTTTGTTGTAAAGCTATTCATGTTGCTGCGAATCTTCTTGATTCCCGTTTTAAATGAAAACAGTTAAAAGAAGACCAAAAGTAATGCTATTTTATTATCTAGATTAACTTAGCGATATTACAAAAATATATTTATGTAATTTTCAGTTCTATTGGTATTTATTTCAGCAAAATATATCTTAAACTCATTATAATAAGTATCATTTCGGGTTTCGGTTTTTAACTCGATTTCATTTCAATTTTTCTTTTTTTCCATTTTTTCCGATGCTCGAGAAAAAAAAAACGGAAAAACGCATTTTTACCCAATTTTTCCCGTTTTCCGAACGATTAAATCTCTAGGTATAGATTTCTGATTTTAGAGTACCTACAAATAAACGGATGCCAGATATTTGAAATCGAAATAAATCAGTATGGAAGTAGGTTGGAAACTGTTTGAATTTTTAACTCCAAAAAGTCTTTCCACCTAGAGATATAATTTTACCTATCTGATATAGCAGTTACCACGTCACAGTGAATTCACACAGCTGCCAGCTTAATATACAGAGTTAGTGTGTTCTATGGTTCATCAAATTTTCTAGTGAATGCATAAAAACTATATAATAATGAGTTTAAGTTTGCACCAATCTTAACCAACAAGTTAAGAAAAAAAGCAAAAGTAGATACAGGTAGAGTACTTCATAAGTACTTTTTCTACAGGCCAACTTCTTGCATTCGTGCATATTTTGCTAAAGTTGTCGATATTCTTTCATGTAAATAGTATATTGAAAACCTAAATTAAAATAACCGACTAAGATGGCAGATTTAACATTCATTTGTAGCACAAACGTTAAGCAAATACAGGAAACTCTAATTATTTTACACAAACTTTTCGAAAGCATAAATTAAAACAGTCATAAAATAAACCTAAAATTCATCCGACTGCCTTCATTCATAATTTCTATTCAAACGCCTGATTATTTATGTAACAAAATTGATTATCAAGCTAATTTCAGTATAATGGACATTTGTCACACCATTTTAAAAATACCGATACATCATAAACATATATCTTGATTTGTATCTATTAATTGATTACTTGTAATATCTAATAAAATCTGCTTCATAAATAATTTTTTTCGGAAAATGGAATTCAAAGATCGATTAGATTAATTAAGTATTCTAATTTGATTTTCCTAACGGTTAATATGTACTGTCATAAACAGTTAATTTATTGGCACAACAATATTAAGAAGATATTAACAACATAAGAATCATGTTTGAAATAAATAAGTTCTTGACTTAAAATTCCTTTTTAGATAAAACAAATAGGACGTATTTCTCGTCTCTTCTCTAGGTTTACCAATAACAGCCAAAAATGGATAATTATAATCTTAATTTCCGTTTATATGCTACAGCCTTTTCTTTAATTCAAACATTTACAGTCGTATCAGAGAAAAACCAAGACAGATAGAAGAATATCTCTTCTTCCCGCCAGCTCGACAACTCCATGGCCTTCAAACGGCAAACCCCGAGATTGGCGCGTGGGATTCTCACAATCCACCCCGACATACCCAATGCGGTAGCAACATGACAAGCATCGCGGCGCGTCTCAATACTCACGCTCACTGTGCTTTATACCGTTTATACGGATGGGCTATTCTGTTTTTAAAGCGTTGTATTTATTTTTATAATAACCCAAAATCTGCAACGCGCGCCCGTGGCAGCTTTATTTAAACGTCGGTAGTCAAGTGCATCAGGCCGCTTTGGAGGTCATAGAAAGCAAATCGTATTTATGAATGAAATCACTACGAGATATTCTTCTCTCTGTCTTGGGTTGACGGATTAACTTTTAATCGAGATTAACTCGTCAGGTGATGTGTTTTAACCAATGAAATTGTCATATTGGGTGTTTTGATCGCGCTTAACTCCACATCGAGATTAAATACTGACGGTGTAGGGTAAATGATACAGTGGTCAGCCACGTATCAGTGATTGGCCACCTAATTTTAATTGTACAATTTTAAGACTTCCAAATGAATTTCGGCGTTTTGGAGAATTTTAATAAGACGCGGCAACAATGATTCCTAACTGCTGAAAATATCACACTTTTAGGTTAAGTTAGTATAAATCGATCGCTAAGTAAAGACAGTTAGTGCAAAATTGAACCTGTTTTCTAATATATGTTAAGGATTTGCTAAGCAACAGGCTGTACGAGGTAAGTGATTATTTGCTCACTAATCATTCGATAATGATAAGTTTATGTTTAGTAGTTGTTAATACGATATTATTTACTATTTCTATGGGTTTATGTGTTAGGTTATAATTTTTGGCGGTTATTTTAGGTGGCTGATGACTGAATTTTTTTTTCGTTGTTGCATAGTTATTAGCCGGGGTGGCTTATAACTGTAATACTAAGAAATAGTGTTATTGGCCGGCTGATTAACTGCACACAATTTAATTGTTTCAGTCGTCAGCCATGTACTACAGATTGGCCATCCGAAATTAATTTTTAAATTATAAAGCATGTAATTTTAATGCGAATGCCGAATAATTTCCCAAAGTGGCTACAAATGTTCTATTTTATTTCTTTAATTACCCTTTTTATTTATGGTAGTATAGGTTTTAAAAAAATAAAATAGACAGTAGGTGTCAAATTGAAATTCTGTTTTGTTCAATGTAAGGAAGTTGCTAAGCAGCAAGCTGCACGAGTTCTGTGATTATTTGCTTAGTAAATAATAAGAAACAAGGCAAATGTTTTTTAAACATTGATTAATAACGTTATTGTTAAGATTTTTGCGGTTTTTCCAATAGAGATACATATTTTGGCTGGTATTTTAGGTGGCTATCGACTGTGTCAACATAAATCTTCTTGCACAGTTATCGGCCGATAACTGTAATATTAACCGGTAGGCTGTTTCTTTACATTTTTTTTTTCATTTTCGTCCAGATTTTTTGTTTTCTATAAAAATAAGTAGGTAGGTACAACAAAAATTATTTTCTTTTTTAGAAAAATGCCAAAGGTCCAAAAGAACAAAAAATACAAAAAACCCTATACTGAAGCAGACGTTGTTAGAGCCATTGAAGCTGTAAGAAATGGGTTGCCTCAAAGACAGGCTGAACGCGATTACAATGTTCCCAGAGGTACCCTGCAATTCAGAATGGGTGACAAATTTCGGAATAAAACTTCCCTTGGTCCAAGTCCCGTCCTTTCTAATGATGAAGAGAATTGTCTGAAAGATTGGATAGCTGAGTGTCAAAACAAGGGCTTTCCTGTTAGAATTGAAGATATTATGGAGTCTGTGAAGGGTTTTTTAGATGCGAATCCCAGAACAAATGCATTCGTTGATAATCGGCCTGGAAGAGGCTGGTGTAAAGGATTTTTTAAAAGACATCCAGATATATCTCTTAGGTGCCCAGAAGCAATAACAGCTGCAAGTTCTAATATATCCGAAAAGGATATTAGGTCATGGTTTGCTGAAATTGAAAAATATTTAATACGCAAGGGATATAAAGATATTTTGGATGATAGCTCCCGTGTATTTAATGGAGACGAAACTAGCTTTCTATTGTGCCCTAAAAATAAAAGAGTTGTGGCTGTTAAAGGAAGCAGAAATGTATATGAGATCGATCACAATCCCAAAGTGAACTTGACCGTCATGTTCACGTTTGAAGCATCCGGAAAAGTGACACCTCCCATGATAATATATCCATATAAAAGATTGCCAGCTGACGTTGCAAAGTCTGTGCCTGATGGATGGGGTATTGGTTGTAGTGATTCGGGCTGGATGAAGAACGATGTATTTTACGAATATATTGGAAATGTTTTTTATAAGTATCTAGTTAAAGAAAATACGCAATTCCCGATTATTTTATTTGTTGATGGTCATAAAACGCATTTGACTTACCAAACCAGTCAAATGTGTTGTGATTTGGGCATTATATTAATAGCTTTGTATCCAAACAGCACAAGAATCTTGCAGCCCGCAGATGTTTCAGCATTCCGGCCATTAAAAAATAATTGGAATAAAGCAGTACTTGAATTTAGAAGAGATAACCCGAATGCTGTGGTGACAAAAGAAAACTTTGCTTTTGTGCTTAAAAAAGCTGTTTCCAGTTTGACACCAGAGGCGATTAAAAATGGATTTCGAGCTACAGGTTTATGGCCATGGAATGCATCGGCTATCGATTATTCGAAATGCTTAGGAAAAACGAAAAATGCTAATGAAGTTTTGGTGGAAAATAAGACCATTCAAGACATTTCTATAACATACCGCGAATTTGCAACTATAGTAGGAGATAAAAAAATTAAGGAATTTGAGGAAGATCCAGAATTTAAGGCAAATAGCAAGGATCAAGACCTGGTTTTTCAAATATATACAGTTTTCAAAGATAAATTTTGTTCCACTACAAATAACAAACTCACATGCGCAGAAGATAAAAATGCTATTGAAACTGGTTTAGATAAAATTCCCGATATCGTAAAAATTGATATAATTGACAACACTGACTCGAAAACTTTTAACATAGAGGATATTCCAATTGTAACTGAAGATCAGGTAATTCTTGGTACTGCAACATCAAATATAATTCTTACTGACATGCTGCAGCCTGAGGTTTTATTAAGTCATACCATTTCCAATAACGACAACATATTAGAGCTCACAGCACATACAGTTGAAGCATCAACAGTCAATAAAATCTCATTAACTAACCAAAATTTACTTAGTTCGGCTGCTGTATCTCAAGCATCGATAGGAAAATATTTTATATGGCCCACTACACCCGAACGAAAAGGAAAAAAAGAAACTAAAAGGTCGTCTTTCGTTATTACATCTTCCGATCGTAGAAATGAGGAGAGGCAAAAGATTGAGAAGAAACTGGAGGAAGAAAGATTGAAGGAAGAACGGAAACAAAACAGAAAATTGAAAAGCTTAAATAAAAAAAATGGTCCCAAGGAGAAAGTATCAGCTAAGAAGGAGCAACTAAATAAAAAGAAAGCCGAAAAGATAATAAAGCCTGGCTCTAGTCAGGAAACCGTTTTAAATAATGAAGCAAACTTGCAAAAAATCAACAAAAACAAAGATGAAACCATTAGAAAGACAGACCTCAATCAGGAAGAAGAAAATATTACAGAAGCAGATCTCATTCGAAGCACAGTGTTAAGCAATGGAATAAAGGTGCACTTGCCCAAAATAATAAATTATAAAATAACTGAAATGTCTGTTAATTTATGTCAGGAACCCACAGGAGATGCCAACAAACAAGACAAAAATTATACCCCAATCTGTGATCAAAATAAATCCTTTTCTGGTAGCGAAACTTCATCAGATCCATCAAATATCAATAGAAGTAGCATTGATGAAAATTTTCTACAAGATACTATAAATTACAACAATCAGCAAGCTGGAGATAGTACAAACGTTATTGGAAAGCATGACAATACAGAACCTGTTGAAAATGAAACAGAATACCGTTACCAGACCCCTTTAAGGTGTCAGCAGGAAGCTAGTTCTCTATCATCATCTGCAGGGGAATCACAGAAAAATATTTCTCAAATAAATTTGATTAAAAGGAACTTATTTAAAGATGAGCCAACGAAAGAATCAAAGATATGTGTGTTATCAAACGTAAAATTAGATTTTAAAAAGGACAAGAATTTTTATAAAAATGAAACATACAAGGGCATGTGTTATAATTGTGTTCTTAATATAACATCATCTAAAGTCGGCGTCAGATGTAATTCATGCCTTAGAACATATCACCTTTCATGTTTGGAAGAGCCAAAATGCCCGAATTCTAAACTTGTATGCTTCAATTGTGAGAATGTCAAAAATTAAATTTTTAATTATTGTGTTTTCACATTGTAGGAGGTATGGCTAATCACTGTATTTTCTTTGGCTAATGACTGACACAAGTGGCCAATGACTAATGTATTTTGACTTTTTGGATTTTATATTTTTTTACTGAATTTCCGTTTAGTTTAATTGAAAATAAATAAAAGTTTCAAATAATGCAAGGTTTTCTTCATATGAGGCAAAAATTTTTTTTTTAAAAATATATAGTATTATACCAGTTATGACGCGAGCTCGCAGCAAATGCCATTAAATGGCCAATCACTGATGCTTTTACCCTATACCAGGGTTATTTTGGCCAGTGGGTGTGGGGGATAAAAAGCGGCCGGAAAATTTTCCAAAAATGTTATCTAATATGTCACTTTCGGGGTTATTACGGTCACCAAATCCAATTTTATGTAACAGATATTAAACGAATTACTGGTGAGGGAGACGATTAAAAAGAAGCGGTTGGGAATTTCCCCAAAAATTTTAACTAATCAGTTTCGGGGTTAATGAGAAAATCTAATTTGGTCCAATAGATGTTAAAAAGATACCGATGGGGGGGGGGGGGGGGCAGAAGATGCAGGGAATTTGTTGAACAATGTTCACTTATAAGAATTAGTTATTTTAGGTGTTATTGAATTCAACAAATCTAATTTTGTGTAACAAAAGTTAAAAAAAATAACGTAGGGGAGAAGGGATATAAAGGAGGAGGGTATTTCTTTAAAAATGTGAACTTATGTGTCATTTTCGGAGTTATCAAGGACATCAAATCTAATTTTGTGTAACAGATATTAAACAAATTAATGGTTGTGGGAGAGGATAAAAAGGAGCGGCTGGGAATTTCTCCAAAAATGTTATTTTTGGGGTTATTGAGGTTAGAAAATCTAATTTTATTAACAGATGTTAAAAAAGAAACAGTGGGGGGTGAGGCGGATAAAAAGAAGCCGCCGGAAGTTTCCTAAAAATCTTAACTAATATGTCGTTTTCAGACTTGAAGTCAGAAAATGTAATTTTGTGTAACAAGTTAAAAAAATTGACGCATGGGAAGAGAGGATAAAAAGAAGCGGCTGGGTATATCTTCAAAAATGTTAACTAGTGTGTCATTTTGGGGGTTATTGAGGTCCGAAAATTTAATTTTGTTCAACAGATATTAAAATAATGACCGGGGAAGGGGGAGATATAAACAGGAGCTAAAAATTTCTTAAAAAATGTTAACTAATGTGTCATTTTCGGAGATATTGAGGTGAGAAAATCTTATTTTGTGTAATATATACATTATTAACAAATTAACGGAGGGGAGAAGGGATAAAAAGGAGCGGAGGGGTATTTCTCCAAAAATCTTAACTAACGTGTCATTTTTGGGGTTATTAAGGTCAGCAAATCTAATTTTGTGTAACAGTTGTTAAAAACAATTGAGTTAGGGGGGATAAAAAGTAGCGGCTGGGATTTTTTTAAAAAATATTAATCGGGTAGGTCATTTCCAGGGTTGTTTAAGTCAGGAAATCTAATTTTGACTTGCCACCTCGCTTGACACTAACCCTTTCTCCCAGCAGATTATAGAGGATTTCGGTAATTCGACAGTCGTAATTCGGTAGTAATTCGAGACAAATCTCTAGTGATTCGCGGAATTCGCTGATAATTCGACATAATTCGGTGTATTTCGATAGAATTCGAAGTATTTCACGGTAATTCGAAAGCAGCGCGAGCATATCCAAAAGGTAAAGAACCAACCAGATAATATTAAAAAACTGGTCAGCATAAGTCACCACACCTCCCACCATGGGGGAGGGCGATAATACGGTCCTGCAATAATGTTTTTTATTGTGTTTTTTAGATTTTAAGCACAGCCTTTCTAAGTTCTAGATAAAAGTTTTAATAAAAACAACAGTTTGGAATACTAAAACCCCCTTTCTTTCATTGACATTTATTTTAGTAACCTCACAAGTCCGTATATACAATTAATTGCCAATTTGCGAGACTACAAAAAACAAAAATACTTTTTTTTTGTCAAAATAATAATCACTTAATAAGAAGTTTTAGATACGCGTTAACAAATGATTTTTTTTGTGTTTCGGTTTTCAAAAAAAAAAGAGTTTTTCGGCGTTTTTTTCTAAATTATGTCTTAGGGACATGTGGAATTTCTAAAATAACCGATTCAAGTATGAAAAACACGCGAAAAACTATTATTGTTTTCGTTAAATGAACAATTTGCTTTTTTTAATTCGATCGGAAAAGTACCGTTACCGCACAAGTGCGGAAAAGTACTACTTTCCGCATCCAAAACAGCTTAGAGAAGTGCACTTTTCCGCACTCTCGTAATTTGCTGTTTTTGCCATCATAAATACGAGGTTTTTAAATGTACCTATCCATAATAAAAACTTTACAATAATCTTTGCTACTTAACATAAATTAGTCTAGTCTAGTCTAGTCTTAGTTCTGCCTTATAATTTTTACTCACGGCCATTCAGTGGCCAGTGGCCATTAATACTCTCATGAATGTGAATGTATTAATGGCCATTGCATATACTACTTTTTCTACGACCATTATTAAACTGGACAACATTTATTTAATTAAGCACCAGTTAAACAAATTAAATTCTTTACTATCACTAATACCATAATCTGATATAATTTATAATTTAAATATTCTTAAAAGTTTTAATTAAACTGCAAATTTTAACAAAGGAACTGTCAAAGTCAGATGATCATTTGTATTAAAAAGAGGTCACTTAATTAAAATAGTACGGGTTCCAAATTTTTCATAATGAAAATTTGTATCATAATGAACATTATTATGAAAAATATCGAATACATTTAATGTGAATGTTAGAAGTACCTACGGGAGTAAAAAAATATTTTTTAACAAACTATTTATTAATGAACATTTCACAAACAGCAAAAACATCAGATTCAGCCAAAACCATTTCTGTCTTTCCCCAAGCCGACACAATCATCAAAATCATTCATACACAACCACAAATTCCCGATTATAGTAGCCCCCCTCTAGCTCCCCCATAGTCCTCAAGTTTCGTCTTTAAGCTCCCCCCATTTCCCCCCACCCCGCATTAAGAGGCGGAGCCGCGAAACCGTGAGCCGCATGCCCTGTTGCTCGGTATATGTTCACCTCACAAGTGCGCGGTCTCTCGCATGGTTGTCATGTGTACGTTATTGTAAGATAGAATACGCGGATGACATGCGCGGTATGTGACAAGACTTGACGTATATGGACGTATTTTTGTGGTGTGATTGAGACCTTTTTTCGCGCACTGTTTTGTTGTTTACGTTTTCCCACCTGTAAAGTGGTTTAAGCACTCTATGAGTAATTAGAGGTGTCTTGATTTATAAGTGGAACTGGAGTTGATAATTTTGAACGTTTCAATGATTTAGAGGCGATAATGTTTTAAAAGTTTTAGTGAATTATAATACATGTATTTATAAGATTCTGTAATATAGTAACGTGACGAATAAAAACACAAACCTAAGGAAACAATATCGTAATTAGTATTGGATAAGAAATAGCAGTAAATTCTTCTTAAATTCAAGAAGTAGTGTGCTTATATATACAGTTAATCCTGGAGCTAAATTAAAACCTGTGATGGGAATGGATAAATATCTGATCACAACACAAAAGAATATGATAGCTATTTGTTTATTATAAACCTTCATAAAAACTAACTGTATGATCCTATAAATCAGAGTTATTTATGACCAATTGTCTTCAAGGAAGAGTTATTTTTGATATGGTGCTAGTAAATTAGTAAAAAACGGATACATTTTTTGAGACTGTGTATACGCCGGTCAGTCGGCGTAGTTGTTAAGGTGTCCGCGGATCGTGGAGGTGAGGTCCGCTCCTCCGGACTGTCATTCTTGCAGATGGGGGTGTTTGAAGACTCTGGTGGAAGGCCTACATCACATGGCATGCACTGGGTAAGAGGATTTAAAAATAAGCTTTATTTTAATGTTTGAAAAATTTTAAAATATGAATCATTTACCGCCGCAGTGCATGCACGATACCCGCTTCAAATAACACTGCATATTCGTTCTATATTGTTCTGGCTTCTCATGACCATTAAAATCTTTTATTAAGAATTATTATTACCTGATGAATTATTTTGGCAACACTCTGCTCGCTACATTTCTTTTTCAGTCAATAAACAATCTATACTTATATATTTTCGTTTGTTCCTATATCATTTTTCTAAATTTACTTCAAATATTTACAAATTATCAATTCGTTATATCATTTTTCTACAAAATCATCTAAGCATATCGTTTATAAGTCGTACTGCCTCATAAATTCATTAAAATAAGCAGCATATTTATTAAGATTTATTAATGCAATAAAATCTTTATTCTTGTAACATACCTACGAGTAAATGCATCACTTCCCCCAACTAGTAAAAACACTCTGGTGATGGATTCTATTATGGTCTACGTGTCTTAAGGACCGAGCCTTGTAAAAAGAAACATATTATTTTTATTACTTTACGAATTTAACAAAAAATACAGTTTTTTTCTAATATAAAATTGTGTTGATTCTAAAGATAAACATGCAAAGAAAAATTTAAGGCAGTATAATACCAGAAAACTTACTAATTGTTAAGATATACCACTAAAATTTGGCCTAAGCGTACTGCTGATAATTTGGTAGCTACACTGAGGCCATGTAATTATATCTTAAGATTTAGTAAGCTTTATTTAATTATGTTGCGCTAAATTATTGTTTCTATCTTTTAAATCAATAAGAACTTTAAAAGGAAAGTGACATTGACAAGTTGTTGCTGAGCATAAATGAGAAATAAATCAGATTTACTCAAATTTAATTAATTCATTTGATGGTTGAGGATATAGGACTAATTAGACGGGTACCTGGTTAACTGCTAAATATGAACAATGTTATTGTTTCTCCTAAATTTTGGTTCCAAAAATAGGCTGTCCTTAAATCCCCAGAAACCTAACTCTTTCCCTAAATTATAGTATTTTTGTTTGCTATCACTATCAGAATTATCTCAAAGATGAATGGGAGAATTGCTTACAATTATTTGAATTACCTGGACTTGGCAGGAAAAGCATGTTTAGAAAGTTGATAGATTAGGATTAGACTGTTAAAGATGAATAATGTCTATCCAAAATTGTTTCGCAAATTACAAAATCCTTGACTTTCAGGTTAACCTATGTCTGCCCCCAAAATAATAGCATTTATGTCTGCTTTGACTCTAAGAATTGTTTACAACATCTTGTTAATCATTTGGTAAAAAAATTACGTTTAGAAAGTTAATAGATCACCAGTCTAGGTTAAAAATATTCAAAAGTTAATTTTAAATTAGAATCTGGATATCATAAATGTTCTAAGATTAACACGTTACATCTACATTATCTAAAAAGATATGAAACGCAGGTTGCCCGCCGGTTGAAAAAAATGGTAGGATATGCTAAACATCTTATAATCTAAATACAAATACAATAGTGTATCACATATGTAAAGACTAAAGCATCACATGAGAGAATAATATGTTTTAGTTTCATCATACATAATATGTTTTTTAAGCAGCAAAACTACAATTTTCTGAGTTATTAAAAATATAAAGTGAGATATTCCTTTAAAAATCAAATTAATAAAATCAATGTAATAGGTTTACTACTATGAGAGCTGCAACTGGTTTACAGAAGGATGATTTCGGAGACTCATTGCTTTTATCCTGTTTAAATTTTAAAATCCCTGGTATGGGACTATGAAATTTTAATTTATTTAAGATCTTATTCCGTCATTAGAACAAATCACATCCCTAACAAGAATCCACGTCTAATTCAATTAAATTTGTATTAATATTATGTTTTTTGTTGGCTCTAAGAGCAGTGTTCAGTGCCCATTCAAATCCCAATGACTTTCCGTTGTGGATTTAATTAATTAAAAAATTACCTTAAATAACGCACCTATAAGGCGAAAATAACAAAATGTCAAGTTGGCTTTAAGAAAATATATATTTAATATTTATCTTCTTGACTTAATTTGACAACTGATTTTTTAAGTCGGTTGCTTTCAAATGTCGTACTTATACATAAGTTAGATATTCGAGAGAGCATTTATAATTTGGTTGGGCAGATACCTAAGCCTGAAAGAGTTCGGATTTTTGACGATGAAAATATCCCGCGAAGAATCTTTTACCGTACAATAACCGAATGCGATACCTTGTCTAAATCTCCCTAAAAGCGAAAGACCAAGGATTTGTACCCGAGAAAGAGCGGAAAGATTGGTAAGAAGAGCTAAACAGACTTGGGGTACCCGTAAGGAAATGAGGGCATGAGTAGCGTACTTCAAAGAACACGGTATCGCGGGAATTTAAAGGAAACGATCTAAAATATCGAAAAAACGAAAGTGTCCTTAATGTACCCCAAATCAATTAGCACGTATGTTGCTGTCGTCAACTAAGGCGGGTGCCTTTTGGCGAACGAGAGAGTCATTTACATGGACGATGAAAAATACTTTACTCTTGCCAACTCGGAAATCAACGAATATGATGATTTTTATGCGGATAATGTATAGTGTATTGTGTCCTGGCAATGTATCATACAAAGAAAAAGAGAAATTGGCTGATAAGACGTTGGTTTGGTGTGCGATTTTGACTAGAGGGATATCAAGGCCTTGTGTGAGACGAGTCGGGGGCAAGGCTCTAGACAGTGGGAGATATATTAATTACTATCTCACGAAATTAGTTGATTTTGTACGAGAACATCACGTTGGAGACAATATAATGTTCTGGCCGACTTGGCATCATGCTATAATGCCAGGGAAACACAAAATTGACTTCGTTCAAATATCATACCTTTAGTAACCAGAAATGATAATCCCCCGAATCTACCTCAGGCTCGCCTAATTGAAGATGTTTGGGCACTTTTGTCTAGCAAAATATATGATGGAAGTTGGCCAGCTGAAAACGAAGAAGAACAAAGGCGTAGAATTTTCCGAAAGTTACGATAAAGTGATGTCCAAGCAGCCCAGAACCTGAGGGGAGATGTTTGCGGAAAATTCCGCCTCATTGAGCAGCACGGGTCTCATTTAGTTTAAATTAATAATTTTGTTTGGTACTAAAAAATTAATTATAGCAATTAACAAAACTTTAAATAAATTTACTTATTACCAAAGAAAATATGATGATCGGCATATAAAATGAGTCCCCATTGTCTATGCAGTTACGTTTTCACTAACTTGCCAAACGATATTAGAACTATTAATTCGTTTAATAAATTTTAAAAAAAGAATCAGCTATCACTTAGAGAAAAGTTTTTATTGTCTGCAAGAATTTTATAACAAACAATGATTATTTACCTTGAATTATTAATATAATACTCTTATGTCTGCACTTCTAGATTGTATTTTATCATCGTGTTACGATTTTACTCTAAATTTAGTATTTATGTTTGTACGCTTTTTATTCTCTAACACTTTTATTACCAGTTAGTGCTTATTCAAATCAAAATAATTTATTGTCTGTTTTGCATGATGTAGCGTTCGACATAAATTAAAACCCTAATACTAATACTAAAAAATCATGTAATAACATAGTATAATATTTAAACAGTTTAAAATATTCAAATGATCACAATCACAATTTAAAATCAATTTACAGTATTAAACAATTAAGTGTATATGGGACAAACAGTTCAGAGTAAACTATGTATAACCACAGAGTCACAAATTAACTTTACAGTACCAAACCGACAGACAGCGACAGTCACTTAAGTGAAGGTACACAGATCTTACAAGTAATCCAAGCACTGGCCGAGGATGACAACATGAAAGAAATACAACAGACTATCCAAAGAAGGTGACAAATTCCAGAATACTATGAAAAAAAATATATCTATGACTGAATATTTTGCGCCAAAAAATTTTGGGATAATTATGCTTATTAACAGACCAAATACTAATCCAAAAAAATTTGAACTAACCGGAGCAAACCAGTATCCCTCATGATGCGATTTTTTCTTAATGTTTAAAATATTGTTGTTCTACGTCATCGGTCAGTACTTGTATAGGTGACCGCTTGGGAACGCCGTGTCTCGCCGCGCCAAATAAGGAAAGTGGTAGAGAAATTCTTCCTCGCCCAAATTGCTTCCACCCCACACATCCTCTTAAAGGGCTGGTGAAATCCCTACGGATGTTTCCAGCTCTGCATGGATGTGTGAGTCGGACTTTCCCAGTACATCCACCATACATGTTACTTAGGCTTCGGTCTTCGTGGGTTGTCAAAAGATAAACAGAAATCTCTCAACCTTATAAGAAATCGTTTGTTCAGATTAATAAATCTACTTAATAGATAATAATGAAAAATAAATATGAATTTTTATAATTAAAATGCTGATAGTAGTTAGCTTAGGCTAGTTTTGCTGTTTTGGTTAGTTCACGTTGGTTAAGATTGGGTTTTAGTCTCTTACTATGCATGTTTTCAGTAATAGGTCATGGAAAAAAGAAAATTATTTTATACCTATTACCCACAGGGTCGTACAATGTACCTTAAGAAGGACAGTCGGCGTTTTATAAAACGCCTATTGTTGGCTGGTCATGTTTTGGGGCAGCCAATAGGTATAGGTAATATATTATAGTGTTGAAATAAATGTACTTAATAAATCGTTGGCGTTTTATTAAAGGCCTGAAACCGTCAGTCATATTGTAAAGATTCCGATTCTTTGACATTTCACAACGCTTCTAGTCTTTTTTCAAAAGCACAAGCATTTTATATTTGGATCCACGTTGAACTCAAAAAATTGATAAATTTTTCTTAAAAATTTTAAAGTCTTTACAGGCAGATTTATTAACAGTTTTATCTTTAATTTCACAATTAAGGATTCATATTGGTATCTGTAAAAACAAGACAACTACGTTTTGTACCATAAAATCTTTAGAGCATTCTATAGTTTCCCCACGTTGAGCGGCAAAAATTTGAAAACATTTTTTGTAAAATTTTTATAGGAAGGTTTACTATAAAATTTTGTCTCTGTAACTGATCTAATCTAGAGGCTAATTTGACAGTCAAGGGGTTTGTTACAGTAGAAAAAGCGGGATGCCATAAATTAACTGTATATACCATTTTATATTCATCCCACGTTGGTCGCCACAAATTAAAAAACGGTTTTGTAAATTGTGTAATCTCAGATCTAATTGACAACTAAGGGACGAATAGTACAGTTGCGAACCAAAAATTCCGGACACTTAGGTTAACATTTTCTTGTCATATTTACAAAATTTGGTAAATCTGGCATTTTTACCTTTATGACAACTCTGAAAAATCTAAGTTTTGTAGCATGAATTAATTTCACACAATAATTTGATATTTTGCCCCATGTTGAACACCCAAAAAAATATTAAAATTAATTTTTAGTCAATCTTTTACATGCAGATCTTGAGCATTATCTCTAGAACTGATCTAATTTCGGGTTTAACCCTTTCGAAAGTATTAGAAAAAGTAATGGAACTCTAAATAAACCATTATGTTACATACAATAATATTATTCCCAGCAACCGGACACGTTTTAGGACAGGCAACAGCTGCTTCACTGCGCTGTCCGACTTTACCGACGATATAGTGCTGGCGCTGGACATCAAGGAAACCACTGTTCTTATTCTATTAGACTATACAAAAGAATCTGGCATGCTTCACCATGAAAATTTACTCGCCATTTTAAAATATACCGGATTTAGCGATTTTGCGTCCTCACTTGTGTCGTCCTTCTTGTTGGGTAGAGCACAAAGGGTTACTCTGAACGACAAATGTAAAATTTTAGGTCCCCTTCTATATAGTGGATATACCTCGAATTTTATAAAATCTCTTGAGTACTCCCGATATTACCTTTACGCAGACGATACACAAATATATTTGCCCTTTAATGACAGACTCAAGAAAGGTCTACTTAACGTTTCAAATGACCATTTACTTAAAATAAATCCTGCTAAATCAGTAGCTCTCTTGTTCTGCAATGAAAATTGAAGAAATTCTAAGTAACATTACAATGAAAAATTCTGGAAAAAATCCTGGTCTACTCATCTATAAAAAGTTTAAATTTAAAGATCATGTGACACTCTGCTTAAGGAGAGCATACTCAATGCTAAAGAGTTTATATCCTCATAGGCATTATCTCTGTAGAAACAGTAAGTCGTTGTTGTCTGACTCCTTTATTCTCTCACATTTTAATTTCTGTGATCACATATATGGACCTTTTTCGACAGCAGAAGAATTCAAAAAATTCAAAATTCTTGTAGGTACTTATCAGATTTATTTATGGAATAAGACGCGGCCGCAGAGTTTCCCATAAACTGGCCGAGCTGGACTGGTCGATGGTCGGCAGGCGTGCTCTGCACTTACTCTGTTTCTTTTAGAAAATCAATAAATTCAAAAAACTTTCATATCTGCGTGATAAAATTACATATAAATATATACATATACATTCACAACCTAAACATTCGAGGAAAGCGTATTTTAACAATACCATCTCATAACAAAGAACTATTTAAAAAATCCTTTAGTTATAACATTGCACCCTTAATTAACAAATTTAGAATAACTGATTTCTCAACATCTTCTAATGTACCTATTTAAAAAATCAAAAATTTCTCAGCAGCAATAATAATAAAGATAAGCCAAGCTCGTATATATTAATCCAAAATGACATCTCTTTCTTTCCTTCGCTCCTCACTCTAACTCTCTTCCACTTACTCTGCTGTCTCCTCTTGCCACCTCAGACCTCACTTCTGACATTATTGCGTGTAATATCTTCATTTTTCTTATTTTTGTGAAAATTAAAATGATTCCACAGGTAAATTTTTAACCAGGTCTCAGCAGAACTTACTCCTAAGGAGGGTGCTGTAAAAATGACCCTTTTGTTTTCCATAGAACTTAAGATTTTGATATGAATATTTATATGTAACTACTGTGGAAAATAATAAATGTCTTTACTATTATTATAATTTTTATTATTATTTTTATTATTATTATTATTATTATTATTATTATTATTATTATTATCATCATTAGTATTATTATTATCATTATTATTATTATCATTAATATTATTTGTCAATTAAGGGTTTGAATTAGCAATTGTTAGAGTAGAGAACTAAATTTAACACCACGAAATAATTTTACACCATTTTATATCACTCAGCGTTGAGCGCCCAAAATAAGAAATTTTTCATACATTACATTTTTCATAGATTTACTATTGAGTTCTAGCTTGAAAAGAATATAACTTTACTAAAATAGTATTTAATTAAGTACCTAATATACAGTTTTAATCCAAATATTTTACCATCATTGCTGTAAACTTAATTTAATGTTATAACCTTGACTTTCAAAGAATGAAAACGTATTCAGTAAAAGAACTAGGTATTAATGATAATAAAAATAAAATAAACGGTAAAATATTTTCTCCAGTGAAAATCTTTTGTTTCTATATGTTTTACAATAAAATCTGTTTTCGACGGATATTAGGTGGATGGTGAGATGCTTTTACTGGACATCCTATATTGGGTACATAGTGTGTGTGTGTGTATCTAAAACGGAAGCTAAATTAAAAATGCTTATAAATCTTTAAGTCGATGTAACCGTTTTAGCCATAAAAGGTGACAGCGGAGAGCCGATAACGTTTTTTTTTCTTATCGCGCTAATGGTCTCTTCAGATAAGAGAGAATCTAGGACGAGGAGTTCTGATTGACTAACATTATTTTGAAAAAAAGAAACATAAAATTAAAAAATGACATAAATAATGCATAGATGTCAATATATAATGGCAAATAAAAACTTAATGAATTACAATTTTATTCCACCCAGACTAAAGTTACACTCTATAGCTATACAAAATACTGTGTTTAATTAATTTTTATTTTAATTATATTAATGAGTGAGCTATAAATAATTTAAAGCTATTTTCATATTATAATTAAACCAGATCTGACGTTTAACATATTTTAGCTTTTAGTTATATTTACATTAATTTTCCTTTATATCTCAAGAGACTAATAAGTAACTGCTTTACTTTTTTATTGTCTATTCTTGTTGAGTAATTACGATGCCAGGTTTCAGGTTATTAACAGAAAATCAAACTGAATTATGAACTTCCTGGTAACTTTCTCACATAAGGAGTTTTCTTTAAAATTAATAAATTATAAATCATGCTACTCCATAACAAGCTTTACAGCTAAATTTACTGGAAAGTCAACTAAACTGCTATTTTCTAAAACATTTTTAACGTGTACTTATTTCTAACTATTTTGGCCATGTGATTTATAATTAAAAACTGCAATTTATTTTTAAACATAACAGTCATGGTAGGGTAGATTGTCCGCTGCGGCCCTTTTTAATAGTTACCGTTTTCATCCACACCTTTGTTATTTGTTGCTGTTTTTTTAGAATACATATATATTTTTGTTCTATTAAATGCATTTTTCAGAAAAATGTTCTTGTTGATTCTGTGCAACACAGAATTTAAATGCACTTTTCTCTCTTCTAGTGACATTAATAAAGTATATCTATCTGAATGTCCTTGCGGCCATTGTTGAACTATCCTTGTTATTATATTGTGTAATGTTTCTTATCCACGAAATCTTCTAATATTCTGGAAATAATTGAGAAAATAAACGAACATTCGAATTTACAGTACATCAGCCATAATAGCATCTTTATTTACATTTACAATAAGATCCCGTTTTGCAAGTTTCGAATTTTATATGAAAATTTGTAAAAGAAAATCTTTTTATTTCTTACTAAAGACCAAAACAAATGGTTAACAACCATCGCCATAAATATTACAAAAAATACAAAATATTATACAATATACAAAAAATACCAAAAAAATATTGTGCTGCGGAACAGCAGAAAATTGTTAGTGCTTCGTATGAAATATTCTTGGGAACAGAAAAGTAAAATAAAAAACTTTCTTTTGCACTGTATTTGTACATTCATATACAGGGTGATTCACGGTGGATGGTACGTTAGACGTATCTGGTGAACCACTTAACGACTCGTTCTGAAAATTTGTTCGTTTACATAAACGAACATGATCTACCTGTCTAAAATATTTTTAATAAAGTGTTGTCGCTTCTACTAAAAAGTAGTTTGGTATTTTAAAGGGAACACCCTGTATATTATTTCATTTTCAAAACCCCTATTACTTTCTTTCTTTAACATTGTTTTATATTTACCTCCTACCGTTTCTGAAAGAATAATTAATTTCCAATTTTTTTGGCGGAAAATGTTAGGTACCTTAAAAAAATTCCGATATTCTTGAACTCTAAAATATTAAAACCCTGAAATATTTCGGAGAGTTAAATAATATCGGGGGCTTTTTGCCCTATGCCCAATTCTTAGTTGCAGTATACAGGGTGGTTTTAAAATACGGTCAGTTTGATTACTTGAAAAAGTGACAATAAGTAAATTTTTTAAACATAACACCCTGTATATTATTACTGATTTGAAAAGCTACTTAAATTTTCTTTTAATTTTTGTCTATCGTGCCTACCTATACCTAACTAGTCAAGTTTCTGACTTATAGGCCATTATTTGTACAATTTTCTCGACAATTTAATTTCCAGTCAGATTTTATGCCATGACAAACTAATGTTTGATATAAAAGTCATGTCACTTTCGTTACCGTTTTGATGTTTTATTAAGTATTACTGATACAAGTGGTAAATATCGTTAAAAATCATGGAAGAAATCTATTCAAATGCAGTTCTTATTAATTTATTTATTTTGACAATATAATGAAATTATCGCCAGGACATGTATAAAGTTTAATGAAATGTACCCAGATCTACCACCAATAAACCTC
The DNA here is from genome assembly GCA_963971165.1 of Philopedon plagiatum. Classification (NCBI taxonomy): domain Eukaryota; kingdom Metazoa; phylum Arthropoda; class Insecta; order Coleoptera; family Curculionidae; genus Philopedon; species Philopedon plagiatum. The sequence continues at coordinate 17,899,618 of OZ020194.1, read as the reverse complement.
AGAAAATTTATACTAACTCAGGACTATTTGTGTAACGCACCCATACTTAACTATTCAAATAAGAAAAAATTACTAAAATAATTAAACAGAACATTTTAACAGCCGTTCTAATCGCTGGCCGTTTACATCCAAGCACTTTAAAATGCGGGTATTCGCTGCATTCGTCGTGGAAAATCATATTTAGTTTGGATCTAGATCTCTAAATGCTTGGGTAACTCGAAGTAGAAACTCTTCTTTTGAATTTACTGGTGATTTGTAAATTTTTTCCTTAAACATGCCCCACAAGCAAAAATCCAATGGATTGAGATCCGGTGATCTTGAAGGCCAATTCCAGGATCCTAAACGTATTATCCAACGGTCGTCAAAAATCCTATCAAGTTCTACTGTAACTTCTCATGTATAATGTGCAGGAGCTCCATCAAGTTGATACCAACAGCTTCGATAAATCTTCAAGGGGCAGATTATCTACGAAGTTTTCGACAACTGTACTGATTGTCCATTAGCATGCGGAAAACATTAAAATTAATTTTTTCTTGATGTCCAACTTCCTTGGTGACGTGAGAGTTATCTCTTGACCAAAAATGACTATTTCTTCTATTGAAAATCCGCTTCATTGAAAATTTCGATTCATCAATCCTAATTATTTTATTTAACAAATTTGGATCATCTTCGGTGCACGCCGACAACATTTCACAAAATTTGACTCTCTATTGAGGATCTTCAGGCTTCATGGCTTGGACTTTAGTAAACTTATAATCATGCATTTATCCTGTTCTAAAATTCTTTAAACTGATGGATATGTTATACCTAAAATTGAAGGCTGAGGAGATGCATGCAAATATGCCAAAACATCAATCTGGTTGTCTTCATCAGAAGTTACGGCGCTTTTAAAGTTGAACCAAACTCAGTACAAATTGTTCTGGATTCGTATAAATTTTCCGAGGCTCATTGGCGGTAGGTTTGGGAACATTTATACATGCTGTGGCGATAATTTTATCACATTGTCCAAATAAAATAAATAAATTCATAAGCACTGCATTTGAATAGTTTTCTTCCATGATGCTTAACGGTATTTACCACTTGTATCAGTAATACTTAATAAGATAAACGAAAGACTTTTATATCAAACAATAGTTTGTCATGGTATACTTACTAAAATCCGTGATATGGAAATTAAATTGTTGAGAAAATTTTACAAATGATGGCTTATAAGTCAGAAACTTGACTAGTTAGGTATAGGTACAATAGACAAAAATAAAGAGAAAATTTAAGTAGCTTTTTAAATCAGTAATAAAACACAGTAGGTATGTTACTTTTTATAAAATATACTTATGGTCACTTTTCCAAGTAACTGCATTTTTAAACCACCCTGTATACTTCCACAAAGATTTGGGCATAGGGTAAAAAGCCCTTCGTTATTATTTACTCTCCACAAAATTTCAGGGTCTTAGTATTTTAAAGTTCAAAAATATCAGCATTTTTTTAAGGTAACGTTTCCCGCCAAGAATATTGGAAATTAATTATTATTTCAGAAACGGTAAGAGATAAGTATAAAACAAAGTTAAAGGAAGTTATTAAGAAATTAATAGTGGTTTTGAAAATGAAGTAATATACAGGGTGTTCTTTTTAAAATATAGAAGTTGATACTACTTTTTAGTAGAAGCGGCAATACTGCATTGTCAAAAATATTTTAGGCAGGTAGAGCATATTCCTTTATGTCCACAACCAATTTTTCAGAACGATTCGTTAACTGGTTCGCCTGATACGTCTAACGTACCGTCCACCGTGAATCACCCTGTATAATTTATTTTATCATGGTCACCCAAACTGAGAAGAAAAATTGAACAGTCGAATTAACAATGCACCGTTAAAGCCGATTCTTATCTTTAATGGCAAGTTAAGCTCTCCTTAAAAATTTTAAATTAAAAAGCAACTTTCTCAATTTATGTAAAAATAAAAAAGAAACTGTAACACGACATGATATGAAAACCTGCCTCGATATTTATATGAAATCACGCTTCCGCCGAAAAGTGTGGGCCTGATATTTTTCTGGCGTATTCTCTCATGTGAAATCGCCTTGCAAGGCGGCTGAAACGCCAGACCGGTACTCGATCTTAATCGGTTTACCTGTTAATCTGCAGAGGTCAACAGCACCTCACAATATGCAATCTTGCAAAGTCGTGACTTTTTAATAACACCTAGGCGTGTGACGAAAGATTTTTCATTTTTCGTAAAAGTTATATCGATAGTTTGAACTTTACTAGGCAACTTGCCGAACTTAATACCTATGATTTTAGTCAGAATTCCAGTGACCTTTTAACTGTATTCTTAGTAGTTTTGTTATTGGTTTGAATGTTAAACTTTGGATTGTTGCAGATGAGTATCTGATTTTGGAAGAGAAAATTGAAACTACGCACGCATACGAGCAAATATATCACATCATCTATCTATATTATATTATCAACTTATTCTAGTACTAAATGTAATAATAGAGATAGAGGGTGTTAATTTAAATTATTCAAATTCCAGCGGTGCGGTAGTTGGAAAAGCGGAAAACTGTAAAATGATTCGACGTCAAAACTGTCCTATTTAAAGGCCAGATGAGATCGAATATCTCGTAGGAGGAAGGCGCCGTTTCACACTCCCTAGTCGATGGGTAACGAAAAGGCAGCATAGGATAGCGCTCTGATTGTCGAGTTACTGAGGACTGTTCATTATCTGCCGTGACTGTAGTACGGAGCCCGCATTAAATTGTAGGTCACGGGGCCAATACACTTACTTGTAGTGTAGGTAATAAAAATATCGCACACTCAGTTCAATAGGGACATGAGTGCAAAATAACAAAACTGCAAAAAATTAAGAATCAACATTTAGTGCTTGTAGAAAAATATTTGCAACTCTTAATTCTAATTAATTTTGGAAAAAAATGTTGGACTGAATAAAAAATATTATCTATAGGTACAGAACACAAAAGTGGTTTTTGTTATATATATGACGGTATTGCATTTTCTGAATGTTATTTTACCTATAAACAATATGGCATCTAAGACCTTATTACTTAAAGTAAAAACTCCTTTTAAGTCAAAGTAAAAGATTTATTGTTACAAACCACACCCAAATTTCAAAACCGAATGAATCCTAATAAATTACATCAGACAAATTAAATATCTTTTTCTCCTGAAAAGTAAAAAAGTTTTTGCTTACTCTAATCTCTATTATTCTTTTTGCACAGCTCCATAACATGGCTTTTGGTTTTTTGCGATATTAGGGGTGGCGTTTGATCAACCTTGTCTTAAGTTATTGCGCTAATAATTTGGGGTTTCCTCGTGTCTTTGAGTTAATATTTAATTCCTACTAATTTTCCTTAAAATTATATCATGTAGAATACCGTAGACCTTTGACAACTCTAAATTTTGTTATATCGTTCCATATTCCTTTATCGCCATTTATATTGATTGTAAATTTTTCCCAATTTGTTGGATTAATTGCTTTGGATCCTTAGCTATCTCAGTTACTTTGTTGGCATTTCCTTGCTTTTTGGGCAATCGGATAATTGGAAACCACTGTGTAGACACATAAACTGGACCACTCTTAAGAGCTCTCTTTTTTTGGCACTCTATGCAAGAATGCATGGAGTCAACCTCATTATGAGATGAGACATTTTAGTGAAATGCTCTTAGGTTTGTTCCAACCCGACCAAAAACCGTAGTTAGTACGGTCAGGCGCATGCGTATCAAACAAAATACGTTCCAACCTTAAATTGACGATTTATAGGACGGTTCTGTAAGTGTTCCAACCAAATTTGTCACCGTTCTGGAACTGGTTCTAGTACCGTCATTTCGATCCTTGCCCAAACATAGGAATGGTTTGGGATGATTTGCGCACTAAGCTTTTAGTCAGCTGGGGCTGACACTTTGAAATTTCCATTTATTTTTAAATCTTTTTCTATGTATTTATGGTTTTTGTTAATGGGCATTTTTAGTCGAAGGGTTTGTTTTTGTTTCATTTGATTCTTTTACCATGACTGACGGAGAATCCTACCGCCTTACCTCCTAATACTGTATTTTCAGTCATTATTTTGTTTATATCCATAAAAGATTTATGTTTTATAATCCTTAAATCCTCAATTGACAATTCATTACATAAACTAAGGTTATGTTATTAATTCTATAACTAAATCGGTTCACAAAGCGTTCCAACCCGTGTTTATTTTGCACCGTCACGGAACTGTGAAAAATACACGCCTACGCACAACATCAGTATACGAATGATCCCAATAACCGTTCGGGGACGATACAAAAATTGTTGGTTGGAACAAACCTCTCTTAATATTAATTTTATTGACGGTATAAAGGTACATTGAGACAATAAATTTGATTTTGTTTTAACCTACGCAATTATCGGAGAAAAAATTACATTTCTGTTTTGGCAGTGCATTTCTAAGAAACTAAGGCGGCATTCATCGAATGGTGTCCACGTTGGCCAACCCAATTTCACTTTGACATGATTTTTCGGCTTTAAAACGTTTAAAAATACCCTTATAAGTATATTAAGTATCGATTTATATCCTGCAAGCAATTTTCAGTCTATATTCATGCAAGAGGAAAATGAAGCAAAAAATTGTACTAAAACGAAATTAAGTTGGCCAACATGGACGCGACGTGTAAAATACCGCCTTAAATAATCACGAACCTATCTCATTTACACCTCTGTGTACCCGTTCCAAAAATACCAATAGGTAACCGCCATTTGTAGCAATTTCATAAATTGTGAAGATAAAATAGTTTAAACGACATTTGTAATAGAACCAACACTGCTCGCAAGTCAAAAACTGCCACACAGTTCCTGACATTACTTACATCTGCAGAAATTAAAGAGGTAAAAACTTAAATGTATTAGTATACGATAATATTATGTGCTAATATGTTCCAAATAGGTTTTTTCTTTTAATTTCTCTAAAGCTATACCTACTATGACAGTGGTAAATCATAACTTCAACATATATGTCTTCAAACTTTTATTAGGATTTATTATACCATAAAAATAAATATATTACAGCAAAATATACTTACTGGAATTTGGCGATACTAACATTTAATAATATTTATATCGTTAATTTTTTTCCCTGTTTATATTTATTCTATAATCACTATACAATGCTTTAAAACCAATACACAAATTTGTATTGTTGCGCTATTGAGTATTACTTAAAACGTATCATTGCCAGGGCACATGCAAAATTTTAAAAATAAAATTACAAATACCGCTCTCTCGTTGGCAGTATATCAAAGTTGTTTGTTTTACTTCTCACGGGTCATTGGGAACCGTCTGACTGAGATATTTTTTGTCTTTTTCGTTCCCATCTCATCAGATATCTTCTTGTCTTGTATGTCCTCTTTCGGGGTCAACATTTCAAGCTTGTTGGACACCCTGTCTCTTGGGATTATCGAGATAAGTCCGTCTCGCTTTTAAGTTGTTACTATGCAATCTTCTTTGAAATTTTCCTTAGATTACAGGGAGAACCAAGCTATTTATTTTTATTACGCTTATGCTTATGTCTACTTTTTTTCCTGTTAGTTTTTTTTATTTCACATTACTACGAAATTCGCTAAAAAGGTTTGAAAGTACTCTATTTGCTCCGTTAAGTATTGACAAGTTTTGGTCGTGTCATTGTTAATAAATCGTAATTACAAACTTCCAAAATTTTTGCCATAGAAGGGGACCACCAAACATATTAATAACCGATTTTAATTATTTTGATAATAAGACCTCCCTGGAAAAACGTTGTAACCAACAAAAACACTTTTTTTCATGAGGGAGTATTTTTGTTTTTTCGTTATGTATGTCAGTTTTTTAAAATTGGTCATGTTTATTAATAAACTTTCTGAATAAAATAACTCAATGGAACACCAGAAGAATACATATTTAAAAGATAAGTTTTTTATTACACAAATAATGATGAATAGTTTGGAAAAACGTTCACTTACAACGTTTTACTACAAACATAAGTAGCGGATATTTTAAGAACTATTATATGCAGTTTTTAAAAAATATGTACTAAAATACAAACATAAGATAGTACTCACAAAATAAACTTAGTAATAAGCTGTTAATGTAATAATTGAAAAAAAAATTTTTTTACTTTTCTTCACTTGGCAGTCAGAAAAAATCTCTTGCTTATTGATCTTCTATATACTTGCACATGTCAACTAAGTTTGCTGTTCTCGCAGGCTTAAATCGTATTGATGTAGGGTATAACACTGGCAAGTCACCAACTCTAGTTAGCAAATCGTTTTCCTTATTGTGTCAAAAAAGCGAAATTTAATCGGCGATTGCTCCCTATACAAAGAATAAAGAACCTAAAAATAATGGATGTCATGTATTTCGACGAGCTCTTTCCGATGACGTATATGGGATTTTAATTTGAACCATTTTAACCCCACAAAAAATTAAAAATTTTGACATACTTGGGTCAAATATCGAAATTTCCAGTCTTTCCCAAATATATCGATTTTCCAGTTATTTTAGCTTAGGTAAATGTACTGCAAAAAGAAAGTATTTGCGACGTTTCGTTTTCGAGATATTAGGTACCAAAGAGGGGCCTGTAAATGGCATTTTTCGAAAGAATTACTTGCCATTTTCGGATTCTCACCAGTTTCAATAAAGTTCTGAAGCTCCGGGTCCTCTACAACCTCCGAAAATTTACATCGATATAATTCACTTTCGTAACCTGTACCTACCCCATTTCAACGGAATTCGCGGAAATTTCGACTTTGACGTTTAATAGCTCCGAAACGAAACATCCTATAAAGTGAATTTTTTACCGATGCTAGTTGCACTATTTCTCTATCGACCCAAAAAATTCGATTGCTCCCCCTCTGATTGTTACCGAGAAAAACAAACTTGTTCGACTTTAGGTTAAGCTCTACGCTAACATGTATTTTTGGTGATCTCCTGACGTTATTATTTACTAGGACAAATGGCGGCTTTTTCAATTGTAATAGTAATAAATTATACCGAAAAGTCAAAATTTGTTGTAGCTAAATTATCCTAGTAATTTTCTTCAGAATAATTTTTTTGGGTTTGTAATGACTTCCTTAAACGATTTATGCAATACAAAAATTTGTGTATATTTCTTATTCTTTCATGATCTTCATTAGTTTTACTGTATTGATCGAGTCGAAGGCCTTTTGAAAGTCAATAAACAGCAGAAAAACCGTTTTCAAAAATTCACAGTTTTGTCACCGTTCAACTTATGGATGTCAAACTTTAACAATTTATTTATATATTATAGTTGTAACCATAGCAACCATATTCAATTTTGTCTACTAGAAACTTTCCGGGCTACTAGTTATCTAGGAAAATAAGTGATTGGGTGAAAATATATTTTATTTCGTCTTTTTCCAGTGAAGCTGGCTATTCAGAAATAAGGGGTACTTTTCTATTAAACTAGCTCTACTTTTTTAAATGGAAGCAAATTTCTACATAGTCTTTTTACTAAAAAATCGTTGAAAAAGCTAATACTCGATCCTTAAGACTATGTAGTAGGATTTTGTACAGAACTTTTAGATACATCCTGTAAAGTTAATAAAAAAAATCCTTAAAGTGTGTTCAGTTCGTTTTTATTAAGTCATAAAATTATAAGTAGTCAATTTAGTCATATTAATATGCAGATGCAATTTAAAGAAACGTGTAGGTTAAACGCATTTAGTAAAATCCATCAGCAACGAGATATTCATAAACTTTCTAGTAAGAAGTAATAAGAATTTAATAAAAAATGTTAAAACGCCAAACGAGCTCGTAAAACTGGCTTCGTCTTTTAAAAACTAGATATTTATATCATCGCGGCAATAAAAACAAAAATAACATAAATGACATAAATATTCAGACCACCGATTGCATAAAAATAAACCGTTTCACCTGCCTCGGGTTTAAAAGAGTTATAGGCCATCCCGGCCGGGGACCCCGCTGACTTACACATGTTGAACTGTGCCAAACGCCAGTTTATAATTTTGACACTACAAAGGATACGGACCCCCTAAATAATACGTAATATGTTGCTTAGCAGCGTAGGTCTTGAGTAAAGAAAATGAGAAAAATAGGTCAACAAACTTTTAAAAATTTCAGTAATTTTTAAATTTGCTTGCTTAAATCGTCCAGGATAAATGACCCTAGGTATGTAGATACACACAGAAAAGGAAATATTACAAAATCGTATTTTATTTTCCGATGCAAGTTCCTTTTGTACAAGCAGGATATACAAGAATACAGGCTGGGCTCAATCTCTGCACACAAAAAACAATAATGAGATATTTATGTAACATTTTTATTGAAGTTTGCACTACTTTCTAATTTCGGCTGTTCGTGGCACATAAAAAATGAGTTTGTTCGGGGCACAATGGTATTTTTGCATATCGGCACAATACAATACTCACAGGGCAGTTAGTAGAATTTCATTGTTTAATAAAAATAATTACACACAAATTACACTATAATCAAGAAGCGAACTATACGCAAACAAATATATCTATTTAAAACATGGGTAAACGATTCCATTTTGGTAGGCAACCCAGTATACACTCGATGATAAGTTCTTAAATTAATTTTTTCTAGGAATGTCAATAAAAACCTTTATTGTATTTTCAATAGTAATTTCGGAACATGGTGCATTGTGCTTTACACATTTTCATTGTGCTTCAATCACCATGGTGATTGAACTACAAAGTTCCCATTGTGCACGGGTATTTTTTACAAAGGTGGCGTTGACATCCAAAATCTTTATAATTTTTATTTGTGGAATGTCAGATTGACATTTTTTGACATCTTAAAAGGAAAAATATTACTAATCCCATTTTATGTAACAGTAACATTCGTAGAAAAAGTATAGTGTAAAACTCGCATGGAATGACCATTTCCTACTCGTATGATTTGCAGCATTCGCCTGCGGCTCATGCTGCAAACGTCATACTCGTAGGAAATGCTTGTCATTCCATGCTCGTTGTACAATATACTATTTCTTGCTCCTAATTTTTGACAGGCACGTGAATAATTATTTTCAAGAATTCGATCGATCACGTACCCACCCGTTAAAAATTCCGTGTAAAAAGATAAGATAGATTGAATTTCAGGACTTAGCACAGAACAGCGACGCTTGGTTTTGATATCAGCTGACTTTACATTACGGCGCACGGCTAAAAGCATCAAAAGTTGGCATACATTAATGGGTTGCTATTTTTGCTACAAAACAGAAAAACCACAAAATAGAAAGTTAAATACCAGTGATTATTTACGAAATAAATGTTAGTACGAGTTTTGATATAATCCTTTAACAAATTTATTTCTTATTAGAGCTTCTCATTTTATTGTACAAAAACGTCTTGATATAAATGTACTAGATAGCTGTTTTTATAAATAAAAAAAAAATTCTTTACTCACTTTGGCATTGTTCTGAATATGACTTTGGCAGAAAAATTATCGGGGGTGATACCACAAGTGCATCAAAATTACCGATAATTCTCCTTGAAAACGTGTTGTATTTAAACTGCATGAGTTTATTTTCATTTTTAATTAAATCCGAAAGAGCCCGACTCCGAAGGAGAAGGACTTTTTCGAGATTTAATCCAAAATGAAAATAACCCAAAGCAGTTTCTTAAGACAACACGCTTGAATGCAGAATTATCTGGATATTTTCTTTCTGATGCAACGAGTGGTATTCGGTGGAATATTTCCCGAAAAATCATATTTTATATTTTAAAATAAAATATCAATGAACAATAATAACATAACGAACAACAAATTTATTTTAACTTAAATAACAGCGAACACAAGTACTTAATAATCAAAAATATACTTAAAATTAGAAATAAAATGAGCTTCCGCTAAAAGTACAATTTATATATTAACAATGTGATTTTTTTTGCGTGGCCGTAGTTTTCGTTATACACATAGATGAAGAAGGTTGCGGCTGCTGCTGAAAAGATTCTTCAAAATCAGTAGAATTGTTATCCCTTATCTTCGCCACTAGGTTTTCATGGTGGTTCTCATCCATTTAAATATAAAATGAAATGGATTTCGCACTTGAAAGGTCAGTAATTTGAATTAACTGTTGTTCGCCAACTGCGCTCTTTGCTGATTTGGAAACTGCTGTGGCTCGCAGTGAGTGATTGGTAATTTCTTTTGTTGCCGTGTCCAGTCCAGCTTTTCAGCTTCCCGGTTTGTTCATTTAAGCTCTATTTTTCCGACAGGAATATTCTTGTACCATTTGCCGATACACTCCCAAAAAGGATTGACTGTTAAAAATAGACGGTCATTTTCAATTCAAGCCGTTTTTGTTGATATTTATTTCAAATACAAATGTACTGGGCACAAATCTGGAGCAGGTTTTAACCAGCCATTTTGAACTTGCGTATGGCTTTGAACCTCCTTGTGTAGTTTTAGTAAATAACGGGTTGTATTCTGTTCTTCCAGTTTTGTTCGCTTCGTTATCCATTTCTTCTGTAAAATAAGTCATAAGGCATGTCCCTCCCCGACTCTCCATGCTAACTATAATTTTTTTTTTGTAGTCCATGCGTTGTCTCTTCTTTGCAGTTATCAACCAGCATTTTAAATTCGTTGTATTTTAAAGCAATTGAACTTTTTTTTCTTTCTTCGGGTTTTTGTGAAGTTGTTTCGCTTTAAATATTTTGCTTCGCGTGCGGTTCTAAACTCAATATCTAAAAATGGATTAAAAGTAATCCCAAATTCATCATGAAATTTTTCCATTGTCATTTTGGCGGCAATGTTCCAAATGGTTTTAGCTGTATGTTTCTTGAATTCATCGCCGATTTCTTTCCGCATGCTAAATACCCAGTCTGTTAAAATATTCGCCATTTGATTTACCGTAGTGTTTCTATCTAGCGTGTATGATCGCACAAAAATTCACAATCTGCCTATTACAGGCATGCTGTTACTAGTGTTTTTATGAATTTCTTCTAAAGAGTACCAAATTTTTGAGTTTACTAGAAATCTTAATTTCTAATCAATTAACCTGTTAAAAATGTTGTGAAAAGCCGCAGATTGACATTAGAACGTTTAATAATAAAGTTTTTGCGGTAACCTTGGTTACACTTTAATATCCATATACCACGATGTGCTAAAGAAACGAATAATTTTCTTAAAGAAAATAAGTATATATTTTTAAAATATTTTGTGAATAATAGTGTCTAGTTTAAGTATTAAATGAAAAGAAAGTACACATATATAACATACCTATACATAGTCAGAAATGACGGATTTGTATGATTGGTAAGTAGTTCACAGTAGTAGTACAAAATTTGACTATGATTGATAGTTACTGTGGAATCATCGTTGTAATGCCGGGGATTCGGGGAATTATCGCTGTAATTTTGAGAAAGACCACAGTTCTTACGGGGTTTTTAGTACATGAGGGAAATATTCCGAGTAGGTAATTTTTTTGACAGAAAAATTGTCGCGATAATTTTTTTCAATAATGGATGTATCCCTTATACAAATACCCGTATTTTATTGTATATATACATATGGGTTTAAGAAATGACTGCCATATTCTGCAACGCTAGACCCGCCTAATTTGCCAACCAAAGTTTTAAACTGATAGATGTAAAAATAAGACAACTAAGTATTATACTATGACTTTGTTTCTGAGATTTTTCGCAAATTTACAAAGACAGGGAAAATTTTGGTACTTACCTTCCACAAAAATAGAACTAAATACATTCAAAAAACATTTAACAATTACCAATGGCAGGACAAAACCATGTCAAAACCTAACTGATCAACTAGATGATCTTAATTTAAAAGAGAACTATTAAACCAGTAATATTAAACCTTTTTAGTGAATCTGAACGTAAATGTTTTTAAAAAAATAAACCGATTCTTTAGGTATTTTTTTTAGATAATTGTTCGGCATAATTGGCAAATTAGTATAATCCTTAAACTCTCAAATTCAACGTTCAGATTCACTAAGAAGAATTAAGATTTAGTACTGGCTTAAATTAAGACGGGTTCATACAGCGATTTAATTTAATTTAATATTTAATTTAGCTTAACTTAAAAAGTTGGTTAGATGGCACGCCATAATAGCGTTCATACAGTTGATGTAATTTAAGACTTAATTTAAAAGTTGACCAACTTTTATCTTTTAGAATTAAATTAAATTAAATGAGGGTTAACGCGCAAACTCAATGAGATGACGCAGTTGACATTGACACTATTGACAGTTTTGAAAGAAAAATATTCATAAAATGTAAACAAAAGCCTTTACATTTTTGTGTATTTCCCATTCCTTGTGTTAGCTTGTTTAATTTAAATTATTTAAAGTGAGTTTGTTTTTGCAAAACTAAAAATCACCCACACCCACACTTGAAAATCGCAATGGCGCAGGCGCAGCACGATGTATTTCATTGGCTGAAAATTAAATCTTACGTGACTTAAATTTCTGGATGAACACCATAAATTAAAATTAAATTAACTCTTAAATTACCTTAGGCTAAAATTAAATTAAATTGCTGTTTGAACCCGCCTTTAATATCTTATGTTGATCAATTATATTTTGACAGGTTTTTGTCCTGTTATTTTTAATATGTTGTCATTAAAAATTATTCTGATATTTCAGCGATTTGCTAGCTTTCCAAATGATTTTCATCTTAGAACTAGTTGCTAAAAGAATTAAGTTATACTATTGTCGAAAGTACGTACTAAAATTGCCCTTTTCTTTATAAATTTTGCGAAAAACCTCAGAAACAAATTCATTGTATATAACTTAATTGTCTTATTCTTACACTTGTCAGTTTAAAACTTTGGGTTGACCGGACTAGCGTTGGAGAATCTGGCCGCAAAAATTTAGCAGTGATTTTAATTCCTGTACGTATCAAGTCACGGTGCACAGGGAAATTTGACAGTTTTGATAAACCATTTGTTAACATCACTGTTTCGATTGTTCCTTTATTCGCCACCCTGCATATCGCGATTTTAAAGTGAATTGACCTGCATCCGATCGGTTCCATCTACTCAAAAGTGACAATGCTCAATGCACACATATCGTATGACCAACTAACCGACCTTATTCCGACTGTATTAACGCAAAAAATATGGAAAGAACATTATAATCGCCCAATACAATGATTCTACTTTAGCCGTTCTCACATTTCCATTATCGAATTAGTTAATTGCAAATGACTAGGCAGAATAACCGCATATTTTCTATCTAGCGTGTATGATCTCACAAAAATTCACAATCTGCCTATTACAGGCATGCTGTTACTAGTGTTTTTATGAATTTCTTCTAAAGAGTACCAAATTTTTGAGTTTACTAGAAATCTTAATTTCTAATCAATTAACTTGTTAAAAATATTGCGAAAAGCCGCAGATTGACATTAGAACGTTTAATAATAAAGTTTTTGTGGTAACCTTGGTTACACTTTAATATCCATAATATACCACGATGTGCTAAAGAAACGAATAATTTTCTTAAAGAAAATAAGTATATATTTTTAAAATATTTTGTGAATAATGTCTAGTTTAAGTATTAAATGAAAAGAAAGTACACATATTTATTTCAAATACAAATGTACTGGGCACAAATCTGGAGCAGGTTTTAACCAGCCATTTTGAACTTGCGTATGCCTTTGAACCTCCTTGTGTAGTTTTAGTAAATAACGGGTTGTATTCTGTTCTTCCAGTTTTGTTCGCTTCGTTATCCATTTCTTCTGTAAAATAAGTCATAAGGCATGTCCCTCCCCGACTCTCCATGCTAACTATAATTTTTTTTTTTGTAGTCCATGCGTTGTCTCTTCTTTGCAGTTATCAACCAGCATTTTAAATTCGTTGTATTTTAAAGCAATTGAACTTTTTTTCTTTTTTCGGGCTTTTTGTGAAGTTGTTTCGCTTTAAATATTTTGCTTCGCGTGCGGTTTTAAACTCAATATCTAAAAATGGATTAAAAGTAATCCCAAATTCATCATTATTCATTCATCATATTAAAAAAATATATTTCACACGACTTATTTTTTTGTTGGTTTCAGCCCGGTAGCTTATAATATTTTAATTTTTAATTTCATTGTAACAGTGGATTGGATTGACGTAAAGGCCAATTAGAAGTGTAGGATGGATTGTCCTACAATGACATACCCAAACTATATTGCATAAAAAGTTAGGAAAATACACTAAACAAATAAACGAAATAATGTTAACATTTATATTTTAGCATCCTTTTATCAAATACAATAAACATTATACAAAAAAAAAACAATTTAAGAAATAGGATATTATGCAACGATTATGTAATGATAGCTATTAATACACGAGCATAAAGTAACGACACCAGCCTTGGCGAGTGTCGTTACGAATGCGAGTGTAGTAATGGTCATTACATAAGAGTTGCAAAACACTATTTTTTCTACGACCATTTATTAATAAATATTGAACTGAACAACATTTATTTAATTTAGCAACAATTAAACAAATTAAATTCTTCACTATCAGTAATAGCATAATCTTACATAATTTCTAATTTAAATATTCTTAAAAGCTTAAACGAAAATGCAAATTTTAGTAGTAGAACTGCCAAAGTCAAATTATTTGTATTAAAAAAGGCCACTTGACTAAAAGAGTATGGGTTTCAAATTGATTAATAATGCAGTTTCACAATGAAAATTTGTATTATAATGAACATTATTATGAAAAATACCAAAGACATTTCACCAAGAAAGAATCAAGTCACCGTATACAACGGTGATCAAGCCAAGCTTGCTCCAGACCGCCGTATTTTAAATTGACCTCATAGGTGTATATGGACTACATAAAATGCATTAAAGCTAAGAGAGAAACAAACATACGCGCTTAAGGAAGTTAAAAAGAGACACAATTTGTCGACGGCCCACCAATAATATCGCTTTCGGGGCGCGCATGGTTGTCAACGCCGCCGCGTCGGGTGTCGGGTTGTCGCAAATTCTGGCTCACTAATTTAAATGTGACTAATTTATTAATAAAACAATATTGATTCGTGATACATATACATTCGTGATACATTTAATATAATCTTACCTAATTTTATTTTAAGATGTTTAGGCAGTTACAAATAAAAATAATATTAATAATTGTAACTGTGCCTATCACACAGTAAAACCTACTAATTAGGACTCTGACAACAAGTTGGCAACGCAGCTGCAGCATCCAACCCGTCTATCGATTTAAAACTGCGGGCATGCGCTCTAGGTTGTGTTTTCCTTTGAGCGTATTTTCGCGAGATCCCGTTGATCTACCTTGAACAGCGTTTCACGTGTATGTCACTTATTATATCAATGCAGCTATCAGGTGACTTCTAGTTCCCGGCCGTTCACGGTTGGTCAACGGGATCTCGCGAAAAAATATCCTTTTTTCTTGTCGATGTCGATGTGTCAAAAGTTAACCTTCATAACAACAGATTTTTTTTAAATTGTTCAAAAATTTTAGTAAAGCGGTACCAAAAATACCGTTTAGATTTGCTTTGGTGTTTTGCGTTGTTTGTACAATACTCTCATTTGTGTATGTGGTAGTACTGTTCTGTTATAGAGTCGTTAATTCACAAGAAGTGTTAAGGATGAGAATCTAAAATGGCACATTGTGGGGAATGTAAATTGGATTTCTGTAAACCCTCTAACTTGAGAGTTCACGTTAAAAGGAAACATCAGGGTACCTAAATTTCTATAATGCAATAACCAGTGTTTCTATCGTAAATAATTTTTGTTTGAGATAAACTGGATATAATTGCATCAATAACTAGAAATCCATTTGGTTCTAGTACCTAATTATTATTCATGTAGAGAATGTAGTAAATGCTTTGTAAGTTTTGGTAATCTAACGGTTCATGTTACTGTTTCATAGGTACTGTACTAACTACAGTTCCATTTTTATGTTTCTTGCGGTGTTTATTTGTAGGTAAATAATTTCTTGGCAAAACTAGGCATAATATTAAAAACTTTTCTTGATTAAACAAGTGTATTTTGCTTGTTGCGTTGGTATCACTAGTTGCCCATAAAATTTTGACCCACCTGCGAAAAAACTCACGGGCCGCGCCTGCCAATCATTCTGCAAATAAAAAATAACCGCAAAATGTACTTGGTTAAAATGACATACCTGTGTCTGATGCTGTCATTTTAACAGGGTTGCATGTTGAAAGAAAAATGTTTAAAAAAATAGTTTTTAAAGAAAAACACAAGTGTTTAAAACGAAAGTAAACACAATGATCTACAAATTTCAACAAGTTGGTTTAATTTGAACACTTTTAAATACTATTTTGGACCTACCGAAAAATACGAACGACTGTTAAAGCTACAAATAAAAGTGGCGCGACCGACGCGACGCCGCGACGTTGCAGGAAAGGTGCTAAAGTGACTCTTTTATTTTACAGATGGGTTTGTTTCTCCAGCAGTTTCAAATCAGTCAGAGCCAATGAAATTGCCCGGTTTCGATCTGCAAACTATTTTCCTTGAAGATGATTGGCTCTGACTAGTTTCAAACTTCTGCAGAAACAAACCTAATATGTGCTAAATTTTGCTTCCAGGGGGAAATACCCTAGTTATGTGATTTAATCTGAATACGTCATTTTAGGACGGTTTCCCCTAGTAAATGATGCGTTTTTGAGTTTGTGAGTTTGAAGGTGTAATGACTGCCCCGGTTTCACTCTATCGAAACTTCAACAAACTATTTATGTAAACAAATAAAAATAAACTTAAATATTACCATTTTGATTAGTGCTTTTATGGTTCAAGGTCCGAGTACAGTCATGTCTGAGTCCGAATATTTCGGAAGATAACAGAAAAAAGATAATAGGGCATAATATCGATTGCTTTGACTAAACTTTGACATTGTTTATGTATATTTTTAGTTTATTGTAATTTGTTATGCAAGAAATTTGTTTTGTTTATTGAACGTTCAAGTGCTTTTTGATACTTTTAGAGTTTTTATTGCGCTATAAGCTCTTTCGGAATTTAGACCTTGTTATGTGGGTGGCTAAAGTCAAACTTCTGCGCTTAAATACATTTCTCAATAAATAAATGAATGTTATCATTTTTAGCATTTGCTAGTAATTTTTTTTTTGATTGTTTAGTATACCGGGTGTTGCATCGTCGAGCGGGACATAGGAAATCCCATATAATTTTAAATGGGGTCAATTATTGGCTTCCCTAATTATTATTTTAGAGAAAAATTCTATTTAGGTTTATTAAAGAGCACTAAAACCCACATTCAAAAGAATAACTTTAGATATTTTTGATTAGCCCCTTTACGAGTTATCGCCGATTTCTTTTTAAATATTTCTCCTTTTTTATGGCCCCGTATTTGCGAGCACCAGCCTAGGTAAAAGATGACTGTCAAATGAAGTTGTGATTTTGAAATGTGTGCTTTATTGTTATAAAAACTCGTACATCGGAAATATTAGCCATGAATTACACTTTAGAAGAAAAAATATTGATGATTAAATGGAATTATCAAGGAAATAGTTATCAAAATGTGTCAGACATGTTTGCTGCTCTGTATCCGTATAGACCGATACCTGCAAAATCTACAGTCGAAAGGACTATCAAGGAATTTGAGACAAAAGGCACTGTAATAAATAACTGCAGATGTGAAGCAAGGCAGGAACAAAGAGAAGATGCAAGAAATGATAGTGACTTGCAAGTTTTATTGTGCGTGGAAGAGAATGATGAGAAGATCAGCACAAGGAAGCTTGAGGATGACATAGGATTAGATCACACCATAGCGTTACGAGTTTTGAAACGACATGGATATTATTCATACAAATATGAAAAGCACCAAGAGCTAAGAGATAGGGACGAAATACGACGGCAGGAGTTTTGTATTGATATGATGGACAGAGCAAACATGGATAGGGAATTTTTAAAAAACATTTGTTTCACTGACAAATGCACATTTACCTTAAACAATGAACCCAATGTTCAAAATTATCGATTGTGGAGGAAAGAAAACCAACACAGGTTTGTCGAAACAAGGACGCAATATCCACAGAAAGTAAATGTTTGGGCAGGGATTTTCGGAGAAAATATTATCGGGCCATTATTTTTTACACGAAATTTAAAGCAGAATATTATTTGGAACTACTCGAAGATCATATTTTACCTACTTTACATGATGCAGCCAGGGAAAACCGGGATTTGGTACCAAATGGATAGCTGCCCGGCACATAGTACTCTGGCTGTCCGGGAATATTTAAACCATGCTTTTAATGGAAATGTTATTGGCCTAAATCATACAGTAAATTGGTCAGCCAGGTCTCCTGATCTTTCGCCAAATGATATCTTTCTCTGCGGCCATTTAAAAAACAGTATATACAAGGATAAAAAATTCCCAAATCTAGACGAGTTAAAAAATGCTATTTCGGCGGAATGCAATAGAATTTCACTTTACCAACTAGCGACATAAGCACACATTTCAAAATGACAACTTCATTTGACAGTCATCGTTTACCTTGACTGGTACTCGCAAATTCGGGGCCATAAAAAAGGAGAAATATTTAAAAAGAAATCGGCGATGACTCGTAAACGGGCTAATCAAAAATATCTAAAGTTATTCTTTTGAATGTGGGTTTTAGTGGTCTTTAATAAACCGAAATAGAATTTTTCTCTAAAATAATTAGGGAAGCCAATAATTGACCCCATTCAAAATTACATGGGATTTCCTATGTCCCGGTCGACGATGCAACACCCGGTATAGTACTTACACGAAGACTCCGGTACTTTTGCTCTTCTATGTTTACTTATGGTTCTGAAAAATATCTCTATAGAAAGCAGGTAAAACATAAACTTCTTACATCGATAGTGAATTTTTACCTAATTTCGAATCGGAATTGACAAGCAAATTCTCATCGGATTTTAATTCTTCGTTTTGTCTTTGTATCTACTTTCGACTTCGGATCACCTCAAATATTGACCTTAAAATAGTTAAAGGATGAAATGTGGCGCCTGATCTTATTGGTCATTTGCCTAATAACCTCCAGAGTTGTTTTGTTTCTTCTTATTTGTTACTTTTTAAAGGCCTTTCGAGAGTGATTATTATTAATTATTGGGTATGACGATTTCTATAATTTTATGATTTTTAAGAACAAGCTGAACAAGTGTCAAAATTAAAAATCTCGAATGCATTTTAAATCATCATGGTGATAAGACAATTCTCACTTTATTTTATCACTTAGTGGTAATCACGAAATATCATTAACAAAATACAAGGACCGGCAATAAGTTTATAATATTCACATTAATTTAACAAGAGTCTATGAAAGTATTAAAAAAGAATTGAAGGAAAAGAATTTTGAACACTTTGTTCATTGAATTTAACATCATATGCCGGTGCTTTTGTGAATGAATTTTTGTTCGAATATAAGTACTTTGAAAATTACTAAAACCATTAGAACTTTCTTGAATAGGACATATTACAAACGAAAATAAAAAAAAAACAAATTTACGGTTTGGTAGTTTACGAAGGTCACAGAAGAGTTAAACAAGTTAAGTACAATATAAACTCCAGAAGTTGCTATGCAAATTACCAAGAAAACAAAGGTTTCATATTTTACCGTGTCTTCTTTGTTAATTTAATCGTGTGTGGTCAGAAATAGAAAATCGACATACAAGGCTTTCATCTAAAAACAGTTTGTTTTAAATGGGACAAGAATTCGGTCATTAATTGCAATTAGATATTAGGTGAAAAAATCGCCATCCATTAAAAAGTTGAGAAGGTTATATTAAACAAACAAAAAATGATAGATTTACTAAATGCGATTAAAAGTTGTCGCATGGCTAAGAAATAAAGATTTTTTATGAACATCCATGGAAAATTAAACAAAATCGTTCTTTAATTTAAAAAAAAGTTTGAAAAGCTCAAAAAATATTAGATAAGGTAGGGATACATGAGTAGATTTGCTTGGACTGGCCCATTGTTCCGTATTGCCTAGAATACTGTTTTTAACCTCCGTGTTTATATATAAAAGAGGACCATTCGATTAATGATAATGGTCCAGTCCTTACAAGAAAACTCCCTTCTCTCGCTCATCGCCGCGCTATTGGGGACCTGACACTTTTCTACAAATATTTCCACTGACCATGCTCAGAAGAACTAACCGTTATCAAGTTCCTCTTGACTATTCCTTACAAAACAACAAGAAGTGCGTAATATAGGTATGCATCCCTTTACTGTCCGGCTCTAAAAACCTAGAGCATCCTCCTATCTCCTGCTCGTTCGTACCAAGGGTTTTAAGAATATGGCACAAATTACCTGCAGAGGATTTCCCCTTTCCTCTCAACCTCTAGTCCTTTAAATTCCGTATCAAAGATTGCATTTTCCTTCTCTTGGAGTCTACCTACGTTTGCTGACGCATGTTGGGTACTTTTTCTACGTTTGACATATAAAGTGACACTTGACAGTTTTGAAACATCTTACTTTTCGTAACTATGTAGTTACAAAAGGTAAAATATTTCGTAACTGGTAATGAAATATTAATTTCATAACTATATGTAGTTATTAAAGAATAAAACCCAAAAATATGAATATTTCGTATTTCTCTCTTGATTTCTTGGGTACAACCTCGGGTACAACAGAAGATGCCGCGTTTTGAGCTGCCTTTTCGATATCACTTGGGTTTCGGAATCGGACACTTTCAATATTTTTAAAAGAGAAAATTTAATTTGTGACGAGACACATCTTTACACATATAACCTTAAAACGACATCATGACAACCCAGGCAACTGTCTACTATGTAGGTACTTACTAAATGAAATAATAATTTCTTCGTCTGATGCCTACTTAGACGTTTTGATAAAGTAATAATTAAAATTAATAATTTTATTTACATATTTTTGTCTGAATTAGAGAAAATGGTGAATGAAACACGTTAGAAAATTCAATTTAATTTAACTCCTACCTATAATTTAGAAGGATTTTGCTTCGCTCGTCCATCAAACATTAGGTACACTCGTTAACCAAAGTAAAGCATTTCCTAACTCGTAACATAAATAGCTACTACCTTCTTACTGTTCGATCAAATCTTTAATATTTTAAATGAGGTTATCGGGACGGATCGTTTAAAAGTTTATTTTATAGAGAACTTATTCGTATGCTTGTTAAAAATAACATGTATGGATAAATACATACAAGCTTAAATAAACATTTTTTAAATTAAAATCCATCTAGAAATGCAATTGAAATAAAACTACTATATCTCTAAAATATTATTGAAAAACGATGAAAATAGTAAATAAGACAGAAAAATCATTTATTACTGCCGCATAGGCGCTATAAGTCAAAAAAATTGTTGTGATCTTAGAAGCCCTTTTGGGGCAAACATTTTTAAAACGTAGTGAATAAGGAATATGCACATATTTTTTTTATTGCATAAATCGTTTAAACAAACCCAAAAAAATTATTTTGAAGAAAATTACTAAGATAATTTAGCTACAAAAAATGCTTACTTTTCAGTATAATTTATTACAATTTAAAAAGCAGCTATTTGTCCTTAATGAATAATGATGTCACGAGGTCATCAAAAATAAGTGTCAATCTACATGTTAACGTAAAGCTTAACCTAAAGTAGAGCAGGTTTGTTTTTCTCGGAAATAGTCAGAGGTGGAGCAATCGAATTTTTTGGGTTGATAAAGTAATAGTGTATCTAGCTTCGGTAAAAAAATCAGTTTCGTTTCGGAGTTATTAAGCGTCAAAGTCAAAATTTTAGCGATTTCCGTAGAAATCGGGTCGATTTCCGTTGAAATCGGGTACAGGTCGCAAAAGTGAATTAAACCGATGAAAATTTTCGGAGATTGTAGAGGGCCCGGAGTTTCATAACTTTAGTGAAACTGGTGAGGATCGGAAAATGACAAGTAATTCTTTTGAATTTTTTTAGGTCGAAAAATGCCATTTGCAGACCCCTCTTTGGTACCTAATAACTCGAAAACAAAACGTCGAATCGAAAAACGGATTTATTAGTGAAACTTTAAAATCTCAAATACTTTCTTATTGCAATACATTTCCCTGAATCTAGAATCACTGGAAAATGAACATATTTGGGAAAAACTGGAAATTTCAATTTTTGACTCAAATATTTCACGGTTTTTAATTTTTTGTGGAGTCAAAATGGTTCGAATCAAAATTCCATATACGTCGTCAAAAAGAGCTCGTCGAAATACATGATATCCATATTTTTTAGTTTCTTGATTCCTTAGGTATAGGAAGGGAGCAATCGCCGATTAAATTTCGATTTTTTTACTTTTTTTGCCCTCGATATCGGTACATTTGAACAATCGAACAATTTTTCAATACTATATATCTTATAAAGGGAAAATCACACTTTAAAATGAATACCCAATGGGTCATCTAGGAGCGTATTTAAGGGATAAAACCGAATTTTCTTGATTTTTTTTCGACAAATCCTATTTTTAACCGACAATATTCCACACTATTTTCCTTATTTAGTGATTCTTTTTGGGTTTATTTTATGAGTTTATTATCTAAGAATATCTCTCACTAATTTAAATCGCTTATTTTTTCGTCAAAGTTATAAATAAATAGGTTTATTTGCATCGGGGACATGCAATATTTAAAAATTTTTGAATTAACCAATTTTTGAAGATTGCCATGAAAACAAGGAATTGGAGTTTATTTACATGAACAAGATTTTAGGAACCTTCTACTTTCAATATTATTTTTATAGATTTTTCGATGACCCTATAATACTGGAATTCGCCATGTACTCATTATGAGTCATAAAAACACTTTTGACGACACAGCTAATGGGATCGCGTTTTACAAGTTTCGAAATTCGCGCAAAAATGTGAAGTAGAAAATCCTTTTTTTTTTTGTTAATAAAGACCAAAATAAATGCATAACAGCAACCGCCATATACATTTAATTTAGTGGGAGAATATAAAAAAACTATAATATTTCAGATTTATTTGGGTCATATGCATCTTCCCTCTTGCGGCGCGCTGTTTTAAAGGATAAGTTAAAAATTAAATTGTTGCTCTCATATTAAGCACTATCGCTAGACCTGTCTAATTTACCGATCAGAAGAACCGACAAGTTTAAGAGTAAGACAACTAAATTTTATACTATTGCCAAATTCATTTTAGCAACATGTTCCAAAATAAAAATAATTTTGAAATCAAACAAATCGGTGAAATATTAGATCAACTTTTATACATTTTTTAATGACATATTAACAATGACAAAGCAAATAGATACTTATCAAAACCTAACTGATCAACGATATCTTAATTTAAAGCAGTAATAAATGTTACCTTTTTAATGAATCCCGGTGTTGATTTCTTGAATGAATTATACATATATTATGTCTTTTTTATATAGAGCTACATTGAAAAGTTATCGGGAACTTAAGTTAGTTTAGTTAGAACAATGTTAAGAAAAATAGCTGTAAGAAGCAAGAATAAAATGATACAATCAAAGAATGACCGAAACGACTCGTTTTTACACAAACACCATTGTGCGGAAAATACTGGTTTATATTTCATTTTTACAACAATACACCCTCAAAACCCGAAATCTTCTTTTCGGATTAGCGACCCTTCAAACATGTTTTAAAACACAATAATCGGTGGATATACCGGAAAAATACTTAATCTTTGCATAATACCGAATTTAACACTCGGCAAAGGTACTACAAAGGCAAATATGGTATCGCATTGTCCTGTGGTACAATAGAAAATGTGTCAAAAGTGAAATATTTTAAATCTGCAGAAGATGCTGCGTTCGAAATTCCTCAACTTATTTGCAAAAGTAAGTTTGTACTTTTTGTTTGCCCCACGTTGGGCGCCAAAGATATAATTTTCTTTTTAGTTTTATTTCTTTATTATTTTACTGTTTAGTATTTTACTGCTTATCTATTATTAATAACCAGCGCAAGTGTCGTGCCATATGAGATTTTTCTGCTAACTTTTAGTTTCCACTACTACCAAAAGACTTTTGCAAATAACAAGTTCTTTTACAAATGGTATTTTTCTAGTTATATACAGCCGCGGCCAAACTCAAATTATATTTTGAATGTTTTTTCAGATAGAAAATAAAACTTTATTTTGGCCACGATTATAGGTATGATCTACATCTAAAATATTTTACGAATTTATTTTATTTCACGAATATTGGGGGAATAATATTAACAAGGCCATTGTTGCCATCAGCTTAGCAGACAACTGTTTTCTGGATACTGTTTTATGACAGTCTGTATCTAAAAGTTAAAAAAATATAGAAGTTTTGGATTTCTTCTAAGGTGTAGGTATCCTTGTCTAACTAACACAAAACGACACAAGAAGGCTTTGTACCAAACTAACCATATTTTTAACAGATTGGTTGAAATTATTCTGTAATATTTTTTAGGATTTGTTTGTTTTTCTTATTAGGGTTTTTAATCTACGCTAGAATCGACTAACATCTTAACGTCGGGTTGTAGAAAGAACATTTAATTCGAAATTCGGTAACACTGTTAAATTTTAACACAGTGTTAAATTTTCGTCAAGATACTTACGTTCAGATTCACTAAGAAGGTTTAAAATTTAGTACTGGTTTAAATTAAGATCTTATAGTTGATCAGTTATGTTTTGACAGGTTTTTGTCCTGACATTGTTAATAAGTCGTTATTAAAAACTTATGAATTATTCTAATATTTCAGCGATTTGCTTGATTTCCCAATGATTTTCATCTTGGAACGAGTTGCTATAATGAACTTAGTTCTATTATTGTCGAAAGTGCGTACTAAAATTGCCCTTTTCTGTCTAAATTTGCGAAAAAGCGCGGAAATAAATCCACATTATAAAACTTAGTTGTCTTATTCTTACACTTGTCAGTTTAAAACTTTTGGTTGTCAAATTAGACCGGACTAGCGTTGGAGAATCTGGCTGTTAACTTTGAACTAAAGCTGGCCTGCTTAAAAAATCAATAGCTTATCGGCGTTTACATTCTGGCAAATGTAAGCTCTTGTGTAGCTGCCAAGTCTAAAAGGTTGTACAACCTGTCTTGTGTTTATTTTAAAGTACAATTTTGTGCTTTTGGACTAATGCTACTTATATGAAAAAAACAAAGGGACATATCCTTAAATTATACTAAAAGGGAAAGATCTATTGCTAAAAAAATTGTAGGAAAGTAAGAAAACTTTATTTCTATATAAATAAATATGCATACTTTATTCGATCTCTACATAGTTGTTTACTCTCAACTAATATTTTTCTGATGTCACACACAAATATCCCTTAAAATCTGTCATTATAGCCTGATTTCAACCCGCTGTTACATTAAAATAACTAAAAACTCGAATCTCTTTTAAGTAAAACTGCAACATAAAATTGGCTCTATGCTAAACTTTATCTCACCAGCGCCGACGCCAAATAAAAGTACGCGATATACTTAAACAGAGTGTTTTATTTTTGACTACAATCTTTTTTCTGTGTGTAGTATTGTGACGCAGGTGAACCTATTGCGAATTTTTATTAGATGTCTTGTTTTGTTTCTTTATTTTCTCAAAAAATTCTAGTCACATGAAACAGAAAGGGCAACAAAAATTCTCTTTTTCTTGCCCCATCCAATGGTACCTACCAAAACAAAAATCTGATGAAAGAGCTCTTTGTTTAATAAAATCTATCAATAATTAATGTTAAAAAATGTTAAAAAAGTAGCGCCAATAGCACTTGACTTTTTATTAGCACGAGGAATTGTAATATGTCACACAGCTTCTTCACACAGAAGTAAGTACGTACTTGATGTTATTCAGGTAGCCAACGTGAAAGATTATAGACCCATAAAGACTATTTTATTTTAAATTGTCATAATGGCACTCAAAAGATACAGTTTATTGTTATCGTACCAAACATCTGCTTTGTGAAGGGAACCTTAGGTGGTCCTTAAACTATGAAGATGTTTTTAAATGGTTTTAGAATGATAAATTTGGTGAGGATTTTGGCAAGAGTGTGGTCTTTTGTCAAAAGTAAGAGATGTTGACGGGACTTTAGTGATTATTGGAAAATCTGTTTAGAAAAATTTAGGAAAGTTACTAAAAATAAACGAAAATTAATGACATTGCGAGTTTTTGTCTTTTATTAAAATTCTTGATTTAGAAACCTTAAGTGGTTTTGGCTTCCTGATTATTTTTTTAATAAAATTCGGTATGGCTTTTTTTTTGCGGAAACCAGTATGCTTTTAATACTATAGATATTTTATACATATACATTATTTAGAAAACCTATGTGATCACGACAATGCTGCTTTCATCTTCGTTAGACTAGCTTTAAAGGTCGTGTTGCTAGTGGAAATCGGTAGATATTTTGATAAGCAAATTGATGGTCAACTAAAATATCGGCTAATTAAAGGAGAATCGAACCAATCACTTTAAGAAAAGATCCTAATAACGAATTTGAGGAAAAAATCCGGGAACAAATTTTATTGGATTTAATTGTTCTTTAAGATATTACCAAGAAATTCCTGTTTCCCCCTCGAACAAAGCCGGCGCGGCGTCCCCCTTTTATCCAGGGGTAAAAGTACAATGCAGTTTTTGATCACTTTCTCAGATTCCTTTCACATTTTATGTCAAAAAATTGAATTTATTTGAAAGCCTTGAGATAAATCGGTTGAAAAATTCCGACATATTACTTCATGATCAATTAGACTTAACTTATTTACCTAATAGACATAAAAGTGGGAATTCCTCATAGTAAATTAGTATAATAATAAATCCTAAATTAAAATTTTATTTATCTACTTGGATTGCGGTATTTTGTGAATATGACACCTATGTGAACTTTTAGTTAATATTATAAGCGCACCTTACACGGTCAATAATATTGATATCAATCAATACTGACAATATTTCAACAATCAACTTCAATATCTGTATCAATATTTTTCAACCTTACACGATAAGTATTATTGTCAATATTTCCTTCAGTACATAACCTACTATTATCAGTTCCTGTTGAAAATGGATCCTCGACAGAGAGCATGTATGACGATAATTTTAAGTTTAGGCATAAAACGTACAGTAAAGCGTAAGCGCTGGATGAAAGATTGGTTTAAAAAGCATGCTTGCTGCTTTCATTGTTGACAGTAGCTGATGTTACACTAAGGATTGATCCAATATTGACAGCGCACCCTAGACGATCAGTAATACTGACAGTATCCCTTTACTCGCTGATATTGATGCCCGATATTCGGAAATTCGAATTCGGGTGAGTTCAGTCCATCAAACCATGAATATATGCACCTTACACGGTCAATAGTTTTGTCAATATTGTCAGTATTATTGACCGTGTAAGGTGCGCTACTTACATTGTTTTTCACAACAACACAACAAAAATTTAGGAAAATAATAATTACTTTTATTGCCATTTTGTTAGAATACACAACAAGAGTAATTTCGATAGTTATTAGGCGGAAGCTTAAGAAGTTTTTAGTGTAATCCTACGGAACTGTTCCATGAAATAAAATTTCTTCCAAATATCCATCACAAATTAAATGGCATCTAGCCTATAGCCAATCAATGCTTATTAAAATTTTAATGAGTCAACAAGGATAATATGCCTTTTATATTGGCTCATGCAGTGGCGGCTCGTGACTTTTTTATTTGGGGGGGCACAAATACAAACCAATAAATAATTACTTAAAAAATTGTAAAACAGTCTTTTGTAATAAATATTGCAATGAGTTTATTTCTGCTTCCATTTTTTGGAAACGGCGGATCGGGAAAACCCAAAAGTAAGAACAAAACAAAATACACAGTACCTACTAGAATTACTACGCACTAATGCACTACTAATAATTAATAAACTATTTAAATAAAAAAAATATCCCTCAACTTATCACAAAAAAAATTATTGGGCCTTCACGTGTTAATATATCAACAAAACTAAACATAAAATTGTGCAATAATCTCTTCCGCGCGCCGCGCCGAGGACAACGCCGCGCCGCTCGAAATCCAAACAATAAACAAGTGCTAGGAGGCACGAAATATTGTGCCCATCGAGATGCCGATAGCACGCGATTTTAACCCTAATTCTCCAATGCATAGACCGGCGTCGCCAACAAAATTGATGATGAAATTGGGACAAATCTGCTGTGTCCCCGGAGATAAGTTTTGATCGCCGGCGGTCGGGTTCGCCGTGGTGTGACATGCAAGGAAAGAGGTATTGAGGCGCGGCGGTGTATTATTTCTTTTTGACTTTTGATAAGATTTTTTATTTGTCGAAAATCTAGAGTGGGCACGTGCCCTTTAGGACCAGCCGCCACTGGGCTCATGTCAAATTAAGATGTGAATAACAATCTTTATGATTTCTGACGAATTTGTCCCTAGGGATTTGTAAAAGAGATTTTATTTGTAACATTTGAAATCAGTTAATCATAAGTACCTACTGTATCCTAGGAATTCAATAAAATGATTTAAGTCTTACTGTTTGCTCAAATTTAGATATTATTCACGTTAATCAACTAGTTAGGTTTTTATCCCGTCGTTATTTAGAAGTCGTTTATAAAAACTTTTAAACTATTCTGTGTAAGTTGCATGGTCTCCAAATGATTGTTATATTGAATATTATTGCTGAAATGAGTTTAGTTCCATAATAATACCAGTAAATAACATAGGTTTGCGTTTTAATACTCTATCCAATGTAAATTGAAAGTTGTAACTAAATTTGAGTCACTAGGTGGCGCTGATTTCAAATTTGCTTTCAGTTTTTTCACGTAAGGTTTTTGAACAAAATGTAAAACAATATTAGCAAATAAGCACATTTAGCTATATTTACAATATAAGCGCAAAGTAAAGAAGCCAAAAGACTATTACAAAAATCATACAGAGAATAAAAAATAATATGCTTTACTGCTTTAAAATTACCAACTAAATCCATAATTAAATTAAAAACTTCGAACCCCCATTTCACCCCCGTATGGGTTGATTTCTAAAGAGTTATAAAACATGTCTTTATTTTTTTCCATGTAATTGAACCGTATAACAATTTTACTCCATTACAAACTTTAAACCCCATTTCCCCCGTTCGGGGTTGATTTATTAAAAACTATAAAACACATGTTTAAACATTTTTTATTATTTGGAGTACTTTTATGAAGTTTCGAGTTAATAGGACCACCTAATATTTTTTCTCCATTCAAAGTTTGAACCCCTGTTTTATACTCTTAGGGGTTGAATTTTAAAAAACCCTTCTTAATAGATGCCTACGTTGTATAAGAAACCTCTGTGCAAAATTTCAAGTTTTTAAGCCCAGCGGTGTGGGCTGTGCCTTGATATGTGACTCAGTCACTCAGTCAGTCAGTTTCTTCTTTTATAGATAGAGATTAATCGGTAGCAGATTCACAAAAAAGCAAAAAAAATATTGTGTGGTGAGCACGTTTAAACCTTGGCGATCAACTTAAGGCAAGAGATATTTTTTAATTATCTATTTGCGTGTGTACCACCCCTCTTTTTCTTGCTTCGGTGTTACGTTTAGGTAAAACTACAATTATTATTGTTATCGCCGTTGTATATTCTAAAACGTTACATAAGCCATACGGGCATTTTTTTACAAATAATTAAAATATTTATTATTCATAATTTTTTTTTCAGATAAAATCAATCAATAATACGTTGTCACTTAAAATGACTAAAGGCGTGTCAAAGATATTAATCCGTTACGTAATTTCATTAGACGTAATCTGCCTTTAAGGGAAATATCTTGCGTGGCTGATTTCTCTTGTATTAAAAAATATTAAGTACTTTGGATCAGCGACATAATTTTAGATTAACTGTTCACTGCATGCACTGCTCTATATTCGTTCTTATAAATATTATTACACTTAAAAATAATGATTTCATTTTATTTCAAAATCAACTCAATTTCCATTAAATCCAGATCATCTCAAGTCTGCATCCAGGTACATTATTTAAAATGAATATCAGATTTCTAACGTGTTTCGCAAATCGAACTTCGAAATAATCAGGAAAAGCCTTATAGTTTGAGGTTAGGGGTTAGCCATGTTAGTTAGGCTTTATTGTGTAGTTTACCATCAAAGTAGTTTTTATGGTTTGAGTTTTGTGTCTGTTTTTATTATACTAATACTCTTTTACGATTTGCAGAACTTGCCTTCTATTTATTTGCACCTTATATTTTCCTTTATCACTTTAATACTTTATTGAACAGGAGTTAAAAGTAGCGACACAGGGATGGTTTTACAATCGTAACCAAATTAGGAAATCAAAAATTCATTTGGCGGTACAGTAATATGCGATATGCATTTGACGCTGCGGACTAACAAATACCCATAAAGTAGGGTCTACTTCGTAGGAAGACTCTAGGAGTAATAGAATATTATTTACCTGTCTACAGTTTAGGACTTCTTGGGACACAATCATGGATACAGAGTAAAAAATCACTAAAAGATGAGAGGTGTCTGGTTATATGTGGCGCGCTTCTTGTTGTTCTATTAGGAGCATTCACGGGGGGAATGATAGCGGCAACTTCTTGTACGCAAAATTCGTGGAAATGTAGAAAAGGGATAAGTCCCCAACAGTGCGCCAACAGCTAACGGGAGTTTTCTTGTGAGGACTAGGTATGTCATTGATGAGTCAAATGGCTCTCTTTTGGATAGAATCAAGGATGTTGTCGAAGGTGACCGCGCGCCGCTCCTCGGATATGGAGATATTTCGATGTTATTTAGGAAACATGAAAAAATTATAGGTTGGAATGGACGTTAAGGTGCTCCTTTTCTGTAGTTGAATAAATAATTTTCAAGAGACAACAGAATATTATTATTATTCAGCTACATATGTACCTAATATCTGTCAAAAATCTACTTGAACAACCATGTTTAGTCAAGGCTCAATCAAACGACCAGCCTCTACAATTTCCCACTAATGACCTCACTGTTTCTATCTTGTTAGAACAAAGAAATATTGTCTACGTATATATAACGGGATAAAGTAATAAAGCCATCATAACCCTTAATTTCCTGACTAATAATAGCCCATAACCTATATAATCTTTTCATTACACATTAAGGGGAAAAACGATATATACATACCTATAATAAAATAATTTCGTATCTCTTTTATATCAAAGAATTTTTTACCGTTATTTCTGAACCAGACAGTTAAATGGTGTAATTTTCTGCATAAGATGCAAGGAAAACACCCGCCTTGAATAAAAACAATAATTAGAAACGCAGCATAAAACGTTATTAATTAAGTGTATTAAAATGGTTTCTGTTTGTGTAAACTGCTCAATAATTGAAGCAACAAATGTTTATGCATATTTAATTTGATCTGATTTTATTGCGCTGCCTAGCAGTGACTTCTGCAATTGCGATGGCAGTTATGCGTCTTTGCAGGTGATTTGCGCTACCCTTTTACCCTATAAAGTGTAAGGCTGAGGCCGGACTGCAGGTGGCAAGCTAGGTAAGAGGTGAGCTAGGTGCTACACTGTAAACGAAAATATGGTAAAATTACAATAAATATGTTTGGTTATTTTTGGCCACCAAATATCAGCGCGAATTTACATTCTAATTGTAATTTGACACTTATTAGGTAAATATGTTTTAATATACCATTTGTAAATTTCCCTAAAAAATCGCTGTGAAATCAGTGTAAAATATATTTAAAAATACTACAATTATAATAAAAATTATGTACTTTTACATTTTGGTTACAGTATGATGTAAAATTGTATGAAATTTGTTGAAATAATTATAGTAAATTTAAATATCTGCCGGTAAACATTATGTAAATTTACTATAAATATTCGCGTAGTAGTAAACTAAAATTTATTAATAAAACAATAATTATCGCTGTAACCTTAGTTCTAATTTCCGACACGGTGATGTAAATAATATTTTCTAATTCCTAAATAAATATAGTATGACTTTTACAGTAGATTATTGTAAAAAAATCATTGTTTGTCGTAATTTTAAGACTATTTTAAGGTATAACCGGCAGTGACGCACTTTTTTTATGGAATGTTATACTTTTGTATTTACATCCTGAAAGGCTATAGAATCTGTGAAGAAGGCAGTTTAATACGAAGGCATTACGAAATAAAATAACCATAACTCTATAGGAACATAAACATTTATTTTATAAAACATCGGCTTAGAAATCGACATGTACGTAAACAGTGATGGCCTAATTCACTAAAGGGGTTTAAATTTAGTACGGTCTTAAATTTAGATCTAGTAACCAGGTAAGTTTTGACAGATTGACACCGTTATATAAAGTGCCATGCAAAATAATGTTTAATTTCATGATTTTCGAGCAAAAAATGATTTTATGGTACAAAATTGAGTTGTCTTACTCTGGCACTTGCCAATTTAAACTCCCAATTGTCAAATTAGACCAGTTTTAGGGCTGGCACAGCAGAATCACCACAAATACGGCACAAATATTACGCACACAGCTAAAGCGCTCAAAGCCCGTAAACAAATGATTGCATCAGCTCCAATGCGTACATGCACGTCTCGGAAGGAGCCAAATTACACTTTAAATATGAATTTACATTAATTAATGTTGTGAAATTACAAACATTTCTATTTTCGCTGTGATTTTAAGAGTTAACTGTATTTTTTGTGTAAGTTTACCATTATGTCGTGTAAATAGTTAGTAATTTTACTACACCCTAAGTATTTTCACAAGGAAATTACATTTTACGCGAGAAACTCTTAAATTTTACATCAAATCTAAAATATTACAAACACCTTACTGTAATAATTTAGGATTTTTATCAAGATAATTGTAGTAAATTTCCCACATCATTTTACAGTGTACGTATTGCTCGTCAAATCCTTTTCTTGCAACTTTGTGGCTTGTTCATTTCCAGTACTTTCTTCGGTTCCTAATCTGTATTATCTAGGTATCTCTATAGCAACCATGACAATCGGCTTACTAAAAAAATATATAATTGCAGTCAATACACGGTCCGTATGACGTTTCCTTAAATAAAGTACTTAGTGTTAAATTTGAAAGTAAGGAAAACATACTCACTCAAATTATAACAAAATTCTGTACATGCATTAGTGTTTGTTTAATCACTCATTTGAAAATATCAGTGCTAAATTCCCAGACATTTCATATCTAAATTACAGTTGGTTTCTGTAAGTAAAACATTATTTATAATATTTTAAATATAAATAAATAACATAACTTCGTATATGGAAACCACCGTGTTTTAATACGGATGCCCTGTTATCTCCATCGACCTATGCTTTGACTTCCTGAACTTTCGATAAGCTTGGCTGTGGGAGTACCTCCACTATACTGGTTCTAAAACCGCTAGTATTAATACAGATATGTATTATTGTAATGCGGTTGTGGTTTTACTATTTCTACCAAGTATATTAAGAAGATGAATATTAATTTTTATTTCTTGTTATATAAATTCAAAAAATTGGCGAGGCGTTTTTTCGTTTAAATCATGGATTTATTATATAAAAGGATTCGATATCCGTATACTGTGAGCGTATCGAACGTGAAGCCTTATATTTTGTTGTTTGTTATTCTCTTGGGGGGGCAGTTTACGAACTACGAACATATACAAGACTACGAATTACTATGTAATTGAATCAAGAATGGTAGTAGAAAGAGATAAAATAGCATTGGAGTGTTGGAGCTCAGATGTGTTGCTGCCTGTGCTGGTTGTTTAGGAAAACGGCTGAACTTCGGTCTGAACACTCGGTTACACGTACGTCTTTGTCTAATGAACTAGAAAAAAAAGTGCGACGTATAGATTTATAATAGATTTCTAAATCACTCGGAGCGACTTTAAATAAACACCTTTAGAAATAACATAACCTATAAATAATAAAACCTTTTTAACTTAAATTTATTATTATTTAGCAGAAAATAAAGTAATTTAGGGCTTTTATTACTTTTAGCAAATCTTGTAATGCTTCTAAGGTATTTTTTGTACACAAATACAAGGTAAAATAAGATGTGGCCAATGTTTACAAATTGTGTTTACAGTGTCGCTTGGAATGGTTGGTTTTTGCTTCAAAGAATGTTACATCATCCCGTATCCTTTTATTTAATAAATCCATGGTTTAAATACATATTTAAAGCGGTGCAGAAAAAAAAAACATCCAGTTAAAATAATTTAATTTTCCTGTTCTGCTAGGTACGTAAGTGGTATTATAATTTTTTTCACAACCATGTTGTTTTGTCGCATACTGTCATTATTGACAAAACCAGTAAGTTTATGTTACTGAACGATTATTATTTTTGTAGCAACAAAAGTACACGAGCTGTATCTAGACCGGTAAGTGCAATTTAACGCACTAGTGCAGTAAGAGAAGTTGTGCTTATATCTGCAGCTAAAAGTTGACTAAACAAAGGGAACACATAATATAGAATTCATTTATATAAATTAAAGTTAAAAGTACAAATTGATTGTTGTCCGTAGCATTGAATATTCAGCCCACAAACTTGAAGGAGATTTTAAACTTTGACTTTTTATTACAAAACATCCCAGTGAGCTCATTAATTACACTGTTTTTCTCGAGTAGTCAGTTTTTAAAAACCTTATATGCACTTTCGAACTTTTCACATGATTTTAGTGGGATTAGCTCTGAACCACCGTCTAGCCATCCTTCCTCGATTTTAATATTAATATTTTCCGCTTCATTAACACTTTTTTCCCCCAACATCTCAACATTTAGAGTCACTCTGTT
Organism: Philopedon plagiatum; assembly: GCA_963971165.1. NCBI lineage: Eukaryota > Metazoa > Arthropoda > Insecta > Coleoptera > Curculionidae > Philopedon > Philopedon plagiatum. Next base: position 17,864,922 of record OZ020194.1, on the reverse strand, counting down.
ACACTGTATTAAAAATTTCTTGAATAATCGGAATCGACATATTCAAACTGACAGTAACAACAATTCCCACGAACCGTTGCTTAGCAACAAACATTATGATTCCGCATACGCATATCCCATTAGGTATATTTTTACGAATGCTCAGTATTTCATACCAATTAGATCAGTTTTTGCATTTATTCGTAAAGATTAAGATGATTTTGCAGAAAATAGTTTACAATATTTAATCAGTAAGTGCTCACCGATCTCGCAAACTTTCAAAATTCGGCCTAACGGGCCTTCTTTTGCTACAAATTTTCTCGTTCAGTAAAACTGACCATGTAATGTAAACTACTATTTTCTATAATCATCAAAAAATGACAATGTTGCACATTATGCATCAGTATCTGAAGTGACACTTTTTCATTGTAAGTATTTTGTTTAAGTTACTATGACCCCGCGCCCGAAATATTTTGCGCACTTCTAACGTAAGATAAAAAAAGCGTCCTCAAAGTATGCCGTGGAAGCAATCACGCATGCCTTAAATTATTACTCTTGAGAGGTAACATAGGTAAAACGTATAGGCGAATGAAAAATAGAACTGTCAAGTTCTGAAGATTTTCGTCCAGATTCACTAAGAAAGTTTAAGATTTAGTACTGGTTTAAATTAAGATCTTCTAGTTGATCAGTTATGTTGTGACAAGTTTTTGTTCTGTCGTCGTTAATAAGACGTCATTGAAAATTTATGAATTATTCGGCTATTTCAGCGATTTGCTTGGTCTTCCAATGATTTTCGTCTTGGAACGGGTTACTAGAGTGAATTTAGTTCTATTATTGTCGAAAGTGCATACTAAATTGCCCTTTTCTTTATAAATTTGAGAAAAAGCTCCAAAATAAATTCATAGTATAAAATTTAGGTGTCTTATTCTTACAGTTGTCAGTTTAAAACTTTTGGTTGTCAAATTAGACCGGACTAGCGTTGGAGAATCTGGCTGTTTTATTTTTAAGAAAATTAAATTTTTTAATCACTGCACAACAAAAAGCTTTTATGATCGAAAGTTACTTTGGAAATGGGAGAAGGGTTGATGGCCAGTGCGTTTACTCAAGACGGGACGCCATTCAGGATTTTCAAACGCAGAATTTCCACACATAGTCATGGTTTTCTACCAGTTTCGCCAAGTTTTGACTAGATATGTGGCTTTGTTTAGGAAAACAGGAAGTTTGAATAGAAAGTAAGGCAGTGGGAGACCCAAAATTCGCACTGCACAAAAAGTAGAAGAATTGAGGCAAAATGTTAATGAACACCCACAAACCCCTATTCGGCGTTTTAGCCAGCAAGTAAATGTCTTACGGAGCTTGCAATACAATCCTGAAATGTGACCGCTTTTCATCTATGCTCAGTCCAAGAATTTTTACCAAACGACAAGCCGTAGCGAATGCAATTTTCAGTGGTTTATGGGTAATATGCATAATAATGAAAACGTATTTGAAAAAATCTTTTTTACTGACGAGGCCTGGTTTATGGTTTTAGGCTCTCTGATTAGGTATATAAATTGCCAACAAACGAGAATATGTAGTTCTGAAAATCCACATATCTTTATAGAGAAGCCTCAGCTCCCCCCGAGTGCTCACCAATGATTTTGACACTGTAAAAATAAGAATAAGAACATGTTTGGAAGGTTAAGGTATCCCTACAAAAAAAAAGTCCAGTGGGATGAGGTCGGGAGACCTAGCCGGTCAATTAAGATCCCCAAAGCGGGAGATGACATTTTTCGGGAATCCCAACCCAACCTAAGGACTTCCCTATGCAAGTCCCGAAGCATCGCATAATAATGATGACTATTTACAGTATGGGTTACGCCGTGTCGGTTCTCAAAAAAGTAAGGACCGATGTTTCCTGAGGCCCACATAGCACACCACACAGTTGCCTTTGGGCTATGTAGGGGATTTTCGTGTTTTTGCCTTGGCCAATAGCGACAATTTTGCTTAATAAATGATCCTAAAAGTGCGCCTCGTCACTGAACACAATATTGGTAATTCGGAGGTTTGCAAAATAATGGTCTGTCATTGTTTCGGCGAAAGAACGACGGTTTATAAAGTCATTTGGGTTCAATTCTTGAACTATTTGGATCTTGTATGGATGAAACTTCAAATTTCTCCTTAAAATTGTGTATACAGATGATTTATGCATTGGATCCACTTGGATTTCTTATAATCGCGGCACGCACAACCTCAACGTTCAGGAGCAGTTGCAGTCCTTGGACGACCACGGGGTTTCACATTTACTGCTGGCAATGTTTCTCTGAACCTCCTCACCCACTACTTCACCAAATTTTTACTTGGAGCGACCTCCCCACGCCTAATATTGAAATGAATCTTCTTCTTCTTCTTGAATGAATCTTCATCTTGCAACTGTGTAAGAGTCGTCACTCGTGAAGTATACTTCACTAATGAAAGTGCGATGCACATCTGACCAACGCTGCATTTTTACCAAATAATCCGAATCGATGCACTATTGCCATGTTATTTAAGATTCGAAAAGGGAAATTCAATCCTGGACACCCTGTATAAGTGTATATGTGAGATTATAATATGCGTACCGTCAAGTATAAAAAGTTTTTTACGAATTCGATGAAAAACCTTTTCAGGAGATTAGTGAGATTCTTGCATGTTAAAAACTCCGTTAGTTTGTGGCAAAAAGTCTGCATTTTTCCGGCCGTGCGTCCCTCAAACAACTCATTTGTCAGATTTGCTGCAAAAAAGGTGCAACTGCAGTCCTTAATAAGCACTGAAACAATAATTATTTGTCGAAGGGAATTTATTAATATGGCTGCTGCTTGCTCATTAAGAAATATTTGCCAGTTCTTTCCTTCTATGGATATTTCTTTTAATTTGTTAACAGGAAGCTAATTATTTTTATTGAACGGTTCGCGCACATGACTGCTTATTTTTTGTTTTTTTATATTATTATTTATTAGGTCATTAAAACAAACAAGCAGATAAATATGCTGTATTACGAGAATACATGAATTATATCGTTTGCAAGAAGTTGAATCGAAGGAAAGACGAATCATAAAGTCACGTTAAATAAAGCTGTTTTTATTTCCAGTTAGAATACGTGTATATTTGTACATTGTTTCTTTCAAGCGGATGGAACTGATTAGATGCAGCTATATCTACTTGACAATGCACGGTAGCAATTGAAGTTACAATCGGATATAATATTTTAACTCAGTCCTGTTTTGAAGAATATTAGAATTAAGTTGCATCGGATGGAACGATGTTTTCGTACGACAAACACTGCGATGGAACCATAGACAAGATATATTTAGACTAGACCATCACAACATATTCGCGACACCAGCTGAATCCGTCCAATGTATGGGCGAAAAAGTGCGTTTGTACGCATTGGGCGCCGCCAGTCAGATTTTTAAACGACGGTCCACTCGAAGCATGCGCACTCGGGACGTCTCGTAAAAGTGGTTGTTGAACTCAATGACGCAACGCGGCGATCAGAACCGGGCCGAAAAAATCTCAGTCATTTGTATGTTATGGTATTTTTGGTTGGGGTGGCGAATATAGCGAACCTCTGAAGCTTGTTATTTCGATACAAAAATAGTCTTTACAAAGTGTTACAGACATTTCATATGTTTCGCCAATTATGTATCCAACTTTTAAATATAAGGAATTATTTCGTAGTCTATTTCTTACAAGTAGTGCATAAATACAAATAGTTTAATTCCAAATTTAAATTATATCAATATGTGAAAGAATAGGAGGTAAAAAATATAATTTATCTTAAATGCACTCCGGTGTTGAAGTGAATACACACACGGAGAAGTAGAAATATTTGTCAGTGACGTATATTGAGTGTGGTCAAGGTGTCAGAAAGACACTGATGGGGGGTGTGTGTGTATTAGGGGCATTGTATAAGGGGTAAGATGGTGTAAGAAGGTCATATATAGTGTCAATGCCTCCTTCCCCTATATTGCATAAGGGTGAGTGTGACCAAAAGGCATATTTGCGCTTTCGCCAAAGGGGCACTAAAAATACAAGTGGATTAGGGTAGAGGGGAGTATTTTAAAAGGGATGGCGAAAGAAAAAAGTGCTTTCGCCAAAGGATCGCTAAGATATCAGTGGATTAGAAGGGTGTGTCCAAAAGGCATATTTGCGCTTTCGCCAAAAGGGCACTAAAAATACTAGTGGTTTGGGGTAGAGGGGAGTATTTTAAAAGGGATGGCGAGAGATAAAAGCGCTTTCGCCTAAGGATCGCTAAGATATCAGTGGATTAGAAGGGCGAGTGTCCAAAAGGCATATTTGCGCTTTCGTCAAAGGGGCACTAAAAATACTAGTGGATTAGGGTAGAGGAGAGTATTTTAAAACGGACGGCGAAAGAAAAAAGCGCTTTCGCCAAAGGATCGCTGAGATATCAGTGGATTAGAAGGGTGTGTCCAAAAGGCATATTTGCGCTTTCGTCAAAGGTGCACTAAAAATACTAGTGGATTAGGGTAGAGGGGAGTATTTTAAAAGGGATGGCGAAAGAAAAAAGCGCTTTCGCCAAAGGATCGCTAAGATATCGGTGGATTAGATTGACATTGGGCCGTAAGTAGTAGCGCTTTCAGAAAAGTATCAAGTGCACCACACTGTAAATAGGTGTAAAAATATTTACATCTTACCCTAGAACTTGGTTTGTTCAATAATTATACAGGATGGGATGCCAATCCAATAAAATATACACATGTAATTTTTTTGATTTACTATTTTACTTCTTAAAACAGTTGCATATTTTATTTCTATTGTTTAGAATACTATGTTTATATTTTATTTCACCTTTCAATTTTGTAAATGTAACGTTTAAAAAATTAAGAGGGGGGGGACATTAAAGAGACGCACTGTATATATATCTATATAAACTGAGCTATTTTCGAGGAATTATCGACAGTTTTGTATAGCAAGAAAAGTCAGATTTAAGCCAACAAACTATACACTTTTTGTTAAAATCTCACTAATGGTTACATTTTTATCATTAATAAAAAGAATAATTACAAGTAATATATTTAGCATTTATTACTCGATAAAAGATTCACGTCATGTGAAATAAATTTTGAAGTACGGTCCTGTCTATCACAAGGCAAACGTTCGACAATGCGCAAGCCCGCAGAGGACCGTCTTTGTTTACGGATTCGGCTCGGTAAATTTGCCGCATTCGTAATTGACATTATTTCTCTACTATATATTTTCTCTATGGATGGAACACTTTAGGTCTGAAAGAACATTCCGCACCAACAGATGATAGTAAACTAATTATGTATATGATAAACATAGACATATTTACAAAATCTTTTGTTAATACTGCCTCCCTTTGCAAAACTTACTTAAACTTCGTTCTTTTATGTTTTAATTTATTAAGTGCGGCTATATCCAAGTGCTGGCAAAGTTACCAGCAAGATAAATTATATATCTCTCTCTTTCTTGCTAACTCTATTTCTAGCGGCATCATTGTCATTTATCTTTCTGGTAACTTTGCCAGCACTTGGTTATAGTCGCCCTAAGTCATTTAAACAAAGAAGCCGATAAATATGCTGTATTACGAATATACACGAAGAAAAAAGTTTAATCCAAGGAAAGACGAAGCATAAAGTCACATTAAATGACGCTGTTTTCATTTCTAGTTACAATACATGCATGTAAAGTAAATCTCAAAGTATATCGTCTTGCCTTTTGACATCAATAAACAAAATGCAAATTTCTAGGTAAAATTTATGATTTACAACAGGCTAACATGTATTTTACAAGTGTAAATCAGTAACAGAGTAAAAAAATTTTAACTCCAGTTTTAATTAATTAATTAACACTAAGAATTACTTGCTAATGACATGTGTCCTAACTTATTTTGCAATACTAACAGTTATAAATGAGCCTATGAAAACCAGAGTGGTCTGTCAAAAAAAGTAGTTTTGAGATATTAACGCTTAAAGTTAATGAGAATCAACAAATGTTGAAAAACAAATAGCGAATGGGTTTAGATTTTTCTTGGGAAAAGCTAAACTTAAATTTTGGGATATTTGGTATTTCCAAAAAGGATTCTTGTCCCTATTATTTTTAAACTTGTGACTTAGACCACTACGGCTTTCATTGTTTGTGTGTAAACGTATTTCGTAGAAAATATCTTCTCAACTTTAATTATTTATTATTTTATACTTAAATCATCTATCGCATAGATTATAACTTATATTAATTATTATTCATCATTATTGAACAAATATTCTTCTGGGGACCAATATCTTCTGGAACATTGCTATTTTCTCCATCAACTTTCAATGATCAAAAATAGTCTTGGTAGACGCGGGTGATATAAACTGAAACATTTTTCATGTTTTTTTTTCTTGCTCGCACTAACCTGGAGGATAGATTTATAAAGAAGGGGCAGGTAAGTTGTTTAGTCATTGTCATTACTAAACAGTTAGGTATAAATATAGGTTCTTCCAGGGGCGTCTCTACACTATCTGGAAATAAAATATTGATCCGATTTGAAAATAAAATACTAATATTTATTTACCTACATTGTGTAATTTGAAAATTCGGTTAAAGTAATAGAAAAATATTTTACTTTACTGACTCAATGCTATGAATACCACAATATACGCTGAGGCCAAACGCGTGTAATCTAGTTTTAAGTCTGTCCAAATGCCTGTAATTTTGAAAATAAACGCTCTACATCCAAATATATAATGTTTGCCTATCTAATATACTGCAAGTTACTGCCTCAGTTATTGTCAGCACTTACGCCCTGCCCAATATCATATAGTTGCGCAAAATTAGGTCTTTTGTATAGCGAAGACTCAAACTTGGTCACATCTTCAACAACAGGGCCATCTTTTAAAGTTTGTAGACTGTATTTACATTATCAGCTATGGGCAATGAGTCAGGAAATGACAGATAGATAACTATGTTGAAGACTGTCAATAGCATCCACTGATACACGATAATTGGGGTTTATAGTACGCAAATCTGATTCAATTTTAGAATTATTAAAGTGCTGTAGACTTTCTCTAATGTGGATGACAAGTTTTGGGTCGAGCTGAGAAACTACAGATTTAACAGCATGAAAATGTTGATTGCAATGCAGCATTTGGCCACTTTCCCCATCTTGCTAATATGGGCTGTGGGGGTTCGGTAATTCCGGGGCACAACTGCTAAACATTTTTAATCCGATATTAAGATTTTGTACAAAACGTTTTGGTCTGTCAATTAGCTTGTCAACTTCTGGATACTTGCTTCGAATTTTTTCTGCTACTCGATGAAAAGCATGTAGTAAACAAGTTATATGCAATAAATGAGGACACCAATGCTTGCTACTGCGAAACTAAAAATAGCCGCTTGCCGACTGCCGGCGTGCCATCGCCGTCGCTTTCTACTACGAATACAGCCTTGGAATTACATATATTTGCAACTCCTTAGTCATTACAAACCCAAAAATGTTATTTTCAAGAAAGCCGGACAAGTTAACTAAACAGAAATTACTGTCCGGTATAATTTATTACAACTTAAAAAGCAGCATTTTAGGTAATAACAAATATTGATCAGATATTGTCTATAGCACGCGTCGCTATTTCGTGCCATGTTCTTAGATTCAATCCGTTTTATTTTCTTGCTCAGAATTTTTAATAGCCATTTTTAATGTGATGCATCGCACTGTTTACAACAATGAGTCACGTGTCTGTCAAAAAATAAGGAGCACGTTTTCGAGTGTATATTCAGTTGCCTATACTCACCACATCTAATCCGAATGATTCGCTATCTCTGTCCGAGCCGAGATGGAAAGAGTCCAATTTTCCACACACATGGCAGGCGCACCATTTTCCAAACTTTATGAATCAAATCCTTTAAAAGAAACACTGAAAATTTTACTACCACAGATATTTCTACTGCTAGGCAACCCTGTCCACAAAAAAGTATTACGCTGCTACAGCTGCTTAATCCATAAATGGATAGGACTAGGAATAGAATCACTCTAAATTTCGCCACTTTGCAATGGAAATAAATTACTAAAAATTTATTACAAATAAAATAAGAGTATATTGTTATTATATTCTACTAACCTTCAGTTATACATTATAGCCTGTGATATTTATGGTTGCAAATATTAACCTACGGTGATTTTGATATTTTGCCACATAACTAAAAACCTGGCAACAGCCATTCTCAAAAAGGAGGTGGGGGACTATGTAGTTGATCAGGTTAAGCGCAGCCCTGGAATCTGATTGTTTTAAAATGTAAACAATAGTATCTCCTCATTGTCGCTAAATCAATAGGAGGCCGTTGGTTGCGGCTATTTACACATAAATAGAAAGTTGTTAGGCTAGGTCTCCTATTTCAAATAGCGGCAAATTTTTACATAATTTTATCCTTTTAACTCAGCAAATGTCAAAAAAAACTTGAAAAACAGCAAATTGCCGATACTTGATCTACAAAATTATTTAAAGCGCCTCTGGTATCTTTTTAAAACCACAAGGATTTAAATACGTTGTTCTGTAATTTCATGTGGGAACCACAATTGGCGCCGTCGTATTTGTAATAATTTAAAAATAGGTAATTTAATTTATGCAATGGCGGATTTGAGATTACACGAAAAATAACATGTAAATGATAATAATTAACAGACATTGAATATATTATGAGAAATTGATAAAAGTTTACAATGTATGGATTTTGTTTTATTCCTGAAAACTAGATCCGGTCTAAACAGGGCGAAATGAAATTGGCTGACTAAACAGAGCTTTATTTTACAAGGAGCAATAATTGAACACAGCAGATACACGAGTACTTGTAGTGTTCAAACTACTTTTAAATTGTATATATGTAAAAGTTATAGCGGTGCTCTCATACAAGACAACTTCAATGAAAATAATAAGGGATATGCATTGTATGCATTTTTTTATTACGTAAATTGTTCAAGAAAGTCAAACCTAAACAAAACCAAAGTTCAAACCTAAAAATGTTATTTTGAAGAAACTTAAATTAAAAAGCAACCATTTTCCCGCGCTACAGATTACACCAGATATTGTCAAGAACACGCATCGTTGTTTCATTCTAAGTTCTTTATTTCAATCCATTTTACCTTTTTACTCGGAATTTTTAACAACGATGTGATGAAATTTACAATACTCTTATAAGACCAGTCATAGCATATGCAATGGAGACAACTGCAATAAAAAAAGAAGAGGATCTAAGAATTATTGGAAGAAAGATAACGAGAATGATATCAGGACCAAATGTGACGGAAGAAAGAGAAAAAGACAAAAGATGAATTGGAAAATAGAAGAAATGCTAGGAGAAGAAAAAATCATTAGGTATAGTTTTATATATCTAACGATTGTGTTTTTACACAAAGACTAAACTGGGCAGGACATATAATGAGGAGAAAACCAACAGACACTATCAGGAGAATAACAGAATGGATCCCGCTTTGGTCCAGAAGAAGAGGAAGGCCTAAGAGGAGTTGGCGAAATGGCACAGACGACGAGTTAAGGCGACTAGGAGTAAAGAACTGGGGGAGAAAATATACTGTAAAGATAGAAAATAGTAAAAGAAAGTAACGAAACTGGCCAGGACTCACAATAATTTCTAAAATAATAACAAATAGGCGGAGTAATCCCCCTCAGATAATGATAAAAGAGAACGCTATAAGCGTCAGCCATAATCCGACAGGATTGAACGCCTTGATGATGATGATACTCATCATACCTAACCCGGATTAATCTCTGATGTAAATAGAAAATATTTGTCGTTTGCGTAGAGTTGGTTTTTTGATTATAGCATAATTTGTGTGTATTTTTTTTTTATTAAACAATTACTTTTTTTTATACCACTCTTTAAGTATTGTAATGTGCAAATATGCAAAAATATCACTGCAAGTGCCTCGACCATATTTTTTTTTGTGCCAAGAACAGCCGAAATCAGAAGAAAGCAATGCAAAATTATTTAAAAATTTTACATAATTATCATTAATTGCTAGTAGCGACAAATTCAAGTAAGCGTGTTTTGCTATTTATTTGCTTTTATGGTATAATAAACCCATCTGAACACTGATGTTAAGGTTATAATTTACCACTGTCAAAGTATAGTGTAGGATAAATAAAAAATATATTTGGAGATTGTTAGCCCATATGCAACAGTTAAAGTTTTTTAAACAAACACGTTTAAACTCTTTTAATTTCTGCATATGTCAGTAAAGTCAGGATTTGTCGAAAAATAAGCCTAACTGGCATCGAAGAAAATATACTTAATAGGTTTATTAGCCCGCACATTATACGATTGTCCCTGCGGTCATTGTTACTCAATCTTTTTAATAAAATGTAATATTTTTTATCCACGAAATCTCCTCACCTCCGGGAAACAATTAATAAAATAAAGTAATACTCGAATTTACAGTACACCAGTCATAATAGCACTTTTATTTACATAGCACGTGACGTCACAACTAATATGATCATGCGTTGCAAGTTTTGAATGTTGTATGAACATTTATAAAAGAAAAACCTTTTTATTCCTTAATAAAAACCAAAGTAAATGGTTAAAAACAAGTGCCATAAATATTTAATTAATGTAGAGAATACATATATTATATGCATATTGTGATTAATTATTACTGCTCCAAACATGACGCAAAGTCTACCTGAATACTTATCATATTAATATGGGTATGCCATATATGCTATGCAGTTGAAAATAAATAAAATGTATTTATTTACAATATTATAACTGTTTTGTATTATTTTCCAGTCACCTTGCTCGCAAAAATAATTGTATATAATTTAAAGCAAACTCTAAAAAAGAAATTAAAGTCGCCATTTCTGATTGGACAAATGTTAAAGCTGCACAACGGCTGAATAACAAAAATCTCGTTTGACCTTATAAGTAGCACTTAAATGCGTTCAACGAAAAAATTACCGATTTCTAAAACAACCTGCCAGGTCGTTTTCTTAAAATGGCGTTAAATCTATTTTAAAATTCATTAGCATCGCTTTTTTAATTCTAGTATTCCTCAGTAGGTGGCCTTTTAAGGGCTTCGGCGGCTCTCACACTGAAGCAACGAGCAATAAGCAACCACCAACTGTCAATAAGCAACACACAAGATTTTGATCGCGTCTCACGCTCAAGCAACAGTATTCGCAGCAATATCTACCTATCATGTCATCCGGCGACTCCGAAGATATGACGACATCTTTGTTAAATAAAAACATCTCTAAACATAATTTACTTTACGATATCGCTGGGCAGCATATTATATTGCCACAGTTAGCAATATTTTCGAAGGCGATATCGCATAGTATGAGAGTGAGAGGTTACATTAAATGCCATGCTTTTTTATATGCGAACATATCGCGCGTTGCTAGTTGCCTGTTGCTTCAATGTGAGAGCCGCCTTAAGTTATTCAGTGTGTAATATGTTTTTCTATATTGTAAGTAATTTAAGTTAAAAATGTGACTTGTTGCTATTTATTTCCTAAGCCTTTGATCAAGTATGGCACGCCGCACTACTCAACAAACTACCTCCTTACGGTCTTCCTCACAAACTATGCACCTGGATCAGTAGCTTTCTCTCTAATCGGCGCATATCAGTCATGGTGGATGGTCACTTATCTAACTTCCATCCTATCAATGCTGACATACCCCAAGGTTCAGCCCTGGCACCTACCCTCTTCATATTAATGATCTGCTCTCTTCAACTACCAATCCCAACCACAGCTACGCTGACGATAGTACTCTTCACTCCAACATTCATTTTTCCAGACGAGTCTCGAATCAAGAGGTAGACAATGGACGCAGATCTACGTACATGTCCCTTCCCCAAGATCTTTATTTAATCCCAGGCAGGGGTGTCAGGAACATTGTTAAGTTCAACGCAACCCAAAACAGTCTTTCTCCCGGTCACGCAAAAATTCCGGAAACACTTACCTCATCCACATAAATGGTCAAGCCCTATAGAACAATGAAACGTTCGATCTTGGCATCGCTTCGAACATGACAACAGCTGGCACAAACACATTACTTCAATAGCCACATCAGTAGCTTGGTTTTCTCTTTCGAGCCAGAAAATGCTTCTCGCCTTCCAACTTACACACTATCTATGTTTCCTAAATATGACCTAACCTAGAGTACTGTTCCTACAGCTGGGGAGCAGCATTACCTTCGACTCTTAACATCCTTGGTTCTATCCAAAAGAGAGCAATTCGACTTATCGTCACAAGAAAACTCCCTTGTCTTGTTCATCGCCGAGCTGGTGTAGATTTATCCCTTTTCTAACGATGCTTCCACGGATTTTGCTCTAAAGAACTAGCCGCTATAATTCCCCCCTTGACTGTTAATAATAGTACAATAAGAGACACGTTACATATGCATCCCGTTACTGTCCAGCTACGAAAGCCTAGAACATGCCACTTCTATCGCTCATTCATACCCAGGGTCTCCCGATTGTGGAACAAATTGCCTACAAATGTTTTCCCCTCCAAACCGCCCATCCTTTAAATCCTGTGTCAATAGATTACATTTCCTTTCTCTTCAGACGCCCACGATACGTTGGTACTTAGCCTTGAAGTCTACATGTCCTCAGATAAAAAAAATTGTGGGCTTTTTATTGTAACAATGGAAAGTTTCTTTTATTGGAAGTAATGATTTTACAGAACTTAAATGCCATTATTATTCCAAAAGTGAATATGTGATAAAGCCTACTCAAACAAGTTCAATCTTAATAAATACGCAGCGCTATAGTCAGAGTTATTTTCTGTATTCTAATAATTTTTAGCCAGAATTTGTCTATGATATAAGAGATATTAATTAAACTATTACTACTACAAATATTAGGGATCTTGTAGTCACGGGAGTCATAGCAAGACAGTATTTCAAAAAATGCGCACCTCTTTATACTAACCGACCAACATCCTAGACACAGAAAACTTTTAAAAGTACACTACTAATTGAAGAAATCCACCGAATTCAGCCCCCCCCCCCCCCCAAGACAAATCAGCCCCTCCCAAGACAAAATCCTGTGTGCGCCCATGAATGCAATGCATATTGTCTTCGGTACCTATTTCAATAACTAGCAAAAACAAATTTAATAGAATAACTACAATTACATATTAATGATCTTCGTCACGAGGGATACAAAAGCTATTTTAAGAAACCTAGTATTCATTCATAACTCTTAGATTTTTATTTGGTCCCGCGGTTTTTGTCTGATCCTATTTCTGTTGGGCTTATAAATTATACCACCAGTCATTTGTCTGCAGACGAACCGACAACAGCGACATCGTGACAGTGGCGGTGGGCTCTGTAATTAACGATCTAAAAAGCACATTTTTCAAAAGCGAATTGCCCTCATAATTCATGCTGTAAATTTGAAAAACGTCAAAGATTTAAAAGTTGACTATTTATATCGAGGAATGTGTGAACGCAGTTGCCAAATTTAGGTCTCTCGGAAATAGGAAGGAGTAGGTTTATTCTATGCGTCCATTTCACAATTTTTTTTTATTTGTTGATCAGAAAGTACCGACAATATTTTTCTTCGTTTTTTTAGGTCTAGAAACACCATAAAATCGATTTTTAGACGAATATGATCATCTTAGGCGAGTGACGTCATCAATTGGTGGTATTTTCAACAGCTGTCATCACGAGGCGGCTGAACAGTTTTGTCGATTTTGTATTTTTTACATGCTCTTTAGCAGCAATTTTACCAACATTTCAAGTTTAAATTTAAAAAGAATTGATGCTAGGGTTACAACTACAAGAAAAAATAGTGCATAATGTCCAGTTTACGTATACAGGGTGATTCAAAAGTACTTTGACAAACTTCAGGAGGTGATTGCTGGCATTATTTTAAGGCGAAAAGTTCATATAAGCAATGGTCCTTGGCGGCTTCGTTACGGAGATACAGGGTGTTGAAAAATTAGATGCCGCCATCTTGTCTGTGGGTGGACATTTCCAACAATTTATTTAAGGCAATTTTATAACTGTTGCTTATTTATTTAAATAAATAGTTGTTATTTTAATAATGTCTGAATGTTTGATCAATTCAAAATAAATGTTTTTGATCAATTTCAAATAATTTTTTTAATACATCTGTATAGCCGAATAAAATAATGATTTACCTTTAAACCGTTCCCCGTATGAAAAAAACGCAAGAGACTTTTTTTGTTGCAAATAAAGCAAGGACTCACAAAATGACACTCACAATAGTTAAAATAAAATAAGTCAGTGGCGTAGCATAGTTTTCTCAAAAAATGTTATATGAAAGTTTCGTGCCAACGCCACTGGATAAATTAAAGTGCGCGATATACTTTTAAAATGAGTGCCCTTAGGTGCTTATCTCATCCACTGAATTTCATAACACAAGCTCAAAACGTTTAGAAGCTACTTAAAAATTCTTATTTTTTTTTAATTTTCAACACCCTGTAGCTCGGTAACGAAGCCGCCAAGGACCATTGTTTATATGAACTTTTCACCTGAAAATAATGCGGGCAATCACCTCCTGAATTTTGTCAAAGTACTTCTGAATCACCCTGTATATAAGTAACGGGTAAGTTGGGATGGGACAGCAGTTGCCTAACATGGAATAATGTTTTATTGACGAGTAGAGTTTAAGTCATCTGATACTACACACGAAAAAATGATTTAGGTTAAAACTTAAAACCTAAGCCGAAATACAAGATTTCATTTAAAAATTTATGTATTAAAAGTTAGGAGTTTTATTACATTATTTTTTTATAATCCCAACTATTCTCTCTCACACCTTTAACCAGAATACTAGTTTCTACACATTAAGCAATAATGACACCTGCCGTGTTTGTCAATGTCTTTATTAAATGAAGCAACTATTTAATTTAAAATACTTCTCATCAAAATCCCATCTACTAAACAAAGGATTTTTAGAGTTCAGTGTTATGGGGATGGCTAAGTATCATACCGCTACATCATGGAAGAAATTAGCAAGAAATTTGTAGGAATCATAATAACTGAAATGACAATCTACAACATAATAAAAAAGTTCCAAAGAACTGGTTCGGTTTTAAATCTCAGGAAGAAGAAGAAATATGACCAAAACGATGCTGCCACAGCTTAAGTCCTTCAGTCTGTTAGAGAAACTCGTTTGATGTCCCTTAGAAATCGTGCTAAACTTCTAGAAGTTGTGGAAAATTTCATATTCAGATGATCTTGGAAGAAAATAAATTGTTTCCGTTCAATCTTCACTTTAACCAAATATTGAAAGAGGGAGAGGATGCGAAAAAACTAGATCTTTGTTTATGGGTGGGAGACCAAATTTTATGTTGAAAGTTAAGTTTAATTAAATGTTCGCATTATTTCAAAATTTCACTTGAATAAGAAGCATTTTGAATTAAATAATTGGTTCATTTAATAAAGACATTGAGAAACATGTCCATAGGTGTCATTATTGTTTAATGTGTAGAAACTAGCACTCTGGTTAAAGGTGTGACAGAGAATAGTTGAGATTTTAAATAAAATAATGTGATTAAACTCTTAACTCTTTTACTTTTAACATTTAAATTTTTTAATGAAATCTTGTAAGTACTTAAGCTTATGGTTTAATTTAAAACATATTTCATATTTGTTCTTTTGGTAGAAAATGATAAACAAGGTATGTTTACTATTGCTTACTCTTATGCAAAATATCGTTTTCGGGTTTTTTACGCTCCCTCTATAAGGAAAATAAATTTTTCATTACGTAAATCTTATTTATTTTACAAGCAAACACTTTTATTAGGAGTGACATTTTTACGTATCTTGCAGAATTTGGTCCATTTACCCTCTTCTAAACCCATCTGAGGACATACTCATATTTATTTTTAGGTACTATCTGCTTTTGTTTTTTCTTTCGCGGATTTGAGATTTATTATACAGCCTTAACGTTTTTAATGAAATTTAAGAAGTGTCAAAAATAGACAACCGTAAAAAATGTATAATATTAAAAGTGGCAGCACTGTAGGACGTTTTTAAATATACACGCTTCTAAAATGTCACACATTATAATAAATTAGGCAGACTTATTTGTACCGCACTGCAAAACAACATTGTTTTAATATTTTAAAAATGATACGAATAGCTCTAAATCATTTTAAATGATAGAGAGTAGAGCGTATTTATGAAAGTTTAATATACCACGAACAATATAAATTTTACAAATTTGTTAAAAGGCAGAAATTATGTGGTCGTTCTTTAGAAATATTAGTTTGGAATGTTTAAATGAGATAATTTTAATATCCATTTTTCACTTTATTGCCCTCAGGGCACCCATATTTCGATTTTTAGTATTTCTTAACTGAAATATTCTAAATTTATTATTCAGACCCGGTAAAAATATAGTGATTTAGACATGGATTTATTAAGAAACGATTCGATGTCCGTATACTGTGAGCGTATCGAATGTGAAGCCATATTTTTGTTATTTGTTATGAAAACATTTCCCCCAGGAGATTATTTTACGAACTACGTAATTGAATCCAGAATGGTAGTAGAAAGAGATAAAATAGCATTGGAGTTTTGGAGCGCAGAAGTGTTGCTGTTTGTGCTGGTTGCTTAGGAAAACGGCTGAACCTCGGTCTGAACACTCGGTTACACGTACGTCTTTGTCTAATGAACTAGGAAACAAAAAGTTCGATTTATAGATTTATAAATGACTCGGAGCGACTTTAAATAAACACCTTTAGAAATAACATAACCTATAAATAATAAAACCTTTTTAACTTAAATTTATTATTATTTAGCAGAAAAATAAAATATTTTAGGGCTTTTATTACTTTAGTAAATTTTTTGTACAAAAATACAAGGTAAAATAAGATGTAGCCAATATTTACAAATTGTGTTTACAGTGCCGTTTAGAATGGTTTGTTTTGGCTTCAAAGAATGTTAAATCATCCCAGATCCATTCTTAATAAATCCATGGATTTAGATCATCTCTTTCTTAAAAATCAAATTTAGTGTTATTTCTTAATTGTAAACAAACACGAATCGATTAAAGAGAATACTCGTTGATTTAAATTGTAGAAATCTAAAAGTATACAGGGTGTTTAGAAAATATGTACCGTTGTCCCTGGGGAGATTTCTCACCTAAAAATAAGGAAAATAATTTCTCTTATATACCCAACCCAACCAACATGAGTCCGCTCTTGGAGATACAGAGTATTAAATTTTTCCTTTTTTTAACTACCTTCGAAACTACTTTTTCCTGCGACCACCTATGAAAGTGAGAAAAAAAGCACAGTTAACTTGGCTAGAAAGTGCCTTTTATCACACATGTGTTATAAAGTACTTGTCAACATGACGTTTGAACAGATGGGGCCAATTTAATTTTTTTTTATTTTCAGCACACGTGTTGAAAAGTTTTTCAGCACATGTGTTGAAAAGTGGGGGTATAAAAAAGACAGGAATTGGAGTTTTCTGGTAAATATTTCTGTGGTCATGGGAAAAATATTGTACATTACTCGTGTGAAAGTAATTTTCGCACACTCGTGGGATTATCGCACTCGGCTATCGCCTCGTGCGACAACATTCCCACTCGTGTGAAAAATGTCACTTTCAACACTTATTATGTAATATACTATAACCATCTGAATAATACTTGGGTTGGGTTGTAAAAAGTACTTTATAAACGTCAACTGAAGGTAACACTACCTTAAGTACTTAAAAAATACTTTCAGACAAATATACTTTAATCACAGAATAAGTGACACATTGGACCAAACTAAAATACAAATAAACGTTCAGATTCACTAAGAAGGTTTAAGATTTAGTACTGGTTTAAATTCAGATCTTGTAGCTGGTCAGTTATGTTTTGACAGATTTTTGTCCTGTCATTGTTGATAATTGATATAGATTGATAGATTGATATAGATAGAATTGATACTTTTAGTTTTCAACTTAGAACTGGGCCGATAATGTATAAACAATATGAACTAATTTAACATCCAGACTCTCCAGAACTAGACAGGTCTAATTTGACAACCAAAAGTTTTAAACTGACAAGTTTCAGAATAAGCTTAAATTTTTTAAGTTTCTGAATTTTTTCGCAAATTATAAAGAAAAGGGCAATTTTAGTACGTACTTTCCACAATAATAGAACAAGACATGCAGCGAAATAATCGATTATGATACAAATATCATTAAAAATGTGCCTTCTTTTATAAATATAATATATAAGCGCCAATTAAGGGGTTATATACAGTTAGAATTTTAAAAAAATCGATTTTTTTTTAATATCATTTTCGTAATGTACAGGGTCTTCCAACGAGGACTGAACAGGGGCTCATTTTTGAGCTTCCTTGTATTTAAAGAAAAATCTAAAATAGCCAATCGATGTACTTTTTCCTGCAGAATTCAAAAATGAACCCAAAAATTTATTTGAACCAGAAACAAAAGAGTTACGCTATGGATAAGGTGTTTTTTAAATGGAACATAGCTTTTTTTATACGATTTTCGGAACGAATGATTTTTTTTATGTCTGTTCTGATTAAAATATTTAATATTGTGACAGCTATTTTTATTAAATTTTAATGTTTTATCCAGTATTATTTAACTTCAACCTGTTTGAAACATACACTAGGTAATAAAGGTAAAATCACCTTGAAATCCTTCAAAGTCAAAAAATTTGACAAATTTACTATAATATTGCCGAAATGAAATATTCATTAGATGAGAGATTGCAGATTGTTATCTTGTTCTGCAAATGCCAAGAAAAAAATGAATATTTCATTTCGGCAATATTATAGTAAATTTGTCAAATTTTTTGACTTTGAACCAACCTACTAGTGTATGTTTCAAACAGGTTGAAGTTAAATTATACTGGATAAAACATTAAAATGCAATAAAAATAGCTGTCACAATATTAAATATTTTAATCAGAACGGACATAAAAAAAATCACTCGTTCCGAAAATCGTATAAAAAAAGCTATGTTCCATTTAAAAAACACCCTATCCATAGCGTAACTCTTTTGTTTCTGGTTCAAATAAATTTTTGGTTTCATTTTTGAATTCTGCAGGAAAAAGTACATCGATTGGCTATTTTAGATTTTTCTTTAAATACAAGGAAGCTCAAAAATGAGCCCCTGTTCAGTCCTCGTTGGAAGAACCTGTACCTATATTCCAGTACCCACACAGAAAATTTCAAGAGAATCCGGCGATGATTTTCGAAGTTACACGCATATTTGTAAAGACGTGCCAGAGCGATTGTACACTATGTAAAGTGCTTTTGAAACTTTAAACGCGTTTTTGTCAAAACTCTGTTTTTAAAGTCGGTGACGAAGATTTTTCGGAAACGGCTGAACCGATCAGTCTCAAATTTTAACACAAGCTTCTTAAGTATATTTTTTACTAATTAATCGAAGGTTTTTTTTCACCGATAAATATTTTTTTTCTATTTATATAAACAATTTAAGGCCAAAATTTTGGTCAAAAATCGATTTTTTTTTGTTGAGAAGCCGCCATTTTGTCAAAAAATTTTATTTTGCTTATTCTTTCGATTAATTAGAAGACTATACATTACTTTAACGAAATCCGTTTGGATTTTTCATTTTCGATGATCCAGTCCAGAGATATCTTTGTCACCGCAAGATGCCTTTTTTGAGAGGAACTCCTGTAGGTCAGCTATAGCAGCTTTCAAAATTATTATTTTTACAAATACAAAAATCTTAAAATACCGTTAAAAGTTACCATAATATCTGTACAAATTTTCACATTAATAAATTTAAAAGTCTTCTCAGGAAAAATTTTTGAAAAATCGCCTTTTTTAGACCTCCTGACTGTATATAACCCCTTAAAAAATCGGCAATTACCTATCTTTAAACAGAGTTTTCCGCTTTGTTTAACTTTCTCAAAATATGGTTGGATTCATTAAATGATTAACAGATTAACTATTCTTCTGTTACCGTCGTTTATGAACTGAAGCGTTCGTTGTCCTAATGATAGAGAATTCCAGATTTTCTTTAATGTAATCACGAAGTTTATTGATTAATGTTGCATAAAACTGACCCCTGACTGTGTGGCCACGTTCCAGGTAATTAATGAATATAATTCCTTCAGCATCCCATAAAATTGTAGTCATACTGTTACCCGCTGGAGGTTGGACCCTAAATTTGCGAGGTGGTGGAGATCCTTGGTGTCGCCATTCCTTGCTTTGTAGTTTAGACTCGGGATCGAAGTAGTAGAACCCACTTTTTATCAGCTATAACAAACCGATCCAGAAAACTTTTTGGATTACTGTTAAACAACGCCAAAGTCGTTTCTGAAGTGGCCACGCTGTCGCTTTTCTTCGGGCGTCAACATTCGAAGTACCCATCTTTCAGACACCTGGTTAAGTCCCAAATCGTCGTTGATAATTATTCCAATTGTACAATTTGAAATTCCTGTTATCTCTGTTTAACGCCTAGTAGTTAACCGATGATCTTATGTAATGAAGTCACATACACTATCAACATTTTCTTGATTGCACACAGTTTGCGGCCGACCAGCACCTTTTGCATATTCGCAAGTAGTTCTACCACAGCGAAACTCCTTAGACCATTTCTTTACTACTTGATATGACTACTTGATATGAAGGAGCATCATTCCCAAGTAAGCTAGCCATATCTTCATCAATTTGCTTTAGCGTTAGATCTTTCTTCCGCAGATATTTAGTAACAGCATGAAGTTCGTGTCCCTCCTTTTTTCGATATCTTTACACAACTTCTGTTTTTTTACTTAATATAGTTTGTTAACAAATAAAGATACAAAAACCAGTTGTGATACTTCGTTTGACAGATATGGTGTGTTGTTAATGTTGTTATTGCAACTTCTTTTTAACGCCTACTATGTTAGAGACAATAAATACTGTAGAACCCTCGTACATAATTTTAAGAACAAACCGCTTTTCTGCAAGTCATTTAGTGTTCATTATATGTAAACCTAGCCGCCGAATAAATTAGGTAATAGCAAAACATAGGCCAAATACAAAGAGAACACCACTCTGTCTAGCTTATTATATTAATGTATATGTATTTACATTAGTAACGCGAAACAACTGTAATACAAGACATAATTGCCCAGATAAATTAATCTGCAATCTCTATAGAAGATAGTGCACAATTAAAACAATTACAATTTGCAATTACCCTTGCAGCTCCAATTGCAACTGTCATTTTATAATAACTAGATATAGTTGGAATGTTACATGGAACTATTTTGTTGCAATCTTAATTATATTAATCGCAACGGACCGATCTGTAAAATTTAGACTTGCTAATAAGTTAAGTTAAAAGAAGCACTAAGTATTCAATTATGAAACAATAAGGAGTTAATTTAGGTGCATGATTGTGTGAAAAAATGTTGGAAAAGAAATTTCGTCAAGTCAGAAGGGATGGAAACCAATTTTTGGAAAATTGTAGTGTTGAATACATGAACGAATATTGACTAGTGACTTTTAGTGCTCCCTGTATCTGCTACCCTGGTAACCTCGTTGTCTGTAGCGCGACATTGGCCCAAAATATAGGGCAGTTTTACACTGCTTTAAAAGCAGTACATACAAAAAGAAAATCTTAAATTAATGGTAAGGTATTTGGTGTTTTCATCATTCTTCAATACAGCTGATAATGGACGAAAAATCCAAACCTATTCTTGCGAAAACAGAATGGTTGGTCATATTGAGGTACAAATATTCTCGTATTTTTTATTTATAGATTCTGTCCATTTGGACTGATATACAAAAATTTCTCGGAAACACATTTTTTAAAAGTACGTTTTTTCGAAAATATATTTTCTAGAAAACAGAACTGTTTCGATAAGGTATTCGAAAATTGGGGGTGTATTCCAATATTTTTGGAAACCAACTTTTCGAATATTTTTTTAAAAAGTAGGTACTTTTCGACACTACATTTTTTAATGAAAACGGGTTTTTCAAAAGTATATTTTTTCATTGCTTCGAAAAAAAGGAATATTCATATTAAAAAAAAACTCTTTTTTGAAGTAGTTTACTACAGAGTAACGTAGCAGGCACAAGGGAACAAATATGACTGAACACAAAACGGTTCGCTGATGTCAGTTCAGGATCTTTTTCTGTCTTTCTTATTGACATTTTCTGCGCTAGTTGAGCTCATATAGTATATTTCATTACCAGTCCGGAAAAAAGGATTTTTCTGTGCGCGCTTGACAAATTCTCGTGTGAGGCGCAGCCGAAGACGGGATGTCAAGCAAGCACGGAAAATCCATTTCTGGACGTGTAATGAACGATATTTTTTATTATACTTCTTTGAAAGGATAACATAAAACAAAATATAACATAAAAAAATACATACATACAAAATAAACTTGGAATATTTTTATTTTCACAACTGTTATCGGAATTTAAAAAAAAAACTACTAGAGTAATTAAAAATTAACTATTAATAATAAAAGATGCCACTTTTTCAGGTTGAGAGAACATTTTATTAGAATGAATTTAATTGACAGAAAATTAACAACGCTGACAATATGGTCTTTGGCAGGTATGATGCGTTTTCATGGTAACTTTCAAATCATTTAAAAGGTGATTTAAATTTGTCTATGTCAGATAAGATTGACAAAACGTCAAAAAATATTTCAGAAATTCATCTAAATATTCAAATATTTACGAAATAAAATACAAAATAGGTACATATTAAATATCAGATAGCATATAGACTTTCTTGAGTTTAGTTTATTTTCCTATACCTATATTTCTATTTTAAAGCCAAAAAATAGTCGGTATCTTCATTCAGCACACTGAAAGAACTGGAGACCAGGAAAATTTTTTCCGTGCGCTCTTTCCGTGCGCTAGCCCGAAAAAGCCCATCTTACATTATTACTAAAACAGATGAAAATAAGGTGTTTTCAAAGAAGTATAATAAAAACTTAATTTCTGAAAATCTATGTTGTCGGAAAATGTAATTTGGAAAAAATAATTTAAAAAAAAATTTGCAGTTCCGTTTCCGAATAAACATCTTTCGGTAAAGCTATTTTTTGACAAAGTTTACTTGATTTAACATCGAAAGAATGTTTTTTGTAACAAAAAAACAGTACACGCGGTAGGACCAATTGTTTCATTAATATGAAAGTGTAAAAATTTTAGCATTTTTTTCTTTATGAGTTCTGCTCATTTAGAGGAATTTACTTAGGTAACTACAATTTTTCGAAAACCAATTTTTAAAAATTTTTCAAAATTAATTTTTTCTTAAAAACACTTCGAATATTAATTGTCTTAAGCAACAGCTTTTGGAAAAAGTAATTTACAAGCAAGTGACGTATCACACCTAAGGAAATCTAATCAACCTCAAAAAAGGTTCGTTTAGGTTTGTTCAGGATCGTTTTTCGTCTTTTTTAACATTTTCCAAGCAAAAAATACATTTTCGGAAATTGTATGAGTATCTATTTTTAAAAAAATATTTTTTAAAGACATTTTTGAATAAATGTACTTTCGAAATGTGTTTTGAAGAATTTCATAAAACCGTTTTCAGAAGAGCATCTTTTAAAAAAGCTGTTAAAATATTTTTGAAAAAAGGTACGAGGTTTTCGAGGAAATATTTTTGAAAAATTTCGTAATCCGTTTTCGAGAAAGCTGTTTTTCCAAAAAAAATTGCTCTCAAAGCAGAAGTTTTTCAAAAAAAAAACCTTATATGGTTATATCTTTCCTTTAGTAAGGAATGATTTTAGAAAGCATCTATGAGCAAGTAAATCAAAAATGCCGATAAGGGCTTTCATTTCTCATATAACATATTATTCGTATTATATATCTGTTATTTGAGCGGGCGCCCCCTGCGCCCTTCCCCTAAATTAGCGCCTTGGTTCTTTTCTATTACACTAGGTCCACTTTTTAAAATGGTAGCAAATTTTTACATAGCCTTACTGTTTTTACTCAAAAAAGGTTTTAAATTTTTTTTTAACATGCTAATACTACACCTAAAGCTCCAAAATTTGGATTAGGTTTAAGGTAAAATGATATTAAAATAACTTCACACATTTGCATTTTACTCAATGAAAACGCGACTTTAAATAGGACCAAATGAATATTGTCTCAAAAAGGTATTTATTGCTATCAAATCATTATATTATTCTAAATAAATGAAATATGCGTTTGGCTTAAGAGTATGGGTCTGTTTCCAAAGTACAAGATTTCTCAATTTTCCAACCTAAGAAATCAATAGACATAATAGAAAATAATAATTTATTGTCTTAAGAGTTCGGGCTCTTAATTAAAGAGTACCTTTTTCGGGTATCGTCAATTAATAATACAGAAATTTAAATAAAATGACTGATTTCTTAATTGTAGTTTCAATATTTTCCATATAGTAATTTTAGCTCCATCATATGTAATATGAACTGAAATAATAAGTTATACGTACCTTCGAATTTTGCCACTAAGTGGCCCAGATTCCAGTCTTCCAGTAACTGGTAAATTGCCATAATTACCGCGAAGAGCACAACACAGATCTTTCCTCATCAAGGTTTGTTGCACGACTAAATTTTGGTCGGTGTGCGCGGCTTTGTTAAAAACCCTTCGCGAATTATCCAGAATACAAGTGGTACCTAGAGCACAGGGTCTTCAGCCAAATTCACAGTATCTTGTTTAAATAGCAGATTTTTTATACAAGGATTCATGTGTTAAGATAAATATTCTTGTCTTAAAGTAAGAGGTACTTATTCAAAAGAATTTGTAAAATACTTCAAAAACCTTCATGCTTTTATGGGAAAAGCAGTTCTGTTAATTTAATGACTTTACTTTTATTATAAGGCTCAATTTGTCAAGATTACTGAATATCTTGACACCAGTGGAGCTCTTTTTTCAGTGATAAATTAAAAACACGCTCTAGCTTTATTTTTTAATTAGAAGAAAGTGTATCCTTAATTTAAGTTGCACAATTTAAATTGAAGAAGTGCACTTAAATTAGGAATACACTTTGTTCTAATTAAGAAATGAAGCTGTTGTAATAACGCCATAGAAAGTAATTACAACCAGATACTGCCATGTTAAAAGATTTTGCTTCAAGGCGTTGCATTGCCACTTTTTTCCCTACAAGATGGTGACAGATCTTAACATCGACATTTAGTATTTTGACCACCATAATCAAGTCTTCTTTTTGTTAAATTAGACATGTGTCTTTATTTGCAGTTCTGTAGTCGCCATGGCTACTTATATCTTAAGACAATGTTACTTTTATCAAATTTCAACATTTAAAACTAAATAGTATTAATTGTAAATTGAATGTATCTTATATGAATAATTGAACTATGTATTCTTTTATAACACACACTCTTAATATTACATCATTGTTTAAATTACTTATATCTAAAAAAATAAAACTTAAAGAACATAAAAACAAAAAATAATATCTACAAAAATCAATAATATTTACATTCAATACCAAGACTTAAAAGGTTAACAACCAATTTAATATTGGTAAAGGGTTTTGCTTTTCCCTCATTCAAAATAGTCCTCGCCCTAGATTAAAATAGGAAGATTTGGACTAATAAGAAAGCTTAATTTTTGGATTTAACCTTCCATTACTGGCGCTCTTTTTTTAACACGGTTACTGGCTGCGGACTCAGGCTCCGCATACTCATGTGGGTGATTTGAGGATGGTTCTTTTTTATAAATTTTAGCTTTCATTTTTGGGAATACAAAAAAGAGAATATTTTAAATTATATTTATTCATAGATGCCATTTAACAATATCAAAAAAACTTCTAATCTAGATTTAATGAAAAAACTTTTTAACCTACAAAGTTACAACAAAAAGTGCTGGAACAGTTCGGAATTTTTTTTCTTCCACACAAAATAAAATTATAATATTAGAAAATGAACAAATTTCAGTGCAAAAATCTTATTGGGAATAGCATTCTGTACAGATGCAGGTTACATGTTCAAGACACATGAATTTACCACAAGTTTTACATGAAAATCGTGTTGGTCTATTCTTTTTTCTGTCGCAGTATACACATCGGCCTCTAACGTTCTGGCGATCATTTTCTGGCTCTGGATCCTCTATTCCGAGTATTTCTTTTATTCTTAAGGTTATAGTTTTGGGAATATTACTCTGAATTGCTCTAACACGTTGATGATTTTCGGCCAATTTGGAAGCGAGTGAACTCAAGATTTTTCTTCGTGGTTGTCGCTGCTCCGGATTTTGGTGATAATACAGTACCATAGCGTTTACACCAGCTACATTGACAAGTGAATAAAAAAGTACCATCGGCCATCTTCTGGTATTTCTACTGCAATTATAAGCTGCGCACATTTTATCTATGGTGTCCACCCCACCCTTAGTACCGTTGTAATATATTATCAAATCTGGTTTACCGGATCCTAAATCAATTCTATCATCATGGTGAAGAGTTGATATTAACAATACGTTTTTTTTTCTTTTTTGGGATGTATGACACCAAGGTCATGTCCTTAGTGAAAGCAAACATACTTGAACCTAATGGTCTTTTGGTGGGATGCGAAAATTCCAAAGGTAACTCCCGCTTATTTTTCCTGATGGTACCCAGAAAAGTAAGTTTGTATTCACTTAGTAACCTTTGAGCAAGAGGAATACTAGTGAACCAATTGTCACATGTTAAGTTTCTTTTTGAATTTCTAATTGGTTCTACTAGTCGTTCAACAACAGAAGATGCGGAATTATTTACAGCAAAGGGGCATCTTGGCTGTGTACCAACATAAACTTCCAGGTTGCAAGAGTAAAAAGTTTTAGAATCAACCAATGCAAAAACTTTTAACCCATACTTATTGGACTTGCTTGGTATGTATACGCGAAAAGAGCATCTTCCCCTAAAGGCCTCCAATTTTTCATCTATTGTAACATATTGGAATGGTGTATAAGCTGTTTTACACTTCTCGACAAATAAGTCGAATATGTCTCTGATAGGAGCCAAATTATCAAGTGTTCGTCTTTCTTCACGCGTATCTATATCATCGAACCGTAAGTGCTGCAACAAGAACTGGAAACGAAATTTTGACATTGTCAGCCGAAATGATTCAATATAAGTCCATAATTCTTCAGTGTTTAGACGACCCGATTTTAGAACTCCTGCTAAATAAAGCAAACCAATCAAAGCCTCGATTTCAGCAATATCGGTTTCTCTCGAATTCCTATCCCGGGTGTAATTTGCTTTATACTTCTCAATATGTTTGTTGGTGCACTCGACAATAATTCTGATCATATCCAAACTGAAAAAGTGTTGCCAGATATTATAAATATCTTTTAATTTTTTTACTGCATGTTTCGGTCCCGGAAGATGAGTAATCAAGTTTTCGGCTCTAGTTTTAGTAAAAGGGGGAACATGCTTTGACCATTTAGATGATTTATTTTTCCCAACAAAAATGGGCCCCTAGAAAGCAGCTCATCATTCTCTTCGCTATCCGAAATTTCCTGTTCTGTATCAGAGTTATGGTCCTCTACTTCCAATCTATCTACTTCATCTACGTCTTCTTCATCATCATATGCTTCACTTGCTACATCTTGTACCGGCTCTCCACCTTCCGACAGACATTCCAACATTAACTTATGAAGTCTTTCCTGCTCTTTCTCATATGACTCCATCTACAAATATGTAAAACTGAAATAAAATCTAAAAATCTAGAGAAAGTATAATTTACCTTTCAAATCCCAACAAAACTTTTAAAAAATATTCTCCTATCAAACAATCAAAAATAGTGCACCACTACTGGCGGCGGACTCTGGCTCCGCGATCGCCTATATCACCTTAACGAATGCACTCACTAAGTTCTTGACGGAAACTATTTATGAGGTGGTTCCAGGTGAAGCATACACGGCTGGATCGATTCGACGAGTGGGGGGTTACTTAGCAAGTTGGAAATGCAACTTCGTGTGGACTGACAGTCCGCGCGCCAGTAACGAAAGGTTAAAATACGTTAGAGGAACGTTAAAATCTGATTAAAGTAATACGATTAAGATGTAATCAAGCAGGAGATTACAAAACCACAATAAAAAATACAGGCCCGGTTTAAAAAATAATACCTGATGATGGTGGCCTGAAGACGAAACGTCGGACTCAAATTCTGAAAACTCATCTTGTGGAAGATGAAAGTGACAATGCAAATGTAAAATTTATTTTACTGAATTCCCTCAAATAAAGTCAGGAGAAAACCAAAATTTTGAAATGACGGGGAAGGTTCCAAATTTCTTGACAGCAGATTAGTCGGTAGTAAATTGTATATTTGCCTCAATTTAACCTTCGCTGTATGTACCTATCTCCAACTGTTTACGAAATCCCAATGATTATTATTATTGTGTCTACACTAAAAAATTGTTTTTAGCAAATATCTGAGCAACAATAGTGTTAAAAATTCATGGATAAGATAAATCGATATTCCCTAAAATCAAAATTAATACAATAAATTAAAAAAAAATCGCTTCTTAAAGATTTACCCATATACAGCCTAATCCGCCGGAAGTAAACCCAAAAGAATTGTACCATTATGCAGGAGAATTAACGCTATCTCATTCACTCACAATGTGTTGTAGATCGCATCAATGGCAGGCATGCCTGTTTCTATATTCATTTATATATTTATTTACATCCGCCCATTCTGCACGCTATGCTACCGGCGGATGTCTGAAATTTATATTTGTTTCAAAAGGCCGGCGAATAACACTATACAGTTTTAGGTTATTGTAAAAATTTCGCACGAGAACTTTTAAAGTAAATCCTGGATTCCGTTTTTTATTTTAGTACACGGAGGAGCCGTGTTAATTTAATACAACTGTTAGTCTCTTCGTAATTTGTTTTCAGCTATACATGTCAACCGTGATTTCAATCTAATCCTAATCTATTTTTATTTTATTTAAATTCTTTACTTCTTGTGAGAGTTGCTAATATTAGAGACTATAAAGAATATAGACAGACACTCGAATACACCGAAGAGCCGGTCTCCCTTGAGACATTTGGTGGGTTTACTGGTTTCTTGTTTAGAAGCTTGTTTGTCCACTATTATATATACATGTAGATACATAGTATACATATTTATATAATGGTAGACAAACTAACTTTTAGACCATAAACCAGTAAACCCACCAAAGGTCTAAAGGGAGACCCGCCGTTGCACGGCAGTGTTCGTCTAGATATTATTTAGTCTATGCTAGTATGTATGATGATATATAGCGTCACATTCAATTCATTCAATCACTATTTATCACAAGAAAATTTCGTTTTACCAATTCACCTTAACTCAAATATATTTTGTGATAGAAGTGGGTTCAGTGCTGTATTCGATTGTAACTAGTGATTGCAATCCCGCAGTGATTTAATCCCGCGGGATCCCGCATAGGTTTATTAATTTAATAAAATTCGATAAATTAATGTTTATTTGATTATTTATTGAACCAACTTTAATTTTTTATTATAAAAATCAACAAATAACGACATTTCAGTTTAAACAATTATATAATTTAAAGTCTAGCATCTCTTAGCTATACTACTATGACTATAAGTCAGTCAAATTTCTTATCAGTTAAAGTAATAAGTAACTTTGGGCAAATGAACTTCAAATGTTTATACGCGGGATCCCGCATAGGTTTTTTAATTTTATAAAATTAGATAAATTAACGTTTATTTAATTAATTATTAATCCAACTTTAATCTTTTATTATAAATATCAAAACTCAACAGTATTTCAGTCAACAAAATTATGTAATTTAAAGTCTAGCCTCTCTTAACTATACTATCTATCTATAAATCAGTCAAATTTCTTATCAATTAAATCAACAAGTAACTTTGGTCAAATGAGCTTTAAATGTTTATTATTTTTCTACCTGAAATAATAAGTCTTACTAGTTTTTATAGTAAATCCCATTAGTTTGATTGTAAGGTGAGTAAGATACTTATAATACCTAAGCAGTCTCATTAATTTTCATACTATAATACCACGGATATTTGGCAGATACACGTTTTCGCGTTATTTTTTAAGAGTTTACGGCTTTTTCATGGCTATGCGGATCCGCACAGCTGGTGCGGGATCCCGCGGGATTGCGGGATCCCACTCTGCGGGATTGCAATCCCTAATTGTAACTTCAATCGGCGCGAGTGGGTATATTGTAATTTTGAAGTGGAGGGAGCTTGATCGGTTTCATCTACTTGAATGATTTTTTTCCAGCGAGAGTAGATTTGTAAGTAATTTAGTGTATGTAAATCCTAAAATCAAAAACTTTATAGAATTCTTTTAACACAGAAAAAGTAAATTAAATTTTCTTTGAATTGTGCTGTTTATTTTCTTAAAACACATGAACTTTTAGATTTAGAAAATAGTACACATCACAGCCCCCAAAAAAGAAATAGATTAACTTGCTTCCCTTAAGACTCAGCCTTAGTGTTAAAACTATATCTAGAAAAGAAATCAACAATGCAAAATCTAATTCTTACAGGCAATATTTAACAAACTCTAAAAATAGGTCTAAAGACTCTTGGAAGCTTATCAAACACGAAAGCAATAATGTTCGAAAAAGTACGGAAAGTAAGATTGAGGCCGAGGACTTCAACGAATTTTTCTGTACTGTTTCTAGTACGATTATAAACTCTCTGCCAAACTTTAATGTCTCCTATTCCGATCATCTAAAAAAAATGCCACGACCATCGTCATCATTTTGTATGACCCCCGTTGATGAACACGACGTTGCCAGTGCTATTGTAAAATTGAAGAATTCCAATTGCTATGATATGTATGACATTAACACTAAAATGCTCAAGTATTGCTATAAAACTATTGTTCCCTATCTTACAATATTAATAAATAAATGTTTTACCGAAGGGATTTTTCCTGATTCCCTTAAGGTCGCAAAAGTGTTGCCAATTTTTAAAAAGGGTAACCCCGGCCAAGCTGATAATTATCGTCCTATCTCAATCTTGCCTTTGTTTGGAAAAATCATTGAGTCAGTTGTGAAGGACAAGCTTGTATCCTACTTTGAGCATTTAAAAATACTGGTTAACAATCAATTCGGCTTCAGGAGTGGCCGCTCCACTATAAGTGGTATTTTGGAGGTCGTGAACGACATAGTCGAGGGCCTGGACGGGGGCGAACTAAGGTCCGCCGCCTTGTGTGACCTCTCCAAGGCCTTCGACTGTGTCTCTCATGCCATTCTCTTGGATAAATTGAATTATTACGGTATTAACGGCACACCCCATCTTCTGCTACAATCATACTTATCCAATCGCAAACAGGCTGTTTCGATAAACGGAAAATTATCAAATTTAAAAGAAGTAGAGACCGGCGTTCCACAGGGTTCAATCCTCGGACCGCTCTTATTTATTATATATATAAATGATTTTAGTACCAGTGCAACTCCAAATAGATGCGTTTTATACGCAGATGATGCTACAATCATAGTTTCTTATGTTGGTCAGGACTCTCTTCAAGAAAACACTGTCAATGCTTTGTCTCGTGCACAAAACTGGTTTTCCAGTAACAGTCTTAAACTAAATAACGACAAAACGCAAGAAATAACATTTAGCTTTAGTAGCGCATCCATTGAGGGCAATTACGTCAAACTGTTGGGTCTTTTGCTGGACGATGGATTAAAATGGTCTTCTCATATCGATAATCTTTGCTCAAGATTGAGTGGCCAAATTTATCTGCTTAGGCAACTTAAGAAAACATTCGATAAAAAAATCCTGGTAATGGTTTATTTTGCCAACATTCACTCTCTGCTGAGTTATGGTGCAGTTATCTGGGGTAACGCATCCCAATCCGGCAGAGCATTTAAAATGCAAAAGCGGGCAGTCAGGACTATAGATGGTCTTGGCCCCCATGATTCATGTCGAGCAATTTTTAAAAAACTTGGTATTATGCCTCTTCCTTGTATTTATATTTATCATACCTTCCTTGAAATCCACTCCCACTCTGAAAGATTCACCAAACTATCATACAATCATACATACGGTACCAGATCTTCGAACACGTTGCTGATTCCGAGGTATCGACTTGTAAATGCTGAGCGAAATGCATTAAATGTATCTCTGTATAACAAACTTGGCAATGCTGTGAAAATATTAAACTACATAAAGTTTAAAATCAAAATAAAAAAATTTTTTTTAGAAAACTGCTTTTATTCTGTTAATGAATACATGGAGGCACCGTCTGTGAGCTAAATACTTGTATTTATATGTTTTTTTTATGTGTTTTTTACTAAAAATAAGAATATTTTCTGTATCTAGTTGGTTACAATTGTTATTTAGTAATGTGTTATTTATTTTTATGCATTTTTCCTTTGACTTGCAACAAACATGTAAAGAATGTAACGTTGTCAAATAAATATATATCTATCTATCTATCTATCTCTATTAAAAACAAATTATAAACCAAAAAACGACAATATAACTTTACATAAAACCAATCAAATACATCGAAAACTTTTCATTGTGAGCAAACTATAAATAGCAAAGTCAACATCTAAATTCCTGACATAAGAAGACAATCTAACGGAGCTGGTACAAAGTTAAATATTCTTCATATGGACACCGTTAAATATATTTCTGCAAAATATTAACCAGCTTAGAAGATCCATAGAGCACATGGCACGAGTTCTAATTTTTGTTCTCTTCATCTTTAGAAGATCGGAATTACAGGCTCTGGGTAATTTAATATTTTCAGCTTTATTGAATCCGATATACCAGAAACTCTATAATTATGATATCGCGATAATTGTTTTATTACTGATTGAAAATGTAGTAATGATGATAAGGCTTAAACGATATTTACTCTGAGTATTTGCACTTCGAGTTATGGAGGCTGTTATTTAGTCGAGTCTATGTTTCGTGATTTATTGGTTTCGTTAAGGAAATCTAGTTGGGCAATCGACGAATATTATTCGAAAAGCATTTTTCTTCAAATCTGTCTAGATAACCATCTTTTTCGAAACACTTTTTTTCGAAAATTGCGAAAAATGGTTAGTTTAAGATCACTTTCTGTCTTCGTTATTAATGTTTTCCACTATAGTACTCTGTAATTTGCCAAATAGCATAAGAAATACTACTATAAGTCTGTACACCGAACGTACGGAGTAACAAAACTACCTGATATTCAGGTACCTGGTATTCATTGGTCAATTTTCGGAATTTAAGCGGTCCTCTTTACACCCTACAATATTCAAAGGGTGCAGGTGTTTCATTTATATTCTGAGTTCTGTGGCGTACGGTCTATAATTTTGTTTGTTGGTTGAATGCTTTTTAAAAATATTGTGTTGCTTCTTTTTTCGGTGTGCTTTCTTTAAAATCGGGATATCTGGCAGCTCTATTTGAATAAGTAACATTCACTATGAATATCGTATTGAATGAGCGTCAATTACCTGGGCAATCTCCACCAAAGAAACGGATAAAACGATCTTTGTCCGTTTATGAAAAAGAGAGTATCATAAACATTTACAAAACTTGTCGAGAAAGCCAGCCCAATGGAACTGAAACGGAACGTGTTAACTTTGTTTCAAGAGCATCAGGTAATGATTTGGTATTAAGTTAAAGTTCACAATTTAACGTAAAAAAAAATCAGTATGTAATATTGTATGACAAACAAAATCTACATATTATTTCTTTGTTTGCAGGAGCATATATATATATATATATATATATATATATATATATATATATATATATATATATATATATATATATATATATATATATATATATATATATATATATATAGATATATATATATATATATATATATATATACATATATATATATATATATATATATATATATATATATATATATATATATATATATATATATATATATATATATTATTATGGTAGTCTTGGCTGACTAGTTAGTAAACTCGATTTCTTGATTTTTGGGGTAACAGCCAGGAAGGTTTGGGCTTAAATAAGTAAACTCTTATTTACTACGAGCCGAGCGCTTTCGGAAAATTTTATTCCTTTTTCAAGGCTACAATATAGAGCAATTTTATAAATTATTTAATTAAAAAACTAATTTAAAAATAATTACCTGGGTGCAAAGTGAGTTTAAAAATTGATAATAACATCTCTTTGTATTAGTACTAATCCTATTTAGTAATATATAGTTATAAATATTAAAAAATCATCTTAACATCTTGATGATTGACAATGACATTTAAATATTGTTATACATGGTGGTTTATAAAACTTAAATATGGGTATTTTAATTATTGTTATAATTAGTGCTAGGTAGACAAATTTTTCTTTACCTTATATATTTTAAACTAATTTTTGTTGTAAAAATGCATTTTAATTTTATTAATAAATTATGACTGCATATAAAAAAAATTACATTGTTTTACCCTAAATTTGTTACACTTTGATTGTTATTATTTTCTTTATCCATTGTAATAATATTGGAGTAAATTATACTAAGTTCAGCAATATCTTTGTTTTTGTTTAATGTATTTTTATTTTTATAAATTTCTGTCATTTCTAAAAAAGTCTTTTTTTTTTGTGCTTTTTTAACCATTAATCAACCAAGTTATTATTTCTCTTTACCAGCAATACATTCAGTAACAAATAAAATCATAAAAGTTGTCAAAGATGAACCATATATAAAAATAACACAAAAATTTGTTAAAAAAGTAGGTAATCTTTTTACAAAATTAAAAGATAAAGATGAAGTTTTAAAAAAATCAGGAGTAGTATATAATATTCCTTGCTCAGAATGTAATAAAAACTATATAGGCCAAAGTTCTAGGGTACTTAAAGATAGAATTACATCACATAAAAGTGACTGTAGATTAAACAAACGTTCTTGTGCATTAGCGGAACATAACATAGACATAGGACACATACCAGATTTTGACTCTGTAAAAATATTACATTGTGAACCAAACAAAAACAAAAGACTTTTTTTAGAAATGACAGAAATTTATAAAAATAAAAATACATTAAACAAAAACAAAGATATTGCTGAACTTAGTATAATTTACTCCAATATTATTACAATGGATAAAGAAAATAATAACAATCAAAGTGTAACAAATTTAGGGTAAAACAATGTAATTTTTTTTTATATGCAGTCATAATTTATTAATAAAATTAAAATGCATTTTCACAACAAAAATTAGTTTAAAATAATATCAAGTTCGTTCTCCAAAATTAAAAATACTTGTAAAGTAAATTAAGTTGAAATAGACGGAAGATTAAGAAATAGTGTTAGTTTTATTTTAACTATTTGTGGCAGTGTCACAACGCTCGTGGCACAACAAAAGTCCACAACACAAAGAAAATCATTTCAATTATTCAGCCTGCTTATTTTAATAGTAAAGTCACTATTATAATATTAACCATTATATTGTGGCAAACCTTCTAAATTAAATTAATATATTTTCATTAATTTACCTATATACTACGCCACTGATGATTTTCGCATTATCACTTCTGCAAGTACTTGTGCAGTGTAAACCGGGCCGTCCGACACCGCCTTGTCTGCTCGTGATTACTCCGTACGTTCAGTGGATAGACTTATAGTAGGTACTTTAAATTTATATCTTCCAGTTAGGTTTTAACAAGAGTTTGTCTTGTTATTAAAAACATGTGAGTTTCTATGTTTTACTTAATTTACAAATGATTATCTTGGAACATGCTGATATGAGTCTTTTTTTAAGAAAATATTCTTTTAGAAATGCATCTTTTGAAACATTGTTTTTCGAAAATCTTTCATACTTAGATCTATAGTTGACAGACCAAGAAAGTACCAAAAAAGCAAATAAAAAATGTAAAAATGCCTTCTCTTTGGGTTAAACAACCTTTGTAGGTACTTTCCTTGAACTGGCAGATTCTTTTTATTTTTATCATACAGAAAAATATTAACGCCCACGTTAAACTTATTTTTTGGTTACAAAACCAGACACATTATAAGTTTCACTCGCTTAGCCTCAGACCTGTCAACGGTTAAGATTGATATGTTTTTGGGCGTAACCGATACTCTTAATAGATGGCATGTCGAGTATTGTCGAGGTGGCAAAGTATAAATAAAAAGATTATTAGTAGAATATTGGTAATAAAACCTAATGAATTGGTTTACTTAAATTCTTATAAAAATTTTACCTGATAAACCGTATCGTGAAGAAATTGGACATATTTACATATGTACATAGTTTGCTTAGGTTTGTTATATTTATAAATAGTAATAAATTATTGATCTAAGTTGGAACCATAACAATCTTTCGAAAAATCTTTATTTTTGTTTTAAGAAGTGTTCTTCCTTCCGAGCATTCTTCTATGTCTGCAGGTAAAGATATCTGCTGCTGCTACGTATTATCAGTGCTATCTTTATCGTTAAGCTATTTTATCAAAAACAATTGTATAATAGAATATTTCTTATATAAGTAATATGGTTGTAGCAAAACTTCTCCAGCCTCCATAACGATAACGACGCCATTTCCATCAAACTGTTACTACCAAAAAAATAAGCGAATCGAGAAATGGCATCAGCACACTCGATGAATTATGAATCAGGAAGAAAAGTTATGGCATCACAATACCAATACGATGCATGCCAGCTATAAAAACTTGCCTTATACGGACTCCTATATCTGATAGGGAATAGCACTACGTAACTACAAGTTACTTTATAAGATGCGTAAATCATCGTTTTAGATGTGTGCATGGCATCGTAAATGACTGTTGTGTGTTGGCGTATTATCGTAAGAAGATACATATAAAGAAAATGTGTTCCTTGTATGCAACTGATTAGTTTTGTATTCCCAAATATATAACCGTCAAGAGCAACGAAAAAGTGAAAATAGGGAATATGCATACAGTGTGTTACAAAAATATGGAAACCTCGAAATATCTTGCAAACCGTTCATCCGGTATTTATGAACTCTTGTACACTTAGGTACGAAATTGCGCTCAATCCAATGGTGAGTTCCGAATTGTGGTCAAGTTTATCGTTTTCCTGAAATCGACAGGAACTTTTTTTTAATGGAATGCTCTATATTTTATTCCATTTTCGAATTCAGCTTAGAAATCAGAATACTTTTTTTTGGTAACATTTTATCATAAAATTCGGTTTTTGAGGAAATAGTGATCAAAAATCGTAATTTTATTTTATTTGTACCTTAAAATACCTGTACACAGAAGTTTACCTGAAATGTCTGACATTGTAAATTTCGTTTATTTACAAAAAATGGATCATTTAACAGAAACTCAAAGAATTGAAATTTTAATAATACTAGGTTATGGGGACAGAATGCGAACGCATCAAAAAGTTTGTAATATCAAATCAATTTGTAATGACAAATATCCTAACAGAAATCAATTAACTAAAATCTACTGTAAGTAAAGTTTTAAATAAATTTCTTCAAACTTGAAACGTGAAAAACGCTATACTATTTGGATATTGAGTACAAAAATAAACAATGCAGGAGGAAATAATTTAAAAGTTGATGAAGAAAACTAAATTAAATGTTTAAAATGTTTTCCATTTACTTCTTGGCAGTTAGCCAAATACTACGGAAAAACATGCAAAACGTTTAAAAGAATGTCAGTTTTCTCAATTCTTCTACATTCTGTTTCTCTCCTCAACTTTAAATCATCGGCCATTTTTGAGGTGGCCCCACAAGAAGGAATCGAGGGGCGTCAAGTTCGGAGACCGAGCTGGCCACTCGATTGTAACCCTACATCCAAACCAGCTTCTAAAAAAAACACCATCGAGATATGGCCAACATTATGGGCATAGTGCGGTGGAGCACCATCCTGCTGAAACCATATTTCATCATTTGGTGCTTGATTATTGCCTAAACAATCATATTCAAATAATCAATACAACAGATAAAATAAAGTAACCACCACTATTTGGAAATAGTTGTGCAAGAGCTGGGACAATCTCATTTCTTAGAAGATTCAAATATCTTTCTCCATTTATCCATTTAATGTCCCTTGCATGAAGAAGAAGTCAATTATTCTCCAACCTATTACACCAGCCCCAACATTTACCTTTTGGGGGAACCATCCAGTGAGGATTTTCCCCCTAGCCCAATATCGAAAATTATGCTTGTTAACTTTTCCATTTAAGAAAAATTTTGATTCGTCAGAGAAAATTATTCGGTGGACAAAATCTGGATTGGCGTTGCAACGTTCCATTCCATCATTGTTTCGCGAAATTCCAATTATTTTGTACAGATGAAACTTTTCAGTTTTCAGAAGGTCTATGGACATGGGTGAAACGTTGTTTTCTTTTCTCAGTGTTCCGGTAGAAAGATTTTTCTCTAAACTAAACTAAACTAAAATTTTAACTAAGTAAAACATTCAGAGCCTTATCACCATCTGTTGCACTTTTAGATCGGCCAGAGCTTATAGAATTTTTTACGTTTCCAGTTTGAAGAAACTTTTTTTAAACTTTACTCACAGTAGATTTGGTTAATCAATTTCTGTCAAGATATTTGTCATTAAAAATATTACACACTTTTTATTGCGTTCGCATTCTGTCCCCATAACCCAGTATTATTAAAATTTCAATTATTTTGGTTTATGTTTAATGATCCATTTTTGTGTAAATAAACGAAACTGACAATGTCAGACATTTCAGGTAAACTTTCGTGTACAGACATTTTAAAGTAAAATACAATAAAATAATGATTTTTCGTCACCATTTCCTCAAAAACTGTTAACTTTAGAATAAAATATTCCTAATAAGAAGTATTCAGAATTTTAAGCTGAATTCGAAAATCGAATAAAACATAGAGCATTCTGCTTAAAAAAAAGTTTCTGTCGATTTCAGGAAAATGGTAAACTTGACAACAATGCGGAACTAACTATTGGATCGGGCGGAATTTCGTACCGAAATCTAAAAATTCCATAAAAATCGGATAAACGGTTTGCATGATATTTCGAGGTTTC
Organism: Philopedon plagiatum; assembly: GCA_963971165.1. Lineage (NCBI taxonomy): Eukaryota > Metazoa > Arthropoda > Insecta > Coleoptera > Curculionidae > Philopedon > Philopedon plagiatum. Next base: position 17,826,064 of record OZ020194.1, on the reverse strand, counting down.
CATATTTTGTTACCCACATTATAATCCAAATAAACCTAAACTTTTTTTGTATTTTCTACATAAATTAAATTTTTCTCGCGGTTGTTTTTATCCATTTATTTTGTCTTCATTAACAGCAAAATTTTGTACTACAAATTTGCATACAAATCTCAAAACTTATACAAAACGCAATATCATTGGTTGTAACGTTATATGTCATATGTCATGTACATAAAAGTGTTATAAGGGCTAGTACATGGTAAATTACAGTGATAATTATTATTTTATTGATTATTGCCCGGATCTTAGGAGATTTCGTAGGTAAGAATCATTACATGTAAATAAAAGAATGTTTAACAATAAAAGAAATGGAATTTCTGCCAGGACAGTCTTTAAAATTTCGTTACAAATACTTATTATTTATTGTAACATAAAAATAAACGTACAGCCAAATATCCTTACTTAATTGCCGATACTGACTTTTAATGATACCTATTTTGGGAATTTTTTTGTTAAATTTGCACTAGGTATGTACTTCTTTCCGACATCGGCTGTTCTGGACAAGTGAAAAATAAGGTTTTAGGGCACTTGCAGTGGTATTTTTTTACGTTGGCACAATGCAATATTTATAGGCTAGTATTTTTTTTAGATGCAATTCTTTAATAAAAAGAATTATACGGGAAGTACACAATAAGACAAAACCTTAACACAAACGACAATTACTCTCTGGGCAAATAAGGCGGGTCTGCACATGCTACTCGTCTAACCGCACACTTTTGTTTCCGAAGTTAAAATTCTCGTATGATTGGTGGATGTCGTGTTGCGAAGAGGAAAAAATAAATCGGATAGAGTATGTGACGGTAGGAAATGTGGATATTTTTTGCGTTGCATAACAAACCTATTCGACTGTAGGTCTTGTAGACTGACATTTTCTCACTGTTAAGCATGCAATATTACAAATAACAATCAGTTTGGTAAATCAATTGATATACAATCGTATGATAAAATAATGCTCACTTGCTTTCGGAGAAAAAATAATGCCTATTGAATGGTCATTTTTGTTCTGCAAATGCTGAAAAGTATTTTTAGTTAATCAACTATGATTGTTTTGTCGAACCTAATAAGAAATAATTTAAACTATTTACATATTTTTATTCACAATACGGATTAAAAGCAATTTAAAAAGTATATTTTGTGTAAATAACAACGAAAATAATAAAGATGATTTAAAGATTGACTCAAAATTGAATCAATAAACTTAATCCAAAAATAATGATCAAACATCTCTCAAGGTTAATCAGTTAAATTCTTTACTGTGTGACAGTGATACAACAATAATTATAAGTGAGGTTTTAGCAACATGGTAGTAGAGCTCTGAATTTTACGGCGTTTATCTTATCGTAAACTTACGTACAAAGGTGAAAAACTTACGTGTACAGTAGGGTATCCGTTATTTACCAAGTTGATTTTTTTTCTTGCGACGCCCCCTAAATTTTTAGTTTATCGTCTGAAAAAAAATGTCAGACCAAAATAAGCCCTTAATATTCATAATAAACCTTGCCCTAAAGACGATACATTTGCCATTTAAATTACATGGGATTTTGCCACTTCTTACAATTAATTTTTTTTTCTCGGACAAGATGACTTATAGCAATGAGACACACATGTTCTTATAGGAAATTGAACGCTCTACAAAAAAGGTATCTTATAATTTTTCGATTAATTCACTCCTTCAAAAGTTATTCAAGGTGAAATGTGGACTCTATGTAAATTTTCATATTTTTTACTTTTACGGCAAAGTGATTATTATTTCGATAAAAGTTATTAGTTTATTTCTAAAAATAGATAATTCTGGTGGTATTAGGGTAAAACAATTTTAAACATGGAAAATAATATACCGCATAACAGGTAGCTGGTTCTAGTTTGAATCATTTTTGAGACTATATTCATTTATAACACGCAGTCAACTAATATTTATTGAATTTCATAACTTTTTGTATACTTTCATGAAATTTCCCTTCAATACAGTAAGTGACTCAAAATTACACTACAAGCATTCCCGCCAACACACGGATTTTCGATTCACGCAAGCGCGCTAAGTCGCATTTAGTACCTCGAATAACTTTTGAAGGAGTGAATTAATCGAAAAATTATGAGAGATCTTTTTTGTAGAGCGTTCAATTTCCTATAAGAACATGTAATCTCATTGCTATAAGTCATCTTGTCCGAGAAAAAAAAATTAATTGTAAAAAGTGGCAAAATCCCATGTAATTTAAATGGAAAATGTATCGTCTTTAGGGCAAGGTTTATTCTGAATATTAAGGGCTTATTTTGGTCTGACATTTTTTTTAGACGATAAACCAAAAATTTAGGGGGCGTCGCAAGAAAAAAATTCAACTTGGTAAATAACGGACACCCTAGTGTAGAGACATATTTTATGACAAAATAATGAAGTCGACGATTATAATTTATGTTTTAGTATTAAAGCAATAGTTCTTTAATTAGCGAAGTTTAAATAATTAAAACTTACGTGGTTAGCCACCTAATTGTTGTTTATGTCTTTCTAAAGGCTGCTCGTCGTATTTGTATACCATTTACCTATTTCCACTCGGCGTCAAATACCTAAATGTTCTGTTTTGTTTTAGATTACCCTTAAAACTTTTGGAATTTCCCAAAAATTGTTCATTAGTTAAAAAAATATCAACAGAAATATCCTACACTTTTTTTTATTGAAGGTCATTCACATGTATGCTGGCGTCAGATGGCAAATTAAGTTTACGCGCCATACGGTATAAATTTTTGATTTTAAAACAGTCTATTTTTAGCAAAGGTTGCTGCATCTCATTAAACCGATTTTGGTGATAATTTTAGATGACCTAGGACCACAACTGTTGTGATCAGGAAAAAGGTTTAATTTTTGTTGCTCTTTCTATAACTTTAACTCTATCCAATTTTATTAAGTTTCCAAACTCCTTGCATTTGTGTTATATTTGTCATAACCAAAAGCCACTAAACCTGAACATGACATTTTTTATTAAACTTATTTTTCATATTATTGTCTTTCAACTTCATATTAGTTGAAGCTCCTGATTAATAGGGCGTATGCAATAGTATGCATGTATTGCATAAATTGCTCAAGCAAGTCATTTCATTACAATGTAACGTTTATTTTATTACTGTTGTATTTTCCAATAGTTTGAAAAGAAAACTTGATTTTACTATTTTTTTATTTTAATCGGCTTAATTTTATGGGAAAGAGTAGTATCAAAATTTTTTAAGTCCTGGAAACGATATTATTAATTAATTTCTGCAGATTTATGTAAAGTCAGGATTTGTAGAAAAATAAGCAGTAATCGTAAATTAATCAACTGTCGGCAACGAATAAAATAGAATGTCCTTGTCCTTGTGGCCATTGTTAAAGTAATTTTAATCAAATGTAATATTTCTTACCCATGAAACCTCTTAATCTTCGGAAAATAAGTAGAAAAATAAATTAACACTTGAATTTACAGTACTACATGACTTGTGGCGTCGCGTCACAACCAATAGGATCACGTTTTGCGAGGCTCGAATTTCATATGACAATTTGTACAAGAAAGTCATTTTATTTCTTAATAAAAAGTTAAAAATAACGGCCATAAATATTTAATGTATGTAGAGAATACCAAAAAAATATTTCAGATTTATTTGAGCAATGAACATGAGTATTCGCCATTGGCACCATCACCGACTAAAACTCCCCAACGCCAAATAAAACATAATCAGAAGTTTTTCTCGAATTGATTACGATTTATCTGTGGGAAAGCCAATTCTTCACAAATTTAAAATTCTATCCGACTTCGCAACCGGCTTTTTCCTGCAGAAGGACTTGCGCGTCATAAAATCGAAAAGTCATCTATGGCTAGGAATTTATTGCAGTTTGCTCTTTGCCATTTTGATATTGACATCGGATACTTGTAAATCTTTTTATTTAAGCATTATCTTCGTTTTGTACGCTTTGGTATGTAACTTATACAAGAAACTCGATGTTTAAGATTTTTAAAGTAGTTAATGTAAACGGCTACAAAAGAAGACAGCCCGAATATAGCGAGACCGTTGGACTGTGGGACGGAAATAAATATATAAGAAGGAGAGGTTCAGTGCCATCCCTACGATCTTGGGTTTCTAACATTTTTCCTATAAAAAATCGGTCAAGTGCTAACTATTGCACAATTAGTGTTCCGTGTCATCAGCCCCAACTTAAACTAATAATAGCAATGCACTCACGTTTCGACTGAGCCAAATTAAAAATTTTCAAAAACTTAAAAGGACAAAACCTTTTCCTTACATCGTGAGAAATATTATTTTTGTCGAAAAACTTTTCCTCTGAAACCAATGCTTCAGCAGTTATAAGGAAATGAACAATTAAATGGTTTATAACAATTGGTTGCGCTAGAATTTTTAAATTCTAATAATTTTTGCTCAATGATGATTTTTTTCAGATTTGATCCTTTTGGTGACAAAGGTGGGGGATAGCAATTTTTAAGCATTATCTCTAAAGAATGTTAAAAAAATGCATAAAAAAATATTTTGGGACTGTTTCTTGGGGATAGGTTCATCATTCAAACGACAAAATAATATCAGTCTTTTCGGACTGTGGAAGTGTGTTCTTCTTTTGCATCAAAGTACGGGGAGTCCAAGAATATGGACAACCCCGGGCCGGGTAGACTATGACAGCTGTTTCGTCCTTGTTGGGACTCATTCAGACAGCCATAACCCAGTCGCACCGAGGCAATCGACGCTACTGTATCTTAAATCCGTTTTGCAAAACACAAGCAGGAAATAACATACCATAACGCCACCTAGCGGGTGCAGGCTTTAATGCAGAAAGCAGAACACACTGAAAAAGTAAAATCCAAGGGCGAACACGGCATTTCTAGCTTTTGAGAACGCATTTTCGCGAATTCGCCCAACTTGTCCGCACCAATTCGTGCAGAGCAAGGAGGGAGTCACGACGTCCTCACTAGAAAGACGTGTAAACCCTTAACACACACATGGTTTCCTTGCAATTTCTCTCTTGCAATCTATAATTTTTATGTTTCTTGAACCATTTTAAATATATATATTTTTTGGGACTGTTTCTTGGGGATAGGTTCATCATTTAAACGACAAAATAATATCAGTCTTTTCGGACTGTGGAAGTGTGTTCTTCTTTTGCATCAAAGTACGGGGAATATGGACAACCCCGGGTCGGGTATACTATGACAGCTGTTTCGTCCTTGTTGGGACTCATTCAGACAGCCATAACCCAGTCGCACCGAGGCAATCGACGCTACTGTATCTTAAATCCGTTTTGCAAAACACAAGCAGGAAATAACATACCATAACGCCAACTAGCGGGTGCTGGCTTTAATGCGGAAAGCAGAACACACTGAAAAAGTAAAAAGTAAAATCCAAGGGCGAACACGGCATTTCTAGCTTTTGAGAACGCATTTTCGCGAATTCGCCCATATTCTTGGACTCCCCGTACTTTGATGCAAAAGAAGAACACACTTCCACAGTCCGAAAAGACTGATATTATTTTGTCGTTTAAATGATGAACCTATCCCCAAGAAACAGTCCCAAAAAATACATATTTTTAAAATGGTTCAAGAAACATAAAAATTATATATATATATATATATATATATATATATATATATATATATATATATATATATATATATATATATATATATATATATATATATATATATATATATATATATATATATATATATTTGAATTCGTGCTTCAATAAGCTTTTATTTGACACCCTACACGATTCTCTTAAATTTTTTTCCATTTTCGAATTTACCCCCTGAAATTAAACCCCAGAATCAAAATTCAACTTTTTGATAATTTTCGCCCAATCTACACCTAATTCTCAATATTCATGATTTTTTAATGATTTTTCTGAGCGATCCTTCTGGTGATAAGGGACAGCAACAGTAATTTTTAAGCGTTTTTCCCTAAAAAAAAAATGAATAAAAAAATACATCATATACATGGTGTTACAAAAAGATGTTAAGAAATTTTAAGGGCAGATTCTAAATATAAAAATATGAAAATAAGTTTATATAAACATGGATCCTTAAACGCTTCTTTTTCGAGCTACAGGGTGTTTAATATTTTCACACCTCAAGTATTCCGAAGAGTTAGGAGAAATAAGCCAAGACGATTTAGAGCATGTATTGAAGCACGGAGAAGCCATTTCCAGCGTTCTTGGAAAAGCTCCAATTTTGTTAACATAGCGGTAGTACCTAAAAAAACTTAATGTTATTCATTCATTATCTACACTAACATGTCATTCATAAATTAAGTAAATCTAGTAGCTACAAACACCTGCAATAATTCTAAACTCTACACAAATATAAATATTAAAGAAAGAAACCTCCCATAAAACTGTCTCTTTTAAAAGCAAATACGTTTTAATACAATTATATACGTTATACCTATATACAATAATTATAGTAATTACAATAATATAATTGGTATAGCGAGATTATTGTAACAACAAACAGTTACTGATAATAAAATAGGGCAACTACCTGTGCGCTCGGACTTTATGGACCTATTATTATAGCCCTATCCTTTTCCTGCAAATTCTGTTTTCAGCGATTGCTTTAGGATGTTACCATCCCCATAAAATATTTGAATGATGCTGATTGCTATATTTTATTTATACCTTTTTTCGCTCTAAATATGCTTTCTAGACCACAGTGCGCCAGTTCTATTTGCACGCCAGTGAAGATTTACACGAGATGTTCACGAATATAGAGATTTTTGACACTCCAGCTTCTGTTTTAAGGAGTTTACATTTGCAAATTTTATTTTACTGGCATTTGAAACATTAACTGGCGCATAAAGGCTGGGAGGCTGCCAACTGTTTTAATCCGTGCATGAAGCTTGCACGCCAGTAAGTTTTCACATATGTATTTTAGATTTGCGGCGCGCTAGATGTCACTGGCGTCAATGAATCATTGCATGTGTAAAGCCCGCATTACTCCCGCAATTAACCGCACTTACCCACTGCCCAATATCACGTAGTTGCGCGAAATCCGGATTTTTGTGTAACAAAGACTTAAACTATCTCGCAGCTTCAACACCAAGGCCATCTTTTAAAGTTTTTAGAGCTGTATTTACAGTATCAACTAAGTGAAACGAGTCAGGAAGTGACAGATAACTATGTTCAAGGCTGTCAATAGCATCTACTAATACACGATAATTTTCGTTTATAGTACGCAATCTGCTTCGATTGTAGGGTTATTAAAGTGCTGTTGACTTTCTTTAATGCAGATGGCACTTTTTGGGGCGAACTGCGAAACTACAGATTTAACAGCTTGGGTGAGAAGAGAATCATTTTAAGCAAGCTCAAGGCCCGTACCCTAATTCTTTTTTAAATGGCAAGCCTGTAAAAATTAAAAATCGTGAACAAAAGTAAAAATGTAAGTTACCTTTATTATCATGTTGATTGTATTAAAATGTAGCATTCAGCCACGTTCCCCATCTTGTTAATACGGGCTGTGGGGATTCGGTAATTCCTAGGCCCAACTAGGGACTAACCCGTTGCGTGGAGATTTTGTAAAAACTTTTAATCAAACGAAAAGTAATAAATTCTATTACAAATCAATCAATCCGCAACAAATTCATTGAAGTCGATCAAAGTGTAATAAATCCATTTTTTTCTCAAATAACTCTTTTTAACTAAAAAAATATTTTTAAAATTGTCTAAAAGGGCCTCTTAGCAATATCTTTATTATCACAATAAGGCGTATCTTTATTCTCAAAATCTTTTGTGTACAACATTTTTGCAATTTACTCCAAAACGCCTAAGGTGGATTTATTGCGTTTTGCTTAATCGCTCCCCAAGCAAACGACAAAATATACAAAGAAATGATTAGCTGTTTTTATTCAAAGAGTAAAACCAAAATAAAAGAAAACTCAACACGAATCAATATTAATGAACTTGTCGCTAAGCCACGGCTGCACTTTCTTTTCGCTTATCGCTGATATTAAATTCCATATTCCATTTTTCGAACCTCGCTCCTCAGCATCCAACAGTAGTCAGCATCCAAAGAAGCAGTCAACCTTTTCTGATACCATCAGGTTCATTATTCACTGCACCGCAGTTGACTGGAAAGAAATCCAGATAGGCTGCAAGAAAATGCATCTTGAGAAACGTGTTGTATCAACTAATGGCAAAGATTTTTCACATAATTACCATCGCAATTTTCGAATACCCTGTATAGTCCATGTTGCACAATAATACAAGTTAATTTACCCACTGTCAATAACGCGCCACTAAATCCTTGTTATTGCAGCAAAAACTTTCTTTTCATCTGCTCGACGACCGAACCCATTCTACAAATTATAACCTTATTATTTCAAGTCGTAAACTACAATTTTTCTTTTGTAACTAACCTGAGCCTGTTAAGCCTGCAAACACTGAGAGGAAGTTCTTTCAGCCGAGCTTCTGAATTATTTCTTCCCTTTAGTTGTTGGAACCGGCAAGACACCGTTGGTGAGTGCCGCGCGTTTTTAGGTGCGTTTCACACGCAACAGGAAAGTGTAACGAAGTATTTTGCGGTGACTAAATTATGTTTTACTGGCGTGATGGAAGGACGTTTACATATTTGCGAATTAATACGCAATTTGTTTTTTTTATTAGTACTTAATTTAAAGAAAATTTAGCGATTTTATAACCAGCTGATACATTCGTTTGACTGAAGCACCTGCTCATTTATCTTTGCATGTTCTAAACCAAATGACAGAACATCTAAAGCTGAGATTTGCTTGGAAAGAGCATGGCGAGGGGGTAAACGGCTGTGGATTTCTGATGTAAACTTATGTGGATGTTATGTCTGCGAATCTCTGCAGATGTCCTTGGAATTCTAAAGATGTTCGTGGAATTCTGTGGAAGTTCGTGGATTTCTGTTGGTGTCTATGGTATGTTGATGTGGCAAGTGAGCATGTGTTAATGTGCGAACGTGCTTCTTTTTAAGGTTTGAACGCATCCATGCACTGTCATCTGCCAGATAATATCTGGGCAGTTTCGATAGAAGTAATTTCTTACGGACCTATAGAGAACGATAATGTTTCTGAGATGCAATTAAGTGATCTGCAGCTAAAGCAAATAGTGTGCAAATGATATTTGCACACTAATGAAAAAACAAAGTCTTCATTTCGTTTCCACAGAGGTCTCCACTTTTTTATGATTTTTTATATTTCTCGATTTATTTAGTAATGTTTAAGTAATAGTTGCTTTGTGGTTTTTGTAAAAGATGAAATAAATACCTAAATTATAGTTAAAATTATCAGTATCTTACTATTAATTTTCCCCACAACTTTATTTAAAATAACACTGGTCAGCATAATTTTCGTTAAAAAAAAATTATGGGTTTGTGGATTACAACCTATTTAGACCATTAATTACTGAAAAATTTCTTTTTGCATCACTTTTGGTTTCGGCCTTGGACTTTTTTTTGGGAAAATCACATATTTTGGTGTAAACAAAAAATTTGGTTTTACTTCGGATATACCCCCGCGGTATAACAATAATTTTACTCCATTACAAACTTTGAACTCCCATTTCACCCCTTAGGAGTTGATTTTTTTTATGGTCTGACAGCCCACGAAGACCGAAGTCTAAGTACTATATACCGTGGGTGTACTGGGGAAATCCGACTCACACATCCAGAGCTGGAAACATCCCTACGGACTTCACCAGCCCTTTAAGAGGGTGTGTGGGGCAACACCTCGGTCGAGGAATAAATCCTCTACCACCTTCTAACAATCACAAAATATCCATGGTCGAAGCGGGATTCGAACCACCACCTCTCGGTCGCGAAGCTGGCGCCGTACCAACTCGGCCACCGGAGACCCGGGGATTTATCAAAAACTGTAAAATACGTGTTTAAAGATTTACAGCCAGATTCTTCAGCGCTAGTCCGGTCCAACTTGATAACCGAAAGTTTTAAACTGATAAATGTAAGAATAAGACAACTAGGTTTTATACTGTGAATTTGTCCCAGATTTTTTCGGAAATTTATGAAGAAAGGGGTAATTTTATTACATACTTTCCACAATTACAGAACTAAATTCATTTTGGCAACACATTTCAAGATCTAAATTATTTGGAAACCCAGCAAATCGCTGCAATATTAGAATAACTGATAAGTTTTTATTGGCGACTTATTGACAATGACATAAAAAAAACCTGTCAAAACCTAACTAATGAACTAGAAGATCTTAAGTTAAACCAGTACTAAATCGTAAACCTTTTTAGTGAATCTAGAGAACTTCTCTGAAGTTTCAAGTTAATAGGACCATCCAATATTTTTCCCCTTATATGGTTTGAACCCCTGTTTTCACCTCCTTAGGGGATGAATTATGAAAAACACTCCCTTAGTAGACGCCTACAATACATAAGAAACCTCTGTGCAAAGTTTCAAGTTTCTAGACCTAGCGGTGTGGGCTGTGCGTTGATATGTCAGTCAATCAGTCAGTTAGTTTCTTTTATACAGTGGGTAACAAAAATATGGACATCTCTAAATATCTTACAAACCGTTAATCAGATTTTTTGAACTTTGGTACACTTAAGTACGAAATTACGCCCCATCCAATGGTGAGATCCGCATTGTTGTCAAGTTTACCGTTGTCCTGAAATCGACAGGAACTTGTTTTTTAACTGGAACGCTCTAGATTTTATTCGATTTTCAAATTCAGCTTAAAATTCTAAATTCTTCTTATTGGGAAAATTTTATCCAAAAGTTAACAGTTTTTAAGAAAATGGTGGTCAAAAATCGCTATTTGGTTGTATTTTACCTGTACACGAAAATTTACCTGAAATGTCTGACTTTGTCAGTTTGGTTTATTTACAGAAAACGGATCATTTAACGGAAACCCAAAGAATTGAAATTTTAACAATACTGGGTTATGGGGACAGAATGCCAACGCAACAAGAACTTTGTAATATTTTTAATGACAAATATCCTGACAGAAATCCATTAACCAGTGGCGGCTGGTGAAATTTCAAAGTTCCTACTTACAGGACCCGTACCAAATTTAAGGGTTTTAATAGTGAGCCCACTGGAAATGTTTTGGTAAAAAAAAAACATTTTGTAATTTGCGAAAAAAGTTAAATTTTTGGTGTGCCCCTGCTAAGAAAAAAATTAACACGTATAGCTGTTTTATTTATTATTTTTTCTAAAAGAATTTTACATCTTTTTGTCGACAGTTTTTAAATTTTGAGAGAAAAAACTATAACTTTCTACTAACACATTCTTTCCTCTCAAAATTTAAAAACTGTCGACAAAATAATGTAAAATTTGTTTAGAAAAAATAACAAATAAAATACCTAGACTTGTTCATTTTTTTCTTAGGAGGGGCACACTAAAAATTTAACTTTTTTTCGCAAATTACAAAATGTTTTTTTTCTTTACCAAATCATTCCCAGTGGGCTCACTATTAAAACCCCTAAATTTGGTACGGGTCCTGTAAGTAGGAACAGAGATATACAACTTTGAAATTTCACCAGCCGCCACTGCCATTAACTAAAACCAAAAATAAATATAGAGCGTTCCATTAAAAAAAAGTTCCTGCCGATTTCGGTAAAACGGTAAACTTGACAACAATGCGAAACTCACCATTGGATCGGGCGTAATTTGGTACCTAAGTGTACACAAAAGTAGGTTTAAGTAAAGTTCATAAAAATCGGATGAACGGTTTGCAAGATATTTCGAGGTTTCCATATTTTTGTTACATACTGTATAGACTATACTTAAGAAACAGACAAATACTCACATAATAGGAAATAACATAGTTTTATTATATTAACTCAAGGGATCACCGCCTATAATTATTGCCGTTTAGGCGATATTCAAATTTATAAATTTTCGCGGATGTTCGTAGATTTCCGCAGATGTCTGTGGATGTTCGTGACTTTCCGCGAATTTCTGTGAATTTCCTTGGATTTCCATTAATTTTCTGGATTTCTGTCTATTTGAGTCACAAAACTGGATTTCTGGTGTATATATTTTGGTCAGCTGTTGACCCCTCGGAGCGTGGTCAGTTTTTTGTTTTAAATTTGATTTATTGCGATTTTATATGGAGGGTCAACAAAAGCAAATAAAAATGTTGTTCCGCCCACTACAAGTGATACATTATAGAAATCGTTTAAAAGAAATTAATTAAAACTATGTCTTAATTATATATGTAAATTCATCTTGACATTTCATTTTAAAATTATAGCGGTAAGTTATAATCAATTTAAAGAACGTGTTGATGCGTAGGCAACTTGTGGTGTGTTTTTGCCGCCGATGTAGAATGTTGAGAGGTTAAATCGGAATTTTGCTGCATTGATTTTAACATTCCCTAAAATTTAAATTCCAGTATTGACTATTTAAGAATTACTACTGCTTTAAATCAAGTCTATCTAGTTGTTATATTAAAAAGTTAGGCGTTGTTCTATTAGCCACTGAAGTTAAGAACGTTGCGCACTCATTGGCGAATTTGCTAACCACCACAGTGGCCGGTATTTTAGCTCCGTCTTTGTCTTATACTGGTATTTGGCATTTTTGTCTTATTTGGCATTTTTGTCTTGTTAGCCACTGTTGTCCACTAAAAATTATCTGCTTGCACCTGTGACATAGCTAATTTTCTTAATTTGAGTAGGCAACTATAACTGCGATATATTTGGTTTCTAAATAATTGATAATAAAAAATAAGAATATTGTAGAACTTGTTGGTAATATAGATGTATTTCTACTATCGTAGATAGTGTGTACCCGTTCTTGCGGAAACAGAACGGTTTGTCATCCTAACTTACCAATATTCTAGCATTTTTTTAAATTTACTTTTACCTTCTGTCTATTTGGACAGACGACGATATATGAAATTTTTTCGAAAACACATTTAACTACATTTTCCTGAAAACAGAACTTTTTCAATAATAAAGATATTCGAAAACTAGGGATATTTTCAAATTTCTTTTCAGAAACCAACTTCGAATTTTTTTTAACCACTTTTTGAAACTAAATTTTTTCAAGGTAACATGTTTAGAAAGAACATTTTTTCAACATTGTTTCGAAAAACACTTCGAATAATTCATATTTAAAAAAACACTTTTGAAAATAATTTACCTACTACAGAGTAACAACAAAGTAAAGACAAGGAAACGTAAACCTAACCTAACACAAAAAAGGTTCATTTAGATTAGTTAAGGATCTCTTTGTCATTTTTTCATTGACATTTTCAATGTTCAAGTCAATAGAGTTCATAATTTAAATTTAGAAAAACTATGTTTCCTAAAAAGTATATTTCCGTATGTATTTTTAAAAGGTTCTTTTTTAAATAAAAATATTTTTGAAGAAGCTGTTTTTCGAAAAAATTTACTTAATTTAACATCAAAAAAGATATTTGTTGAAAAAAGGATCAGCTAGAAGAGTTGGTCATCTTAGCTTACTCGCGACAGGGCAAATTGTTTGATTAATATGAAAGTGTAAATATTGGAGAATTTTTTATTTATGCCTTCTGCTCATTTGGGGGATGTACGAGTACTTAGAAAGTACAATTTGTCTAAAACCAATTTTTCAAATTTTTTTAAATCTCTTTTCAAAATACATTTTTTCAAAAATAAATTTTTTCGGATAGTATTAATTAATTTTGTCAAGCAACGGCTTTTTGAAAAAGTAATTTACAAGAAAGTAACGCAGCAAACCTGAACAAACCCAAAAAAGGTTCGTTTAGGTTCGTTCAGGATCTTTTTTCGTCTTTTTTTTGTTTCATTAACATTTTCATAATTTAATTTCATAGTTCATAATTTAATTTCCTAAATATTGTTCTCGAAAAAATATATTTTCGAAAAATGTACCTGTTTTAAAAATTATTTGTTTGGAGGTACCCCCCCCCCCCCCCCACATCCGCCACTGGGTTTGCCTAGATTTGTTTCAGGAACTTCGTCTGTCTTGTTTTACAGAAGACGATCCTGAACAAACCCACACAATCCTGAGCAAATTTGCACAGTATTGCGGACTTTGCCCGGGCAATGCTGACACTTCTAAGTTTTAAACTATGATTTTTTTCGCAAATCTATAAAGAAAAGGGAAATTTTAGTATGTGCTTTTTACAATAACCGAATTAAATCCATTTTAGAAACACGTTCCAATACAATAAAGTTCAGATTCACTAAAAAGTTTCAAAACTTAGTACTGGTTTAAATTATTATCTTCTAGTTGATTTATACCCTAAAACCAAAATTATACCTAACAAAGTCAGTGAGTCTTATGGTATACGAGGAAGAGTCAAAAATTCGACATAGCGTTAAGAGTAAAGTACCCCCATTTTTTAATTTAAAGTTTTTTTTATTAAGCAATGTTCTTTTAAAGTTTTACCCAAATATCAATTTTCGCTTACTTTGGACAAAAAATTGGATTTAATCGTTTTTTGTGAATTACCCTGTATAAAAAGTAGATCGCAATGATACAGTACGCAAATCCTATTTTCTATAGACATTATTAGATATAACCGTACTTAAATGTTATGTCAGAGTCGAGGTCAGAGTAGTCAGATTCAAAAATATTATGGCCGTTGAAAATAAAAATATAAATATTTTAAATATTTTTGCTGCACACCGTATTTTATTTTTTGGGGAAACAAAAGAATTTGATCTAAGGGAAATTTTGTGATACGCTTTAACTTAAACTATCTTTCAAACGGTATATTTATTTCTAAAAATACAACGTTTTTCTTTTATTTAGGTTTAAATCGTGGTCCTCACAAGAATAAACGGAAAAACCCAGAATATTTAATGAAATTCGGGAATAAAGATCAATTCATAGGTATTTTAAATAAAAAATATTCATCTCAAATTTTGTTCAGATTTAAAGAGTAGGACAATAAATTGAGCCTAATTTTTTGTTGCCAATAAACTGCGTTCATAAAATATTTTGAGTTTTTAATTTTTTTCTTGAGGACCACGATTAAAACCTAAACAAGGAAAAAACTTTGCACTTTTAGGAATAAATATACCGCTTGGTAGATAGTTCAAGTTAAAGTGTATCACAAAATTTCAGTTAGATGAAATTCTTTCGATTCCCCAAAAAATAAAGTACGGTGTGCAGCACAAATATTTAAAATTTTTATGTTTTTATTTTTAATGGCCATAATATTTCTGAAACCGACTACTCTGAAATAAAATTTACGGTTATCTCTAATAAAGTCAAATAATTTTCATCTTGTAACGTGTTGCCGGAATGAATTTAGTTCTATTATTGTGAAAATTACGAACTAAAATTGCATTTTTCTTTATAAATTTTCAACAAATAGCTCGGTAACGAATTCATAGTGAAAACGGTTAATTAGAAATACCAATCCTATATAAAGTTGAAAAAGACAGAGTCGAAGAAGTTACGAACCAATATATCTCCAACCAATATTTACTATTTCCTAGATGGATCAACAACTTAAATATAATAAATAATAATTGAAATAATAAAATAAATCAGTAAAAGTAAATGAAATAATTTCTAAGAAAACCTAAGAAAACTAAAATACCGCATTTTAAAAACAATATAACAAATAATTAAATAAACAAATAATGTGTCAAGGTAGCTAATCAATTACTAATCAGCCTGCAATATAGATAGTAGTAATTAGAGTATGTCTTGGCGAACAAATGTGGTTGTTCTATGAATATTCATCGAAGCAAGTGAACCGGGAATTTATTTCCAGACATTAACGTTAACTATTTGTAAAAACAAATCTAAATAAATAATGATATATCGAACCTGAGTTTCTTACCTAATATTTCTAAAAAAAATTTATGACTTTACGCCACAAAAGAGAAGAAGGGAAAGGTGTTGACAAAACAGTGCTGAAAAATGGACGTCATCATTTTAGTTTTGGCATATTAGCCAATTTTTAATGGTTTTCATAAAAATTTTAATTGTTGTTTATTAATTCCCTTTTCGTTGCTTTAATTAAGGGGATATATAGGTACAGTTAGAATTTTCAAAAAATCCATTTTTTTTTAATTTCATTTTCGTAATGTACATATATTCAAGTACACACAGAAAATTTCAAGGTAATCCGGCGATTCGAAGTTACACGCATATTTGTAACGACGTGTCAGAGCGATTGTACGCTATGTAAAGTGCTGTTGAAACTTTAAACGCGTTTTTCTCAAAACTTTGTTTTTAAAGTCGGTGACGAAGATTTCTCGGAAACGGCTGAACCGATCGGTCTCAAATTTTAACACAAGCTTCTTAAGTATATTTTTCACTAATTAACGGAAAGTTTTTTCTCACCGATAAATATTTTTTTATATAAACACTTTAAGGCCAAAACTTTGGTCAAAAATCGTTTTTTTTTTTTGAGAAGCCGCCATTTTGTCAACAAATTTTATTTTGCTTATTCCTTCCGTTAATTAGAAGATTATACATTACTTTAACGAAATCCGTTTGGTTTTTTCATATTAGATGATCCAGCCCAGAGATATCGTTGTCACCGCAAGATGCCTTTTTTGAGAGGAACTTCTGGAGATCAGCTATAGCAATTTTCAAAATTATTATTTTTACAAATACAAAAATCTTAGAATACAGCTTAAAATTACCATAATATGTGTACACATTTTTACATTAATAAATTTAAAAGTCTTCTCAGGAAAAATTCTTGAAAAATCGCTTTTTTTAGGCCTCCTGACTGTATATAACCCCTTAAAATAAAGGTAGTACAGCTCTGGAATATTTTCTGCCTTAAATTTTTTTTTTGCTCGGGTTTGTTCAATTTTGTTTGGCGAATTATTCCCTTAAAAGAAAACTTTAGTAATTCATATACTATTCTGAAAGCCTTGTCGTCGATCTCAACAGTTGAACATAAGAAAAAGCTCTCTGCATCGAATTTTAACCAATTTTGCATGTAAAATTCAACTTAATTCAACTTAACTGTTGAACTTAACAGTTGCTCCTAGACCACGGGCATCGCCGTGAGTTAGCTAATTCTCTCTTGGAAGAAGTTAGAAATAATGCAGAATTTTGCAATAAAATTATCTTTTCCGACGAAGCTCATTTGCACCTCGAAGGTTATGGGAACAAGCAAAGTTGTAGGATTTGGGGAAGTGAACATCCAGGCGTAATTAAAGAAAAACCTTTACAGAAAAACAGAAAAATAGTAACAGTTTACACTATTATTGTGTATAGGTCATATACAGAGTGTGTCATGACTATATTATGTTGTACCATGCTTAATTTTTTATGATACATGGTATGAGATGTATTTATACCGGACATTGTTTCCGCAGATCTATAGCGGTAATGTTTGCAAACTCCGGCTCCAATATTACCAACATTAAGAGACACGGTGGGTGGGAATCCAGTTCAGTGGCGGAGTTCTATATTGACGATTGTATTGAGAATCAAAAGAAAATTGCTCGAAATATACTTGAAAAATAATGTAGCATCATATCTCAGTCAACCTCGTCTCTGTTATAAATAAGACCCATCACATAACACGTCTAGCAGTAGTATCTGTTTAACTCTAGCAGCAACAACTTTACAGCAAACCACAAATACCAATTACACCTCAAACGAAAATCAGGAAGTATCAGTGTTTGCGAGAAAAACTACAGCAAACGAGGGAAAAGAAAGGAAATTCGCAATGAATCTTCAATGCGCTACAAATCGTAATTTTACTTTTAATATTTATCATGGTAAATGCAACCTTATACCGTGTAGTACTTTATTTTAACGGTCTTCAAAAAGAGAAACATTTTACCGCAATCCCAAGGTCCGTACCTTAATTCGTTTTTAAATGGCAAGCCTCTAAAAATTGTGAGAAAGATTAAAAATTGAAGTACCTTTATTTCTGTTACTTATTACTTTAAAAGTTATTCGAAATGACCACCATGAACTTGACAGTAATTTTTAAACTCTGCCAAGAAATAATACCTGCCATTCTCGAAAATGTGAGAAGTAAGTTCTAAAATCGACTTTATTACTGCCAAGAAGGTCATTTTGAACAACTTTTAAAGTAATAAGAGAAATAAAGATATTAAAATTTTTTTTCACAATTTTTAATTTCTAAAGGCTTGATATTTAAAATTGTTAATAGTTATCATCGTTCATAATGTTTCTTACTAATAAAGTTTGTATTAAAAAATAACAAACGCCTTTTTAAAATTTTCTTGAAAGAAAAATGTAGGGTACGAAAAAGTTAGTTTTCCGCACGGAAAAGTTACTTTTCCGCACAAGTCGCGAAAAGTTACTTGTCCTCACGACATTTAAATAACAAAACGAAAATGTTCGTTTAACGGAAACAATAGTTATTTGCATGTTTTTCATATTTAAATAACGGTGTTCTTCAATTTAGTAATAATAAAACTTTTAGGTTTATTTGGATTATATGTACATTTCCTATTGGGAAAACCCATAGAATTACTCTGATGTGGGTGTGTACTAATATCTCAAGATTTGTAAAACTATCGGGGGATAGGAATAAAAGATCTTTTTAGTGGTTGTGGAGCAGGGCTGTGAAAGCCGAACGAGCTTGCCCACTACAATACAAGAAAGTTTTTTTTCATTGTTCTCGTCTCATCCTGTAACATTTTTTCGGATATATCCGTACCGTAATTGTACCCTAGGCCTTAAACAAACACGAACGGCGGTACAACTGCCGTTTCATAAGCACGTAATGGGTGCCGACCATCTCGGCGACCGGCCGAAGAGTCGTGCAGTCGTGAGACTGATAGCTGTCAGGGCGAGTGCCCCCCGGGGGGCAAAAGGGGCACTAGGAATACCCAATAGGGTCATGACCTACCAGCGAAAATATTGTGTTGAATGATCTTTCGATCTGTGTGGTATACTGGAGCCCATGCTCTAACGGAGATCGTGTAGGGACTTTATTGAATATGAAACTCATAAACAGACTAAGAACAATGTTTTTACAAGTAACGTATTAGAGAAGATTAAAGACGCGTTTACATTATTCAAGTGAGTTGATCAAGTCAGTTGAATTCAAGTGATTTGACAGCGACTTGAATATACTCATTTCACTTGATCAAGTGAATTGAATGGATTCTGAGTTGAAGCATGTTTAACTTTTTGATTCAATTACAGTAAAAATAGGTGTTTAAAATAGCAACAAATAGATAGTCAGAGGAGAAATGCTGCAAATTTAATAACACATGTGAAAAAATATGAGTCTGTGGAATACTAAAATTAATGAATATATAGAAATAGATGTTAGAATTAGGAACTTAGTAGGCGACATGGAAAAATGAGGTAAAGATATGGAGGTTAGGACAAGATAAAAGCAATTACTACTCAGATTAAACTGTACACTTTGGTACTCCGTAAAGATATTATGAACTTTTAAATGAATCCCCTGAAAAGAAAAAGTTGACAAAAATCATGAACCTTGAGAACTGGGTGTAGATTAACCGAAAATTATCATAATTAAAAAATTTTAGCGCGGTCAATTGCAATAAACAATATAATTGTTTATTTCGTTATAACTGCTGAACATTGGTTTTAGAGAAAAAGTTTTTCGACAAAAAATATTTCTCACGATGTAAGGAACAATTTGTCCTTACACGTTTTTCAAAATTTTTAATTTGGCCCACCTCAGCTACGCGCATACGCGACGTGATACGGCGTTGGTATCGTCCGCGGCGCACAGTGGACCATTTGATTAATTTAGACGCAAATAATTATTAAACCTGGTATAACCATTCAAATCCATTAAATTACGAGTAATTATGGTCTAATTAGGTATATTGTGTTCTCAAAACATTACATTTTTGCTCTGACGTCACAAACGTATCCATAGTTATGTGCATAATGCTCAATGGCCATTATGTGGATTAGACATTGTGCAGCAAGGGCATTTTTGGAGAGAAGACCGACAGTCATTTATGGGTAAGAATAACAGGATTTCTTTACGTAAAGAATACAATTCTGATAATTATGGCAGCTAAACAGCGCGCGTCTAAAGTAACCCCACCCCCCTGTTATATTTTGAACCATTCAAGATAAATAACTAAAACTCGGTATGCATCAAAGGTTGTATAAATTCTATCTTTTTTGAAGCAAATTGTATCGTTTTCAAAGTCAAGATGGAGTCTAGGCGCCATTTTTGCTTTTATTAAATGGAACACTCTGTATATTAAATTTTTTTTTAATTCTATCCATAATTCTTAACATGTTTTGTAATAAACTCTATGTCTAAATTCAATGGTTTGATAAATGCCTTTAAATACCTATAAATACCTATAAATACCAATAAATACCTACTCCCTAAAATGACAAAAAAAACTATTATGCAAAGTCGTGCGCAATCAACCAACTTCGGTTTCTGAAAGTAGATACCTCAACTTATTTATTAGGCTATACATGATTGAGTCCAAAAGATACTTTCATGTTTAGATTGTTGTAGTATTTTCACAATTTATAATTTAAAGAAAAAGCAAAAGCTAATTCTATTTTTTTGTTCTGAACGAAATATTAAAGGTGCATCTACTACATAATATATCTAGTTAGAACATACCTTCTGCTTCTTTACCCATTTTTGTAATTATGTTCTAAAATCAGAGAAAAACCAAGACAGAGAGAAGAATATCTCGTACTGATTTCACTCATAAATACGACTTGCTTTTTATGACCTCCAAAGCGGCCTGACGCACTCGACCACCGACGATTTGACCCATAAACCAGGCCAAACTTATTTGATGCGTTTTTCTGTCCCTATTACTAGTTATTTAAAAGAAATGTAAGCTATAAGTGCTTATACTTCGGTAAATTTTGGAAAAAGGAATTAAGTCAGAATATATTTTTCATGAATTTTTTACACTGGGATTCCTTGATTATATTGTACAGGTCTCTTCTCGATATACTTATATACATTTCTGATGACTCTGAAATTAAATAAACGCATTCCTATCAAATTCTGCAAATATTTGAAATTTACTATTACGAGGTCTTTTATTACAAATTCCATAAAATTTAAAGGTGGACTGATGTGGTAATATAAATGGTGATAATATATATATATATATATATATATATATATATATATATATATATATATATATATAACAAATAGAAATTTCTTGTCCGTACTATATATAAACGAGAAAGAAGAATCACGGCTCATCGGACTGTGGAAGTCTGTTCCTCTTTTGCATCAAAGTACGGGGAATCCACGAAAATGGACAACCCCGGGCCGGGTAGACCATGACAGCTGTTTCGTCCTTGTTAGGACTCATTCAGACAGCCATAACCCAGTCACGTCTTTCTGGTGAGGACGCCGTGACTCCCTCCTTGCACTGCGCGAATGGTGCGAACAAGTTGGGCGAAATTGCGAAAAATCCGCTCTCTCAAAAGCTAGAGATGCCGGGTTCACCCTTAGATTTTTACCTTTTCAGTGTGTTCTGCTTTTGCATTAGAGCCAGCACCCGCTAGGTGGCGTTATGGTATGTTATTTCCTGCTTGTGTTCTGCAAAACGGATTTAAGATACAGTAGCATCGTTTGCCTCGGTTCGACTGGGTTATGGCTATCTGAATGAGTCCTAACAAGGACGAAACAGCTGTCATGGTCTACCCGGCCCGGGGTTGTCCATTTTCTTGGACTCCCCGTACTTTGATGCAAAAGAGGAACACACTTCCCCAGTCCGATGAGCCGTGATTCTTCTTTCTCGTTTATATATATATATATATATATATATATATATATATATATATATATATATATATATATATATATATATAATAAATGTAAATGCGAAGATTTACTTCTTCGCTAGTGCAGCGAAAAGGCCGTGAATGAAAAATAAAAATAATGAGGACTATCTTTGATTCTGGTCTGGGTGACCTCCTGCTATCGATTTCTGGGCCCTTACCCATCAGCGGGCAGGCATATATATATATATATATATATATATATATATATATATATATATATATATGTATATATATATATATATATATATATATATATATATATATATATATATATATATATATATATATATATATATATATATATACAGGGTGTTCCGGTGATCATGTTACAAACTTCTAGGGTAGATAAAACACACGAAAATAAGAAAAAAAGTTCAAGTGAACATGGGTCCGGAAACGCTTCTTCAGGGAGCTAGGGCCCTTCGAAGATGACCTTCAAAAACTACTCTTCGTTTTATAGCTTCGGTACTACTGCAGCTGTCGCCACCAATTTTGGGACATGAAATCTACTTGGTAGGTTCATCAATTTGAGCCTTCCGGATTTTGTCACCTTTAACCAGGGGCGTACAAACCAGGGGGGTATTTGGGTAAATTTGACCCTACTCCTCTTAGGCTTTAATTTCTTACCATTTTTATATCTGATTATGATTTTCCAATGCCTTTTACATAAAAAAGGTACTCTTAGTAAAAGTCGCTATCTGTCACCGTTTCCTCGGAAAATGGTTAAATCCAATCAATAATAAATTATTGGTCTTAAACCAATTATTACCTTGAAATATGAAAATGAGGTTCAGTACAGATAGTGAGCATTAAAAGTTAGTCAAATCTTCTTTTTTAATGAAAATAAATTAGATTAGAGAGATTTATTGCCTTTTCGAAATTGAGGGTATAAAAAGTAAAAGGGTATACAAAATATTCCAAAAAAAAATTAAACCTACACAAGCAAAACTAATAATAAATTTGCAATAAATCATTCACGTGCACCAATGAAAAACTTAAAGTTTAGAAATTTCAAAAATACAAAATAAACAAGTAACACAAACAGGTTTAACGAGTGAGTCAAGGAGAAGGCACAGTAAATTTTTGTCTTGAAGATGAATTTACTAACGCTGTCGTTGACTGACCCTGTACGTACCAAAATAAATTCAAAATAACAATTGCTGAAAATGCCTGCCACCACGTTCAATACATTTATTGCACCTACGTAGCATATTTAAATTGACGTCAGTGAAAACATCAGGCATGGTTTGGATCATTTCAGCCGCAACAGAAATCCTAGCCACCAAATCTTCCTCCGACTGAACTGGAGTTTCATATACAAGGCTTTTCATATGTCCCCAAAGAAAGAAATCCATAGGAGTTAAATCTGGGGACCGGGCTGGCCAGTTGACATCGCTTCCACGTCCAATCCAACGTATTCTAAAACGATCATCGAGGTGCTCACGTACGACATGTGAAAAATGAGCGGGTGCTCCATCATGCTGGAACCACAGATTCCGACGTATGTCGAGGGGCAGCTCATCCAATAACTCAGGTAAGGTGTATCTTAAAAAATTGAGGTACACCGTCCCAGTTAGTCGAGGAGGCAACATGATTGGTCCAATTAGACGTTCTCCAACAATTCCAGCCCACATGTTCACCGAGAATCGATGTTGGTACCCTCTTATTTGAAGAGCATGAGGGTACACGCCTCTCAGGAAACCGCTCCTGATACAATCTTGAAGCGGCTCTTCCATTGCAATGAACTTCGGCATAAATTAATAGCATATCGGCATATTCGGCGAAAGTATAATCCATGATTCACTGGCGACACAATATTTTATTGACAGATTTTTGACAACTATCTGTACTGAACCTCATTTTCATATTTCAAGGTAATAATTGGTTTAAGACCAATAATTTATTATTGATTGGATTTAACCATTTTCCGAGGAAACGGTGACAGATAGCGACTTTTACTAAGAGTACCTTTTTTATGTAAAAGGCATTGGAAAATCATAATCAGATATAAAAATGGTAAGAAATTAAAGCCTAAGAGGAGTAGGGTCAAATTTACCCAAATACCCCCCTGGTTTGTACGCCCCTGGTTAAACGTGACAAAATCCGGAAGGCTCAAATTGATGAACCTACCAAGTAGATTTCATGTCCCAAAATTGGTGGCGATAGCTGCAGTAGTACCGAAGCTATAAAACGAAGAGTAGTTTTTGAAGGTCATCTTCGAAGGGCCCTAGCTCCCTGAACAAGCGTTTCCGGACCCATGTTCACTTGAACTTTTTTTCTTATTTTCGTGTGTTTTATCTACCCTAGAAGTTTGTAACATGATCACCGGAACACCCTGTATATATATATATATATATATATATATATATATATATATATATATATATATATATATATATATATATATATATATATATATATATATATATATATATATATATATATAAATAAAACAAAATTTCCCATGTAGCCGTCCATGCATACGTGTGCCATTTTTGAAACCTAGTGAGTATTCTACTTTTTTTAAGAGGGCTGTGTCACACCACAATACCCACAGTTTTAATATTGAATTTATATATATACGGAAGGGACAGGTTTTAGGACAAATTAAACAGAAAAAATATTAATCTCATTGTAGTAGGTTGTTGATTTTTATATTGTGGGAGCATTGTAAAACTATTTAAACGTATCGAAATAGCGGGGTGCCGTTGAAAAGTAAATTTTTGTTGATTTTTCGATTTGTTTGTTGTAATATGGGATGCAAGTTATAGTGCTTTAGAGTGAAACATGTATGCGATTATATTGGCATAAAGGGAACAATGTAATTTTCTTTTTAAAAGTGAAAGTTTATAATATTTCTTTAATGTCAACTAGATTTTGTTACATTTTCGTTATAAACTAATAAATATAGTTTAAATCTATAAAATTGTGATTTACCTATCACTAATACATTATTCAGAATTCGTATCTAAAGAAAATTGTTCCTTTCATAGCACCTCTCCTCTACTTAACTACTCTTCCTAGGGCGAGATATTAAATTATGTGCATTGATACCATTGATTTACAAATAAGGACGAGATATCATGATTTACATTTTAGACCAATTAGAGATAATAAGATTACTTATAATCCAGCCAACTAAGTATATCTTTGAGAATGACTGTTGCAGATTGATAAACTATACTAAAATAACGCAATTAATGTAGGTAAGTTAATATCTGCAATTCTAAATACCACAGATATAAGGATAAATAAGATACACCAATCAATGTACCATTATTTTTCGCCATAATAAATTTTTCGTAACTTATTTCCATTGCATGGTAACGAAATTTAGAGTGAGAGTGGCAACGTCGCTTTAAATAAGACGGAGAATAATTATTAAGATAATTTAAAGATTTTTCAAGGCGTAATGTTTTGTGTGTAAAGTTGCAGCCAGGTTAGAGCATGCATGAGTAATGAAATTTTAGGTCATTTTTTATTTTTCCTGAAAGAACTTTATCCATAAACTCTGAAAAAGGGTGCATCAGTGTCAAGTGTGTGAAAAAATGGATTATTTTCGTCTGAAACTCTCTCTTTACAGGTTTGGTCGGTGGAATACAGAGAAAGATGGCGCGAGAAGCCGTAGTTAATAGCTGTCGTTCCTTGTCCTATGCACGCACAATGTATGAAACAAAATAGGCTAGTTATGAATGCATTCTGTTGTCTCCTCTTGCTGAAGGCCAATGTTATTAATACATGGCTAAATTTAGGTATCAAATTGTGTTTACTTCGTTTATTAATAATATTTAAATATAATAATTCATTTATTTATAAGATCTTAACAATAAGCAAGTTTACGGAATTATATTGCTTCCTGTTATTCCTTGTATACTTATTAACCTTTGGAATCAACAAAAGTTTATATATTTTACTGCTAATATCCAAAATATGTTACTATGTATAAGAACTAAGTATTTTAGGTATTATAGACAATTACTGAATTTTTTAGTTAATATGAATATTGACCAAACATATTAGGAATTAGTCGCAATTACTAAAATGCTTAGGAATTATGCATATAAACAGAAAGCTTTAGGTAATACTAATAATAAGGAAAGAGGTTGGCTAATATGCATATTGGCTAAATAATGTTACTCTTCATATTACCTAAGTATTTTGGAATGTTATGCATGTTTACGTTAGCACATTATGAAAGGGAATAAAGCTTAAAACAACAAAAGCTATAAACAAAAATCTAATCAAAACTATTAACAATAGTGTTAGAAACAAAATATTTTATTAGTATTAAATATACTTTATAGGTTGAGACTTTAAACAAGAAACTACGCAAAGCTAATGCAATACAATTTTAAATCAAAACTTGTTTATTCAAACAAGTAGAGCTTTGATGGCATTTACTGTTACACAATCTATTTTTTTAGAACGGCTACAATTTTTACAAAATTTTGTACAATAGCACATATCTTGGGCAGTAATTTTCTTGTTTTATTATTTAAACATTTTATATATTATTGAGGTATATTACAGAAACCACGAGAAATTTAAGTATTTACCATATACGTATTACTACTATATTGTTAGCATTCAATCTACCCGTTGTTAACATTTGAAGCAAAGATAAAATATTCTTTTGTTTGGTGTTGTACCACGTGATGTACCAGGACTTTTGACGGAACTGTCACTGTCAGTTCTGTCAGACAGCAGTTTCAAATGTGAGCTTGTCGGTTTCCTTTTCGTCTTTTTATCTTTCAAAAGTAGAGAAAAATGCGTTTTTAGTTGTGAAAAGTGGATTAAAAGTTAATTATTATCCTATTGACAATAATGACATAGCTAATGTATCGACAATGTCAGTTTTAAGCAGCAAGAAGTGAAAAATTACTTCTAGTTTCAGCGGCGGATAGTCTTCAGAAGAATGTAAACTGAAGAGTGAAGACATCATTTATAATAACAATTTGAGATTTTGGGGCAAAACGGGTACGAACATTATGTAAATAAAGCGAGGCAATCGTTTGGAAATCTAAAAAAAAACACATTATTTAAGCTCAAATTAAAACTTAAAATAGGTAAGTATAATTTATTGTAATTATTAATTTTTGTATAATATATTATAATTAAAATCAAAATCTTCTTAACTAATTAATTACCTATCTATGCAAAATCACTTTGTCTTTCTCAACTGACCGTCCACATGCGAATCAAGATCTCATTTTCCATCTAAAATATTATTAACTCTATTTCAATATTGTACTTTAAAGTATATAATAATTTATACTTACTGGTTTTTCTGATATTTTATTATAAATTAAAATTTAAGTCAATTAAATCGAAGGCTTGTCAGATTCAAATTTGAACTTTTGAATATTTTGAATATCGTTCCTAAAACTGCAAAAGGTCGTATGTCAAAAATATCGCTTTTGATTTTATTTTGTTTGGTAACCAAAATTGTCATATTTATAAGCTGCAAACAGTCTATAACTCGGCCGTATTGCTCGGAATAGGTCGTATGTGATCTACTCGTAGTGGTGATAAAGGACTGTTTGCAGCTTATAAATATGAGAATTTTGGTTACCAGACACAATAAAATTAAAAGTGATATTTTTGACATACGACCTTTTGCAGTTTCAGGGACGATATGACAGGCGCGAGCGGCCATGTTGTCACATTTCGTGTTTCGATTAGCTGGGAGGCACGTAGTATTGAGTTCACTGGCTGGGCAAATCACGTGGTTGTTTATGAGAGATGTTCAGTACGGCATATGACTGGTTAGCAATTGTTTCCAAAGGCTACGTCTTTGCTTCATCATTTTTTCGTCATTCGCTATATAGTAGTAATATGCATATGGTATTTACCCACACATAACCTATATTTATATTTGTATTCGTCTGGCGTCAACGGTGACGTACGACGATTTGGCAGAAACTGAGATTTGGTTAGTAAATATTAACTGAAGGACTTTCAGTTAATATACCTAATTCCTATTCTAATGTCGATTTTTATCGTTATTTACTTCAATTCTTAGATAGTAATCATAATTACTAAACATTTTAGTAATTGCGCATAATTCCTAATATGTTTGGTTACTATCGATGTTAAATAAAGATTTTAGTAATTACCCATAGTTCCTAAAATGCCTAGTTCTTATAGCATAATAACGTATTTTCGATATTAGCGGTAACATATAAAAATATTAAATATTGAAATTTTGTTGAGTGATAAAAAATAGCTTGTCAATCCTTATACCTACTTATGAGATGAGATTCTTTTCTAGAACTAGGTTTTCAGTTTTTTTGAATAATTAAATCGTGGAATATAACAGTGCAATATAGTTAAGAATAGCGATAACAAAAAAAAACAGAATTTCTTTAATGACTTTTGTTTGATTGGGTTTGATGAGAGGGCATGCAACTCGTAATTTTTAAAACAAATATAGCTGTTAAGTAAGGCCTACTCTTAAAAATGTTACACGATTTTTATTCACGGGATATACATATAAACTTAAATTATGCACTCTCGCTGTTTTCTGGATTATATCTCAAATACTAAAACAAATATTTTATCTTCTATGGCCATGTAACGAGTATCATTTTGAAAATTCGTATAATTTTCTCTTAGATATAATCTTGGGCAAACTCTAGGTTGATTTATGTTATTAGCTCCTAAAATTACCTTATAATAATACGTATTGGGAAATTGCCTTCTTTGACAATATTATGTTTAAGATAGCTATCTTTCTTCCTATAATTTAACATAATAACGTTTTTTTGTAAAAAAAGGATGTCTCGAAAGTGATCTTCCTATTATAGTTGGCATACATAAAAAGTGTATAAAGAGGTATTTTTACATATATTGTTGTTTCGAAATAATCATGTAATCTATACTCACGTCTTTGATAACAGCACATAGCGTGAAAGTTTGTAGCAAAACGAAGCCCGTAGGGCCGAGTTTTATAAATTTTCGAGATCGGTGAGAAAAACTGGTCTAATTTGTATCAAATATTGAGCGTTCGTAACAATTATAATGGATTATGCGGGGTCACTTTGTCCGTTGCTATGCAACGGTTTGTGGTAATTGTTGTTACTGTCAGTTTGAATTTGCCGATTCCGACTACACAAGAAATTTTTGATACAACGTAAAAAAATAAATCTAAATGTTGAGATGTTTGCGAAATAAAGTAATAATGAAGCGGAAAATGTTGACATTGAAATCGAGGAGGGATGGGGAGCCGGTTGTTCACAGCTAATCCCACTAAAATCATGTGAAAATTACGAAAGTACATATAAAATTTTTAAAAACTTGCTACACGAGAAAAACAGTTTAATTATTGAGAAAAGCTTTTGACATATTTTGGAATAAAAAGTTCAAGTTTAAAATCTCCTGCAAGTATGTGAATTATCATTATCCTCTGGTTGTTCTATCAATTATAACACTTTTATTAACATAACATGACATCACAACCCATTGTATCACGTGTAGCAAGTTTCAAATTTTGTATGAAAATTCGCACACAGACAAATTCGGTTTATTTCAATGGTTAGTTTATCATTGTTAACCAATAGGTTATAAGATTGCTTACAATATAAGGTTTCATTGGTTTTTAATACGTCTTTTAATATAACAGTTATTTGATGCAGTTTGAACCTATTCTAAATTCAATACAAAATATATCAGTGGTTTCAGTAAACGTTTATTTGTAAGAATATACAACTTATTTAATCGAAATACTTATTGTCATTGCAAAGCTTTTTAGATTTATTTTACTTACATACTATAAAACACTAAAGTCCACTCCAGTCCACACAAACACTGAAACACTTCAGTCCCCAGAATTGCAAATGATCTATTTTATTTTTGGCGTAACTTTCACGCAATAAACAAACAGGCTGCAAGCTTAAACGACTATTAAACGAAGAAAATACCAACAGCATAATTTTAACTTCTCCAAAGGGTGTCCGCGAGCAATAGAACTAAACCTTCAGCCAACAATAGAACTCATTGAATTAATACTTTTTATTATTTCCCTAATACCTTTTATGTTTTATTGGAGTGTTTATTTTAATTAACATGATATAAGGATTATTCACTTCGTTTTTAGATATTTTATTTCAACTGTAGTTTTTGTTCGTTTAATAAAACATATTTTAATTTGAATCACACCGCCCACACTAACTATTTTTCACCCAATTATATTTGAGCATTCTCGTCAAATAATTGAATGTTTTATCTTAAACAATTCTATACTCTAAGGAATAATAGTAATTTATTGGTTTCCAATAGTATTTTTCTAATAGAAAAAATGGTAATATAGTTTTCAAAGATGTAAGGCTACTTTTGAACTAATAATAAGTCTATATTTAAAGCAATGTTTTATTTTGGTTATTTCAATGTAGTTTTGTTGACACAGTATTAACTTTAATATGACCAAAGTGAGAGTGGTCAAGAATAATACCATTATTGAAAATAGCATAGCAGTTTTTTCTGTGTAGTAGAAAATGTTTAATTCGTTAATAATGATCAAAATAAATGGAAAAACAGCCGCAATAAATATTTAATTTATGTAGAGAATAAAAAAAAATATTTCAGGTCTATTTGGATTAAAAATATGCAAATTTCCTATTGAAAGGGTTCGCCTTAGTTACAAAATTATTATCTTCAAAAATAATAGAAATCTCTCATAATGTAATTAATTTAATAAAATTTATTTACATGTGGATATACTCTATACTTACATGCCTAATGGCACTTCAAGAGGGCTCCACAGAAACGGTAATCGGCTTAACCCACGTATCACCTGATGACGGAACAGATAACAAATCAAAAGCGATGATCACGTCAGTCAAATCATAGTTTCCGTAAATATCTATTATTTTTGTTGCGTTGCTTTTTATTAAAACAACAACTTCTTAATGTTGCAATATAGAGCAAGTAGGCTTAAGTACCCAGCTTAAAAATCTTTCCCTCTACAAATATTAAGAATTTTTCGTAACTACTGCAATAAAAGTTAGCAGCTGCATAAGAACTGGCTTAACCATACACAATAAGTGTAAAAAAATTCGAAAATTTATAAAGGAAGTCGTCTTGTTCCTTTTTCGATTTCGCATTTATGTTGCATATTATACGGTTGTACCTGCAAATTACTTGTGAACATAATTTTTATGTCCTCTACATTAAGCACTAATCAAACGCTTTAAATTATTGGTTAAAGATCCGAGCAAAAATTAAATATTAGGTAT
Source organism: Philopedon plagiatum (assembly GCA_963971165.1). Classification (NCBI taxonomy): domain Eukaryota; kingdom Metazoa; phylum Arthropoda; class Insecta; order Coleoptera; family Curculionidae; genus Philopedon; species Philopedon plagiatum. Next base: position 17,795,100 of record OZ020194.1, on the reverse strand, counting down.
TAAAACAAAATAAAACTCGAATGGTTATGAATTTAACACCAGAGCCATTTTCAACATCTCAGATAATAATGTATGCACTACTTTTACAGTTGTTACTAAATAATATGGTATTTTGGCGTAAAACATAAAAAAATACTTGCACGCACCATAGCGTGATTTATATGAACCGTGTATTTCAGATTATCGGTATATATGTATTGCAAAAAGTACGAATGCATTTTTATATTACGATTAAACTAATGGATTAGCTTGAAATCACACGGAATGTATAAGATCTATGCAACAATGATTCTTTAGCTGTTATTTTATAGTGTGTCTGAATTAAGTGAAGTAAGCTTTAAGTCTAAGTATGGGTGAAGAGAAAAAGACACGAAAGGTTTATAACACTGGTTAAAGAAATGCTTTCAATTTGTTTCCTCCTTTAAAATAGTTAAACTCATTGATTTAGAATCAGGTACAGATATCTACCATTATTTACGTTTTCGAGCAATTAGGGATTTCCAAGTAATTTATAACTTCAGAGTTCAAAATGACCACCATGGACTTTTTGGCAGTAATAAAGTCCAATTTGGAACTCAATTATTACATTTTCGAGAATGGCAAATGTTTCTTCTCGGCAGAGTTCCAAAATCGACTTTATTACTGCCAATAAGTTCCCAGTGATCATTTTGAACAACTTTTACAGTAATAAGAAAAATAAAAGCACTTAAATTTTTATTTTTTTCGCCACTTTTAATGTTTATAGGCTTGGCAATAAAAAAACATATTAAGATACGGACCTCAGGTTTGCGTTAAAATGTTTCTTTTGTGAAGACCTTTAAAATGAGGTACCACCAGTAGGGTTGCATTTAACATTTTTGACATCAAGTTCCTAGCGTCACCCCTCAAGGGGATTGAAAAAGTTAAAAAACATTAAAAATTAGAGTTATTAATCAATAAAATTTGGTGTCTAACAGCAAAGATATTTGCCTATACTAAAGACTTTTTGGACACCCTGTATAAAACATGTTGTATGTATTCAATTTCATGACTATAAATAAATATATTTAAATGGATATCAAAAGATTATAATTTACCAAAAAATAAGACCCATTTGAGTAATTTGGTCATCTATATACTAATCGCACAACTATTTTCAGACTGGCCAGCAGACTGTTTTAAAAATAGATCTGTGCACGTTTATTAGGATTTTTTGTCCTTTTTTATACGCATTTTTTAAATTATTCAATTTTCGAAAAATATATATAATGTTGAAAAACACATGTCGCTGTCAGGTAAGAAATCTGACATTCATATAATGTTTCACACAAATCAGATGTACAGTCAGTATAAAGAAAACCAAATACTTAGTGATTTTTCACATCAAGCTGGACTCATATTAACCCCACCCATCCCCCCCCCCCCCCGGCGAAACATGCCTAAATTGTCTGAATTGGAATACCTATAAATTTACGGTCAGATTCCCCCAACGGTAGACAATTTGATGACCAAAAGTTTTAAACTGACACGTGTAAAGATAAGACAACTAAGATTTATACTATGAATTTGTTTTTCAGTTTTTTCGGAAATTTATAAAGAAAAGGGCAATTTTTGTACGGACTTTCCACGAGAGTACAAGTAAATCCAATTTGGCAACAAGTTCTAAGATGAAAATCGTTTAAAAACCAAGCAAATCGCTGAAATAGTTCTTAGAATAACTCATCGTAAGTTTTTAATGACAACTTATTAAGAATGACAGGATAAAACCTGATCAACTAGAAGATCTTAATTTAGACCAGTACTAAATCTTAAATTTTTTTAGTGAATCTGAACGTCAAAATTTAAAAGTCGTATCAACATTGTCCGTATATTATGGACATGTAAAATTCTTGAGATGATGTATAAGATAGCTTATTTTATTTTTCTTTTCTAACTTTTTTTGTTCAGAAGATATAAAGAAGGTAATCAAAACAAGTGTGTTGATATTTCGAAATTATAAATAAATTAGTCGTCATTCTGATATCTATTTATTTCTATTAAGTCCCTTTGCAATTAAAAGTATTTTAAACCCTTAAGAATCAAAAGTGAAAATCTAAAGAGCCCTGGTAATCTACACACTACTAAGAATGGGATAAAAGCCTTAAAGGAAACGTAGAAAAATAGATGTAATTTTTTGTACATCAAACCCGCAAAGTGCTATTTCTCACGTTCCAGTTCTTTCTATATATTTCTAACTACTAACATCTTGGCCTGTTATCTTAGGTAAAGAAAATTGCGGTAAACGATAGTATTAAGCTGTAATATTTTGTAATTGTGCAAATCTATCAGAAACCCAAGGAAAAACGAGATACCGAGCTACATTTAACGAATTTTTATTTTACCGTCGGAATGGCAATATATTAAGCTGTCAGCTTTGCACAGATTCGCTACAATTGCGGGATTAAAGTAAATTAGTTCAATTGCAAAGGTTAAAATACCTTGAAAATTTATTGTTTTATGAATCTTGTTCTTGCTGAAAGTAGATTTCTATGGCATGGATTTTCCTACATTACTAGCGTTGATTTGTTGTGGCTATTTCTCCAGAAAAAGACATATTTTAGTCTCCATATCAGTTTTATCTATTCCAAAAAGTTTTAGACAGTTGTAGTTGAATTTAAGTTACTTAAATTAAGGCATTAGCCTCATGTACTTTCTACCCTAAAGTTACCTGGCATTTCCGACAATCAAATGTCAAAAAAGAATAGTGTAACCCTAATAAGGGTGCCGGGTGACGAAGGTGTAGAAGGAAATAAAATTGCTGACCATCTTGGTAAAAAACGAATACTAGCGCCGTTCTATGGACCTGAGCCCTGTTGGGACATCACCAGAGGTCACCTTATGTAATTTTTTTTAAATTGTATATATAAAACCTACTCCCATAATTTTTCAAATAAATTTAACCAAGGCAATGATAACATTATGGGTTAACTTTATATGTAGGTCTTTTCAAAAAAATTAATTCCAAAATTCCTAAAAGGTGTGCCATACTAATTTTAGTTTATAATGGGCTAAGTGCAATTACTAATTTCAATTTATAATATGCTGAAAGCCACTATTTCCTGGTGGATGAAAACATTGAAATAAGGACAAAGTAGTTTTTATATTATTTTATTTGAAAAACGTACAAAGGTATGAAAAATAACAATGTTATCCATTATTGGTTAAGATCCCCTACTGGCGCTTAGCCCGTTATTTACCGAGATGAACCTGGCAGTTGACACAAGCATGATCTTGCGGTTAAAATTTGAAGCACTTTCCATTTCTTTTTTGCATAGCCCGTTTTATACGTTAAAAGCGGTGGCACATAGCCCACATGTACGGAAGAAACACAATTCTTGAATTTTTGGCACTTACCCCGTTTTTTACTTCAAGTCTTCAATTTTGGCAGTGGAAGACTAACATCCAGTTTCTGCCGGGTGGAGTAGTAATGGTTTGGACCCATTAATCTTTTTTTATTCTTAAATCTCATGGTAACAGTCTACAATATAAAGAGTAACCCTAAAGTTAAAATTTCCGCTGATATGAACACCGGTATACACGATTTTATATATGGAGCGAAGAGCTCTTTTCTGCAAAACAAATAAAAAATCCCGAAGACCCTGACTGCACATTCCCCAAAAGGCAAAGCCATACCGAGGACGAGACTCTACAAGGGCATAATGCGGGCATCTTTTCCGTTGCTATACCGAGCTCTTTGACAACAGATCAGACTGCAAAACAGCCAGAAGATTTTTGCTTAATGCGTTAATATGTGGTCCAAATTTTAGGTCATTGTCTATGGTAAGACCCAGAAGCTTTGCGCTCGTTAAATCCAGCAACAAGCAATCACCAATTCTCAAACCCCCATGTCACATTTAAAACTCACAGTATTTTTTTTGTCAACATGAAGAGTAAGGAAATTATCGTCGAACCAATTTTGATTCTGTTGGGTCCCAGTTAATTCATAGGACACTGTTGCCACTAACATTTGAGCATTATCACGGTGCCATAGAATAGTAGAGTCGGCTGCAAAAAATGTTCATTTCCCCTCATTTTAACGCTCACCAACTCATTGATATAAATTAAAATCAGAATCGGCCCCAATACCGATCCCTGCTGAATCCCAAATTCTATAACTCTACTATCCGATGCAACCGTTCCAACTAAATCATTTTGTCTTCTATCTTCCGGATAAGATTCAAAATAATTCAGTGCCATGGCCCTAAAACCATAACGATGGAGCTTCAAGAGTAGAAGTCTGTGACTCGTAGAGTCAAACGCTTTTGATAAGTCACAAAAGACCGCTGCGGTGACTCCATCCCGGTATAAACCCTGGTAGACCACCTCCAAGAAACTAAACATGGAGTCATTAGTGCTTTTGTTGATTTGAAAACCAAACTGATGTTAGTTTAAAATGGTGGGATGATCAAGAAACGAGATGATTCTACATTTAACCAGTTTTTCAATTATCTTAGGCAGGGTTGAAATTAATGATATTGAACGGTAGCTGGATATACATTCATGGTCACCAGCTCTGTATAGAGGAATCACCTTTGCCGACTTCAGGCAAGAGGAAAAAATTCCACAACTCCAGGAGTGATAATTGCCTCACATAGCAGTATCAGGCAGATTCTGAATTGGCTGATATTCCATCTTCGCTGGAGTAGTTTTTATTTTTAATGGTTATCATTTTATGCCTTACCCTAAGGTTGAATAACTTTATAGTCTTTGATAAATATAAAATGACTTAAATTGTCGAATATTCTTATAAATTTATCTTCTTCTGGTATAGTCAAATTGATTGAACGCAACTCTCCATCTTTGACGAAGATAAAAAAGTACTAACCACCCAAATGCGAGAATGTTCTAGCTGTTGGTAGGGACTGAAATTCTGGTGCTTCTCATGGAATTTCTCATCTAATACAATTAAAGTAGATTGGTAGATAATACTTATGTAGTTCTGTACACTTACTGGTACTCATATAATGGTATTAGAAAATGCTTTATGACATAAGTAAAAATCAGACGATTTTCCAACCTTAACCAGACTATCGATAAACTAGAAAAGCGAGACTAATGAATGGTTTATATGATACAATACCATGAGTGGCGTGGAGTTGTATATTTTATGATTACGTTGGTTAGAGCAATTATTTTAAATAGCCATCGGTTTAAGTAGAATTAAGCAAATATCTTAAAATTCGAGTACCGAGTAGAAAATATTTTTGATTTTCTAGGCCATTATCTTCAATTTAATCTTCAAATTAATGTAGAAATTTTATATTTTGCATGTGTCATCTAGAGACCAGGCAATTTAATTATAGATCGTTTAACGACGGAAGAACGTTAGCTAATTTTATCTTAGAAGAAGTAAAGAATAATGCAGAAACGGGGAACAAGTAAAATTGTAGGATTTGGGGAAGTGAAAATCCTCGACTGATTGAAAAAAATCCTTTACATCCTCTTCGAGTAACCCTATGGTGTGAATGGTGGGCTGGAGGTATTATAGGACCATTTTTTTATGGAAATGACGATGATGAAATGTTTAATGTTAATGGCGAATGCTACCGCAATATGTTAAGAAACTTCTATTATTAGATAATATGGACCTTAACAATATGTCCTTTAAACAAGATGGCGCCCCCGTATCACACGGCGAGGGAAACTTTGGATTTGTTTCGGACACGCTTTCCTGACCGCGTCCTTTCTTGAAATGGTGATATTCAGTGGCCTGCAAGATCATTCGATCTAACTCCCTTCGATTTTTTGTTGTGGGGCTTTCTCAAGGACAAAGTCTATTCTAATGCCGGTTTCACACGTTGGGCCAAGTCTGGCAAACCTTGACCAACACCAACGTGTGGGCATTAAACTTGCCTTGATTGGTCATTATTGGGCAAAGTTTGCCTGAGTTCGCCTCGTTGTCGGTAAATGGTACACGAATCAAAGAGATTCGAGCGCGTTGGGCCTATCATCAATTCTCTGTTGGTGCATGTCAGTAAACAATATTTCTAATTTCTTAGAACTTTATCAGGCTGAACCAACCACATGAGACCCTAATAATAATTATCATAAGTATAAGGCTAAGGTAAATAAGTATTAAACATATAATAAATTAATTCGAAGTTTTTAATGTAATACAAATTTTTTAGATTAATGACGCTTGGATCCGAATTTCCAATACAATGGAGATTGAGGTATCGATGTCAAGCACTATCTTCTTTTTGGTCTAGGCTTTTTGTTCATTGCAACATTCGCTTCTAATAAATAACTAAAGACACCTAGAGCAGCCATTGTTGTCGTAGTAGCAATTTCCATGTATCTTGAAAGTTTTAACTAGTAATGCTGCGTGCTGCGTGGGCAAACGTATGTATGGCATATTTGTAGACAAATGTTTCAACAAATGATTCGGTATTTGTTTCGGCATAACAATCCGCAGACGATTAATATCCTGCAGCAAAACATTCGTAAAGTTTTTGGTGAAATTGATCCGTAATTCTGCCAAAATGTTATTGACAATATAAGTGACAAAGAATGGTGATCTGTAGAAACAACCACGGGGGCCATTTGGAGAATATTATCTTTAAAACATTACTGCCACGTCTCTACTTTTTGATAAAATAAACAAGCATGTTATTTTTCTAAAATTGTTGGTTTTATTTTAAAATTTAGAAAGTTTCGCCCATTTCGCAAAATTATTTTTGCTTAAATGACCCTGAACTCATACGTGGAGGTGACTGCAATTCGAGTTCCACCCACGACCTTTCCAACCATCCAAACATTCCGGACGTGGTAAATTATGTTGGTTCACCACTATCAGGCAAGGGCGTTATCTTGAAATCGGTACGAACTGAAGATACTTTCCAGTGACATTGTGAAGACGTATGCTCTTGTCTGGTTCGGCGTTAATCACTCAGAAAAATACGGTCCTAAGCATATCTTCAAGGTCGTACAAATAATGAGTCATTTGCCGGACAATATTTAAAAAATTATCGATCCCGTGATTCAGAGAAATGCGTTTTTCTGTCATCCAGAGTGCATGTTGCTGGCTATGATAATGGATGAAAAACAGCACATACGAGAGTTAGGTTACAGGAGGATACTGAAAGCTAGAAATCAGCAGCCGAAGGGTAAATCTGTTAGAACTTTTATGCCTCTCTCAATAAATTTTGGTACCACTGACTACAGTGAGCAGATTGACTGGATGAAATGTAAGCGGTCGCCTCCTCCAATGATGGAGAGATTGACAACAGAGTATATTAATTCACCATTTCTGCAAAAAAATTCTGCTTGAGTTTGAAGTCTTGAACTTTCCCTGTCACACCCAAACAGTTGGAAGATCCGTAAAATTTGTGACAGAGTCCGCTAGAAAACTGTGCGGGCAAGAGAACAGAGGTGACAGTATTAGAGCAACTTTGCAGTCAAGATCTCTGATGCCAAAATTCGACCAAAAATCCAATTTCAAGATAACGCCCTTGACTGACAGTGATGAACCCACATAATTTACCACGTCCTGAATGATTGGAATGGTCCTGAAGGGCGTGGGTGGAACTCGAATTGCAGCCACCTCCACGTGGTGAGTTCTGAGTCAGCAAAAATAATTTTGCGAAATGGGCGAAGAGTTGCAAGCTGATGTTTTCGTATCAAAGTTGAATAGACACCAACAATTCTTAAATGTAGAAACACCTTAGTCCAAGTAATTTATTGTTTTTTATATGTATATCTCAAGTATGTTCTTTTCACTTAGAATATTACCTCATATGAACAAATTTGCCAATAAAGATGGCCTTGTATATATTTTTAACTGTTTGTTTGATTGTAAAAACATCAATTTTAACCAAAATTCCCAAACTTTTTGCCTTATGGGCGAAGTCAAAATCTAGCAGGCGATTTTTAAAAATATTTTTGCTATTATCAGGTAATAAGAATGAAGAATGTTGATGCTATTAGAAGTCAAAAAAATTAATGAGTAAAATTTGAGCGTTAAGGTAATAATTGTTTTTTTTTGTCCTTTTTTTAAACTTTAGGCCCTCTGCGCGAACTGAAGATTAAATGTAGGAATTTTTTCAGTATTTTCACTTTATTGGCATGCGAAAAGGCAACTTTTCCGCACTATTAGAATTCGATACTTGAAAATTTACTTTTTTCGACCCACCCTACTTTACATACACACCTTTTTTATCTTCTGACAGCCCACGAAGACCGAAGTCTAAGTACCATGTACCGTGGGTGTACTGGGGAAGTCTGACTTACACATCCAGAGCTGGAGACCTCTGTATGGATTTCACCAGCCCTCTAGGATGATGTGTGGGGTGGTACCATCTCGGCCGAGGAAGAATTCCCCTACCACGTTCCACTTCCACCTACATCACTTCGAAAATAATCATAACGGTTTAGGAAGACCTTTAAGAAAAGATATTTTATGTAGGCTGTATTTGGAAAGTGAAACCTGACGCTCTCGTAGGAAAATTAAAAGAAATATTAACATAAATGAACTTACTTTCAATGACACGACGATAAATGATATTAAAATTTGTAATTGATAAGATGTTAATATTAATATTCATAGATATAATAAAATATGCAGATATTAAGGAAATCAGATATGTAATATGACATAAAAGAATTCGAAATTGTAGATATAAATTAATCTGTGATCAGCAACTTAACCCAGATCACCATATTATCTATATGTGTATTATCTATTTATAAATTAGATTGACTGTGATTTTGAAGAGATTTCCCTTAAATTTAATTAAAGCATTTAGCGTTCATTTTATTATTTTTTTATGTCAGGACTTTGGGTGCAATCATTATTAAATAAATAAGTATACACCTGAACAAGACAAAATTATCATTACTTGTAAAACCTGCCAGAAAAAAAAATTAAAAAAATTGTATAAATTAGAAGTTTTACAGGGTGTTTGGTAACAAATGGGCCATGCCTTAGCAGTGGCTTCCTTGGCTCGATTTAGATGAATTTAACCTAACTGATCTTAGTACAAAAGTTGATAATAAAATAAGGGGTTTAAAGTTAAAATTTGATTTGACATTTTGACATGTTTTAAAATATTCTAAATATCTTGCAATAACACAAAATTTAGTAGGCGGGGATTATTTGGGATTAAAAAAGCAAATTCGTTCTCAAATTTGCTATATTTTGTATGGGACACCACATACTGCATTATATCCCCTTTTAAAACGCCCCAACTTTTTTGTACTCCAGAGTACACAATTTCTGAATGGAAACTCTTATTCCCCTAGCTTTTTTACTTAAAAAAGGTATACTTTATTAATGTCGGAAGAAGTAACTGTTTTCGAGAAAAATGCATTTAAATTTGGTGTTGCACAGAATAAATACGAAGTAAAAAATTTTAGTATTTTAGTAAAATTAACCTTTTTATTAAGGAAATCCAAACCTAAAGTAAAAGTAATAGGAATAATAATTAAGGCTGCTCACCGTGAGTGACGCTTCAGTGGCGTTACATGGCGGGGAACTCGGCCGCAGCAGCAATTCAGTTTAGCTTTGCCGTCGTGTGTGGTTGTTGATTCTATTTTTCTACTGCGTCCCTGTATATTTGGTGGTTCGTAATATACCAAAAGTGTGCAGTAACACACGACTGTTTGCGCACAGTGTTAGAAGGTTTATATGGAAATTTTCTGATTTAAAATATAATGGGTGGCTCATAATATATTATGTGGTTTGTCAGTGAAGCTTATGGGCCTTTAAAAAATCTTTTTGTATAAGGCACGTAAACAGTGCAACGCATCAACTAAAAAAAAGGGGGCCAACGCCCTTATACACAATTTCTTTTCGATTTACTAGCAAAGCAATTTATCTGGTAGTAACTACGTTACACAAATTTCAACTATCAACAGTATCAACGAATCAAGTATTACTATTTCCTAGTGATGGCGCCGCAGTAATGCTTTCTATAGGCCGTTCCCTCAACGCTGTGTGTCCCTATTTACTACATTACGTGTATACTGCGTGCCTAACATCTTACAGCAGAAATGATTCGCAAGTGTTATCCGGATGTAAATACATTAACTACAAAACTGTGAAGAACGGTGAAGATAGAGATGAAGAAGTTTAATTAAAGACAGAATAAGATAAATATTTCTAAAAAAAAATATTTTTTAATATTGAACTTTCTCCCATATTTTTAAAAGTTAATTTTTATTTATAATAAAAATATATTTGCAATTTCGTTTTGAAATCGTTTTTTAAACAGAATTCCTTCCAATAAAAAACGTTTACCTTTAACTTTAATTTTTTTTTGTTTGTAAAAAATCCACTAACTGCAACAAAGGTTGTTTTTATTTTAGTATAAAACTAATAAAGCATCAAAAAACTCTAAATCACTACATAGGGGTACAAGTAGATAACTAACTGTAAACTAAAACAAAATGTTTACACAGGTATTTATTTATTTATTTTTTAATAGATGCTTTTTTAAATGTAATTTTCTCGAATAGGCCAAGCAACAGAGCAAAATATTAGCGATTTTTTGACATTAATCTTATTAGAAAACCGCCTGTGCCATCATCTGAAAGACGATCCGTAGATGATTACTGTTATAAATCCAACTCTGAAAATTTTTCCTTTAATTTGTTATAAACATTTTTAAGCAAAAAAACGCGATTTTTTTAGTTTTTTTGCTTATAAAATGAAAGTAATGAAGCAATCTTAATCGTGTAAATGGACGATTTGTAGAGAAAAAAATATGAACAAAATGAGAGGTCGAACGTCACGATAGGGTAAGTAGCAACGGAGAAAATCCGGAAGAAACGGAAAATTAAGAGTTTTTTTTGTAAACTCGTAAATTGGCCATTTTTAAACGTAGAGGGCTCAAACTTTGGGTAAAAGTAGTAATTTATAGCTATTTTATGTGCGCAAAACCCCGACGCTGTCCGACAATTAGTTTTGCCACAATCGTCATTTTAATTTTTCAACACACTATTTTGTAACAGGTCTGGATGCTGTATGGATCGTCCGATTTTAATTATTGAAACGGATTTGAAAAGTACAAGTTTATTGAACAATATGTATATCTTAGGTTTTCCATAAAATGCTACGAAACCGGTTGAAAATGCACGTAAAGATGCGTGAAAATGGTCGAGCGCGCAAAATCGATCGAGTAGCGGGAGAGAAGCGGAGCGAAGGGGAGCCAATATTCGCGCGTTCGGCCATTTTCACGCATCTTTACGTGCATTTTCAACCGGCTTCGTAGCATTCTATGGAAAAACTAAGATATACATATTGTTCAATTAAACTTGTACTTTTCAAATCCGTTTCAATAATTAAAATTGGACGATCCATAGAGCATCCAGACCTGTTGCAAAATGGTGTGTTGAAAAATTAAAATGACGATTGTGGCAAAACTAATCGTCGGACAGCGTCGGGGTTTTGCACACATAAAATAGATATAAGTTACTCCTTTTTCCCAAAGTTTGAGCCCTCTACGTTTAAAAATGGCCGATTTATGAATTAAACAAAAAACTCTTAATTTTCCGGTTTTTCCGGATTTCTCCGTCGCTACGTATCCTATCGCGACGTTCGACCTCTCGTTGTGTTCGTATTTTTTATTCTCTACAAATCGTCCATTTACGCCATTAAGATTGCTTCATTACTCTCCATTTATTAGCAAAAAACTAAATAAATCGCGTTTTTTTGCTTAAAAATGTTTATACCAAATTAAAGAAAAAATTTCAGAGTTGGATTTATAACAGTAATCATCTACGACCGTCTTTCAGATGATGGCACAGGCGGTTTTCTAATAAGATTAATGTCACGACAAATCGCTCTATTGCTTGGCCTAGAAAGTAACAATATGTTAGTTAGTGAGTTTTGGCATTAATATGACGATATTATATAAAGTTAATATTATTACTATTATCAATTATACGTACTTATATACTACGCCACCACTGGTGTGGCATTCAACCGGGCAGCATTAATAATAATAGTCCATATTCGTATTTTATTTGGTTTTTAACATTTTCACTTGATGTTTGCATTTCCTTAATATTAAGGTTTATTTTTTGCTAATTCTAAAAAATTTGATTTTCTTTTTTGTTCTGTGCAACACCGAATTTTTCTCAAAGGAGAGCTTTTAGGGACGTTTTAAAATGGCATGGCACCCCCTACAAAATACAGAAAATTTGAGAACGGATTTGCTTTTCCCATCTGAAAAACCCCCGCCTACCAAATTTTGGGAATTTATTTAGTATCTTTCAAAAAATATCGATAAAAACTGTAAAATAAAATTTTAACTTTAACGTCCTGTTTAAATAACTCTGTACTTTAAATGAAGTTTTATTAAAAGACTAATCGCAAAATAATCATTTATTTTAAAATTGGACAAGGAGGGATTCGGCAAAACAACAAATAATTTATTTTCTTGTTCTCGATGATGTAGTCAAACTGCAGCCTCAGGTTGGACTATTAGAAAAAAATTAAAAAAAATAATTTAGTTAATTTATTTTAATTAATAACCAATCTGGTAAAATAATTGGATCATACACAGAACAAAATTTATGGTGTAAAAGCAAATTAATCTTAAAATTGGCATGTTAAAAAACATTGATATTTAAAAATTAGCTATTTTATTGCTTGTACATATAGGAACGCGACAAATACAAAAGCATGGTACTTATTTAACACTGTAAGAGATAATAACCGAGTATTAATGCCGTATTATAAATATGCATATTTTATTAAAAATTGTCCGTTACGAAACATTTTTTTATCGGTTAATAACTATCGAGGAACATTGCCTCATGCCGGGCGACATTTCGCTCCCATTTTTTATCTTATTTATTGACATTATAAAGAAGCCGACTTCATGGCGTGAGTGCATATATTTCTTCATTTCGAGCTCTCGATACTTTATACAGGGCGCGTAAAAATAATAAACATCACTATACATTTTCACCTGACTGCATAAAGGAGGAGGTTCTCGATGCGACTATTTCTTTTATTAGATATAATCATTGACTTTTATATATAGACCCCTAGAACTGACAGCGTGCGCAAACAAAAGTTAAGTTAGCAGGGTGAAATATTGGGTTTGTACGCACGACAACCGGTCATGTTTCTCGAGCCAGATCGGCGATGGGCATGCGCACAAGTCGCTTGTTGTCATCTGCTACACGTTTTGCATAACCAGCTGGAAAACAATCAGCAAACCCTTTTATGTTCCTTGACAATCAGAGAGGGATCAACCATCACAGCTGACACATTTTACAGTGCGCATGCCCATGGCCGATCAGCTTTGTTTACATGCGCAAGGCCAGAAAATTTGCCACTTTCGCGATTATTGTTTGCGGAACCATATTACAAATCAATGGATATAATCTCCCATGGATTTATTAAGAAAGGATTCGATGTTCGTATACCGTGAGCATATTGAACGTGAAGCCTTATGTTTGTTGTTTGTTATAAAAACATCTTCCCCTATGGGTACAGTTTACGAACTTGAAGGAAATACGTAATTGAATTAAGAATGGTAGGTAGTAGAAAGAGATAAAACAGCTCAGAAGTGTTGCTGTCTGTGCTGGTTGCTTAGGAAAACGGCTGAACCTCGGTCTGAACACTCGGTTACACGTATGTCTTTGTCTAATGAAAAGAAAAAGTGCGACTTATAGATTTATAACTGACTCGGAACGACTTTGAATCAACCTTTAGTAATAATATAACCTATAAATAATAAAACCTTTTTAACTTAAATTTATTATTATTTAGCATAAAAATAAAATATTTTAGGCCTTTTATTACTTTTAGTAAATCTTGTGATGCTTCGCACGTATTTTTTGTACAAAAATACAAGGTAAAATAAGATGTGGCCAATGTTTGCAAATTGTGTTTACAGTGTCGCTTATAATGGTTTGTTTTGGCTTCAAAGAATATTAAATCATCCCGTATCCATTCTTAATAAATCCATGGAATCTCCGGATAAAAAATTAGTCACTATATTATGTTTATTATTTTATTATTTTTTTTTTATTTTTTATTTTTTTTTATTTCAGCAGATTTAGAAACATTTCATTAAAATAGAAGTTCTATTTTAGAAGTGTAATAAATAATCCATTCACCAATCCTAAAATACCGATGTCACCAAAACGATCTTCCAGTTGTCAGCTGTCACCTTTTGTAACTGCTGTTTTGTACTCAAGGTGTTTGGCACAGATTTTTATTTGCATAAATTCGTCCAACAAGCGCAACGTCGAAATATTAATGCCAAGATGGGACGTCCAGATAAACATTCCACTTTTTTTAAGTCGCCGTATATGAAAGACGTATTTAAATTAAGCAAAGGTTTTAGTCAATGGAGATTAAGGTTTTGGGTTCTCGTAAAATTTTACCGCTAAGAACTTTAATGGTATATGTATCTTGAAAGCATTATCTTCTTGTTTATTTAAAGAAGTACCTACATAGTTTTCTTATTAAGAGGAAGTACTTACAGCGCTCATTCCTTGTTTCTTGCTGTGTTTAACATAGCAAAAATATGCTAATTTATTTATTTTCCTGTAAAAAAATTACTTGTCATTTTAGGGGTATAAACAAGACATCATATAATATAATTCATAAAATCAATTAATTTATTCTGTAGTTTTCCTTGAAAACCACACGCCGCTTACTCATTTTTCAAAGGAAAAACTGTATTTTTGTTAGTTGTCAGTTCCTCCTTATTTTTCTTTTCTTTATGTTGATTAACTAAAAGGTATTATACAATAAAAACTTGCCAATTTTTCTTTTTCTGTTGAAGGAATTGAAGCGCGAAGTCGGCACAAATTACATTTGCCATCCAGACTAAAAATTTTGTTCGAAATCAAGGCCAATCAAAGGCCAAGCAAATCCAAGCACATGCAACTCAGAATTTTGAAAAAAATATTTTTAAAAGTACATCTATTACTATACCAGTATTTTACCGGATAAAAATAAATACTACCTTCTTGCGGTCTTCCTACCAAACTATGTATCTGGATCGGTAGCTTTCTCTCTAATCGGCACATATCTGTTGTGGTTGATGGTCACTCATCTAACTTCCATCCTGTCAATGCTAGCGTCCCCGAAGGTTCAGTCCTGTCACCAGCCCTATTTCTTCTTCACATTAATGACCTGCTCTCTTCAACTACCAGTCCCATCCACAGTTATGCTGACGATAGTACTCTTCACTCCAATATTCATTTTTTCAGACAAGTTTCGAATCGAGAGTTGAATAATAGACGCAGATCTATGCACTTATCCCTTTCTGAAGATCTTCAATTAATGTTAGACTGGGGCGCCGAGAACCCTGTTCAGTTCAACGCCTCCAAAACACAGTCTTGCTCCCTGTCATGCAAAAAACCTGGCAACGCTTACCCCATCCACATAAATGGCCAAGCCGTACAAAACAATGAAACATCGGATCTTGTTGGCGTAGCTTTCGAACATGATCTCAGCTGGCACAAACACATTACTTCAGCAGCCACATCGGCAACTAAAAGCTTGGTTTTAGTCAGACGGTGCTAAGTCTGGCGAACAAGGCAAGTGTGGCAGCAAGTCAAAGCCTAATGCATGAATGTTTGCCATAGCAATAACACTCGTATGGGGCTGAGCATTACCTTGATGGAAAATGATATTCTTTCTTGGCTAAATCAGGACATCTTTCAGTAACTGTTTGCTTTAATTTGTCCAAAAGACTTGCGTAGTATTCGCCTGTAATAGTTTGGTCTTTCGACCTAATTAATTAGCAGAATAACTTTGGCATCCCAAAAAATGGAAGCCATTACCTTTCCCGCCCATATTCCTTCCTTTGGGGATGAGAACCACTGTGGGTGTAATGGTGGACCCAAGGTTCTCAAAACCAACTAATGTACGCAGCGATCCGAAAGGGTCTAGCCGGTTAACTATATGAAAAGTGCCCCAACCGCGTCGTTTCCATGTTCTTACCTCGTAAATTATTGTTCTTTGACAGAAACATTTTTACACCAAATTTCAATCCCCTCCTCTCAGTAATGGAGGGAGATATGGGGGTGGCAACCCTTAACTTAAAAATTAATTATCTTTAAAAACTATTTGAGATATCAATGAAATTTTAACTGTGCATAGTTATTTATAAGGTTTATATAATATAATTTTTTCAGATTTTTATCTCATTAATACATGTTAAAAAAAAAGATGTTTAATTTTTAGGGGTGATTTATCATACTTACCCCCGGAGTGACACCAACTAAAAAAAATTGCTATAATCGTCTATTCTCTAGTAATATAAAAAAAATACACAAAGCTCGAATAGGTGGAACATTGCTAAAAAAAAATAAAAATCAATGTGAAATATAAAATACCAGCATATATTTTGGCGAATTAATGTAAGTATAAGTCGTACAATTAAGGAATCGGAAATAACACATTCATTTTTATTTTTTTTTTTAACAATGTTCCACCTATTCGAGTTTTGTGTAATTTTTTGTTATTACTAGATAATTGACGATTATACTAATTGTTTTTAGTTGGTGTCACTCCGGTGGTAAGTATGATAAACCACCCCTAACAATTAAACATCTTGTTTTTTGCCATTTATTAATGAGATAAAAATCTGAAAAAATTATATTATATAAACCTTATAAATAACTATGCACAGTTTAAATTTCATTGAGATATCTCAAATAGTTTTAAAGATAATGAATTTTTAAGTTAAGGGTTTGCCACCCCCATATCTCCCTCATTACTGAGAGGAGGGGTTTGAAATTTGGTGTAAAAATGTTTCTGTCAAAGAACAATAATTTACGAGGTAAGAACATGGAAACGACGTTTCATATAGTTAACCGGTTAGACCCTTTATCAGTTGGCGGTCTAAAGGAGTGACCTTGCCAGAGCGTCACACAATAGTCTGAGTCTATCCGTCATTAGACGGCTTTTAAGCGCATCCTCGTACCTACTTACAATAATTGAAAAAAAAAATATGGACATTTTGGTAAATATATGCCATTATCTAATTATTCATTTAAAACCAGTAGCTGGACCTTTTAAAACCATCTGGTAATTACATGTGTAAAGAAAACCCGAAAACCCATAAATAACATTAAGTTAAACAGGCAAGTGACATCTACTCAATTTAACTCTGTACTTAATATCTGCATTAAAATAAATTAATTTACATGCATACACCGGGTAAAATATTACCTATGCTTCCTGTTAAAAATAGTAAGTAAAGTCTTAAGTTACTGCTGCCGGCGTTGTTATAACTTACGTATATAAATTAATCAAAAGTATAGACGGCAACAAATTATGTATTTAAGCGTATTTATTGTTAAAAGACAGCGTGAGAAAAGAAATTTTATTGTTTTTATTGAAATTTTTTATATTAGCAAAACTGTAATGATTTCGAGATGCCCAAAGATGTGAACATAAGGTTTAAGAGAAATATGCAGCGCTCATTTTTTAAACA
The DNA here is from genome assembly GCA_963971165.1 of Philopedon plagiatum. Classification (NCBI taxonomy): domain Eukaryota; kingdom Metazoa; phylum Arthropoda; class Insecta; order Coleoptera; family Curculionidae; genus Philopedon; species Philopedon plagiatum. Next base: position 17,777,671 of record OZ020194.1, on the reverse strand, counting down.
ATTTTGTTGCTCACTTATCATTGTGCTACAAAAAAACAATTTTTCTTTGTAGGTTCATGTGAGGATGAGATGAAAATTTTTCGGCCTAACAAAGAAACCAGTAAAATACTAGTTAAAAAATGTTTCTATTTTTCTACGTAGTCTCCGTGCAGCCCAATACATTTATTCCAGTGATATTCAAGGGCCTTTATACAATCGTTAAAGGTTGGTTTGTCCATCTCGTCGGACTAGACGTTTCAGGCAGCAATCATTTCTGAATCTGATGCGACCTTTTTATCAGCAAAAAAAGGTCGGAAACAAATTCAAGCAAAGAGTTGTAAACATAGGTTATTCCAGGGGCGTATCTACACTATTTGGAAATAAAATTAGGATCCGATTTGAAAATAAAATATAAATATTTTGTAACCTAAATTGTTTAATTTGGAAATGCGAAATACGAAAAGCCTTCGGATAAAGTAATAGAAAACTAATTTACTCACCCAATGTATGGATACCACTATACCGTAACGCCAAACGCTTGTAATCTAGTTTTAAGCCTTTGTAAATGCCTGTAGCACTAAAATACCTTCTACAGTATACCCCTTTATTATTTTTACGCTTTGAAGTAAAGATTGCACTGTATTTCGAAAATGAATGTTCTACATCCAAAAATGTAATGTTTGCGTATCTAAAACACTGCAAGTTATTGCCACAATATCACTTTTAAGTCTGACTGAATTAATTCAAGGACGAGAAGGATTTGAATTTACAAGTATAAGAATGAGAGAGTTTTGACCTATAAATTTATTTCTAAGTTTTTCCGCAAATGAAGGACAAATTAGGATCAAATTCATTTAATTTCATTTCATTAAGAAAGATAGAATTCCTTTAGAACCCAAACGAATCGTAGAAATAATAGAATAAGATTTTTTAACAACGCCAACACAAAAAGTTGTGAGAACTTAACTGGTCAACTAAATCTACTTTAAACCAGTACTTATAGTCTTCAACTTTTTTAGTTAACTCTCCGGTAAGTTTCCATCTTGAGAATCAACAAAAAGACAAAATTACCATACGCTATTTATCAAAAAAATACATATTCCCAGGCAACATATTAGCATTTTCATTAATGTCTTAGCTTTTCTTATAATTACAAATTCCTATCAATAATTTAGGTTAAGTACAAGACATATTATGCAGCTTTGTTGCCACGACTTATATGGATGTATAAATTATAAGAATCTCCTTACAGTTATTTATGTATGACACAACTCGAATTTCTTGAGATAAAAACAAATACCCTTAATAAGTTACTTTGCGTATACCTCCAATTAATAAGCCATTTGTAAAAGTAAAATCGTAGTTGGAAAGTCTAAAACAATAAGTGCTAATTGACTTAAAATGTAGAGTCTCTATAACTGCTAATTTTTATAACTCATTATGTCGCTCGCGCCAACACTTTGCAAAGAAAGTGAAAAATATGTTTTTCCTCACCAATGTGTTTTAGGGCAAAAATAACTATTTATAGTTTTCCGACAGCTCTTACTTAAAACATTTTTTTTCTGCAATCGATGCTTTAAAGTGGGGGAAATACCTGTAAAGCCGCATATTAAGTTGAACAATTTGTCGCGAACGAACATTTTTCGCGATAAAATGCTCTGGTCAGTAGTATCAGTATATATGAAATCTGTTCGCCAAAGATTTTGTCGCGAACGAACGTTATCCGTAGCTTGTCGGTAAATAAAAGAAATTGAGTGCTCAGTTTAGACGGGATATAGACCGTATTTGTGACCGTATCTGCTATAAAGTTTATAATTATAATTTGTGTTTTAAAACTTATGAGGAGATATTCCGAGAAACTGATTTTTCAATTTTATTCGGACAGCGGCGCGAGCGGATGTGCATTAAGGGCGAAAACTTGAATTATTTATTAAGGCCCCTAAATATACAACATATCCAGAAATTAGAACTACCCGACCTTTTGCAAGGTAAAACCTACCCCACTACTGGATCATTTACGAAAACACATCTTTCGAGAATACAGTTTGCTGAAAATTATAGTTCAAACTCTAATAGATTCGATAAGGTTGATAAAAATAAGGCAAAAAAGATTCTGAGTAAACCGTACGCAGATTCTCTTTTTGTGGATGTTGCTTAGGTTTTTTGCTCGTCATGTTTTGTCACGCTCTTTTTCGCAATAAAGAATTTAATAAACTTCAACGTACACTTCAGAACTAAAGTTCAAAGTTCAAAGTAAAGTATTTAAATGTAGATCACAAGATCAATAACCTTCGAAATAACGGTATAAAACGGGAATCTAACTCTTATCGCGACCCTCGCAGAACGAACTGGGGTAACTATCGGGTAGACCTAGAACGTAACCTGGAGGGGCTTAAAGAGGAAATAAATAACGTGACGGACCTCGAACTGGTAGCGGATCAATTGACGGACGCGGCCATTTCGGCATTCGAAGCAAATTGTCCTCAAACTACATCAAATTCCTCCCGGAAGGTCCCCTGGTGGGGACCAGACCTGGAGGCCAAAAGAGGACAAGTAAGAAAGAACTGGAATCAGGCAAAACGATCAGGCAACTGGGAAGCGTATAGGGCTACCCTTACTGAATACAACATAGCGCTGAGAAAGGCCAAGAGAGCATCCTGGAGAAGGCACTGCGAGGCTATTGAAAGCACTCCAGAATGTGCCAGACTCGCAAAGATACTGTCAAAGGACACTCAGCCTGCAATCAACTCTCTTGTCACTGAGAATGGAGAGCAAACATTAACGGGGAAGGAAACAATGACCGAACTGTTTCGGGTTCACTTCCCTGGGTCCAAAATCATAAAGGAAACACCTGAAGCCTGGAGATTTGGAGGACCTAATGAAGCTCCTAACAGAGCTCATAGGGACAACTGGCAGGCTGCTAAGAAGGTGATATCCCCTGAAAAAATAAAATGGGCTATAAACTCATTTGAACCCTACAAATCTCCGGGTCCAGACGGAGTTTGTCCAGCGTTGCTACAGCAGGGATCAGACCTGCTTGTCAGCAAGCTTTGTCACATACTAAGGGCCAGTCTGGCCCTAGGTCACATACCGAGGATCTGGAGACTGACCAAAGTGGTATTCATACCGAAACATGGACGTCCCAACTACTCGGTCGCCAAGGCATTCAGACCCATCAGTCTAATGTCCTTTGTTGTAAAAACACTAGAAAAACTGTTAGATAGGCATATAAGGGATGCTATAATGGGGGACGGACCATTTCATCAAGACCAGCATGCCTACAGAACAGGAAGGTCGACCGAATCAGCACTCCACCAGCTAGTTAGCAGAGTGGAGAACGCGATAGGTAACGGAGAAGTGCTTCTCGGAGCATTTCTAGACATTGAAGGAGCGTTTGACAACACATCCTTCACATCTATATCCAGAGCAATCAGGGGCATCGGGCTAGATGAGACCTGCTGCAGATGGGTAGAAAGCATGCTTAAAAGCCGGGTAATTTATACAGATCTACTCGGTGAAACTTTGGCAGCCCGGGTGGCAGGGGGATGCCCTCAGGGGGGGGGTTCTTTCTCCCCTCCTCTGGAACCTGGTAATGGACGGGCTTCTAAAAGAACTAAGCCAAAGGGGTTATTCGATCCTGGGCTACGCAGACGACCTGGTCATAACGACTCAAGGAAAATTCAACACAACCGTGAGGGACTGCATGAGGAGCGCCCTCGCCGTAGTGGAAAAATGGGTAGGACAGGAAGGACTTAATGTAAGCCCAAACAAGACTGTCATCGTCCCGTTCACTAACCGCAGGAAAAAGGAGGGGCTCGGTCCTCTAACCCTGCGAGGAGTCACAATTCCACTGCAGGAAGAGGTAAAGTATTTGGGGGTAACACTGGACTCAAAACTTACCTGGAACAAGCATGTGGATAAAACCATACGAAAAGCGGAAATCACCCTTGCGGTGGTCAGACGAACGTATGGGAAAACATGGGGTCTCTCACCAAAGATGGTGCACTGGCTGTACACCAGAGTGGTGAAACCCGCAATAACTTATGCAGCCTTGGTCTGGGGGACCAAGGCAACGCAGAAAACAATAATGCTCAGGCTCAGCAGTCTGCAAAGACTAGCCTGTCTGGGCATTACAGGGGCAATGAGATCGACCCCTACCTCAGCGATGGAGAATCTCCTAGACCTTCCTCCCTTGCACCTGGTCATCCAGGGAGAGGCGAGGATGGGTCTCTATCGACTGCAAAACACTCTGCCCTCTTCATTACGGAAAAGGGCGGGACATGAACTCATAAGAGAGAAGATTGGAGGGCCCGATTTAGAAATGAGATCGGACTACATGACTCCCAAATTCCAATACAACATCCCCTACGAGGTAGTAATAGCGGATCGCAGGGAATGGACTTCGACAAACCCAGAGTTTCCTCCGGGGGCAATCATATGGTACACCGACGGATCAAAAACCGAAGCGGGAACCGGAGCAGGAGTACATGGGGTCGGACCAAGGAGGGACATGTCCTTTTCCTTGGGGAAGTACCCCACGGTATTCCAAGCAGAAACCTACGCCATCTTACAATGTGCGCTGGAAAACAATAGGAGGGCTTATTCAAATAAGCGGATCTATATCTGTTCAGACAGTCAGGCCGCTTTGAGGGCACTCTCATGCCACAGAGTCACTTCGGGACTGGTATGGGAGTGCATAAACGATCTTGGCGCGCTAGCTGCCAGAAACTCAGTGAAGCTCATGTGGGTACCGGGACACAAGGGCATCACTGGTAACGAAAAAGCCGACGAACTTGCTAGACAGGGATCGGCTACACCATACATTGGCCCAGAACCATCTCTCGGGGTGCCAAAGTGCACGGCACGAGAGGCGGTAAACAGATGGATCAAACAACAACACAAAGTCCACTGGAACGGAGTACAGGGACTGAACCACAGCAAGGCCGCTATAGGAAATCCCAATCCTAGACTCACCAGGCAACTGCTAAATCTGAGCAGGATCCAGTTGAGGACAATCGTAGGGGTACTAATAGGACACATGGCTGTAAAGGACCTTCTCAACAAAATGAAACTGTACCAGGGAGACCTTAGCTGCAGACTATGCGGTAGGGACAGGGAAACAGTTCAGCACATTATATATAATTGCGAGTCACTAGATCGCAAGCGCCACCAACTGTTCGGGCAACCAAAGTTAGAACCGGAGGAATTGATCACCCGCTCCCTTGTGGACCTGTACAGGCTTGTGCAGGAAACTGGGATAACAGAGTGGGTGTAACAAAAGTTATTGGGTAGGCACAATAGGCCTCTAGTGGCCGCAGTGCTTCCGGTCTCGGACGGAGCCCAAGGAGAAAAAAAAAAAAAAAAATAACCTTAAGCGCAACATCCCCAACTCAAGATTGGAGAGAAAATGTCATAACAAAAGAAAAATTAAGGTTACAATTAAGCGCAAAGCAAAAAAGGAAAAAAATGTACTATCACAGCAGGTAAAGTTGGTGTTAATCAATAAAAAAAATTAAAAGAGGAAGGTTGCCTAAAGGGATTTCACTGTTCTTCGATGATAGTGTCCAGGCTCGAGTCTATGATGGCCTAGGCATGTTGATCACCACCGTAGAGGACGCTTCAGTAAGCTGTCGGCTCCTGACAAAGGCTTAAACTTCCTGACGATGAGAAAAGACGATTCTCTCACAGAAAATGTTAAGATGAGATGTAGAAAGAGATAAAGTTGAGATTGAGAAAATTTTTAGACCAGGAGCGGTTGGGATCCTAATAAAAACAAGAAAAAGGTATGCATCAAGGCCAGGTAAACTCAAGCAATATGCAAATTTTCAAAACACTAGACTCAAAGGCACGGCAAAACTATAACTGACTGAAAGTCTTAAGCAATTTTTTCTTTATATCCTTAAGACTGATAGTAGAACCCAATAAATACTTTAAATTAAAGCAAAGATATCATTTAAAAAAAACTACTAATATATCGAAGTCGACTTAGTAATGAAATATTGAAAATAAAACTTAAATAGAAGCTACAACGCACTACTACTGTGCAAAAATATTTCTGTAAACGAATTATATCTACGCATGTACAGAAATATTTACATAATCAGATTATACAAGTAATAAACATAACCAAGGTTTGTAGGTAATAACTTGGTTATACGAATGAAAAGGTGCAGCCGTATAGTCCAATACTGTCCAAAAAATTAAATGTTATTCATAACCAAATAAATACAGTATTTAGTATTACTAAAGATTCGGCCCAAAATATAAAAAAAATAACGTAATACAAAAAAGGTAATTATCTATACAAAATTCACTATACAGAAGTGAGTCGAGCAATCCAGAGCAGTAGGTGTTCGGTATTCAAAACCTGAGTAATTTATCAACACAGTGAGAATTCAAAGACAAAGTAGTACTTTACTCTTAAAACGGTACTCAAATAAAATTATTAAGGATAAGCATGACCACTGTAACATTAATTACAGCCCAATAAAAAAAGCAGGAGACATGAGCTGAGACAATTAAACCTCAGAATTCAGTGCTCTCGTGCCGAGCTCTAAAGCTATTGAGTGAAAAACACTCACCTAAAGGTTATTGGGCGGTTATTGTGCGTGTCAGCCATTAGTGTTCTAAATCCATTTAACAATGATATTCTTTCAGGCGTAAGGCATCACACAGCCAAGCAACGGCATCAAACAGCCAAAATAATCAACAAAACATAAGGTACACAAAAAAAGCCAAGAAGAAATTTTTGAGGTGGCACCCGAGATCCACAGGTTACCCTCAAAAGGCATAAGGAATGTCTGCCAACGCTGTATTTGGCTGACCGCAGAAAAATGGACCATCGTGGCTTGACACAGCCACGACGAACCCGATTTTCATTTGTTGTTTCCATTATAGCGATGTGCAGGATAGTATCAGTTCGATACTCTGCACTCGATACATTCAAGTATCGACAGCACCGGATACCAACCCTTAAGAGCATCAGATATTCGGGTATCAAAACTAGATGCAAAAAAAACATTATATTATGCGTTGTTTCGCTTATAAGTTTATATCACGTTGTCGGTTATGTAAAAATGATAAATCCACATTTTAAAGTATTGATACCAATAGGTACCGCTAAAAACGCGGGTTCCATATCACTCCCCGTTCACCAGACCCATCATGCGATCTAAATTAGTAATCACTCCACCGACCGGCTATACAGGTTTTGGAACTACGGAACACACTACTTCCAACGGAAGGCAATATAAGTGCACTTGTTCATGTGAACTAAAGGTGGCACCACTTTTTTACGGTAACGCTACGTAACACTTTTTTATTAACATTTTAACTTAAAATTTGATACCTATAAACAATTGGCCTACCTCAATTCGGTGTAGGTCAATTGATCCTAGTCTATTCGTCGCAAGGTAATTAGTTGTATAAGTCAATTCGTCGTAAAGTAATTCGTAGTATAAGTCAATCCGTCGTAAATGACAATCTGTCGCAACGCAATTTTAGTTACTATATTGCTTTTTAATTTAATCAATTTAATCACCTACTCTATCAATTTAAAAATAATAATACCACAAGCTGATCTAGAACTAGCCAAACCTAATAGTCGAATATGTGCAAGATTGTTTACGTTCGCTCAGGATCTTGTCTTTTTTCATTATTATTTTTCGTTATAAAGTTAATGTTTATGATTATCATATTACAAAAATGTACTTATTAATCGTACTTAAATGTAATTTATAATTTTAATTAAAATTTAATTTTTTCAGACCAATTGTGTTTTACGACTAATAATACCTATGGGACTAATTGCTTTACGACATATACGACGAATTACTTTACTATTTATGCCGGTCGTCCTTTGGATGCGTTTACGTGCGAAATATTTTTGGACGAATAATTTTATCCCATTTCCATCCGACGAATAATTCCGGGCGCACTGCACGAGCTTAGATACGTTTCATTTATCGTGGTTTCACTGTAAGGGGGTCTGCAAGTATTCGTCCGAATTCTGACGAAAATGTTTCACATGAAAACGCATCCAAAGGACGACCGGCCTTATACGACAAATTGCTTTCCAGCAAATTGACTTATACGACGAATTGCTTTATGACTAACTGACCTATACGACGAATTGGCGTGGATCCTAAAGAAATAGTCACTTATAATTTCCCTCGTGCTTAAATTATTACCGTAAATTTTTCCGAGGTCGCAAATATTTTGAAAATTAATTATTATTAATTAATTAATTAAAATATATTATCTTAATTGTCACTAAGCCTGGGTGCATGAAATACTGATCGACTTGGTCCATCATTTTTCATAAAGCGCCATTTACTTTTGAGAATTCCGTGGCACTACAAGATTATATGCACAATAAAATACCATATTTCTTACTGAAATAAAATGACATTTTCCAACTTCAGTTAAATAAAACTTTTATTAATTTATCAATCTACTAATATCGGTGGAACATTATTTACTTTTGATCATTCCGAAGCATTACAAAATTATCATAACAAAGTATTAAATTTCTTAGCGGAATAAAACGACCTTTTCCTACGTTAATTTTTTATTAAGTAAAACTTTTATAAATAACTTTAAGACATCTTGTACTTTCGTCTTTTATTAATTTTAGTCTATTAACATCGGTGGAACAATATTTACTTTTGATAATTATTATTATTATATCTGTGTACCAAATACTTATGCTTTTTTGCGTCTACAAATAACTTTAATTTTAGACACTGCGATTCCTGAGTCAATATATTGACACTTAATATGGTAGAAAAATTTTCAGTGTAATTTTGACCGAAGCTCAAGCGGGATGAATATTTCTGCAAATTTTTCTCGTTGCCATGGAGACCATTTAAAATAAAAGCTTGTGATTGGTTAGAAAAAGTGTGTGCGAAATTTTCAGCATAATAGCCCAAACTGCAATCTATTATGTGCACATAAAAACATTTATATTTTTGAAAATAAAAATCTTTTCGAAACATGTACTTTTAGAAAAGACGTTTAAAAAAATGGAGAAAATGCTATAAAAAGTCGATGTTTCCTTTCCAGCAGCAAAACGAGCAGTACCTTGGTCCAGCATACGACCCTTCCAGAGATCTCTCACCAAATTTACCCTCATGCGAACCCACTATCAAAGGAGAACCCCCAGGGGATACTCAGGGTACAACGACGGTTCCTGGGCTCCAGGATAATAACAACCATACTGAAAAAAGTAAGTTTAAGATTACTTTTTATAAATTTATAAAAATATAAAATAAAAGGCAAACTTTTGACAAGTTATTTGGGAATCAGCAGCAATTATGTAACTACCTGTTTTGTCGCAGTGCACCAATCTTGTGGATCCGACACATGCCGACCTCAACCTTGTGGACCTGACTCCTGTCGATCGACACCAAGTGCGCCATCGAGACCGACTCAGTCGATAACACCACCGGAATTACGAAGACCCGGATCATCATTTGATCACCACATTCCCAAAATCGAGCCGGATACTACGCCGTCAACACCACCAACTCCACCGTCCAAGTAAGAATTTTTTAACTTGTATATAATTTTGCTGTGTGAAAAAAATAAACTAGTAGATTCACTACCACTCAAGACGTGGTGTCTCCGGTGGCCGAGTTGGTACGGCGCTAGCTTTGTAGCCGAGAGATCGCAGGTTCGAATCCCGCTTCGACCATGGATGTTCTGTGATTGTTACTAATTGTTGGAAGGCGGTAGAGGAATTCTTCCTTGGCCGAGGTGGTATAGGGTTGCCATAAATCATGTGCTTCATATCGCGGCACAGGGACCGCAGGGGGTGGGGGGATTCGGGGTATTTTTTTTTAATTAACCCAACTCTAAATACCAAAACACAAAAACAACTGACGAAGGAACGAAGATCTTTATTATTTAACTGATATCCATCCTTAAAATTGAATCAAAAAATGATTTAGGATTTGCCAGTTTTATATTTCTTCGATGAAGTTCTGTAGAACATCTTTCTTTGGTGTACTTATAAAATTCTGCACATGATAATATAAAGTTTATGCTGGCATTGCAGAATGGCCTCAACGGACTCGGCTAATAAACGAATTCTTTCATCTGACCACTGCATATACAGAAAAAATCAAATCGATCGCAATTTGCATGGTATGCATGTTATGTGCTTTTTAAAAAATTTAACCATCTTCCTTCAATCGAATTGTGTTTCCACTGTTCTAAAGAGTTGTTTTCTTCCATAAAATTCTTAAGGTATTATAGTAAAAATTAGTATAAATTCTCTTGAAAACAGTGATCTAAAATTATTAAACTGTTAGTTTCAAGATATATATTTGTTTCTTCCATTTTTTCCCATTATGGGATTTAAAACATCGAGACAAAAACGTTTGATTCTAGAGATCAATGGATTCCTGTCGTTACGTCACTAATTACAATATTTAGTGTATCTAGATATTTTTTGTTATCCCTTTCTTTGTCATTCAGCGTTTTACTTATTTTGACTTAAACCGCTACATTGCTGTTGCTTCAAGGATAAAGATTTTAATGCAGTTTTGAGCTATGTATGCACCATTTAAGCAGGTCTTCAGTTACTTTGGCATTATACGCTCCCGTTAAACGGATTATTTTAAATCGTTTTCATAAAAACGCATCTATGGGCGACTCAAATTAAGCCAAGAAGTCAGCTGCAGGCAGCTGATTTTTAACGACGAGGAAGGGCTCACTTGACGACAAAATTGACAAAGATGCCAAATAACTTACAACGAAGACAAAGATGAAACGAAAACATTTGCCTTTGTAGTAGTTAGCAAATCGCCACGTTTTTAATTTGAGTCGTCAATAAATATCAGAGAAAGTACTGTTCCATAAGTTACGTTTTCTTAATAAATTGTATTATAATATTGTCTTCTCTTTCAGTTGTGCGGATGAACTAGGTGTCGTGGCGGTTTGTGCCGGGTGCGGAATTAAAATTACGGACAGATACTATCTTCAGGCTGTAGAAAGACGGTGGCATGCGCAATGTTTACAGTGTTGCCAATGTCGAAATACTCTAGACGGTGATATTACATGTTTTTCGAGAGATGGTAACATATATTGCAAAAAAGACTATTATAGGTAAGTTATTTTAATTATTATAGATCAGAGCTAAGTTAAAATGTGTAATTTGAAAAAAAAACTTATACTGGGTGTTATAAAATTAAAGCAGAAGTGTGTAGTGTATTATATGATGTATAGTTCTTAAAATTCCAGCAGAGCGCTTTCGACTTAACAGTCATGAGCAGTGCTATTCGTCAAAGAAAGCAAACACGGTTATCAAACATCAGTAAAACACAAAGCGGTAGAGGATTAAATATACAAACAACAATATTAAAAATTCAAACTAAAACATAAGCAATTTCAAACATAACAGGTATGTTTGAAATTGCTTCGCATTTTGTCCCCGTAACCCAGTATTATTAAAATTGAAATTCTTTGGTTTTCTATTAAATGATTCATTTGTTGTAAATAAACGAAACTGACAATGTCAGACATTTTAGGTAAACTTTCGTGTACAGGTATTTTTAGAGTTGTGCCATGAGAATCTTCTCAAGGGAATATTTCCGGAGAACGATAAATTACCGAGAATATTTCCCAGCATAAATTCTCGAGAATTTATGATTTTAGAAAAAATATAAATTACTGGAAAATCACCGAGAATATTTCCGAGAACGAGAATGTTCTCGGGAAAATTAATATTCTCGGATAATTTACGAGAATTTAAGGTAATTTATTTTAATGTCGCTATTTTATCATAGATGGAGCTTGGAGCATCATCCTTATTTATTTTCTGTGTTGTTTCAAACAACTTGTTTAGATATGTTATTTGATACAATGCGTTTCTAAGTTGTGTCTTATTTATAAATAAAGTTACTCGAAAATAATGTAAAAAAAATTAATGTGTCTTTATTTTGACTAAGATGCATAATCACGTTAATTTACAATTTAAATATTTTCTAAATTAGGTATTGTGCAGTGCTATCTCTCTAATTTTTCAAATAAAATTATTGTAAGAAGTACTTTTGGTAAAAAAATATCTTCTTTCAATTTATGCAGTCAAAACATAAATTTTTTCAACATATAAAATAAATTCTCCAAAATTTCCGATAAATTCTCATTGTTCTCCGAGAATGTTCCATCTCTAGGTATTTTAAGGAAAAATACAATAAAATAACGATTTTTGACTACCATTGTCTCAAAAACTGTTTACTTTAGGATCAAATGTTCCCGATATGAAGTATTCAGAATTTTAAGATGAATTCGAAAATCGAATAAAATGTAGAGCGTTCGATTTAAAAAAAAAAGTTTCTGTCGATTTCAGGAAAACGCTAAACTTGACAACAATGCAGAACTCACCGTTGGATCGAGCGTAATTTCGTACTTAAGCGTGCAAAAGTTCATAAAAATCGGATGAACGGTTTGCAAGATATTTTGAGGTCTCCATATTTTTGTTACATACTGTATGTAGTAACATTCATAATACCCTTTATTTAATAATTTCTGACACTTGACACACAATTTTACCGTCAAATGTCGAAGAAGTGTTTTGAAAAAATACGTATTTGCAAAATTCCCTTTTGAGAGCTTTGGTGGTTTCTTGGTGCTTTAAAAAAACATATAAAAGACACGCGTACACTCTAAACAGTTTTATCGTCACCACGATTTTTTTATGAATTGAAATTCTCTCAATGATATGTTAGTGCGTCATCATAAACACTTTTAAATTTTACCTCCAGACATTTGTATAATAAAACAATTTTATAAAATAATCGGTATAAAAAAAAACGAAAATACTTGCGATTAAAATCTTAAGCTTTTAAAGAAAAACTTAAATCATTACATCAAATGACTCAAAATACCTTAAAGCACGGTAGTGAAAGAAGACCGAAAGAAGCGAACATTAATAAGGCCTTGGGTTCAATTAATCAGAAGTCATATTAAACAGTAGCCCCGCATTTTCTTCGGATACCGTGTCGGCAGACGCAGATTGTTTGAATATTCCCGCAGAGGACGCAGCAACTCGTGTATTTCGCGGATTCCGCACTTTGTCATGCCGTTAAATTATGGACCAGTCGTTAGGCTGCATGTTTTGCTTACTTTATTAAGAAAACTTTGTCTCATGCTGAGTTTTGTTGGTATTTTTGTGAAATTGTTTTATATATTTTGCACAGAAGCAACTTGTTTATGTTAAGTTATAATATTGTAGTCCGAAGCAGGTTGCAAGTTTCGAATTGTACGACCCAAGCTACTATGCACGTGGTTATCTTTATTAATAACAGTCTCGCTTTTGGGGGATTTGGGAAAAAGGAGAGAAAAAGAGGTAAGTTTCTTTAGGTAAATTGTAGTCAGACAATAAAAACAGGGGCGAATTTTGAATTTCGTTTATGGGGGGAGGGGCGTAATGTCACCTCGAGGTACACAAAAGCATAGATCAACAAAAAAACGAGCAAGTCCGCCTGTTTCTCAACAAAATTTGCTTAATTTAACATCGAAAAAATTAAAAAAAAAACAGTAGGGTAGACCGGGGTCGAAAGTAACAGGGGTCAAAAGTAACATCTCAAATATCTTCATAAACGTAATAGATATGCATGCGCTAATTTGTCAAAGATTCCGCCTATTCAGTTGCTAAACTCCCATTAGTACCAATACCGGCTCCATGAAACACAGTTGTGCGTATAGAGCCTTTTAAATTTTTTCTATCAAAAAGTAACTTTATTCGAGTTCGTTTTTATTGTGATAAAGTGCATAAAAAGCCATGTAAGTACAATTTATCGTGCTAGAGAGTTTTTTTAGGTATTTTGTTATTGTATAGGCATAATTTTGTACCGTGTTGTTGTGTTTTTTGCTTAAAAATTGTAATACAAATTTGCAAGTACAGTCGGGGACGGTTGTAACAAGGCAACTCGGGGACGGTTGTAACGTTACAACCGACCCCGTTGTAGTACAGATAACATAGATTTCTATTGCTTTTTTAAGAATGTCCCGTACGAAGAAAAGGAAGACATACCGTGGTACGAAAGATATAATCTTTTACGAACCAGCATATAACGAAGTTACTAATGGGAATCTCTCTATTAGATCATCAGCAAGACAATATGAATTATGTCACGTGTCATTGACAAGATACAAGAACAAACTGGAAGCCCCCAATGAAAATTTACCCGTGTCCATGATTGTTCTATATAAATATTTTATTATATTCCCAATTTTAAGCATAGTCCTATCATAAATGTAGTGTTACAACCAACCCCCCTTAGTGTTACAACCGACACTGGGTCGGGGCGGTTGTAACAAATTACATCATATTAATTTTTAGTTACCTGTGAGGTTTTTACTTTGTTCAGCCCTAAAATGTCACTTACATAATACAGGTAACTAATTACCTTAACTATCGCCATACAAATATTATTTCCAATTCTAATAGTTTTTTCATAATTAAATACTAAAGTCAGAATGTTACAACCGACCCCGGTCTACCCTACACGCGACAGGATCAACTGATTGATTAATATTAAGGTGTAAATATTTTGGGATCTTTTTATTTACGCCTTCTACTCGTTTGGAGGGATTTACTTACGTAAGTGCAATTTTTCGAAAATCAATTTTTCCAATTTTCTTATACATTTTTCAAAAATACGTTTTTTTTTCAGAAAATTTCGACAGTAAATTTTTTCCATGCCAAACCTAAGGAAACCTGATCAAACTGAAAAAACGGTTGATCATCTTATCTTACAAAAAAATTTAAAAAAATTTGTAGATCCGTTTTCTTAAACACTTTTCAAAAATCCATTTTTTTAGAAAATTTCGAAAGTAAAATTTTGCAAAAAAACACTTTTTGAATATTAATTTTTTAAGCAACGGCTTTTGGGCAATGTAATTTACGAGAAAGTAACGTACCAAACCTAAGGAAACCTGATCAAACTCAAAAAAGGTTCGTTTAGGTTTGTTCAGGATGATTTTTCGTCTTTTTTATTTAATATTTTCCAAGCTAGTAGAGTCCAGAGCCTAATACTGTTTTCGAAAAAATACGTTTCCGAAAATTGTACACCTATTTTTAAAAAATTATTTTTTTAAAGATATATTTGAAAAAATGTACTTTCGAAATATGTATTTTGGGGAATTTCATAAATCCGTTTTCGAAAGAGCATTCTTATAAAGAAGCTGTTAAGACATTTTTGAAAAAAGGTACTTTCGAAATAGGTTTTCGAAAAATTTCGTAAATCGGTTTCCAAAAAAGCTCTTTTTCCAAAAAAAATTTTTTTTTCGAAAAAGAATATATTTGTTAAATTCGTTTCCTCTAGTAAGGAATGTTTTCAGAATCCAATTACTAAGAGCATGTAAATCAATAATGCCGAAAAAGCATTTTTTATGTAACATATTCGAATTATAGATCTGCCATTCATATTTTTGTGGTGTGATTATAGATAGACCTTACACAGGCGGCAAATGTTTATTTTTGTTTATAATATTTGGTACAATTAGGTAGTACGAATGTTTAATTTTATGTTACTATATTTATTTTTATAAAATTGGCCCCTGAAATCATTTTTGTAGAAGGCTCTAGGGGAGGGGGGGGGGCCTAAATCCAGGCCTGAATACAAGACCTGCTAGAGAGATTAAAACAGAGGTGAGTGAAACTAGATGGATTATGAAAATGATACTGGTACTTCTTATGCAAAGTTTAATAGCAATATTTATCTAGATCAATTAAAATAAAAATACTGAGGCAGCAACTCGAGACTTCACGGATTGTGCACTTTGTCGTGCCGTTAAATTATGGACCAGTAGTAAGGCTGTGTCTTGCTTATTTTTTTAAGACAACTTTGTCTACTAGACCAAATTTAATAAACTGAGCAGCGTGGAAGCTGGAAGGTGGTAGCGGAATTCTTACTCAACCGAGGTGGTACCACCCCACACATCCTCTTAAAGGGCTGGTGAAATCCCTACGGATGTTTCCAGCTCTGGATGTGTGAGTCGACCCCTCAGTACACCCACGGTATATAGTACTTAGACTTCGGTCTTCGTGGGCTGTCAGAAGATAAAAAAAAGCGTTAAAAAGAGAATCTAATAACCTTTGAAAAGAGCTATCACTTGACTCCTATTCCCTTTTAAAATTTTAGGGGTGCTACTAGGGGACTGAAGTTAGTGGGTTGAAAATATAAGCTAAATGTTTTCCCCTTCCACTCAAGATACACGTGTCAAAGCGTTTTTATCTTAAGGAACGATAAATATGAAAAATCGGTCTTGTTTCGTTTTCATTGGCTGTATGTTCTTGACATTATAATGACTATCTCTTTCTCACATTAATGACCTGCTCTCTTCAACTACTAATCCCATCCACAGTTACACTGGCGATGACTTCAACATTCATTTTTCCAGATGTTTCTAATCAAGAGCTGGATGATAGACGCAGATCTCTGCACCTATACACTTCCCAAGATCTTCAATCAATCTTACACCGGGTTGACAAAAACGCCTCCAAAACCCCCCTTGATCCCTGTCATGCAAAAAATCCGGAAAACTCACCCCATCCACATAAATGACCAAGCCTTACAGAACAATGAAACGTTCGGCCTTTTTGTCATCGCTTTCGAAGATGATCTCAGCTGGCACAATCACATTACTTCAATAGATACATCAGCAGCTGAAAATACTTCTCCCCTTTCAACTTACACACTCTCTATGTTTCTCAAATAAGACCTGAGAACTATTCCGGACTACTATCTGGAGAGCGGCATCAACTTCGACACTTATCATCCTTCATTATGTCCAAGCCATTCGACTGAATAACCCAGTCCTTACAAGAACACTCCCTTCTCTCGCTCATCGACGCGCTGTTGGGGATTTTATTTCTTTTCTACCGATATTTCCACGGATTTTGCTCTGAAGAACTAGCTGCTATAATTCCCCCTTGGCTGTTTTTAACAGAACAACAAGAGCCGCGAGTGCACGTATGCAACACTTTACTTTCAGCTACAAAAGCCTAGAATATCCCACTTCTCTCGCTCATTCATACCTAGGGCCTGCAGATGTTTTCCCTGCCCCTCCCAACCTTCAATCCTTTAAATCCTGTCAGTAGATTACCCTTCTCTTCAGACTCCAACGGTACGTTAGTACATAGGATTGAAGTCTACGTTGTGTGTCTCAGATAAAAAAAGCTATAATGAAGTTGGCCCGAAAATAATTAGGAATTCGAAGATCTTTAAAAGAGTAGCCTCATGCCATAACTGCGTATAAAGGAATCGGCGTAGTATATAAAAAAAACACAATGCGTAAATTCAGCAACGTAATTTACCATTTAAAAACATCCACATAATAAACATTGTTTGTTAACCAAACACTTAGGAAGTCGACTTAAGCCCATTTAAAATCAGAACCTGTTTCGCCGACAAATAAGTTCATCGTCACACATTTTCGGCGGCTAAACAGTTTTACTTTCAACGAGAGCTGTGGCTTAAGTAAAAAAGAGATAAAAGATGTCTGCTTTAGTATTTAAACATTTGACAAGCGAAGTTAAATTCTCTTGACATGCTCTTTGATGTTGCCCACTACTGTAAAATATAAGAAAGTTGTAAATAGCTGTATAGGTCATATATTTCTAGTTATATAGAACCGTTACCAGGTAATGTGAAGATGAGGCAGAAATTTCGTTTCAAAGTAACCGAAATAATATGTAACAAATAATGGACAATGGGAATAAATGCCTAATAATTTGGAAATAATGAAGATACGGTAAAAAATTACTGGCAAGATTCTATTAATCCCCTTGGCAAGCACGAAAACGTTATCAAAAAGTAATTATTCAGCAAGACAGGAAAAAGGTTTGTATACATGGTGAATCCATCCAAAAACACGGGTACAGTTTCCAACAGTTTTTTTGTATTTCCGTGAATTTTACTCTTCATCCAGGGATGGAAACTAACCCAACTTTTTTTTGTCAAATGCAAATGCATGTATTGTGAAAGGGGCACAAAAAGGAATATACCCCACTATTTACTTTTGAATTTCTGTTACCTGCTAAGCGAGCAAAAATGTGATTTTTTAAACAATTTTTTTATTGTAAATATTGTTCGAAATGTGCACCAATTTTTTCCTGGTAAACCCTAGCCTAAAGTAAAATTCATTTGTAACATTTTGAACCATTTCTGGAGGTATTTGTCGGATTTCTTGGGTTATTCGTTGCCTAAGTTCCCATAAATTTTTTGGTTTTGTCACGTAAACTTTACTTTTAAGGTGGCCCCTAAGAAAATAATCAAGGGGGTTAAGATCTGGCGATCTTGCCGGCCACTAAATTGTACCTCTTTTCCCTAACCACCGGTTAGGAAAAACGTCATTAAAATGTTTTCGAACATTTTGTGCCTAATGTGGCGGTGCACCATCCTGCTGAAACCATATTCGATCATCATGAAGATCTGCATCTGCATGATGAGGAAATAAAGCAGCCAAAGCTGAAATAAGGCTCTCTCGCGAAAAATTGAGATATAACGGCCCATTTAGATTATGGTTAAAAAATATTGGCCCAGTGACTCGGCCACCAATAATTATACCTGCCCAAGCAGTAAGCTTTTGGGGACGTTGAGTGTGAGTTTCTCGAATCCAATTAGGATTTTCGTCGGACCAGTACCGACAGTTTTGCTTATTCACATGACCATTTAATACAAAAGTACACTCATCCGCAAAAAGAACCCTGTCCAAAACTATTGAATGCTGATCCAGTGAATTCATCATAATTTCACAAAATTGAAGTCGACGATCTGGGTCATCTTCCATAAACTCCTATTAGCATTTTATATGGGCGTATTTTACATAAATTTATTTACCTTAATGCAGATGATTGGCATACGTTGGTATCTCTTGCCATTTGCCTAAAAGCGCACCTTACACGGTCAATAATACTGACAATATGTTATTATATTGACAAAAATATTGATCGTGTAAGGTGGATATATTGATGGTTTGATGGATTGAACTGACGCGAATTCGAATTTCCGAATATCAGGCATCAATATCAGCGAGTAGAGGGATACTGTCAGTATTACTGATCGTCTAGGGTGCGCTGTCAATATTGGATCAATCCTTAGGGTAACATCAGCTGCTGTCAACAATGAAAGCAACAAGCATGCTTTCTTATCCAATCTTTCATCCAGCGCTTACACTTTAGTGTACGTTTTATGACTAAACTTAAAATTATCGTAATACATGCTCTCTGTCGAGGATCTATTTTCAACAGGCACGGATAATAGTAGGTTATGTACTGAAGGAAATATTGAGAATAATACTGATCGGGTAAGGCTGAAGAATGATTGAAATGGATTGTTGAAATATTGTCAGTATTGATTGATATCAATATTATTGACCGTGTAAGGTACGCTTATCTGAAGCGACAGGGTTTTCCTGAAGACTAAGCAAGATGTTTAATTGTGTGTCTTCCTGCATTACAAGAGGTTGTCGTTGTCTTGGTGCAGCCCTCACATGGCCCAATTCATGATATCGTGCTTTAATTTTGCTAATGGTGCTTTGCGAAATTGGTGGTAAATCAGAGTGCTGTTCTTGAGACAAACGTGCCACCCAACCAGTCTCAATACTACCCTACCTCACACGATCAATATTTATGTAATATAATAGGACATTATTTAAAAAATCACATTTTTTTCTCCCTTATCAGGTAACAGAAATTCAAAAGTAAATAGAGGCTTATATTCCTTTTTTATGTCCCATTCCGCGAGCTATCACAACACATGCATTTGCATTTTAAAAAAAAAAGTTGGGTTAGTTTCCATCCCTGGACGAAGGGCAAAATTCACGAAAATGCGAAAAAAACATTGAATAAAAAAAGGTAGGTACCCGTATTTTTGGATTTTTTCAAGGAATGTATGGATTCTTTGTTACCGAAATTATTGTAGTGAAACAATTCACCCTGTATACATAAAGTGTCTTGTCCTATAAAAACCCAACGGGCGAGTTTTTACATTATTTGTGGAAGATATTGGTTCATTTATTCGCATCATGTCATTGATGTCATCGGTTAAGTCAATGGATTTCAGACGAGCAAGATTTTAAGAATGGACTAATGAGTCCCATGTTGGTACAGTATTAGTTTCTACAACAAGGTTATTTATAAAGGGTGCCACAATAGGTACCATCGTGCCGATAAAAAACTAGGACAGCAAAATCACTGGGAAAGGAAATACATATCTCCTAGACTTTAAAAGGTGCTCTAGTGCTGGAAAGGTTAAAACACCTAACTTTTAAAAAGTAACCTAGGTTACATAATTTAACGTTTTGTATTTTGCGATACGAGGTGGCATCAAAATGTATTTCTTGTTGCATAAATTTGAGGGACAGGTTATATGGAGAAACTAAATTTATTGGGCATTTTGTTATTTAGAAAAAAGTCAAATATTTTATTTAAAATATATTAACATCGTCTGAAAATGCAAAATTAGATAATAAAATTAATTTAATAAAAAATAAAAAGAATCCAAACACAAAATTTGTCAAACCAACACAAAATTTTAATAATTTGGTCATAAAACCATTTCTGTTTATTACTTCTTGAAGCCTTTGCGGCATACTTAAAACTAGGTATCTGCATAATTCGCCTGTTACTTCATCCCAAGCTTGATTTTTCCTGTAGCGTAGTTCATCCCTGTTTCTTGGTCGAAAATCATGTTTATACATGGATTTGATCATTTTACCCCAAATGTTTTCGATCGGGTTCAAGTCTGGACTCTTCGAAGGCCAGTGAAGAACTGCGATATTATTTTCCTGGAGAAAATTTTGCCCAATGCGTGCTGTGTGTATTGGAGCATTATCATGCTGAAATGTAAAATTTTGACCATATACAACGTTTATCGATGGTATCATCACTTTATTTAGTATATGAACGTATACGGCTACAGTTAGTCTTCCTTCCACGATTTGGCAAACTCCTGGCCCTCTAGCGCTAATACAACCGCAAACATTTATAGAGAAACGCCCACTTTGGTTAGTTTTGTGGGTGTATATCTCATCATACCGCATTACGGAAGGCCTATAAACCCGAATTCGCCCATTATTACATGATTGAAAAGTTTTCTCGTCAGAAAATATAACTGTTTCCCAGAAATTATTCTGATTTCAATATTCGTGTGCAAATTCTAACCTGCCCTGTTTATTTCTTTCCATTAAAAATATTTTATTAGCAGCATAAGGACTTCGTTAAATCGGAATTTCGAACCCAGTCCCTAGGGATTAAGGAATTGGGTAAACCCATCCTTAAACCTTCTTAGTGGAATCTCCTTATAAAAGTTTTGTCCACATTGTGCTGATGTCGATGTTGTGACGTAACTAAACCTGTCTTGCTGGTGAGGTGTATTTTATTGTCTTCCTTTTTCGAAAGAAAAGAGACAAATTTGAAAAATGACGAACTTGGAATAGTATATTGTACAACAAGATTTGAAAATGACTCTTTTTACACAAGTGCGAGGTTTATGGGCATTTGTCTTCAACAAACCTTGCAGGGTAATTTATAAATGCACGCAAGATAATGCAACAGCAGGTGCTATACACTGGCTATAGGTAAAGATGCAAATGTAGTTCAAACAGAACTCACCACAGGTGTCTGTATAGCAGCAAGAGAAATAACCAGTAAGAATATTACTGGACACTTCTGGCCTTGGACAGACCACGTATCATCTTAGGCACAGTTCTAGAATATCAGCGAGCCCTAGCAAAAGCCTCCGATAATGATGTGGTCACTTTGAGGTGTAAAAAAGGGCACAGCACATCAAAAGGAAATCGCATAGCTGACTTCTTAGCTAGGGGGGGTGGCCGCTCTAAATATGCTCGGGCCTGGCTGCTCCACTGACTTGGCAACATCGGTGGTAGCGGACCTAATCAAAAAACATTCCCATGAAAATTTGAAAAAAGTATGGAGTGAAACGGAAGACTGCAAACTCGCCAAGGAGCTACTTAGTTTCCCCGACAGCGAAACAGCTAAACAGTACTTGACAATGACAAGGCAAAACCTGAGTCTAATGGCGGGACTTCACCAAACTCTGCTAGCCCTGGCTCGAGTTGCCCGGTCAGCTCGCCGGCGGCACAACCCGCGCGGCATTGATTTTGTTTCGGCCAAGGTGACAAGGTAGAACCTGCGTCTTTCGACGGGTATTCTGACAGGTCACTGTCAACTCCGCAAGTACCTTCACAGAATGGGACTAGTGGATACACCCCTATGCAGAGGAGATCCCTAAGAAGATTAGACTATAGAGCATATCCTATGTAATTGCCCAACATTTTCACCCTTAAGAAAATCCGTATTCGGCGAGTACTGGCCCACCTTAGCCAACATTAGAAAGGCACCTCCCGGCGACGTTATCAACTACTTTAAATCCGTAGGCTGGTTGGCGCGCAGAGAGGAAGTCTCCTGCTTCGGGAGGATACCCAAAAGGTCTAATGATGCCTAAGTACCGTAAAGCCTTAGCTTACCCTTTCAACGCTAAATAATAAAACTAATAATGGGCCTTAGCCGAAGGCCACAAGTCGATCGAGTGTGAAAGATATTTTCCAGCGTGTTGTACACTATACTTTTTCTACAACTGTAGCAGTGATATTTTCTGCATTGCATCACATGTTAAATTTTAACGTATCAACTATTTTCCTTGAAACTGAAGAAATGAGATTTTGAGACACTTCTGCGGCTTTTTCTGCTATCTCTGAAGTAGTAGATTCGAGATAATCTTCGTCGAGATTCTCACAGGTCAGTTTTATCATTATTTTTATGAAATTTCACTTTTATTCTATATAGTTAATTGTTGTTGATTCTCTGAGTGCCAGTTGAGGTAAAGCCGTCAATAATTAAACAAATGAAATTGGTTGCTAGGAGATAGCTTTCAAATTATGACTGCTGCCCAAACTGCCGCCTACTAGATTTCGAAAGTTTTGTTCAAGATTGTAAGATAGGTCTGGCCAATGGTGGGTTTCATAATAATTGCTCCTTGCGGCGTGCGTAAACGTTTTCGCATGGCGTGGGTAAACGTTTTCGCACGGCGTGTGTAAACATTTTTGCAAGGTGTTGGAAATTATTGATTATCAGTTGTAGTTAGAAGTGTTTTTTAGGTATTTTCAGAGCAGTTGTCAAAAAAAAATTATATTTTAATTTATTATTATGTTCGATACAATGCCGTCAAAATAGAAATTATATAAAATCTGATACGAAAGCAAGAATATTTTAAAATCGTGTATACACGTGACAGATGAATAATTAAGTTATTTTGCTGGTACTTCATCCTAATGGATTCGATTTTAGTTTAAAGGACGGTCTAGTATTTCAAAGACGTTAATACGAGTACATAACCTGCTCAAATAAATTATTTGATCAAATCGCATTTCGACAATACGCAATATCAATTATGTTTTCTATAGAATGTGAAGTATTTATAATAAAAGCTCTGCAGCCAACTACGACTCGATATAATAAATTTAATGAAAAGGCTTAAATCTGCACGAAGGTTGTTTTAAGCAATCTCGAAACGTCTTATATATTAATGCGTCTTAATTCGTCTTGACGTACCGTTAAATATTTAACATGGAACTCAAAAACGAAAAAGACAGCTCGACTTGCCACACAAAATAAATTCCGCTTTCAAGATTTTAAATAAGGAGAAACTTTTTAGGCATAAGGAATTAATTTAGATTTTTTACAAGCTAAGGAAATGTTCGGTTTACACTCGGTGTAACAACTAGGTTAAGATTTACGTGATAATTGCTTTTGACGATCGTTATAAAGTGTTAACAAGTATTTATTGTTACATAAATTGTACCATGAATGCACTATGAAGTAGGTTCATCAAATTTTACATATAATATTATGTACATTTTTGTTGCGAATTGTAACGATGACAATCTGGCCAACAGTATGGTTACCCATGTAAATTGGGCATTGTTGACAAGTCGTTTTTCTTTTTCTTCTTGGAGTCTTCAATTCTAAGACTGTTTGGACGCTATTCTCCATCCTTAACGATTCTGTGCTAAATCCTTCGTTTTCCTATAGCTAACTCTATAATCCTAGGTAAACCTTTGTCATGTCTACTATCTGCGATTTCCTATATAATTAATTGGGTTAGATCGCCAAGTCTCAGAATGTCTAATTATTTTATCACTTCTCTTCGGTAATGTTCCCCAAATAGTTCTGCCCTCCCTGACTCGATTGAGCACGTCGTCATTTGTGGTACTGTCTCCCAAACTTACCTTCATCATTTTTCTGTATCATTTTTTTTATCTTATAAAGCACACGTAGACCTCAAAGCTAAGTACTAACGTACCGTGTATATCTAAAGAGGAGGAAAATGACACGTATAGGCCTAAAGAGATGGCGCCTCCACCAAATGTTACGTAGTGGGTTGTAGAGTGATAAATTATAGTAAGGTTTACCAAAACACTTATATTTAACAGGTCTGGTACAATATGATCACTTATATTTTTAACTGGGTGATGGGATGGCATAGGGGCGCTTTTAACGGGATCACTTATTTAACCTAAAAGGTTACCGAAGGTTACCGATACTGCTAGCGCGACACCACAGTACCGCTTCCTTTTTGCATTTCGCTGGTACTCTATATACAGTGTGAGTCAGGAGGAACGCACCAAATTCTAGAAGTGTATTGTACACGTAAATCTAAGTCAAAAAAACCCAAAAGTCGTAATTCAATTTTTATTTTTTTTATCATTCACCAACAAAAAAAATGAAATTAAATCACTTATATCATATTTTTTAGACGTGGTAATTTGAAAGCAAATAAAAATCGTATTACAATTTCTGAGTTTTTCTTTTATTTATGTGTAAAATACACTCCTAAAATGTGATGCGGTAATTTAGGAGGAGGTACTGTGGTGTCATGCTAGCAGTATCGGTAGCGCCAACTAGGGTTGACAGACATCCGGGAATTCCGGGAAAATCCCGGAATTTGTTAGGTCGTCCCGGATCCCGTAATTTTACTGTACTATCCCGGAAATCTTTAATCAAACAAAAATAAACAACTTGCAGCTGGGCTGCAAATTCGAATTAATTCCAGTTAGACTTGCTCAGAATTTTTGTAATTTTTAAAAGGGCCTGAAGACGAGAAATTGTTAACACTTGCCAAGTCTAGCGATAAATATAAGTAGTATTTGTAAACGATGTTACCGTCGTTCTTTTGGCCAAGCACATAGGTAAATTGTTTGGCTACAACATAAAGCGTTGTTTTTTTTTGTTTGGTTGACAGGACGTCCCGGAAATTAGTCTTTCGAATCTGGCAACCCTAGCGCCAACCCTTCAACTTAAATAAGTGATCCCGTTAAAAGCGCCCCTACGCCCCCCTATCACCCAGTTAAAATATAAGTGATCATATTGTACCTGTTAAATATAAGTATTTTGGTAAACTTTACTATAATTTATCAACCCTACGATCCCCTACGTGACATTTTGGTGGAGGCGCCCTGTTTTTAGGCCTATACGTGTCAAGTCCCTTTTCTTTAGATATCCACGGTACGTTACTACTTAGGCTTGAGGTATACGTGGGCTTTCCAAGATAAACAAAAAATGCTACAGAGGAATGACGAAGGTAAGTTTGGGAGACAGGATCACAAATGACGAAGTGCTGAATCGAGTCAGGGAAGGGAGAACTATTTGGAGAACATTACAGCAGAGAAGTGATAAAATATTTAGACACATTCTGAGACGTGGCGGTCTAACACAATTGATTATGTAGGAAATGGCATAAATGAATATATATATATATATATATATATATATATATATATATATATATATATATATATATATATATATATATATAAGTCGGGACACGGGATTTGCATTGTAATTGTTTTACCCCATGTTAACTTTAGTTCTACCAAAAATTTTGGGCCAAATCTCGGCAGGTACATATATTTTAGGGTCTTCAATTCGCTTTGAACGGTTTTTTTTTCAACGATTTCGTACCAATTTAAGGAAAATCTATTATTTTTTGACGATAAATTTTACAGTTACAAATTAATTTAAAGAGTGAATCAAATACCTGACATACAGAGGTTACAAATGTTGAGCTTTACCAAAAAAAAGAAGACATTTTTTACAGCTTTGGTAGCCTTACTGGTAAAAATAAGTCACTAGTTTTCTACGGATATAGTTAACCTCTCTAGCACATTTCATCTTTTAGTTTCTAGTAGAACAAAAGTTAACATGGAGTGAAAAATTTACCCGTCCCGAATTAAAAAAAAAACACTGTACCTATATATGAATCTCTCAAGAACAGTTTATACAAACAGCATACAAGCAGTTCATAAAATATTCGTAATTGCGAGGCCAACGATATGCAATTATTGTAGCACTTAGAATGGTCTCCGGAATATAAAATAAATTATATGTTCATATGTATGGGGATTTGGAAGAAACACGAAAAATAGGAAAATATGATAATATAATCTATTGACATGGGATTTAAACGATTAATGCTGCTGCTAAAATGAGAACTTTTCAGTCCCTAGTCGTCTCGTCTGAAGATCGTTTTTCCAGTACCAAAGGATATTCTTTTTTAAAATTTATACACTTTGCACTCCACTGCCTTTCGATTTGGATGGTAATAATTTTAATGAAATTAAACAATGTTAATATTAACTGTGAATAAAAGAAAAAAATTAATTGCCTGCCTTCTGACGCTGATGAAAGTCAAACGGTGGAAAAAAGAGTACTAATTAGCATTTCTTAAAAATTTTTATTGGTTTCAATTTGATATTCCGTTTTACCGTTTTTTGTTTAATATTAGAGCAGCTGGCTTATTGCATTTCAAATAGTTGCGCTGATTTTTACTTGACTCTTCTTCGCCCAAGACTTATTTTAAATTTTTAACGAAATGTTTACCGTGGTGATTGATTAACAGGCATAGGTACTCCTTTGCTTTTTTTAGCGTTATTGTTGTTTAGTTGTTTCTTGTAAAAAAAAGCAACGCCGCTTCATACTGCCCAGTCGGTAGACTGCACAGTTGACCAAAGGTTGCGCGAAACCACGTGATGATAGCCCCTGAGGGTGCAAACCGGGGGGGGGGGGGGGGTGTTAAGGACCTTTACGATTGAGCAATATCTGGCCCACGGCCGTAATAATGAAATAAAATACATTTTATCAAAATGTAATTGTTGGTGTTGTAGATGTTCAGCATTAAAAATTGCATTTTGGCAGTGAATCTAGCCAAAAATAGGATCTTTTTTCTAGTACGTTGTCGGCAAAAAGTATATCATTTTCTTTTATAATATCAGTTTTTTCCAAAAGCTTGTCGGAGGTTTCTTTGTTAGTCCCGCATAATTGTCCATTGTTCATTATTATTTATTTATCTGGAATTACTTTCCACAATGATTTTTTTTCCATCGAATTTAAATTCTTCTCTTTTTTCACAGCATTTAAAATTAAATCAAGGGTCGAGATCTCATTGTTAAAATAAAATGAGTGTAATTTTCTTTTTGTTATACGTTGCACATCTTAATTCAATTTCTATTTGTTTTGTTCCTTACGATTTTTAGGATGGGCTGCGTTTCCAACTTTCTCCCTCTAATGAGTGTAATTTTTTTATTCACTAATGGCACATTTTGATACTAAGTTTCTAACAGTACTAGCAGACAGTTGGTGTACAGGTGCATCATGCACTTTTAATACTACAGACTTTGATTTTAAATCACGCATACCCTTATAACTTATTGGGGTGGAAGTTAACGACATTTTTTTTAAACACAATTTACCACGTTAAAAACAAAACTTAATGTAGTTGCTTCCATGTATGGATTATATACATTTTAGTTTTTCCTGTCATATTCGAGCATAGTAGCTTATTTTACTTTTTTTTATATTCTGACAGCCCACGAAGACCGAAGTCTAAGTACTATGTACCGTGGGTGTACTGTGGAATCGACTCACACATCCAGAGCTGGAAACATGCGTAGAGATTTCACCAGCCCTTTAAGAGGATGTGTGGGGTGGTACCACCTCGATGGAGGAAATATTCCTCTACCACCTTCCACTACCACTTCATAACATTTATAAAATATATGACCTTCTAATAATTATATATTAGTCTTAATATGTATGAACTGCTCATAAATAGGTCATTAGCATATTTTAAAATTTTTCTCCTTTGGAGCAATAATAATCTTATTGTTATCAAATTGTGATAATTTAATTATTTTATTAGCATTATGATTGTCTTGTTTAAAAATTTAATGTGACTTATTGCGTTTTTACAGTCTTGGACCCTTTTCCGTGCTGTCAGGCTTTTAGAAACAAACTATAATTAAGCAATATATTTTCATTTTCTAATTAAATTCTGAAGGAACTATTTTTAATTCTGGGCACTAAGTAGGAAGTGGTTCTTTTTTCTACTTTATATGGAAGATGTTTGTATGTTAAATGACCTAAATATAATATTATATTTGAAAAATTAATCCTAATAGGTCCAACACGGCGTAGGGTTGCATTTAAAATTTTTGACCTCAACTCCCTAGCGTCATCCCTCAAGGGTGTTGAAAAAGTTAAATTATATAAAAAAGTAGATTTATTAACAAATAAGATACACCTAAAATTGGGTATCTGTTAACTAATAGCAAAGATATTTGCCTATATTTGCCTATATTAAGACTTTTCGGACACTTTGTATAATTTAAATATATAATATTTTTTATATGTAAACTTTCGTTGATTCTAAAGGGTGATACAAGGAATTACATGAAGCAATAGAATTCCACAAAACTTGCTAATTGTTAACATCTTATTAATAAATACCTTAAATAAAGTAAACATAATTTGATACCTAAATTGTATGTATTAGAAAGAGGGACATCAGCTTTTGTTTTGTTTCATACATTGTGCATGTGTAGGACAAAGAACTACCGCTATAATTTCGTCTCCGCGTGCCACCGTAATGACTCTCCTATATTCTGAATTTCTTCGAGCAAAAAAAACATTAATGTGCATATTTCAGTAGAAAAAAGCTGGCGTCACCACTGACGCTTGTATCATATAATAGCATAAAACTAAAATTGAAAAAGTATTACATTGAAATAAATACATGATCAGTTTTTATCAATAAATAATTTTTAAATGGAATTTATTATAGAAACATTAATTGGCTTTCAATAAATCTAATTTTTATGTTACCCTGTCGTAAACTAATACATATTTTAAAATTAACGGCCAGCAAATACAACAAAAAATATATTTTATAGAACTGATATTTTATATTTTAACGGCCTTCGTGTAAGCCATAGTAATTTTAATTAAATTAATATTTTATAAGTTCTGCTGCAGCATTTCTTGTCAGCGATAAATCAATGGTAATTGTTATTATTTAACATTTCATAAATGTTAAATTTCTGGAAAATACAATTACATATAGAATTGTGCAATAAGTCAGTGGCGCAGCTCCGAACTATGGCTTTCCAAAAAAAAAAATTATTTAAAACTGAAAAGTAAGACCAGTAATAAGGATTTACAAAGCAGCAATTTTTTCATCAGGATTGAGCTCGAGAAACAAAATTATAAACAAATACATCAACATATTTTTGCACAGATATCCAAGGATCATCAAAAAAATTTCGAGCAGCAATTTTTTGAAAACATCTTTTTTCGAAAACAAAAAGTAGATACTATTCCGTCATTGATCAAATAATATGGTTTGCGTCCAGAATTACAAATTGACTACCCAATTGGGAAAATCAAACTTACTAAATGTTATCACAGAAACACCCGTTAATGCATGTCTGATCAAACAATATAATTTACGAAAGATAATAATGTAACAAGAGCTCGTTTTTATTATGGATTAAATTTTACAATAATCATCAAAATTGGTGTTTAAAAATTTTATGAGTTGAATTTGCTCAGTTCATTCTGGTTTAGTCTTTAAATCAATAAAAATATTCGATTTTTTCACAGCCCACAGAAAAAAACGTTAATTTATTACCAATCATAGTTTTCATTCTTTGAATAAAAGTTAAGATCTAAACAAAAAAACAACTTTAAAGCAATAAAGGTAAAATATGTGGATCAATTGTGCATTAAAAATATAGACCTGTTTTGTCAGATATGTCTTATTTAATTAAGTTATGTTTTTTTTTCAATTATAGCATTATATCGACAACTAATAAGAGTTTATTTGGTACTAGCTTTCGCCAGCGACTTCGTCCGCGTTATGACAACTTTACTTCATTACAAACTTTAAACCCACATTTCACCCCCTTAGGGGTTGATCTATTAAAAACTGTAAAACACGTGTTTAAACATTTACGGCCACATTCTCCAACCCTATACCGTATCCATTTAATTTTGAGAATGATGACAAAACCCATTTTACAGCGGAGAGATCAATTATGTCTCTCTCTCTCTCATGTTCTTGCTCTCTCATTTTTTCTCTCTCGTCTTCTTTCTCTCTCATACTCGTAAAATTTTTAGAGCTGTTAGAAAATTAGGTTATGTGAAAGATAAACTTGACATTATTTGAAGCCTGTCCCATAGTATAAGTTGTTTTTGCAGTGTAAAAATGTACTTAAAAAGTTTATATAAAGTATTAGCAGCTTAAATTCCTGTGTTCTATGAATCTGGGACTGACTAACAACTATTGAAATATTACGCAAGGCATATATTTGTTCTGCTTTACATTACTTGGACCGGGCCTTGTGGGAATGAGTAACAGGAACGTCGACCCGATATAAAGTTGAGAATAGTGGGCATTATACAGAAGATTTCTCTAGTTATTGAGAAAGTAGTGAAAATTGCGTCTAGTAGTTTGTTGTCAGTTTAAAGCTGAAGTCACAGTGCCATTACAAAGTGTACCTACCTATCTATCCTTCTGGAACTAAGACTCAACATTTATAGTTCAAAATTATGAAAATACTTGGTATATTCGATTAAACAATTTTTATCGCGTCTTTAACTTACACAAACGCAGGTAGGTTGTATTATAGATCCATTTTCATTATATATCAGAGAAAAAGGAATATTTTTTAACCTAATGCTTTAACAAAATTTTGAATTCTATGGCATTAAAGCTTATTTGGACTTTGGATTTTTTTTAATCAATTATAGAATGACCAATGATATTATTACAAATCATAAAAAAGTTAAACAATTTACAAATTAAATACTTTTATTACTTCAAAATTTCCCTATTAACAAAGATAAGTAATAAAAACTTACTGAAACATACGCATCTAAAAAAATTAACTGACTGTGCAGGAATCTTACAAAAAGGGACAGCCTAACCCCTGTTTATTATATTATTAAATTTTGTGACACTATTTGAAAATCGATATTTATTGACCTTTGATAATGTAGCATATATATGGTGTAGTTTACAAAAAAAGTTACGTGTCCCTATTTCGAGACCTATACCTACAGTCTCAAAATAACTTCGGTTTAACCAGAACTGACCAAAAGTCCAAATTTTTGCTTTCGACTGTACTTCCGATTAAACCGGATGTTGATATTGCCGAGTAAAAACTTGGGACATACACGCGGTTTTTCTCTGTTCTGCACCATTTGAATGTTGCAAGCTGTCACGGTGCAAAACTTATCACTTCCCATTCCCCATTCGCACGAAAAACCAGCAACTCGTGATATAACTTTAAATATAAATAAATGGATTGTTTACCATTTCATTCTAATCATTAAAATGTTCGTTTATGTAAAAAAATACCAATTTTAATTCACTGAAGCGCATGTCGGTATGTTGATATAGGAATACGAGATACACAAAGGGATATGGGGGTCATTACATATTGCAACATTTACTTTAATAACTACTTACCGAGGAAGTTTCGGATAAACTAGTTCAAGCCCCATTCCGGTAATAACTTCCGATAATTCACAAACTATTTATTGCCACTAAGGAGTTTCAGATCAAAATGGAACCCAAGTCGGACGCTAACGTATACCGAATAGGGATTCACGATCTAAATCGATTTTTTGGAAAGATCGATTTTTCCAAATGAAAATCGATTTTTAAGAATCGATCTTTTACCCTTCGATCCTGCAAGGAGATCGGCGATTTTACACATAATCGATTCTTCTGGTATTTTCATGTCTTTCATTAAGACTTAATTAATAATTGGAAACTAAAATTTATATATGTAATTCTTTGCAAACGATAGGGTCGCTGCGCCACGATCAAAACGATCCTAGTAAGAATTAGGAAAGGAATAAGGAAATAGATAAACTGCGCCATCTAACATTTTCTAGAAAAAAAACTAAAATCTGAAATCGTACAAAACAGCGATGCCGGTCATGTCAATCGGTATCTATGGACAGTTTGTTATTTTACGGTTGTCATTTTTTCGTTCAAATGTTCTCTATTTTATTAGCTTTCAATAAGTTAGTATGTTTTTCATAATAGCATTTTAAATCAAATATTTCCCCCTCCATACCCTTCTATAACTTAAAAATAAACATAAAGAAATATATAATATAAATATTTTTCTTTTTTTTAACCACAACTGTACAACTTATACTTTGAATTTTAAATTGCATTGGTCTGGAATGGACACTATTTACTCTCCCGGCTCCCCTCTCCTACGCCCAAATTTTTTCAAAGATCGATTTTTTAAAATATCGATATCTTAAGGCGATCTAAATAGTGAATCGATCTCCATGGCCACGACCTAAGATCGATTCGAAATATCGATTTTTTTGAGATTTGGTGAATGCCTAATACCGAACGCTCATCTAACTCATCGGAGTTACACGAAGCGAGCCGAACAGGCCAGAGATGACTTGTGGCAATTATAGGGGAGAATTACCACAAGTAGTCCGATTATTATTATTTGCTAGTAACTCTAAGACAATATTGGCAAGAAGTCCATCACCTGCATTAAGTAAACGACTTTATAACGGTTAGTTATAATTAGCAGCAAGCTATTATTTACGGTGAATAAACGATTTTCTAACCCTAAATAAACAATTACTTATGACAATTAGAAAAATGTTAGCAACACAGTTTAATTGGCCCGTTTTTCTCAGTGTACATTCAGGCAATGCATTAATACTCGTGATTTTAACATGACGGGCCTACGTGTAGTAGATTGTAAAAAATCAGTCGGACCGAATACACGTTAAGCAAACCATTTGTGCATGTGCAGGTAGCGTTTCAAAACTTGGCACTTTTGCGTGTATAAGTATGATAAAATACACGGAATTCAGATCTCTGCCACCTGCATGTCCGTAAAAAGCAGGCAATGGGTCACGACACAATTTCGATTTAAATAAAATATAATATGAACTGAAATATTGGTATTACTTAATTTTATAAAGCTCAGGAAGAATATCACAGAATAATTTTTTTCCAGCTTGTAGTAAATCAAATTTCGATTTATTTTTGCTTTTAGGTGCCATTTTCTTGCATTAAGGGCACGATATTTTAATTCTAAAAACACTACCAACTTTATTTAGCATTTTTTCAATAAAAACAGAAAGATCATGTGAACATTTGGTGTCCCTACAGAGATAAACATTTACTACATCCAAAAGTTCTATTTATTTTTAAATTTGATAGCAACAGTCCTTTTAGCAAGGGGGTAAACATTCACGTTGGCTTTCTCGTCATAGAATTTACGAGAAGTTATTAGAGGGTAAAATATTTGTACTTTGCCCAGTAATATAGCTTTCTAAATCTTGGAAAGTCAAACTTAATGTTCTTTTGTTAGAAGTTTTTCTTTAAAAGTTAAACAGCTTATAAAATGAACCAAATCCTTTAGATTTTCTCGATCAGAAAGAACTCCTATAGTGTAGATTGTTTCACTGTTAGATTACCAGCTATTTATTTTGGCATTACAGAGCTATTAGCAATTTAGTTTGACCACTCCTCATCAGGGCGGGTAGCGATTTTCGGTATATATTTTTCTGATCCGATGGCTCCATAAAATGTGTGCTTATTCAACATAGCATTCACGAAAGACAATATTGCCGTCGAGGAATATTGCCTTCTTATCTTACTCCCTCCTATTAAATAGAGATAAAATACGCACTGGAAGAGCAAATCGACGCAATGGAAATAGGTTGGCTGTGCTACGAAGGTCAACGATATTGTTCTTCAATTACAGGTGTCATTTGAAATGTACGGCTAATACTTTTGTTTATTAGCTGTAGCATGATTTTTATTGTACGAATGACGAATATCATAAGAGATGACTGACTTTTACTTTTCTATGATTTTTAAGCATTTAGATATATCAATTCGTCATAAAAAAAGTTGATATATCGTTGAAAAGAATATAAATTGCTATGCTAAGTGCAAACAGAAATGTATAATATAAAATATGAAACTGTTTTTGACCACAACTTCTATATAACCTAGAGGATTCAGGATCAGGATCAGGTAGGAAGGTAGGAATTATAAGTTTAATTTAACATTTAAATAGCCAAAATTTAAATGCCTAATGCCCTATTGTCTCTTCATTATTTTGGTACGGAATATGAAACAGTTGTCAGCCATGTTCGACTTACATATTCCATATTTTCATTTAGATTGACAAAGGGGTGAAATTTTGTCTTTTTTTTTGATAATAGTTTAAAGATTATATAGTGAAAATTTCAAAAGGAAATATTAATAATTGCCAGAGATATTGCGAGTTGAGGCTGAAAAACTATTAAAAATAAAATGAATGAAAAATGAGAATTTTCTTTTTCGCATTTTTCACTTTGACGCCATTTTGAGCAATGTTCCTCCATTTCTAGGTAAAAAATAACTTCATATTCGTATTCAGCGACCTCGAAAACATAGGGAAAATCTAAAACTAGACATTAGTACGACTTGGTTACATATTGTCACGCTAGGGGTCGTCGGGGTTGATAAATTAGGCTGCGGTTTACCAAAACACTTGTATGATTTATTCAGGTACACAATTCACTTACGTTGCTAGGTTGGGTAGCGTAGGGGGCAGCTTCTATCGGAGTACTCGGTCAGCCTAAAGGGCTGGCGCTAGTCGTATTATTCGTGCGGCACCACAGTGACGCCTCCTCTTGCACCTCGCTGGTACGCTTTTTATATGAATCCCCCAAGAACAGTTTATACTAACAGTTCAAACTGGTCAGGGTTCATAAAATAAAGGCGAGGCCAGCGATATGCAATCGCAGCACGTAGAGTGGTTTCCGAAATGTTAAATAAATAATATGAAAAATGTATAGAAATTTGGAAAAAATGATGAATATCTGGGGAAATATGACATTTCCCCCGCGCCTGTAAAAGCTAGCCCCTAGCTTTAAAAATTTACACATCACACGTTTACAAAATACAAATATACAAAACGGAGATAAACAAAATATACAATAAGCAAACATAAAAACATTATTAATAAACAAACAATTGGAGCTCGCAGGCTCGGTACACTCCGTATTTATTTGGGTGAAATGAGGAATGGTAAAACTAGCTTAAAAATGGAGAATAAAAATGGTTACTGTCCTGGTAGTCTGGTTCACATTTACACACTTTCTTTACAAAGTTCTATTATTAGGGAGTTCCAACACGTTACTGATCGAATAGCCTACAGATATTCATCATTTTTTACAAATTTCTATACATTTTTCATATTATTTATTTAACATTTCGGAAACCACTCTACGTGCTGCGATTGCATATCGCTGGCCTCGCCTTTATTTTATGAACCCTGACCAGTTTGAACTGTTAGTATAAACTGTTCTTGGGGGATTCATATAAAAAGCGTACCAGCGAGGTGCAAGAGGAGGCGTCACTGTGGTGCCGCACGAATAATACGACTAGCGCCAGCCCTTTAGGCTGACCGAGTACTCCGATAGAAGCTGCCCCCTACGCTACCCAACCTAGCAACGTAAGTGAATTGTGTACCTGAATAAATCATACAAGTGTTTTGGTAAACCGCAGCCTAATTTATCAACCCCGACGACCCCTAGCGTGACATTTGGTGGAGGCGCCTGGTTCGTTCTCGTTGGTAAGTTCTTCCTAACTTGCCAAGGGCCTTTTGTGTTTTATAATTTTTTAAACGTATGAACGTATTCTCAATTTTTGCATATTATAATTTTTTACTATCTCTTTCAGGTCATTTTAGTGTTTTTCAGTGCATTTTTAAAGTGTTTTTTTTTCAGGGCGTTATAGTGCATTTTTTTTGTCAAATTATCAAGTGATTTTTTTTAAAGGGCGTTTTTACAGTGTTTCCTTTTAGGGTATTTTTTACATTGGTTTTTAAAGGGTATTTATTTTACAGTGGTTTTAAGGGGAATTTTTACAGTGCTTTTTACGTCTATATAATTTCCCTACCCATTCTTATCCCTCATACGTTTGACATAATTTTATCTTGTGCCCGTTAACGCTGGCGAGATTAAAATTATCCAAACAGAACCTATAGGAAAACCCACCTCGTGCCCGTTAACGCTGGCGAGGCTAGGTTTACTATAAATCCCACCTCAAAGCGTCTACTGTAGTCCTGTCTTGTGCCCGTTAACGCTGGCGAGATTAGATTACATAGACTGCTAAATATAGAAATAGTTCCACCTCGTGCCCGTTAGCGCTGGCGAGGCTAGAATTATTATATATTGGGGTTAATCACTAAACTGCCCTCAACCCTTTTATTCCTGTTATCCCTTTTATTTAATTTTTATGGCCCGTAGGAAGCTTAACAAGATTCAAAGAGAACGAAAAATGCAAGAGAAGTTGAGGGTTGTTAATAACGGCACATCGTTGGGTTTACCAAATACACTACCCGTAAAATTTTTATTTCAAACGAGCAACAATTAAGGGCCCTGAGATTAAAAAGGAAATTTGTAAATTTATTTGGCGACAATGAAATATAATATTTTGTTTTAATGACATTGAGGGCGTCGTGTCCCGACTGGGAGCGCGCTACTGTCGCGTCCCGACAGAAGGCGTCACTGTGGTGCCGCACGAATAACACGAATAGCGCCAGCCCTTTAGGCTGACCGAGTACTCCGATAGAAGCTGCCCCCTGCGCTACCAAACCTAGCAACATAAGTGAATTGTGTACCTGAATAAATCATACAAGTATTTTGGTAAACCGCAGCCTAATTTATCAACCCCGACGACCCCTACTATTTCTAAGCGACTTTTTGGGGGTGTCCCGCTAATAGCCTTTGATGCTTCTTTGAACAACCAGCGCGGCGGCATTACAAAGAGTTTGGCGATAAACGTTTGTACATGTTTTTTATTGTAGTATTTTAGGAGTTAAGATATTAAATTTATTGTGAAACGTCCTTTGTTTGAAATACGTTATATAGCAGGTTTGTAGTGGCTTTCTGGATTGTCTTTCCAAAAAAGTTTTTTTGGCTTTTCATCTTTGGATACCTTGCGATAGTGGTAGTGAATATTGTGGTTTACGTGGTAGGTATTTACCTTCTCATCTAATGCAATAAAATCAAAAATCTCTAAGAACGTAGGTTTAATTTGTAAGATAATCAAATAATATAGCTATTTTAGGTAGGGTGGCAGTGCACTATCAAAGATCACTACATTTAATTCAATAAGGAATATTCACATTTTTTTTTATTGCATAAATCGTTTAAGGAGGTCATTACAACCCCAAAACTGCTATTTTGAGGAAAATTACTGCGTTAATTTAGCTAAAAAAAATTTTTACTTTTCGGTATAATTTATTACAATTTCAAAAGGAGCCATTTGCCGGCTCAAAAAAGTTACGTCACAAGGATAAGTGGCAATCTACATGTTAACGTAAAGCTGAACCGAGGGCTGCCTACCTACAAACGTCTAGAAAATCAAGAATTTCTGTGATAGTCCGAAAGCAAGTCAGTATTTTCTCGAATGATTGTACCTCTATCCTCTATCAATTGATTTACCAAACTGATTGTTAATATTGTAAAGTTATATGCTTAGGAATAGAAAAATGTCAGTCGACAAGACCTAAAGTCAAAAAGGTGATTTTTTTAAAATAATTATAGAACATTTTTCTGGGAGAGGAAACACAAGATGATTACCGACTCTCGGACTAAGACAAGAAGACAGCTGACAGCTACAGTACAGAGTTATATGGAGACCGGCATTAGTTTCCCAGCTGATTTAGTTGTTTATGCTGGTAGCGGTTGTGTTTTTATTACAGTGCTATTTGTGTATAATTCTTTTTATTAAACGTTAAAATGTATTAAAAATATAAACTACAAATATTGTAGTATGCCAATGTGCAAAAGTATCACTGTGTGTGCACTGCAAACCTCCTTTTTCATGTGCCCAAAAAACCGATGTCGAAGAAAGTACCTCCTGCAAATTTAATCAAAAATTTTACATTAAGAGGTATCTGTAAAGGTTAGTATCGCTAAATTCAAGTAACCATATGTTGCTGTACATTTATTTTTATAGTATAATAAACAATAAGTGTTTTTAACTAAATTGTAAAGGCAAATCCACCAGCACTAACTTCCAGCCAATTTTCCGATTTTCTTTGCACAAATGCCGTTTTGGTCATTTATAACCAGTCTGTTTAATAAAACAAAAGGTTTTCTATCGACTAAATATTCTAGTCTTTGGGAAAAACTGAAGAAAATGGATTTACACTGAAATTTACATAACACTAGCCGTGACTAGCCATTATAAAACGTTGACGTAATAAAAAAAGTGACGTCACAAACAAAAGAAGTCCGTTTTACGAGATGTTGGATTTTGCAGGAAAATTTGCAAAATAAAACCTTGTTTTTTGTTAATAAAACCCAAAATAAAGAGATAACAGCAACTGCCATAAACATTTAATTTATGTAGAGAATACAAAAAAATATATTTCAGGATTTTTTGGATTACATGCATATTCCCTATTAGTATTTCAGTTTTAAATATCATATTTCTCAAAGAGGTAACTACTATTGTTTATAAGTCTCATGTAAAGAGTATTTAACGTTAAATGTTATCATCATATACAAATTATAGCCAAATTTGGGCCAGTGAAGAACTCTTAAATCGCCAGCAAGTATTTATTGTAATAAATGTGGTCGTTCGTCTCTTGTAGCCCTATATCACGATCGAATTAAATCTTTTTTCCCATTAATTTCCAAACTTTCCGTGAAATTTGGAATGCTTTTGGGGGGCATGTCACTGATGGGCGTTAGAAACGCTTGCTCAAGACATTGCAGCCTTTGGCTAGTCATTATTCACAGAGCAAGTGCTCGGTAATTTTATCCGCTTCGATACAGTATCTACAGTGTTCTTCATGAGTATTTCCCATCTTTGTGAGGTGATACCTCCAAGGGCCGTGTCCAGTGAGAAGGCCTTAATAAGTCAGTTCCTTCTTTTGAAGCTCGAGGAGCTTTTTGTGCAGTCAGGTCGATAACCAATCAGTTTCTTTGCCCGTCTTTATTCTAGAGTTCCTCCAGTGCACTATTTTCTGTTCCCTTTTCCATTGCCAAGGTGTTCCATATATGCGAATGGTGACATATAGTGATGCCGCAGAAGAGCTCAGGTCCATAGAAAGGACCTTGTGCTCCTTCTTTAGCAAGCTAATCAGCAATTTCATTGACTTCCACCCCTTTGTAACCCAGCCCCCACATAGGAGTTACACTGCTGTTTTTTTTTCAGTTGATTGAGAGATTGTCAGTAATCTCTAGCCAGTTTAGAGTAGAAGGTATCTGAAGCTCGTGCATTTATAGCTAACTGGCTGTCCGATAGAATGTAAATTGTTGCTCCTGTAAGGCCTTTGATGGCATATTCTGTGACGCATGTCTCTCACGTGTATTTCTGCTTAAAAGATGGAAGGTGCTTTGCCTAGACGTTTTAAATTCTGCATTTTGGTCCACCCCCGCGCCCACTCCTCTGCCATCTTTGATTCTTCTGTGTACCACACTAGTGAACCTTTTTTAAATTGCACCACTTCCTTTATTAGCACTGGAAAAGAGCGTTAAAAGTCCAACACTTTCAGCATTGAATCAGTCGGTTTGGTCATGTCCTCTGACTGGATTTCTTTTAGTATTTTAAGGTGATCAGTCAGATTTCCTGACTTAAGTTTTGTTGTTTGGGTAACTCGTAAGGTACTTGTTGACGCTTGTCTCCATACACATAAGTGTAAAGGAAGGAGGTCCAGAGCTATGGATGGGCAGACTTTTATTGCGCCCGTAATACCCAGGCAGGCCAGCCTTTGTAATTTGCGTTGTAATTTCCTCTGTTTTGTCCACCACACCAGTGAGGCGTATGTAATGGTAGACTTTACAATAGTTAGGTATGACCAATAGGTCATTCCGGGTTTTAAGTTCCATGTTTTACCGAAAAGCCTACGTCAAGACCAAATTGCCATTGAGGCTTTAGAGATGGTCCTTTCTAGGTGTGAGTTACAATTCAGTCTTTGGTCAAGGACTGTCTCCAAATTCTTTATTTCTTTGGAGAATCCAACCACTGTCCCATTCAGGCCAAGAGATACTAAATTTAATTTTGTCCTTCTTGTGAAGGGAACTATGACTGTCTTGCTCGGATTAACACTTAGCCCCTCCTGTGAACACCATCTTTTTATTAGGCTTGCTCAGCAAGTAATTTAACTGCGGAGTCGACTTGCACATTTCGGCATCGACACCTCCTGGGTGACTTTGTTGGTTGTTTGTCGCAGCTGAATCGTTTCACAAAACCCCGCCCTTAAATAATGACGTTCAGATCCAGCATATATAAATATACATTGATGGACAAATAATGCGGACTGAAAATTTTGATAAAATTCGCTGTATCTAATAGGTACCGTCCATCGGGCTATAATCGCCTATTGCAGTAATTCGCGATTAGTACGCAGAAATGGAGAGTTAGGTAATATTTGAATACCATAAATGCATTTTTTAGGCATTAAGCTT
The DNA here is from genome assembly GCA_963971165.1 of Philopedon plagiatum. Lineage (NCBI taxonomy): Eukaryota > Metazoa > Arthropoda > Insecta > Coleoptera > Curculionidae > Philopedon > Philopedon plagiatum. The sequence continues at coordinate 17,736,852 of OZ020194.1, read as the reverse complement.
TTTTGATATACCTAACAGGCAAATTAACATTAACTTAAGACTAAAATTTACCTGTGTCAAGCTTTACCTCTATATTTCTTATAGAGCAGGGCCTAACATGTAGTTAAGCATTTTACATTTTTAAATTAAAAACCCTCTTGTTCGCTTTAAAGAAATGCACTCTATTAATGATATACCTATTAAGTAAATATTTTATATACAAAGACACAAAATAAATAAAATATCGTGCCATAAATACTATGCGTGTTTTGCAATACTTTTATAAATGAATACACAATCATCTTGAGAACTCGCCGTTTCACGACAATTTTCTTGTTTCTGTGAGAAATCGACATTTTATTCGCATTTTAAAACTACCGTTCAGTCAAGTAGCAAAATTTAACAAGTCCTTACTGCAATAATTTGCTGAGAAGAAAATTGTTTGAAAATAAAAATAAAAAAGTTTGAAAAACCGGAAATAAGCGTCATTAAAAATTATATTTAACGTTCTTCCGGTTCCATGTAAAAAGCAGGAAAAAAGTTTAATCACCATTAATACTACTAACGGCCCTAAATGTATTTTATTTTTTCACGTACTTCGTTCGTAATATCAGAATTTAAATGAAATAATAATAACGTTTGTCTCTAGTATGTTATACACTCAAACATCTGACGACAAAAATTTGATGTCCTAAAATCGGCTAGTACACTTTTTTAAAATTGACATTTTCATTAGCAGTTAGATTACATACTAGGGTGGGACGAAAAGTTCACAGCCTGCAGAGAGGACACAATTTACCTTAAGGGCGGTCGCATACTTGTAGGACATTTTTCTCTGATATGGCAAAGACATGGCTTCGACATGGCGCTTCATTTGCAGCTTGTTAATTTTTATGGCAAGTCGTACTCCAAGCAAACTCGTTGCAGACATGATCCGGCATGTCTACTACCAATTTTATACAACTATACTTGCCGAAATTTCAAGTGTCATTTGTCTTTGGTCAGTTGGAGCAAATGCATGAAAATATGCAAGATACCAGAAATTTGTGCAAATAGTGGAAAAATACAATATGTAGTATGATCATACCATGAAAGATGGTATGATTATAATCGGTGGTAATCGTCAAGTCCAAGAGAGAACTTTGAATGAAGTCGCAAAAGAAATAAATTAGGCAGGTAATTAAAATATTTAATTATTTTTTCACCAGTGGAACTTACGAATATACATCTATGAAGATTACGGATACTATGCGGATTTTCGTTTATTTATTTTTTCTTTTTCCTTCGCAATATTACCGAATTAATGCATCTTCACGGACGACATGGTGAATGTTGTAAACAACTTGTATGCGCACATCAGGTGCGCGTACAAGGTGTTTGTTGATCGTTTCAAGGGAGTGTTTAACAATGTTTAAACAAAATTCAATTGATTTTTTACGCCAATTTGCCATTATCGATGAGATATGGATCCACTACTACACACCAGAGACCAAACATCACTCGAAACAATGGACAGTGAAAGATGAACCGACTCCGAAGAAGACTAAGGTTTGTTAGAAAAGTTATGGGTTTTATGGGACGCCAAAGGCATTATTCTTATAGATTACATTAAGAAGGAAAAACAATAAATTCGAAGTACTATAACAATTGTTGCTGCCATGAAGTAATAGATGTTATAGTAAAAGCATGTATGACAACAAGCCATTGACTAGCTCTTAAATAGCGGGACAGACAATAAATTTAACATAATATATTATATGTGTTTCAGTGATAACTTTGATACTACTTTTATTAGGATCCACCCACGCGAAGTACGTCCACTTATGAACAGCATTTAACAATGCCATAATGAAAAAACTATACTTATTTTTTTGGTTTTAGTACCTACATCTAAATAATAAAAGCTTGTTTTTAAAAAGTAAAAGTTTTTATTTAATTTCATGACTGATCTTAGAAACATTGAACATTGGAGTTATTATTGACTTTTAAAATTTATTATTATATTTATTTTGTCATATTCCACGTAATAAACTTTGTACAGTTAGTTTGAAATACATACAGTTTAAGGTTAAAAAAAACATTTCATTCCATCCTCGTAGTACTTCCAAAACACTCGTACTTCAGTAATTTTAAAAATAGTAAATATCATGTAAGTATGTAAGTTTTATAAATTATATTTTGCGTTTAAAAATATAAGGGGAATAATGCAAATCATGTTTACTTAAACAATTAAACAGAATTACTCTGTTGAAAATTCCTAAGTGTTATTAACCATATAATATGAAAAGGTTTTATCTGATTTAAATATTTAATCTTTACGCGTTTTTATCATTTATTATAGTTATCTGATTATTTTTAAGACAATTTCATTAACTTAACCGTGGCGCATTTTCTTTTTATTTATTTTCATCATAATAGCTACATTGTCTGACAATCAAATCACTAGATAATTTTTTCACTTTGCATCTTTCTGTTGTAGTGTTTTTACCTGATTTCTTCTTATGTAAACAGATCAAAAAACGATTAAACAATTAGTTGATTACGAATCGATTACTCTATTACTTTGCCTACTTCAACCGATTTATGGGTGTGAGTAATGGGTTATTTCACTAAACCTGAATTTCGTAATTTAAATACTAGCATCCTATAAGTCGGGAAATGTTACAATGTACTTTACGATAATCAAGAGCATTCTCAGGTGTTCCACAATTTTTTAATCGAGAAAAGAAATGTCTGTCTTCAAAACTCACTAAATTCATTTTTGAATCAAAAAGAATTAGAGAAAAAATTTCATTCTTTTCGAATGATTTTTGGCCATAACAGATGCCCGATCCTGTGTACAATGCTAAAATTGATTGAGAAATAAAGCAAATCCGCTAGGGCCGAGTCCCAGGCCGAATTTCAAATACCCCAAAATCCATTTCAGTAATAGCGTATTGTTGCTTATGAGCAAAATCAATACCAAGACCAAGATAGTCTTGGTTTTGGTCTTGCACAATTTGGTGTTGGTTTTGGTTTCGCACAAAAAGCGCATCATTCTAAAATCCGAAATAATGAAGTTTTCCAATCTTAGGCAAGAAAAAATTTAAGAAAATATTTCTTGTTCGTAGGTAGCTGTGATTTAACATGTTGACATTAAATTTGATTTTGAACAACTTCTTTTTAATGCATTTTTTGTAGCTTGTAAATTAATGGGACTGTACTCTTGGCATAATAGCACATTAGCGAACTTTTTTATGAAAACTATTTTTTTTTATAAAATCAGGGATAAAAAAGTTTTTCATATGTTGCCAATTATATTCATACACACGCTGTATAGTGTTGAAGACGGCTGTGACTCCCCTATTTTGAGCTGTTTTTCCTTTCCGTGTACCATGTAGACATCTTGCCTTCACCTTAAAAAACCAATGGTGCATTCAAACATATCCTGATAGAACGGCCAATGAACTTTTTTTAAAATTACTTATCATAATCCTGTTTATAGAACGTTCATAAATTACAATTGGAAGAGAAAAAGTATAGATAACAATATTGCATGTGCAAGATATGACCAGGATCAAAATTGATCGCATGCCAGATTAATATTTTCACATAACATTTGAATGCCTTGTTACATTTCATACATCTCGGAATTTGTACTTAGCAATTAAAATTATTATCACCTGACATGCAGTGGGATCGCGCTCTACTGAGCTTACAGCAAACTTACCACTCGTAAAAAAAGATTAGGCATCGGGGTAGAAATGGGACATGCACTGAGAGAAAGTTTGTAGATGTGCGCCTGTGCAAAGGACTGTTTCACTAAATTTTGATTTTGTAGCATTTCTAAGCAAGGGAAAATATACTTTTCCTACGATCACCTATGAAAGTGAGTAAAAAAGCACGGTTAACTTGGCAAGAAAGTGCCTTATATTATACGCGTGTTGAAAAGTACTTTTCAACACGTGTGTTGAAAAGTACTTGTCAACATGACATTTAAATAGATGATGCCAATTTCATTTGTTTTATTTTCAGCACACTTGATGAAAATGTTAGTGTTGAAAGTGAGGGATTTAAAACATAGAAACTGAGGTTTTTGTGTAAATAGTTTTGTGGTCGTAGGAAAAATATTGTACACTACTCGTCACAGATTAGGACCAGATGCGAATCTTACGCTTTCGACGGTGGCTCAATTTCGAGAAATTATAAGGCGGCGATGCTCCTTATTATTTAGTCTGTCGCCGAAGGTCGCCGAACGGTGAATTCCTCGCTGTTAGCGTGTGCGAGCGTCTCGGTGGAATAGAGAGCAGGCTAATGTTATTACATCAGTTTTGTTGCGTTGATTTTATGGTTTAAATTGTTGTTGTACTAGGTTGTAGTGTAATTTTAATAAACGAGATACGTTTTTGTATTTGTTAATGATATAATTTTATATAAAATGCCACACAATATCATGTTTTAATATTTTAAAATATAATCCATAATGTCTCTGAATTAAAACCTACCAAACGCGTGGAAAATTCCATTCACGGCTTCGACGCTCGAAGCGACCGGGACGCTCTGTCCGTAGCGCCAAGACCGCGGAATCCCGGTATAGGAAAGTTATTAAGAGATTCGCACCTGGTAGGAGTAATCTGTGCTACTCGTGTGAAAGTAATTTTCGCACACTCGTGAGATTATTGCACTAAGCTCTCGCCTCGTGCGACAACATTCCCACTCGTGTGAAAAATGTCACTTTCAACACTTGATATATATACTATTTCGACTTTTTGATATTTTTAAGTAGGGTAAAGTAAAATTTTATATTCACGACTAGCTTTCGCCCGCCCATGGTATAACAATTTTACTCCATTACAAATCTTGAACAGCATTTCACCCCTCTAGGGGTTGATTTATTAAAAACTCTAAAATACGTATTTAAACATTTACGTTCAGATTCACTAAGAAGTTGTAAGATTTAGTATTGGTTTAAGCCAGGGGTCTCCAAACTACGGCCCGAGGGCCACATCCGGCCCGCGGACAGATTTTGTCCGGCCCGCGGAGAGCTAGCATACTTGAAAACTCCTTTTAGAGAACATATTTTTTATAGCAAATTAAATTTAGTTTACTGAAGTATTCTAATTTTATGTTGAATAATTATGACATCTTGATATGGTCATGGGCTAACTAGTCATAACATTGTTGTAGGCTTATTGTTATTGTTTTTGTGATAAGTTGGATAAAGAAACACAGAATTGTAATGAGTAAAGACATGTATAATATGCAGAAAATTTAACTTTTTTGGCCCTCGGAACTTACTGGAGTAATCAGTATAGCCCTAAGGCTGGAAAGTTTGGAGACCCCTGGTTTAAGCTAAGATCTTCTAGTTGATCAGTTATGTTTTGCCTGGATTTTGTCCTGTCATTGTTAACAAGTCGTCATTAAAAACTTCTGAATTATTCTGCTATTTCAGCGATTTGCTTTGCTCAGGTTGGGTTGGGTTTCACTCCATTACAAATCTTGAACACCATTTCACCCCTCTAGGGGTTGATTTATTAAAAACTCTAAAACACGTATTTAAACATTTACGTTCAGATTCACTAAGAAGTTGTAAGATTTAGTATTGGTTTAGGCTAAGATCTTCTAGTTGATCAGTTATGTTTTGCCAGGATTTTGTCCTGTCATTGTTAACAAGTCGTCATTAAAATCTTCTGAATTATTCTGCTATTTCAGCGATTTGCTTTGCTCAGGTTGGGTTGGGTTTCACTCCATTACAAATCTTGAACACCATTTCACCCCTCCAGGGGTTGATTTATTAAAAACTCTAAAACACGTATTTAAACATTTACGTTCAGATTCACTAAGAAGTTGTAAGATTTAGTATTGGTTTAAGCTAAGATCTTCTAGTTGATCAGTTATGTTTTGCCAGGATTTTGTCCTGTCATTGTTAACAAGTCGTCATTAAAAACTTAAGAATTATTCTGATATTTCAGCGATTTGTTTTGTTTCCAAATGATTTTCATTTTGGAACGGGGTGCTAGAATGAATTTAGTTCTATTATTGTCGAACGTACGTACTAAAATTGCCATTTTCTTTATAAATTTGCGAAAAAAACTCAGAAACAAATTCATAGTATAAAACTTAGTTGTCTTATTCTTACACTTATTAGTTTAAAACTTTTGGTTGTCACTTTAGACCGGACAAGCGTTGGATTTGCTTGGGTTTGATTAGTTATTTTTTAGAGTACTTCTATAAAATTTCGACTTAAGAGGACGATCTAATATTTTTTCTCTATCCAACGTTTGAACCCCTATTTCGCCCCCTTAGGGGTTGACTTTTGAAAAACCCTTCCTTGGTGGATGCCTGCGTTATACAAGAAACCTCTGTGCAAAATTTCAAGTAGACCCAGCGGTGTGGGCGGTGTGTTGGTAAGTCAGTCAGTCAGATTTTTGTTTTTCATTTTTAAAGGTATTTCAGAGGGGATCCCTTCATTTGGCCGAATGTCAATTGGTCGAAAGTCAATTGGCCGAAGTCAATTAGCCGAATACGTCAATTCGCCGAAAGATAACAGGCCGAATACGTCAATTGGCCGAACACGTCAACTGGCCGAAGACGTCAATTGGCCGATATACATATATATTTTTTCTTACTATTACTTAAAAATTATTATTTTTTTTTTTTTAATTTTTGATGACATTTATTCTTTTTCTTAAGGTTCTTAGCCATATCTGACTGAAGTATGTTCATGTTTGCCCTTTCTTCGTTTGTTCTAAAAAAAATTAAAGAAGAACAAGATTTTCAACAAAGGAAAATAGAAAAGTCTTTAGCGGGACAATCTGAAAACAAAAAGAAGAAATATATGGATTTAGATGTTAGGCTTAAATCTATTGTAGAACATTTTATTGATTATGATCCTATACATTATTTACGAAGCATAGCTCATAATATTTAATTAACTGTTATTGTTGGATTTTTTGTAATAAATTGTTGAAACAAATTTTTGTTTTTATGTTTTGGTTAGTTTTGGTTAGTTTTGGTTTGGTTTTACCGATACACTTACAGGTTAGTTCAGGTTAGTTCAGGTTAGTTCAGGTTAGTTCAGGTTAGTTCAGGTTAGTTCAGGTTGGTATTATGTATTTAGCCAAATTATGTACTAAACCTACTACTCACTTCTTCAGACAATTGATCTGTTACGTCTATTGACGTTTTCTGTCACTTGTCCTATTTGGTCAGTTGACGTATTTGGTCAATTGACTTATTCGGTCAATTGACGTATCCGGCCAATTGACGTATTCGGCCAATTGACGTATTCGGCCAATTGATCTTCGGCCAACTGACTTCGGCCAATTGACTCTCGGCCAATTGACGTAGACCCATTTCAGAGGACTATGTGTATTCTTAGTTTAGTTATTTATAGCTGTAAGAATTAGTGTAGCTTTTCGATATATTATTTTAATTTTACATCTTCTACATTCACATTTTTTGCTATCAAACGCTATAAAAAAGAATCAATTTGAAGACTAGCTATATTAAGAGAAGTCAACAAGTTTTGGTGGTTTTTTGTTGTAAAAACTTTGCTTCCAGTTGCTTGTTACTAAGGATAAATTGAATTAAGGTGGAAAAATTAATTTGATTTCTTTTTTGGCAACAACACACAGTTTTGATCACCTTCCAGGCCCGGAATGGGACAGGCGAGCGACCGAGAAAATCTCGGTGGGCCGCCGGCCCAAGGGGGCCGGTAAGGCCGAAGGCCTTGCCACTTAGACTCTATTCCACTTCGAAACTTCGAAAAATAATATTTCCCAACCCCAAACATACAAAGGGAAAACCTTGAAAAAATGTAAATTATTATTTATTATTTGCATATTAATGTATACTTATTTATTTTTTATATTAAATATTATATTTTCCAATATCATTTACCTCACGTGTGAAATAGAATCAAAATAACAATTTTTTTGGGGCCATCCGCAATGTGCGCAGGCCCGGATTGAAACAGGCGAGCGAGCGAGAAAATCTCTGTGGGCCACCGGCCCAAAGGGGCCGGTAAAGCCGAAGGCCTTGCCACTTAGACTCTATTCCACTTCGAAACTTCGAATCATAAGATTTCTCAACCCCAAACATAAAAAGGAAAAACCTTGAAAACGATGTAAATAAGGAATATTCACATATTTTTTTATTGCATAAATCGTTTAACGAAGCCATTACAAACCCCAAAAAAATATTTTGAAGAAAATTACTAGGATAATTTAGCTACAAAAAATATTTACTTTTCGGTATAATTTATAATTTAGCTACAAAAAATATTTACTTTTCGGTATAATTTATAATTTAGCTACAAAAAATATTTACTTTTCTGTATAATTTATAATTTAGCTACAAAAAATATTTACTTTTCGGTATAACTTATAATTTAGCTACAAAAAATATTTACTTTTCGGTATAATTTATAATTTAGCTACAAAAAATATTTACTTTTCGGTATAATTTATAATTTAGCTACAAAAAATATTTACTTTTCGGTATAATTTATAATTTAGCTACAAAAAATATTTACTTTTCGGTATAATTTATAATTTAGCTACAAAAAATATTTACTTTTCGGTATAATTTATAATTTAGCTACAAAAAATATTTACTTTTCGGTATAATTTATAACAATTTAAAAAGCAGCCCTCTGTCCCTAATTAAAAATGACGTCAGGAGATCAGCAAAAATAAGTGCTAATCTACATGTTAACGTAAAGCTTAACCTAAAGTCGAACAGGTTTGTTTTTCTCGGAAACAGTCAGAGGGAGAGAAATCTATTTTTTGGATTGATAGAGGAATAGTTTAACTAACTAGCGGTAAAAAATTCGTTTATACAGAATGTTTCGTTTTGCAGCTATTAACGTCAAATTCGAAATTTCCGCGATTTCCGTTGAATTCGGGTACAGGTCGCAAAAGAGAATTAAATCGATGTAAATTTTCGGAGGTTGTATGGGACCCGGAGCTTCAGAACTCTACTGAAACTGGTGAGGATCAGAAAATGGCAAGTTTTGAATTTTTTTATGTCGAAAAATCTTTGGTACCTAATAACTCGAAATCAAAACGTCAGATCGAAAAACGGATTCATAAGTGAAACTTTAAAATCTCAAATACTTTTTTTTGTAATACCTACATTTACCTAAAAGAATCACTGGAAAATGGAAATATTTGGAAAAAACTGGAAATTTAGATTTTTGACCCAATCTTTAACGGTTTTTAATTTCTTGTGGGGTCAAAATGGTTCAAATTAAAATCCCATATACATCGTCGGAAAGAGCTCGTCGAAGTATATAATATCCATACTATTTAGTTTCTTCATTCTCTATAAGAAGGGAGCAATCGCCGATTAAATTTCGATTTTTTTATGTTTTTGCCCTCGACATCGGTACATTTGAATCACTCTGTATTTTTTCCTATCTAATTTTTTCCCAATTTTTCAATACTATCTTATAAAAGGATAATCGCACTTTAAAATGAATACTGAATGGATCATCCAGGAGAGTATTTAAGGGGTAGAAATCGGATTTTCTTGATTTTTTCCGACAAATCCTATTTTTAACCGACATTATTCCACACTGTTTACCTAATTTAGTGATTTGTTTTTGGGATTATTTTATCCGTTAATTATTTAAGAATGCCTCCCACTAATTTAAATCGCTCATTTTTTCATTAAAGTTATAAATAAATAGGTTTATTTGCATCGGGGACATCTAAAATTTGAAAATTTTTGAATTTTCGAAGATTGCCATGAAAACAAAGAATTGCAGTTTATTTACTCGAAATTATTAAGATGATATGTCAAAATTTCGCAGAAATGTCAATTTTTGTTGCAAAATTGAAAGGTTCCTGGACCGATTTCGGCTTGAAGTATACATGAATAAGATTTTAGGAACCTTCTACTTTAAATGCAGGGATATTTCATTGGATGAGTTACGCATTAAATGCCATTTTTAGTGAGTTTTCGACGACTCTACAACACTGGAATTCGCCATGTACTCATGATGAGTCATAAGTCCACTTTTGACGACACATCCTATGGGATCACGTTTTACAAGTTTCGAAATTCGCGCGACAATTTGCATTAGAAAATCCTTTTTTTTTGTTAATAAAAACCAAAATAAATGGATAACATCAACCGCCATAAACATTTAATTTATGTAAAGAATATAAAAAAATATTTCAGATTAATTTGGGTTATATGCATGTTCACTATTATTATTTATATATTAATTTTTACTTATTTGTTTTTTATATTAAATATTATATTTTTCAATATCATTTACCTCACGTGTGAAATAAAATTAAGATAAAAACTTTTTTGGGGCGTTCCGCTATGTGCGTATGTATCAAATTTATATTTGGTTATTATTCAGTAGGAATGTGCAAAGCAAACGTTCAAACGTATCCAAATTGTTTGATTTAGAATTTGTAAATTACAAATCAAAACTCAGAAATTGTTACAATAATTGTTAATACAAAATTTCCCACTTTCGTTAAAAAAAAAAAACAGAAAATTTTCCCAGTTTCGTTAAAGAAATCCCAGAAAACGAGAAATTCCCCACGAGTTGGCAACACTGGGCCGTACAAAACTAAATCCTCGATTAGTGATTCCTCGTCAGCGAAGAATTACTAAACCGACGCACAGTGTAACGAAATCGAAAATTCGTGGATTTTGGTACTTTGCTTTGCTGTTTTGCAAAAATTGTGGAGTATAAAACCATAAAAACATTGGAGTTTGTTATTACTGTACTAAATTTAGACCTACGTGTAGTACCTTACTAGGTATCGGTCGCTCAAAAAATATAATTATTTTTCGACAAAATAAAAAAAAAATACTGTTTTCGGTTTAAAGTACCTAACTAAGTTAAATAGACTTAAATATTAATTATAAAAAACAGACTTTAATTAACCTAATTTTCACCATCTGAGCTGGAGACTAATCTATCAGAATTGTCTTCCTCAACGTTAGTTACTTTAAAAAGTGTTTCAGTTTCTGAGAACAGATATTTTTTTTTGCAGTTTATTTCGGTCTAATAAAGGAAATAAGGAGATTTAAAGAAATTAACCAGTTGTGCATTATGTCCTCAATATTCTCGGTCCGTCCTCGCTTTCGCGCGTAATGTTCTCGGAATTTACCAAACCCTTTACTAAACTTAAAACTTATTTCTCGCTTCTGATGCCTCTTCAGATAAATGTCCAATTGGAATATAGGAAATGTTTTAATAACATGGCATATAGTACCAACTATATAATGACACGTACAGCTTTACAGTATCTGTCAAATATTCTCGAAAAGTATCAACATTTAAGTTTCGACCCGAAGAAAGGGATTAAAAAATTAAAGCAAATTTGTTAATTAAATTTTTGTTCAATCCAGTGATTGCTGCTGATTTTTCGTAATGTCGAAAAAAAGTTCTAGCAGTATTACCGTCGTTTGTAGTGCCCTCAGTCTGTTTACAACGTCTATTTTAATTAGTATCGCAAGTTCATTTTGTATTTTCTTTTTTCTTTGCTCTTTTATTACTTTCTTTTCACCCGTAGTGGCATCCGTAATTAAATTACAAAGCGTACTAAATGAGTTAACTTATTACCTATTTCTTAGAATAAAATAATGTTTAATAAAATAAGATTTTCGAATGGGGTGTAATAAGGTATTTTTAAAACTATGTAGGTAGGTACTTAGATTCATGAATATTTAATTTAATATTACTCTAGTCACATTTCTTGGTAAAAGTTAAATTAGTTAAAATTTACTTGTAACTTCTTAGAAAATTTAATATGATTAATAACATACCTGGAAAATTTTCAAAGCGGCATTAAAAAGCAACTTTGGATTCCTGCATGTGCGACATTACTAAAAAAATATTCTTTTTTTCAATAATCTGACAAAATTGGATGAGATGTTTGGATATTCCTAATGTATAATAGTTGTGTAATCTTATGTATGTGACAATTACCGCATATTTAGGCATTTTTTTAAAAACCACACCAAACTTTTTTCTTCGACTAGGACCACGGTTCTTTAAAATTCCATATCTAATATCGAATTATGTAAGTAAACTTCACAAGTATTTCCCCTAAAATTTGGAATTTTAGGGGATTTTTTTATAGAACATATGAATTTTTTAAGTTGGACTTATTTTCGCATCTTTTTTTATTGCTCTCAGAAAAGTCCAGTTTTCGTTTAAAAAGGAAGTACTTTACGGTGATACATTTGAAAAACTATTAAACGACTAAACTCCAGATATTTTGCGAATAATCTAGAGACAAAACAAATTAAAATTCGATAGTCGCTGTTTTGCCCTATGTCCACGAAATATCAAATCCGTTACACTGTACGACGCAATCGTGTTCAGTGCTGCCCATGCCCATCCAACTTTCCCCACTTCGAGTTCGAGTGTCCAAAATACCTGCACTGGCCTTAAATTACCCGCGACACTGAAAAACCTAAATATTTGTTAAAAGGATTTTTGAAAAAAATGATATTTTATGATCGGATATTAGGATATAAATTTACAAGTCGAAACTGTAGATAGAAGGTAGAACATTGTTCCACATTTGACAATTTGTTGTGCGTCAAAACCGTGTTTTTTAAATAAAGTCAAGCGCAAGATGTAATAGATTTTATAGTCGAAAAAAGTGACACAATGAGAAAGCTTCTTAGTTATTAACTATGATTATTTTCACAATCACATTTTATTTTTATTGTTTAAGGATAATAGAGTATTCTTCTTTTTTGGGGTTTCTGCTTTGTATATTGCTTTGTTTGTAAATCATAGGAATACATTTATGTTCAACAAAATATTTACTTAAAATTAAACGTCTTGAACTCGTTTGTATTGTATTTGCCTCCGAAGAGTCCCAAGGAGGCCGCGCCGACTGGCTGCCGGTCTGGACTCAGCTCGGTAAAAAAAAATCTGCCAATCCGGCCCTGTCACCTTCTGTTTCAATAATACTATACTTACTATCATAATTTGTTTTACAGGCAGGCACATAACATATTCGCAGCATGTTAAAAATTAATATAAGTACACCACTTTGGACCGAGAGAAAATATCAGTCCGTAGCGATAAATGTCTAAATTAAAAACTGTGCAGACATAAATTAATAATATTTAACGTCAAGCACTTTAAAACAGTTTAAAATCAAAATTACTCATACGCTATCTTAGCAAAACATCCATGAAGGCATATCAAACCAACACCCTTTACTAGGGATTGCAATCCCGCAAAGTATAATCCCGCAATCCCGCGGGATCTGCACCAGCTATGCGGATCCGCATAGCCATGAAAAAGCCGTGAACTCTTAAAAAATAACGCGAAAACGTATATCTGCCCATTATCCGTGATATTTCATATGAAAATTAATGGGACTGCTTAGGTATTATAAGTATTTTACTTGCCTTACAATCAAACTAATGTGAGTTACTATAAAAACTAGTAAGACTTATTATCTCAGATAGAAAAATAATAAACATTTAAAGTTCATTTGCCCAAAGTTACTTGTTAATTTAATTGATAAGAAATTTGACTGATTTATAGTCATAGTAGTATAGTTAAAAGAGGCCAGACTTTAAATTACATAATTTTGTTGACTGAAGTACTGTTAATTTTTGATAGTTATAATAGAAAATTAAAGATGGTTTAATAATTAATTAAATAAACGTTAATTTATCGAATTTTATAAAATTAAAAAGCCTATGCGGGATCTCGCCTAATAACATTTGAAGTTCATTTTTGAAGTTCATTTGCCCAAAGTTACTTGTTACTGTAATTGATAAGAAATTTGACTGATTTATAGTCATAGTAGTATAGTAAGAGGGGCTAGACTTTAATACCTATATATTTTTTAACTGAAATACATCAGAGCTTTTAGAGCTTCAAATTTGTACAACTATTGATAATGAATAGCGCCGTAATATGCTCAGTTCTAGAATACTGTCAAATGTATGTTTTTTTCTGTAAAAAACTTAACAGCCAGATTCTCCAACGCCAGTCCGGTCTAATTTGACAACCAAAAGTTTTAAACCGACAAGTGTAAGAATAAGACAACTAAGTTTTATACTTGAATTTATTTTTAAGCTTTTTTGCAAATTTATAAAGAAAAGGGCAGTTTTGGTACGTACTTTCGACAATAATAGAACTAAATACATTACAACAACTCGTTCCAAGATGAGAATCATTTGGAAACCAAGAAAATCGCTGAAAGATGAGAATAATTCATAAGTTTTTAATGACGACTTATTAACAATGATAAGACAAAACCTAACTGATCAACTATAAGATCTTAATTTAAACCAGCACTAAATCTTAAACTTTCTTAGTGAATCTGAACGTTTATGTCTTCACGCACCTGTTTCTCGTAGTTGTGTCAAAAAGAACCGGGTGGTAATGTTAAGTTAGGTAAATTTATACCCAGATCTCCCGAAGCTTCCAAACTCGCCTGGGGCTCGCCCTGGAATCTACTTATCTCGACCTACGAAACACTATACTTTCTGGTCCTGTAACATACCGGGTGTTGCGTCGTCGAGCGGGACATAGGAAATCCCTTGTAATTTTAAATGGGGTCAATTATTGGCTTTCCTAATTATTGTAGAGAAAAATTCTATTTAGGTTTATTAAAGAGCACTAAAACCCACATTCAAAAGAATAACTTTAGATATTTTTGATTCGCCCGTTTACGAGTTACCGCCGATTTCTTTTTAAATATTTCTCCTTTTTTTATGGCCCCGTATTTGCGAGCACCAGTTAAGGTAAAAGAAGACTGTTAAATGAAGTTGTCATTTGGAAATGTGTGCTTTATTGTTATAAAAACTCGTATATCGGAAATATTAAAGGTGTATTCATGAATACAAATTAATCTGAAATAATGGACACCTTCTATCCGGCAATGGACACCATCTATCCCGAATTTAAATGCGCCATCTCATCCAAAGTGGCCGGGTGCGATGGCGCACTGAATTACTAAAATCGGTAACTACGCACAACCATTATTTTAGGTTAAAATAATAAAAACAATCATACATGACAAATAAATGTTAATACAAACAATTATTTATATGTAATAACTTACCAATGTGTTATAATCTACACTACTGGGGAAATTTTCAATGCCTCAAAATTAAATATTTGGGCTTAATCGCTTCTTTTACTCGAAAAATCGAAAGTTTACCTGAGAGCCGGCGTGCACTACAGAATGATTATTGCATACTGACACCAGATCGACATAAGTCTATCCGTCAGTGAATTATAGTGTTGCGCCATCTCAACCTCTACGCCATCTCCCCCGGAATTACCCTACAAGGTTAATTATGACATTTTATATGCTTCAATAACTTACTAATTAATAGGTACTATTAAATTGTTACACCTTTAGGATTTAAGAAGATGTTCAAATATTCCTCCATTGACTGCTAGACAATATCCGAGGCGATCATAAAATTCTCTTCTTACATTCGCTAGCTGGTAAACTGAAATTCTATTGCATTCCGCAGAAATAGAATTTTTTACTCGTCTAGATTTGGGAATTTTTTATCCTTGTATATCCTGTTTTTTAAATGGCCCCAGAGAAAGAAATTATTTGGCGAAAGATCAGGAGACCTGGCTGACCAATGTACTGTATGATTTAGATCAATAACCTTTCCATTAAAAGCATAGTTTAAATATTCCCGGACAGCCAGGGTACTATGTGCCGGGCAGCCATCGATTTGGTACCAAACTTCCTGATTTTCCCTGGCAGCATGTATAAAGTAGGTTAAATATGATCTTCGAGTAGTTCCAAATAATATTCTGCATTTAAATCTCGTGTAAGAAATAATGGCCCGATAATATTTTGTCCGAAAATCCCTGCCCAAACATTTACGTTCTGTGGATATTGCGTCCTTGCTTCGACAAACCTGTGTTGGTTTTCTTTGCTCCAATATCGATAATTTTGAACATTGGGTTCACTGTTTGAGGTAAATGTGCATTCGTCAGTGAAACAAATGTTTTTTAAAAATTCCCTATCCATGTTTGCTCTTTCCATCATATCAAAACAAAACTCCTGCCGTCGTATTTCGTTGCTATCTCTTAGCTCTTGGTGCTTTTCATATTTGTATGAATAATATCCATGTCGTTTCAAAACTCGTAACGCTGTGGTGTGATCTAATCCTTTGTCATCCTCAAGTTTCCTTGTGCTGATCTTCCCATCATTTTCTTCCACGCACAATAAAACTTGCAAGTCACTATCATTTCTTGCATCTTCTCTTTGTTCCTGCCTTGCTTCACATCTGCAGTTATTTATTACAGTGCCTTTTGTCTCAAATTTCTTGATAGTCCTTTCAACTGTAGATTTTGCAGGTATCGGTCTATTCGGATACAGATCAGCAAATATGTCTGACACATTTTGATAGCTATTTCCTTGATAATTCCATTTAATCATCAATATTTTTTCTTCTAAAGTGTAATTCATGGCTAATATTTCCGATGTACGAGTTTTTATAACAATAAAGCACACATTTCATTCATATAGGGAAGCCAATAATTGACCCCATTTAAAATTACATGGGATTTCCTATGTCCCTCTCGACGATTCAACACCCGGTATACTATTTTTCAGATGTGCTCACCTTGTTTTTAAATTTTCGCGCTTGTAGAGAAACGGATATTAGAACCTATGTTTTTCGTGATGTAGGGACCCAAACGTAGTCTGAAAAAATCATAAAAGGTGTTTTTTCAGGAACAGAATACTTTCTCCAGTGAGGTAAGTGAAAACGTCAACAATCTGAATGGGGCGCAAAATTTTGGAAAAGCTTGGGACGCCTCTGGTTAAATCCTAATATCATAAGCAGGTACGAAATACTTCCCATGATACTCGTATATACGTAAATAACTACATATACCCTTTGTTGGACAATAGCTAGATGTTTGGTATGACAACACGCTTGTAGACATACAACAAAGTAAATTGATTTCTAATTAAGCAATCACCAAGATATTGCAACTTAGATATGGGTAGCTACCGCGTGTTCCGAGGTAATAATACGATAGGATCAATGCAATTTCTTGTTTTAGTAAGATTTTCGCACGTACTTATGCTGGTTTACATGACTTCCACCGGTTTTAATTACATGTCTACGCGCAGTAATCGATTTTATTGATTACTTTCTGATGCAAATCGATAATTACTAACTGTACCGATTGCTCTTTCTTATACTTAATTTAATTAATTAGTATTTATTGGTATGACAAAAAAATTGTCCCGGCTAAATTACGGTAGGAAATTCCACGATTTGATCTTTAAAATGCATAGTTGATAGCATTACATTTCACTTATCGCGTGTTAGTGAAGTTGAATAAAAAACATTATTATATAAAATGGAAATTATTAAAGAAATTATATATTTAAATATTAATTTATACAACTAAGCGATGGGATAAACGTAGAAAATAATATACTGTAGTATATAAATAAGACGCACCAGTTTAGGTTCACCTCCACTATCGTGCTGACGGGGTATCGTGTATCTAGGCAAATATAAGGAACGGAAACAGGTCAACGCAAAGCGAAGTAAATATTGTTAAGCGATACAAAAATTACAGAATCTTTTGTAGTCTCTAGCGGAGTCTTTGCAAATTTTAGATGCCATGCAAATAGTTGCGCACGAACTCAAAAGTTTATTGTACAAAACTTACTTATCATATTTTTACACTTTGCCGCTGTAATAAGAAATATTCATGCATTTTTTATTGCATAAATTGTTCAGGCAAGTCAATAATATTATTTTAAAACAAATTACTACGAATATTTCCTTCAAGAAATATTAACCAATGAGAATGATGCATTGGGCAATGTTGAACCAATAGGAAACGAATTACAGCCATAATTTGTACTAGTGCAAATAATCGGTATTTGCTGTTTATCGTGGTTCTGTTTTTTTAAAGTTTAAGGGTATGATAAATCCTATACTTAAGCAAAAATTTAAATTAAAAACCTTTAAGGCCAACGCGCACTGTGGCGCGGCGAAGCGAAGCGCGGCGAGGCGAAGGCAGTGGAAGATTTTATCTCATTGGTTTTAATGGAAATACGCTGATTTGTCCGAAACGCGGCGAAGAGCGGCACGGCGACCCATCTGGAATTGTTCGTATAGAATATTTTTCGCTTCGCTGCGCCGCGCTTCGCCGAGCTTCCGCTATGTGCGCTATAGCTGCCGACGAACAGGCATAGAAGTTTTGATATCGGCTCTCACGACTGGACCCGACGAATCGCGAAATTACTATTAACACACGAACAACTTCAACTCAGTCATTCCAGGCAACAATCTCCCAAAGTCATATACAAGATACCACGGAATCTTTTTCATCACCCTCTTGTTCCATGACAGAAAATTTACAAAATGGATTGCAATATCTACTGCCTAACCCATTTGCACCTGTTTCGCACGAATAGCTTGTGATTCTATATTTTATTTTTTAATATATTTTTTCTATTAATTATTTTCGGAATAGTATTTTAATTTAATGTAATAGAGAATAAAAATAATTTTTTATGTTATTATCTACCACTTTGCTTTTATGTTTGCCGAAAATTATTTTATTTATTTACAACTAAAAATTTATGTCAAATTTATTTGTTCTTATTAACACAGACAACCAATAAATTAAATTACCTTAAACAAACAGCTAATCGTTCTTCTGGTACTATAGCTCGACGAAAAGTAATATTTTGTTTTACTATTTCTGGTTTTAGCATTTCTAATAACTAAATAAATTTTTCATAATTCATCCGAAACTACTGACAAAATATACTTGGGTTGTTAATTAAGTCACGAAATAATGTATTAAATTCACCAAACCTGTATGTATCCACTTATTCCTTCTTTTCTTATTTTTTTCTTCATCCTCACATAATAACAGTGAAACAATTATATCATCTTCGTCTTCTGAATCCATCTTGACTACTGCCAATTTGAAAACTTCGACGACGAAACCGCTCTAAAGTGCGCGTTAAAAATAATTTATTCTCCGCGCCTCGCCACGTTTCGCCGCTCTTCGCAGCGCCTTAGTGCGCGTTGGCCTTTATTAGGTAACTACAACTTATTTTTTAAAGATCACGAAATTTACAGCTGCTAAAGGAACACTTAAGAAATTTAATTTTAGGGGTTGCTTCTGTTGATCTATTGGTCTCACTGACAAATTTCTTGACCACAATATGTTGTTCTTTAGCAGTAAATACTTATGTGCAGGTTGCAAAGAAATCCTGCTGTGATGAAGATGAGCGCATTTTTTAGGATTAATTGATGATCGGTGTCTACCTGCACCGGCTTTAGAGAACTGATGTTTAAATGGCCAATCATTTTGCGATTTGATGCTTTCCGACACCAGATTTGGCCTAAGCGGATACAACACTGCAACGGTTGAAGTGATTGGTGCCCATTTCTATACCATATATTTCGCGGCGTCCAATAGGGCAGTTTTTAAAAACTCCCATGGAGGAATCTTTATTCCATCACGGGTTGATTGTTAGGAACAAACGGTCCATTTTTACATTTTTGCCTCGCTTTTCCATAAGTATCCTAAATAATCTGAAACAGTAGAAATTAATGTCTTAAGTTAAAAATTTAAAAAATAGCAGTATTTCATAAATACCTCCCAGGGCATCGCTTCGTATTTCGGGTATTTATTTATTATCTGCCAATGACTGTCCTCCCCCTAAGTTTGTTTTTCTAAATACTAGGTTGTAGATGAGATGCTCCAAATATTCGCCCGTGTTGCTTTTCTCTTCCGAAAAGTAATTAGGCAGTTGCTATCCTCGCCTCCACGCCATGCCAGTTCGTACGAAGCTATGAAGAAAAACATCTTTTGTATACCTTTAGGTGTGTTTTCATCAAATAAACTGACTATTTTTTCATGTTCCGCACGGGTACATTCAAATTCGACGTCTTTAAATAAGTCAAATAAAATATAAAATTTTTCATAGTATTTTACCCATGGATTTATTAAGAAAGGATTCGATATCCGTATACTGTGGGCGTATCGAACGGGAAGCCTTATATTTGTTGTTTGTTATGAAAACATTTCCCCTAGGGGTTTAGTTTACGAACTACGTAATTGAATAAAGAATGGTAGTAGAAAGAGATAAAATAGCATTGGAGTGTTGGAGCTCAGAAGTGTTGCTGTCTCTGCTGGTTGCTTAGGAAAATGGCTGAACCTCGGTCTGAACACTCGACACGTACGTCTTCGTTTAATGAACTAGAAAAGAAAAAGTGCGACTTATAGATTTACACAAAAACAATAACTTGCCAATGTGGATACTTAAACAAAGACATGTACTTAGATCACTAAAGAAATGCAGATTTTATTTTGTACTTTTCCTGTAAAGCAACCGGCGGCAAAAGTTTGATACCTACGGCTACGGTCGGTTTTAAAGGAAAGGGTATAGTAGGGTGGTGCAGCAGTGCGCACTTTTGACTGTCACATTTTATAAGAAGTCCATACAGAAATTTTTAGCTTAATTTCTTGTCTTTGGAATTCTAGTTAATAATGCACAAAATATTAATTATTTATAAGTTATATTTAATAAACAATAACAATACGATTAAATAAATGTAAACGCGCACTCCCGCACACCCAGTGAGGACAAGGGTATGCAGCAAGGTCAAGCAAGTGCGCCATTTATATTATTACTGGCAAAGGTCATATTTGTAGTGCGGTATTTGCGGTGCACCTCTCGTGCCACCACTTACTGCAATAAATGCATTCTATCCAGTATCCAAGGATTAGTTCTTTGTAGATTTCTTAGCCACCTGGACATTTCCAAATTTTTTCTTTGTTTGCGATGAAATTTTAGGCTTTTTATGGTATCCTCTATCAGATGTCGTTTTAAGGGCGAATCACTCAAAATTTTTGACTTTCTTACTGGGTACTCTTGACTTTTTTCTTTCTATTTTCCTGCAAGCGTCTTAAACAGGTCATGTCAGATTCTCCAACGCTAGATCTGTCTAACTTGATAACCAAACGTTTTAAACTGACAAGTGTAAGAATAAGACAACTAAGTTTTGTTCTATAAATTTGTTTTCGATTTTTTTGTTGTCAATTTATAAAGAAATGGGTAATTTTAGTACTTACTTTCCACAATAAAATTAAGTTTATTTTACCAACACGTTCCAAGATGAAAATCATTTGAAACCAAGCAAATCGCTGAAATATTAGAATAACTCATAAGTTTTTGATGACGACTTATTAACAAGACAAAAACCTATCAAAACCTGACTGATCAACTAAAAGATCTTAATTTAAATCAGTACTAAATCCTAAACCTTTTTAGTAAATCTGAACGGTCAAGCTTTTGAGAAAAATGAAGAAATATGGGTGAAAAATATCATTTTTGGTCCATTTTACACCATTATAATTTCCGAATGAGACATGCTAGAGGGGTCTACCATGGCTCAAATTGAAGGACAAAACTCTAGTTTCCGATCAAATTCTTGAGCAGAGTGTTACTAAATGATGTTGATAGACACGAGAATTTTTTATAAATTTTTGATATAGATATAATTTTGATATAAATCGTCTGGGAAAGCTGATATTATCGCTAACTTATGTGACCAGATTTAGTTTCAGCTCAAAAAGTTATGCCAATCCAAAATAAAAAACCATGCTGGCCTGTTTTATAATTTCGGAATTATGCCTATTCAATCTGCAATCTTGGATTCCCTGGGTTGCACTAGGGGGAAGTTAACATCAGAAATGGAAAAAGAAACAATTTTTTCTCTTGGAAACTTCATTTCAGTTCCGCAGCTGACGAAACTTGGTAAGGGTAAGCGAATGTCCATTAATGGCCTATTCAGTGGAAATGGAAACACATGTACATATATTAGTACTTATACAATCTTACGTCACGCATTTTGTTAAAAACGTGTTCTTAAGAGTGTTTGCATTTGTATTGGAAACTAGGAATCTGTCCCTTCAATTTAAGCCGTCATAGATCTTTCTAGCACGTGTAGGTACCATTCGGAAGTCATAAGGGATCAGAAAGATCGCTTCCACAAGATTATATATTTAAAAGAAATAGGTCTTGTGACAAGTAGGTGCATTTAAGAGCTGTGAAATAAAATTTAGATTTAATTCTGTTGCACATTATGTTCCCTTTTTTAAAAAATGCCTTAGGTTTTAAGTTTAAAAGTTCTATGTCAACAATAAAAAATGTCTGTAAGTTCAAGTCTCTTAAACCAGATAATATAGGGAAACCGGTCCAGCTTAAAAACATCTCTGACCCATTTATTGAAAGTAAACTTAATATCTTAGCAGCGACATAACCGGTCCTTGGGTCAAAGACCAGTGTCATTAGGAATATACGTAAATATAGTAATTAAAATATAGCCCCATTTGCATATTTTTACTATACTATGAATATTAATTTTACATGGCAAATATTTTAGGAAGTTTTGTACGAGTTTGCGTTATACAGTCAAATGGTAAAAATGGGACCATTTTAAAAACTAGAACCTATAGCGACCTAATTTTAGTAAATTTAGGTTTGACAGTGTTGCAATGATGTTCCAAAATATTCGTTTTAATAGAAAAAATTACAGAAAATAAGGATAATTTGAATTTACCTACTGATTATCTTAAACTCCAGGTACTATATTTTACTATTTTTATCAAAATGTTTTTACACAACTACATGCAATATGCTTTACATAAAATTAGATATCTCTATACAGGGTGAGTTGTTTAAAGTGTTACAAGGCGACATATTCAAACATATTTATGACATATACCCCTCTATCTTTTTTGAGGAATGTGGAGTAACTTTGGAATTTTAAATAGAATGATGTTACCTACATTTTTTTTTTAAATTTGAATCTACGTAAAAAACTACCTATGTGTACAATTTTTTTTATTTGCTTTTTCGGTTGGGGAATTATGATTTATTAGGTTATGAAATAAAAAAAATATACATATTTACCATTTAATTTCACCTTATTTATCGTCAGTCAAGCTTGAGAAGTTGTTCGAAATATCCCCTTTTAACTTCCAAATACTTTCTCACTCTTTTTCTAAATGAAGTTCGTACGCGTTACATTTCAGGTGTCACTAATAAGCAGGCAAAGCGGATTCGGTCTTTATTATCATCTAAAGTTGTAGGTGCAGTCGCCAGTCCTTTATAGAACCCCCAGAAGAAAAGTCGAGGGAGGTCAAATCCGGTGACTAGAAGGCCAGTTAAGAAATAATCGTTAAAATGTCAAAATTCTCAACTGACTTAAGTAACAATAACGCATCTCCATGGAAACGAATAACAATTCTGAAATAAGTGAGCTTGGGTAAAATTTATTTATTTTTTAAATTTAATCAAAATTTAGTTTGCAAACCATAATTCCGTTACCGAAAGACTAAATAAAAAAAATTTAAAATACGTAGTTTTTTACGTAGATTCGAATTTTATAAACAAAAGTAAATCATCCCATTTAAAATTACAGAGTGACGCCTCATTCCTCAAAATAGAGAGAGGGGGTAAATGTCAAAAATATGTTGAAATATATCCCCTTATCTCTCTATTAACCGTTTTCGAGATATCGCCTTGTAATACTTTATAAAACTTATCCTGTGGAACATGTTTGAATATGTCGAAATTTTATAGAACATTCATATTATTTTTTCCTTAAATCTGTATTGACTTTTTCTACCTTGGATTTTACTTCTTCTTCCAAACACTTCCATTTTCATCTCTTCTACCGACATAATCAGTTTTCTCATCAAATGCTCGTCCTCTATTTTTCTTTTCTGTATCCTCTACTACTCTACTCCCTTACGATCTTAGGCCTTCCCCTTATTCTGCCATTCCTTTGTCTTCTCTTTACTTATTACTTCTTAAATCCATTTTAGCTTGCCCAATTCTCACATCGACCTCATCTCATCACCTTATTAGGTGGTACCAGTATTTTATAAACCCATTGTCGCTTTTTAGTTTAATTAGTTTATCTTCTTGTGTTCTTACCTCTACTTTTTCTTCTCCATTGAACCCCGTGTTCTTGATTTTCTTTCTACTGTTGTTTAAACCTCCTCCT
Source organism: Philopedon plagiatum (assembly GCA_963971165.1). NCBI lineage: Eukaryota > Metazoa > Arthropoda > Insecta > Coleoptera > Curculionidae > Philopedon > Philopedon plagiatum. Next base: position 17,712,843 of record OZ020194.1, on the reverse strand, counting down.
GCTCTTCACTTTTCTCTCCATGTCTTTCTTGCTGTGCTACAATTACATCAGCATTTTTCTCTTACTGGGTCATGACGTCTAAGACAAATTGACATGGATACAGACTCATTTGCTTACCAGTGAAAAATCCTTACATATTTTTCTGGCACTTCTCTCCTCATACACCTCCAAAGTTTCTGCGTTGGAACTCTATTGTAAACCTTTTCTAGATTATTGAAACCTATATTCAATCCATTATGCAGAAGAATCACCATGTCCATAGCATGTTTTAATAATAACATATATATTCTTTGCACTTCAACGGGTATAAATCCAAACTGCTTTTCTTTCCGTTTCCGTTGTTTTTTGCTAAACCGTCGTCATATGTCATTATAAAATGATAAGATCATCGTAATCTTTATTATAAAATTAATTTCTCCATACTTCTCACCGTCTGTTTCCTTATAAAATGGCAAACTAAATCTGTATATTTACTAATGTGGTATTTTTCCCTTTTTGCATTACATTCCATAATATCCTTTTGACCGTAGACATTTCTATACGTCCACTATTATGTCCTCAGACCCTGCAGCTCTTGCAGTCTTCATTCTTTTTAAAGCATTCTCTACTTCTTCTGAATATCGCGATGATGTGCTTATACATATTTGGTACAGCAACCTACGTACAGGGTAGGGGTTAATCATAGAAGTATAGAATAATTTGACAAGGTAATATAAGAAAAAAATAACTGCTATTCTCATATTGATTGATATCATTCTTTTGCCAAATCTTTATTATATGTGAATATAAGATGATAAGATCATCATAATCTCCATCATAAGGTTGATTCCTCCGTAGTTTTCACCATCTCTTTCCTTATAAGTTGTCAAAATGGATCTGTTCTCTACGACCTTGGTATTTGTTCGCATTAGATTTCATAATTAGATTCCATTTTCCACTGGCATGTCATCAAACCGTGCTGGTCTCTTAGTATTAATTTTTTTAAGGTATTCTCTACTTTTCGATATCGCGGTGATGTTGCATCTATATTTGGTACGTCAACGTACGTACAGAGAAGAGGTGGGTCATAGAAGTTTAGAACTTGACAAGGTAATATAAGAAAAAATAACTGCTCTCCTCATTTTGACGTTTCCGTTCCCGTTCTTTTGCCAAATCTTCATCTTGTCATTATAAGGTAATAAGATCATCATAACCTCCATCATAAAATTGATTTCTATATAGTTCTCACCGCCTTTTTCCTTATACATTTGCAAAATAGATCTGTATTTCTACTAATTTGGTATTTTTCCCGGTGTTAAAATCTTTTGCATTAGATTCCATAATATCCTTTCTGAAAGTAGACATTTTATACTGGTATAATATGTGCATTCTTTTTAGGACATTCTCTACTTCTTGTCGATATTGCGGTGATGTTGTGCCTATATTTGGTACAGCCACCTACGTGCAGGGTAGGGGTGGGTCATAGAAATCTAGAATAATTTGTCAAGGTATAAGATACATAGAACTGCTCTTCTCATATACTAACGTTTGCGTTCTCGTTCTTTTGCCAAATCTACATCATGTGTCATCATAAGATGATAAGATCATCATTATCTCCATCAAAATATTGATTCCTCTTTAGTTCTCGTCGTCTTTTTCCTTATATATTGGCAAAAAAGATTTGTATCTTTACTCTCTCTACTAACCCTGTGTGTAAATCTTTTGCACTAGATTTGACAATATCCTTTTTCAACGTCGACATTGCTATACGTCCACTGGTATGTCAGCAGACCCTGTTGGTCCATCAGTCTTCATTCGTTTAAAGACATTCTCTACATCTTCTTGATATCACGGTGATGTTGTGCTTATATTTGGTACAGCAACTTACGTACAGGGTAGTGGTGGGTCATTTAACAAAGTATTATATAAAAAAGAACTTGTTTAATTTGCTTTATTTTTATAGTTCCCAGAGCTTGAACTTCTTTTGCAACCAAAACTATTCCTTAACACAACAAATACAAGAAATGGTCATTTGAGTGACGGATTAAATACATATTTCGATTGATTTGTGCTTATTGTTGACTTGACGTGACACGATATCGTGAATTACTATTTATTTACACAATTCTGATATACCGTGACAGGTACATTAGTTTCCTACAGGCAAAGCTGGCAATCATTTATATCTTTTGTGAAATACTGAATTTTTTCTATTATCGTTTGAGTTATGCAATCAATTGTGCTTAGAAAGTGAGTTTTTGAAACGTTGCTATTGATTGATTACAGCTCTTTTAAGTCAAATAAAGGAAATGAGTTCTGTAGTTGTTAAATGTTTAGAAGGAATATTGTGAAAATCAGACAGTTACGAGTAAATCTTATTTAAAAAATAAATGCTAAGACGTTCTTACAAAAAAAAAAAAGAATATGGTTTTATTGAGCAAACATATTTAGGTAGATTATGTTAAATTATGTACTTATACGAATTTTCTGCAAAACTTTAAAGATTGGTTTTCAAAAATAATTAATTGAGGCTGGTTTAGTGGGCCAAATTGCAGCAATTTTGGTATACACAAATGTGCAACATTTAGAAAAACGCTGCATTTTTAACCCATTCTTTACTAGAAGGACAATTCTGTGTAATTTCTGTGCAATTTAATCCCATGTGGTGTACATATGCTTAATTTTTCAAACATTTATGGAGAAAATCTAGAGAAGACAGGCACAAATTTGTTTAAATTAAAAATTTCTTACATTGAGACCCAGAAGAAGGAAGAGCTAATATAATCATACTTTTTGCTGCTTTTCAACTTACAATTAGTTTGCAGTTATTTTATTTTTTATTTACAATAATACGAACTGTAGTGCATTTAGGCGGTCCATATGTTAACATGGTATTAAATTTTTAACCCCATGTTAGAACGATATACCATGTCCATCGAATAACAGACATAATAAAACAGGCACTAGAAGAAAAGCTAATCTGATCAGGTTTGCTTAGGTAGCTCAAGCTTTTGATAAAATTTGACACAAAGTGTTAATTTACAAATTAAACAGAATGTTACCAAAAGTATATGCAGGTTTAACCCCCTAAATTATTACAGATAGAGTATTCGAAAGTAAACGGAAAGATGAATACTCTAAACTGAAAAAAGTTAAATCAAGTGTGCCTCAAGGAAGCGTTTTGGGTACCGTCCTTTATTTACTGTTCACTTGTGATCTCCCACAAACAGAAAATATAACTGTAGCTATATTCGCAGATGTTACTGCTCTATTTGCAGTATAGGAACATACCTAGATGCAGCAACCTGCCAACTCCAACAAGCGAGCGACCAGATTTACAATTGGACCACAGATTTGAAGATTAAGTGTAATAAGCAAAAATTTATTTATGTCAACTTTACTAACCAAAGAGTAGGCAATCATCAACTAGTAAACATAAATGATATCATATTTTCCTATGAAAACACTGCTCAATACCTGGAAATAACCTTAGATGCGAAAGTAGGATGGAAGGAACAACGAACTGAATTAGGACTCAGATATAGACACACAGTAAAAATCGTGATTTATATAATCGAATAATTATGATATATAAATCTTCCAAAATAGAGAACTACTAGGTAATGCTTGGTGAAATACCTGGGAAAAGTTGCGAGTAAACTCTATAAGTAACAGTGCATAAGCAGGTTTCTCTAGTATAGATTTAGAGGTGCCCCCTAAGATTTCAAAAATCGAATTGTGGGTAAAAAAAATGGTCCAGCCTAACACTTGAAATCAAATTTATCCATCAAAATTTCGCCCAATAACAGTAAAATGCTGGACAAAAAAAAACTTTTAAAGTAAGTTCGGTTTATATTTTAGTTAGCCTATACTCTAATCCTATGATATTCCAATATTACAGAAATATGTCAGAAAACTATAAAATAACACGGTAATTTTTTTGTCGTTTAGTCTGTTAATATTATTTAGCATCTAAGAGCCCCTCCTTCTAAATGCATTTGCCCCACCAATCTTGAAAATGCAGGGTGACTTTGTTCGAGCAAACCCAAGCAAACCGAAGAGGTCTCATTTACAAAACAGAGATATATTGGAACCATCAGTGGGACTGTATTTTGATGGCACCAAAGATAGACCACTATAACAGGAAAAAAGGGGCGAAGTATTATAGAAGGTTTAAGACAGAGGAGCATTTTGGTTACACTAATATGATGTAGAAATATATGCCGGTAATATAATATGTTTTTACAGTAGATTATTGTAAAAAAAATCATTATATTTGTCGTAATTTTAAGACTATTTTAAGGTGTAACCGGAATTGACGTCCTTTTTTATGGAATTTTATACCTTTTTTTTACATCCTGAAAGGCTATAGAATCTGGGAAGAAGGCAGTTTAAGACGTAGGCATTACTAAATAAAATAATCATAACTGTATAGGAACATAAACATATTTTATAAAAACTAAAAACGTCGGCTTAGACTTGTACAGCCTAATTCACTAAAGGGGTTTAAATTTAGTACGGTCCTACATACCTACTGTCAAATAAATACAGCAGAACTGTCTACCACAAAAACGGCACAAATATGACACACACAGCCAAAGCGCTCGAAGCCCGTAAACAAATGATTGCATCAGCTCCAATGTGCGCATGCATATCCCGGAAGGTGCCAAATTACAGTTTCAATGTGAATTTACATGAATTAATGTTGTGAAATTACAAACATTTCGCTGTGAATTTAAGAATTAACTGTATTTTTGTCTAACTCTATCTGTATGTCGTGTAAATAGTAATTTTACTACATGCAATAGTATTTTCACAAGGAAATCCTTAAATTTTACATCAAATCTAAAATATTACAAACACCTTACTGTAATAATTTAGGATTTTTATCAAGATACTTGTAGTAAATTTCTTACAGCATTCTACAGTGTATTGTAGGAAAAATGCTCACTCGTTTACGGACTATCACAGAAGTTGTCGATTTATAAACGTTTGTATGTAGCACCTCTAGGTTAAGCTTTACATTAACCTGTAGCTAGACACTTTTTGCTTATTTCCTGACGTCAGTTGCCACTGAGGGCAAATGGCTGCGTTTTAAATCGTAATAAATTTATACAGAGATTTAAAAAACAATTAGTTAGGCTTTCCATGTAATTTACTTCAAAATAATATTTTTGGGCTTGTAGTGACTTCATTAAACGATTTATGCGAATTTAGTTGTAAATTTACAAACATTTCTATTTTCGCTGTGAATTTAAGAATTAACTGAATTTTTTGTGTAACTTTACCTGTATGTCGTGTAATAGTTAGTAATTTTACATGCCAAGTATTTTCACAAGGAAATCCTTAAATTTTACATCAAATCTAAAATATTACAAATACCTTACTGTAATAATTTAGGATTTTTATCAAGATACTTGTAGTAAATTTCTTACAGCATTCTACAGTGTATTGTAGGAAAAAGGCTCACTCGCTTACGGACTATCACAGAAGTTGTCGATTAATAAACGTTTGTACGTAGCACCCCTAGGTTAAGCCATACGTTAGCCTGTAGATAGACACTTATTTTTGCTTATTTCCTGACGTCGCTTGCCACTGAGGGCAAACGGCTGCTTTTTAAATTGTAATAAATTTATACAGAGATTTAAAAAGAATTAGTTAAACTTTCCATGTAATTTACTTCAAAATAATATTTTTGGGCTTGTAGTGACTTCATTAAACGATTGATGCTATAAAAAATACATTCATGTTCCTTATTATTAGTACTAGGTATCTTGTTTGACTCGGTCGCAGGCCTGGTGCAACGCATGACCCGAAAAAGCCACCTCGGTAGCTACTGAACCACTAATAAGAGTTAATTTCTAAATTAAATGTTAATAATTTTACGATTACGACTTTGGAATAAAAAATACAGCTATCGTTAATAATATCCAAGAAGGAAATTGGATTTTCTGTTAATCTTATAGAAACACCGTTTGTTTTATTATCCTATTAGGAGACGTTTATTCGTATTTTATTATGATTGTTATTCCTTCTGACATTAAACAAGAAAAATACATATTCTTTTAATATCCCAGTCTAATAAAATATTTTATTATACTAAAAATTTTTGAAACTTTGAACGAAATTATCATAATTATATTAATAATTATTGAATAATTTATACTTTTATAGTTCGAGTCGGTTTCCCTATTAATAAATCAAAAATAATTTACGATTTGTACGCAACGGCCTATAAAGTATCGTGATAATATTTAAAAAATCACCATGTATCATTAAAATTTAATTATTTGAATTTTAGTAACTTGACGATTGTCATTGTTAATAATTCAAGCCGATAATAAAATAATTAAAAAGACAAAAAAAAAGATTGCGGTAAAATTATTATTAACTATGTAAAATTAGTTCAAATCATTTGAGCCAGAAACCTAGGGAGTTCTTATAAAGCTTTTATAACCAGCTTCTTAGAAGAAAAATAATTGTAATAGTAAACCAGGACTCCCCGCCAAGAAATTTGTGTTGTTAATAAGTTTGATATTCTACAGGGTGGTCTAAAACTAATGGTTCTTAGGGAAACAGTGCTAATAAAATATTACGATTTAGTTAAACTTGTTAAGCCCGAAAGTTGATATTAACAGAGATGTCAAATGTCAATGTCAAATGAGAATTTTAATTTCGATTTTCTTCAACATTCGGGGATAATACCACGAGAGCTTAAAAATTACCGATAATTTTTTACGATTGCGTGTTTTCTATAATTTCACGAGTCCGCAGGACGAGTGAAATTTGCAAAGAAAACACGTAAGAGTGAAAAATTATCAGTAATTTTAAAGCTCGAGTGGTACCTATTTAGGGGATTATTTCACGAATTTATTTCACGAGTGAAAACACAAAATGCTCGAGTGGTATTTAGGGATTATTTCACGAATGAAAACACAAAAAATGTGAATTGAATATTTATTAATCAATTTAAACAACAAACCTTACTTTTAAATTAAACTAAAATTATGACAACCAAGAAAATGACAGGAAAAATTATCAGTTATAATATCCCTAGAGCTTGAATTATTTCCGAAAATTTTTTCTGGGTGCGAATTTTTTGAAAATTTCCCGAGGCGTCAGCCGAGGGAAATTTTCACTTATAATCTCCCTAGAGCTTGAATTATTTCCGAACATTTTTTCGAGGTGCGAATTTTTTGAGAATTTCCCGAGGCGTCAGCCGAGGGAAATTTTCTTATAAAAATTCGCAACAGAGAAAAAATTTTCGGAGATTAATTCAAGCTTGCGGGAGATTCGGTACGAAAATTTTATACCAAAAATTATTTAAAAAAAAAATACCAATTTTGACAATTTGGCAAGCGTTTATTTTGCTTTGAGGTTTGGTGTTTTAATATAAGGTGGCTATTTAATCATATTAAATCATATCGAAGTATTACTTTCATTTCATGAAGCATAGACATTTAGTGAAGAAAACCCACGGCTTTTTACTTTATTCGCCATTGATGAAAAAAGAAGTGGAAAATGAATTTCAGAAATATTTGGAATTGATAATTGATGTTGTTAATAATAAATAACATGTACCTACCTACTTATTATTGAATTGAAAATAGATATTTGTAAAACTTAATCTACGCTTCTGTTGTTATTCTGACATCTGCACGTGACAGCTGTCAAGCCAGGGAAATTATCACTTATTAATTTTTCAACTAGGTCACGTGACCGAAAAAATTTCCGAAAAATTCGGGTTGTTGCCATAGCAACCTGTCAAAAACAAGGCATCTGATTGACTTAAAACAACTGGTATAAAATTTTTGGTGTAATTTTTTTTAATTGACGTAACGTCAAAAAATTATCGCTGTAATTTTAAAAAACTTTACTCATCTTACGGGACTTTTAACACATGAGTGAAATAATCCTATACATTTTTAATATATTACCGTAAAAATAGGGGTTTTTGATCGGAAAAATTAATCGGGTCTCAATTTTACTCTAGCGGATATAGGGCGCTACGTACCATCTAGGGGTGTCAATCCCGACAGGTTTTCTTAATCCCTGGATTTGCGAAATTTTGTTATCTAATCCCGGGGCCCGGGATTACTTCCGAAAAAAGAATTTAAAGGGATTCTAATATTAAAATTTTTATTTATTAAGTTTAAACATACAGATAAACTAAAACGCACCTAAAGAACATATATTTATATATATATATATATATATATATATATATATATATATATATATATATATATATATATATATATATATATATATAGTACGTTATGCGTATATGCGTTACATATTTGCATTAAGTGTTCTTTAGGTGCGTTTTAGTTTATCTGTATGTTTAAACTTAATAAATAAAAATTTTAATATATATATATATATATATATATATATATATATATATATATATATATATATATATATATATATATAAATTTATACTTATTTAAAACAATACCGCAAAAAGTTCAAAGCAAGATTGTTAAGGTTGCCTATTATGGTAAAAACATTTTGTCTAACATAATATATAGAATATCTCGAGAACGGTTAACTTTAGCGTCATTCAACCGGTAAACCTTTTTTTTTTCTTAAAAAGAGTAGAAAATAATATTATTTAATTAAAAATTCTGTTCATCCGATCACGAAAGCTTTCTTAATGCATAATGTATACCGCACGTAGCTCCCTCTATCCGCTACAACACAATTGAGGCCGGATTATTTTTTTTGACAGTCAAAAACCACCCGATGGAGCGCAAAACTCCTATCCACCTTTAAAATTTTAGGGGTGAAGTTCACCCCTGCAAGGGGGATGAAGTTAGAGGGTTGACAATATAAGCAAACAACAAGGATACACGTGTCAAATCGTTTTTTTCTTAAGGGACGACAAATAAGAAAAATCGGGCTTTTTTCGTTTCCATCGGCCAACCTCACACCCAAAAGTAAACTTTCGCATCTAGTAATGTAAATAACTATTTCTTCGATTTTGGACGATTCGCAGAAAATAATATCTGCACCTCGAAGGAAAAGTCACTGTCCCGGACTCTATGTCTACACAGTCGTCGTCCGGGAACCCTTCTTACTAGATACACAATATACTACACACAATAAGTATGTATATATTATCTAAACAATGTTTTGGAAAAAGTATTTGTAGAAAGAAATATCTTCATAAACATTTTATAGATATAGAGTGAACATTCATCCTAAACTTGAATAAAACAACTTTCTGTACAGATGGTTATCCACGAGACTTCCTGTTGAATCTAATCGACATCCAAAACCTGCCCAATGCAAACAATTATAGCATTAGTACCCAATAAATTTACAAAGTCGCTGTCCAAAATAAACAAATTGTTCATATTTCATGCAATTCGAGTCTTCTTGAAACTATTAAGGACAAATTTTCCCCACTAAATCATACCTACATTTTATTTTTAAACGCTGTAAATGCAATTTACTGCACCAGTTTAATGTAAATCACTTTTAGGATGACTTAGAGAACGGTTTAAATGGATATTTTTAACTATGATTGGTGTGTTGTACAGTAATTTTAATTATACGGGCTTATTTATAAGTGCAAAAATTGTCAAATACATTTTCCGCCGAAGATTTCTTGTAAAAAAATTCGGTGAAGTGTAAGCTTTACTTGCACAATTAGTGTTCCGTGCCACCAGCCCCCCCTTAACCTGAGCAAACCCCAGCCGCCCATCTGCCGCACTACCCGCCGCCAACGGCACCAACGCCGTATCACATTGCGTATGCGCGGAGCTGAGTGGGAACGTTTCGACTGAGCCAAATTAAAAATTTTGAAAAACGTGTTAAGACAAAAGTTGTTCCTTACATCATAAGAAATATTATTTGCCAAAAAACGTTTTCTCTAAAACCAATGGTTCAGCAGTTATAAGAAAATAAGCAATTCCATTGTATATAACAATTGATCGCGCTAGAATTTTTCAATCTTGATAATTCTGGCTCAATTTACACTTAATTCTCAATGATCATGATTTCTTTCAGATTTTTCTGAGCGATCCTTTTGGTGATAATGGTGGGAACAGCAATTTTTAAGCGTTTTTTCCCGAAAAATGTTTAAAAAATGCATCATATATTGTTGAATTCGTGCTTCAGTAGGCTTTCATTTAACACACTACACGATGCCCTTGAAAATTTTTTTCCATTTCCAAATTTACCCCCTGAAATTAATTCCTAGAATCAAAATTTAACTTTCTATCTATACTTCACGTCTATAATTGGGCCACCACAATTTATCTCTGTGCTAAATTTAAAATTTTTTCGTGGAATAGTTTCAGCTAAAATCACATGTGACAGACGGACGGACACCGAAGTCCGTTTTGCTTAGATCTTTTAGCACGGAACGCTAAAAAGCCAATGTCACAATACATTATTGTATTGTATTGTGACATCTAGTCGTTGCTAGGCAATGAAAAATAACTATCGGGAAATATTCGTTTCTGTACTATAAGAAAATAATGGTTCGTCATAGTAGTTAGTGTACTGCAATAGCTATTTATGTCACTAGCACGTAATACAGGGTGTCCCGAAATTAGGGGGTCAAAGTTAAACAGTGCATTCTGCATAGGAAAATAGCACTAACTTGTTTAACAAACATAATGTTTCGAAAATGCCCCCCAACGGAGCTACGGCCCGCTAAAGAGGGGCCCATGATGATGGTGTTTTTCAAATTGTTCCCACAGGGTTGCACATAAAAACACGAGTTTTTGGTATGTTGGTAGTTTTGACATGCTGAATCTAGGTCTAAAATCAAAATTATCAGTTGATCATAGGCGTGACATTTGGGGGGATAAAGGTGCAAAAATAGCCCTAACTTTTTTCTGGTTGATGTCTTAATTTTTTTTTCTAAAATTATGAAAATCTAGAGCTTTCTACCAAAGAAGGTACGATTTACATCGCTGAGATGCGCCATTTGTGAGAAAAATGCCTTTAAAAGTAAAACTGTTTACAATAGACATCCCATATTTTCACTAAAAGTAAGTAGTAGGCATTGAAAAAAGAGATGTTTGTTATTTGCCAGGTTGAGACTTATTTTGATAGTTTATTCGGCATTTTCTGGCCCGATTTTTGTTAATTGTTTAATTATGGAGCATTTTCCAAACAGTGAATTATAGTCGCCTTCCACTTAACTAGGCGGCTTATTATCTACGAATCAATCAGCAGAAGCAGAGGTCCCAAAAATATTTCTAAAAGTAAAAAACAATATGGCGGTACATGGACAGCTGATGTTTAATAAAATTTAATGATAATAGGTTAACAGTTTATTTGAAACTGACAGGCATAATTAAACTGACGGCCACCGGGCATTGAAATGTCTCGTTCCGAAATTAATGTTTCATAGGTGCATTCGTATTGTTGCATGAGGTTGTAATACGACTTTTGAATATTTTGGTTAATTAATAAATTGAAGAAATAAATTAAATATAGAAACTTAGATAAATAAAACAAATTTTACTATGTTTCAAATATAATAAATAGGATAACACATAGATATATAACATTAATTCTAATAAAACTATATTACAGAATTTAAAAAAAAAGGTCAGTGAATAAGAAAACAAAATAAATAATTAAAAATAGCTCTAACATTGTTCAAATTCAGAATCATCAAATTCATCTGCAGTACTTTCACTATCTTCTGCAGTCGAAATAATTAGTGGTTCCACTTGGACATCCAGTATTTTTTCTCTTCCACCAGTCCAGGATAACTTTTTCCGTGTGCTCTACTGCTTTCCTCCAGTAGTCCTCCGTAATTTGTGATAGGGATTTTTTCCAAACTTCTTCTACCTGTTGTGAACTCAGACCATTACCAACATTCTTTCTATGGCATTAAATTGGCAGTGGTAAGGTGGTAACCGCAAAACCTCATGACCGTGTTCCCGCAACATTTCGTCGACGGCATATATTTTTTGTTTTTGAATAGTTTTCGCTTTCATTAGAAGCTCAGATTTTAATAAATCGGGTGATGGATTCTGATCTTCCTGAACCAACCACTGAAAGATGTCGCTTTTTTTCCATGATGAATTTGGTTGTTTATTTATTGCCCGAGAATGATAAGATGCATTGTCTAGCACAATTAACGATGGTTCATCCAAATTTGGTATAAGTTTTTCTGTGGTCCACTTTTCAAAAAGCTCACAATCCATATTGTCCTGGTAGTCAGCGCTCTTTGATTTAGAGGAGAAAATCAAACTCACTCCCTCTATAAAACCAGTAGACGAGCCAGCATTTATTATAATAAATCTTTTTCCCAAACCACAACCTTTTTTTCGTTTCACTGACTTCACCGAGTCGTCTTGCTATGATTTGGACCCACTCCCATTCGAAAATACCCAAGTTTCATCTAAAAAAACAACTTTTCTAAATTTCGAATCATAATTTTCAACATATTTTTTTAAAAATTTGACTCGCTGACTTGCAATTCTTGGTTGTTCGCACAAATATCTTCTGTTGCAGTCCTTTCTATAACGAAATCCTAAATTTTTTGTCAACGCTGACAATGAGTCCTATTTCTAAAATACCTCGTTCCTTCAAAGCATCTCTCAAAACTGGAAGCGTTATGTTAATCTGTGATGCATATAAGTCGTATATAACATTCCTCACATCCATTTTTTTACATTCTTGTAAAGTCTCAGTCTTCTTTTTCCTTGATCGTCGTTGCGTTTTCTTCATTGGTATACTTCTACTACTTTCATGAACAATTCTCTGTATAGATCTTAAACTTAGTTTGAGTGCTTCCGAGACTTTCTCTTTAATGGACCTGGGATTTGATACCTCGCCGGTTTCAGTAGTCTTCTTCTGTTCATTTTCAAAGTATTCTATTAGATTAAGAACCATTTCTTTTGCCTGGGGATGCAAAAAACCGGCAAACCGATTTTTATTTGCCATGTCACAATATTTTTAATAACTGACACATTTGTCAAAAATGTGTTAACCTTTCATCAAATTTTACCAGATACGTAATACGGGAGTCTTGATGTAAACATTTTCATATCCACTAAAATTTATGTGTGCGTCTCTCTCTGATTCATGAATGACTGATAAGCTTATCGCGTTTATATTACGGATATATGTATAATGCCTTTTTATACCTGGACTTGAGCAAAATAAGACTAGATTAGTTTGTCTGTGATAAATTCATAACCCGCCTAGTTAAATGGAAGGTGACTATAGCTGATATTCATTTTATTTACGGTTTGAGGAAAATCCTCAAATAGCAATAAGGCCGCTGGCAAATATTACCAATATCCCTAAATCAATTGTATGTATGCTCGTATTCATATTTATTAGATTTGCTCCGGCACTCAAAAGAATTTAATGATGTTTAAACCCGAAATGAATCTGTTAAAATTCGAGCTCGCTTTTATCATTTTTGTAAATTTAATTAGGTTTAATAAGATGTAATGATACCGGATTTATTTACAACAAATTTTAGATTGAAAGAATGACCCAAATGCAGGGCCCACATCCTTTCCATTATCAAAAGGTGCAGGATTTAAGAGCCGAAAATTTTCCACCTCGTGAACAATTTTGCCATTGGGTTCTAAACCGCGAAAATGCGTTGAGAAAAGTTTTGTAGTCAGATGAGGCAACCTTCTCAAGACGCAAGGCATTTAACCCTTTAAGACGCAGTACTTTTTTTGTAAATTATTCGATATTCAAAGGCATATTCTTACTCCTGAGTACAAAAGCAGCAATTTTTATTAGAAAAATTAAGCTGTCAGATTTGACAGTTTGGCTGTGAAGGGTGGTCGATATATCAACCAAAGAACCTTAAGTACCCCTTAAGACATCAAAGTCGTACATAATCTAAATCGACCACTTATTTTTGTTTTGACAGTTAACGACCCTATATTGATAGTATAAAAGGTAAAATTTTGATTCTGAGGGTTAATTTCGGGTGTAAATTGGGAAATGAAAACAAAAAAATTCAAGGGCATCGTGTAGGTTATCAAATGAAAGCTCGTTGAAGCAAGAATTTAGCGATATATATGAAGTATTTTTGAAATGCATTTTTTAGACATTTTTCGGGAAAAATTCTTAAAAATTGCTTTCCCCCACCCTTATCACTAAAAGGAACGCTCAAAAAAATGTAGGGAAGAACTTTTGTCCTTACACGTTTTTCAAAATTTTTAATTCGGCCCACTCAGCTCCGCGCATACGCGATGCGATGCGGCTTTGGTGCCATCGGCTGCGGAAACCGCAGCAGATAAACGGGGATCGGGCGGCCGAGGTTTGCTCTGGTTCCGTGGGAGGCTGATTGCACGGAATACTAATAATTGTGCAAGTATAGCTTGCACTTGACCGATTTTTTAATGTTTCAATGGAAACTGTTCTCCCACCAGCTTTTTAAATCTTTCGATCCACTGCTGGACCAACTATTATTGCGCATTGTTGCGCTAGTGCTTTTTTTCCGAGCCAGAAATTATCTTGCTACATTCCTGTGTAAGCAAAAACTCGATATCAACGTATATTATGTAAGCCGAGCTTAGATATGCAGAAGTAAAATTATAAATTAGGTTCTCGGGTTCTTAGTTATCCCTAAATTTAATTTGCACAAAATTGTGTACAAAAACCTTAAATGTTAAGAAAAATAGTTGAAAAACGCATGCTATGCTATCTGAAAATTTAGGGTTATGGGTAGAAAATTCAAAAATATGTAATAAAATACAATCTAGTTTCCAAAGATTTTGGGTAATTACTAATTACAGAGTGTGATCATTTTTGAATGCATTTTCTACAACTCTCATATCTCGTTTTTACTTTATCACCTCCAAACAATTAAAATAAGCACTTACAACTTCCACAGCACTTACTTCAACCTAATAAAAATCCCTAAGGGCGCAGTGGTCGAATAATCGACCACTTATTAGGCCAGTCGCGAGTCGCGCATCAAGGCGATTAAAAATCATGCTAGAAGCGCTTAGGCATCTCCCCGCATATCGAATCGGCCATTTTCAAGTCTCTGTGCCACTTGCAAAGTATAAAAAAATAAGTGGTCGTTTAATCGACCAGTGCGCCTTAAAGGGTTAATAGCCATAATACTCATTTTTGGGATCATGAGAATCCAAGAGTTGTTCCAAGGACCAACTTCCCACACAAGTTTTCTTTCAATGTATGGGCAGGTATCATAGGGGGAACATTACTAGGCCCTATTATTTTGCTAAATAGATTAAATGCCCGTCATTACCTAAATTTCCTTCCAACTGAGCTGGCAGAATTGCTAGAGGATATTCCTATACGTACTCGGTTAGAGATCTTCTCCCCACTTTGGCCAACTGGTGAGAAACTGGCTTAATGAAAATTTTCCAAACAGGTGGATAGGTCGAGTTGGCCCAGTAAACCGGTCAGCTCGGTCGCCTGATCTAAATCCTTTAGATTATTATCTGTGAGGTAATATGTGCAATATTATTTATGCCACAAAAAAACCGGTTCGAAATACTTCGTACTACGCAAAATATCAGGAAAAGGTCCAGACTGTGCATTCAACAAAATGGAAATTTGTTTCAAGATTTAATCATAGTAAATTAGTGTTCCTCTAGACATCACCGATAGAGAAACCGGATTACTAAAAATTGATGACTGGAGGTGGGATTTGGAAACTTAACTAACGATAAAAAAAGAGAATTATACATAATTATTAGATCTCAATTCGAGGGCTCTAAATCTCTAAAAGAATTTAAAAAAATTTTATAATTTACTACAGCAATATTTTCAAAAAATATTTTCGAAACGAAATATTTTAGCTTGCTAAAGGCAAAAGTAAATATCAACATAATACCTTAAAACAGTTATATTGTAGGCTTTTATTTATACCTGTTAAAAACAATAAATTTACTTATGAAAAGTAATACGCTTACATTAAGTGTTACCGGATTCTCAGGCCTGTAATCGCCAGTTTACTTTTTCAATGGGCCATTAATAATGATTAATAGATTAAGACACTTTTATACCCGCTTATATCTCCTAACTCTGCCGCTTTATGTAAGCTGTCCTGTAAAAAAAATGTTCAAAAGGCTTTTATTGTATATTGTTGAGCAGTATTTGCATTGTAGCTCTTTAAATATTATACATTGTAATAAAATATAGTAACAAAACAGTAATATGTTGTCACAATGAGAAGTTGCATCGGCTAGGGATACTTCTCTAAATTTTCTACCATCATACCTTCAAGTTTTTAAGGTAGGTCTAAACTAAACCTAATCTATTACCTTAGAGACCAAAAATGAACAACCGCATAAAAGATGCTTTCCTATTCCAGAGACAGCAAATCTTTCTTGTCATGTCAAAAACATTAGTCAAAACTTTTGTAGAAGCACTTTTTCTTCTTTACGAAATTATCTCCACCTATAACGGGAAAGCTGAACTATTTGCTGGACAACTGGCTGTCAATTCCACCCTTATTCTTCCTGCCAAATTCGCTCTTCCAACCGCTACATCTGTACCCCACAAAATGCCCGACATAATACATACTTAGGGTCAAATAAGTTCAAAAAACTCTTCTATCCCTTAACACCAAAAAGTCCCCCGGTCTGAATGGCATACCAACAATTTTCAAAAGAAGCGCTCCACAACTTGGGTCCATGTTAATTCACCTTTTCCAGATGTCCTGTGACAAGGGTATTATCCCAAACAACTGGACTACTGCTCGGGTGCGAGATCCCTAAGAGAGGTTCCAAGTCTCCTTTATCGAATTATAGACCTATTTCTCTGTTGTCAGCAAAGTTATGCATAAAGTCATCAACATGCAAATCCTAAAATATCTAGAAAAACACAAAATCATCCATGACAAAGAGTACGAATTTCGTCAACAAAGATCCACACCAGCAGCTGATCTCCTTACCTTTGTCACACATAGGTAACTGGAACAAGCCTCTCGAATTTCATGATTAACCCCAAATTGTCGCTCTTGATATTTCCAAGGCCTTTGACCAAGTATGGCATGCCACACCCTTCTACAAACTTTCTTCTTAAGGTCTTCCTTCCAAACTATAT
Source organism: Philopedon plagiatum (assembly GCA_963971165.1). Taxonomy (NCBI): domain Eukaryota; kingdom Metazoa; phylum Arthropoda; class Insecta; order Coleoptera; family Curculionidae; genus Philopedon; species Philopedon plagiatum. The sequence goes on along the minus strand of OZ020194.1, from coordinate 17,695,836 downwards.
ACCTGAATAAGAAGATTTCTCTCTCATCGGCACATATCTGTCGTGGTGGAAAGTCACTCATCTAACTTCTATCCTATTACTGCTGTCATTCCCCAAAGTTCAGTCCTAGCACCAACCCTATTTCTTCTTCAGATTAATCACCTGCTCTCTTCAACCACCAATCCCATCTATAGTTACGGTAATGATAGTACTCTCACTCCAATATTCATTTTTCGAGGCAAGTCTCGAATCAAGAGCTGGATAATAGACGTAAATATATGAATCTATCTCTTTCCATGGATCTTCAATCAATCTTAGACTGGGGTGCCCAAAACCTTATTCAGTTCAACGCTTTCAAAATTAGACGGCAGTGATGGCAATGGAATTGTATAAAAGGAGAGGTAGAAGAAAAAAAGCGGAAATGAATGAATGAAGTCAAAAATAATTTTAGGGAACATGATTTAACAGTAGGTAGAAGAAACGCATGGCCGGGCGTTGTGAATCCACCAGGAACGTGGACCCCAAATAAAGTTGGGAAAAGATGTACTTTTAACTTTAGCTGATCAAACAATAGGTTATGGTGTAGCCAGCATTGCTCAGATTTAAAATGGGGAAAGCAAAAAAGACTCAAATGGCGAGATTTTCCTTCGCGTAGCATCAAATTTTAATTCTATTATTAAAATTTATTTTGTCCTTCCAAAATATTACAAAAAATAATGCCAATTTTAAAATGAAAGTTTGTATAAACTATATACAAATTATTTTAAACCTTTTGTTCCTTCTAAATAACAGATAATGTTTCCATTATTTAAATAAATATACAAATATGTGACTATTTTAATTATCGGATCTTGACTATTCGTATCTGCAAAAACTGATTGTAATAAAATATTATGCATATTCCAACATTATTTTTATATTTATTACTGTCATGCAAAGCTTTTGTGTTTTAGTACTTTGTTAAAACATAATGAATAAACGATATTAGGTTCAGCTGTGCATTACAAAAAACATGTAAGTTACATTTACACGCAAATGTTACAATAGATTAGGATTAAAATATGAAAGTGTATATATTTAGCAGTCATTCTTGCAAACAGGTGCAAATTTTATTCTGTAGAATATTTAGATCTTTGCGTAATTCTAATTTGGTTTTACAAGGCCTTTAGAACTTATCGAAAAAGAAACTGGCGTATATTTCTGCGTTTTCAAGAAATTACAATATTTTTTTAAAATTTGTACAAGATAAAAGTTGGTATAGACATTATTGTTGTCTCTTTTTTGCCCTTAAATATATCCGAAAACAGACGGAATAGAAATAGTAACAACAAAAATCTATAATTGCCAGAGGAAAAAAGTATCATTGACATAACAAATAAACAAAATTAAATAGCTCCTTTCCTGTCACGATATGCAGCAGGAAAAAACTTGCGGCACGACTTGGGATCAAGATGGCACATTATTGCAGGGACAGTATTTCGATGCCCGATCAAATTTCCTCGAAGATCATGATTGCCTGAGCCAATCGTGTAGTTAGTTTTGTTTGGCTTTGTATCCTGCAAATCAAGCCCACACATGGCGCACTATACAGTAGATATCGCGTAACGTAAAATAATGATATTAATGAAAATATTGATAGCATGTTGCTGATATAGATTTTTGGTAAGTCTAAAAGTTCCTAGTCCGTAATTTTCTTGAATAGTTCACTGGATATTCGTGGATAAAACTTATCGCCAGTATAACAAAATGAAAAATTACAATATTGCGAAGCGGTAAACGAATGTCCGTTGATGTTTTTTGACTATTCTTCATAATTTTTCTCCAAAATTTGACATGATACAAAGATTTTACCAGATTGGTAATCAGCGAAAAAAGATCTACCAGGAACAAGATTCAAATAATAATAATAATAATAATAATAATAATAATAATAATAATATTTATTTGTGCCAGTAAACAATAAACAGTGTAAAAAGTAACAATATAATATAATGCATAAATATTTTACAAAAATGAATAACAACAGTAACACACTAGTTGGCACAAAAAGGTAGAATTTTGATTATATATAATCATTCTTCCAACTCCACCCCTATTAAATAATTTTTACAATAAGTTTTAAAAGTTGATAAAGTAAAATTTTTTAGATAGAAGGGAATGCTGTTATATATGATTGCACTATTATATTTAAAAGATGTTTTATACTTTTCTGTTTTGTGTGATGGTATAGTTAAGTTGTTTTGATTTCTTGTATTCACGTAATGAACATTATTATGAAATTCTAATTTTTTAAATAGATAATCAGGTGTTTTAGTGTTTATGACTTTGTAAATGAAACAAGTTTGATGAATTTCACGTCTAGTTTCTAATTTAATTAATTTATACTGATTGAATGTTGAGGTAATGTGATCATATTTTATAAGATTTACTGAAAATCTTACACAGTTATTGTGTAGGATTTGTAGTTTTTGTTTAGAATTGTAGCTGATATTTTTATGATATATAACGTCACAATAATCTAATCCACTTATAATGATCGAATCTACAAGTTTAAGTTTTGTTTCGACATTTAAAAATTCTTTAAAATGATACAAGATCCTTAATTTATAATATCCTTTTTTTACTATGTTTCTTATATGAGCATCAAAGTTTAGATTTTGATCAAATATTACGCCAAGATTCCTTCCTGATTTGATAGTGGGTAATATAAAATCATTATTGAGAATAATTTTGAAATCAGAATTATTTTCAATTTTTGTAACCAAAGTTTTAGGACCAATTACAAGAAGGTTTGTCTTAGTTTCATTTATTTTTAAGCCATGATGTGTAATAGTTTGTGAAATATTAGATAAATCCTTATTTATTAAAGATACATAATTTTTTAAAATTGTATAGTGAATTGGATAATAAATTTGACTATCATCAGCAAAAGATAATAGTGTTCCATTTTTAATAGGTAGGTTAAAATCAAATGTATAAAGAATAAATAATAATGGTCCCAATACTGATCCCTGAGGAACCCCTCTGTAAACAGTTAATGAAGTAGAGTTTTCTATTATATGTTCACTAGTAATTTTTGTAATCTGGTTTCGATTAAATAAATAATTTTTAAACCATTGACAGGCTGAACTACTAAAACCGATATATTTAATTTTAGCTAAAAGTAAATTATGATTTAAAGAATCAAAAGCTTTTTCCAAATCAAGAAATATAATACTGGTAGCAAAACCTGAATCCCAGTTTACTAATATGTCATCTTTAAGTTTACAAAGTAAAGTGGTAGTACTAAAGCCTTTTCTAAATCCAGATTGATTATCAGGCAAAATTTTATTTATATTAATATATTCTATAACCTGATTAAAAACTACACGTTCAAGTATTTTTGATATTATGGAAAGTAAAGAAATAGGTCTAAAATCATTTAAATTTTGCGCGTTATACACTTTTGGTATAGGTATAACTATGCTGGTTTTCCATATATCTGAAAAAGAGTTATTAAGTATAGAATAGTTTATTATATGTTTAAGAGCATTTAAAAAGTCATTACTGATACAAAGATTTAGCATTCGTAAGGTTATGCCATCAGCCCCACAAGAATTTATTTTAATTTTTGATATAATCTTGGTAATATCATAACATGAAATAGGTTTCAAGTTAAAGAAAACATTTTTATCAATTCCAGCAAACTTATTATTTTTATAAAATGATAATAAATTTTCATTAGGATGTATATCTTTTACAGAATTAATAAAATAACTATTTAAATCGTGTGCAGCAGGATACTCACTAATAGATTTAGATTCTTTTAAATTAATATTAAATTTTTTTATATTTTTCCAAAATTGCTGTGGATTGTTAGTACTTATATTAATTCTTATAAAAGTTTGCTTTTCTTTTTTAATAGTTTTTGTTAAAATATTTCTAGCATCTATATAAGATTTCCATGAAATCGTGGATCTATCCCTTTTATATTTTTGTAAAGCTTTTCGTTTTAATTTAGACATTTCTTTAATAGTGTTAGTAATCCATGGATTGCATTTTTTGTTTCTTATTATTTGGATAGGTGCATGTTTATCAAATAAATTTATAATATTATTATTAAAAATTTTGACTTTGTTTTCAAAATCATCTGTGTTTTCAATACATTTCCAGTTAATATTTTGTAAATCTTGATTAAATATGTTTAGATTTATATTATTAAAATTTCTAAAATATTTCACCTGTACAGGTATTTTGTTTGGAATTGCAATCTTACAAAATATCATGGAGTGATCAGTAATAGGTTTATCTAAGCTATTTTGAATATTTTGTGTTTCTGTAGTGCCAAAGTCAGTTAGGTCAAGGTTTTCATCAATATACATATGGTCAATAATTTTAGGGGATTTTTCGTGCCTAGTTGGCTCTGTAATTATTTGTTTTAAACTGAATGTTGAAAACAGGTTTTCAAGAAAAATTCCGTCAATACTTTTGTTATAAAAATCAATGTTAAAATCACCAGTTACGATAAGTCTATCAACAGATAGATAAACATGTGGAATTATTTGCTCAAGAATAAGAAGAGAGTTATAACTTACATTTGGTGGTTTATAAACAACACCTAACCCTAATTTTTTACTGTTAATTAAAATATTTAACCAAAGTAATTCTATTGGTGCAGTGTCTGGAACACTTATTTCTTTTACTTTTAAATATTTTTTGACATATACACCAATACCCCCTCCTCTACCATTTCTATCTTTCCTGAAAAAATTATAACCAAAAATTTCAAAGCTTAATGAAGAGTCGTTATTACTAAGCCAAGTTTCACTTATTGCAAAAATGTCTGGGTTGAGATCTAAAAGAAATTTTTTAAACTCATAAAAAGACAATTTTAATGATCTAATATTTAAGTGTGCAACTAGAATGTTACCGCTATTATTCAGTTTTTTGGAACATCTCCTTCATTTTTTGAATTTTGTTTTCTCGGAGGGAAATATTGATTAATATATATTCCTAGTGGCCAAATATCTTCTTTGAAAAATTCATTTTTGTACTGATAAGGAATGCCAATCTTGAAAGAAATAGAATGTTTATTTTTTGTTTGAAGTATTTCACAAATATATTCCAGGTCTTTGAATTGCTTCAAATATTTAATAACGTCGGTTTCTTTAGTTGTATTGCTAAATCCTGTTGCAAAAATCCAGAATGTATTTGAGGATTTTAAGAGGGTAGTTTCATTTGAGCCTCGTATAAATTTAGATTTGGTTTTTACTTTTTTATAAGAGTTGACATTTTCTGAAGAATTTTAATTTTTTAAGTTCGCTTCATAGGATAAGTTTGTTTTGCAGTTTGGTTCATTATAAATTTTGACATTCTTCCTGACGTTTTCTTGATTGACGTTTTGATTTATATTATTTACAGTATTTAAAACTTTTCCTCGAAGATCATCATCGTTTTCATTGGAACTGTAATTGTTTTTGTATACTCCAAAATGGCTGTTTAGATGTATATTTTTTGGTGCAGTATTAATATTTTTAGCCTGAGCCATCTTAACATATTCTTCAGAAGAGAGAAATCGTACCAAATCAACGTTAGACTCCTTGAAATTAGTAATTTCTTGTTTAATGCACTCAAAAATGGTAAATATTTTAGAAATTTCTTCTTGAAACACCTTTTTGCTTAGATATTCTTCATTAAAGCTGTCATGGCCATCATTTAAAATATTTGAATTTTGAGTTGGAAAGAGATCTTGCGAATAATTATTTAAGGTAGTATTCGTATTGTCACATTCAGCACAGAAAAATTTTAATTTTCTAACTACCAGTATAGCACAGTTGAACTCTTTCTGAGTCAGACCAGAACAGTTTCTGCAAAGTTTATTTCCACAAGAATTGCATATGGCTAAATTTTTTAGATTATTTTTGCAAGTAGAACAAACCTTTGATTTTGACATAGTTGTCAGTTTCGGTATTTTTGTGATATTCTTCAGTAATTTAGGTTTCAGAAGCCAATTTTATATTTTCTGGGGTTACTTAAATTTAGATTTTTTTTCTGCTAATGGCCAAAAATTGTTCCTAGTAATAATATGATTATAAAATTGAATAAAAATGTATAGATAAAATTTTATGTCAGCTACTTGACAACTCAGCTGTCATAACAATAAAAAGTTTTTTTTTTTTTTGGTTCCAACTTGGATTTGAACCCAGGTTGAATTTTACAAATTTTTTCAAATTCGATGCTTTAACAAACACAGCTATTCGAGCTCTGTTTTAACGACAAGTCTAAATTTGTCCACCATTTATACATTTGTCCCATTTTAAAATTACGAGTATATTGTGAAAACAACATTCAAAAGGCTACGTAAGCAAGTAAACGAAATCACACAAGACAGATCGTGGCGGCTGATATGAATTCCTCGAAGAGTGCTGTATTGGCAGTTTCTTAATATAAGTTAATTTAGACATAGTGAACATATCTTTGTTTTTAAAAAGGCAGTCGATGTCAGGCAATGTTGTTACAATACACGTATTCGATAAGCAAGCGTATTTTCGTTTTAATTTGCATCCGGCCCGTTTTTAATAGTGCAGCGGCGGGATACACCTACAAAACTGGTGTTTTTCTTATGTTGAGTGCTTTTTGTGATTGTGGCTTTTAAAATTAAGTGCGTACAAAAAAAAAGTGTTGTGTTTACTGTTTGGACACACACACGTATGTATAGTTGTTAAAACGTATTAGATTGTGGTTTAGCTAACGTTGAATGCTAAACGACTGTAAGTAATAGATATTTAAGATCATAATAATATGCAGACACTTGTGTTTAGTTAACGTATAAATTAAACAAAGACATTACCGTTAAGTTGGCTGTTTTAAATTTAAATTTAAATTTTGGAAAAACTGTAGTTTGTTATTGATAATATTCAGTTAACGTACAAACTGGGTCTTTACAAGCCATAATGCCTCGTTCACGGTCACTATCAACGGACTCTGACTCACATTCAGATGACGATGCTACAAATTATAAGCGTTCACGTAAAAACACGACTCATAATAAAAGTAGGGACTTAAATGTAAAATCTAAAGTTTGTGTGGTGGAAAATAGATCAAGATCATCGGGTGGCAATGTTAATGTTGCACCAGGAAGTCTTACTCCGCCACCCTCGACGTCTTCAACTGTGTCTTCTGAAGACAGTGTTAAGCGGTTGGAATTGTTAGTAGAAAAACTTATAGAACACAATGTTGCACAGAGGCCATTATTAACCAAATCTTACGTAAGACCAGAGTGTATTCCAGAGTTTAGTCCTGGCAATCCTAATTTAAGTTGTGCAAAATGGATAGACAAAGTAGAGCAGCTGGCAAGAATTAATGGATGGACTGATGATACCAAAGTTTTCCACATGCAAAGTCGACTTACGGGTCTAGCCAGAAAGTGGTATGATAATCTTTCGACATACGATCTTAGTTGGGAGGAATGGAAAGCTCTGCTATTGAAATCGTTTCCTGAACATCAAGATTATGCAGAAATTCTTAGAAAGATGATGAATAGATATAAGCAACCTACTGAAACTTGGGAAGAATATTATTTTAGTAAGCTGGAGCTTATCAACGCTTGTGATATCAGTCCCAAGAATGCTGTAGCCTGCCTTATAGACGGAATTACTGATCCAACAGTCCAAGTGGGTGCACGAGCTGGTCGTTATAATACACCAGATGGGTTGTACGCTGAGTACTTATCATCTTTAAAATCTGAAAACCCTGTTAATTTTGCACAGCATTCTCACTTAAATAGAAGTAGATTTACAACAGATGATGTTCGACAACGAGTTGGACCACCGCTGAAAAAGCCTAAATATATTGTAAATCAAACCGAACAAAAGTGCTACAATTGTAAAATGCGTGGGCATTTTGCATCTAAGTGTCCAAAGCCAAAAATAGAATGTACAAAGTGTAAGAGATTAGGCCATCTGGCAAAAGACTGTCAGAGAAAAGTTATAAAAAACCAATTAGTTAACCCTGAATCAAAATCCAGTAATGACACTTATTTTGTTGAGTGTTTGGTGAACGGAAAGCCAACACGCGCCTATGTGGACACAGGTTGCGGTGCAGTTCTGATTAAAGACGAAACAGCTCAAGCTCTGGGATTAAAGTGTGATCCTAGTTCGACAGTGATCTCTGGATATGGAGGTTCCATTGTGTCAGCTGTTGGTGAGGTTGAAATCGACCTTGTTTTAGATCGTGTCAGGGCAAAGTTAAAAGCTCTGATTACCCCAAACCATGTTCAAGATGTGCCAGTGATGATAGGGCAAACTTTTTTGAATTTACCCGAAGTAGTAGTACTGATTGTCGACAAGAAAGTTAGAGTTGTTACACCGGACGATGACCTTAATGATGTTCTTAAGTTAGAAGTGAAGAAAATTCCTCTGTGGCCAAAAGAAGATGTTGTGATACCGTCTAAGACGACAGCTCTCGTTGCTGTTACAACACGCCATATATTCAACGGAGAGATCTACGTTTCTGGAGGTCTACGTTCTATTCCTGGTCAGGAGCACTATTTAGGTGAATGCATTACTCTTGGCGAAAATGGATTCGTTCCCATTACCAACGTTTCACAACAAGATCTCCAGGTAAGAGCAAATTCTATTATTGCTAGATGTGTTCATTGTTTTGAAGATAAGTCCTTAAGTTTAAAAATTACTAATTTTAGAACTGAGGTGCAAGAACGCAAGTTATTTAGCAAAAAAGATTTGCTATGTAACGAAAATCTTGCTCCTGAACAAGCAGATTGTTTACTTAATTTGATAAACGAGTTTAGGTGTTGTTTTGCTACAAACACTAATGAATTAGGTAAAACTGACGTAATAAAAATGTCAATCCATTTGAAAGATGACACGCCGGTAGTTTATCGTCCGTATCGGTTGTCTTATGCTGAGAGAAAAGTAGTCAAGGATATAATTGATGATCTGTTAAAAAACGATATTATTAGGGAAAGTGAATCGCCATATTCCAGTCCAATATTGTTGGTAAAAAAGACAAATGGAGAACAAAGAATGTGTGTTGACTTTAGGGCCTTATATTCCAAAACAATAAAAGATCGATTTCCTTTACCATATGTGGACGATTTTCTGGAAAAACTAAAGGACAGTCAGTTCTATACGAGCTTAGATTTGGCTAGTGGTTATCACCAAATTCCATTAGAAGAATCCTCTATTTCTAAGACTGGATTCGTTACGCCTGATGGACACTACGAATTTCTGCGTGTTCCATTTGGGCTATGCAACGCACCTGCGATTTTTCAGAGAACCATTAACAAAGTTTTAGGTAATCTTCGGTATGGTAATGTGATCGCATACATGGACGATGTACTTTTGCCTTCTAAGGACTTCAACTCGGGTTTAGTCAATCTAAGGATCGTTCTTGAATCTTTTAAAACCGCTGGTTTAACTCTGAGGCTCTCAAAATGTCAGTTTTTTATGGAAAGAGTAGAATATTTGGGTCATGAGATAAGTCGAGAAGGTGTCCAGCCAGGCAAACGAAAGTCTATGGCTATTAAATGCTATCCAATGCCTACGGATGTGCATAAGGTTAGACAATTTCTTGGATTAGCAAGTTATTTCCGCAAATACATAAAGGACTTTGCCACGATAGCTCGTCCTTTGACATCGCTGACAAAAAAAGATGCGGAATTCTCTTGGGGTAATGAACAACGTAAAGCTTTTGACACCCTTAGAGAAAAATTATCGTCTCGTCCCGTTTTAGCCATCTACGATCCAAGTTTAAGAACGGAAGTACACACAGATGCTTCTAAATGGGGTATTGGTGGCATACTTCTGCAAGAACAAACAGACACAACGTTAAAGCCTATCATGTATTTTTCCCGTCAAACTACGAAGGAAGAACAGAGATATCACTCATACGAGTTGGAAACCATTGCAGTAGTGGATTCGTTAAAGCATTTTAGAGTTTATCTTATCGGAATTGAATTCAAAGTTATTACTGACTGCAATGCGATAAGAACGACGTTATGTAAGAGAGATCTTGTACCTCGTATTGGTCGTTGGTGGTTGACTATCCAGGACTTTAATTTTGTTGTTGAGTATAGGCCGGGTCGAAGGATGACTCATGTTGATGCATTAAGTAGAAATTCCAACGATGAATTTGTGGTTCCTGTCGGCGAAATCAACGTTTCAAATGACGACTGGGTACTTAGTGCTCAACTGACTGATGATCGTTGTAAACTTCTTATAGAAACATTGCAGAAGAAACCCAAAAACCGAGAAGAGCAAGATATCCACAAAGAGTACTGTCTGGAAAATGGTCGCTTATATAAAATCATGCAAAATAGACAAAAAAAGTGGTTCGTTCCAAGAGCAGCTAGGCGTCAAGTAGTACTTCATTTTCACGACGGAGTCGGACATTTATCGTTGGATAAGACGATTTCAGTTATTAACAAACTCTATTGGTTTCCTGGTATGAGGCGCTATGTAAAGAAGTTTATCTCCTGTTGTTTGCCCTGTTTGTACAACAAGGAACCAGGAGGGAAGCGAGCAGGACTTCTTCATCCAATAGAAAAAGTTGCTGTTCCTTTCGACACTTTACACGTGGACCACTTAGGACCTTTTGTAACATCAAAAATGAAAAACAAGTACCTCGTTGTCATAGTTGATGCCTCTACGAAGTATCTGTTTATGAAGGCAGTAAAATCAACTCAAGCACGACCTCTAATACTATATCTAAAAAGTGTTATAGAAGAATTTGGAGTACCCAGAAGAATTATATCAGATAGGGGTAGCTGTTTTACAAGTAAAGAATTTGTCAATTTCTGTAAAGACCTGAATATAAAACATGTTCTGAACGCTACAGCAACACCACGGGCAAATGGCCAAGTGGAACGTTACAATCGCACGATTCTGTCTAGTCTTTCCGCGTTAACGGATGACGAAGAAAGATGGGATCAGAACGTGGCAAAAGTACGTTGGGGTATGAACTCCACAATCAATGCTTCAACGAAGAAGTCACCATATGAATTATTCTTTGGATACGTTCCAAGGGGTATTTCAAACGCGATTCTAGATAACGAAATAACGCTAGAATCATTTAAGGAAAGAAACCTGCAGGAAACTCGAGACGAAGCCAAAGAAATCTTGCAAAGAAAGCAAGATGCACAAAAAGTGAGATTTGATGCTCACAGAAAAGCTGGACGCAGCTTTAAAGAAGGTGACCAAGTATTAGTCAGGACAAACGCAACGCATAACGATGGGAAAAGTAAAAAGTTACTACCCAAATATGCTGGTCCATACGTAGTCACAAAAGTGTTAGATCATGATCGCTACGTAGTGAAAGATCCCGAAGGCTCTTTACGTTCTAAGAGAAAGTATTCTGGGATCGTATCACTAGATAAGCTAAAGGCCTATAATGTCGAAGTGAGTTCTGATTCTGACGTAGAATATGAACTCCAAAGTGACACAAATAAAAGAGAGCTCTCACACGAAAAAGATGAAATTGATTTGTACTAAGTTAATACAAATCTTTTTCATAATTAAAATTTAAGGAAAAATATTTAATAAGTGTGGTAATATTGAATATTTTCCTTAACTCATAGTTACTTATAGTTAGCTTTAGTTTAATGACTAACCCATTAGTTAAGTTTATTACTTAAGTTTTGTTTAGTAGCCTGAAGCCAAGCAGCCGAGGATGGATCAAAGAAACTACGATTTGATATTTTGATTTTAACTAACACCATTAAGGTAATTCTCGAATTTTTGTTAAAATCGTTGTTTTAAAATTGCAGGTCTAATCCACGAGGGCGTGGATGATAGCAGCGTGGCCGACTGAAAACAACATTCAAAAGGCTACGTAAGCAAGTAAACGAAATCACACAAGACAGATCGTGGCGGCTGATATGAATTCCTCGAAGAGTGCTGTATTGGCAGTTTCTTAATATAAGTTAATTTAGACATAGTGAACATATCTTTGTTTTTAAAAAGGCAGTCGATGTCAGGCAATGTTGTTACAATACACGTATTCGATAAGCAAGCGTATTTTCGTTTTAATTTGCATCCGGCCCGTTTTTAATAATTGTATCCCATTTTATCATCAGATGTAGATGAAACGGGAATCTTGCAAAATTAAAAAATATGTTTATTTTAGAAAAAAAATCACAGTTTTATTTTTTGAAATAAACCTTAAGTATCCTATTTTAGGCACATTTCCCATACCCCCCTTTTTACAAGATGACCTTAAATAAGAAATTTAGAAAATATGATTTAAGTATAATTGACTTCAAAGAAGCATTTTATTTTTTCCGTTTGTTTTTCTTAACGGTGACTTTTTGCAAATCGACTGTCTGACCTACAAGAAATTATATTTGTTGTAGCCATGGTACTTTCGCCTGCTCTTGTTAAATACCATAACTAACTCCATTCAATTCTAACAATTATCTAGATCTGGCATTGTACGAAATCAATTAGTGTGCTATAGCGATCTCCACCCCGCGTGCCAGTGCAACGTTGCCAAATCACTTCGTCGCGACTAATAGTCACGATTCGACCATTTACCACCGGCCGAGCGACTTATCTTTCGATGAATTGCCTCCGTACGAAATTTCATGTCGGCACAAAATAGATTTTCGATATACATGCTTTGGTGACGTCATAGTTAGGCGCTATGATAAATGGATATATGGTGTAATGCGCTTGTTGATATTTGGTACCCTATGGCGCGATCTTTGGTGGTCAGCAAAATATTTCAAATTTCATAACATGACTAACTTTCAAGACGTTCGTTAATATTGCTTATTTTATACAGCACTTCACCTTTTTATGTTATTCACTAATTTCAAAAGCTATACCTTTGCAAAATATGTACCATTGAATGAATAAACATTTTTTGGAAGGAAAATATGCCATTGACATTTGCCATGTTCTGGAGCTCTTTTTGCAAGCATATAAGCTACAGTAGTGCTTACTCCATCCTTCATGATGACCTGTGCTACCAAAAGTTCCAGTAAGATGAGTTCCATTTCCCTTGACCGGAGAGAATAGTAGCGTCGATAGTGCCCTTCCCAACGTATTACAACACCCCCAAGCCTCTGAAGGGAGTTTACAGAAAAAGGTTGACAAGTTTGGATTTTGATCTTAGTATGGTTGAATATTTTTCCTTTACTCCCCCCTCCCCCTCCCAAACACAGTGCATTAAATACACCCCTGACCTGGAATTTTTTTCCTGGTACTCTCTTACTACAACGTAGGTAGTAGACGTCCTAGTAGTAGACAGTAGGTACCAGAAATATTCATTCCTGGTAATTGCCGATGACATATTGTCACGATCGAAAAGCAACAGGATGTTCTTGAGCATACTATGCAGGTTCAACTGTCAAGAACCTCAGATGGTTCCAGTAATAACAAACCAGCTTCTGTTACCAGTATTTGTCGTCCCTCTTCAAAAGACATCCACTGATGAATGCATCCAGTAGCAGGAAGTTACGAATTCATACAATTCATATAAATAATTTACTTTCGTGATTTATTTGACATCCAAAAGAAGCTGACTAAGTTGGAGTAAAAGACCACTATTTAACGAGACAATAAGTAAAGAATAATTAGAAGGCTTTCCATCCGATACAGAAAATGAGGCTAGTGAAGCTATATTGTGTTTCCTGCCAGAAAAATCGAGGCATCTTTATGATACAATCGACTTTATTAATGAAGGTATGGAAAAAAGTCAACATTTCGGAATAGTATATTTCATTACCAGTCCGGAAAAAAGGATTTTTCTGTGCGCGCTTGACAAATTCTCGTGTGAGGCGCAGCCGAACACGGGAAGTCAAGCAAGCACGGAAAATCCATTTCTGGACGTGTAATGAACGATATTTTTTATTATACTTCTTTGAAAACGATAACATAAAACAAAATATAACATAAAAAAATACATACATACAAAATAAACTTGGAATATTTTTATTTTCACAACTGTTATCGGAATTTAAAAAAAAAACTACTAGAGTAATTAAAAATTAACTATTAATAATGAAAGATGCCACTTTTTCAGGTTGAGGGAACATTTTATTAGAATGAATTTAATTGACAGAAAATTAACAACGCTGACAATATGGTCTTTGGCGGGTATGATGCGTTTTCATGGTAACTTTCAAATCATTTAAAAGGTGATTTAAATTTGTCTATGTCAGATAAGATTGACAAAACGTCAAAAAATATTTCAGAAATTCATCTAAATATTCAAATATTTACGAAATAAAATACAAAATAGGTACATATTAAATATCAGATAGCATATAGACTTTCTTGAGTTTAGTTTATTTTCCTATACCTATATTTCTATTTTAAAGCCAAAAAATAGTCGGTATCTTCATTCAGCACACTGAAAGAACTGGAGACCAGGAAAATTTTTTCCGTGCGCTCTTTCCGTGCGCTAGCCCGAAAAAGCCCATCTTACATTATTACTAAAACAGATGAAAATAAGGTGTTTTCAAAGAAGTATAATAAAAAAGGTTTTCCTTACTTACTTGGTTAAAAAAGCAAAATAATGTAAAATCTATATTCTGGAGCCATTTCAATGTTGAAAATAACTGTATATATAAGTAGGACAACATAGACGCGCGAAACAGTAGTGCGAAAGCGCACAAGTATGAAAAAGTGATACATTTCGATAATCAAATGGATGTCGAAATGGAGTTGGCATAACACGATTTAGAAAAATGATTTTAAGAATAAAAACGTCTGTGGATATTCTCTTAAGGCGTACACTATCATGTTTCCGTGCTTTTAGCTCCCTAATCTCCATAAAATCCACAATTTATAACGACTAGGCATTTAACGACAAATAAAATAGTTACTCTTTTGATTTCATGTGAGTGGATGCTGCGAAAAATATGTCTTTGTATCGGCAATTCTCAGCTTGAAATGATTTAGTTGTCATCATCTCAGAGTCACCTGCTGATTCGCTGTCATAAAATTGCAATAAATCGGAACAATGTTGTCCTTGCTTTTACGACAGGTAGACAGTTTTATGATGTTTTCAATACATGAAAAGGCCTTGTTAAATAAAAAGTAAAAAATCATTTAAAGCGCGAATTTTCTTGTACAATTCATTACCGATTAATACAGATGAAATAAGGGTCATTTTTCTTGAAGCAAACCAAAATCACACTTGATCTTGTCTTAAAGGAAACCAGCCCGGCACTATAAATATTCCAGGGAAGTATTTTGTTTCTCTGACAATTAAATTCAAAACAACTTCCGACCTACATTATTAAATTATTGATTATTTTCAATGTCACTTTCACTTTTACTTTTTTGATGTATGTATCTAAAGCTCCGCCAACCGTACCCAGTTACGGGAGTGTCTCAGTTGTTACTCCTATCGCTTGATTTACTCCAAACTACCATCTTGTAACAATACAAGGACATATCACAAAAGTATAAAAGGTTTCCCTTAAGTCCAAACATGTATGATCCTAATATGTTTAAAAAACATATAAAAATATTACATCAATAATAAACCAAATTTACAAAAAAAATCAAACCAAAGCATAGGCACGATGAAAATGCAACAAAGCGGAAAAGCCAGACTGCTACTATTGGTCCGCAGATATAAGGCGCGTTGATAAACAAGCGGAAGGTGGAATTCACGACATTCCTCAAAATTCAATGTAATGGGGAATTAAACCATTACAAACTATCGAACGCCGCTATCTCAACTCCGCTACGCTAATAAAGAAAAGGTAAAGTTAAAGAAAATGGGACATTTTCCGAAGCACATCAGAAAAATAACCGTTTGTCGTGTCGCGTGTCTTACGTAAATGATATGTCATAATTTAGCTAGATTTTAAAGACGCTAACTGGATCTCTTAATAATTAAATTTTATCCAAGCATCCCATTTTAGACACGTTTCCCCTACTTCAAATACCTATATCTAAAATTTTCTTTACCAGACTTTACATTTCATTTAAAAACTGTCTCTACAAAGTGTTCAGGCTGAATTTATGGTTGAAATATCCCGCTTTATGGTCACTTTGATGGTTTTATTTGGCTTAAATCCCATTTAGCGTTGACAGGTATATCGTATTCAATGGTACGTTCTCGGGTCAGCCGCAACTGTCCGTATTCACCACATATTTTCTACCTTTTCGTACCTTATTAATCGGTACAATTTATTATGGATTTTATAGTCCTAATGGCAGGTCAGTTTTAGTGCTTTTATTCTTATATGACATCAAGAAAAATATGTTCATCCATATTCACTGAAATATTTGTGACTTAGACCAGTTTTTATCGCCCCGGAAATTACTGGCCAGGCCTGAGTGAAACTTTGATTTAAATTTTGTACTTTTTTTTGTTTGCCGTTAGTAACTTCTTTTATCCTTCTTATCGTGCGGCGTCCGGAGGTTCGCAATCATTACAAATCTGAACTTTTGAAGCTGCTTCTTTCAGTAGTTCCATTGACGTTAGGACAAACCATTCTCTAAAATTTCCAATCCATGAGATTCTATGTCAACTCCATAATCTTGTACAACAAATTTTTCCTTGCATTATGTTCATAGTACTGCATCTCTTTTTTTGGATGACCAGTAATATTTCTTTTCCTCTGTTCTCACCTTGTAGGACATCCTTGTTCGTTATTCATTCATACCAAGATGTTCGTAAGATGCGTCGGTGAACCCACATTTTAAGCGACTCTAGTTTCCTTGTGTTGGCCTTTTTTAGAGTCCATGCCCTTACTTTATGTAACAAAAACATAGCGGCCTATGGATGGAGCCTTAGTTCCATATTCAGTTATTTATTGATGAGGAGCTTTTTTCATTTTTACTTCCGAAGAGTTACGAGAAATATGCGAAGACAATTTAGAGTACCTATGTAATAAAGCACGAAGAAGCCATTTCCAGGATCTGCTATAAATTTAAATCAGAAAGCACAGTTTTCTGAAGAAAAAAATATGTAAAAAATAATTTTCATTATTTGTTTTTATTGTAAGATAAATTAATTTTTATCTCGAAAACAGCGCTTCAGAGCGAAAGAGGTTGTGAGACACTTTTTAAGCAGAATTAATTGGGATTTAAGAAAATGACATTAATTTTGCAAAAAATCAATAGCGTGCCATTTTTTTCGCTAAAAATTAATACCAGCACGCACGCCACTGATGAAAGCATATTAGAAAATAAATTTTTACACATAAAACTACCCTTTGACTACATACTGGCGTGTAGCAAAATTCATGTCAATATCTTAACAGATTTTCGAGAAATTAAAAAAAAAACTTTAAAAACGAAAATATTTAACACCCTGTATCTCGAAAAATAAGCGTTTGGGGATCCATGTTTATATAAACTTATTTTTATATTTTTAGATGTAAAATCTGCCCTTAAAATTTTTTAACATCTTATCGTCAGTAATAAAACGATCATTGTCAATCGTTAAATTAATAATATTAGCGGCAAGTGAGAGTTTATTTTTTATTTATAAGGACTTTTATTTAACCCTGTACAAAAAGCCTTTAATCTTACTAAAATAAAATTAAAACATCATCTACAAGTACTCGAGCACGTCGTTGTCGGCGGTAGTAAAATTAAAAATGTTCGGTTCTTGATATCTTTAGTAGGTCTATCAGCACTTGCGGAGTTAAGCTGTATTAATGATTCACGTGCAGCTAAATTATGGTTGGATAAGGCACGATTTTTAGTACAACTGTATACAGGGGGAGAAATATCTTTCGGCCAGATTTGGTATTACTAAGACGTCTAATTTGACAAATAATGGTTTAAACTGACAAGCGTAAGACTAAGACAATGCGCTTATCCAGCATTTATTTATTTCATAATACAAAAGTGCTCCATTCGAAAAGTTTATCCCCAAAAACTCAGAATTTTTTCTGGTCAAATTAACCTTTAAAATAGCGGTCAAATATCGCTTATTATAAAACAAGGAGAATGACTTCTGGTGACGTGGTCCCACCATAGGCCAGAGGCACAGTGAATGCCTGGCATCAAATTATTGCGATTTAGCCCAGCTTGTTACGTCCGACAATTGATATTAAAATAAGTTGAAATGGGAATTTTAATCTCGATGTTCGAAAAATTTTTGACATTCTTCGGTAGAAATTGGTATAAAGGGGTTTGCTTAGGCGAGTGCTAGAAAAAGTAATATGTCCTCAATTGTTGTAGCTAGGGGTGTCAATCCCGACTGCTTTTCTTAATCCCGGTATTTTCGAGATTTTGTTGTCTAATCCCGGGATTACTCCCGAAAAATATTTAAAGGGATTCAGATATTAAAATTTTTATTAAATAAATTTAACTAACATCCAAATGAACTGAAAAGCACCTAAACGAAACTAAATACAAAAAAATACAGGTATAAATTTATACCTATTAAAAAAATAACTCAAAGATATTAGGGCTTCCAAAGTTTCTTCTTTCAGACTGGAACGTATTTTGTTGAAGAAAATTCATGCGGAGGAGAATCATCTCTCGGGTCCAATGCTTGAGGGCTTAGTAGAAATTCAAAGGCTTTTTGAAGATTACGTCCGCGACTGCCATCATTTGAGAATAAATCAATTTCTTGAGTAAGGATTGTGGACATCCGGGTCTTAATACTGGTTTGCTTTCGTAATGGCTCTGAACACTTTAGTAAAATGCTTTTTGCAGTTTGACGTTGAATGGTTCATTCTCTTTTGCTCTTAGAATTTCTGAAATGCAAATGTCATCTTCATCGCTGATTTCTGTTTCACTTTCGTTGTCTGTGTCTAGCATGATTAAAAGTGTTTAAAATTTAGATTTAATGAGGGAAATATTTCCGTTCAGATTCACTAAGAAAATTTAAATTTAGTACTGGTTTAAATTAAGATCTTATAGTTGACCAGTTATGTTTTGACAGTTTTTTGTCGTCTCATTGTTAATAAGTCTTCATTAAAAACTTATGGAGTATTCTGATATTTCAGCCATTTGCTGGGTTTCCAAAGGATTTTCATCTTGGAACAAGCTGCTGTAATCAAATTAGTTCTATTATTGTCGAAAGTACGTACTAAAATTGCCCTTTTCTTTATAAATTTGCGAAAAAGCCCAGAAATAAATTCATGGTATCAAACTTAAATGTCCTATTCTTACACTTGTCAGTTTAAAACTTTTGGTTGTCAAATTAGACCGGACTAGCGTTTGGAGAATCTGGCTGTTATAATGTTTTAAAGCAGTAATCGTGTTCAGAGTTTAGAATGTCGCGATTTTTGAGATAACAGAATGTCAGAATAAATAGTTCTGCTTTGCTTAGTCCTTGTTCTCAATGACTCTTCAGTTCCTTCAACATGAACTTTAATACCACATCTGCGTTACGTAAGTCCATATCGCGACGGTATAGGGCTTCAGCTGTATTTTTTATTGGTTGGAGAACTTTTACAGTGCCTTTGAGAACCTCACTTTCTGAATCCAAAATTGGTGTTATGTTTAGATCAACAAGATCTTTTTTATGAAATTCTCTAATAGTGTAAAATGTTCGAGCCTGTCAGGTAAGCTGCTCCATCTCATCTTGCACTATAATATAATCATATCTTTTATCTCTTTCCCATGATCACTGTAAATATACTTTTGTATTATATCATTTTTCGTTGGCGATTTTCTAAATATTAGAACAATTTGTCTAACTCTAGACACCTATACACAGAGGTTATGATTATTGGTAATAATTACTTCCAAAAGTCACTTTTCCCAAAACGTCTACATTATCCATACCTTCAGTGTCTTCTATATCGCTGTCGGTGTATCTAAAGAACATTTCGAGATTAATTCCGAAAATATTAATCGATCCGAGATTTTAGAGTCCGGTTTATACTCCGAGATCCCGGGACCCCGGGATTTCGGGATCCCTTGATTGACATCTCTAGTTGTAGCGGATAGAGAGCGCCACGTTCGACATACTTCATGATTTAAAAATGCTACACCATTTTGTAGGTATGTAGATGTAATGAACCTTTAATGAAAAATAATATTGTCTTGCACTTTTTAGAGAAAAGAGGTACAGTGTTCGTGGCCAATACACTAGTTTGTAAGGCCAGCGCAAAATTTATAAATAAAAAAAGAAACACAGTAGTTCAGTGACGCTAATGTTAACCGTTTCAAAAATGTTTTCCATATTAATATCAGATACAGTGTTTTTGCCATAGCAATAGGCAGGTTTAAAAACCACGCTGATGGAACGTTATGGCACTTAAAATTCATTGTTAAAATCGGGTAAAATTCATACTAATCCTATCCAATTTAATTTGAGAATGATGACGGAAAAAACAACTGAACAAGAATTCACCCTATTGGTCAGTTACAAGGACCGTTTACACCAGAACATATTTTAGTGATCACAATATTCATCTTTTCTTTCCTGATAATCACGGAGGAATCAGATCTCTTTCTATCAGTATTGGCGAAAGTGTATTAGAAAAAGACAAATAAAAAAAGAATATTTTCAAATTTTTATCGTACCTTCTTTGCTTGTGGAAGTATTGCTGGTTATATACTTCGAAAGGTTAGTCATCGCAAAATTCTTTTCCTTCCTGATAAAATTTCCGACGGAATCAGATTTCTTTCTATCCTTGTTGGCAAAAGGGGCATTAGTAAAAGACAAATAAAAACGATGTTGTTGTCAATAAAAAAGCATAATCAAACATTTTATCACAGCCGCCTTTGTTTGTGCCAGTATTTCAGGTTGTCTACTGTGAAAGTTTAATCGGAATTGTCATTAAAAAAGAAATTTCTAATATTGCAAAATACCTATGTAAGTTTTAGCATTTGCAAAAATCTCATCTTTATTAAGCAAAAACAGTTTCAGCATAGCCACATTAACTTTCTTACTTTATACTACTTAATTTGTTTACTTTGTTTTAATATTGTTTCCTACTCATTTGAGTAACAATACTCCCTCTAACCCAAGTAATAATTTGCAATAAAAGGATCGCTGGAAAAGTTTTTAAGCAAATAAAAAAAAATAGGAAAAATGAGTAAATATTTTTATTAGGATAAACAACTTATAATAATGTTAAAAAAAGATTCCCTATTCTCCAATCTATAATGAAAATGGATCTATAACACTACGGCCTACCTGCGAACAGTGACGTTTTTGTGAGTTAAAGACGCGATAAAAGTAGTTTCACAATTATTAACTGTAAATGTTGCGTCTTAGTTCCAGAAGGATAGATACACTTTGTAATGGCACTGTGACTTCAGCATTAAACTGAAACCAAACGTTTCTAGGGTGCATCGCCAATAGACATAACCTCAAAAATATAGGTATATGATGCACTTGTAACAAGTTTACCGGTTTTCTTACATCAGCAACCTAGTCCAGAGGCAGAGTATGCGTTTATGGACCGACAGGTGTTGGGTTGAAATCCGTGGTCGGGTGGAATTTTTGTCATTTAAAATATTATCAAAAATTAGGAAATCGGCTCTAAAAGGTGTATTGGAAGCGGGTTAGCACCTCTTCCTCGATAATTTTTTTGTCATTTTTTAAAGGTCCCGAGCAAAAAACTAATCGAGTTTGAAAGTTGGTGCATGCGCGCCATGCGAAAGCTAAAGGGGAGTTTTGGGTCGCTAGCCACCTGTGTCATTCCTTCTTAATAACCAATGATATTTCTGTGATGTCAGTTGTCAGCTTTATATCGGGTCGGCGTTCCTGTTACTCATTCCCATAACGCCCGGTCCAAGTAATGTAAAGGAAAACAAATATGTACGTTGCGTAATATTTCAATAGTTGTTAGTCAGTCCCAGATTCATAGAATACGGGAATTTAAGCTACTTATACTTTATATAAACTTTTCAAGTATATTCTTACACTGCAAAAAAAAGTTATATTATGGGACAGGCTTCAAACAATGATATAAATACTAAATGGCTTCAAATAATGTATAATTAGGAAATCGGCTCTAAAAGGTGTATTGGAAACGGGTTAGCACTTCTTCCTCGATATTTTTTTTTTTCTTTTTTTAAAGGTCCCGAGCAAAAAACTAATCGAGTTTGAAAGTTGGTGCATGCGCGCCATCAGAAAGCTAAAGTGGAGTTTTGGGTCGCTAGCCACCTGTGTCATTCCTTCTTAATAACCAATGATATTTCTGTGATGTCAGTTCTCAGCTTTATATCGGGTCGGCGTTCCTGTTACTCATTCCCATAACGCCCGGTCCAAGTAATGTAAAGGAAAACAAATATGTACGTTGCGTAATATTTCAATAGTTGTTAGTCAGTCCCAGATTCATAGAATACGGGAATTTAAGCTACTTATACTTTATATAAACTTTTCAAGTATATTCTTACACTGCAAAAAAAAGTTATATTATGGGACAGGCTTCAAACAATGACATAAATATTAAATGACTTCAAATAATGTCATGTATATTTTGTTTCTTATAACCTAACTTTCTACCAGCTGTAAAAATTAGTATGAGAGAGAAAGAAGACGAGAGAGAAAGAAATGAGAGGGAGGGAACATGAGAGAGAGAGAGAGAGAGAGAGAGAGAGAGATAATTGATCTCTCCGGTGTAAAATGGGTTTCTGTCATCATTCTCAAATTAAATTGGATACAGTATAGTTATTCCTAAATTTACGCTTTGCACTACAACTGAAAAATAGCTGATATTATGAAATGGTACCTAAATTGACGTATAAAATATGTTGCATCTGATGCCAAAATGGCAAATAAATCTAAAACTGTTAACTTCTATCGTTATTCAACAAATATGTCTTTTACTAAAAAGGACGGCATCATGAGCCTTTTTTGGTCACTAAAAATCAGCTGTTTGCAGATGTGCAAACGCTGTTTGGCTTAATTTGAGTTGCCAATATATCTGTTCATATCACCTTTCGGACTTAACAGGGTTGACTAAATTGCAATATTTTGATGCTAGGAAATCACTGCTGCTCTATGTCTCATGACTTTTAGACCACCTTATCTTTAAAATTCTTTCCATCTGACAACTAAAACGACTCTGTTAATGTTTGTACATATGTATGTTTTCATAAAAACGGCCTTACCGAACTGGTTTAAAGAGAGCGCATAAACTTAAAATTAATGTGTAGTTTCGCTCAATTTTTTTAAAAACAAATATTTATTTTTTAAATGTAGATATTATAGATTTATTTATAAAAGAGTTTTTCTAATTAACATAATATTATAGGAAGCCACAAACTGGTGGGTCCACACCAAGACCCTATATACGCTGTCCTGGTATAACTGAATTAAGATTATATGAGGAAAGTTATCAGAGTATACTCGTACAGTTTCAAGTAAACGTATAAGCTTGTTGCTACATTCTTATACCATTGAACCTGAACAGATTAAGTTCGACTTAAACATCTTCGGTTTGCAGGTCATTAATGTCCACTATCTTAAGTCGTATGACGTTAGACTTTACAGCTGTATCTAAATCTCGTATATTTCTTAGAAAGATGCCTGTACTTAATATAAATGTGTGTGTATGTAAAAATTTTAGAACACGCTGAAATGCTTGTGGTGCGATTTAGTTTAATGGTATTGCATTGATTGGAAATATCATCCGATCCTGTGCTGTGTATAAATACTTTATATTTCAGAAAATTTAAATCTATACAAAAATATACGGTGTTGCCAGCTTTAGATTAGATTGCTTAATTCAATTTTCCTCTATTTTCCTGACTTCAGTAACTAAAACATGACCAGCTCAACGAAAACGACATTTTGAAAACACTAAAAAGTAAAAATAATTTAATTATTTTAACGGGTCTGTTTCACTAAATTTAATTGAACTAATATTTACATCAGAAATTTAGGAAAGAACGTTATGTAATTCACAAAAGTTAACTCAGTGTTCCTCGAAGACTATTACATGACTCTATCATAGAACGAGAAAATAACACTAGTTGACAAATTTAACCTTCATTCGAGGTACCTCGTGAAAAAAGTGTTTTGAAACCTAATTCGAGGTCGCTGAAAACGAAAATGACAATCATTTATTTTTCGAAAGAAGCGTTTGCGAAATATTCGCAAAAAACGTGTTTTTCGGCTCTGTTTCCAATTATGGTCCAACATCTCGAGCACGGTAGACGTAATCGACCTAAAATGTACACACATTTCGAGGTACGCTTCTTTTTTCACATAAATATTAATTTTGAGTCAACTGGAAGAGTATTTTTTGAGTTACATCTACTGAAAGTTGAAAAAACTGCATTTTTTCAGCTTTTTTGCAAATTGCACATTTTGTTTGTTTTATTTAGTTATTAGGAAATTTTTTTGATGTTTTTTGAATTGCATATGAAATATTATTTCGTCACGAAAATATATTGCCCGAGTTTGTTCAAATCGGTTATAAAATGTGGAAGATATTACTGATTAAGTGAAGGCAGACGATTTCAGCTTTTGCCATGAACGCCCAGAAGTCCGGACAAATTAGTTTCAAATGAGTACGTTAGGCTTTACTACATTATTTGCATGAGCAAAGTTCATCTAATTTCTTCGGACTTCTAGGCGTTCATGGCAAAAGTTGAAATCGTCTGCCTTCACTTAATCAGTAATATCTTCCACATTTTACAACCGATTTGAACAAACTTAGGCAATATATTTTCGTGACGAAATAATGTTTCATATGCAATTCAAAAAACATAAAAAAAAATTCCTAATAACTAAATAAAACAAACAAAAATGTGCAATTTTCAAAAAAGCTCAAAAAATGCAGTTTTTTTCAACTTTCATTAGCTGTAACTCAAAAAATACTCTTCCAATTGATTCAAAATTAATATTTATGTGAAAAAAGAAGCGTACCTCGAAATGTGTGTACATTTTAGGTCGATAACGTCTACCGTTCTCGAGATGTTGGACCATAACTGAAAGACGAGCCGAAAACCACGTTTTTTGCGTATACTTCGCAAACGCTTCTTTGGAAAAATAAATGATTGTCATTTTCGTTTCCAGCGACCTCGAATTAGGTTAAAAAAAACTCTTTTTTCACGAGGTACACTTTTCTTCTAAACTAGTGTAATTCAAGATATAAAAAAAACACTATACTGTACATCAACGTATAGTTAGGAGCCGATTTGTATTACTGTGAAATTTCCTAATACCTACGTCACAATCAGAAAGTGTATTTTTCAGATATGCGGAAATTATTTTCTGCACTGAAAATGTTTCCCTAACCTGAAATTCAATAAAAGTCTTTAGTTTAAACCTACATGATTGGAAACAACCCACCAGAAACAAAATTACAGATGCCCATGGTTAATAATTATCACTTCGTTGCGTCACCATGGAAATGTTTTAATTTTGAAGTTGTTAATAATTTAATAATTTCAAAATGCCAAATTTTGGCTGTGATGTCGGTGATAAAATATATCAAATAATAGAATCTAACGTACCAAAAAATACTGTTTACAGCAAAAAAATCTTACGAATAACCCTCGAACGTCGACAAAGGCTCAAAAATCTTATAACAACTTTCTTAAGAATGTTGTTTATAGAAAACAGACCAATGTCTACGGCGTCCGCGTCGGTGTGATTCCAAGCAACATGCTTTCGAAAATTGTCATAAAATTTTTTTCATTGTCGATGTCCTTGGGTTATCAATGCTGAGAAAAACTTATTTTGGGGCAAAAGCTCAACAAAAATGATATCAGAAGCGAATTACATGCAAAACCGTTATAGCCATTTAGAGGTAAGACAGCTGACACACAAAACAATGTAGTAGGTAAATGGATGTCTTGCGGAAAAATTCGGATTATACGAAAATATATTCCATTATTGTCTACGTGATGGACAAGGAACTCGCATCACTCACACTTTGCACAGCTTTAGTTATCACTTAGCTACTTTTATATCGAACGGATCCAGAGCAAAAACAAAACTTTAATTCGGTAATGAAAACACCTCATTTTCACATATTATTATATACAGTTGAATTGTCTGATTAGGTAGGTATACGGAGATTTTTATTTAAAGTAGGAAATAGATAGATGGCATTGTAGGCTAATGTACGTTTTTATTTTTCCATATATGTCACTTTTACTTTCTAACTAACACAAAATTATTGTGGTACTTCTTTTTTATCCTTTAAATGCATAAGCTTAATAATAAGGTAAGTACTTTATCGCAGTTTAACAAAAAACTGCTGGTTGTTTAATTTTTGTCGCAAAAATGGCGATAATTATTATCATTCATAATAGTTGTAACGTAAGTTAAAGTATGTAATTAAAAAATAAAATGATAGCAAAATTAACTGGTCTTGACAATGGTTATTTTTTATATACCAGCAAAACCGTATACATTCGCATTTTACATTTGAAACAAAAACTTGTTTGAATCATGGATTTATTATAATAAGGATTCGATACCTGTATACTGTGAGCGTATCGAACGTGAAGCCTTATATTTTCTTGTTTGTTATTCTCTGGGGGGAGCAGTTTACGAACTACGAACATAGACAAGACTACGAATTACTACGTAATTGAATCCAGAATGGTAGTAGAAAGAGATAAAATAGCATTGGAGTGTTTGAGCTCAGAAGTGTTGCTGTCTGTTATGGTTGTTTAGGAATACGGCTGAACCTCGGTCTGAACACTCGGTTACACGTACGTCTTTGTCTAATGAACTAGAAAAGAAAAAGTGCGACGTATAGATTTATAAATGACTCGGAGCGACTTTAAATAAACACCTTTAGAAATAACATAACCTATAAATAATAAAATCTTTTTAACTTAAATTTATTATTATTTAGCAGAAAAATAAAATATTTTAGGGCTTTTATTACTTTTAGTAAATCTTGTGATGCTTCTAACGTATTTTTTGTACAAAAATACAAGGTAAAATAAGATGTGGCCAATGTTTACAAATTGTGTTTACAGTGTCATTTAGAATGGTTTGTTTTGGCTTCAAAGAATGTGAACTCATCCCGTATCCAGTCCTAATAAATCCATGGTTTGAATAGTATTTAAACCATAAAACTGGAGGGGGTATAATGAGCCTTGACGAGTGCATATCCAAGAAACCGAGAGGGAGCGAGGATGCCGCCATTTTTAAGCATTCCTTTTGTAGTATCGTCAATCATACAAGTTTTTTTTTGTGTAGCTTATATCACACCACTCCTATTGACAGAAATCAAATACCTTGATCTAACCTCCGTTTTGATTATAAGCATGATGAAGATAAAATATACATGCATCCGATCAGTTTCATTTACTCGAAAGTGCCGATGTACACATTATGCTGATTGTCAAATGAACCGATTTTAAGTGTTTCTAAATCTCCTTGTCGGTAAATTACCCTAATTCGCTGCAATGTTTAATACATGAGTTCGGACTCGCACCTTCCCATTATTCATTTTTCTATAAATTAATATATTGATCAATCTCTGAAATTTAAAACCGTTGAGAATATGCCAGATATCTCCACAGGGGTCTCAAATAAAAGACATTGATTATTCGAGACGATGTATTATAATTTTTAGGTTTTATATTGCTTTTTATAATGTTGTTTCAATTTTTATTACCGTGTTCTAAGAGAATTTTTTCTTTAACATGTCCACAGGATATAAAAATTCAATGGTTTCTCTAAGATGTTTTGATTCTGGGAAGAAAATCAAATCAGTTCCCATCGTTTCGCGCGAGTATCAGTTGACACTTTGTAAGAAAATTTGCATAAATTTGTAGATATTTTACATTCTGAATGTAAAAAAAAACTAAAATTAGATATTTAACACTGATACAACTAAATAATTCAAGGTCTATTATTTTATATACCCGTGGCTATCAATGAAATAATTCGCATATTCGCCAACTACGCCGACGTCTTAAATAACACGCCAATGGATACTCATAATATGAGTATTACAGGGTGGTTGTTTGGTTGAAACCGGGGGTCAGATGTATGCCCTCATCGTATTCGCACTGCAGCCAGTTGGCTTATTGTGCATCCCTGTCTTGTCTGGAAAGCTTGATTCCTTTGATCAGATTCAGTAGGTTCCTTCCAAACTTCCTATCCTATGCGGAAGACTGTCACCGCATTCGATTCCTAAAAACATTTTGATTCTTCCACGAGTTAGTGCTTCGCAGCTGCAAATAACGTTAGAGGCGGATTCTTTCTCTCCACACATGGTGTGCAGTCTATGGGACCAGTGTGGGTTCCTATTCTTTGTAGGTGCTTTCTTAAGCTACAGTGGCCTGTCAATAGGCCCGTCACTTGTTTTATCTTAGTGCATGTTAAAAGCAGCATTCCAGTGGTTACTGCCTTTAAAGGGTTGCCCCAACGAGCCTTTGACCAGGTTTGTGTTCCATCAATATAGATGTTGTTGTGTCCATTGTTGCTTTTGCCACGTGTTTCGATATACACGGTGTCCAAGATATGGAGGGCCTGTATGAGGCTCTCGCCTATAGTTAGAAATACAAAATTGGTTAAATGGGAATAAAGTTGCTTAATTACAGAACTAATAAAATGATGTTCCAAAATTTTTTAGATGATTTTTCATTTTCGAGTTATTTTGAAAACACTCAATTTTTTAATTTTAAACTTCTTTCTGGCGTTAATATGAAAGGTAGAGCAAAACTAATAACACTTCTTCGTAGCAACGATTAATGAACTTAAATATTACGTTATCAATTTTTTTATTCGACGTTTTTTCTTTGGGCAACGATCATCAATTTATTTTTTTTAAATAAGGTCCTGATTTTTTTATGTCAAATTTTAGAACTCCTTTTTATTCTAAATTGAACAGTGTACTACACATTATGGTTAAATTACGTTTTGAGTCCTTTTGGACCATTATTAAGAAATTTCTGTTATACGGACCTGTCCCCTTGAACATTTCATACATTGTTCCAGATTTTGTAATTTAATGAAGAAAATACTGAAGCATACTCAATCTTAATTTCTTATTTTAATTATGGTCATGTTTCATTTTCTAATATAATAGAGACTTCCTGTGGGTTATTAGCTATGATCATTGTATTTGTTTAATCTCAGTTTATTCTTAGATTATGTTTCTTTAGCTCTTCATTCCATACCTGCAGATTATACTGAATGTCCTCTTTTCTTATATTTATTAAAACTAAATCAGCTGCAAATGCTAAGTGGTTAATTATCAGTTTTTCTAGGTTTAAGAATCCCCATGCCGTTTCCTTTACCTTCTTATCACATTATTTTATTATGTCATCTTATCCATAACGACTGTAAACAGGTAGGGACTCAGTGCAACACCCTGTCTTACTCCCAACGTGGTGCTAAATGTTTTGCACAGAATATTATTTGTTCTTATGCCGTTAGTGGTATTGTTGCTTAAGCTTTTTATATTTGTTATTAAATTATTATTTCATTTCTTTCTACTGAATCAAATGCTTTCGAAATATCTATGAATAAGGGGTACCTTGTTTCATCTTCTTCTATTGTTCCTTCTATTAGTTAGTAGTTGTTTTGTTATAAAACGGAAGTCCGTTGTTCAGTTTGTAGTTTATATAAAGGTGGATTTATAAACTCAGTTGAGGTTCAGTTGAAGTTGAGGTTCGCAGTTCGTGCAGTTGAAGTTCGCAGTTGAGCTTTTTGGGCCATTTATAAACTCAGTTCGCTGTTTTCATTTCATTGGTGCAGGGTAAAGTGAGGTTAATGACAACTGTGACATCATAAACATATTTAGAAAAAATAAAAAGCACACAATCCACAATCGCAATATTTGGAAAAAAATATATGGAAACAGAGGCACACCAAAAGGAAAAACAATTGTTTTCTTTACAAAATGATGGCAAATGATCGGCAGAGGTGTGGCTTCACCATCACATGTAGTAATTCTGCGTTTTGATTGGTGGGAGCCCAACTGCACCAACTGCGAACATAAAATTTGGTTATCTCGAACTTTACGCCAGCGTAATGGAAACTTCTGAACTGAACTGAACTGTGTTTATAAACGCCAGTACGCGTTTGCGTTTATTTATCTTGAACCTCAACTTCAACTGAACCTCAACTGAGTTTATAAATCCAGTGTTACAGTTTGAATTTTTGAAAAACCAACAAATTAAATTAACATGCGTCAAGTTTGACAATACAAAAATGATACGTTTTCATGGTTACACAACCAATTTTTATAATGCCCGGTACTCACAGTGCAACTTTGTCGCGGCGTTTCGTAAACTGCCGTATTTAGAAGCGTACATACTGTTCAATTAGTAACAGCAACACAGTTGCACGGAGATAGAGCATGTTCTATTTTGGTGCAACTAATTGGTGCAATTTAGTAACGTCTTTAGTGATTTTTATCTTCCCAACTTATATTTCTGGGTTAGTCCCGTTCTTGAACTCTGAAATAGTTTTTTCTTTTAGTGTAACATCCTTTGTGGTTTATACAGGGTGTTTCAAAAAACATGTGCCATCGCTTAAGAGGAGATTCCTTGTAAGAAACTAAGGCAAAAAATTACAGGGTGTTAAATTTCTTAATTTTTTTCAGTTTTTCCAAAATATTTTCAAAATGGCTTTATCAATTTTGATGAAATTTACGTTGTTTAAAGTACTTAAATTAAGCATAATTCTGACCATGAAAAGACTTTGACAGGTCCTCCAGGGGCGTACATATGAGAAGACGGTACAATATTTTTCCAATAAAAACATGTACGCCACTGATTTTTTCACATTTTCTTAAATCGGTCAAATAGTATATTAAATTCTTAACAAAACTTATCTCTTCATATTTTTTCAATTTTCATTTCGTTTAGGAGATAAATGTAATTTTATTAACCGTCTTACTGGTTTAGTTTTCCCAACCATCACCACATGTAAAGACCATTTAAAAATTTAACGTCCTGTATCTTTGAAACAAAGCCTCTGCGGACCCATGTTCATAAGAACTTTTTGCCTTAATTTCTTTCAAAGAATCTCCCTTTAAGCGATGGCACATGTTTTTTGAAACACCCTGTATACAGGGTGTCCGAGAAAATGTGGGAAATCTCCCGGATATGAAAAAAACACGTGAAAAGAGTACTACAAGTTCATATAAACTTTTTCCGTATCGGCCTCCTCTTCGGAGATATGGGCTCCCAAAGAGCTCCAATGAAATCAAGTTTTTTACACATAATTATTGAACCACCAGGTATATTCCAATTTTTTTTTAATATGATGTATACCAGGTTAGACCCTTCAAATTACTATCCAAGAAAGTATTGTGAAGTACTCACAGCTGCAGGGACGGACTAGCTCTGACACTCATGACCCCATTTTTTTTACGCCCTGTATGATAAGAACTTTGGACCACGTTTTTTACATACCTTTAACCATTGACTAAAAATTAAGTACTCTTCATTCATGTCGTTAATCCTAACCGTTTTCGAAAAAAACGTCATTTTATTTACACTGTTAGTCCCCTAACTTCTGTCGGGTTGAATATGAAAAAGAGGAATTTTTCCCTGTCGCCAACATAGTTTCAATAAAACGTTAAAATTTAACTGCTTAGTTAAAAACTTCGTAAGAGGGTTCAACATGTGCCCGTGAAGTCTTATACACTCGCGGGCAGGACGAACTGAGGACTGCTGTACCCGCCACAATAACCCGGCATTGTTCCTTATTTGATCACAATGAAACGTGATTCTCCGTAGAAGTTCCTCCCTACTATCGACGGGAGTAGAATACACCAAGGTGTTGAGGTGTCCCCACAGGTAAAAATCCAACGGCGTTAGGTCGGGAGATCGAGGAGGCCTGGCAATAGGTCCTCCCCTACCTATCCAACGGTTTGGATAGACGTTATTCAGGTGCTCCTGCACAGCAACGCTGACATGAGGTGGTGTTCCTTCGTGCATGTAGTACACGTTTCGGCGGATTTCAAGTAGTAAGTGCTCTACTAAATCATGAAAAGCGTTCCGGAGGAATTCCAAATAAAGTTGTCCTTTCAGTCGTACCGGCAATACGAATGGTCCAATCAAAAAATTGCGAATGATTCCTGCCCAGACATTAATTATTGGAACCGATGTTGACGATGCGAAACAATAGTTGCATGAAGATTTTCATCAGCCCATACATGTGAGTTGTGTAAATTCATGCTTCGTCCGTGAAGAGAATCTTCTGGCTTCCAAAGCATTGCAAGATGCAAGACCATGCATCACATGCATATCTGCATACTCAATAAACGTGTTATTTCGAATTATTTCACAATTAATTTCACCACGAAATCAGCGATGTGAAAGTTGACAAGTTCTAAAATGCAGGATATTTATTTCTTTCGTACCTAGTAACGTTTGCAACAACAATACTTTGTTTTTGGGGCCGATAAAATAAAACGCACATTTTTTGCGAACCTAGGTCGAATTGCAATTCACAGAATTAGACGTATCTGTTATCGAAATACGCCAAATACATGATGTAAATAATATGACGTTTTTTCGAAAATGGTTAGGATTAACGACATGAATGAAGAGTACTTAATTTTTAGTCAATAGTTAAAGGTATGTAAAAAACGTGGTCCAAAGTTCTTATCATACAGGGCGTAAAAAAAATGGGGTCATGAGTGTCAGAGCTAGTCCGTCCCTGCAGCTGTGAGTACTTCACAATACTTTCTTGGATAGTAGTTTGAAGGGTCTAACCTGGTATACATTGTTTTAAAAAAAAATTAGAATATACGTGGTGGTTCAATATTTATGTGTAAAAAACTTGATTTCATTGGAGCTCTTTGGGAGCCCATATCTCCGAAGAGGAGGCCTATACGAAAAAAGTTTATATGAACTTGTAGTACTCTTTTCACGTGTTTTTTTCATATCCGGGAGATTTCCCACATTTTCCCGGACACCCTGTATACAAAATGCGATACATACATTACCTCATTAAGATGAGGTTAAACGTTCTTAATACCTAGTGATGCTACTCTCGTGTTGACAGCAGGCCAGTTTCCTACTAGGAAATCGCAGCTACATTATGTCCACGTTTGAACGCATATGCAACCACTCACGGCAACAAAAAAACGCTGCAACTTTGTCGCCGCGACTGGTTGCATCGTCGGAACCGGGAAATAGGAATTTCAAGCCATCAGTTATTTGTGTATAAAATTAGTCATGCCTTTCTCGAAATTAAACAAAGTGTTCAATTGATGTAGCCTTTTCTTTATGAAGATCCATTATGCCATCATAAAGATATGTAATACTAACACCAAACGTATATAGATTAGATAGTGAAGATTTAGTATACAAGTTTGGTGTTATTATTACAAAGTTTTAATAAATGAAGTTTTAATATTTTCTTTCGATTTTTTAACGATCGAAAAGAAATTGTATATGTACCTCATTGGCAAAACCCCATCATTCCCGAAATGTGTGTTGCTGGTCTCGGTTGGCTCCTCGACCAGCAAAATTCACGGTTGTCCGGGACTCCGGGAATATTAGACTTTTCCTACTAAATACACAATTTACTATTTTTTAGCTGATGACATAAACAGAAGTTGTAGATTTTTTGGTTATTTTGGTGTTTCTGCTTCATGTTTGTTTAAATATTTAATGCCTCAAGGTAGAGGGAAATATCATATACCCATATAAATAAAAATATTTTAAAAAACGAAAAGAAAATGATTTTATCACCACTGCATTGTTTACATTATCGCGTGCTTTTAATTATTAGTGGGTGCCCATCACGTGTCACCTAAACCACTAATTTAATTTGTTGGTTATGACACTTAACTTCTGGTTAAACTACCGGAACAAATAAACGTCACAGCGACTGTGGCGCTACGAACGACTGAGCTGGAACTAATAGGCCAAAGTGACACCCACACTGATGATGCTGTTCCGGTAGTGGGCGGAGTGTATTTCGTTACTAAAAGTCTATTTTTACAGTGTCAAAATAGACTTTTCTTAAAATTGATCTCACTGTTTGTTCTGCTAGTTTATTTTACAAAGTTTGATAACTATGGGTTGCTGCGGAGGTATTAACTTCACAAGAGGAGTGTCAATGCAACTCGTATGGATTTTTTTTTTAAATTTTTTTATGCATATTCGATTCGATGATTTTTTCTTCTTTTGTAGATAAGTTGTCTCCTATGATCCCATTGTAAAGGTACATATTATTATTATCTACGATGATAATATATAATGCGAACGTAAAGGTTGGACTAAATTCGTTCAAAATTCAGGTATTTTGTTTAGAAAAATGCTCGAACACGTCAAATTTTGATTTTAAGTGTGCATTGTTTAAACTAAATGTGCTGTATACAGGGTTACCCAAAAAGAAGATATCATGTCACATAAAAATTTTTAAATAGGAAGCTCCTTTTCTAGTTCATTTTTGAATTCTGCTTAAAATGTCAGTCATATTTCATGTATCATACCTACTTATATCTAAATTGAAACCTTTTTTCAAAAAAAAAGATAGTTTACCTTTAAAAATAATGAAAATAATAAATGGCTAACTTGTGGAAAAATTATTTCAACAAATGTTGGATTTGACCTCCACCAACATCCTGGCAATACACGAGACGCTCTTCGAATTCTTGCAGAACATTTTGAGCTACTTTTCTTGCCTTATTCGGTTTTTCAGGTCGTCAATATGATTTGGTCTATTGACGTACACTTTGGATTTGAGGTAGCCCCACAGAAAATAATCTAGTGAGATGAAATCGGGGAATCTGGCCGGCCATTGTGTTGGACCCCGTCGACCAATCTATTACCCAGGAAAAACTGTATTTAGATATTTACAGACCGGGCGAGTATAAAAGAATTGTCTTATATTCAAAGACGGTTCAAATTTTGCGCAGAATTAAAAAATGAAATAAAAAGAATAAGTTTCCTTTTAAAAAAAGTAAGTGTGACATTATATCTTCTCTTTGGGTCGCCCTGTATACATCAAATTTAGTTTAAACAATCCTCACCTCAAGTTCAAACTTGACGGGTCCGAGCGTTTTTGTAAGAAAAAAATGCCTGACTTTTAAACGAATTTATTCCAACCTTCACGTTCGCAGTGTATTTTCCCGAGATTTTTGTCTCATGGATTTTTTGCCATACATGATACGTATGACAAGAAAATCATGAGGCAGAAATCTCGGGAAAATATGTCATCGTGGATACGTACCTTCAGAGTTTCTAGCTATTAATAATTTATTCTATACCTACTTTAAAATTGGGCCGATTTTAAATTTTAGAACTTTGGTGCACAAGTTAACTAAATTTGAACACAGTCAAGCTTACCATTAGCCTTACTAATAAATGCGTAAAAATGTTATTTCATACTTTCCGTGCTTTTCTTTTTGTGAAGTCGGTTTATTTATTATTTTTAAATATTAAGAATATCATGATATTAATTTACAATAGCCAAAAATTGATAATCTTATATACTTATTCCGCGGTAACACTGAACTAGATAAGGCATGTTATCTGCAGCATTAATGGCCGTAAGTACCATCGCGATCGTCTGTTAATCAGGTCATAGACTAAGAACTGCTTAAACCAAGTTGGATTAAAAAACTATGGTGCGAATGGCCCTGAGAGCAATAACTAGCGCCGATTACCAGTAATTATCCAGTTTTTTTCAACATCATCGTTGCTCAGTTATTTGCTACAAGAATACTTTTCCATCAGTGTAAACACATGAGAAGGAAATACAATTCATTTAAGATGTATTTGTGAATTTTCTTCTAGCCTAGCGTGTCCTTGGCCTGGTGGGACTAGCTGATGAAAAAGTGTAATATAATTTTACTATTAGTCTTTTTGTTGACGCCCATAACTAGGCGGGATGAAAACAGCAGTGGGATTTCATGTGCTGCAGAATTTTAGGTGTAGTATAATGCTAATAATAATAAAAATAAAATGGCAAATCCTAGATTGTTGCCCTTGCTATTTCCAAGACCTTTAACCATCTTTTTCATGCCGCACTTCTCAACAAACTACCTTCTTAGGGTATTCCTCCCAAACTATGTAGGTACTTGGATCGGTAGCTTTCTTTTTAATCGGCGCATATCTGCCATGGTGTATGGTCACTCCCCTAACTTCCATCCTATCAATGCTGGCGTACCCCATGGTTCAGTCCTGGCACCAACCCTATTTCTTCTTCACATTAATAGCCTACTCTCTTCAACTACCCATCTCATCCACAGCTACGCTGACAATAGTATTCTTCACTCCAACATTGATTTTTCCAGACAAGTCTTGAATTAAGAGCTGGATAATAGATGCATGCATGCACATATCCCTTTCCCAAGATCTTCAATTAATTTTAGACTGGGGTGCAAAGAACCTTGTTCAGTTCGATGCCTCTAAAACCCAGTCTTGCTCGCTATGAAGCAAAAAAATCCGGCAACACTTACCCTATCCATATGTATAGCCAAGCCCTATAGAACAGTGAAACGTTTGATCCTGTTGGCATCGCTTTCACGATTTTAGCTGGCACAAACTCATTACCACAATATCCACATGATCCGCAAAAAGCTTGGTTTTCTCTTTTGAGCCAGAAAATACTTCTTCCTTTCTAACTTACACACTCTCTATGTTTCCCAACTAAGACCTAACCTAGAGTACTCTTCCCACATCTCGGGAGCGACATCACCTCCGGCACTTAATATCCTTCATTCTATCCAAAAGAGGGCCATTCGACTCATAAATGAAGAAGACAAGAAAACTCCCTTCTCTCGTTCTTGGGCATATCTTTTCTACCGATAATTCCATGGATCCATGCTCTGAAGAACTAGCCGCTGTAATTCCCCTCTTGACTGTTCCTGGCAGAATAACAAGAGGGGCATTACGTATGCATCCCTTTGCCGTCCACCTATGAAAGTCTAGAACATCCTGCTTCTTTCGCTCATTCATACCTAGGGTCTTCAGATTATGGAACAAATTGCATGCAGATGTTTTTCCACAGTACGTTAGTACTTAGGCTGTAAATGCTGTATTCTTGTACTCTGTGTTACCGACTTTGCCAAATGACTGAAAGAGAGCGATGGTAATAAAAATATAATAGTAGTAGTAAAAATAGCTTTACTTCTAATATAGAAAGTCATGTTACAAAAAATCTGGCTTTAAATATGTCATAGAAATACGTGGTATGGATAATCGGATGGAAAACGTAAAAAAAACTACTATTATTGTGAAATAATACCAACGTTATTAAAATAAAGTTAATGCTGCAAATGCATTTAATTTTAAATAAATTGTGACATCCACGGTCACAGTTAATCTCTAACTAACCAAAACTAATTAATTATAACAGAACATGTATTTCCGTTACAAAAAATTGTAGGTGTCATTACAAGCTCATAACAATACTAAACAATACATTATACTCAGTGTTTTTATGTACCTTCGGCAAAATAATGACTCTATTCGTCGGACAGCAAAAATTATTACCTACTTACTTAATTACAAAAAAATTGGTCACACAAGCCTGAATATCCTCCTTGACAAAAAGGTTATAAAAAATTATAAACCGGATGTTGGGTATGACTTTATTTTTACCTAGTTAAAATATTCAGAAAAAACACTAACAATAATTTAATTAGCACCCTGTGAGCGAGACAATAGCCTATCATCAACAGTTTTTTCGCTGAGCAAATTGCAGGTTCTTGAGGTTCTTCGTAGTAATGGAAATATCACAAATGAAGGAAGTATTTAAGAATGTGTGACATGTGATACTCGGCCGTGTTCACAAGCAAATTAACTAACAAAAAACACCGTAAGAATCCATATAAAACAAATTAGATTTATATAGAAATTAAGTGCCATTTGGTTAGTCCCACGGGCCGTAATGATTTGATTATAGCTTCTAACAAAATCAGTTATATTTTTTTTCGTGTCATTTTCTTGATGAGAAAATAAATGAAAGAGGTAGACGAAGTTAGGTGTGAGATTATATGTCTATTACTTGTGTTGTAGGTGATGTGAAAAGAATGATTCGAATTTAGTTATTTTATAATAGAGTGTTAAAGGATACAAAAAAAGATTTCTTAAAGATTAAAAATTACAGGTCATTAGACGTAGGATCGAAAATTTAATGGGTTGCAAAATTTTATTTGTATTTTCACAGTCCATGGTTATAATAAAATAAGGAATCCCGAAAAAGCTTATGATATTTTATCACACCCTCTTTTTTGGGTTGATGATCAACAAATATGCTACTCCCATTTAGTCTTTGTATCAGCCTGTTATCAACCATTGTTTCGTTGGTAATGTGGCAGCTTCTTGATAGTAATGGAAATATTACATCGTGGTGGACGGTCACTGATATGACTTCCATTCTATCAATGCTGGCGTACCCCTAGGCACCAACCATACTTCTTCTACACATTAATAACCCTTCAACTACCAATCGCATCCACAATTACGGTGACGATGGTGCTCTTCACTCCAACATTCATTTTTCCAGGCAATCTGGAATAGACGCAGATCGGTGCACCAATCCCTCTTACAAGATCTTTAATTAATCTTAGACTGGGGTGCCAAAAACCGCGTTCAGTTCAACGCCTCCAAAACCCAGTCTTGCTCCCTGTCACGCAAAAAATCAAGCCACACTTACCCCATCCACATGTATGGCCTAGCCCTACAGAACCAAGAAACGTTCGATATTGTTTGCATCGCTATCGAACATGATCTCAGCTAGCACACATTACTTCAATAGCCACATTGGCAGCTAAAAAGCTTGGTTTCCTCTTTCGAGACAGAAAATACTTCTTCCCTTCCAACTTACACACTCCCTATGCTTCCCAAGTAGGACCTAACGTAGAGTACTGTTCCCACATCTGGGGAGCGGCATCACCTTCGATACTTAACATTAGGGTGGAACAATTCGAAAAATATTTTTAGAATGAGACGCCTGAGGTTGGGGAAATACGGGAACAAAAATTTTCTTCATTCTTTGCACGATACAAAAAGTGTCCTGCACAAATATATATATATATATATATATATATATATATATATATATATATATATATATATATATATATATATATATATATATATATATATATATATATATATATATATACTTTGTTACTTTTCTTGAACCATTTATAATACATCTTTTTTATTGTTTCTTTCTTGGGATTAGGTTCATTATAAAAACATTTTTTTTTTATTATTTTTTATTAAAAGTCCATTGACGTTTCGACCCCTTTTCGGGTCATTTTCAAAATGTTTTTTTTTATTTGGTTTGTTAAAAGACAACGGATAAGGAAAATTCTTCGATTTTTCTGTGTCGCTAATTTTGCAATTAGTCTTGAGTATTCCTTTAGAATTTCCAGTGTGAATTGCCCATATGTACATCCTATTTCCTCGAAGAAGGTCATTATGCTTAAAACTTTTTTAGCGTTTTCCACCCTTGCCACTATATAGATACTTTGTTACTTTTCTTGAACCATTTATAATACATCTTTTTTATTGTTTCTTTCTTGGGATTAGGTTCATTATAAAAACATTTTTTTTTTATTATTTTTTATTAAAAGTCCATTGACGTTTCGACCCCTTTTCGGGTCATTTTCAAAATGTTTTTTTTATTTGGTTTGTTAAAAGACAACGGATAAGGAAAATTCTTCGATTTTTCTGTGTCGCTAATTTTGCAATTAGTCTTGAGTATTCCTTTAGAATTTCCAGTGTGAATTGCCCATATGTCCATCCTATTTCCTCGAAGAAGGTCATTATGCTTAAAACTTTTTTAGCGTTTTCCACCCTTGCCACTATATAGATACTTTGTTACTTTTCTTGAACCATTTATAATACATCTTTTTTATTGTTTCTTTCTTGGGATTAGGTTCATTATAAAAACATTTTTTTTTTATTATTTTTTATTAAAAGTCCATTGACGTTTCGACCCCTTTTCGGGTCATTTTCAAAATGTTTTTTTTATTTGGTTTGTTAAAAGACAACGGATAAGGAAAATTCTTCGATTTTTCTGTGT